>OX155905.1:21720774-23180774 GCA_944588485.1 Phosphuga atrata
ACAGACAAGACTAGACAGACAAGACTAGACAGACAAGACTAGACAGACAAGACTAGACAGACAAGACTAGACAGACAAGACTAGACAGACAAGACTAGACAGACAAGACTAGACAGACAAGACTAGACAGACAAGACTAGACAGACAAGACTAGACAGACAAGACTAGACAGACAAGACTAGACAGACAAGACTAGACAGACAAGACTAGACAGACAAGACTAGACAGACAAGACTAGACAGACAAGACTAGACAGACAAGACTAGACAGACAAGACTAGACAGACAAGACTAGACAGACAAGACTAGACAGACAAGACTAGACAGACAAGACTAGACAGACAAGACTAGACAGACAAGACTAGACAGACAAGACTAGACAGACAAGACTAGACAGACAAGACTAGACAGACAAGACTAGACAGACAAGACTAGACAGACAAGACTAGACAGACAAGACTAGACAGACAAGACTAGACAGACAAGACTAGACAGACAAGACTAGACAGACAAGACTAGACAGACAAGACTAGACAGACAAGACTAGACAGACAAGACTAGACAGACAAGACTAGACGACAAGACTAGACAGACAAGACTAGACAGACAAGACTAGACAGACAAGACTAGACAGACAAGACTAGACAGACAAGACTAGACAGACAAGACTAGACAGACAAGACTAGACAGACAAGACTAGACAGACAAGACTAGACAGACAAGACTAGACAGACAAGACTAGACAGACAAGACTAGACAGACAAGACTAGACAGACAAGACTAGACAGACAAGACTAGACAGACAAGACTAGACAGACAAGACTAGACAGACAAGACTAGACAGACAAGACTAGACAGACAAGACTAGACAGACAAGACTAGACAGACAAGACTAGACAGACAAGACTAGACAGACAAGACTAGACAGACAAGACTAGACAGACAAGACTAGACAGACAAGACTAGACAGACAAGACTAGACAGACAAGACTAGACAGACAAGACTAGACAGACAAGACTAGACAGACAAGACTAGACAGACAAGACTAGACAGACAAGACTAGACAGACAAGACTAGACAGACAAGACTAGACAGACAAGACTAGACAGACAAGACTAGACAGACAAGACTAGACAGACAAGACTAGACAGACAAGACTAGACAGACAAGACTAGACAGACAAGACTAGACAGACAAGACTAGACAGACAAGACTAGACAGACAAGACTAGACAGACAAGACTAGACAGACAATACTAGACAGACAAGACTAGACAGACAAGACTAGACAGACAAGACTAGACAGACAAGACTAGACAGACAAGACTAGACAGACAAGACTAGACAGACAAGACTAGACAGACAAGACTAGACAGACAAGACTAGACAGACAAGACTAGACAGACAAGACTAGACAGACAAGACTAGACAGACAAGACTAGACAGACAAGACTAGACAGACAAGACTAGACAGACAAGACTAGACAGACAAGACTAGACAGACAAGACTAGACAGACAAGACTAGACAGACAAGACTAGACAGACAAGACTAGACAGACAAGACTAGACAGACAAGACTAGACAGACAAGACTAGACAGACAAGACTAGACAGACAAGACTAGACAGACAAGACTAGACAGACAAGACTAGACAGACAAGACTAGACAGACAAGACCAGACAGACAAGACTAGACAGACAAGACTAGACAGACAAGACTAGACAGACGAGACTAGACAGACAAGACTAGACAGACAAGACTAGACAGACAAGACTAGACAGACAAGACTAGACAGACAAGACTAGACAGACAAGACTAGACAGACAAGACTAGACAGACAAGACTAGACAGACAAGACTAGACCACGCCAGCATGGAGATCTTTCCTATCACCTAACACAGGCTCTCAGCGGCCACGGATGTTTCCGGGAGTACTTGCATAGGATCGGCAGGGCCTCCGACGACTATTGTGTGTATTGTGGGAACGCAGACACCGCACAACATACCATTTTCGAATGCGAAAGGTGGACCCCAGAAAGAGAAAAGTGGATGAAACAGACAAATTTGACGCTCGAAGTACATACACTGGTGGACGTAATGCTTAAATCAGCACAATACTGGTCATATACGGAAAACATGATAAGACAGATTATCACACAAAAAGAACTCGACGAACAACGACAGATGCAGTGGCAAAAATAAACAGAAAAAAACAATAATTAAGTTCCAGAACCCCTAAACACTCATAGTGAATGGGGGATGTATGGATAAAAAATTTAGAATTCTATCGTACAACGACATCTTGAGGTTATGCTTGCAGCGGTACCAAGATGCTCGTGATTCCAGGAGGGCCACTTGTCAAGTTAACAGAATGTGCTTGCTACGTCCTCCACAAAAAAAAAAAAAAAAAAAAAAAAGACAAGACTAGACAGACAAGACTAGACAGACAAGACTAGACAGACAAGACTAGACAGACAAGACTAGACAGACAAGACTAGACAGACAAGACTAGACAGACAAGACTAGACAGACAAGACTAGACAGACAAGAC
Source organism: Phosphuga atrata (assembly GCA_944588485.1). Lineage (NCBI taxonomy): Eukaryota > Metazoa > Arthropoda > Insecta > Coleoptera > Silphidae > Phosphuga > Phosphuga atrata. Next base: position 21,723,325 of record OX155905.1, read on the forward strand.
TAGACAGACAAGACTAGACAGACAAGACTAGACAGACAAGACTAGACAGACAAGACTAGACAGACAAGACTAGACAGACAAGACTAGACAGACAAGACTAGACAGACAAGACTAGACAGACAAGACTAGACAGACAAGACTAGACAGACAAGACTAGACAGACAAGACTAGACAGACAAGACTAGACAGACAAGACTAGACAGACAAGACTAGACAGACAAGACTAGACAGACAAGACTAGACAGACAAGACTAGACAGACAAGACTAGACAGACAAGACTAGACAGACAAGACTAGACAGACAAGACTAGACAGACAAGACTAGACAGACAAGACTAGACAGACAAGACTAGACAGACAAGACTAGACAGACAAGACTAGACAGACAAGACTAGACAGACAAGACTAGACAGACAAGACTAGACAGACAAGACTAGACAGACAAGACTAGACAGACAAGACTAGACAGACAAGACTAGACAGACAAGACTAGACAGACAAGACTAGACAGACAAGACTAGACAGACAAGACTAGACAGACAAGACTAGACAGACAAGACTAGACAGACAAGACTAGACAGACAAGACTAGACAGACAAGACTAGACAGACAAGACTAGACAGACAAGACTAGACAGACAAGACTAGACAGACAAGACTAGACAGACAAGACTAGACAGACAAGACTAGACAGACAAGACTAGACAGACAAGACTAGACAGACAAGACTAGACAGACAAGACTAGACAGACAAGACTAGACAGACAAGACTAGACAGACAAGACTAGACAGACAAGACTAGACAGACAAGACTAGACAGACAAGACTAGACAGACAAGACTAGACAGACAAGACTAGACAGACAAGACTAGACAGACAAGACTAGACAGACAAGACTAGACAGACAAGACTAGACAGACAAGACTAGACAGACAAGACTAGACAGACAAGACTAGACAGACAAGACTAGACAGACAAGACTAGACAGACAAGACTAGACAGACAAGACTAGACAGACAAGACTAGACAGACAAGACTAGACAGACAAGACTAGACAGACAAGACTAGACAGACAAGACTAGACAGACAAGACTAGACAGACAAGACTAGACAGACAAGACTAGACAGACAAGACTAGACAGACAAGACTAGACAGACAAGACTAGACAGACAAGACTAGACAGACAAGACTAGACAGACAAGACTAGACAGACAAGACTAGACAGACAAGACTAGACAGACAAGACTAGACAGACAAGACTAGACAGACAAGACTAGACAGACAAGACTAGACAGACAAGACTAGACAGACAAGACTAGACAGACAAGACTAGACAGACAAGACTAGACAGACAAGACTAGACAGACAAGACTAGACAGACAAGACTAGACAGACAAGACTAGACAGACAAGACTAGACAGACAAGACTAGACAGACAAGACTAGACAGACAAGACTAGACAGACAAGACTAGACAGACAAGACTAGACAGACAAGACTAGACAGACAAGACTAGACAGACAAGACTAGACAGACAAGACTAGACAGACAAGACTAGACAGACAAGACTAGACAGACAAGACTAGACAGACAAGACTAGACAGACAAGACTAGACAGACAAGACTAGACAGACAAGACTAGACAGACAAGACTAGACAGAAAGACTAGACAGACAAGACTAGACAGACAAGACTAGACAGACAAGACTAGACAGACAAGACTAGACAGACAAGACTAGACAGACAAGACTAGACAGACAAGACTAGACAGACAAGACTAGACAGACAAGACTAGACAGACAAGACTAGACAGACAAGACTAGACAGACAAGACTAGACAGACAAGACTAGACAGACAAGACTAGACAGACAAGACTAGACAGACAAGACTAGACAGACAAGACTAGACAGACAAGACTAGACAGACAAGACTAGACAGACAAGACTAGACAGACAAGACTAGACAGACAAGACTAGACAGACAAGACTAGACAGACAAGACTAGACAGACAAGACTAGACAGACAAGACTAGACAGACAAGACTAGACAGACAAGACTAGACAGACAAGACTAGACAGACAAGACTAGACAGACAAGACTAGACAGACAAGACTAGACAGACAAGACTAGACAGACAAGACTAGACAGACAAGACTAGACAGACAAGACTAGACAGACAAGACTAGACAGACAAGACTAGACAGACAAGACTAGACAGACAAGACTAGACAGACAAGACTAGACAGACAAGACTAGACAGACAAGACTAGACAGACAAGACTAGACAGACAAGACTAGACAGACAAGACTAGACAGACAAGACTAGACAGACAAGACTAGACAGACAAGACTAGACAGACAAGACTAGACAGACAAGACTAGACAGACAAGACTAGACAGACAAGACTAGACAGACAAGACTAGACAGACAAGACTAGACAGACAAGACTAGACAGACAAGACTAGACAGACAAGACTAGACAGACAAGACTAGACAGACAAGACTAGACAGACAAGACTAGACAGACAAGACTAGACAGACAAGACTAGACAGACAAGACTAGACAGACAAGACTAGACAGACAAGACTAGACAGACAAGACTAGACAGACAAGACTAGACAGACAAGACTAGACAGACAAGACTAGACAGACAAGACTAGACAGACAAGACTAGACAGACAAGACTAGACAGACAAGACTAGACAGACAAGACTAGACAGACAAGACTAGACAGACAAGACTAGACAGACAAGACTAGACAGACAAGACTAGACAGACAAGACTAGACAGACAAGACTAGACAGACAAGACTAGACAGACAAGACTAGACAGACAAGACTAGACAGACAAGACTAGACAGACAAGACTAGACAGACAAGACTAGACAGACAAGACTAGACAGACAAGACTAGACAGACAAGACTAGACAGACAAGACTAGACAGACAAGACTAGACAGACAAGACTAGACAGACAAGACTAGACAGACAAGACTAGACAGACAAGACTAGACAGACAAGACTAGACAGACAAGACTAGACAGACAAGACTAGACAGACAAGACTAGACAGACAAGACTAGACAGACAAGACTAGACAGACAAGACTAGACAGACAAGACTAGACAGACAAGACTAGACAGACAAGACTAGACAGACAAGACTAGACAGACAAGACTAGACAGACAAGACTAGACAGACAAGACTAGACAGACAAGACTAGACAGACAAGACTAGACAGACAAGACTAGACAGACAAGACTAGACAGACAAGACTAGACAGACAAGACTAGACAGACAAGACTAGACAGACAAGACTAGACAGACAAGACTAGACAGACAAGACTAGACAGACAAGACTAGACAGACAAGACTAGACAGACAAGACTAGACAGACAAGACTAGACAGACAAGACTAGACAGACAAGACTAGACAGAACAAGACTAGACAGACAAGACTAGACAGACAAGACTAGACAGACAAGACTAGACAGACAAGACTAGACAGACAAGACTAGACAGACAAGACTAGACAGACAAGACTAGACAGACAAGACTAGACAGACAAGACTAGACAGACAAGACTAGACAGACAAGACTAGACAGACAAGACTAGACAGACAAGACTAGACAGACAAGACTAGACAGACAAGACTAGACAGACAAGACTAGACAGACAAGACTAGACAGACAAGACTAGACAGACAAGACTAGACAGACAAGACTAGACAGACAAGACTAGACAGACAAGACTAGACAGACAAGACTAGACAGACAAGACTAGACAGACAAGACTAGACAGACAAGACTAGACAGACAAGACTAGACAGACAAGACTAGACAGACAAGACTAGACAGACAAGACTAGACAGACAAGACTAGACAGACAAGACTAGACAGACAAGACTAGACAGACAAGACTAGACAGACAAGACTAGACAGACAAGACTAGACAGACAAGACTAGACAGACAAGACTAGACAGACAAGACTAGACAGACAAGACTAGACAGACAAGACTAGACAGACAAGACTAGACAGACAAGACTAGACAGACAAGACTAGACAGACAAGACTAGACAGACAAGACTAGACAGACAAGACTAGACAGACAAGACTAGACAGACAAGACTAGACAGACAAGACTAGACAGACAAGACTAGACAGACAAGACTAGACAGACAAGACTAGACAGACAAGACTAGACAGACAAGACTAGACAGACAAGACTAGACAGACAAGACTAGACAGACAAGACTAGACAGACAAGACTAGACAGACAAGACTAGACAGACAAGACTAGACAGACAAGACTAGACAGACAAGACTAGACAGACAAGACTAGACAGACAAGACTAGACAGACAAGACTAGACAGACAAGACTAGACAGACAAGACTAGACAGACAAGACTAGACAGACAAGACTAGACAGACAAGACTAGACAGACAAGACTAGACAGACAAGACTAGACAGACAAGACTAGACAGACAAGACTAGACAGACAAGACTAGACAGACAAGACTAGACAGACAAGACTAGACAGACAAGACTAGACAGACAAGACTAGACAGACAAGACTAGACAGACAAGACTAGACAGACAAGACTAGACAGACAAGACTAGACAGACAAGACTAGACAGACAAGACTAGACAGACAAGACTAGACAGACAAGACTAGACAGACAAGACTAGACAGACAAGACTAGACAGACAAGACTAGACAGACAAGACTAGACAGACAAGACTAGACAGACAAGACTAGACAGACAAGACTAGACAGACAAGACTAGACAGACAAGACTAGACAGACAAGACTAGACAGACAAGACTAGACAGACAAGACTAGACAGACAAGACTAGACAGACAAGACTAGACAGACAAGACTAGACAGACAAGACTAGACAGACAAGACTAGACAGACAAGACTAGACAGACAAGACTAGACAGACAAGACTAGACAGACAAGACTAGACAGACAAGACTAGACAGACAAGACTAGACAGACAAGACTAGACAGACAAGACTAGACAGACAAGACTAGACAGACAAGACTAGACAGACAAGACTAGACAGACAAGACTAGACAGACAAGACTAGACAGACAAGACTAGACAGACAAGACTAGACAGACAAGACTAGACAGACAAGACTAGACAGACAAGACTAGACAGACAAGACTAGACAGACAAGACTAGACAGACAAGACTAGACAGACAAGACTAGACAGACAAGACTAGACAGACAAGACTAGACAGACAAGACTAGACAGACAAGACTAGACAGACAAGACTAGACAGACAAGACTAGACAGACAAGACTAGACAGACAAGACTAGACAGACAAGACTAGACAGACAAGACTAGACAGACAAGACTAGACAGACAAGACTAGACAGACAAGACTAGACAGACAAGACTAGACAGACAAGACTAGACAGACAAGACTAGACAGACAAGACTAGACAGACAAGACTAGACAGACAAGACTAGACAGGCAAGACTAGACAGAGAAGACTAGACAGACAAGACTAGACAGACAAGACTAGACAGACAAGACTAGACAGACAAGACTAGACAGACTAGACAGACAAGACTAGACAGACAAGACTAGACAGACAAGACTAGACAGACAAGACTAGACAGACAAGACTAGACAGACAAGACTAGACAGACAAGACTAGACAGACAAGACTAGACAGACAAGACTAGACAGACAAGACTAGACAGACAAGACTAGACAGACAAGACTAGACAGACAAGACTAGACAGACAAGACTAGACAGACAAGACTAGACAGACAATACTAGACAGACAAGATTAGGCATTCAAAACTACGGAGACAATAAAACAGAGACTTAAAAGACAAGACTATATAAATAAGACTAGACAGACAAACTAGTGGTCGAGTGGTCTCCAACAAGAGATCCAATAATCACTCTGGAACCGCGGTTAGCATATCTTCGATGTGATAGTTGCAAATACAGTTGTTTAGTGCCTAAGCACATTGGAACTATCCGACGTTTATTACTTTAGCACTTTTCTTCAGTATTTCGCCATTTCCTTACAGGGACAATATGTTTTTGACTAGTCGGTCTATCCTATTCCAATTTTCTTTGTTTTCTTCACATTACCGTCTCAGTACCGTTCTTGGTTTGAATTGCGTCACCATATTTTCTGATTGCTTCTTCCTTTCTGTTACTCGTTTCCAGCGCTTGAATAGTCAATGGCTTGCAGAGTCTGTTTCGCCGCAGTATTCGCATGGGTAGTCTGCGGCGCTACGTATTTGGTAGAGACGTAGTGCTTTCTCCGTGGTTTATATTCAGCCATGTAGCGATGTCTGCTATTATCAACTTCGTCCATTTGCCCTTATCAGACGACCACCATTTTCGTTCACATTCCATTTTGAGGTTTCTTCTAGCTAATATTCTGAATTGCTACTTGCCTGCTCATACAATGCGACTCTCTATTTCGCCAGGAGCTCTATGGGGGCTACACCAGCTATTCCTAGAGCTGCTTCGCCCGACACGGTTTTGTATGCGCTACAGACCCTAAGACTAGACAGATAAGATTAGACAAACAAGACTAGACAGACAAGACTCGACGGACAAGAGTAGACAGACAAGACTAGACAGACAAGACTAGACAGACAAGACTATTCAGATAAGACTGGACAGACAAGACTAGACAGACATGACTAGACAGACTTGTCTGTCAGTCTTGATCTATACAAAATTAGACAGACAAGAGTAGACAAATAAGACTAGATAGACAAGACTAGACAGACAAGACTAAACAGACAAGACTATACAGACAACACTAGACAAACAAGACTATACAAAGAAGACTAGACAGACAAGACTAGAACGATAAGACTGGACAAACAAGACTAGACAGACATGATTAGACAGATAAGACTAGACAGACAAGACGATACAGACAATGCCAGACGTACAGGACTGGACAGAGAAGACTATAAAGGCAGGATTAGGCTGATAAGATTAGACAGACAAGATTAGACAGACAGAACTCGATAGACAAGAGTAGACCTTGTAGTAGCCTTTTTTTAAAAAGTGGTTCGGGGGAAGCTCTCACTAAACCCCCTATTCCACTTTTGCTTTTAGTATGCGCCACTCCGGTATCGCATATTTTGCATTCATTCAGGGTGAGTACCAGGGTGCCTACCCGACCTGGATTCGAACCCGGGTCTCCCGCATTGAAAGGCAGATATGTTGTCAACTACACTACCGAGGAGGCAGACAGACAAGTCTAGACAGGCAATACAAGACAAATAAGAAAAGACAGACAGGACTAGATAGACAATACTAGACAGACAAGACTAGATAGACAAGGCGAGACAAACAAGATTAGACAGACAAAACTTTTTTTTATTTTGGGGACATAACAAACACGGCAGATGTTAATTTGTCAAGTGGCCCCGTGAATAACGAACATATTGGCAACGTCGTGAACATTACTTCAAGATATCTCTGTATATGTGTCAAAATGTTTGTCCATCCCTACATCTCCCATTCACATTAGTGTTTAGGGATTTAGAAATTGTTTCTATCGATGTCTTGTTTCGTTCTTTTGGCCTTCCATTTATCAATGATTATGTTTTGTAACATATCCTCCTTATATGTCCAGTCAGCAGGCGATCTCATCATTACCTTCACTAAAGTTGTCACTTCCAGTTCGGTTCCTGTCTGGCCTATCCACCTTTCTCTTTCCGGGGACCACCGGTCGCACTCAAAAATGGTATGATAGACACTATCAGATACATAATACTTTGCAGAGAAGACTAGGCAGCAAGACTAGACAGACAAGACTAAAGTTGTCACTTCCAGTTCGGTTCTTGGCTCGCCTATCCACCTTTCTCTTTACGGGTAGCATCGGTCGCACTCAAAAATGGTGTGATAGACACTATCAGAAACACAAGACTTGACAGAGAAGACTAGGCAGAAAAACTAGGCAGAAATACTAGATTTGATTTTATCTGGCCTTCGCACAATTTTTTAAATCTTACTTAGGGTCTATCTTAATATTAGTCTGTATACTACTCATAAGATAATTAATATTTGGTAAACAAAGCTGACCCGAATTAATTTGACTGATATCAAAAAACCACGCGAGCGAAGCCTCCAGCCATTGCTAGTATGATATATACACAGAATATCTCCAAATATTCTTTACAATATTTGCTAAACGATTCATTCAAGAATAGGAAAAGAAATCGAAAATTTAAAACGACTTTGATATTGATATGCAAACACATCTTATCAATATCAAAGGAAGCCGATATACTTAACCCGCTCATTTCAATAAAGAAAACATTGTTTGACGCAGCGCTAATATAAATAATTGATGTGTGTGTGTGTGTGTGTTAGTGCTAGCTATAGAAAGACGATCATGTAATGATGATGTGACTAAGCGTTTTTTACAACATAATTATCCGTGAGTCACATAAGGCTTCTTGCAATGCAATTCTTGGCACGCAGATCAAGTAGGAGGATGGCATGAGATCATCTGGGCAATATGTCTTATCAACCGTGTTTAATATGTGCGCATGGAAAGAGAAAGATTGTGTGCAGCTCGTGTCTCGGTTTCATGTATAATTATTTCATTGAATGCTGGGCGCCATTATCATCCTAATTGGTGCTGCACGTCGGCCCACAGCTCACCAATTATAAGACACGATAGCGTAATAAATACAATTGCTTCGCGAAAACGTGAGCGAGCGCCTTTGTGCCGTTGTGTTTTTAACATTCCATTAATGTAAAAACACTTACACTCACTTTAAAATACACACACACACGTTCTAAAAAGTAACAAACCTTATCTACTACTCTTTTTTTTTGCTATTGCACTACCAAATTTACTTTCTAATTGTATTAATGAAGGCCATTATGACTCCCTGTAATCAATTTTCCTCTCTAAACTGTATCGGGTGTTCTAATTTATTAACTCTATAGTTAGTTAATCTTGCGGTTGGCTGGTTCAGTGGTATAATTAGGACAAATTATAGATAATTGAACGTATAATTCTTAATTATTATATACATATGTCATTACAACCTGTGGCCGTGTGAAATCATCGCGTTTCTCAAAACTAGGGCAGGAACAGTATGATACATTCCTAGGATCTGAAAGATTTTAAGGCTGTATTTAATTATTACGTCATAAATAGATCATATAAAGCTTGGTAGAGCAGACAAATTGTAAACTAACAGTAATTATTCAACGTAAAATTGTCTACGATTATCAATAGGCAAACTCAAATTTGATAAATTTTGATGCTTTCTACAGCTGGTGAAATTTGGTTTAAACCAGGAGTCGACAGACTTTCATGTGAAAAGAACGAACTTCTTAAGTAAACGGGATAACAAAAGTATCAGAGGGCCTAAAGAGAGAAAATATATTTACTGCATATTTTATATACAAAGACAGCCAAAATGTTTATGCTGCTTAAATACAATTCTGTTCCAACAGTTTTTTTCCTCTTGGAAAGTTTAGTCTTCTTAAGAGAACCTGTTCCACGATATTTTTCGACCAATCTTGCAATTTGGAAAATGAAACTGTTGTCAAAACCACCTCTGAGTTTGAATAATGGAGTGCACTCTTATAAAATACTCTATATAAACAATTCTTTGTTCAATCAACCACGGTTCCATTTAGAAGAAGATAACTTTAAGGTTCACTGAATTTTAAACAATTAAAATTTTGGCAAATAAATCATTACGTCGTTTAGTTTTTATTAAGTAAAAACATGACATTCTTTAGTTATCACACTTTATAGATTGTTTTATTGGGTTGTTAAAATCTTGGAAATAAGTTGATTTCATACAATTTCAGAATTCTAATTCAACCTTTTACTAATGATTTGCGTTTCCGGCAAACATAATAGATACGTCTTTGATACGTTTTAATGTGATAAAAGTGGACATTACGCAGTTAATGTCGGTTTATTTTCTGCAATAGTAACGAGAACAAAAACAGAAAATTAATTTCAAGCTACAAAAAGCAACATGTAATGCAACTTATTTTCATGATTATTAATAACATTCCGAGTTTGAGTGTAATGATATGTGTTTTACGAAACTTTGTTAACAAGATTCGTTTTGGAAAAAGAGGATATTACATTGTGAGAGAATTATAGGAAACATCATTAGATTTAGATTATTACCAAAGCCATTTACCAAGTCTGTTCGACCGTTACATACCGTTAATTGACATTAATCTTGAAACGTATGTGTTATAAGAAACAATATTGATTGAAATAATGGTGATTTGCTTAAAATTCATAACATTTTATTCGATTTTTTTTAATTGAACTTAGGCTTCAAGTTCATGTTTCTCTCACGAAATGTCAAATTAAAAATATCTAGCCCCTAATCATCATGTGGGTTTCATATGAGGGTTTTTACAAATTGTTATTAATAAAAGCAAAGCTGAACTGATAATAAATCTCGAAACGCGTCTACAGATGGCTCACTTACTTAAGTTATCGGAAAGACATGATATTAAAAACAATGTCATTTTTATAGTTTTTGTTAAGTGCCATGAAGGTGGAATGAAAGCTATAAAATAATTGACAAATTTCACAAGAGATTTGTTTTGGTAGTCCTAAAAAGACTCAGTAATTGTTATAGAGCTCCGGAAAGGTTGATATATTTATATATACAGGCGGTGTTCCGATTGTTTTAAGTGTGAATTATATCTCTTGCTATTTTATTTTATACACATAAATTTTATTGTTTAAATATAGATTTAAAGAAAAATAATATAAAACTGCTTTGCAAACCTTAATAGTCTATACCGATAAAATTGTAATTCGCAAATAAATTTTCTGACAGCACATTCAAATTGCATGATATTAAATTACAACTTTTGGTAAAATCTTACTTTCTAGTTTTAAAATCTGCGGTAATTATTCTATACTCATATAAAAAAAAAAAACTTATAAAAAAATTATTTGTCTGGTAGCATGGACTAGAGAAGCATTTAATATCGCTAACGATGCCAGTGCGGAACTCGCGTCTTCGCGATTACAGTAATGGCCTCAAAAAAGACAAGAACCCACAACCCTGCTTTCCACATGGCTAAACCTCCTCGTTTCCCCCTTTTTCCCAAAATATAATAACAATTTCATCGCGAGAAACCCCATCCCGAGTATAAATAATTCCAATTTCTTATTGTCACAACAACCGTGCTAAACGCACTTGACCTCACCATTAAAGTTTCATAATCGTAAAATCAAAGATAATGGCGCGTTGAAGATACACAAATCATTAGGGAAATTATGGAAATAAATTTTGCTAAATCGAATCGTATGGTAGTTAAACCTTCAAGGTTCGCTGAACGAAAAATGAAGAAACTTATTGACGTTTTAATTGCTGCAAAAATGATTTATCAGTGACACATTTTAAGATTCACATTTCTTGACTGTGTCTATTAATCATAGATTATCGCATTTCGTGATCAATCGATAAGTGTCCATTGCAACGACAGTTTAATTAACATAAATATAAAACTCTTTCCTGGTATTTATTACTATAGAATATTTAATACAAATTTTTACAAAGTTTTATATCTTATGGCTAGTTCCAAACGCATGCCATCCACGGTTATTTATGACCTAGGGAGAAACTCGAGGAATGCGACGAAAACATAAATAATTTTTGTTAGAAATGCATATATAAACATTTCAATATTACTTGTAAAAAAACGGGAGTTAATTCTCTCAATCAATTCTTGCATTATAAAAACGTTTGAAAGTTAAACATTACGAAACACAATTTATGGAAGCAAACATTTTTTTTCGTAATATTAATTTTAAACAATCTCCTAGAAACACACTTCATAAACAAACATGCGCTTTAATTTAACATGAATACGATAACAAATCGCTGCAGGGGTATCTCCAATTTTGGAGATATTTGGGGATTGGCGCCCCCACGGACCCGAGTCATCGCTCTAATATGAGAACGTAGTTTACTTCGGTAAACATCAAGATAAAGTGTACTTGCTGTTTTCAAAATATATAAACAGAAACAAATTTAATCCAAATAAATGTTCATTAAATACCGTCCTCTTTGAAATAGGTCAACAAATATCATCCAAAAAATTTGCACGGACTACAGCTGTAAGTCTTCCAGTAAACGCTAACTAGATTTGTCTGTCTAGTGTAATAAATATAATCTTGTCTGTCTAGTCTTATCTTGTCTATCTAGTCTTATCTGTCTAATCTTTTCTGTCTAGTCTTATCTTGTCTATCTAGTCTTATCTGTCTAATCTTTTCTGTCTAGTCTTGTCTGTCTTGTCTTGTCCGTCTAGTCTTTTCTGTCTAGTCTTGTCTTTTTGTCTTTCTAGTTTTGTCTTTTTTAGGGTTCCGTACCGAAAACGGAACCCTTATAGGATCACCTTGTTGTCTGTCTGTTTGTCTGTTAAGACCATTTTTCTCAGGAACGCGTAGAGGTAACAAGTTGAAATTTGTATCAAATACCGGGTCTGCGGTCTCTTTCAACTGTGAAAAACTCAAACTTGTAAGTCAACGTGATCAAAAGATATGACCGTTTATGTCGCATATTTTGCGATTTCACAAGGCAATCAAAACCTATAGGGTACTTCCCGTTGACCTAGAATCATAAGATTTGGCAAGAAGCGGTGTCTTACAGCAGATGTAAAGGGAAAAATCTGAAAACCGTAAATATGTAGTTTAGTTACAAGAAAAAATGCGAACTTACTATTAGAAACTTATGAAAATACACTAATGTGTTGCGTGGTATTGTCAGGCACCAGATATGGGTTGCATACAGATAGATCCTCCTAAAGATACCTTACTTACAAGTTTGTACGGAACCCTCGGTGCGCGAGTCATAACTCGCACCTGGCCGGTTTTTTTTAATGGGACGTAGCAAGCACATTCTGTTAACTTGACAAGTGGCCTCCTGAAAAAAACAGGATCATCTTGGTACCGCCTTATGGTATTTGGGTTCAAGATGAAGTTTTCTGGTTATTAGTTTCTAAAGGTTTCTGCAGTTTGTGTCAATTTAAGGCCTTACTTCCTCCCTGCATCGTAGGTGATTAGAGGTTCAGGTATGTATATGCGCGTTCTGTTCGTAGTTTTTTTTTTCTCGTAATATGTCGGTAGCCATGGTCACCGTTGTTATCCAGTCCTGCTCCGACCTTAACATTATGTCCGTAAGTGTTTTCACTGCCAGTGTTGCTTGGGTTCTGTCTGCCCATTTGTGTCCTTCAGGTGGCTGCCTGGGGCGAAGATTGTGTGTTGCACACTGTCCATTTCCCCACAGTAGACACACTAGTCGTCTGAGGCTCGTGACCGGACAGTAATTGTGTCAGGTTGTAGCCCACCTCTCCATGTTTCCTTGTCGCCCATGGTTTTACTTGAGGGATTAACAGTCGGGTCCATTCACCTTTGTTTGAGCTGTTCCACAGTTGATGCCATCTGGTGTACAGTTGTGACGTCTCAGCCTTCTTTAACAGATTTCTGTCTCCAGCCTGACTACTGTTTTATGTGCTGTGCTCTTTCTTTCGGTAGGAGCTCTATTGGTGGTATCCCCGCTATTACAAGTGCCGCGTCTCCTGACACCGTCCTGTATGCACTACAAGTTCTCAGTGCCATCTTCCCCTGAATTGATGCCAACTTTTGTCTCGTGGTAACCTTTTCCAAGCTGGGACACCGTACAGCATAGTGGAGTGGACTACTGTGCGTAACACTCTTCGTTTTCTGCTCTTTGGTCCTCCCACGTTTGGCATGAGCCTTCCGAGTGCAGTACAGGTTCTGAGGGCCTTTGCCATTGTTGTCGCAATGTGTTGATTGAAGGAGACACATTGGTCTATAGTGATTCCCAGGTATTTTATGGATTTCTTTCGTATGCTTTTTTCATGTTCTATTTTGAACATGATGGGGCCTATTTTCCTCTTTCCTGTTAGTAACACAGCTTCGATTTTCTACGGAGCGAGCTTCAATTTTTTCCCGTTCATCCAAGTTGCCACTAGTATAATTGCCATGTTCCCTTTGTCCATTATTTTTTTCTCGTTTTTGTCAACGCCCTCCGGTAATCTCATCCTTACAATACCGTCATACAGGATATTCCACAGGGTGGGTCCCATCACTGAGCCCTGCCGAACCCCACTGTTAACTTCTCTTTCGACGGCTTTAGTAGACATGGGGGGAAACTTCTGGCTCTTCTACGATATTCAACCATGCAGCTGAATTAAAAGCATTTTTGACGTCTAACGTGATCAGCGCACATACCTTCCTTTTCCGCTGGGAGCCCTCTGAAGCGTTTTCTGCAACCTTTAGCACCCTTAATATGGCATCGTCGGTGAATAGCCCTCTTCTTAACCCAAATTGTCTGTCCGAGAGTTCTTTGCCTTGCCTGAGCTCATTTGCAATTTTCTCGAGTATCAGATGTTCTAATAGCTTCCCTGCGACATCTAATACGCATATGGGCCAATAGGAAGACGGTTTCTGTATAGGTTTGTTGCCTTTTCTTAGGAGGATTAACCTGGATTTTTTCCATATATCAGGAGAATTTACATCCTTCTTTATCGCGTTTTCAATTTCTAATATGAAGTCAGGACATATCTTTGCGGCAATTTTAAGAGCTACTGGCGGTATACCGTCGGGTCCCGCTGTATTATTTTCTAGTCGTCTGCTGGCTCTTTCTAATTCCTCAAGCGTGAAATCTTCGGTTTATTTCACTTCCTGTAGTTTCCACTGTGGTACCTCGTGTTTCAGGAACAGGACATCTGCAACTGTTTGCAGCTGTTCCTTGGGGAGTTTGGGATTTGGGTACGTAAGCCTTAGTTCCCGAGTGGCGAGTGCTTAGGCATTCCCCCAGATGTTTTCGTCTAGTTTTGTACATAGGGCACGCCAGTGTTCTCTTTTTGAAATGTTAATTGCCTTCTTCAGTAATCTCTTTTCTTCTTTTATTAGTTTCGGAGATACTGCACAGGTGCGGGTCCGGGAGTCCGGGTTTAGATTTTGTTTGGATTTGCGTTGATATTTTGTTCATGCAGCAATACATTTCCTTTTTTGCGATTTCATCATTCCACTAATAGGTCCGTCCCTTCCTACTGAAAGCTGATTTATGCTAAGTGTGTCGTCGCATGTTTTCGTAATGACCTTAATTAATTCTTCAGGGGTGCGTTCCGTTGCCTGGCTTATTTGCAACTGCAGCCTTTCTGAAAATAAAATTTCGTCGATGTTTTTGGTTCACCATCGTCTATCCCCCTTACCTAGAGACGAACGATATATCGTTTTGCCATGCAACTGGTAGAAGATGTTTTTGTGGTCACTTAAGGCCTCCTAATCTAGCACCTGCCAGTTTTAAATTTCGTTTGCCATTTCAGCTGTAGTCGGTGTAAGATCTATAATGGAAGCTGTCTCCCTTCTTTCGAAAGTTGGTTTATTACCTACATTTATTACAGTGAGATCTAGCTCGGATAGCCAGTCCATAACCAGATCTCCCCGCACGTCCATTTTCGAAGAGCCCCAGTATGGAGACTTGGCATTAAAATCACCGGCGATCAATGTCGGTTTAGTAGAGCCTCTTATACATTTTATCAGGTCATATAGTAAAATTTGCAACTGTTCTAGGCTGTCGCTTGGAGAGAAGTAGCAGCTAATAATTATTTCTTCCTTCAGCTCAATCCACACAAAAACAGGGCCACTACCACTGTCCAAAACGATTTCGTCCCTATTGACAACCTTTATCGCTGCGTCATGTTTGCTTTCTTTGCAACAATCTCTTGAACTTACTAGCTTTTTGTTCGGCTCACTGATAATGATTATGTCAATGGCAAGTTCTGCAACAGTGGCGGATAGAGGGTCATGTGAAGCCCGGTAGCGCATCGCGTTGAATTGGATATTCCTGGCATTGCGAGTTTTGTTGGAAACGGCTGGCCTCCGATGGCGCTTTTTTAAACATTGGACATGATCCTATATCTGTCCTGCGTCTTGTCCGTCTAGTCTTGTCTGTCTAGTCTTGTCTGTCTAGTCTTGTCTGTCTAGTCTTGCCTGTCTAGTCTTGTCTGTCTAGTCTTGTCTGTCTAGTCTTGTCTGTCTAGTCTTGCCTGTCTAGTCTTGTCTGTTCAGTCTTGTCTGTCTTGCCTCATTTGTCTTGTTTCGTCTGTCTAATTTGGTCTGCATATTTTTGTCTGTCCAGTCTTCTCTTTGTAGTATTACCTTCGTAGCCTTTTTTGTGTAGTCAATTCAATAATTATCTAATATTTATCTCCTGTTAAACCAATTAATTCAATGGTTTAAACGAATTATTAATACTATTGCTATATATTTGGCAAATCTAAAGATTTTAATTTTAAAACCTTTGGTAGAAAAATATTTTGTTGATACTTCCATTTCTATATCAATTGATCTGATTCAACATTAAATTTGTTTGTTCTGTTTCATAAATTGTGACATGTATAACATGTATGTTTACGTGATGTTTCTGTCCGCTCTTCGGAGCAATTATTAGTGTGTAATTTATTCTATTGCATGTTTGTTAAATATTTAAATTGGTCTTGTTGATTTTCAGGATATTGGCAATACGTTTATATTACAGTCATATTACATGTGTTATTGGTTCGTTATCTTCAGGTTTAATTAAACTTATACTGATTATATAATCGATTTAATCAATAGGTTTTGCGGCAGTGTTTTGATTTGAGACAGTAAAATTGCGGAATTTCCTTCTCATTTACGTTTTGGAATGTAAAAAAATCTGACAACTTAATTACATGATTTTTTATTTCAAATGATTTTCATTGCAATATATTTATTCAAACAGAAAAAATAACACATTTAAAGTTATATTTTTTTAATTGTATATTAAAGAACGAGTTCAATAAGCGCGGATTTGCAGCACGCGTCTATGGTTGGGATTGATGGACAAGTTCGAAAAACGCCTAATGAACGTGTTCTTTACAGTATTTTTTCTATTCTGCGCCCTTTTATGCCATTTCACCACTTCTAAATAAGAAAATCGCCGATACATATTAAGAAAATTGTATCGCACTCGGCGAGCCATAACCGCACGCATATGAGTGTTGTTATGAGTTCAAAAAGATTTTTACAAGTACGTTAAGTTCGTAAAGTTAATAGCAATGCTTGACTTAATTTTTATTATGAAATTGCAATGCCTATAAATATTATTTATAAACATTTTAAATTCATTATTAAATAAAAATTTTAGTTTGTTATTTCTTATATAAATTTAAGTATTGAATACGTAAAAGTATTTAAACATTTTTGAATAATGAAACACTAAGTTCATTAAAATGCATATAAAATCTGTAAGTTATTATCTGAACATGAGAATTATCTCAGCTGTTGTCAAGTCGAAGTCAGATTTATAATAAATAAACTGCGAAGAAAAAAGTGTTTATGAACCAATGTGTAATTATTAATTAGAAAATTATTTTTCTTTTGACATTTTTTTACACAATCTAAATAAATTACGTATAAATCATTGCAGCTGGTAAATTAATATATTTAATTAGTGCATTTACAGAAAATTGCTGATTGACAATATTTTATATTTAATTTCTACGATTCATTCTGGATTCATTACAACTGAGCAAATTAAATATTCTATTTTAAAATATTTCCGTTTCTCTCTCAAGATATTAGGTCGATATGGCAGAAACTACCCAAAAATTGAAAAGACCAAATGCGGCCAAAAAAAAAAAGCGGCCAAAGGCAAGGAGTTTTACAGTATTTGCTCAAATGCCTCCACAATGGTAAACTAGAATATGGTACCATAAAGCGCATCAATGCGAATTTTCACGTTTCTACGAACACTATTAATCGAATTTCGAATAGAGCAAAAAAAAGGTATAATTCCAGATCTTTAATAGCTAATATGGAATCCAAGAAAAAACTAGATTCCGAATTAAAATGTAAAAGTCGGGAATCAATCCTAAATAAAGTTCGGGAATTTCCACTATTACAAAGATCAACTTGATCCGTGTACTAAAGGTGGCGAGTCGCTAAGGACTATGAATTGCGTCTTAAAAGAAGGCGTTGTAAAAAGAGTATCCAATAGCTTAAAACCTTTATGCCAAGATAGGAACAAGAAGAGTAGGTTAAACTATGCTCTCAGTATGTTGTCCGACTCATCCAACAAATTTAAAGAAATGTTGGAGAACATTTTTTTAATTCTAGCTCTACAACCCCGGGTGGGTCTTGGCTGACTGCAATACTTTTTTCCACTTAATATGGTCTTCCATCAATCTGTGGTCAAAAGGAATATTTATTTTTTGGAGATCTGATTTATTGTTGTCTCTCCAACGCATTCTAGGACGTCCGAATGGTCTCTGTCCTGTTGGAACCTCTTCCCACACCGATCTTACAAGTTTTTCGTCATGAAGTCTGTGTACGTTACTTGCCCATGTTATTCGTTGCGATTTAATCTACTGGATAATATCGCATGTCGTTGCAATGCTCTTGCATCTCTGCATTCGTTCTAATGCGATAACGATTTGTGGTCGGATCGTGCTGAGGTCCAAGGATTTTTCGTTCAGAACGCCTAAGTTTTTCTTCGTGCTTTGGTCATTGTTCACGTTTTGCATCCATATGTTATTACTGGCCTGATAATGGTTTTGTAAATTCTAATTTTGATGTTCTTGTTATATTTTTTGATTTTATGAGATTGTTTAGTGCGTATAGACAGCGTATAACAGCGCATATATATTTCGGAGAACATTTATGTGGACAAAAAATGGTTTTACTTGACGAAAAATAAAACTAACTTTCATGTTGCTCCTGCAGAGGTGATACTAATTCGATCTTCCAAAAGTAAAGAAAAATTGACCAAAGTTATGTTCCTTGCCGCTGTTGCACGACCGCGGTACAATTCTCATCGAAAATACGATTTTAATGGAAAATTAGGTTTTGGGCCTTGTGGTGTAAGAACCAGCAAAAAAACTATTGTCGCTAAACCATACTGCAGTACTGATGATAGGGAAGGTGTTCGCGCTGGTACTGAAGATGGATGGAACATAAGAACAATCTATCAACCAGCAAACAGTCCCGATTTCAATGTCCTCGATTTGGGTTTCTTTAATGTACTTCAATCATTACAAAACAAAGAGTCTCCACCAAGTTTGATGAACTCATTGCGGCCGTGTATACAGCATGGGACGCAATAACCGCAGAAAAACTAGACAATGTTTTCATTACATTGCAGAAGCGTATAGAATTGACAATGCTTTAAAGGAAGGAACGATTACAAGCTTCCTCAAGCAATGTAGTTTGTTTCAAATTCGCAACTCAACTAGCACGGCAGGAGCTTGACCGTTTATAGTTACTATATTATTAACTGTTACTTATAAGTGTTGATTTTGAAATGTTTTCCATTTTATGTTATAGTTTGAAAATACAGGTTATAATGGGTTTTTCATTAAGAACGACGAATTTTGTTCTTTCAATTAAAAGACTTGTGGGTTAGCTATGGAAATGATTTTTATTTCGAATGAAAGTACAATCGATGCCATTAATTATGGAATACGACATCGTTCAAATGTCCGCACGAGTGTTCAAATGCACGAGTGAATACGCTGGACTCAATTTTCCATGACTCGAACACACAAATCGGCTGAAATATCAGGACTTTCGCGTTCGATGTTGGCCTGCAGCTCCTTTAGCGTTGTTGGCTTGTACCGACGCATTTAACCGGCTCAGTGCGAGAGCGGAGAGCCGGCAATGTATTGTTTCTCTTAGATAATAAATAAATAAGATGTTGGCTTGTTGGCATAGACCAGTGATTTAATGTATCCCTAAAGAAAAAAGTCCAAAGGTTAGCCGACCATTTGCGAGGACCGTTGCATGAGATGACTCGCTACCCAAACTTGACCATTAAAAATTCGATTGTGTCATACGCTGTATAGCACGTTGCGCCATCCTGTTGGAACCAGATGTCGTCCAAGTCCATAGCGTCGAGCTGACCCCAAAAAATACTCCGATGTCATAGCCCTGTAGTGATCGCCGTTGACGGTTGTTCGCGCGCCGTTTTCATCAAAAAAGAAAAATGGGACGATGGGCCCCATCATGAAAATGGCACCATAGACGTATTGTTTTCGGATAAAGTTGTGCATCACTTCAGCAGTGAGCTTCAACCTAAAAGATGATTTTCTTGTGAAAGTTGTTGACAATTTGCATCAGATCCAGAGCGCAGTTAGCGAATGTGTGACGCTTACAATGGTCGGTTGGCTTCAGTTCTTGAGTCAACGTAATCTTATACGGGCGGAGAGCCAATTCGTTCCGCAAAATTCGCCAGAAACTGGTCAAAATGATGTTCAATGCCTGCGATCAGCGTGGAATCGACATCCTTGACTGCTCACGCACACTTTCTTGAACTGCGATGATATTTTCTTCACTTCGAGCATTACGTTGTCGCCCAGGCACTGGGACATTATACAAAGCATAAGCTGTTTCGAATTTTTGCATCAAACGTTCAAGTCCGTCTGGTTGGACGGTTTGGTCGACCGAAAATTGGTGTAAGCGCGCGCAACCTTGTTTCGTTAGAACGTAAACTTGCGTGTATCTCTCCATAATTAAATGTCATAGACAGACGTTTGGAAATATGAAAGAATTGTGAAGTCTTTACTCCTTCGCTAAGTCTTTATTTTTATAAATTTCAGATATAAAAGAAACAAACAGATTTATTCGTTAGTTAACGTGTTATTTTGTAAATTGTGTCTGTTCATAGAAATGTTATGTTTTCCAAATAAATTTTCCAAATCATGTCTATGCATATCTACAACCTTAGAAGAGACAACTATATATTAGAATACTATGCTATTTATACTAGGGCTGGCGAGAGAATGCAGCTGTACTGCGCCGAGGTATGAGGGGCCGCGCCGAGGATTAGCGGATTAGTTTGAGTTCAGAAATATGCGTCAGTTTTTCAAATACGGACAACTAAACATCGCGCACTCGAAATAAAGTATGGGTATGCGCAGACCAATGCTAAACTCATGGAGACGATATGCATTCTTTCGCATTCTCTCGAATAGACTAGACCAAATCAAGTTACAAAGCGACAAATAAAGTTTATCTATCATTTATATGTCTATCTCTTTAGTCTTGGACTAAAAATCATTTCTTTATATATTCTTGCTACTGATCTCTTAAAGAAATAAAGTAGGAAAATAAAGAGTTTTACACTGAAATTCCATTTGATTTACATTGGACTTTTACGCACGACTTGGATACTTTTACACACGATTATAATAATGGCATCTTTCACATACATAAATTCACCTGGAGACAACCTACTAAAAAACTATGCTCAATTATACACTATATAATACAGTACCAAAGGTCCCAATTGAAGACAAAGAACGGGAGGGTATACCGTGGATCGGAATGCGGATCTGATCATTATTTAATAGTGGCAAAAGTGATAGTTCACTACAGACATCAAAAAATACCACAAGAAGAGTTAAAACCCCGGAGCAACGAAAATACAATTTAGAAAGTCTGCAACAGGATTCCACTAAATTCCTGTATTAACTGAGATTAGCCACCAAATTACAAAATGTGCAATGAGAGCTCACAACAACTGAGGAAATATATCAGCAAGTCAAACGAAATATTCACGAGACTGCCATTGAAGCATTGGGATACGAAGAAGAAAAGCAAACTAATGCTAAGAGGTGGTCAGAGGACTTAAGAAAAATAGTAGAGGAAAAGAAAAGTGCATATCGGAAATGGATCTCAACCGGAAGCGAAGAAAATCATCAAATATACTCACAACTAAACCGAAGAGTAAAGACTCTGCTTGGATGTTGCAAGGAAAAAGAACGAAATGTGGGAAAGGAGATGTGAGAAAATCGACAGGTATATAGGAGGA
Organism: Phosphuga atrata; assembly: GCA_944588485.1. Taxonomy (NCBI): domain Eukaryota; kingdom Metazoa; phylum Arthropoda; class Insecta; order Coleoptera; family Silphidae; genus Phosphuga; species Phosphuga atrata. The sequence goes on from OX155905.1 coordinate 21,745,206, forward strand.
ACAAAAGTAGCAGCAGCTTGGAAGACAATTAAATCAATACTAAATTTAATACCCATAAAGGAATGGGAAAAACACTATAAGGCGTTGTTAACAGAAAACAGAGACGAATTTCAAGAAATTGAATGGCAGCAACAGATAGCTTTTACGGACGTAGATGCAATAACCATGAAAGAAATGAAAGATGCCTTGAAAGAGTCTAAAAATGGCAAGGCAGCAGGACCCGGAAACACACCCATGGAGCTTATAAAATACGGAACAGATGTTCTACATGAGATATTAATCACCATTTTTAACAAGTGTTTGTTGCAAGGTGAAAATATCCCAGATGATTGGAAAATAGGTTAAATACATAAGCTCAATTTTCAAGAAGGGCGAGAAAAGAAAATGCTACCAAAAAACTAATGCTACCAGAAAACCAAACTATAGAGGCATAACCGTAATAAGTTCGATGGGGAGGTTATACGTTCGAATAATAAAGAAAAAGTTAGCATCAAGACAGTGAAGATCAAAGTGGTTTTCGCGCAGGAAGATCGTGTACAGACAATACTTTTGTTATTCAACAAATTCTCACGAGACGGAAAGCTCGGAACCTTGAAACTTATCTACTTTTTGTAGATTTGGAAAAGGCATACGATACGGTATCTTTGAAGAAACTATTCCAAAGACTGACGAAAGTAGACCAAAATGGGGTATATGTGCGGGCTATAAAAAAACATTTATTAAAATGCCAGGAGTCAAATCAAACAAGGTTCTTTCTTATCGGAATCCTTCCCGATAACAAAAGGTCTTAAACACGGTTGCTGTCTATCCCCAACACTATTCAAGATATACATACATACAGCTTTGGAAAAATGGAAAAGACAAGTGTCGGGAATGGGAATTGATATAAATAACGGTAGATTCCTAACAACCTTATTCTTTGCAGATGACCAAGTGGTAATAGCAAATGAGGAAGAAGACTTAGATTATATGTTCAGAAAGCTGAAAAAATAAATGTGAAAGGTGGGGTTTAAATATGAACTTGATAAAGACAGAATACCTAAAAATAGGAAATGAATCAGAAGAACAGGACCTCGAAACAAGAAGCCTAAAGAGAACCAAAGAATATTAATATTTGGGTTCCATAATAAGAGATAAAGAGAATTTTAAGAGAGATATAGAAAACAAAACTCAGCAAGTCAGAAGAGTGGTCCGCATACTGAATCCTTTATTATGGTCAAAGAGTATAAATTTAAAAACAAAGAAGACAATATATGACGCAATTGTGGAACCTATCATGACTTATGGGGCAGAAACTTGGCAACTGACCCAGAAAGATAAAAGGAAAATTGAAATAACATAAATGAATTATCTGCGGAGAGCATGCGGAATATCCATAATAGAGCGGATTAAAAAACGAAGAAATACGAAGAAGAACAGCCAGTGTGTATTCCACTATAGACAGGATTGAGACTAGACAGCTACTATGGTACGCACATGTGAAAAGAATGGGGGAAGGATGATTACTCAAAAATTTATAAGATTACATACCCCATCATAGAAGAAGAAGAGGAAGATCCGAAACGACATGGGGAAAAAACAACCGGAAGATAATGGAAGACAGAGTAATTGAGGAGAAAGACTGGCGAGACTGGCGGTCGAAATATGGGAAGCGGCAGAGGACGTAGGAACCCCACATTAATAATAATAATCTTTCACATGCAATAATTTACCTATTAATGTGTTCATAGTGTTGTGCGAGTAGATGAAGGACCATCAAATAAACCCAGACACAAGGAAAAAATGTAGAGTTGTGTAAACTATAAACTCTTATGAATGCTCCAAAGCAACACATATTTAGTTTGCTAAAACCTCACTTATGGGTCTCTTAAATTGAGCGAGTTCACTAGCTACTAGTCGGCGAGTTTAGAAGGAGGCGAGTCAGCAAGTGTGATAGCAATGGTGACACACCAAAAATTACCACACGTAATGTAGCCAACTACCTAGCTAATTGAAACCACGTATTGTGAATACATTGTGTTTTGTCAACATTTCTCTCTGAACCACCGGAATACCCGCTGCTAGTTCACGCAATTAATACGATAAAAAGCCAGCGAGTAAAGTACAATTCAGTTACAATCTGCTAGTTACCTAGTTAACATTTATACTGGGTAAGTTTACTAGGTATTACTAGGAATTATATTGAAAGAACACACATTCATGAATGCCAATTGAAGTCCTACCGAGAACACCTTAGCAGCTTCTGAACGCAACCGACAATGCAATGGAATAAAACCTATCATCTTTATTTGTATTTCTATCAAAATTGTGATGATCCATACGCTAAATAAAAAATATTGAAAGAAGAACCAGGGTGAGGAGAAAAGACATAAGGCATCACAGGCATAAGAAGAGAGAACATGACAACAAGCTCATAGTCCTGATGGACAAGAACTTTAAAGAGAGTGGGGCCAGGAAAGCATACAAGGACACGAAACCGGAGAGGGTTTTAAACCACGCACTAGCCTGATGAAAAACCATGGGGGCCAAATCTAGAGTGATCTACACAAAATAAAGGACATAAGGAAGGAGTACTTAAAAAAATTTTAGCAGCGACAGAAGATGCAACAGGGAACCTATGGAACAGATAAGGCGCCTGAGAACGGAGCCTGCATCTCTCGAAGAAACGAAAGAAGCCATCAATAGGCTAAAAAGAGTAAAAGGAAGTGCCGGGAATTGATAGGAGACCAGCGGGGGTGTATAAACTAGGCGGCCAAATGCCTAACGCCTAACGCAAGAAAACCAATCCCTAATAATAAAAATATGAGAAGAAGGGCTATTACCAAGCGACATGCGAAAGTCGATAAAAATACCCATACACAAAAAGGAGACCAGCAAAAATGCGACAACAACCGCGGAATTAGTCTGTTGTGCGCGGCGTACAAGATACGTGCCTACAACCACACGCTGAGGCTCATCGTTGAATACCAAGCAGGCTTTAGACGAGGTAGGTCCACTGTTGATGACAGATCTTCACAGTAAAGCAGATACTGGGCAAAGCATGGGAATACGACATCGATATACACAAGATCTTTATCGACTACAAACAGACATATGACTATATTATCCGCAACAGCCAATACCAAATATTGCAGCAGCTAAAGATACCGACCAAGCTGATAAAATAATGAAAGCTACAACGGACGAATCAGTAGCCGTAATACGGATCCAAAACCAGCTAAAGGATTAATTTAAAATAACGAAAGGGAGATGGGCTGGCACCCACACTCTTCAACCTCACGTTAGAGTACGTTATAAGATAAATGGGAGTAGGCAGAGACAATCACCATACCAACAAGGTCGTGCAATTAGCGGCATACGCGGATGATATCCACATAATGAGCAGAATGGTCAAGACGGCACAACAGACATCTTCTTCTTAAGGTGCCGTACTCTCTCCGAGACCATAGGCAACCTTTCGCGCATACTTGTGGAACGAATTATCCACTAAATGTACGGGACCTAGCAGTTTATCGCCGGTTCCGAACGGCACTAGTTGTGAGGTTTTTACTAGGCAGAATTACTAGTGGTAGTTAAAAAAAGTGGGTGTTAAAAAGTTAAAGTGGTAGTTCCGTGAAAAATTTTCACGGCTTGGCCGGGGATTGAACCCGGAATCTCATGTATAGCTAGCGGATGCGTTCACCACTTTGACCACAACAGACATATGCACAGCTAAAAGAACACGCCAGACAGCAGGCTCGAAATAAACATTTGCAAAATAAAGAGAATATATTTGAGAGCTCTAGGATGATAGAGCTCTAGGATGACATTGAGACAGTCAACAAATTTTTGTATCTGGGTGTGGAGATTAACAGGGATGGGACCGAGGACGGAGAGATACGCTGCAGGTTTCTAGTGGCGAACAGATGTTACTTCGCCGAATGTCGGGGATACTAAACACATAAAGCGTCCACCGAAAACGGAACCGGACGATTCGACACTTCCAACTCGGCACCGGATAAGTCGGCACCGGACAACTCGGCACCGGGAAAATTCGGCACCGGCTAAGTCGGCATCAGATAAGTCGGCACCAGACAAATCGGTACCGAGACATTTCAGCACTTGTATTTTGAATTTTCTTTTAATCTCTTATCCTTTTAACCTTTAATAAAGTTATTTATGTTTTATTATTAAACTTAATAAAGACGAAACAAAGCTTGAATATATAAATATACTCAACCTTTCCGGAACTCTATAATACTAATGAGTCTTTTTAGGACTACCAAAAACAAATCTCTTATGAAATTTGTCAGTTATTCTATAGCTTTCAGTCCACCTTCGTGGCACTCAACAAAAACCATAAAAATAACATTGAGTTTTAAGATCATGTCTTTCCGATACCTTGAGTGGATAGCCATCTGTGGACGCGTTTCGAGATCTATCTCTCATCAGCACAGCTCTGCTTCCATGAACAATATTTTGTAAATCACTCACTTGAAAACCCATGTGGTGTTGGGGTTAGATGTTTTTAATTTTGACATTTTGTGAGAGAGACATGAACTTAGCAGGATATTGATATAAATGATAAATTTTGAATTGGTAAAACCATACAACATTATAGATAATCAGATAAACTTAATAAAGACGGAACAAAGCTTGAATATATAAATATACTCAACCTTTCCGGAACTCTATAATATACTCAAGGTATCGGAAAGACATGATCTTAAAACTCAATGTTATTTTTATGGTTTTTGTTGAGTGCCACGAAGGTGGACTGAAAGCTATAGAATAACTGACAAATTTCATAAGAGATTTGTTTTTGGTAGTCCTAAAAAGACTCATTAGTATTATAGAGTTCCGGAAAGGTTGAGTATATTTATATATTCAAGCTTTGTTCCGTCTTTATTAAGTTTATCTGATTATCTATAATGTTGTATGGTTTTACCAATTCAGTTTTATTATTAGTTTTTAATTTTACGCTGTTTTCATGTCAACATGAATTCTACTGTTGGCTAGAAGGTGAAGGTTGGCTAGAAAATTTATATATTGATGACTTGTGCCGATTTGCCCGGTGCCGACTTATCCGGTGCCGACTTATCCGATGCCGAGTTTTCCCGGTGCCAAGTTGTCCGCTGCCTAGTTGGAAGTGCCGAGTCGTCCGGTGCAGACATTTCCCGTGCCGACTTATCATGTACCGGACCGAAAAACCAAGCTGCGAATATACAAAATGAGCATAAGACCCATCGCGTTCTACTAGAGTGAAACCTGGATTATGACAGAGAAAACAAATAACACATTATACTTCGAGCGCAAAGTGCACCGGAGAATAGTGGGACCGATGGCAAGTTACGAAGGCACAGACACAATAACGAGCTCTATGGGATATAAAAAGCTATACTCCCTTCTAAGCTCCCTTCGAAATCATAGTCTGTGAAAACACTTTCTTCATCTTCTTCTCTTATTAATGCAATTTCTTGGAAATCCTGCAGGGGTATTTTGTTTGGGTGTTTGAGAATTACTAATATCAAATCGATGTTCCAATAAATCCAGGTAATTTAACTACTCTTTAAAGGAGTCAGCTAACATTGAGACGTTTTCTTTTATTCCCACCAAACATTGACCATTTGGGATGTATTGGATGCTCTTGGATCTCATGTGGTTTGGTATCGTCCCAAATGCGACAATTTTGTTTATTGACGTACCTATTTATACAGAAATGGGGCTTATCGCTGAAGATGATATTTTGATGAAAATTAGGGTCAGGGCTCCAGGGCCCATTCAGCGAATACACGGTGTTTTCTATGGTCGTTTACTTTCAGCTCCTGGGTCAGTTGAATTTTCTACGGGTGCAAGCCCAAGTTACGACGCAAAATTCGCCAAGTGTGATCCGCGAAAAGCCGAGTTCTTGTGACCGACGCGAATTCGACTGCCTCGGATTCTCTCACGAACAGCGGCGATGTTTTCGGCAGATCTTGCGTTTCGTCGTCGTGAAATCAAATTTATCCACCACACTGCGAATAGTCCTCTCGGTATGACGATTATGGCGACCGTAAATTGGGCGTAGCGCGCGAAACGTTGCCCGGACAAAACACCCATTTTGATAAAACAATTTTATAATTTGCACGTTTTCTTGAACACTATATCCGTTCATGAAGATTTGGAAAAACAGACTGAATAAATGACAGCCATTTCGACAGGTGTAGCTATGGTCGCTACCAACTGTCAAAGTTCGGAAGTCCCTATTGGAAGACCATTTATAATGTCTTGAACGATCTCTTTCCATCGTTCTGCCTGGTCGAATCTTATTTTATCCTATATTATTAAGTTTTCTTTAGTCTTGTCTTGCTTAATCCTCCTTAGCCTTGTCTAGTCTTGTTTACTTTGTACAATCTTGCCTATTCCTGCTTAATCTTGGATAAACAAAGATAAGACTATATCTTCTTTAGTGATCGTCCATTAATCACGTAAGGCTCGATGGGGGGAAGGGGTTTGTAAAGAATCAAGAAATGTCACATGGGGAGGGGGGTGTAGTGAGATACTAACCTAACCTAACCAAAAAGTTGCTAAAAAACATCACGTGAATTCACACCTTCTATTTTTTATTTATTTATTTACTTTAAATACTTTTATTTTTTTTATTTATTCACCTGAAGCAGTGGTTTCCAACCTGTGGGGCGCCCCCCCCCCCCCCCTAAGGGGGACTCGAGACCATTGCAAGGGGGCGCGCAGCTGTTGGCACTGTAGAAGTGAAAATAATGAAAATAGCGGGAATATAACTATGCTAAATAGTGATTCTAAATGTAGAAAGCATGATCCTATGTCATTATTATTGGGATTTATATGTAAGGTTATTAATAGTCAAGAACCATCAATGTGTTTGCTCTGTATGAATATTTTGGCCGCAGCTAGCATGAAACCCAATAAATTAAAAAGTCATCTTGAAAAAGTACATGCGGTTCCACGATAGTAAGATAAGAGTTTTTCCAAAGAAAATTAGAGGTTTTAAATAAATCAACGACTAATAAATCACAATACGTTTTTCAACACCATGTCTGTAATATCAAAAGCATTGCTTGTATCGTATAAGGTTTCTTATAGAATTTCTAAACGCGAAAAAACACATTCAATGGAAGAAACTTTGATACTACCAGCGGTTATTCACATGATAGTTACGATGCTCGGCGAATTGAATATGAGGATCAACTTGAGAATTACTCCACTTACAGAGAATACGATGGAAGACGAATTTATCATTACATGATTCATAAACAGTCACTTGTTTCAAAAGTTATGGGTGAAGATCTACTAACGGTATCTGAAGTTATTATAAGAGTAAATTTTATTAATAATGGCCCATTAACTGGAAGGCTCTTCAAAATCGCAAAATTGTGTGGTGACATGGATGCAGAATATAGAGGTACTTCCATATTATTGTGAGACACGTTGGCTTTCTCGTTCCAAAGTCATTCAAAGGATGTTTGAGAAGTTAAACTTCGACATGTTTCTCAATTTTAAAATCACTTGCCCTGATAAAATAGAAGAAAGTAAAGTTATTATTATTATTAATAATCACTTGACCACTCTGGAAGCAATTCTCGTTTTAGTTTATAGATCTTGACATGTCGAAATACGTATGTATAAGAAACCCATTTGTGATTGAAAAATATAACTTTGGCCTTCCCAAAGCAGAGCAAGATATGATAATTGATTTATCTTGACGGTAGATTAAAGCAAATGTTGCAACAAGAAAATAATATTGTTGCGTTTTGGCCACTTTAAGTACAGAACGATTTCCCTACTTTGACAAGAAAGCTTTAGAAATTTGCCATTTGTAACATCTTATGCAAAACTGGTTTTTCTGGTGTGGCCATATTAGAGACAAAATATCGATCTCGATTAGTGATTGAAACCGAACAGAGAACAACGATATCTTCAATGATCCACGGTTTGAGAAAATTTGTGCTAAAAAACAAGCCCCACCTTCACATTAAATTCTAACGATAATGATAAATATTGTTACAAAATTGAGGGGGGGGCGCAAGTTTTTTTTTATTGAAAAAGGGGGGCGTAGGTACAGAAAGGTTGGAAACCACTGACCTAAAGACTAAATACAATAACATAAACTGGAACATTTTACATTCTACCATTACCTGTTTGCTCATTCCACTTTTTCACCCGTCTCAGCATTTTCAAACCCTTTCCCCTTTCAATTAAATTACATCATATTATAGTATAAATAAATTCAATCATGTCCAGTCTTATTCAATAATAGTAAAACAACTAAGTGATTTTCATTTCCAATGGCATCAGTAAAGTATGTCGATATACTCTTATAAAGCTGCAAAGGCTGCAATTGGCAGGACACGAGCTGAGGATGGACAATTCGCGACTCCAAAAGAGAGTGCTAAACGAAAGAATGCAAGATAGGCGACCGGTAGGGAGGCCAAGGTTGGACTGGGAGGGCGAGTTGAGAAAAAGTGCACACCAAATACTGGGGATAAGAGCGTGGAGGAGAACGGCGACGGATAGGCTGAAATGTGGGGCTAGGATCCAGGAGGCCAAGGCTTAATTTGGACTGAAGCGCCATATGAAGATCATCAAGTTTACTAGCAGCTAATGAATTCGCCGGCTAGTAGCTAGTAAACTGGCACCATCTACTAACTCGTTTAATTATCCATTTATATCTTTATCTATGCCTATGTCCACATTTATAAAGCTGCAAAGGCTGCAATTGGCAGGACACGAGCTGAGGATGGACAATTCGCGACTCCAAAAGAGAGTGCTAAACGAAAGAATGCAAGATAGGCGACCGGTAGGGAGGCCAAGGTTGGACTGGGAGGGCGAGTTGAGAAAAAGTGCACACCAAATACTGGGGATAAGAGCGTGGAGGAGAACGGCGACGGATAGGCTGAAATGTGGGGCTAGGATCCAGGAGGCCAAGGCTTAATTTGGACTGAAGCGCCATATGAAGATCATCAAGTTTACTAGCAGCTAATGAATTCGCCGGCTAGTAGCTAGTAAACTGGCACCATCTACTAACTCGTTTAATTATCCATTTATATCTTTATCTATGACCACTATTGTAAATGCCCATTATTGTACAGTTCGTGGACTATGTAAATACATCATACCACACACATATGTAACAATCCGCGATTAATGTTATGTAGTAATTCAAAATGTTTTAATAATTTTATGTTTTAATCATTTTATGTTTCTTTTGCCTTGTCTCTTCTGGTATGCAGTTGTCGATAGTACTCTTTAGAATTGTTTTAATGCTTCCCCATTTTTCTTCCGACGTTGTTGTGTCTCTAATTTTCACGGTTTTTCTTACAGAGATAAACAATCAAAGAAAAACTGTGAAAATTAGAGACAATTCTAAAGAGTACTATCGACAACTGCATAGCAGAAGAGACAAGGCAAAAGAAACAAGCATGGATGACGGACAACATAATTGAATTAATAGAAGAAAGAAAAAAGTATCGAAATAAGGAAATGCAAAAATATAAGGAAATTCACCGAAAGATCAAAAAGGAAATTAAGAAAGCGAAAGAAGCAATGCTTAACAACAAATGTGAAGAAATCGAAGAACTGGAGAGGAAACACGACACCTTTAACTTGCATAAAAAAATAAAAGAAGCTGCAGGAACACCAAAGCAGCAACATCATGGATTCATAGAGGATGGGAATGGAAAGACAACAGATATATGGGCTCAAATTGCGAGATGGAAGGAATACATGGAAGAAATGTTTGACGAGGACCAACGGGGCGACAACAGGAAAAACAAGTCAGATATTGAAGGTCTATCAATTACAAGGGAGAAAATTATTCATGCAACAAAGCAGCTAAAGAACAAGAAATCAAACGGGGAAGACGGTATACCAGCTGAGGTTATAAAACTCTTTGCTAATCAATACATTGACGACATATAATACTTGTTTAAGACTATATACAATACAGGAGTAATACCACAGGACTGGTTAACATCTATTTTTATTCCGTTGCCAAAAAGCCCAACTCAAAAAAATGCGAGGAATATAGAACCATTAGCTTAATGAGCCACGCTCTAAAACTATTCCTCCGGATAATTCATGGACGAATATATAATCAATTAGAAAAACTTACAGGTGACACTCAATTCGGCTTTAAAAAGGGACTAGGTACAAAAGAAGCTCTGTTCGCTGTACAAGTACTTATTGAAAGATGCAGATATGTCAATACAAATGTATACCTATGTTTCATAGACTTAAGCTGAGCGTTTGACCTCGTGAACCACGTTGAACCACGTTGACCTTGTTGAGGTGCTGGCGTATGGGGATGTAGAAGCTGCTGATCTTCGTATCATCTCAAAACTATATTGGAATCAAACTGCCAAAGTTAGAATACAAAACAATACAACAGACAGTATCAATATAAATAAAGGAGTAAGACAAGGGTGCATTCTTTCACCTCTACTGTTTAATGTATATTCGGAGGAAATATTTAAAAAAGCACTGGAAGACGCAACAGATGGTGTTATTATCAAAGGCGAATGTTTGAATAATCTGCGATATGCGGATGATACGGTGATCATGAGCAACAGCGAAGAAGGATTGCAGCGGCTAATGAACCGAGTGGCTACCGCCTGCGAAGAATATGGCATGAAACTTAATGTAAATAAAACCAAAACAATGGTAATCAATAAAAACCCAGATACTAGCGCTGAAATAACTGTAAATGGGAACACCCTGGAAAGAGTGAGGCAATTGACATATCTGGGCTGCGTACTCAATGATAGCTGGGATCTTTCAATTGAGATAAAGGCTACAGTGGAAAAGGCAAGAGCAGTATTTAACAACATGCGCAATGTGCTGTGCAATCTCAGGCTTAACCTAAAAACCAGGCTCCGTGTTCTGAGGTGTTATGTTTTTAGCACACTGATTTGTGGTGTGGAAAAGTGGACACTAACAGATACAACGCAAAGGAGAGTGGAGAGTGGAGTTTGAAAAGTGGTGCTACCGCAGGATTCTGAGAATTCATTGGACAAGCAATACTACCAATAACGAGGTCCTAAACCGCATGGAGAAACAAACAGAAATAATGAATACTGTCAAACAGAGAAAAACAAGCTTCTTTGGGCACATAATGAGAAGCGACAAATACAGAGCGCTTCAACTCATAATCGAAGGAAAAATAGACGGAAAAAGGGGGCCAGGCAGAAGATTTTATGGCTGAAAACTTCCGACAATGGACGAATATGACTTCAGTTGAACTGTTTCGACGTGCAGTGGATACAGTGAGATGGGCTAATGTGATCGCCAACGTCCTGAGAGGATAAGGCACATCGAGAAGAAGTAATTCAAAATCACCCTTGCTTGTTTGGTTTACGATTCGTTGAATGGTTGAGAGCTGCACGTTGATAATATTTTTAAATATAGTACTCCGTGATTTCCAAACAAGTAATAAACGTTACATCATTTACATAGAGCTGTCATTAATTTCGTTTTTTCACGTTTAAATCTAACGAAAACTACAAATAAGTATTAAATAAAAAGTATTTAACCATTATGAATGCAGGGTAAACTACCCAATCGTTGGCACTCCTCCAATTATTGGCAGTTTAGAGTTTAGGTCGAAAAAACAAGGAAACCATAGATTATTCAAGTTTGGTATGCATTAAAGAGTAAAATAGTACTATTTTTCTGTTAAAAATTGACAACAATGTTCCAATAACCTATATGGCGCTTTAGAAACAACAACTAACATTTTGTGCTGGTGATATGGTGTAGTTATTTTGTTTTTTTCTTAAGGTGAGAGCTTCATTAATCCTAGTACATCGTAACAATTCGCTAATTGATAGTTTCGAAATACTTTGATGAACTGAATTATACCTATAGGCAGTGGATTCTAAGATTATTTCTTGAATATCTTTATCACATTTTATTTATTACATGTGCCAACATATGGAACAATAATTTCATCAAAATCCCTTTATTGGAATTTGTGCCAATAATAGGAATTTTTCGAATATTATCAACCAGCGAGTTTATGATGTATTTGTAAAGGTTTTAAACAAATGATTGTTTCTCCATAGAATTTTTTTTTCTTCAATAGCAATTTCCAAATGATGGCCCACAGTGCCAATAGCACAAGCTAATTATTGGCATTAGTCCACATAATATAATATTGAGTGCCAATATTGTTTTTTTTTTTATTCATTTAGAATACGTCTTAAACAATGAAGAAAGAATAGAAAAAAGTAAACGAAAACAATATAGTGAGGAAAGTATAAAAAATGCTTTAGAAGCGATTAAAAATAGCATGGTCCAAGCCTAGTACTTAACGCAGACGAATAGAATAAATTAAAGAATTGGTTAAATGTTAGATATGCAAAGGAATTTCCTAAACGGAAAGAAGATCTTTTGAATAACTAATCAGATTTTATAAAAAAAACACCTCACTTAAGCCGGTACTGAGCTTTGTTCCTCATTAGATATTGTGCTTATAGCACTTTATCTCAATTGCACTTGATTGCTTCAGCCTGCAGATGTCTCAGCTTTTAGACCTCTAAAAGATGGTTGGCAAAAGACTGTCGTAGAGTGGCTCCATCTTGAGCTCTTACAAAATTTGATTTTGTGCCACTGTTGCAAAAAAATATTGATATATACGTAAAACCAGATACAATTATTAATTGTTTCGGAGCTTTTTCCACCGGTCTTTTTCCATGAGACTCAACAGCTATAGACTATTCGAAATACTTAGGGAAGAATATGAAGAATAAGCTCGAAAGTGAAGCAATACCAGAAACTTGAGAATGATGAACGAAAAGGATTTTCTTATTAAGACTGATTAATATTTTGTTAGTAGGTAAGTACTAAAGTTATAAGATCTCAAGGATAGACATTTAAGTAACTGATAAAGTGAGACTGCCAAACAGAGTCGAATACGAGAAATTGTTTATATTATAAAAGTTGATTTTAAAATAATTTTATTAAAACTTTAAATACTTTAATACCTAAATAAAAGCAGATATTTACCTACTAAAACAGTGTTTTAATTATACCCTAGCTATAGATAGATATTTCTTTTATTATCAATGATTGGTAGGTACCAATCTCCTACTTTAACTACATGCCAATAATTAGACTAATAGATGCCAATATTAAAAATGTCTATGCCAATAATAGTATTTTCTGTAGTCTTTTGGATTTAAGTATAAAATGTTTATTCAATACTATTCAATCACATAAAAACGGTAATGAAAACAAAGATTAAAGTATTTTCTTCGATACTGGCACATGTTTTGTCTACTAGCTCTTGTAAATTAAATTTTATGGTAATTTAATTTCAGACTGACTCTTAAAGTGCCAATAATTGGGTGGTTTACCCTATTTCTTTTCATTTCTACAATGTTAAATAAGGTCGAAGGTGTTACATTAAGCATATTTTTCTTATGAAACAGAAACAAATTAGTGTGGTCGTAGAAAGTATCGTTAATAATTCGAGTTGTAAGGCAATTACGTACTCGCGGAATTACGGGTGAAATGTTTCCGTAACTGTTCCGCTAGTACGTTGAGACTGTATTGAGACCGTTACATGAGATTAGTAGTTCTTACAAATCTCATTACGTAATATACTATTATACACTAGTTAGTTGTGTCTAGTTGCTTATATTATAGTTAGGGCTTTCAATACCGGAATCCCGGGATCCCGAAAACCGGGATTTTAGTCTATTTTTCCGGTATTAGAAAATCGGTATTACAAGAAAAATACCGGTATTTCGGTATTTGTGTAAAATATCTTACTTTTTATTTATATTAGTTATTTCAATTAGCAGAACAGAATAAGAACAAGAATAATAAATTCGTATTTATACCTCTTAAATGCATAGTGAAGTTAGTCACTGAATTTCGTTAAAAAGAAACTTGCTTTCCTGTTTACGCGCCATCTCTCATCTCACACGCACACGATTAACAACACAAACATTTAACGATATAAGCTATAATTTATTATTTGCTGTAAATTGCTGTAATGTTTGTTGTTTGAAACCGTAAGTTTTTTATTATACAACATCAAATTTAATGATTTCATTAAGTTTTGGATATACATATACGATACGCGGCGTATCGTACCCCATATCTACGTCCACACAAAAAGAGTTCATCAAACACAAAAGGGCAACGATGCATCTTCGGTTTGGCACTATTTTTTATATGAAACAAATGTTCATCTAGCCAGGTGTAGAGTGTTCAAAGGAAATAAAATGGTGGAGGAATGGTGGAGGCTCTACTAGTGGAGTACATGCTCATTAAAGACAATGCATGGAATAAAACTAAGAAAAGCAGTGAGGTAACTTTGAATGATAACAATGATCAAGATCAACCAAGTCAGTCTAAAAAACCTAATTTAATAACAAGTTATTTAAAAAGCAATAAAAACGGAAGCCTAGCTAAAGCACTAACTCGAATGGCAGCTCGAGACGGCTTATTATTTAATATTTTGAAAACATCTATTGATATTAGAGAAGGATTAATTGCTCGTGGTTTTAAAGATGTTCCAAAATCAGCAAGTACAATAAGAAATATTATACTCGAATATAATAAAACTATTCAAATTACTTAAATAGCTCAGCTTAAATCTAAAGGCAAACAATTCAGTGTAACATTTGATGAATGGACATCGATTCGCAATCGACGATATCTAAATATAAATATACATACTGCTGGAGGATTTTTTTTTAATATTGGACTAGTACGATCATTTGGAAGTCTGCCAGCAGAAAGGTGTTTAATGCTGGTTAGAGAAAAGTTAGAAGAATTTGGCTACTGTATTTCTAAAAATATAGTCAGCATAACCAATGATGGGGCATCGGTTGTGGTTAAACTAGGCAAACTTATCGATGCTGAGCATCATATCTGCTTGGTGTAGCTATAACCGATATACTTTATAAGTCATGGTCAGAAGTTCTGACAATTTCATCGTTTGGTTCTGACTCAGAACCAAACGATGAAATTGTTGATAACGGCATGAATGTTGAAGTAGAATATGATGAGAATGGAGTATATGTTGACGGCGTCGTTATAGAATCTAATTTAGTAGATACTACGGTCAGTATTAGTCATGCTACTATTTCTCTTCTTGTAACAAAAAATAAGAAAAGTAGTCAAAATATTTATAAATGCACCTACTAAAATGATAACTTTTTACAGAAATATGTAAAAGAAGATTTTGGTAGAGAAATTGCTTTAAAATTACAGTGTAAAACAAGATGGAATAGCATGTTACTTATCTTAGAAACATTTTACCAATTGAGATATTGTGTTCAAAAAGCCCTTATTGACATAAATTCCGGAATTTTTATGACAGAGACTTTAATTTATTATCTGAAATTATCTTTTCCCTTACTCCTATAAAATTAGCAGTTGATGCATTATGTCACCAAGATTCTAATCTTCTTACAGCAGATGAAACAATAAAATTTATGATGGAACCTCTTCCGAATCAAAATTTTGAAATTGCTAAAGAAGTTTATGACGCTTTAAAAATTCGCATATTACAAAGACGAAATAATTTATCGCAGGTACTTCAGTACTTACATAGTGGAGAACAACATAATAGCCATTTAGTTCAAACTATATTTCTACAGTCACTAAATACGTCAAATAATTCGTTAGATTAAACGACTTTCGCCCGAAACCGCAGAAGAACATGTTGGATCAGATTCAGATAAAGACGAAAATTCCGAAGAATCCTTGGAAATAAATCTGACCAATACATTAAGGACTGGCTCCAACTTTGCTTTTCATGGCCATGACAAATTAAAACTGGAATCAGCAATCCAACAAAAACTTTCAGTTCAGCCTAAAATTACAAAAGTGCAAGCAAGGGGTAGAACCAATTATAAAAGACGAAATTGCTATTTTTTGAAAAACAGGAGTAAAAGGAAAATATTTGCCACTGACGTACGACCAATTAAGTACAATTGCACCAACAAGTGTAGAATCGGAAAGGGCGTTTTCTGCAGCAAGTTACTTATACACAAAGATTCGCTCCAGTCTGAACGACAAAACAATTGATTGTTTATGTTTTTTCGGACATATTTTAATAAAACAAACTCAAATTGCGGAATGTAGTAATCTTTATGATAACTTTGTTCTGAATGTTTGCTATAAATAATTTGTTTTTTTTATATACAGAAGGAGTAAACAAATGTTTAGTTTTTATACTTATTTCATTTAAATATTTTCTTGTATAGTTTATAACTAAATAAATATATTTTTAAGTTTTTCCTTTGTTTTCTTTTTAATAAATCACCATTATCATTAATATTTATAAAAATCTGTCGAAAATATTTTTTCTGGTAATACCGGTATCAATACCGGTATTCCGGTTTTGAAAACAAATAATACCAAAATACCGGTTTTCATTTTTGCTCCGGTATTGAAGGCCCTAATTATAGTCGACACAAAATAGAGAGGAACAAATATCCAGTTCGAAGGCACCTGTTATATAATGTACACCACAGCCAATAAAATTTGTTCCGAATATATTGAAGCGTCTTGTGGTGTTTATTTTTATTGCCTCCACACAGGACCAGCTCCGCATATCTCGTATCTGTTTGTATAATATTACAGCGTGCAGCAAACAAAGTGTAATTATATTTGCGTTTTATATAGATTGTGGAATAAGGAATGCGTTTCTGAATTCCCGCAGGTTACATATTTTGCTGCACAATATTCTCCAAATTTTAAACTTTGTATACAAGTTACAAGTCCAACGGTGTAAACCATACAATGAAAAGCAATTGCATTGTTTATGGTTAACCACGACCAGCTATTAATGTTTGCATTGTTTTGTTGTAATTAGCGGAATTCAATAAATTGTTGTAAATTTTGATTTTAATAATTATTATATTTACAGTTAGCAAAAAGGAACATTAAATAATCAACTTATTTTATTAAAAAATAATTGGTTAGCTTGCAATACATATTATTAAATTTGAATATTTTAATTAACTGCGTTTAGCAATATAAATGCAGTATTTAGTCGGTGTATTTAAAAACTAATACACAAATTTTAAATTATTTGCTTTTATAATTAGACTATAGCGCTTAATTTTAACTTTTCTAGTTTTTTTTTTCTAGAAATAATAATCCGTTTTCTTAAGATTCCAGTGTGGAATACGTTAAAAATTCAAAACTGGAAAGGTAAAATGTTTTTGAGATGGGCGACTTTGAACAAGTTTTGAACTCCACACTGGTAACTGGTTTCGTGACAGCTGCTAATTAAAATAATTTTAAATATACTTCCACTGTACTTTCGGTAATATCGGAATTAATATTTCTCAGTCGCTCTGAGCATAAATTTAAGAAAAAAAAACCAAATAACGCCAATGATATGTAAAAAAAAAACTAATCATCTTTAAATATTCTGTGTGGAATATTCTTCGCCACACCTCAAAGAAATAACTAATTAAAAAAGGCCTTTTCAACGCATAAAGGGAATTAATGTCGAAAACTGTCTGGGTAATATGAAAAGTGATGACCATATTAATGTCGTTATAAATTATTTTAATTATCTCCTCTGTTATATTAGAAATGCGGTAATTTTCCATTTAAAACTAACAACACAAATAAATAAAGAGAAATCATCTTTATGAAAATATAATGCCCATAAAAAAATGCTCGTAAATTTTGTATGGATATATTAAGTGGGCCCCTTTTGGAAGAAGCAAATAGAAAATAATTATTTCACACTAAATAGTAAAACCTATGACATACTAGACAAGTCACACCAGAATAGTCAAAACTAGATGGAGCAGAACTAGATTAAAAACCGTAGAAAACTTATTGTCTATAAGATAAGCTTAGTTAATTGTGTTTATTCTTTTTACTATTTAAATTACTATAATTTGCAAAAATTATTTAGGTTTTAAATTATTATTTTCTAACCATATTTAGTCTTTAGTTTAGCCATAGTAATAATTTCATTAAAAAAATTACGCTCTGTCACAAATTACATACTGATTAATGAACACGAGCATGAACACAGTCATGAACATGACTGAGAAATTATGAATAAACAAACAAATCTACAACAGATCTGGACCTAGTAATATAATACGTACCCCTTGAACATCATTGGTAAACAATGGCACGGAGCCTAGCAACTGGGAAGAGTGGAGTGGACAGGACTCCATAGCTAGGGGTGACAACCCCGAATAATAAGCCTCCCAAGCTAACAAATTGGGTAGTATCTTGGACAGTGGCAGGCCACTGTCCTATGAAGAATATTCTTCAACTGAGCATGAAGGAAAATCTCGCTAAATGCACTACCCCAGGTGGTAACCAATCCACCGTCACCTCTGGTGACGTTAACGGACCTTCGGATTCTAGGGAGTCCGCACCAACATGCTTTAAGGATGAGTCGGCGCATCCTGAAATCACCGGACGTAAACTCAGACCAAGACGTCAAAGCTTTTTCGCAACAGTTAATGCCAACTCACTGCTAAAAGTGGGTAAACTGAAACATTTGACTGATTCACTAACACGACACAACATTATACTGACAGCAGTACAGGAAACCAGATTTACGGACGAACATGACTTCGAGCCCCAAGGCTACAGAATCCTCAAAGGAGAAGTGGGTCAGCGGGTAATGAAGAACGTACCCCACTTAGGTACAGGATTTATAATCAGTCACAGGATACTGGATTCAGTCACCGACTTTACCTCAACGAGTAGTCGTGTATCCATCCTCTCTCTCAAATGCGCAAACAAGGGCTACAGTATAGTCAATGTACATACACCAATCAACCAGGACAACAGACGCAATCCAGACAGAACTGATAAATTCTGGGAAGACTTAGAAGATATTATCTCTAAACTTCCAGAGAGGCACACCGTCATACTGCTTGGTGACTTCAATGCTCAATTGGGAAGAGAGAAAAAATACAGAAACATAGTGGGTAATTATCCGGCGCAAAAGCGAACCAACTGCAACGGAGAACGATTGGTGGATCTGTGTAGGACTTTTGGGTTGATCATGAAGTTTACAGCCTTCAAACACTTGCCAAGGAAGCAGAAGACTTGGATTTCACCTAATACCCACTTGGGCGAATTCCAGATAGATCATGTGGCCATTTCACGCAAATCTCAAAAGGAAATACAATACGTGAAGGTACTAAGAAGCGCCAATCTGGACTCAGACCACTACCTCTCAAAGATCAAAATAAGACTCCAGCCTAGAAACACTAGATTACACAGAACCTCCAAAATGGCAAAATTTGACGTCGAGCGACTCAAGAACAGTCAAGAGCTAAGTCAGAGACTGAACAACACAGACCTAAACAACTGGGACCAACTGAAGGAGACTCTTGTCAAGGCGGCCAATGAACTCTCGTCCCTCTCGCTAGAAGAAGGAAGCATCCGTGGTGGACTGAAGACTGTGACAATGCAATAGCCCAAAGACAGATAGCCTGGCTGGAATTCTAAAAAGATCAAGGAAAATTGACATACATTTTTGGAACAAAGAAAGGTTACAGCCACGATAATTTGAGGAACCAAACGAACCTTCACACAAAACCAACTAACCCAAATCGAAGAGAGTTTTGCTAAGAATAATTCCAGAGATTTCTTTGGAACCTTTAGGCAGGTACTCAGAAAATACGCTCCGCCAAGCCTCCACTCACAAGGCAAACTGCCTTATAACGACAAGGACAACTGCCACCTTTTGGCTCAGTACTTTAAAAATCTAGTCAACTGTGACCCACCCAGCGAAGACTTCGACTATAAACAAACCACACCAAACCAGGACTCGCTTCTCCCTTCATTGGAAGAAGTTGGCCAGATCATTAAACTTCTTAAGAATAATATCACCCAGGACAACTGGGAAACAGAGAAATTACCACCCGATTGGAAATCTGCTCTGATCCATCCGCTTCACAAAAAGGGAGATTTTACGGATCTAAACAACCACCGTGGAATTTTTCTCGTCCCGGTAACATAGAAGATTCTCTCGAAGGCGTTACAAACAAGGGCAGAAAATCAATTGGATAGTCAACTGGGAGAATACCAGGGGGGCTTCAGGAAAACGCGATCCTGTGTTGAACAGATCCTCAACCTTAAAACTGTACTTGCATTCTCCAAGATGAGAAACCGCAAGGTGGTCGTCACCTTTGTTGATTTTAGGTAGGCCTACGGTTCCATCGATAGAGAAACGCTTAACAAAGTACTCCAGGAACTAGCACTAGACAACAAAACCCGCAGATTAATCCTAGAAACTTTGACCAACACCCATTCCAAGGTTAAATTTGGAGGCGAGATTTCAGAAAGCTTCGAAATAAAAACTGGAGTGAGACAAGGAGATGGACTTTCACCACATCTCTTCAAGTGTGTCCTTGCAAAGGTTATAAGAGAATGGTGCAAGCAACTGATCAATTTGGCTGCTCAGAGTGGTATCTATCTGGGAGGTAAGAACGATGGACTGGTTGTAGATTGCCTGGCCTTTGCAGATGACATGGCTCTGTTTGCTGATTCTTTTGAGATGGCAAGAATGCCGGTAAACTGTCTCAGAAAACAGCCAACCAACCAACCAAAGTGGGTCTTCAAGTGTAGCTGGAGAAAACAGAATTCTTAACCAACATTAGAGAAGCAAACAGAAAGATGTTACTAGAATAGGAAAACATCAAGAGAACTGAGAAATTTAAGTATCTCGGCGAGTGGATTGAACCCAACTTATCAGAAAGAGCATCATTATCCAAGAGAGTCAGCAAGTTAGAACTAGCCTATCGGCTGACTAAGAACACTTACAATAAGAAATGCCTGTCACGCAACCTGAAACTTAAGCACTACACATCAGTCTTACGATCAGAAGCCCTATATGCCATGGAGTGTCTTTCCTTGAACCGAAGGGGTCTAACAGAGAAATTGGAAATCAGAGAGAAAAGAATCAAAGAGGAAAAAAGAAGAAGAAAAAAAAGAATGAAGATCCTAGGCCCGGTAAAGGAAGATGGGGAATTCCGAAGACGGCATAACTCTGAGCTCTACGAACATATTGAGATGCTCTCTGACTGTGCAAGGAAAAGAAGGGTAGCTTTCTATATCCACATTGCAAGATTGCCTCCAAGCCGACTAACCAACCGTCTGTTCACCTTCTGGCAAAACAAGATGCTTCGTACCACTTGGTTGACAGAGACCGAGAAGGATATTAAAGAACTGGGAATAACAGATCTCAAAAACAGACAGTCTGTGAGACGCACCCTGAAGAAAGTCCGTGGATTTCAGGAAAAACCTCGAAGGAAAGGTACCCCCTGGACAAAAGAGAGAAAGGAGTTACACCGGCAGAAGATGCGACAATACTGGGCAAAGGGCAAAACCCAACAGTTGAACAAGCGTGGTCCAAAGTAGGCCTATTCGAAAGAAGAAGAAGAACACGAGCAACATTAAAAGACTTTTTCTGACGGTAGTCAGTACTCATATCATTTTTAAGTCATCGATGAACATATATCTCCATTAAAGGACATTTTCCTATATATGTTGATGTATAGAAATTCCATTAATAGCCTATAATAAGTCATTATCTGAAAAATCGCATGAACGAAAATATTATTCGATTTGAACGCCAGCAGTTCTCTAACCACTACTTTGGTCGATATAGACTTCGTCTAAGACAATTCTAGGTAGATTTAATACGTAGACTAGGTAGACTAAAGGGTTTTAAGTGGCTTGCCGGTAGTCAAATGCATACAGATTTGCCACAGAAAAGCTTCATTTTAGCTGCTTATAAAATTATAAACCTTTATTTGTAAATCACGTTTATTAGTTTAATTATTGATTTAATTATTCTTTTCATTATTCAAGATTTTATTTTTCATTTAGAACATTTACACATTTTCTTGTACAAAAGGTGGTTCCAAATATCATTCACCTAAGGTTTTCCTTCCTCTCCACATTAATGTCCCCTAATAAAATGACTGTTATTACTGACTACCCTTTTCTGTCATAAAATTTGCAATTAGTAATTATTAATATTTTCCAATTAAAATTCCCCCATTAGGATTTAAACAATTTTAAATGTTTTCCTGATAATAAAATTTGATCTTTTTAACGTAGAAAGAAGCTGTAATAACATTGAGAGTTAAAAAATAGTAATTAATAGCAAATGCTATGAATATGAATAAAAATAATTATATGGCAACTCGAAAATAAAGAAACCTTTAATTGGTGATAATTGCAAAACGATTATTGCTGTTGAATAGACAGCGAGTTTTATTACTTATTAATTTGTTATTCCCTAGGTTTATGATAATTAGAAATAGAAATATGGAGTGTTATTTGCAATTACTTACCAAATTGATTTCTCGAATACTTCAAAACTGTAACATAAAAAGAATTAATCTTAGTGTATTCTTATTCATATTATACAAGCGGAATAGTTGATAAATATTAAATATGTAACGCAATGTCTCAGAGTATACAAAAAATAAAATTAACTTTTCTTCAAACATTTATAGCAAAAATAATTTTAAGTCGTCATTTGCCTCACTAATTTACGATCGACCTTTAACAATCTCCAAATTGTCATGTAAAATTATGTTGATTTTAATTAAGAATTTATTGCATAAAACAACGAGGCGCAAATTAAAAATATAATGCGACATAAAAAACGAACAATGTTTAACATGTTCATAAATCATTGAACATAAAACTGATTATTAAAATTAATATACACGTTCGCTACCAAGCGACTCGAATAAGAGCCGCAACAATTTGTCATATATAAGCCAGAAACTGTGTTGAACCAAAAGTACATTTAAAAATCAACAAAATGAGGTAGCGAGTTCAGATTTTGTCCCGGTCTATAGTAAGGTGTGTCTAGGAAATAAGCCGCATGGTCTGTGTGTAGCTAATATCGTTCGAGATTAAGTGCATCACAGTATAGTGAACAGGAGGAACAAATCTCGCCTGATGAAATTGATAAACAGATTGCAGATACCAATCAAAACCACGATAAAAATGACAGTTTATAGCCACAAATCTAAACGGTGAAGATTTTATAGATTTAAGTAGCGATCCCCAACTTTTCATTTTTATCAACGCTGAGGGCTTGAAAATCCAAATTCCACCTACAACTACTGCGAGAGAAATATTCGCCTTATTTTTTGAAAACTCACTTGTTGACAAGATTTGTGAG
Organism: Phosphuga atrata; assembly: GCA_944588485.1. NCBI lineage: Eukaryota > Metazoa > Arthropoda > Insecta > Coleoptera > Silphidae > Phosphuga > Phosphuga atrata. The sequence continues at coordinate 21,768,361 of OX155905.1, forward strand.
TTATCGCACAAACAAAAATTTGTCAAAGTATTCAAAAATGAATAATTGGACGGCAATGGATTCTGACGATACAGGCATTCTCACGCCATGAGCAATGATACGAGCCATTCTCAATCTGTAATCACAAAATTAACACACTGATACTTTGGCAAAGGCCGTACCCTTTATTTAGACAATTATTATAATAGTGTACAGGGGAGCAAACATTCACTCGGACCATTACCTGATTGCTGCGCAACTGAGAGCCAACTTTTCCAACGTGAAAAAGGCCAAAAGAAGTAAAGAACTAAGATACAACACAGATGCCATAAAAGAAGAAGAAACACTTAATGCACTACAAGAACTATATTGAAGAGAATATAAACTTCAGGGATGATGAGCCAGTGAACACCATGTGGCAACAAGTTAGCGATTTCATAAAACAAGCGGCAGAAAACATCCTGTGAGAATAGAACGTCTCGAAATGACTGGTTCGATGAAGAATGCGACAGAAAGAACAAAGCTTACCAAAGAAAACAGCAGCGAAAAACAAGAAAGGTAGAAGAAACCTACAAGAATATCAGAAGAGAAGAAAACATGATGCATAAAGAAAAAAAAGAGAAAATGAAGAAAAACTCTTGGATGAAATAGAACGACTCAAAAATCAGTCGGAATCAAGAAAGATTTACCAGAAGGTTAACAATATAAGAAAGGGGTTCAAACCAAAGGTAAACATTTGTAAGAACAAGAACGGACAGGTTCTTGCCAATAAGGAGGACATAATCTGCAGGTGGATGGAGCATTTCTCCGAACTCCTAGGCTCAGATAACCAAGAAGCAGAAGAGCTAGAAAAATGATGACCTGGTCGAACCGCCCAACTTGCAGGAAATCGAGGATGCCATAAAGAAGCTAAAAAACCACAAAGCTTCTGGAAAAGAAACTATCACAGCAGAAATCATCAAAGCTGGTGGAGAAGTATTGGAAGAAACCATGCTAAAATCATCCGAAAAGTCTGGGGTGAAAAACAAATGCCAGAAGTGTGGAACCTAGGGGCTATATGCACTTTACACAAAAAAGGTGATCAGTTGGAATGCAGAAAATATCGAGCTATTACACTACTAAACACTGCTACTATAAAATACTGTCACATATCCTGATATCTCGCATAAGGACGTACGCAACCTAACCTAAATCTAACCTAGAATCCGACAATACCAATGTGGATTCCGTACTGGTCGATCGACAACAGACCAGTTTTTCGTACTACGCCAGATGCACGAGAAGTGCTACGAATACAATATCGACACGTTCCGCCTTTTCATTGACTTTAAGGCAGCTTATGATAGCTTTCTAAGACCAAAGTTATACCGAGCTATGAATGAGCTACTTATTCCAAAAACCTTGATTGAATTGACAAAAACGACAATGTCAAAAGTTGTTTGCCATGTAAAAATACAGAATGAAACCTCAAATTCATTAGAAACAACTGTAGGCGTGAGGCAGGGTGACGCGCTGGTGTGTCTTCTGTTTAAAATAGCACTAGAAAAAGTAGTTCGAGATGCGGAACTGGATGCTAGAGGTACTATCTTTAATAAGTCATCACAGGCGCAGGCATACGCAGACAACATAGACCTGATCTCTAGAACTCTTCGAAAAGCTAAAGAAATCTTTGTAAATTTTGAGAATGCAGCAAGAAATATGGGACTACAAATAAATGCAAATAAGATAAAGTTTATGGCTGGCACAAAAGAACGGAGATCACAATTGGAGAATATAATATCGAAGCTGTTGATGAGTTCGTATATCTAGGAGCCTTTATAAACCCGAGTAATGATTTCAGCAAAGAAATAAAAAGGCGCATAATGCTTGCCAATCGCTGTTATTTTCGGCTGTCAAAATACCTACGTAAATCGAGCCTTTCGAGAAGCACTAAGAACAGAATCTATAAGACATTAATTGTACCAGTTTTAATCTATGGGTTGGAAACCTGGACCCTAACAAAAGAAGATGAGACGTTACTATCAAGATTTGAACAATAAATCCTAAGAAAGATTTATGGTGCTGTCCAAGAGGATAACGTATGGAGAAGAAGAATATATATAATTTTGAGCTTTATAACTTATACAGAGGGTCAGGAAACAGAGGCATAATAACAACAATCAAGATTGGCAGGTTAAGATGGGCAGGACATGTAGCACGCTATGACAACAACGCGAAGAAACTTTGAGGCCATACCAACCGGCAGTAGAAGCAGAGGGAGACCAAGGCTGACATGGAAAGACGGCGTTTCTGAGGATGCCAGAAAATTTGGTGCAGCTGACTGGAAGGTCCGTGCCAGAGGCCGGTTATTATGGCGGACGAGGCTGGAGAAAGTCGAGGCCCTGTAGGGCTTTAGCACTACTGATGATGATGATTATAATAGTGCTCAATTATCTGAATTTCTTCACCAGAACTAAACCTATGTTGTAGGAAAAACAATAAGGGTTCGTTGTTGATAACAACGGAACTATAAAAGGGGGCAATTGTATTTAGGAGAAAGAAAAATGTACTTATTGGGAACGATCACTCGTATGTACGAGTACGGGTACGATCATTTAAAAATGATCTACGCATTCGAACGCTTTACTCAAGTCACAAAACATACTTATTGGCTTTCTGCCATTATCTACATCAAGTAATATTTTATTGTAGAGCTATAGAATAGCAGTATTGTTGGATTTACCTCTAAGTACTACCTAAGAATGTTGTTCAGTAGGAATTTTGTTATGATTTATTATGATCGCCATTACATTGTTCAAGTACTACGTTTTTGTAGCAGAAAGAAATCTAGAAATAGAAAATTTGGATAGAAATTGCTGTTTTTCTTTCCGTCTCATATATGAGTCACTTTATTAAATTTGGCCATTATAGACCAGCGTCTCATTTGTGATCCGGATGAAAATATCCCACAGGAACACCTTCCCTTCATTTTCTAAGTATAGTTATCAAGAAAACTGTCGATTTAATGTAACTTTAAACGATAAAAAAAACTTTCTCTGTGAGATTGAAACTCAAAAAATCCTTTGGTAGCGAATCTGCTAAATTGATTCAATTTAATTTTAAAATTAGTTATAGTATTTAAATTTCTAGAGACCAGCAAAGCTCCCGGAAAGGACTGTTTGATTGCAGACACCATTAACATTAGAGGAGTCTGCCTGCAATAAAAAATAATAGATCTGTTCAATCTCTGCCTGTTCAATAGCACAATTCCAAATGAATTAAATTTGGCTATCGTGATCCTACTGCACAAAAAGGGAGACACAGCCGACATGGAAAACTACAGGTCGGTAAGTCTCCTGAGTCACTTCTACAAATTATTCTCAAGGCTATTAACAACCAGACTTGAAAAATAAACTAGAACTGTACCAACCAATGGAGCAGTCAGGATTCCACGCCCGATACGGAATCATTGACAAACTTCACAGTATTAAAACAATAACCGAGAAAAGTATTTACTACAATAGACTACCCATTCTGGCCTTCATAGATTTTCACAAGGCATTTGATACCGTCAAGCTAGATGCAGTTTTGAAAGCGCTGAAGGAATGTCGTGTCGACTATCGCTAAACAAAAACCACTTAAAACACCTACAAAAATGCCAGTATGATAACTGCTCAATTATCAACTCCATGATAACTGCAAAGCCAGGAGGAGGCTCGATTAACTTGCCCTTACGAGAAAACCAAGTGAGGGCAACCAGATATGGGGATGCGGCAGATTTTGACCCGAAGCGGGCGCCTGCAAACAGCGTAGGAGCCCACAATGAGTGGCTAAATCGCACTCACCAATCCGTCTGGACAGCGTCGTGAGTTAAACCAAGTACCCGATTTACAATAATACCGATGACTAGTAACTAAAATGAAACGGCCCTCAGTCCTCAGCAGATCCAATGACATTTTAAAAGGCAGAAGTGGGAATGTCAAAGGAATAAAGGGTGCTCTGAGCACAGGGCACAGAGAGACTGCCAAAAAAACGACAACAACAAGGGAAATGAGCATCCCTACATACAATATAGGATCACTAAACAAAGATGAAGCGCTGTTCGAACTAGAGGAAGAGTTAGCACATATGAACTGGGATATAACAGGAATTTCAGAGATGAAAAGAAGGATGCCTAAAACTTGAATCCTTGAATGACTTATATTGTCAGAATATTACAAGGGAAGAGATAACATAATCTAGAAGGAGTCGGCTTCATAATATCCAGAAAACATGTAGACAAAGTAGAACGATATTCAGGATTATCAGAGCGAGTTGTACTCATCATAATAAACATAAGCAAATTCGCCAGCTTGAGAATAATACTGGTGCTTCAACAACAACTCACACGAACGAAGAGACAGAGTTCTACGACCAAATATCAACAGCATTAAATAATTACTAAAACGAAGAGACAAAGTTCTATGACCAAATATCAACAGCACTAAACAATTAAAAAAGTACCCACACGTTAGTAATACTGGTGACTTTGGAAAGACGGAACAGAAAATCGGATAGGAAAATTCGGATATGGAATAAGGAACGAACGAGGAAATACACCTCTGGACTACATGGAAACAAACAAACTCTATGTGATGAATTCATTCTTTAAAAAAAAATTACATAGGAAGTGGACGTGGACCTCACCTGGAGGAAATACAAAGAACGCTATAGACTAAATTTTCACAAAGCGAAAGACATTGTACAAGACGTCAGAGTCCTAAATTTAATATCAAAAGGAAGTGACAATCGCCTCGTTCGTGCCAAAGTATTAATAAATACTAAGCCACAGAGAAAAAAGTATAAACCACTCACCAAGAAAGTCGCCACAAAACTTCTGAGAAGCAACAATACGGAATATGTAAAGAACTTACGAGACGCCGATACTTTACGATTAGAGGAACCAACACTAGATGAAATAACAAAGCTATGACAACAAAAATATTAGAAGGAGGAACAAAAGAGATCAAAATATAAAAAATTTAAAATTTGTTAAAACTTACAGAATCTGTTAGACCTACGAAGAAAACTACTAAAGGAAAATATAGGAGATACAGTAGAATTCAGAGAGCTAAACAAACCTGTCCGCAAACAAATCAAAGATATACTAAGAAGGCCTCAAGAGGATCACATACTAAGCATAATAGATGAAAATCGGAAATAAAATGGAATGGCAATAATGGAAAACTCCAAGTAAGAAGTAAACAGTGAAGTTCAAGACCAAGACATAGAACAACGCACGAAGATCAACATAATAACAACCACTGAAAAGTACTATGAAGACCTTTATAGATCCAAGAAAAACCGATCACCAGAACCAATAGCAAATCTGACAAGGAAAACAACTAACGAGAACTCAGAAGACATGCCAGATGTACCAGACCAACGAGGCAATAGAACAAGCCACAAAAGAAAAAAGCGCAACAAGGCTAAACGGCATATTTCCTGAACTCCTTAAAGAAGAGGAGGAAAAGGTGACGGAATATCTGAGAAACATGTAGAACAAGATCCTGAAAGAAAGTACCAAAGAAATAACAAAACAATGAAACAACGCCAAAAGCACAATAATATATAAAAAGGGAAATCCGTTGAATCTGAACAATAGACATTTTTACGGTTAGTTAAGCGCATGCGCATCCGCTATGTTTAAAAGGCGGGAATGTGAAAGTTTCGACCACATTTTCTTATTTTCACTGGTTATTCAACAAAAAGTGCCCGAAAAACATGGTGGAAATTGAAGTATACGCACAAACAAATTTTAACTATGAAAAGTCTATTAAAGGTCTATATATTTCTAGGTCTATTTAATCTCTTCTGTTAGAAATGTACAAGATACTCACAAGAATCTTAACAAATAGACTAACTAGCAAGCTCGACAGCTAACAGTCTACGGATCAAGCAGGTTTCAAGAAACGATATAGAACATGCGACCACTTACATACCCTGAAGATACTAATAAAGGAAACTAATAAATACAACCTCCGCATTTATCGCCTATGAGAAGGCTTTCGATAGCATTAAACCATTGGCAATCGAAGAAGCACTAAATAACAGTGGAATAGACTCCCGATACCGAAATCTTATTCATACCATAAATCAAGACGCAACAGTGAGGGTTCACCTCGACGAAGAATTACAAACGAGCCCTATAAGAATGGGGAGAGGCGTGAGACAAGCAGACACACTCTACTAAAATCAGTCAATTTGACGATGGAAGACCTTTTGAAAGAACTAAACTGGAAACTCTTAACTCCTGAGGTTGTGCTCCTCATCTCGCCCAACGAGAATGAACAGCAAAATATGCATACAAACCTTCATGAAGCTTCAATCAAAAGTGGGCTAAAAATGAACTTTAACAGCATTTAATTCGACAGCAAACATCGACAAATTACAGAGAACGCAAAGATTAATGGAAAAGCATATGCTGGGAATATCGATTAAAAATAGGAAAAGGAACGAATGGATAAGAAAACTAAAATCACCGACGTGATCTAAAGAGCAGTAAGCCTTAATTGGAAATAGGCAGGACACAACGAACAGAGAGATGACAAGAGAAGGAACACACTAATCGGAAGGTGGAGACCATACACAGGTAAACGAGTAAGATGGAGACCGCAAATGAGGTGGAAATATGATGATTTAGTAAAATAGGCAGGACTTATGTGGCAAGGAACGTCTAATACGAGAGATAAGTGGAAAATGCGAGGGAAGACCTATATTCAGGCAATGCAAGATTTCAAAAAGGGTTTAAAAAAAAGATCATATCAAAAGAGAAGACCTACGCCCAGCAACATGAGTCACAGATTTGGTACTTCGCGTTGCTAGGTTAAAATGCAACTGGGCCGTGCACGTGGCCCAAATGTTAGATGGGAGATGGACCAAGAGACTCCTGGAGTGGAGACCAATAGTTACCAAATTTGACAGATTTGTCAAAGTTTTTAAATGACAGGACCAATATAAATTTATATCTAACTTACCATGGACCTGTCACTATTTATAATCGACCTCAGGAGCTTCATAAATATAAAAGTATTTGACTTTATATTCCATGGACCTGTCATTATTTACAAAGGTCTTGTCAAACTTTTTGGATCCTAAACATATCCAACTTTATATATCTTTAACCTGTCAATATTTTCTTATGAATCATTAATTGTTTTAGCCTTAACTATATGAAACGACATTTTAATTTAATTCGGCGTTGAAGTTAGCCTCATTCAGTGGGATAGCCGAACGCCGAACGCCAACGCCGAATCAAATACAATAAAACAAATAGCAAAAAACAACAACTATAAACAAGACATCGTCACACAAATTTAAAAAAAAAATCAGAAAATAAAGAAAAACAAACTTTCAAATGTATTCCATATCTGGGACAGATTTCGACAAATATGGGAAATCTAATTAAAGAAAATAACACCGTTACAGCCTACAGAAATAACAATACCCTAAAAAATGTATTATGCAACCAAAAATCAAAAATAAATCCGTTAAAGAAATCAGGCATATATCAACTTAATTGCGATGAATGCAGCGGCACCTACATAGGGCAAACCGGAAGAAGTTTCGAAACCCGGTTTAATGAACACAAACACTCCACGATTGAAAAATAACAAATCTACCTTCGTTAATCACCTAATAACAACAAATTTAGGCAAACAACCAGCCGACAATATTACACCGCATGGAAAAATAATTAAAAATGAACCTACTAGAATCTTTAGAAATCGGAAAAATCATCAACAACAGTTCTAATAACTGTCTCAACGAACAGACCGAATTTCTGCACCAATCACCACTCTTGAGAATATGGCAAACCCCATGTTAAAATCATATAAATATATGTAATTGTTTAATGTTTGTATTCACAGCTTAACCGAACTTCGTACGAAGCAGACGTTAAACTTAGCAATTATTCTGACAAAATAATTCAAAAAAAACCAAACTGCAGACATGAATCCAATCATGAAACAAACCAGCGCCAACGGAACCGCCGCCGCCCAGGAATTCCAGGACTTCGCCTTCCTGGAGTCCATCAGCGAGGACGGGTTGGACAGGCTACTCAACCACCTCCTGAACAGGAAGAAGAACACCGACGCCGAACAGCCCCAGGACACCGCCGCGACCAGAAGGACCGCCGCCGAGAGGACCAACGACGCCGAACCCAAGAAAACCACCGAAGCCGCCCCGAGGAGAGCCACCGAAGCCGCCCCGAGGAGAAAACCCACACGGATGGACACGGAGAGCATCACCGAGGCCGCCCCCAAGCGCAAAACCGACCCGGAGGACGAGGGAACCTTCAGGTTTCCCAAGAAAACCGCTAAGCTGACGAGCCCAACCACGTCAAGCCTGCGAGGACCGCAGGTGAGTATGAACAGTTACGCATGCTTAAATACAAGGGACAGTGACGACGACGACGACGAAGACGAAGTCACTGAGACCGAAACCCCCACCGAAAACAACGTCAACAACAAAACTCCCATCGTGCTACGAAACAAGGACAAATGGGCAGGGCTTTCAAGGAAGCTAAACAGAAACAACATCAACTACACCAGGGCAACGACTACCAGGGACGGGATAAGAATCCAGCCCCAAACCATAACTGACTACCGGAACATGTACAAGTTGATGAAAGAAGAAGACTACGAATTCCACACGCACCAACTGAGCACGGAAAGGAATCTGAAGGTCGTAGTGAAGGGAGTTCCCTGCGGCCTGACGGAGGAGCAAATCAAAGAGAACCTCAACGACAACGGATACCCGGCCATAAAAGTGACCAGGATGAAAGGGAGAGAAGCCACGCCAATCCAAATGGTCCTGGTAGAAATTGGGAAGGAATACAAATCCATCTACCAAATGGATCGATTCTACGGACTGTGCGTGAAAATGGAACCACTGAAAACACGAGGAGAAACCGTGCAATGTCACCGATGCCAGATGTTCGGCCACGTGCAGAGGCACTGCAACGCCGAATACAAATGCATGAAATGCGGACAGAACCACAGCACGCACCTGTGCGAGAAACCGCTAACACTGCCGCCGAAATGCGCAAACTGCGGAGGCGAACACACCTCTATATGGAGAAACTGCCCGGCGAGACCGGAAATAGGTAGACAAACGGAACAAAGACAGCAGGAAACGAGACTCCCACCGAGACAAACAACCCAAATACCGAGACAAACAGCCCAAACACAGAGACAAACAGCCCAAACACCGACAACGAGCCAAATACCAAAACCGATAAAAAGAAGCAACAACCCCAACCCGGAGACAAAACCTTCAACCAGCCGAAACAAAAGGAATAGCAACGAAGCAATCAGATCTGAACTGACGGAAATGATGCTCGACTTTGCCGAAATGGGACACAGCAAAGAGGAAACAGAAAAGTTCAGTAAAAGAATCACAACCATCATGCTCACACTCAACAATGACCACTAGAAGAACTAGAGACAATCTGAAACTTACATTCTGGAACGCAAACGGAATACAAAACAAGAAACAGGAACTAGTAGCACACCTAAACGAACACAGCGTCGACGTAGCCCTGATCAACGAGACGCACCTCAGACGTTGCAACCAACTGAACATAGCAAACTACCAAGTCTATAGAAAAGACAGAAGCGAGAAAGTCGGAGGTGGAGTCGCCATCGTCATCAAAAGAAACATAAAACATCACGAACTGCCGGAAGTAGAAACAACGACGGACACGGAAACGGTAGGAGTAGAAGTACAGACAACTGACGGACCCATAGCCCTCTACGCACTGTACTCGCCGCCACAGAAACAAATAAATGCCGACGACCTGGACAAAATATTCGACCGAAATATAGGTACCATAGCCGCAGGAGACTACAACGCAAAGAACTCGCAATGGAGTTGCAGAGTAACAAACCCCAAGGGCCGACAATTACTAAGGTACACGGAAAACCGGAAGTTACAAGTAATTGCAACGAACGAACCAACACACTTTCCAGGAGTTCAGCGAATGCCGGATATTTTGGATATAGCCGTTATGAAAAACATCACAGCAAACGTGGAAATAATCTGCATCAAGGACTTGAGCTCAGACCCAGTGCACATAAATCTCCAAGCGAATACGGCCAGGAAAACAATCGAGAAAACTATCACAAATTGGAACAAATTCAAAGATAATCTGACGAACGTCACTTGTACAGAAATTACAAGCCCCCCGTGCCTAGAAGAAGCAGCACGGACGATAGAAAACGAAATAAAAGCAGCACTCGAGGCCGCCACAAGGAAACGGACAGCCAACACGACAACAACCCTCCCACAGGAAATCAGGAATCTACTAAAAGAAAAGCGCAAAGCTAACAAGGTATTCCAACGGACGCTGGCACCGACGGACAAGAACGTCTTAAACAGACTGACAAACCAACTGAAATGGGCACTGCGAGAACAGCACAACGCCGAATGGGAAGACAAACTAGAACGCATCAACGAAACAATAGAGGAACCGTGGAAATTAGCCAAGAATCTTAGAAACAAGGAGAGGAGAACAATTCCCTCACTGAAAACAACAAACGACACTGTAGCAAGCACGGACGAGGAGAAAACGGAGGAATTCGCAAAGTCGCTTGCACAGCAGTTTAAACCGAACGCCGACACACACCCACTCCGCAAAAGGCAAGAAATACGCGAAACCGTACTGAAAGTACTAAATAGTAGCGTAGAAAACACGGAAATAGAGGAAACAACACCGGAAGAAATAAAAGGTATAATTAAAAACATAAAAACCAAGAAAGCACCAGGCTGCGATAACATCAACAACGTCGCGCTAAAAAACCTAACACCGAACGCAATAGACAGAATAACACAAATCATAAACGCCGCACTGAAACTTGGAGTGTTTCCGACCCAATGGAAACACGCAACAACGATTCTAATCCCGAAACCGAACAAACCCCGAAACCTCACCTCCAGTTACAGACCAATAAGTCTGCTGACAGGTCTCAGTAAAATCACAGAAAAAGTAATACACAAAAGACTGACAGAAATAACTGAAGACAAACGTATTCTACCCGACGAACAATACGGCTTCAGAACAGAGCACTCTGCCACCTATCAGACGACAAGAATAACCGAAGCAATAATCGACGCTTTCAACAAAGGGTTAGCCACGGGAGCCGTCTTTCTGGACGTCTCTAAGGCTTTCGACAAGGTATGGCACCTAGGTTTAATATACAAACTGCACCAATTTAAAATCCCAACACCAATGATCAGACTAGTGACGTCCTTTATCTGTAACAGAACATTCCAAGTCAAAATAAACGACAGCATCTCCACAACTCAGACAATGACAGCCGGTGTCCCACAAGGATCTGTCCTGGGCCCCCTTCTTTACAGCATCTACACCGCAGACATCCCAAAACTAAACGACACAGAAATTGCACTATACGCAGACGACACAGCAATTTTCACAAGAGGATACTCGACCGAGGCCATAACAAAACGGCTCCAAAATCACCTGGACAGGATTAACGACTGGTGTAACACCTGGAGGATCAAACTATACGCAGAAAAAACACAGGCAATTATCTTCACGAAGAAAAAATTTAAGCACGAACCCAGTAGCTGCTTGAGAATCAACAACACAGACATAAAATGGGAAAACCGAATCAAATATCTAGGCGTAATCCTAGACAAAGCTCTTACATTTTCAGAACACATCGATCAGACGGCGAAAAAAGCAAAACAAATTAAAGGCTACCTCTACCCGCTCTTAAACAGGAAAAGCAAGCTGAACATAAGGAACAAACTTCAAATCTACAAGTCCATAATACGGCCGACAATGACGTACTCATCGACGTGCTGGATACAATCCAAAGAAAGGAAAATCTACAAACTCCAAATCATCCAGAACAAAACTCTGAGAGAAATAACAGATTCGCCATGGTACATGACCAATGAGCAGCTGCACAGCGATCTAAACATGGAGACAATCAAGCAACACATAGAAAAACTAGCAACGAAAAGCTTCGAACGCATGAAAACGCATGACAACCCAACAATCAACAACGCAGCAAACTACAACATCAACGTTAAATGGAAACATACAAAACCTCAACAACATAGGTAATCACTGATCTTTCTTTTTCACAGGAAAGCCCACATCCCCGAACCCAGCGGAGCACCCAGGAACAAAAACAGGCAGGAACAACACGAACAAACCAGAGAGACACAGCACCCACCACGAGGACGAACAAGTAACCACCACGAGAACGAAGGACGAACCAGGAACCGCCAGGAGTGCGAACCAGGAACCAACACCAGGACAAACCAAGGACCAACAACGAGAAGAAGAAGAAGAAGAAAAAAAAAAAAGAAAAAAAAAGGAAAAAACAGAACCAAAAAAAAAGGAAAGAAAACCGTTTATGAGTGAGACAGAACAAACAGAAGAACAAACAAACCGACAAACAAACAAGCAAACCGACACAAAAAAAAAAAAAAAAAAAAAAAACACACAGAAACAAACAACAAGACGACGGAACAGCTGAGCGGAAGGCTCACGACCGTCAGAAAGCAAAGGACACATGATGAATGTTTGTATTAGATCTGAAGATGCCACTGTGTTGGTGCAACTATAGTAATCAATAAAAGATCAAGTGAAACAAATCACATAAGTTGTTTAATTTTTCAAAACTATTTTCTGATGAACCTGTCAAACTTCATAGATTATGAACATATTTAACTTTATATTTCATGGACCTGTCAATATTTGCAGCGGACCTGGCAAACTGTTTGGGTCCTGGGCATATCTAACTAGGTGCTATGCACCTGTCAATATTTAAAATAGACCTATCAAACTGTTTATTGACCTATCAAAAACCTGTCAATATTTTCTGATAGACCTGTCAAACTTCATAGATTGTGATCATATTTAACTTTATATTTCATGGACCTGTCATTATTTGCAGCGGACCTGGAAAACTGTGTGGGTCCTACACATATCTAACTAGGTGCTATGGACCTGTCAATATTTACAATAGACCTATCAAACTGTATATTGACCTATTAACCTGCCAATATTTTCTGATAGACCTGTCAAACTCCATAGATTGTGAACATATTTAAATTTATTTTTCATGGACCTGTCATTATTTGGAGCGGACCTGGTAAACTGTTTGGGTCCTAGACATATCTAACTAGGTGCAATGAACCTGTCAATATTTACAATAGACCTATCAAACTGTATAGATTATAAACATATTTAAATTTATAATCAATGAACCTGCCATTATTTTCAAAGGACCTGGCCAGCTTCAGACCTTTTGGATTATAATTTTAGGTATCGTGGACCTCTCACTATTTATAATAGACCTCTCAAATTGTTTATATTATAAACATATATAACTTAATATTCCATTTGCCTCTCGTTATTTACAGAAGACCTGTCAAACTTTTTGGATCCTACACCTATCTAACTTTATGTACCATGGACCTGACAATATTTACAATAGACCTGTCTAACTTTATAGATTGTAGACATTAAGCTTTATATTTCATGGAACTGTCACTATTTGCAGAGAACCTGTCAAACTTTAGAGATCATATAAATCAAATCTAACGAAACATACATATCTAACTTTAGGTACCATGGACCTGTCATTACTTACAATAGGCCAGACAAATTTGTATGAATTATGAATATATTCACCTTCATATTCCATAGACCTGTCATTATTTACAGAGGTAACTTTTGTATCCTAGACGTGTCTAACTTTAAGTACCATTGACCTGATAATATTTGCAATAGATAATACTTGCAATAGTCTAACTTTACAGATTGTTGACATTTTTTAGATTTATATTTCATGAACCTGTCATTATTTGTAGAGGACCTGTCAAGCTTTTGTGACCCTAGACATATCTAACTTTAAGTATCATAGACCTGTCATTATTCACAATCCACTAGTTCAACTGTTTATATTATAAATATATTCAACTTCATATTCTGCAGATCCTAGACATAACTAAGTTTAGGTACCATGAATCTATTTACAATAGACCTGTCAATAGACCTGTCTATTATTTACAATAGACCTGTCAACTTATGGAACTCAAGATTATGGAACTGGCGAACTTTATAGATCTCTCAGACTTTGTACGACAGAGACCTATCAAGGTTTAAAGAGACTGTAAAACTTTTTAGACCTTAATTCTGTCAAACTTTATAGACCCGTTAAACTTTATATACCTGTCAAACTTGATTGAGGAAAGACCAGTTGTATTTTATAAGACGTAGACTTCTGAAGCTTGTGCAATCTGTTAGATTCTCAAACTATAAAGACCATAGACCTGTCAAGCTTTTATGATTATAGACCTGGCGAACTGTGTAGAACTGTCAGTCAGACTTTGTACGCCATAGACCTGTCAACATTTATAGATCTGTCAAACCTTATAGAGGTAAAAATGGGTATAAGTGGTAATAAAATAGAGGTGTAAATGGTAAATAGATGAAACAGAGAAAGATCCTCCTCAAAGTGGACTGATCATATTAAGAGAACAGGTGGAGACCTGGATGCGAGAGGCCTAAGACAGAAAAATGGGCATAAATCAGGGAGGTCTATGTCCAGCAGTTGACGCAGAGGGTTGTAAAATGATGATGATAATTTGAGAAAAAATGAGTGAAATTATTTTTTAATGTTTGATACTTGGAAATGATGAAAAAAGTCAGTTAGTTTACGGGTAATAAAATATATTTTCTCAAGTAATAAAACGGAAAACATGTTAAAAGAGAAATTAAATTTTTCCAAGAACTGTATAATAGCACAAATAATTGTATAAACTGCATATAAAAGTTTCTCTTTTTGCTCTCATTATTACACAGTTACTTTGTCCCATTTAAAAAAGAATTAGAATACAAACAAACACTTTTATCCTTAATTATCAAATTAAATGGTGTTTTTATCTTTTTCCTTGCGCAAATTATGCGAGATTGGAATAATATAAAATAATAAGTTTTGAATAAATTACGTATACCGGTGTGTAATTATTCACCGAGAAATGTATTAAATAAATATATAGCTACCATAAAAAAGGAAGGCGATATGCAAATTGTGTCTGCGAATATAGTTTATGCGAGATTCTTTTTAAATAATTAAAGATAATAAATATGAAATGTTCTCGCTACCTTTTAATTTAAAAACAATCATTGTGTGCGAGTAAATCGTCTCGCAGAGGAAACATTCATTAAATTCTGGCTTGTTATATTTGTACCCAAGGTTTATATTGCATAGTAGTTTAGCAAAGCGAAATTTACGACGCAAACCAACGAATAAATTCCAAACCTTATGATAACACTTGATAACTAGTAAGTACAGTATCGGTTTTCTTGTAAATGTGCTCCAAGTATGGTAAAGAGTTGCACATAAAAAATAAATCTGCCACAGCGTCACTGACACAACGTATGATAAAATAAAATATTGAATAGGCTTTAACACCAATCAGATATTTCAACTTAAAATAAATGAAATACTAAAGACAATGAGTTTCTCTGGAAATGCAATAACGCGGGGATGGATTTCGACCCAATTCGCGTCGTTGACTTATTCAAATCTGTTTTATATTGCACAGTTAAACTCGCATCAAAGAGTGGATTCAAGTGGTTGGCTCTTTGTACTCTTTCTGTTATGGTTAACATCTCGGTAATTGCGGTTAAAATGCTCTCCGGCTAGGAATTTCATGACTAGGAAAAGATGAAGAAAAAAACACATTACAAACACAAAACAAATATAAAACCGCTGTTCAAAAGGTTTTACAAACAGTTTTTACAAGCTCCAACTTCATTATTATAAACATTATTAATAGTTCAATTCAGTTTAATTCAGTCTAATAGTTTAATACTTAATATAATGATTAATTGCTAATTTTGAATGTCCATTTGTGGTAAAAAAACTTTTGTTGAAACGCATACCCTTAAATATCTAAATTTAAATATTAATAGACCTAGGTAGATTTGAAACTAAACGACTCATTTAAAAAAACTGGAGATTTTAATAAATTTATAATTAGGCGGGCTAGCTTGGTTAATAAAATTGTGCATAATATCTACAAATATACGGGACAATTCATTAAGAGAGGCGTGAAAAGTTAATTGAAAATATGCCGTTAACATTTTTCTATATTCGCTAATATTAAAAATGAATCAATAAGATAATAGAGATTCAGGGAGAGACTAGAATTTTTATTATTTTGTTTATTTATTTTTAATATTTTCATTAAATATTATTTAATATTTATTAAATATTTAATATTTTTATTATATATTATATTTTTATTAAATCAGTGGAAAGAAAGAAATTGTAATTTACAGATTACAGAGACCAAACAGACTAGACTTATCTGTCTGGTCCGCCTGATTGCGTCCCATAAGGCTAGAATTGACGTTCTAGCGTTTCTTCCCTAGTTCTATCAAATGTATCATAATTAATATTCTGTTTAGTCTTGTCAACCTAGTATTGCCTGTCTAGTCTTGTTTGTCACAACAGTTCAATATCGTATCCTGTTCGGCTAGTTTTTCCCATATAGTCAGGTATGTCTAAAATCTTCCAGCTGTATAAAGACATTTATATAAACTCTTGGAAATTCTTGTGGTTTAATAAATAAGCAATCTAATCAAGGCCATAAATTAGTACACTCTGTACCCGGACAACATTAATAAAAACATAAGCGTGACTACGAACAATAAGAGAGTGGACAAACTAGACTATCCAAAGAGGTTCGACAGGCTACAGAGATCCAATAAACTTCACATATTACACAGACCAAACAAAATACATACATAAAGCAAATGCAACATTTAACTCGCTACTTCTGTTGATTCTATCAACGAATGTAAAAGCCATACACAACTAAACAGACACGACTAGACAGAGAAGACTAGACAGAAAAGACTAAAATGAAAAGACAACACTAGACAAAAAAGACTAGACAGACAAGACTAAACAGGCAAGACTAGACAGACAAGACTAGACAGACAAGAGTAGACAGAGTAGATAGACTAGACAGACTACACAGACAAGAATAGACAGACGAGACTAGACAGACAAGACTAGAGAGACAAGCCTAGACAGACAAGACTAGACAGACAAGACTAGACAGACAAGACTAGACAGACAAGACTAGACAGAAAAGACTAGACAGACAAGACTAGACAGAAAAGACTAGACAGACAAGACTAGACAGACAAGACTAGAGAGACAAGACTAGACAGACAAGACTAGACAGACAAGACTAGACAGACAAGACTAGACAGACAAGACTAGACAGACAACACTAGACAGACAAGACTAGACAGACAAGACTAGACAGACAAGACTAGACAGACAAGACTAGACAGACAAGACTAGACAGACAAGACTAAACAGACAAGACTAGACAGACAAGACTAGACAGACAAGACTAGACAGACAAGACTAGACAGACAAGACTAGACAGACAAGACTAGACAGACAAGACTAGACAGACAAGACTAGACAGACAAGACTAGACAGACAAGACTAGACAGACAAGACTAGACAGACAAGACTAGACAGACAAGACTAGACAGACAAGACTAGACAGACAAGACTAGACAGACAAGACTAGACAGACAAGACTAGACAGACAAGACTAGACAGACAAGACTAGACAGACAAGACTAGACAGACAAGACTAGACAGACAAGACTAGACAGACAAGACTAGACAGACAAGACTAGACAGACAAGACTAGACAGACAAGACTAGACAGACAAGACTAGACAGACAAGACTAGACAGACAAGACTAGACAGACAAGACTAGACAGACAAGACTAGACAGACAAGACTAGACAGACAAGACTAGACAGACAAGACTAGACAGACAAGACTAGACAGACAAGACTAGACAGACAAGACTAGACAGACAAGACTAGACAGACAAGACTAGACAGACAAGACTAGACAGACAAGACTAGACAGACAAGACTAGACAGACAAGACTAGACAGACAAGACTAGACAGACAAGACTAGACAGACAAGACTAGACAGACAAGACTAGACAGACAAGACTAGACAGACAAGACTAGACAGACAAGACTAGACAGACAAGACTAGACAGACAAGACTAGACAGACAAGACTAGACAGACAAGACTAGACAGACAAGACTAGACAGACAAGACTAGACAGACAAGACTAGACAGACAAGACTAGACAGACAAGACTAGACAGACAAGACTAGACAGACAAGACTAGACAGACAAGACTAGACAGACAAGACTAGACAGACAAGACTAGACAGACAAGACTAGACAGACAAGACTAGACAGACAAGACTAGACAGACAAGACTAGACAGACAAGACTAGACAGACAAGACTAGACAGAGAAGACTAGACAGACAAGACTAGACAGACAAGACTAGACAGACAAGACTAGACAGACAAGACTAGACAGACAAGACTAGACAGACAAGACTAGACAGACAAGACTAGACAGACAAGACTAGACAGACAAGACTAGACAGAGAAGACTAGACAGACAAGAATAGACAAGAATAGACAGACGAGACTAGACAGACAAGACTAGAGAGACAAGCCTAGACAGACAAGACTAGACAGACAAGACTAGACAGACAAGACTAGACAGACAAGACTAGACAGAAAAGACTAGACAGACAAGACTAGACAGAAAAGACTAGACAGACAAGACTAGACAGACAAGACTAGAGAGACAAGACTAGACAGACAAGACTAGACAGACAAGACTAGACAGACAAGACTAGACAGACAAGACTAGACAGACAACACTAGACAGACAAGACTAGACAGACAAGACTAGACAGACAAGACTAGACAGACAAGACTAGACAAACAAGACTAGACAGACAAGACTAAACAGACAAGACTAGACAGACAAGACTAGACAGACAAGACTAGACAGACAAGACTAGACAGACAAGACTAGACAGACAAGACTAGACAGACAAGACTAGACAGACAAGACTAGACAGACAAGACTAGACAGACAAGACTAGACAGACAAGACTAGACAGACAAGACTAGACAGACAAGACTAGACAGACAAGACTAGACAGACAAGACTAGACAGACAAGACTAGACAGACAAGACTAGACAGACAAGACTAGACAGACAAGACTAGACAGACAAGACTAGACAGACAAGACTAGACAGACAAGACTAGACAGACAAGACTAGACAGACAAGACTAGACAGACAAGACTAGACAGACAAGACTAGACAGACAAGACTAGACAGACAAGACTAGACAGACAAGACTAGACAGACAAGACTAGACAGACAAGACTAGACAGACAAGACTAGACAGACAAGACTAGACAGACAAGACTAGACAGACAAGACTAGACAGACAAGACTAGACAGACAAGACTAGACAGACAAGACTAGACAGACAAGACTAGACAGACAAGACTAGACAGACAAGACTAGACAGACAAGACTAGACAGACAAGACTAGACAGACAAGACTAGACAGACAAGACTAGACAGACAAGACTAGACAGACAAGACTAGACAGACAAGACTAGACAGACAAGACTAGACAGACAAGACTAGACAGACAAGACTAGACAGACAAGACTAGACAGACAAGACTAGACAGACAAGACTAGACAGACAAGACTAGACAGACAAGACTAGACAGACAAGACTAGACAGACAAGACTAGACAGACAAGACTAGACAGACAAGACTAGACAGACAAGACTAGACAGACAAGACTAGACAGACAAGACTAGACAGACAAGACTAGACAGACAAGACTAGACAGACAAGACTAGACAGACAAGACTAGACAGACAAGACTAGACAGACAAGACTAGACAGACAAGACTAGACAGACAAGACTAGACAGACAAGACTAGACAGACAAGACTAGACAGACAAGACTAGACAGACAAGACTAGACAGACAAGACTAGACAGACAAGACTAGACAGACAAGACTAGACAGACAAGACTAGACAGACAAGACTAGACAGACAAGACTAGACAGACAAGACTAGACAGACAAGACTAGACAGACAAGACTAGACAGACAAGACTAGACAGACAAGACTAGACAGACAAGACTAGACAGACAAGACTAGACAGACAAGACTAGACAGACAAGACTAGACAGACAAGACTAGACAGACAAGACTAGACAGACAAGACTAGACAGACAAGACTAGACAGACAAGACTAGACAGACAAGACTAGACAGACAAGACTAGACAGACAAGACTAGACAGACAAGACTAGACAGACAAGACTAGACAGACAAGACTAGACAGACAAGACTAGACAGACAAGACTAGACAGACAAGACTAGACAGACAAGACTAGACAGACAAGACTAGACAGACAAGACTAGACAGACAAGACTAGACAGACAAGACTAGACAGACAAGACTAGACAGACAAGACTAGACAGACAAGACTAGACAGACAAGACTAGACAGACAAGACTAGACAGACAAGACTAGACAGACAAGACTAGACAGACAAGACTAGACAGACAAGACTAGACAGACAAGACTAGACAGACAAGACTAGACAGACAAGACTAGACAGACAAGACTAGACAGACAAGACTAGACAGACAAGACTAGACAGACAAGACTAGACAGACAAGACTAGACAGACAAGACTAGACAGACAAGACTAGACAGACAAGACTAGACAGACAAGACTAGACAGACAAGACTAGACAGACAAGACTAGACAGACAAGACTAGACAGACAAGACTAGACAGACAAGACTAGACAGACAAGACTAGACAGACAAGACTAGACAGACAAGACTAGACAGACAAGACTAGACAGACAAGACTAGACAGACAAGACTAGACAGACAAGACTAGACAGACAAGACTAGACAGACAAGACTAGACAGACAAGACTAGACAGACAAGACTAGACAGACAAGACTAGACAGACAAGACTAGACAGACAAGACTAGACAGACAAGACTAGACAGACAAGACTAGACAGACAAGACTAGACAGACAAGACTAGACAGACAAGACTAGACAGACAAGACTAGACAGATAAGACTAGACAGACAAGACTAGACAGACAAGACTAGACAGACAAGCAGAATCTGTCTAGACACGAGACTAAACTACACAAACCACTAATAAAAAGGAGGAAGAATAACTTGAAGAGCTACACTATCAAATTGAAATGGCTAAAGCTTTGAAGAGTTCCAGATGGTGTCTGAAAAAAATTGTCCCCGTAGGCGTACCGGAAGGTTAAAGGCATGGAGACGCGTTGGCCGCCAGAACAGATTGGGATATCATCGTTGACGAAAACCTGCACCCAAATGTGAAGGTGCCCACAGTATTCACTCTAGCTTATGCAAGCCCAGGAGAAACATCCAATCAAAAAGCAAATGCGGAAAACGTGATTAATCTGAGACACACAATAGGAATACCTAACAGGCTGAACAGACCAGACAAATTAGATATTTCGGTCTTGTCCTTCTAAACTAGTCTATCTAGTCGTGTATGTCATGCCCTAAATGTCTAGTCTAGTTTGTCAAAGTTTTGACTGTCAAACCTTTGCCCTGGTAACACTTAACGTGCCCAACGCATTTTATTCGGCGTGTTGGCAAAACATCCTAGACGAGGCGACATCACGAGGTTTATTACGTATGATACGCAGCTACCTGTCTGAGAAGAAAATTATTAAGGAAGGAGACAATAAATTAGTGGAGCGCGAGGTCTGCAGCGGTGTTCCACAGGGCTCAGTGGTGGCCCTACAATATGGAACATTGTACGTTCCTGAAAGGGGTAGAGATTGTCGATTTCGCGGACGACCTTGCCACCGTGGTGTGTGAGAAGAGCGAAAAGAAATTAGAGTCTAAAACAAATGAAGCTATACTTTACTTTTTCGTGTTCGGTGGTGGAAGGATTAGCCGCTGTCTGCTGGGACAGTGTTACCAGTGGGCGTCGGCATGTTCTGCATATACAAGAGAAAATGCACTCGTATAGGCTCCTTCCGTGCCCCACAATGAAGCTACAAGAATAGTTGATGAGTGGATGAGAGAGAAGCAACTGCAGCTGGACCTTGAGAAAACGGAGGCAGTATTTCTGACGGGCAAGGCATCTATAAAGCCAATTTCTTTCGAAATAAGAAACTTTACAATGACCCCAAAACCTTATTTAAATTAACTAGGAGTTGTAATCTACAAGAGCATTTATTTCAAGCAGCATATTAATAAAGCTTGCGACAAAGCGCAAAAAAATTCTGCAGCACTGAAGAGACTTGTCTGTCTAGAATTGTCTGTCTAGTTTTGTCTGTCCATTCTTGTCTGCTTAGTCTTGTCTGTCTAGTCTTGTCTTGTCTGTCTAGTCTAGTCTTGTCTGTCTAGTCTTGTGTATCACGGTAGACGTGAGAAACGCCTTTATCTCTGCATCCTGGCAACACACAATGACTGAAATATCTGGAATAGGCATGTCCTCATATCTACAAAGGATGATAAGGAGCTACCAAAACAACTGTACGATCATACAGGAAATAGGAAACGATGCAAGAGAATACAGCATCACCAGTGGGGTCCCTATGGGATCGGTCCAGTGCCTCACACTCTGGAACGTGATGTTCGATGGAGTGCTCAAATTGACACAACCCGAAATAGTATTCACAATCGGATTTGTAGATAACCTAGCAATAGTCGTAACTGCATGAACAGGAAAGAGCAAATATAGCGGTCGAAAAAATAAACAAATGGATGACAAGTAAGGGGTTAGAATTTGCGCCTTGAAAAAAAACAGAGACCGTGCTTCTGAGCGGTAGAAGACAACTCTCACCGATATCGTTTAAGGATCCCAAAGACGAAGATCAAACCCAAAGAATGGGTAAAATATCTGGGAATAGTCAGAGAACAAGTAATAAACTTGTCAGCACACATAAGCTGCGCTGCCTCAAAAGCTACGAAAACCGCAGACGCGCTACAAAAGCTGATGCCAAACGTAGGAGGTACAAAATGTAGCAAAACTCAGGCTTTGCTCAGTAGCGCACTCCATCATGTTGTATGGGGCTCCTGTATGGCCGAATGCACTGACAGAGAAATAGAAGCAGAAACTGGTCAAGGTAAAAAGAAAAATGGCAGTACAGGTTTGCAGTGAATACAAGACTGTATCTAGAGGCGCAGCTCTCGTAATCGCCGGCATCGTCCCTATCGAGCAAGAACGCTTGTCTTGCTACCTAGCAGGCCGAGACAAAGTAAAAAAAAAGGAATGGCAAAGAAAATGCGAGCATCAAGAAAGGGGACAATGGACCACATTATTAATCTCGGACCTTATCAAATAGAAAGCACGGAGAACCCAACTTCCATCTGACACAGATACTCACGGAACATGGATGTTTCAAGGACTACTTGCACAGCATTTGCAGAGCTGGAAATGTACAGTATGGCTACTGCGAAGGGGACGACAGCGTGTACCGCATTCTATTTGTCTCCGACAGATGGGAACGCGAACAAAGCAATGATAATGCAGGACGGACTTCTAGAACCAGGAACAATAACAGCCCACATGTTAAGAACAGCTAAACAAAAAAACTGCGACAAACATAATGACCCAAAAGGAGGAAGACGATAAGTTAAGACAGGAAGCATCTGAACATACCCACTGGGTAGAATAGTATGTCTAGACTTGTCTGTCTAGTCCTGTCTGCCTTGTTCTGTCTGTCTAGTCTTGTCTGTCTAGCCTTTTCTGTTTAGTCTCGTCTGTCTAGTCTCGTCTGTCTCGTCTTGTCTGTCTGTCAGAATCAGAAATTTTTATTTACAGCATAGATGTATAATGTAAAAATTACATAATATACAATTAATCTTCTCTTGTCACCTAAAAGAAGTTTAAAAAATCATGGAAACTGTGAATTGTTTTCTTTAACAGGGATAATCTTAGTTTTTTTCTAAAAGCTTTGTAGGATTTTTCTTCGGCGATGCTAACAGGCAGCTTATTTTAAATGAAAGTTCCATACAAAGCAGGTGATTTGCTGCAAATTGTAAGGTTGCTTTTGGTGGGATATAATTCTCGATGTCCTCTTGTGTTGTAATGCTGTTTGTCCATATTTCTTTCTATGTTTGCTTTGTTTTTTGATTGAAGCAAGAAACTTCTAGAATATTTACACTTGGGATAGTTAAAATTCCTAATTCTCTGAAGTCTTGCCTGTCTAGTCTTGTCTATATAGTCTCGTCTGTTTAGTCTAGTCTCTCTGGTCTTGCCTGTCTAGTCTTATCTGTTTAGTCTTGTATACCTAGTCTTGTCTGTCTAGTCTTGTCTGTCTTGTCTTGTCTGTCTAGTCTTGTCTGTCTAGTCTTGTCTGTCTAGTCTTGTCTGTCTAGTTTTGTCTGTCTAGTCTTGTCTGTCTAGTCTTGTCTGTCTAGTCTTGTTTGTCTAGTCTTGTCTGTCTAGTCTTGTCTGTCTAGTCTTGTCTGTCTAGTCTTGTCTGTCTAGTCTTGTCTGTCTAGTCTTGTCTGTCTAGTCTTGTCTGTCTAGTCTTGTCTGTCTAGTCTTGTCTGTCTAGTCTTGTCTGTCTAGTCTTGTCTGTCTAGTCTTGTCTGTCTAGTCTTGTCTGTCTAGTCTTGTCTGTCTAGTCTTGTCTGTCTAGTCTTGTCTGTCTAGTCTTGTCTGTCTAGTCTTGTCTGTCTAGTCTTGTCTGTCTAGTCTTGTCTGTCTAGTCTTGTCTGTCTAGTCTTGTCTGTCTAGTCTTGTCTGTCTAGTCTTGTCTGTCTAGTCTTGTCTGTCTAGTCTTGTCTGTCTAGTCTTGTCTGTCTAGTCTTGTCTGTCTAGTCTTGTCTGTCTAGTCTTGTCTGTCTAGTCTTGTCTGTCTAGTCTTGTCTGTCTAGTCTTGTCTGTCTAGTCTTGTATGTCTAGTCTTGTCTGTCTAGTCTTGTCTGTCTAGTCTTGTCTGTCTAGTCTTGTCTGTCTAGTCTTGTCTGTCTAGTCTTGTCTGTCTAGTCTTGTCTGTCTAGTCTTGTCTGTCTAGTCTTGTCTGTCTAGTCTTGTCTGTCTAGTCTTGTCAGTCTAGTCTTGTCTGTCTAGTCTTGTCTGTCTAGTCTTGTCTGTCTAGTCTTGTCTGTCTAGTCTTGTCTGTCTAGTCTTGTCTGTCTAGTCTTGTCTGTCTAGTCTTGTCTGTCTAGTCTTGTCTGTCTAGTCTTGTCTGTCTAGTCTTGTCTGTCTAGTCTTGTCTGTCTAGTCTTGTCTGTCTAGTCTTGTCTGTCTAGTCTTGTCTGTCTAGTCTTGTCTGTCTAGTCTTGTCTGTCTAGTCTTGTCTGTCTAGTCTTGTCTGTCTAGTCTTGTCTGTCTAGTCTTGTCTGTCTAGTCTTGTCTGTCTAGTCTTGTCTGTCTAGTCTTGTCTGTCTAGTCTTGTCTGTCTAGTCTTGTCTGTCTAGTCTTGTCTGTCTAGTCTTGTCTGTCTAGTCTTGTCTGTCTAGTCTTGTCTGTCTAGTCTTGTCTGTCTAGTCTTGTCTGTCTAGTCTTGTCTGTCTAGTCTTGTCTGTCTAGTCTTGTCTGTCTAGTCTTGTCTGTCTAGTCTTGTCTGTCTAGTCTTGTCTGTCTAGTCTTGTCTGTCTAGTCTTGTCTGTCTAGTCTTGTCTGTCTAGTCTTGTCTGTCTAGTCTTGTCTGTCTAGTCTTGTCTGTCTAGTCTTGTCTGTCTAGTCTTGTCTGTCTAGTCTTGTCTGTCTAGTCTTGTCTGTCTAGTCTTGTCTGTCTAGTCTTGTCTGTCTAGTCTTGTCTGTCTAGTCTTGTCTGTCTAGTCTTGTCTGTCTAGTCTTATCTGATTAGTTTTAACTTTCTAAGCGTGTCTGTTTTATATCTCTAGTCTGGTTGGTCTAATCTTCTCTACCTGCGTATTTCAAGTTTAATGAGTCACTTATTCTGTTTGAAAAGAAACATTCTATTAGTAAAGCTGATATGAATAAAGTTATTTATATATATATATATATATATATATATATATACGTATCATTTGGTTTGTTTGAAACAAGTTTCTTTAATAATTCTCCACAGTTTAGGATAAATTTAATGCGTATTTTATTGCCGCATTTGGAGTTTAAAAAACCGTATTAAGATAGTGTACACAACTTTAAATGCCGATAAATAAAACTAATAAATGTCGTTTTGAACCGAAACTAGTTGATCTCCACGTAAGAATTTTTATTTCATCTATTAGACAATAAAAAAAAAAATTCAAAATTATGTTTTATTGAGTGTTAGATTTCAGATTATAATTGTTTGAAATTATTGGTAAATTTTCGTGTCTGTATACCTGGGGGTCGTTAACTTCGACACGAAATGACTCGAGCTTTGTCACTGTTGTCACATAAAGTAAACATGTCATATTAAGAAATGCATTCCTCATAACTCCACCTTGTCCTTGAAACTTTCTGCATACAAAAAAAACCGCGATACATTATTATCCAGGAGTTCTGAAACAATTCAAAGTAGAACCGTGGAGAAAACCGCGACCGTTCCACTTAAAACACTCTTGGAGAGAATGAAAAAACTTATCGAGCGTTTCTAACAATCGAAAACTACTCAGAAAAATTTATAATTTATTTGAAGCACACTTAAAAAATTATGAAAGAATAACATTTTTAGTGACGCCATGGCAGTATTTATATATTATATTCTCACTAGCAAGTGTTACTTTGTCAAGTATAGTATGGGTGGTTACTAAAACATTTACATACAATGGTGCTTATTACTAATCTACAGTCATACAATAAACCTTTAGTCTTAAAAGCGTATTATTAACGGCCGAAGGAAACGTTTCAATACGATAATAATTGAGAAAATAAATAGAAAAATATCGCTGGTGAATAACAGACGCAGTGATCGAGCAAAATATTACTGAATGTCTTTCTTCTACTGGCTTTATGGACACGAACAATGCGGACTTTATTCGATAAATGTTTTGTTTCTTTACGTTCCGTTTAAGTTATTCGAATTGCTTGTATCGCATGTTATTCTGTTTACCAGCTAATTAGGTTTAATTGTAGACACAAGAATAGAAACATATTGTAATTTAAATCAAATATATTGAAGAAGCGACGTTGGTGGCTAATAGTAGACAGGTTATGATAAATTTGCGATTTTTGTTAAATAATATACAGTGTAAATTCTATATAGCGACACTGAAGGGACTGTGCATTTTATGACGTTATAGAGAGTTGTCGTTAAATGGAGAGAAAACAAAATGAATAATATTTTACTATTATAATATTATTTACTTACTAATAAAGTATACAATTTACAAACAACAAACAAATTTATATTGATACAAATAACGTTTATCGCGTATAGTCTGTTATCTTCGTTTTGCTGCACTAGTATTTTATTTGAATTTTATCATGTATTTTATTCATGTCTTGGGATACTATGAGATCAACTTTGTTACACAAAAAGTATTTTTCTAATAATTTCGCTGCATCGAGTGCTTGTTTAATGCTTGGTGGAGGCTCAGGATCATCCGTTGCATTCTCTTCGTCCCCTTGTTGCTGTTACTCAGTTTTTCTCACCGAATCCAGAATTTCTTCATCTGTAAGTGAAGCTGTTATAGCCAGGCTGTCGTCTACTTCTATGTAGGTTTGTAAATTTTAAGTAAAATTTTTTGGCATGTTGAACTGTTGAACCTACTCAGTTAATGGAAGGTCATCTTCACTTTCAAACTCTTGTCTCGCTTCCACTTCAGCACTCGCAGAACTGGTACAAAGTCCAGCATGACGAAAAGAGTGATCTATAGTTGTTGCTGTCACTTCTTCTCAGGCTTTGGATAAAAAATTTACTGCATGTAGCATATTAATAGAAGTTTTATCCTCAGATTGGACCAGCTCCATCAATAGTTTCCTTCTGTATAGACACTCGAGACTTTTAATCACGCTTTGATCCATTGGTTGTAAGACACTAGTCGTGTTTGGTGGAAAAAATGTTAACTGTATGTTTTAAAGGTTAGATATGTGAGGGTGGGCGCAGTTGTAGACAAGAAGCAAGATTTTTCGTTCCTTTAATTCTGCATCCCACCTTCGCAATTCTCCTTCAAACAGTTGAATTGTCATCCAGGCTGATTTATTAGCTTTATAGGTGACTGGCAATTGATTAATGTTCTTAAAATACCGCGGATTTTTTGATTTGCCTATTATCACTTTCTTCCTTTTTCTGTGCCTTTCATACTAGCAGCTACAAACACTGTAATACGCTCTTTGGAGAGTTTTCCTCCTACACACTTTTCTCCTTTAAATTTCAAAGTTTTATCTGGAGTCAACTTAAAGAAAATTCCGGCTTCATCAGCATTAAAAATGTCACTTGGAGCGAGACAGGCAAGTTATTCAGGTGCTGTCTGTGGAAACATGATAGCATAGCTTGATCCAAATCTTCGTATTTAGGTTTCTTTAATTTCTTAGAAGATTTTCCATCCTCCTCTGCTTGTAGAATTTTTTCTTTGTTTTTCCATAATGTAGACACGGTAGAGCGACTGAATCCAAAGCGTCTTCCAACATCACTTATCTTTTCTCTCGCCTCTATTGCGCGTATTAATAAAACTTTTTCGTTAATACACAAAGATTTTCTCTTACTCGCCATGTTCACAGTTTGAAAGTTTGTGACCAACTAAGAATATGATAACGAATATATAATGCATAACAACCTAAAAACAGTCTAGCAGCCGAGGTAAACACGTGCAAGATAATTACAATAAACAAACGAATTTCTTAAAATCTTCGGTACGTATGATGCCGATATTCAAGGTAAATACGGGCTAGACAATAAAGCAATATAATAATAAACACAAGAACGTACACAGCTGTAGTTATTATTAATTTTGGCAACTTAGAAAATTCTGTTTATTGGTTAATAATTACGTACTGTTGTCGTTATGTAGAGTGGCTATGATGCTACATAGAGTGTATCATTCTATGGACAACAAGGTAAACCAACAAAAGTCAAGTAATTTCGACGTTTTAGGGAGTTTGTCGTTAAATCGAGTGATGTTACATAGAGTTTACACTGTATTTGCAAAATCTCATTGGCTGAGTTCTGTGCTTCATAAAACGAGCAATAAATCGTTGTGTTCTTGTTGTCATGTATCCCGTCAATAAGCAACAAAGTTGATAGATCGGTGGTCAAAATCGGGCAGCATAAAATCAAAGAAAAATGTTGCCGATTGCTTGTATTTGAGTTTTCAGTACGATATATTAACGGTGTTGCCACCATATTAGTTCAATCGCAATTCTAGTGATGTATCATTATTACAGGGCTGCTAAAGTAATTTTCAGGGGAAAATATAAGAGCGTCTATAGGAAAATGATCTCCTGAAAACGATACCGCAATGTGTTTTTAATTATCAGAAACCGTTTCTGAGATACCGACGGATGAAATCGACTGTCGCCAAAATTTAAATTGGATTGCATTAAAGAGTTGTATAGCTCCATACAAGTTACACAACGATTTATTCGCCTTGTCGAGTAGTTTTAGTATGCCAACATTGGTGATGAAGTTTTTTTTTAATTTGAAATTGTAATAAGACGCAAATCTATTTTTTTTTCAGATTACCGAAAATCAAAAAAGTGCTGAAAATGATTTTATTTCAGATAACATCAATGAAGAATGCGAAAGCGCCGGCCCAGATAACATCCACTCTAAAATGATTCAGTTATATTGCAACTCGTAGCCAGAATTCCTGAACATCATGACCTGTTTGACTTATTTAATCAAATATACAATACAGGACAATAGCCAACAGACTGGATGACCTCTATGTTTGTTACAATCCCCAAGAAGCCACATGCGAAGAGATGCGACAAATATAGACGGATCACCCTAAGGAACCACATTGTCTAGATATTTTTAAAGATCATACATGCAGGATCTATCGTAGGTGTGAGGAACATGTGGGAGAGACGCAGTTTGGCTTTCGGGATATGCTCGGAACGAGAGAAGCCATCTTCACAGTACAAGTCATGATACAGAGGTGTAGAGACATGGGACGAAATGTACACGTTTGTTTCATTGACTTCGCCAAAGCGTTTGATACTGTACCATATTATACATTGATCTAGGTATTACAGGAAACCGCCATAGATAAGAAAGACTTAAGAATTATCGCAAACCTGTATTGGCACAAGACAGCTGACATAAAATCATCTTGCAAGAAGTATTCACCCGGAGAGGCGCCAGGGAAGCTTGTGTACTATCTCCAATGTTGTTCAACATATACTCTGAGAAAATTTTCCAAGAAGTATTATACGCAAACGAAGGTATTAAGATGAATGGCGAAAACATCAATAACACACAACACGCTGATGATACCATCATAGCAGCAAACACCTTGGAGATCCTACAGAGTATGATGAACAAAGTCGAAGCCACAAGCGAACGGTATGGACTCAGATTAAACACCTCAAAGACAAAATACATGGTGATATCTAAAAACGAAAGCCCACACCATAATATACTAATACTTTATATTGAACGCATTGACAGAGTAGAGAAAAATGTCTACCAGGTTACCCTCATATATGACGATTGGGATTATTTCAATGAAATTCGTGCGAGAATAGATCTTATTTCTAGAGACTGAAGAAAATGTTCTTCTCTAGCGACTTGTCATTTCCCCTTAAAATCCGAATGGTAAGGTGTTATGTCATGCATGTTTTCCTATATGGCATGGAGCCCTGGATATTGACAGAGTGAAATATATGGGAGTTTAATAAATAAGAGTTTGAATATATGGACGCATCTTGCGCATATCATGGATCCATCATATCACAAATGAAGAAGTACTGCAACAAATCGGTAAAAATAAAGAACTGCTCAACATCATCAAAGAAAGAAAGCTGCAATACTTAAGGCATATGATGCGAAATGACATATATCGCATATTACAATTAGTCATGCAAAGAACAGTAGATGAGAGAAAAGGGCCAGGCAGATGATGTTACCCCTGGCTTAAGAACTTACTTCAGTGGTTCCGCCTTACATCAATTCAACCCTTTCGTCAAGCAGTTGATAAAGCCAAAATTGCCATGCTAATCACCAACATCCGCTACGGATACGGCGCTCTAAGAAGAAGAAGAAGAACGTTTTAAGGATTTCATTTGTAATATTTGTAATTCATAATTCAAGTATTTTTGTCTTCATGTTTGTAAGTGAAGCTTGAATTTCATAGTTTGTGGTAGGTGGTATGTCAATTCATTTTGAGGGCTTAAAGCATATTGGAACAACATAGAGGTCTTAAGGTATTCAGAAGGGAAATTAATAAGCTGCAACAAGGGATTGGTAACAATAAAGGGCGCCAACGGCAATAAGGTTACATATAGAAAGTACATACAAATATAACATATACCTATACATAACAAATATACATCGACACATAACAGTGTGTCGATAACACTGTTACTCAAACTGATACACATCAAAAACAAAAAGCGATATACCACATGATGGAATGGAAATCAGAATGTTCTCAATTTTGAGCCAAACTTCTTTGAAATTAATTTAATTAAGTTCAACCTTATTACATATAACTAGTTGTCTTAGAAATAGCTAATACAGTTAGTTATTCAATCAATGTAAATTATATTATAAAACCAGAAATAGCAGGAATTCCCAGATCATTCCTTATTAAAATTAGACACCTATGTAATCATTTAACGTTAAATAAATTTAATGAAATAATATTCCTTGGAGAAATTATATTAAATTGCTGAGCAATTTGCATATTAAAATAAAAGTCACTAAAATATGTTTAATTTTATTAAATTTATTCGTGCCGATAGTCAGAAATCGACAGGCGACCTCACTTGCGGTTTTTTCCCGCTACTAATTTTTCCCATAGCGTACTGTGTGTTAATCGAGCGGTTTCCCGGGTATAGCGTTTACCGTTCGCGGGAAAAAAAACGTATTGCGGCCTCGGCCTTAGTATAACAAAACGTTTAAAAATTTTAAATTTGAATATCATTGCTATTAAATTATATGTCTTGGTAATGATTAAATATAGCTATTCAGATTCTTATTAATTGAAATAAAATTTTTGGATGCAGATTTATATTTGAAAGACCTGGATGGAGGTTGAAAGTCTTTTGTTACAGTTTCATGTTGCAACAAATATTATTATTATAATTAATTTGAAAATTAATAAAAATGTAAAAGTCGTTTATGAGGACATTTAGTTAATTAAAGTTTCTGTTTAAAGTATGCTGGCGCTTATTAATAAGTAAAAAAAAATAGTAAATTGAAACACATTTTTAACATAACATTTAATGTTAAATTATGACTTCCTTTTTAAGAGTTAAATTAGTAAAACTTGAACATGGACGATGTACGAAATTTGTCGAAGAATTAAAACCCATTAAAACGTGGACAAAAAAACATATCGTAAAATAAATTACTTGGTCGACAGAAAAATTGATGTTTTATTAAAATTTATTGATTATTTATTAGTTTTTTAAGGCTCGTAAAATTGGAATTTATTGAGCACGGAGGTTTTAGAAACATTTTGTTTGATGTCAAAGAATTTAGAATTCATAGTATGTAAATTTTCAAAATTATTTTTATCAATATCAATATCCTTCCTCAAGGGAGGGAATTTCAAATTTTCTAAATCAATTGCCTGTTTATTTATATTTGTAAATTATTCTTGGGTAAAAGTTTTGTTAAAACTTTTAAAAATCCCTTCAAACAATTGCCATTAAACTAAGTTGCTTTATAAACTGCCAAAGCTAAGACAAGACTAGGTACACAAGAGTAGCGAGACAAGATTAGATAAACAAGACTAGACGTACAAAACCAGACAGAAGATATTAGACTGAAAACACTAGACAGACTAGACAAACCAGACTCAACAGACAAGACTAGACAGATAGGATTAGACTAGACAGACAAGACTGGACAGTCAAGACTGGAGAGATCAGACTAGACAGACAAGGCTAGGCATACAAGACTAGACAGACAAGACTAGACAAACAAGACTAGACAAGCAAGAGTAGACAAACAAGAAAAGACAGACAAGACTAGACAGACAAGACTAGATCGGCGAGACTAGACTGACAAGAGACTAGATAGACAATACTAGACAGACGAGACTAGATATGCAAGACTAGATGGACAAGACTAGACATAGAAGACTAGAGAGGCAATACTAGACAGACAAGACTGAATTTGGTTTTGATTAGACAGACAAGACTAGACAAAGAAGGCTAGACAGTCAAGACATGACTGTAGTAGACTGAAGTAGACGAGACTAGACAGAGAAGCATTGACACACAGATTTAGACAGACGAGATTAACAGACAAGACTAGACAGACAAGACTAGACAAGAAAAGACAAGATGCTATGGAAAAGCTCCTGGAGAGGTGGCTAAGAAGCTGGGACGTAGCAACAAAAGGACGATGGACCCACAGAATGATACCTGACATAGTCTTGACAGACAGACAGATTTTAGACCAGGTAGATTTATACAGGATGGTGTAGATAGCAGACGCTGCCAAAGCCGGAACACGGAGGACAAGGAAGATCTGTCTTCTAATAACGCTCGACGTAAGAAATGCGTACTAAGAACTCCGCAGGGTGGCAGAACATCATGGTCGAGGCGACAGAGACAGGGCTACCACACTACCTTGTCCGTATAATCTGAAGCTACCTCAGACACAAGAAAATTGTTATAGAGGCAGAAAATAGAAGAGTAGAGCACGAAATCAGCTGTGATGTCCCACAGGGCTCAGTAATGGGCCCAACACTATGGAACATCCTCTATGATGGAGTGCTCAGGCTAAAACTGCCCAAAGAAGCCGATATTGTTGGTTTTGGTGACGACCTGGCTATAATATTGAGCGGGAAAATAGAAAATATAGCTTCGTGAAAGGCAAACGAAGCAATGTAGCTGGTAGATGAGTGGCTGGAGGGAAAACGGCTGAAACCAGTACCCGAAAAGACTATGACTGTCGTAATTGCAGGCAAGAGACAGTTGTGTCCGATAGTCCTAAAGATTAAAGATGTAACAATAATGCTTACAAACGCGGTGAAGTACCTAGGGGTAATCAGCGATAAAAGTCTGTCGTTTCGGTCGCGACTACGTTTCTAAAGCGGTGGAGAAAGGGCAGAAAACGAGTGCTGTCCTGGAGGGGGTAATAGCGAACGGTGGGGTCCCACTGCGAGTAAAAGAAGGCTGCTGTGTTCAGTGGCCCACTCAGTGATGCTCTACGGAGCGGCAGTATAGCGAAAAGCCATGAGGAGGCAAAATACAAAGAGCAAACTGGCAAAAGCACAACGGAGACTGGCTCTAAGGGTCAGTAGCGCATACAGAATAGTATCAAGGGAAGCCATTCTCATGCTCTGGCATGCCGCCCATCGAACATCTGACGACAAAACTTCTAGGAACGATGTCAAAGAAAGAAGCTAGAAACAGATCGACTGATACAGCGTATAAGACCTGTCAGGGCAAATGGGGCGACACAGAAAAAGGAAAGTGGACAAGGAGCATAATACCAGACGTACAGAACTGGGTAAAAAAGTAGAAAACCCGGTAGGTTGAATTATTTCGTCACACAACTACTTAGTGGCCATGGTTACTTCCGAAACTATCTACATGGGATTGGAAAAGCCACGGAGGCTATGTGCGAATACTGCGGAGCCCAGGACAACGTGATTCATACCGTATTTGAATGTCTACTAGAAACAATAAACCCAGCTGACTTCGTAGACAAAATGATACAGACAGAAAAGAACTGGAAAATGGTAGAGAGTGTAATTCTGCTAATCCTAACCCAGAAAGAGAAGGACGAAAAGGCCCGCCAGAAGAAAGAAAAGCAGGCAGGCAAATGTTGATTTAAGAAAGGTCTTCTCGGCTGACCCAATGAAGTTATGCGAAGAGCAGTCCCGTTGGGTTCACGCAAGATGAGTGAAGGGTTTTAGTTGGTAGGCTTGGCCAAGAGATCCTGATTCCAACACTACCTGATGAGACCAGGTGGCTTTGAGGTTTCCCCTCCTCCCGCAAAAAAAGACTAGACTGGACAGATTAGACTGAATAGACTAGACGATAGAAGACAAGAGGAAAAGGAAATGCTCACGGAGAGGTGGTATAAGAGTTGGGACGCAGAAACAAAAGGAACATGGACTCACAGAATGATACCTAACATACTCCCGTGGGTTAGACGGAACCACGGTTTAAATAAATTACAATTTCACCTATGGTACTAAATGGACACGGGTGTTTTATAGAATACCTATTGTTCGTGCCAATTTTAATAATTCTGTATTTTTAATTCAACATTTGAATCGATTTCGGCACCGACTAACAGAAGGGGAAAGGTGTATCGACCTGGGCCGAAATCGCGCGATTTAATTATCAATTTACTTAGCGAATTTATATTTGCGAGCAGTACGCTTCGAGTGTGAGAGGCGTGAAGACCGGAATTAAAGCGCGAAGCCAAGTTCGACCGACACGTGTACGCAGTTAATAGTTTCAAGTTAATCAGGTGTGTAGTCGCGGGCCAAAGGGCTGCAGCGGCCAGAAACGTCTGGAAGACAACAATTTTAAGGGAATCCCTCCACCCATTGTCCTCATTTCCTCCCTTAAAATAGGCGCCGGAAGGACGATCCACACGTGGCGGAGACGCGAGCGACCCTAACAGGTAAATGATTAGACTAGCCCTGTTTCAAACGGGAAAATTTGTTTCTCGTGAGACACGGCCCAAACACCTATTCCCTATAGGCAGAGCCGAGGATCACAGTTGCGTCTAGTGTGGGGGTACCGACAGGGTGCTCCACACAATATTCGCATGCGAGAGATGAACTGATGAACGGAGCAATTGCACCAACAAGACAAAAACGACACTCAAGGAATACTCACTGGTAACGGAAATGTTGAAGGGAAAGGAGACCTGTACTGCCACCGACAACTTAATAAGAGCTATTCTAAGCCAAGAAGGACAGGACGAATAAACAGCAGAGGACATACGTCAAATACAAGAAGGGATAAAGCAAACACTCGGAAACTAAAACTCGCTGAACCCCAAAGCACAGAAAGTGAACGGGGCAAGTTAACCCTTACTCTGACGCTTTTCTGTAAATAAGAAATTCTGATTGAAAATTGTTGACCACTTCAAAAGAATGGCTAGGCTGAGAAGACTAGACATAGAGGAATAGAGAGATACCACTAGACTGACAGGACTAGACAGAGAAAAGTAGACAGACACGACTAAACAGACACGATTAATAGGGAAGACTACATAGACAAGACTAAACGGACAAAATTAGGCAGACATTATATACCTATCGAGAAAAATTTTAAGTAGAAATTTGCATTTGGAGGGGAACGCTGTTAGGTGGTATTCCGAAAAGAGGTAGGAGAGGAAGTATCCGGACACGTGCAAGATGAAGAAGCAGCCGTTCTGAAAGAGATGGTTTAAGAGCAGCCCAGAGGTTCAGAAGTGACCGGTCGAATGCTATCAAGTTAAATTTTACGATGAAAATAAATTATATCCGGACTTCGTGAAAATTCGGTGGGACACCCTTTTTTTATTTATTTTTTGCACTATCGACCGCCGGGAAAACGCAAAACATGGCAAATTCTTTGGTTTTCGTGAATTTCGAGGTGTTTGGATGCGTCCAAGGACTTTTCTTTAGAAAATATACGCAGAATCAAACCCGGAAGCACTTGGGTTTGATTCTGCATATATTTTCTAAAGACCTCTCTTGGGTTTCTTAACCTCTCTGGGGTTTGTAAGGGGTGTTACTTGAACACGTTGCTTGAAAGAGGTGGAGGAAATAAAAACTTGACTGAAAACCATCGGGTGACCTCATCTAGGATCGAAAAACCGTCTTCACCAACAAAGAAGGCATCTGCAATTCTCCACACGATTTCGTAATTAAACGATGATTTTGCAAATGATGTAATACCTTGTTGAGTTAATAAATGTTGAACGCACTGCGGGCGCGCTAACTTAATCCAAAAGGACATCGTCTACGCATCTGGAGATGAGCTTTCACGAGAGTAGAAACTTCTGAAGAGAATCGAAGTGCATCCACAACAGAAGGAGCTGGTGGAAGATCCGCCGCCCGCGTTCAAGAGTGTCGAGCAGCGCCTCATCTATATCTCCGATAGAAAGCTGCATCCTTTTTACCAGAAGATGAGGGGGACGCCGAAGATTCTGAATTTGTTCTCGGGAGAGAAGTTCACGCAGTAAGATCACAAGGTGATTAGCGGGGATATAGGTCCGGCGGAGATTCCGTTCAAAATTAGCTCTAATAAGGACTTGCTGGACAAGAAGAACTTCTTTACTTTTCTTATTTTTGGTGAAATGGATGGTGATTACGTCAGAAATATTTTTTTTACTTTATCGGATTTTCTACAAAATTTAGTTTTTTTGATCTAAACATATATATATATATATATATATATATATATATATATTTGATTTTCTTGAAAGCAAACGAAGATATGTCCCACTTCAGCTAATGTCAAATCCTATTTTATGTAATTCTTGTGTGAGTTCATCAAGAGTTTTTAATATATATATATGTACATATATATATATATATATATATATATACATAAATATATATATATATATATATATATATATATATATATATATATATATATATATATATATATATATGGCAACCCTAGTTTTCTATGTTCGAAAGCGAATAAAATTGCATAGTTTTTGTTTTACCATCTGATACACCTTGGTCAAAGTTGAATGGATAAAAATGTCGTTTAATATAGACAAATTCAAGTTATACCAAGGATATTGCTTTGCTTGGGATTGCAGCATTAAAAACTCTTGATGAACTCACACAAGAATTACATAAAATAGGATTTGACATTAGCTGAAGTGGGACATAACTTCGTTTGCTTTCAAGAAAATCAAATTCCGCAGAGGGACGAAGACATGTATCGACAGTTCCTGTTAAGCTCACTCGGGCAGTCTGTGCCCGAATGAGCTTAACAGGAACTGACTATCAGCATTGTGTCGATCAGCACATAAGCCACTTAGATAGCACTTTCGCTGTAACATCGATCCATAATTTGCAGACCATAGCTTCAATACTTGGACCAGATTAATTATTTTTTTCTCAAGATGATCTGAAGATGATAAAGCTCCGGTCCCTATTGGTGTAACTGCGGCAAATCTTCTAATGAATATAGAGTCCAACATACATTGCTATTCGAAGTGGAAAGTATAGTTCATCCAACGCTAATACACATGCTCAAGATTTCGAGACGCTTCGCGCCCTTGCAGAGTTTCAAGCATTAGCCAAAACTGACCGTGGTTTTCCAAAACCAGTGGTGATCATGACGGTTGATGGAGGGCCATATGAAAATCCGCGTAATCAAAAAGTTATAGGGTTTGCTATACAACATGATCTCGATGCATTTTGATAATTGCAAAAAATCTGCTTACGTAATGCTTGAACGGCCCCTAATGTATTTAAACATGGAGTTTTTCCAAAAAGTTCTGAAGGTCTCGAAAATTACTCCCATTTTTAAAAAAGGTAACAAAACTGATATGAACAACTACAAGCCAATTAAAATTCATCTGTAAGAGGCTTTTGTCTTTTATGAAAAAATTCCAACTTATTATCCAGCATCAACGCGGGTTCCTTAAAGATAAGAATATCGACACTCACACAAGCCCGCTTCCATTTTTTAAGAAATTATGCAACAGCTAGAAGTACATGATATTTCATGCTGTATACTCCTGGACTTATCAAAGGCATATGATACAATCGATTATTCTACCTTAATTTCAAAACTACAAAGATATGGAATCAGGCAAGCAATATCCGAACTTCTTGCACAATATCTCAAAAATCGTATACCAATAACACAAATGCTGACACCAGAAGGTAATATCACATCCACACCCAGGACTATCAATATGTGGATTCAAGACAAGTGCCAAAGTATTAGCAGCTATCGGCAGTTATATATACGAAGCGTTATTATTTCTATTCAATAATAAAAGTCTGTTGGACCAATATCGTATTGACAAGACAATACAAGAACCAAAAAATTAAAGTACAATATTCGTGTTCACAGATTTACAATGTCAAAAAGGTTACCACCCTACAGTAACATAAACTAATGTAATCGATTACCAAAGGCCTTAGAATTGATAGGAATATTAAGCGTTTCAAGAAGCAGCTTCAATAATTACTCATTGATATCGAGCCGTACTCCATAGAAGAATACTACATAGGGGTAAAGGCCTTCTAAAGTTAAAGCTAGCTCTTGTCTTGTGTGGCCTTGGCTCGTCTTATCTGGTCTTGTCTGATATTTTATGGTTTTGTATAATCTTGTCTGGTATAGTCTGATCTTGCCTGATCTTGTCTGGTCTTGTCTGGTATTGTATTATCTTGTTTGGTCTTATCTTGCCTGATATTGTCTCGTGCTCCCTAACCTAGTCCTGTTTTATCGGTCTATATTATTTACACATTTCTTCTTCTTCTTTCGAATAGGCCTACTTTGGACCACGCTTGTTGAACTGTTGGGCTTTGACCTTTGCCCAGTATTGTCGCATCTTCTGCCGGTGTAACTCCTTTCTCTCTTCTGTCCAGGGGGGTACCTTAACTTCGAGGTTTTTCCTGAAATCCACGGACTTCCTTTAGGGTGCGTCTCACAGACTGTCTGTTTTTGAGATCTGTTATTCCCAGTTCTTTAATATCCTTCTCGGTCTCTGTGAACCAAGTGGTACGAAGCTTCTTGTTTTGCCAGAAGGTGAACAGACGGTTGGTTAGTCGGTTTGGAGGCAATCTTGTGATGTGGCCATAAAAAGCTACCCTTCTTTTCTTTGCACAGTCAGAGAGCATCTCAATATGTTCGTAGAGCTCAGAGTTATGCCGTCTTCGGAATTTCCCATCTTCCTTTACCGGGCCTAGGATCTTCCTGAGGATTCTCCTCTCTCTGGTTTCCAATTTCTCTATTAGACCCCTTCGGCTCAAGGAAAGACACTCCATGGCATATAGGGCTTCTGGTTGTAAGACTGATGTGTAGTGCTTAAGTTTCAGGTTGCGTGACAGGTATTTTTTATTGTAAGTGTTCTTAGTCAGCCGATAGGCTAGTTCTAACTTGCTGACTCTTTTGGATAATGACGCTCTTTCTGACAAGTTGGGTTCAATCCATTCGCCGAGATACTTAAATTTCTCAGTCCTCTTGATGTTTCCCTGTTCTAGTAACATCTCTCTGTTTGCTTCTCTAATGTTGGTGAAGAATTCTGTTTTCTCCAGCGACACATGAAGACCCACTTTGGCAGCCTGTTTTCTGAGACAGTTTACCTGCATTGTTGCCATCTCAAGAGAATCAGCAATCAGTGCCATGTCATCTGCAAAAGCCAGGCAATCTACAACCAGTCCATCGTTCTTACGTCACAAGTAGATATCACTCTGAGCACCCAAATTGTTCAGTTCCTTGCGCCATTCTCTCATAACCTTTTCAAGGACACAGTTGAAGAGAAGTGGGGAAAGTCCATCTCCTTGTCTCACTCCAGTTTTTATTTCAAAGCTTTCTGAAATCTCGCCTCTAAATTTTACCTTGGAATGGGTGTTGGTCAAAGTTTCTAGGATTAGTCTGCGGGTTTTGTTGTCTAGTGCTAGTTCCTGGAGTACTTTGTTAAGCGTTTCTCTATCGATGGAATTGTAGGCCTTCCTAAAATCAACAAAGGTGACGACCACCTTGCGGTTTCTCATCTTGAAGTATGCAAGTATAGTGTTAAGGTTGAGGATCTGTTCAGCACAGGATCGGTTCTTCCTAAAGCCCCCTGGTATTCTCCCAGTTGACTATCCAACTGATTTTCTGCCCTTGTTTGTAACGCCTTCGAAAGATTCTTGTATGTTACCGGGACGAGAGAAATTCCACGGTAGTTGTTTAGATCAGTAAAATCTCCCTTTTTGTGAAGTGGATGGATCAAAGCAGATTTCCAATCGGGTGGTAATTTCTCCGTTTCCCAGATGTCCTGGATGATCTCGGTTAGCTTGTGCACGGCATTGTTTCCAGCACCTTTCCACAGTTCAGCAACGATAGAGTCCTCTCCAGCTGCCTTATTAATCTTAAGAAGTTGAATGATCTGGGCAACTTCTTCCAATGAAGGGGGAAGTCTTCGCTGGGTGGGTCACAGTTGAGTAGATTTTTAAAGTACTGAGCAAAAAGGTGGCAGTTGTCCTTGTCGTTATAAGGCAGTTTGCCTTGTGAGTCTCTGAAGTGGAGGCATGGCGGAGCGTATTTTCTGAGTACCTGCTTAAAGGTTCCAAAGAAATCTCTGGAATTATTCTTAGCAAAGCTCTCTTCGATTTGGGTTAGTTGGTTTTGTGTGAAGGTTCGTTTGGTTCCTCGAATTAACTTTTCTGTAACCTTTCTTTGTTCCAAAAATTTATGCCAATTTTCCTTGGTTTTTTTAGAATTCCACTTCAGCCAGGCTATCTGTCTTTGGGCTATTGCATTGTCACAGTCTTCAGTCCACCACGGATGCTTCCTTCTTCTAGCGAGAGGGGCAAGTTCATTGGCCGCCTTGACAAGAGTCTCCTTCAGTTGGTCCCAGTTGTTTAGGTCTGTGTTGTTCAGTCTCTGAATTAGTTCTTGACTGTTCTTGAGTCGCTCGACGTCAAATTTTACCATTTTGGAGGTTCTGTGTGATCTAGTGTTTCTAGGCTGGAGTCTTATTTTGATCTTTGAGAGGTAGTGGTCTGAGTCCAGATTGGCGCTTCTTAGTACCTACACGTTTTGTATTTCCTTTTGAGATTTGCGTGAAATGGCCACATGATCTATCTGGAATTCACCCAGGTGGGTATTAGGCGAAATCCAAGTCGTCTGCTTCCTTGACAAGTGTTTGAAGGCTGTAGACTTCATGGTCAACCCAAAAGTCCTACACAGATCCACCAATCCTTCTCCGTTGCGGTTGGTTCGCTTATGCGCCGTATAATTGCCCACTATATTTCTGTATTTTTTCTCTCTTCCTAATTGAGCATTAAAGTCACCAAGCAGTATGACGGTGTGTCTCTCTGGAAGTTTAGAGATAATATCTTCTAAGTCTTCCCAGAATTTATCAGTTCTGTCTGGATTGCGTCTGTTGTCCTGGTTGATTGGGGAATGTAC
This sequence comes from Phosphuga atrata, assembly GCA_944588485.1. Taxonomy (NCBI): domain Eukaryota; kingdom Metazoa; phylum Arthropoda; class Insecta; order Coleoptera; family Silphidae; genus Phosphuga; species Phosphuga atrata. The sequence goes on from OX155905.1 coordinate 21,810,460, forward strand.
ATTGACTATACTGTAGCCCTTGTTTGCGCATTTGAGAAAGAGGATGGATACACGACTACTCGGGGAGGTGAAGTCGGTGACTGAATCCAGTATCCTGTGACTGATTAAAAATCCTGTACCTAAGTGGGGTACGTTCTTCATTACCCGCTGACCCACTTTTCCTTTCAGGATTCTGTAGCCTTGGGACTCGAAGGCATGTTCGTCCGTAAATCTGGTTTCCTGTACTGCTGCCAGTATTATGTTGTGTCGTGTTAGTGAATCAGTCAAATGTTTCAGTTTTCACACTTTTAGCAATGAGTTGGCATTAAATGTTGCGAAGAAGCTTTGCCGTCTTGGTCTAAGTTTACGTCCGGTGATTTCAGGATGTTCCGACTCATCCTTAAAGCATGTTGGTGCGGACTCCCCCGAATCCGAAGGTCCGCTAACGTCACCATAGGTGACGGTGGATTGGTTACCACCTGGGGTAGTGCATTTAGAGAGATTTTCCTTCATGCTTAGTTGAAGAATATTCTTCATGGGACAGTGGCGAGCCACTATCCAATTTATACATTTAATATTTAAAATAATATTTTCTTTAAAAACTTGTATTTCTTTAACAATCCTATAAATATAATTTACTTGCAATTTCTAATGGCAATAAGGAAATAATAAATTATGAAGTATGTCCACCAGAAGTACTTCTTATGCACATACTAATAAAGTATGCATTGAAATTCAGTTAAATGCCCTATTGAATGAACAATGATATTCCTTTGACAAGCGGCAAACATTATGATCTTGTTTCTGGAAAAAAATTTGTTCTACTAATTCTAGTTGATTGCAGAAAAAGGAGGTTTAAACTGCCATGTAACTTTGTATTGATAGTGTAAGTTGTGGCATCTTTTTTTGTAATAATTATTTTATATATAATGGTGTATTAACACTCAAAATAAACCATATATACACATATATATATATATATATATATATATATATATATATATATGTATGTATATATACATATATATATATATATATATATATGTATATATATATATATATATATATATATATATATATATATATATATATATATATATATTATTTCTCTTCAAAAATAAATGAGGTAAATGGCAATGGAGTCGGGGTAATTAAATTTAATTACTGGAGACATTTATTTTATCGTTTAATACAATTTACTTGAATTCGTTGAAATAAGTTCCGGTAAATATTTGAATAAGGTGTTTTTATCTGTTGATAAGTTTAAAGCAATTCTATTTATTTCGTCTATTAATTCGTTAATTATTTAAATAAATTTGAATTTAATTGAAATAATTTAATAATAATTGTGCTTAAAAAAAATTCTTCTACTAGATAAAATTGCACAGCAAACGTCTTTCTGCGTATAAATTATTTAAATAATTGATTGATTGTGGAGTTACTTGTTGAAATTTCATTTCGATATTAAAGATGAAAATATAGATTGTTTTAAGTTTCAAATAATATCATTTGCATAAATAAACAAGGAAAATATCTTTAGAAAGTTGTAGAAAACAACTTCTATTAAGATGCCACTTCCTTCACTTAGGAATTGCTTCTACAACTATACAAATCGGTAGACAATGAGCCAGCCAAAATGTAATCAATAAAATAAAATAAGGCTTCTGATATTTACAGTATTCTACATAATAATATACTATTGCAAATTAAGGCAAGAAGAAGGAGTAGTAGACTTAAAAAGACGATTTTAACGCTTAAAATGTTTTAATTTTCCATTATAATATTTATTTATTTATTTGGAATTTATTTGTACAAGATAAATATAGTAACAATATAAATTATATTAGAATTACAAGCCAGAATAGGAAAACCTGTGGCCTGGCTTGGGGTTCTTAAAATTGTTTAACTTTGGAATAATATTAAGTATAATACATTAAATCAGCAACTTTTTATTTTTTAAATGCAATTTCTAAAATAAATATTTATAAAGAAACCAATAAACCTATCTAAGATCCAAACAAATAATGTTATTTACTCTGATAAATGTCTTTAGACTCAGAATAAATAAATATTAACTGATTTCGCTGCAGATTAGTTCTCCTTATATTTTGAATATCATTTTAGTTTCAGTCCCACACTAACGACTAATTTATGCCGATTATTGAATATGTAAACGATAAAAATCGTAATATTTATAAGTTTAATATAACGCAATTAATATTTGAAATCCATTTCTCAAAGTTGATTTATTTTCTTATTTAAATTAGAGTTTTGAATCGCATTCGTGCCGTTTCACCACAGACAGAATTAAAAAATATATATGTTCGGATATTTATGAATACGATTATGGTTATTAATTCCACAGTTCCAAATTATGTCGAGATAGTTTAAAATGTGTTTACGTGGTTATGAAAAATGAGATTGAATGGCATTAATAAGTTTTGAAAGAAATTAAAAAAATATTTAAATTGAAAAAAAAAACTTATAAAACTGGATATAACATATATTCTTGTTACATTTAAATCATTTTTAACATAAATTTACTCTCGGAAAACGAGGAGATTAGTCCAGATTAGAGGGACAAGACTAGAAACACAATACTAGACTGTCACATCTAGAGAGATAAGACTAACCAGACAAGACAGGGCAGATAAGGCAGGACACATAAGACTAGGCAGACAAGACTTTTTTTTAACGGGATGTAGCAAGCACCAAACGGTTAACTTGTCAAGTGGCCCCCTGAACTCCTCGAGCATCTTGGAACCGCTTCACGCATAACGTCAAGATGTCGTTGATTAGTTTCGCCTTATGTCCCCCTTCCACGTCTAGTGATTAGGATTTCAGGTTCAGTTTCTTGTTGCTCTCGACTTAGAGCGGTTAACTCTCATCCTGCTCTTTTAAGGTCATGATGTTTGTTATCATATCGTTTGTTTTTGCCCAGATGTACTCCGACCTAATCATATGGTCGGTTAGGCCTATGGGCTCTAGTTTGAGGTGAGTTTTCTTTTCCCACGTTTCTCCTTCTGGTATCCATCTATGACAGTCGAAGATGGTGTGTGAAACGCTATCTTTAAAGCCACAGTATTCACACAGACTATCGGTTGTCCTGCGCATGTTATGCAGGTAGTCCCTAAAACAACCATGGCTGCTTAGCACTTGGGTAAGGTGAGAATTCGTTTCACCATGCTATCAGACACCCAACGCTCGACGTCAGGTATAAGGATCCTGGTCCATTGTCACCTGTTCGATAGCTGCCACTCTTTTTGCCATGCCTTATATGTTTGCGCCATCGCTTTCTTTTCATTGCTCTTTGTGCAGTCGTCGCTTGCTCTAACTCGGTACAGTTCCTCTCTCTCTCTCTCTCGCACCATAAACTCTATTGGTGCTATGTCAGCGATTACTCATTGAGACTCCTCGGCATGCCCTGGACACTCTCAGTGCCATTTTCCGTTGAATTAGCGATAACTTGTGCCGGGTCGATTTCTTCTCCATGGCAATTGCCCATGCCGGAGCTGCGTAAAGCATGGTCGAATGTACCACCGAGCATAGAAGCCTTCGCTTGCTGATTTGGGGCTACCGACGTTGGGCATTAGTTTGTCTAATGCTGCAGCGGTTTTGAGCGGTTTATCTGCGAATGCGATGACGTGGTTTTCAAATAATAGACATTTGTCGATCGTTACACCTAGGTAATTGATTGATTCTTTCGGGACTATCTTTTCTCCCTTTACAAGGAAAGTAATGGGACCGATTTTTCTGAATCCTGTTAGCAGAACACAGCCAATTCTAGTCTCTTTCCTTCCATCTAATAACCAACTTGATTTATAGCGGTATTTGCTCTATGCATTATTCCCCTTTCTGTTTTAACAGTCACTACCAGAGCCAGGTCGTCAGCAAAGCCCACGATCTCCACTCCCTCCGGAAGTTTGAGTCTGAGGACTCCATCGTACAGGATGTTCCACAATGTCGGGCCCAGAACCGAGCCCTGTGAAACACCACTGCTGACATCGCGCTCTTCTCTTGAATTTTCTGCTTGCAGAATGATTTTTTTATTTCTCAAGTAGATTCTGATTAATCGCAGTAGATACGGTGGCATGCCCTTTCTTAACAGTTCCTCCAAGATGTTTTGCCATGATGCAGAATTAAAGGCATTTCTAACGTCGAGTGTTATTATTGCACATACCTTTCTCGTTCTTTGTGAGCCTTCTTGGGCTTTTCTCGCTACTTCGACGACCTTATCTATATTGCTTCTCTGAAAGGTTCTCACCTCTCTCTAATGCCTGTCTTATTCTTTGCAGCAGTAGTTGTTGCTCTAGGAGTTTTCCTGCCATATCTAGTAGACAAAGGAGTCTTTACGACGAAGCCTTCTCGATGAGCTTATCACCTTTCCTGATTAAAACAAGTTTGGCTTTTTTCCATATATCTGAAAATATTCCCGCAGTGACTATATGGATCATTATTTTCAGAACATAGTTTGGAAACTTTACCACACTGTTTTTTATGATCTCTCATGGAAGGCCATCTATACCTGGGGCTCTGCAATTTCGAAGGCGCTGGCTGGCTCTACATAATTCCTCCTCATTTAAAGGCACAATCTCTGGCACGTCTGGTTGCTCCCAGAGCGGTTCTTTATGGGTTGGGTTTAGGCAGACTAGACTAGACAGGCAAGGCTGGACAGACAAGACCAGACACACAAGGCTAGACAGGCAAGACTTTACAGACAAGACTACACAGACAAGACTAGACGAATAAGACGAGATAGATAAGACTGGACGGACACGGCTAGACAGGCAAGACTAGACACACACGACAAGACATACAAGACTAGACAGACACGACAAGACAGACAAGACTAGACAGACAAGACTAGACAGACAAGACTAGACAGACAAGACTAGACAGACAAGACTAGACAGACAAGACTAGACAGACAAGACTAGACAGACAAGACTAGACAGACAAGACTAGACAGACAAGACTAGACAGACAAGACTAGACAGACAAGACTAGACAGACAAGACTAGACAGACAAGACTAGACAGACAAGACTAGACAGACAAGACTAGACAGACAAGACTAGACAGACAAGACTAGACAGACAAGACTAGACAGACAAGACTAGACAGACAAGACTAGACAGACAAGACTAGACAGACAAGACTAGACAGACAAGACTAGACAGACAAGACTAGACAGACAAGACTAGACAGACAAGACTAGACAGACAAGACTAGACAGACAAGACTAGACAGACAAGACTAGACAGACAAGACTAGACAGACAAGACTAGACAGACAAGACTAGACAGACAAGACTAGACAGACAAGACTAGACAGACAAGACTAGACAGACAAGACTAGACAGACAAGACTAGACAGACAAGACTAGACAGACAAGACTAGACAGACAAGACTAGACAGACAAGACTAGACAGACAAGACTAGACAGACAAGACTAGACAGACAAGACTAGACAGACAAGACTAGACAGACAAGACTAGACAGACAAGACTAGACAGACAAGACTAGACAGACAAGACTAGACAGACAAGACTAGACAGACAAGACTAGACAGACAAGACTAGACAGACAAGACTAGACAGACAAGACTAGACAGACAAGACTAGACAGACAAGACTAGACAGACAAGACTAGACAGACAAGACTAGACAGACAAGACTAGACAGACAAGACTAGACAGACAAGACTAGACAGACAAGACTAGACAGACAAGACTAGACAGACAAGACTAGACAGACAAGACTAGACAGACAAGACTAGACAGACAAGACTAGACAGACAAGACTAGACAGACAAGACTAGACAGACAAGACTAGACAGACAAGACTAGACAGACAAGACTAGACAGACAAGACTAGACAGACAAGACTAGACAGACAAGACTAGACAGACAAGACTAGACAGACAAGACTAGACAGACAAGACTAGACAGACACGACAGGACAGACAAGACTGGACAGACAAGACAGACACGACAAGACAGACAATACTAGACAGACAAGACAGAGAAGACTAGATAGACAACACTGGACAGACAAGTCTAAACGGACAAGACTAGACAGACAATACTAGACATACAAGACTAGTCAGGCAAGACTAGACAGACAAAACTAGGCAGAAAAGACTAGACAGACAAGTCTAGATAGACAAGACTAGACAGACAAGAGCAGACGCAAAGGCTTATACAGACGAGACTAGACAGACAAGACAACACAGACAAGACTAGACCGTAAAATTTGTAAACTTTATGAATGCTCCAATATATTTGCAAATTTCTCTTAATTTTTTTTTAAAGCTGTTTAAAGGTGGACATAATTTATACATACAGTTCTATCCAAATTTAAATAGTTTAAAGTGAATTTGAATAAATAAATAATAATATCAGCTAATTTAAAATATTGTTTAAATCAGGTTATAGAGCCGTTGCAAATTTTAATTAAAAGATTTTCCACTTGCATGCCAATAAAAAATCCCAACTAATAAATCACGTTGCACAATCACATAATTATTGGGAATATCAGTGCCGGGCATGATAAATAATTTATTGTGTGCAAGCCGGTTCGTATTAAAATTCCCGAGATTTTTCAAATTAATTCAGATTTCACGAGAGCGTAATCGTAATTGAAAACCGTGGCGAGAGCCATTAGTCATTAGCGACAATCATTGTAATTGCTTCCACCCTGGAGGGTACACGTCGAAGTGACCACCAAGCGAGATCGCCCATTGTTATTAACGCCGCAAGAAATTAATAATTATTATCAAAAGACTCCAGCGACGACGCCGACGCTGGTAAACGTCGCCGAGTTTAATAAAATTCACGTAGAATTGAGTTGAATTACTTTAAAGCAAATAGAAAATTGGGTAAGTCCCATGCGGGCTATTTTATTTATTCCTCTTAGTTAGATTTTTTTTATCTTGGTCAGTTGCTACATATGTCATAAAAATTAATTAAAATATGAGTGATGTAAAGGCCCGTCTTGAATATAAATTGATTGCTTTCTCTACATGCGCACTGTAATCATTAAACTTTGTTTAATTTAATGACGTAAGCACGCCCTCTTAATACAAAGTACCATTATTATACTCTGAATATCTAATGGATTAATCGTTTTTTTTTTTCTCGTTTTCTTCGCAATATAAATAGACTACTTATAATACAACATCTTGTAATATTAACCCTTACAAAAGTAGACTGTTTCTCCCAAGTTTGAGTCGGTTTATGCTTACACAAATAAAAAACTATAAATTCGAATTATAAGTGCGATCCTCAATTTGATGTGATATTTGTTTTCGGGCCCGCGGTGTGCCCGTAGAATTAAGTAAAATATATTTTTGATTAAAAATATTCGCTGAAGCTTATATTACTCAATTAACACCATTTTATAGGAAAATACTGAAGATTTTCTAAACATTTATCATTTTTAATTATACACCAACTATGAATTATTATATTTACCAAATGACCAAACCTGTTTTTTCTCTCCATAAATATCCTTAAAGGAAAATTTTGAAACGCCTTATAGATATGCGCATAGACGCTTTATACATAACATTCACCCACATTATTTTATTTTTTTAATCTGGCATTAATATTCTAATCCCAATATGAATGATTTTGTAGTTAAATCAAAAAATTTAGAAATGCTTTTACATATAAATAGAGAAATATTTCAGTCGTAGTTTAAAATTTATTGGTTGTTTAAATATCCAGGTTACATATACAAATATGTTTCATAAGATATGTTAATTGGTTAATTTATTTTATAAGACATTAAATGAGGATTATAATTTTTCAAAATATGCTTTAATGGAAGTGTGATTGATATTGTTGATAAGTTATTAAACTTAGAAATAAGTTTTTATATAAATTAATATTCATTTAATTTATTAAAGTTAACATATAATTAATCGGTAGGTTTCAAGACTCAGTTATAGAAATATGGTGAGTTAGTTTAAAGAGTTGTTTATAGAAATATGTTTTAGGAGCCATAAAACGTATTTGTAAAGGTCTCAACGCAAAGAAATTTGGTTAATGTGTTATAATATCAAAATTAAATTGTTTCAAAATCTAGATATTAGTACTTTTATGAAAAATTAATTTTGTTGTTAAGTTACTAAATATAGAATTAAAAAAAAAACATTTTTTATAAAACTTAAACAGTATTTATAAAATTATTTTTAATGATTTGATACTACAGGAGAAATGCTAATAGATTATCTTCAAAAAGAAAACTTCTACTGTATGAATTGTTTTTTCAAAAAGCCAATGCAAAGGGAGTGGACATCCAGAAGCCCTAGTGGAAATGTGAAAAACGAAATTGATTATATTCTCACCAGCAAAATAGAAATAAACGTCTGTATAGTTCGGTACTAAACACATTGGGTACTTACGTATTAACGCTACCACCGCTAAATTATAAAATGCCGCCAATCTACACCAAAATTTTTTGATATAAATCAAAAATAATACACTTTATTTAAAATTGAAACATTTTCAGAATTCGAAACACTTTATTTAAAAAATTTCAGAATTTTGGTGGAAAATGGGTAGATATAGAGTTTAACATAGATTCTTAATTATCTCCATTTTCTTTCACCTGACGCTGCCGCCACACGAAATCTGATAAATAAGATTGTAAATGATGTCTCGCTGTCCCCCTATGTCTCTTGTTCCTCCATTTATTACTGCCCCATTACATTCTTTCACCTGTTTGTGTATGAACTACTGTATCAGGATCAATACCATCACCACATAAATTCCATCCACATTGCAGTGGAAAGACATAGGCCTTGCAAAAAATGAATATATTTATTCTATTAATGTGTAAAAAAGGTCAATTTTCTATTACAAAAGCCCAAATATTTCTCAGAAATAAGAAAAAATGTTACTCCTTCTTTGTATTTATCCTTATACAGGAGTTCATACACAAACAGTTGAGAGAATGTGGATCAGTGTTAAATGGAGGAACAATATACACAGGGGGACAGCGAGAAATCATTTGCAATCTTAATTATCAGATTTCAAATGGCGACGGCATCAGGTGAAAGCAAATAGAGATAATTATGAATCTACGTTAAACTCTAGATCGGCCCATTTTCCATCAAAATTCTGAAATTTTTTTAATTTTAAATTTTAAATACCGTGTTTTATTTTCTTCTTCTTCTTTCGAATAGGCCTACTTTGGACCACGCATGTTCAACTGTTGTACTTTAATCTTTGCCCAGTATTGTCGCATCTTCTGCCGGAGTAACTCTTTTCTCTCTTCTGTCCAGGGGGTACCTTTTCTTCGAGGTTTTTCCTGAAATCCACGGACTTCCTTTAGGGTGCGTCTCACAGACTGTCTGTTTTTGAGATCTGTTATTCCCAGTTCTTTAATATCCTTCTCGGTCTCTGTCAACCAAGTGGTACGAAGCTTCTTGTTTTGCCAGAAGGTGAACAGACGGTTGGTTAGTCGGTTTGGAGGTAATCTTGCAATGTAGCCATAGAAAGCTACCCTTCTTTTCCTTGCACAGTCAGAGAGCCCCTCAATATGTTCGTAGAGCTCAGAATTATGCCGTCTTGGGTATTCGCCATCTTCCTTTACCGGGCCTAGGATCTTCCTGAGGATTCTCCTCTCTCTCTGATTTCCAATTTCTCTATAAGACCTATAAGACCTCTTCGGTTCAAGGAAAGCCACTCCATGGCATACAGGGCTTCTGGTCGTAAGACTGATTTGTAGTGCTTAAGTTTCAATTATCGTGACAGGCATTTCTTATTGTAAGTGTTCTTAGTCAGCCGATAGGCTAGTTCTAACTTGCTAACTCTCTTGAATAGTGATGCTCTTTCTGATAAGTTGGGTTCAATCCATTCGCCGAGATACTTAAATTTCTCAGTCCTCTTGATGTTTCCCTGTTTTAGTAACATCTCTCTGTTTGCTTCTCTAATGTTGGTGAAGAATTCTGTTTTCTTCAGCGACACTTGAAGACCCACTTTGGCAGCCTGTTTTCTGAGGCAGTTTACCTGCATTGTTGCCATCTCAAGAGAATCAGCAAACGGTGCCATGTCATCTGCAAAGGCCAGGCAATCTACAACCAGTCCATCGTTCTTACGTCCCAGGTAGATACCACTCTGAGCACCCAAATTGTTCAGTTCCTTGCGCCATTCTCTCATAACCTTTTCAAGGACACAGTTGAAGAGAAGTGGGGAAAGTTCATCTCCTTGTCTCACTCTAGTTTTTATTTCGAAGCTTTCTGAAATCTCGCCTCTAAATTTAACCTTGGAATAAGTGGAATTGGTCACAGTTTCTAGGATTAGTCTGCGGGTTTTGTTGTCTAGTGCTAGTTCCTGGAGTACTTTGTTAAGCGTTTCTCTATCGATAGAATCGTAGGCCTTCCTAAAATCAAAAAAGGTGACGACCACCTTGCGGTTTCTCATCTTGGAGTATGCAAGTACAGTTTTTAGGTTAAGGATCTGTTCAACACAGGATCTGGTCTTCCTGAAGCCCCCCTGGTATTCTTCCAGTTGACTATCCAACTGATTTTCTGCCCTTGTTTGTAACGCCTTCGAGAGAATCTTGTATGTTACCGGGACGAGAGAAATTCCACGGTAGTTGTTTAGATCCGTAAAATCTCCCTTTTTGTGAAGCGGACGGATCAGAGCAGATTTCCAATCGGGTGGTAATTTCTATGTATTCCAGATGTCATGGATGATCTCGGTTAGCTTGCGCACGGCATTGTTTCCAGCACCTTTCCACAGTTCAGCAACGCTAGAGTCCTCTCCAGCTGCCTTATTATTCTTAAGAAGTTGAATGATCTGGCCAACTTCTTCGAATGAAGGGGGAAGCGAGTCCGGGTTTGGTGTGGTTTGTTTATAGTCGAAGTCTTCGCTGGGTGGGTCACAGTTGAGTAGATTTTTAAAGTATTGAGCCAAAAGGTGGCAGTTGTCCTTGTCGTTATAAGCCAGTTTGCCTTGTGAGTTTCTGAAGTGGAGGCTTGGCGGAGCGTATTTTCTGAGTACCTGCTTAAAGGTTCCAAAGAAATCTCTGGAACTATCCTTAGCAAAGCTCTCTTCGATTTGGGTTAGTTGGTTTTGTGTGAAGGTTCGTTTTGTTCCTCGAATTATCTTGGCTGTAACCTTTCTTTGTTCCTAAAATGTATGCCAATTTTCCTTGGTCTTTTTAGAATTCCCCTTCAGCCAGGCTATCTGTCTTTGGGCTATTGCATTGTCACAGTCTTCAGTCCACCACGGATGCTTCCTTCTTCTAGCGAGAGGGGCGAGTTCATTGACCGCCTTGACAAGAGTCTCCTTCAGTGTTTTATTTTGTGATTTACCACAGAAATTTTAGCTGTAGATTGGCGGCATTGCAAAATGTAGCGGTGGTAGCGCAAATACGCAAAGTTCCCTAATTTGATACGGGTTACTCAATACTCAAAACACTCAAATAGAACGCAACAAACACGAAAACGCGGCCTCGTAGCAGTCGAACAAATTGCGAATGAACGGAATAAGTACCAAGAGGCATTAAATATGAAATTAACAACGACATCGCTAGAAGACAAGAATTAATTGCAGAAAATTCACAGAAAATCACAGAAAATTAAAGAAAGCATTCAAATATATTTTTTCACTTCTGGAAGTGTGTTTATCCAAATTTACAAGCAAATAATTTAAAGCGAATCACGACTCTGACCCTGCCTTTGAATTAATGATACGAATGCTTTCGGCATAAGTCCTTGTGCTTACACAACGTTTAGTAGCTTATTTTGAGCTACTTTGCGAGATATTTTACCACCTAAAACTCCAGAAATTGTTGATTATTCTGAAAACGTGAATTGGCCACCTCGTTTTCACCTTGAGATTTGGAACTGTTTTGGCGCAGTTCAACAAGATTTGCCAAAAACCTAAAATTCAATTCAAGGTTAGTATAAACGTTTTCAATCATAAGTATGTACCAATCATCCAAATGTATTGAAACTTTTTGGAGCTATCAAACGCGAACAAAGTTTGCATGAGCGTCGAGTAGAACGTCAAGAACCACCCGCTGGAAGGAAACAATATATATATATATATATATATATATATATATATATATATATATATATATATATATATATATGTATGTATATATAATATATATATATATATATATATATATATTAATAGAAAGACTTACACGAATTGCTAATTAGTTCGAACCCAATGCCCAGCCCAAGGACTATTTATAATGCGTGGAATAGCACACAATATTACTTACTAATTATATAAGGGTTACTTTGGTTATTCGTATATTGTAGTAGTTAATAGTATATTGAAGTATTTAATAGTATATAATACGTTTAAAGTGTTCTTTCAGTGATTTAATAAATTATTTAATATATAAAATGTCGTGTTTTTTCAGTGATTTAATAAAATATTCGATAGGTCAAAAGTATATGTTTTTCCAGCAAATTTCCACTCGCACAAAATTTCATTCGAGCAAGTTATCACACATTGCAGTCCTTGAATCCCACCCAGATCCTGATATTCCTAAAGGAATTAGGACTAGAGGAGGCGCTCTAAATGAGTAAGTATTACAACAATTAGAGGAAGAGGGTGGGGTAATATATATCTATGAAGGTCGCAGTACAAGTCACCACCGAAATCTATAATCTACAAGTTATCACTCGAAGATATTTGTTTCGAACAAAATTAATTCGCACAAATTACTTTCCAGCAAATTACATTCGAACAACTTTCCGTACACCAACAATTATGCATGAGATGAAAACAGAAAATATCTCAGATTAAATCGGAAACGATCAAGCTAAGGGATACGCCGAGAAACACGAGTAGAGAATCAAATGAAAACAATCGATTAAACAAAACCATCCGCAAAGAAATCCGAAAAGATATACGAGCACATAACACCAAATTAATTCGAGACACAATACAAGATGACAAGAATATTAGGTTCGAATCTATCAAAGGGTAAATATAAAAATCTGTAAAATAAAGAAAGAATAGTCGTAAACAGTGTTCAAAGCTTCTACTAAGATCTCTAGACAACTCAAGAACCAGGAAACAAACGACAAGTGATTATGACCGTGGGTTCCGAAGAGATCCCTGACATAGACAAAGCAGAAGTAATGTTAGCGCTTAGACAAATGAGAAATAGGAAATCGTCTGGTAAAGATCAAATAACAATTGAAAAAATTAAAATGGGTGGAGACGTATTGGAAAAGGCAATCAGAATACTTCGTAATAAATGTACCAAGGAAAGATCCCCAAAGCATATCAGAACGCAGAAGTTATTCTGCTTTTTAAAAAAGACAATACCACCAATATGGAAAACTATTGACCAATAAGTCTCCTGTCGCATCTTTATAAATCACTTACAAAGAATATAACAAACCGTCTGACAAGGAAATTCGACTTTTACCAACCAGTCGAACAGATAAGTTTCCGAAAAGGTGTTGGCACAAGAGACCAACTGCAAACAATACAAACCTAATCGAGAAAAGTGCTGAATACAAAATACCCCTTCATTTGACATTCATAGAATATCACAAAGCGTTTGATTCGATGGAAACATGGGCGTTCATAACAGCAGTGGATACAGCTAGAATAGATACAAGATACTCTAACCTTATAAAATACATATACAAAAATGCGACACTACAGGTTTCAATTGACGAGGACTTAGTGCTCGATCCTCGATCAGATCCGGTAAATAATTTGGGTGAGATGGTGCGATCACCAATCTCATCATCTGACCCAAATTACTTACCTTTATCCTGGAAGATGTATTTAGTAGGTTGCATTTGGAAGCAAGAGGTATAAATGTAGACGGATTATACTTATACCTAAATAACAATAACGTAACAAAGGTTAAAACAGTAGGAGAATTCAGGTTAAAGCAGGAGGTTAAAGGTTCAATTCACTGAAAACATACCAACACCGGCAGGAATTAGAAAGGGTGATAGCCTAAGTGCCTATAAGTGGTTGATAAGCATAATGAGCCATACGCTAAAGATATTCCTTAAAATAATACATGGTCGATTATACCATAAATGCGAGGAACACCTCTCTGATAGTCAATTGGGATTTCGTAGCGGGCTGGGGACCAGAGAGGGCCTATTTTACATACAGGTCTTAATTCAGAGATGTCGTGACATGTCCACCGATGTATATGCGTGTTTTCTCAATTACCAGAAAGCGTTTGACTGTGTTGACCACGGGAAACTTGTCAGCATCCTTCAGAATATGAACTTAGATGACAGAGACGTCCGCATTATAAAAAATCGGTATTACAATCAAGTCGCTGCTGCCAAAGTTGAGGACATGACCACTGAGTATGTTCCCATTCAGCGAGGTGTGAGGCAAGGGTGTGTCCTTTCTCCACTGTTCTTTAACATGTACTGTGAGCAAATCCTCTCCGAAGCATTGGACAAAGCACGGGAAAGAATTGTTGTCAACGGAGAAGTAGTAAATAACTTGCGTTATACGAACGATACAGTTCTGCTGGCAGGAAGTGCTGATGATGTGCAGGTGCTACTGGATAGGGTTGCGGCTAAAAGCGAAGAAAAAGGGCTCAAGTTAAATATTAGCAAGACCAAAGCTATGGTTATTAGCAAAAATGAAGAGCTACTAGCAAACCTGAGTACAGGCAACCAACAGATTCAGCAAGTCTCGAGCTTCAGATATCTGGGATGCTGGTTGAGCAGTGAGTGGGATAACAAGCAGGAAATAAGGTCCCGCATCGTGCAGGCTAGAACAGCATTTAGCAATATGAAAAAGGTTCTTACATCCCGAGACTTGTCAATACCTCTGCGTATTCGATTACTACGGTGCTATGTATTTCCAATTTTGTACTATGGAATGGAAGGATGATCTTTGACAAAGCAATGTGTGACCGACTGGAGGGGTTCGAGATGTAGTGCTACCGCCGGCTGCAGCGAATATCATGGGTAGACAGAGTACGAAACACCGAGGGGCTTGTCCGTCTCCAGAAGCAACTAGAAGTCATGTTTACCATCAAAAAACGCAAGCTGGAATATTTTGGACACATTATGGGAGGATAAAAGTACCGGATCTTGCAGAATATCATGCAAGGCAAAATCCAAGGTAGAAGAGTTCCAGGAAGAAGACGCACGTCCTGGCTGAAAAACCTGAGAGAGTGGTATGGTGTTAGTTCTACTAGCCTGTTTCGTGCCGCTGCTGATAAAATAAAAATCATTATGATGATCGTCGTCATCCTCGGAGGACATGGCACGTAAAGAAGAAGAAGATGAATAGCATAAGTCCCTTTTTGTTTAATCTTCTCATGGATAAAATTATAAATAAAGTAACAGATCCTAACCTCGGATACAGCCAACAAAAAAAGAATTGGTATGGCGTGTTACGCCGAAGATGCAGCAATTTTTGACGAATCAGAAAATGACCTACAGACAACTCTTCCAGTTCTTTCAAGCTCAAAGCCGCCAACTCAATATGAACATCTCCATCAACAAAACTAAATGTATGACAATCGCGAAAGATCCGCTCAGATGTAAGCTAGTGATGGAGGACAATCCCATAGAACAGGTGATGCAATTCAAATGCCTGTGCATAGGCATATCAAGCACCCACGACCCAGTTAAAGACCTGAGGAGCCAGATTAACAAAGCATCCGCACTCTCAGGATGCCTACGAGATATAGTCTGGGCAAACTCGTACATGCGCATTAGAATCTACAAGACTTGTATCGGACCGATCATGACGTACGGTACAGAATCCCGCGAAGACACCAACAAGACATGCTGAGGTGGCCGAAACGAAAACACTGAGAACAATAGTAGGGAAAACAAGATGAGAAAGAATAAGAAAGACAGATATCAGAGAACAATGCGAAATACAAAACATTGTGAGATGGGGAAGACAACGTAAGTGGATGTGGTACAACCATGTAAGATGGATGGACGAGAACATACTTCCGAATGTAGTCCTAGAAAACAACCCGCCCGCCTCAAGACCTCCCGGGAGACCATATAAAAGATGGAGAGATAGTTGGCAATCTACCTCTCAGGAAAAGATGCAGAGGCGGCTCCAAAATTAACAGATCGACAGATCTCCAAGAAGTAGAAGAAGGATCATACTTAAACCATCTACGCTCTAATGATGATATTTTGTCAATAAGCAGCGATGCCAATGTACTAGAGGCGAGGTGTCCAAACTTTTGCCGCAAGAGTCCGATTGGTATTTATATCCATTTGTGACGGGCCACAAGAATATGTGAATTAAAAAAATCTAATTTTGACCAATGCATCAATAAATTTCATTTTTTACATTTTAAAATTATTTCGTGTGTAGCGGCAACGAGCATTTTCAAAAAAATTTCCTGCTCAAATTATGTGAAATTAAATTTCAATTTTCAAAAGTTCGAATGATTATCTATAACGTAGGATGGTTTTACCAACTCTGTATATACTCTTGGTTTTTCACAGGCTACTGCTAGCCCATTTGTGGACAGCCCTAGGGTACAAATTATTTATGTTAAACGAATTATTAGACTAAATTAGTTTTGTCTCAAATATTCAATTACTTTGTCTAAAATGTTCAGGTAGTTAGAGTTCCATTTTTATTTCTTAGTTTACGAGGGCATTACAATAATTACCCAAATGTTTTCGGACGAATTTCCGAAAACATTTTATTAAGGTCAATGGTGTAATCCCCGGGGAAATTACGACAAGATGTTTTTCCCGAGAATCGGTAATCGCCAAAACAACAAATAGTCGAATATAAAAAAATAATCACCCCCAGATGAGGGATCCTGAGGGAAAAAAACCTGGACATAATATAAATACCTTGCCCCCGAATAAACAGGTCGGTCAAGCAACCAACAGTCAGGCGCAACCAGTCAGCAAGTCGACTCCAGTTCAGTTCAACAGTTAGGCGCAACCAACCAACGAGTCAAGTCCAGTCCAGCCAGCGGACAAATCAGTCCGGCCAGTGGACCCAGTCAGCGAAGTTACACTAGTCCAGCCAGTGGACAGTCAAGCAAGACAGTCATCGAGTGACACCAGTTCAACCAGGCTCAGCCAGCAACCAGTTCAACCAGACTCAGCCATCTACGACAACGCCTTCTACCGTCTACCAGGACGCCGGCAATAACAAACAACGTCCAAGAGGACGCAGGCAACAAACAACGTCTACGATGACGTCTTCAACCGTCGACCAGGACGCCTGAATCAACAAACAACGTCTCCGGTAACGCATTGAACCGTCTACCAGACGTCTACGAACAAACACCGCAACAGCGACAAGGATGACAAATTCAACTGCGCGTATCACCCACACATGCAAGTTTTAATGGGAATGATGTTTTTTGCTGAAGATTTTCTTTAAAGTTGGAATTAAAATTTGAAACACCGATTATAAACAACGGGGTTAAAATGGGGTAGTGTATGCGTACCACACGGTTATAGTAAAGGAAACGATAACCGCATAGCCTCTCCTACCCAATTCCGACTCTTACCTCGGCGAAGCCTCCATTAAAGGTATGGAAAGCCAGATCGTGGCTATGGTACTCCGATCATCGGAGGTTGAACATGAGGCTAACAACCTTACCCCGCCAAAACAACAAAAGTTAAGAAAGCAAACCACATGCCACGGATTGGACAGTCGAAACAACGACGATCATTGCTAAGAACCAAGGACACGAGACTGCAACTCCGAATTGGAACTTGGAACGTACGACCCATGCGACCCGGAAAGATTCCGGAAATTGCGGAAGAATTAGAAAACTACAGAATGGGTATTACCGCATTACAAGAGATTAGGTAGAGAGAGGAAAAGAGAATAGACAAAATATCATTGTTATAATTGAAGATTTGAGAACTATGGGAGTATGCAATTACGCCGCACTAGCACAGGACTGGAAAACAGGGAAGGAAGTGATAGAGCAGGCCAAGTTTCACATAGGGTTGTTGCACCACAGGAACAAGAATTATGAACTCTCATTGATGGAGCAATGATGTGGCAAATGATCATCCGAAAAATTTCTCTTGTAATTTGATTTCAGATACTTCATCTTGGAAAAGGTTTATTCGCACAAATAGGTAGTCTCAAATATAGTAATAAATTTGTAAGCAAATTGCTTTAAATTTTGAAAACCTTTTGCATCAAAAAATTCGTAAAATTTGATCTTCCTTGAAAAAGCTTCCTTCCTTGTAGGTACGTATCCTTGATTTTATCGTTAGTTTGAGGATCAATAATTTCCATTTGAGACTGACTTGAAACGCCGGCAACGTTGCAGTCAAGTGCATTTTGAAACAGTCGAATTTCCTTTGAGTTCATGTCATGATCAGAAAATCGCTTTAGGAATTCATGTTTTAAAACCGCGATAACTTTTATTGAAAATTTACATTTAATTCGTCACAGCAGGGAGAATGGGCAAAATTACTTTCAGACTTTGGAGCAATCAGCGTTACCCTAAATGGGGCTAAAATGAGGCTCTAAAGCTTGAGGCTTTAAATTCAAGTTATTCACTTCCAAAGCCACTCGGCAACCGATGAAAGTGGTTCAGGGTAATTTTCATCAGCCATAAATAAATTTCAAATACCTCCGCGGGCCATATAAAATCATCTACTAGACCCGGTTTGGCCCGCGGGCCGTACTTTGTAGACCTCTGTACTAGAGCGTATGATGACACAACTTCATGAAGTGTCCTTGCGGGTAGGACTAAAAATGAATCTGAACAAGACCAAGATTATGAGTAGGGACAAGTTACATATAACAACATACAACCTCGTGTTTGTCACAGTAGAAGAATACGTGTACCTAGGTCAGTGTACCCAAGTTAAATTGGGAAAGAAAATCAAACGTCTGAGATAACTAAAAGAGTACGATTGAGCTGGGAGGCTGGGAGATTGTGGGAAGTTAGGACATATTCCTAGAGATCGAAACGTCCCTATAAGAAAAGTCAAAAGAAAAGTTTATGATGCGTGCATCCACATATAGACTAGCAACTAAAATCTTAACAGAGATAAATGTTGAACGCCTTAGAACAATACAAAGAGCAATGGATATGCTTATGCAATAGTCCATGCTTAGAATCAGCCTACCAGACAAAATACGAAATACAGAAATTGGGAGGGGAACGAAGGTAAAAGACACCATTGTGCGTGTAGCTGAACTCAAGTGGCGTTGGGTTAGAGATGTGCCACTGCAGGTTACGAATAAGTAGACAAAGAGCCTGCAGACAAAATACGCAACACATAAATTAGGAGGAGAACGAAGGTAAAATACACCATTGTGCGTGTAGCTGAACTTAAGTGGCGTTGGGTTAGAGATGTGGCACGGCAGGTTTCGAGTAAGTAGACAAAGAGCCTGCCAGACAAAATACGCAATACATAAATTAGGAGGAGAACGATGGTAAAAGACACCATTGTGCGTGTAGCTGAACTCAAGTGGCGTTGGGTTAGAGATGTGCCACTGCAGGTTACGAGTAAGTAGACAAAGAGCCTGTAGACAAAATACGCAACACATAAATTAGGAGGAGAACGATGGTAAAAGACACCATTGTGCGTGTAGCTGAACTCAAGTGGCGTTGGGTTAGAGATGTGCCACTGCAGGTTACGAGTAAGTAGACAAAGAGCCTGTAGACAAAATACGCAACACATAAATGAGGAGGAGAAAGAAGGTAAAATACACCATTGCGCGTGTAGCTGAACTTAAGTGGCGTTGGGTTAGAGATGTGGCACGGCAGGTTACGAGTAAGTAGACAAAGAGCCTGCAGACAAAATACGCAACACATAAATTAGGAGGAGAACGATGGTAAAAGACACCATTGTGCGTGTAGCTGAACTTAAGTGGCGTTGGGTTGTAGATGTGACACGGTTATCAATGGCCAGGTTACCAGTAAGTGGACAATACGTCTAGTAAAATGACGGCCACCATTAACAAATCGAAATATCGGAAGACCCCAAAAGAGATGGCTCGAGAAAGTCAAGCAGTTTGTGGGCCGGAACTGACACCGACTTGCCATGGATAAAGACAAATGGAAAAATTTGGAAGTAGTTTATATCTAGCAATGGATGAATAAATGCTAACGTTACTCGGATAAACAATCAGATAAGCTTTACTCGATGAATATTAATATTTTTGGTTTTTCAATGGTCAGATAGTCGTTAACTGTCGAATAAAGCCTCTAACAGAGGAATAATGTTGCTGCTTTAAACGACAGTTAGGGTTTTATCTCTGCGATAAGTGTCATGTTTTACCTACGTCATGTTGTCCTACGCCGATTTGTTATGATGGATGTGTTTGAAACAAGCGAAACACGACTTAGCAATCGAGGAAGATGGTGAAATCCTTAATTATTTTAACCCTCTCGAGAGAAAAAAAAACGAGTTTTACAAGAGAGGCCTGATAATTTTTACAGATGAAACGATAATGAATTTTGGAGCCGAATTGCAGGAACCGCTGAGGATAATTTTCTTTAAAAGTTCAAGCTCGCTTCAGGTTCAACTCACGTAAGTCTAATATTTTCAAATTCAGCTGCTGTGCTTCTGATAATGGGATTGTACTTGGTGATAGAGGATACTTTTTGAATAATTATTTGTTGACACCAATCTGTCGGTTAAAAATATAAACTATGTTAAATAGACATTTTGTTGCTATTCTTGTCTAACACTTTGAATACTGTATCTGTGCATCTCGCTTGCACATGATATATTCTGAAGTTGGCTAGTATATACCACTGATAGCTATTCGCTAGATATTATACGATTGAAAATATTTATTCGTCTGATAAACAGACAGATAATATTACACACCAGGCAGTTATTCGACAACATAACTGAGGACTAACAAATCGGTCCTAAAACATATTTTATTTAATATAGGTAGATATTTTAAAATTTGAAGAAAAGCTATAATAATTTATGCGGAGCTAACGTTCTTTTTGTGGTGATCTTCAGCTCCAAATTTTACTATTTTTGACCGAAAGATCTCTGGTTATTATCGAATAGTTTGCTAATTGGTTTTAGTTACAATATGCGTGAAAACTGAGAAAAAAAGAAAATGTGTTTAAATGCAAGTAATACAATTTGCCTCTTGATGAATTTGATAAATTAGTTATCGTTTCAACCTTATATGACTTAATTAAAACGATTTCATGAAACACGGAAGATTTTCAATGCATTAATCATTTTTAATTATCAGTTGTAAATTATTGCCACCGCGTTTTGATTTACTCAAACACTAACAACTACAAAATACGTAGAGAAATTTTAAAAATTTTATTGGTTTCCTATGTAGATTATCATTACTTATTGGCAATTTAACGAAATCTAAAACTAATTTATCTCTTCATTAATCGCATAAATTTAATCGTTTTTAATTTCACGATACGTTTAAAATTTTAAAATCGATTTCTTTCTAATCAGATTCCTTGTTAATAATCTAACTCATTTTTCTCAAATCTCCCGCAGAGTTTCCAATCAAATATTTTCGGTTTATGCATAATTATTTTAATTAAAATTATTTATATTAATTATGTTACTGCTGCTATAATAATTTTGAAAGAAATTAAACTATTTTTACAGTTAATTTTATTTAAAAGACTTTAAAGTAATGGGATAATAAAATATATTATATAAAGAGAAGAAAAAAAAAACGATAGTAGATGTTGTAAACTATAGATTTTAATAATAAGAAAACCTTGTTTGTAAATCTATCGTCTAGGAAAGCAAAGTATTTAAATTATTTTCTTTCGGCTTCTCTTACAAAACACGAAAAACAATTTTTATGGTCCCAATGGTAGGTAACTTATGGTTTCTGGATTGGAATTGTACATAATTCCTCAAATCAAACTAAAGGCATATATAAATTCTATCGTTTGTAAAAATATTAGATATTTAATAGTATATTTTGCAACTAGGGCGGTAGGTTGTCAATTGGATACGATAGCGAAATTGGGCGCAAGAAAGAAGTGAGTGCGCATATTCGCTCGAAAGGGCAATTGACAATACTGCCCGTGTTGCAAACAATATTTTTATTACTAATGCGATGGGTTGAATCTTGGGAATCCAGTTTGGGAACAAGTTTGGGATCCAGGTGTCATAAAAAAATAGAATAAAAAAATTAAAACTTTGTCAATTTATTTAATATTTTTTCAATTGTCTCCGGTAGTGCGGATTCGTCATAAGAACTCTCCTACCGGTGATACTGGAGACTTGGTATCACCATAGTATTTACACTCATTTTAAAACGTTTTTTTTAATTTCTATTAAAATATAAAGAATTTCTGTCATTTTCAAGTCACTTTTTTAATATTGAGGTCTTAATTGTGTTTATTTAATTGTTTTTTTTTAATGTAACCTAGCGATATTGAATATTTGCGTGCATTACCCGTGTTATGTGGTAATACAATTTGGCATTTCTCGTACTTAAAAAAGTGCGCCAAGATAGTAATTCTAATGCATGAGTAATAAAAAATATATTTTTTGTTTATAAAAGGATACAACAAGTACAAATAATAACATAAATATGAATTATTCTTGTGGCTATTGTGGGTATCCTATCAGATAATACCGTAGAAAGCATATTTCAGTTTTAAATCCAAAGCTACAAAATCGATTTCGGCAGATAAGTTGAAAGCAACGAAAACCAAATATATTATTTACCCGACCCAATTTAAAGATCACTGACAAAATGCATTCCAAAGGTTAATTTACATAGATTTTGAACGATTTTTGACCAAATCTACTACGATCAAGAATTTGCGTCTACCTTTTTAATTGCTAGTTATGACAAAACGGACCAATTTGCTGCTTTTTTCTGATTCAATTATCACTAATTGGAACATTATTTTAAAATTTTCTCAACATCGATCCAAACAGATTTTATCTGTGGAACGGCATTTAGTCTGGTCGATTGATATCTACCATTCACTTAACTACATATTTTATAAAACCTTTCATGTAACATATTGAAATTACAAATAAAAACCTGTTTTCTAAATAAAAAAACAAACCCACAAACTAATAAATTGCAAGTAATTTTAATTACATATATTTCCTATAAATATAAAAATCAATTGCAATTCAAATTCATTAGCTGAGAAATTCGAAAAGTTTTTCTAGATTTATTCATAGATAATTAAATAAACATAAAGTCCGCCCATTAATTGCACTTATTTATAATATTTTGTATAAATAAATGTATTATAATAAACTAATACAGTTTATATTATTAATACTTATCATAAATTCAATTCCATATCAGTAATGACTTATTGCTATTACAAATGATAATGACTAATAAGCTACAAGACCGCGGCGATATCTTTGCAATTATTCATATGATTAGCAAATCAACCACATTCATATATTAAATATTATCATGCGTTAAGAATTGATAATTTGTCTATGAATTATATTTTTTAAAAGTAGCCGGAATTGGCATGATGATGCAAAGTAAATGATTAATCAAAACATTATTTTAAATTACATGTTAATGGTTGATTTAGGAGTTAAATTGTATTAGGGATCGATATATAATCAATGTGTTGAAGCAACACACAATTAAAATAAAATTTTCAGCAGTCAAAGCACTATTCAAACAAGTATACATAGCACTGAAAGAAGAATTATCGTATGTTTGGGCTGTGTCTATGTTGACTGAAGACATTTTCTTTATGTTAACAGTTTGCCAAAATTTTGCCAATATTGCGAGTTGCCAGTTTAGGCTTATTTCAAAATTGGCTATTAATAAATTTGGCTAACCTTCCGAGCAGCACGTCATTGTGACCCACGTTAAGCAGCACCTGGGGTCCGCCGCGGACATTTTTTTCCTATTTTACCTCACAAGTTAGGTGAATAAAAAAAAACAAGTGATATTTTTCTACCAAAATGTTTATTTAAAAATAGGAGAACCGAAATTTATATGTAAAAATATAATATAATTAAAATTTAAAAGAGTTATGTCGTATTATTCGTGATACACTCTTTGCAGTATGCAATCACTTCTTAATTTGAATGTAGGGGACAAATATGCTTTTTGCATGTAGAACATTCTGTTTTCACTTTCCAATCCATAGATCTAGGACATAAAAAACTGTAGAGTACTGTACTGTAGAGGGTGTTATATTTTCCTTTTGGCGGTTATTTTTGTGGCGGTCACAATACATATGAAGCAATTGCACCCACATCAAACATATTGCAAAATAACGTCATAGGCCAGCGCCTAGTATATCTTATGCACGAATAGTTTGTTGCCAAATGATCCATCGTGTCAACACCACCCTTATACCTGTTGTAGTCCAATATTATTTGGGGTTTCTTGTCTTCTTCCTCAACAATGCTCCTAAGATGTGACATCGTTGATAAGATACATACAGCATTTGATTTTTTTGGTACGTATGAAAACAAAGTTATTTTGTCAGTATGGCCAAATAATGTTAACTGCACTTCTCTGGTTTTAGCTGGTGGCGGGAGAGCTGAGAGAGAGAGAGTGGTGGGAGAGAACGTGGCAACGTCGCACGCATGCGCCTTACATCAATTTTAATCATAGAAAATGCATACTACAAACACTGAACTCCAAATCAAATGACAACTTCATCTGTCACTAAAATCCATTGAAACCGCATGGGGTCCGTAGCGGACCCCAGGTGCTACTGTCCGTGACTTTTGTCTTTGTGATATATGTAATATATCTCAGGCTGTGATAGTCGAAATAAAGTGCAGGGATTTGTGCAGAACATGTAAAATACAATAGCAAGGGATGTCCTAGAAGCCCAGCCGCTCCGCTCAAACTGTTAAAAAAAATCCAGAACAGTTTGCTCTGAGGTCCGTTGCGTACCCCACGTGCTGCTCGGAAGGTTAAGAGTTCTCAAATGTAATATTTGTCTTGATTGTATAAATATTAATTAGATTAGATTATTAACAATATAGTCTAGATAAGCCCTTGAAGACCAAGTCTAGTCTTCACACTCATTCTAGATTATCAAAACTCTAGTCTGGATGAAATGTTGAAGACAAAGTCTAGTCTATATAATGAGACTAGATTATTAAAAGTCTGATCTAGATGAAACCTTAGAAGATCAAACTCTAAAAGTCTGGTCTAGGTGATACCTAAAGAACGAAGTCTTTTCTACTCAATCATTCTAAATAAACAAGTAATTTAGTCTGGGTGCTACCTAGAGAACGCCACCCAATCTACCCAATCATTCTGAATATATAAATCATACTAGTACACAAGCTACAAACACCCTTAATTTCTTCGCCCAGATAATGCCCAACGTCCGTGTCCCCGTGACGATTATTCTAAGGGTAGTCTAGTTGTTACCTACAGAACGAAGTCGGGTCTACCCAATCATTCTGAACGTATAAAGCATACTAGTACGCAAGCTACAAACACCCTTAATGTCCTCGCCTGGATAATGCCCAACGTGCATGGCCCAGTGACAAAAAAGCGAAAAATCAAGCTCCAGCGCAAGCGCGCTAAAGTACAAACATAACGTAGCAATACTAGACAAAGTTAATAGAAGAATGGCTATAAGAATAACGGCAGCATACAGAACAGTTTCTACAGGGACTACTACTATGTTTGTTTTGCAAGCTATAGCCGGGATACCTCCCATAAAAGTACTTGTGTCCGAACGCTGCCAACTGCACGAAAAAGGAACGGCCTACAGAAAGGAAACTAGGGAGGATTTCATATCTTCATGGCAGGACTCATGGGATATGTATGAAGGTAGGACTCATGCGATATGTATGAAGGCAGGACTAAAACCTCCACCACCACCACCTGGAACATAACCCAAGCAATGACAAGACATAGATAGCATGGTCTTTGGTACATACCTGAACAAAATAGGCAAGAGGCAAAACGTTAATAGAAGAATGGCCATAAGAGCAACGGAATCATACAGAATCGTTTCTACGTGACATCCTTCCCATAAAACTACTTGTGTCCGAACGCTGTCAACTGCACAAGAAAGGAACGGCTCGCCGAAAGGAAGTTAGGGAAGACTTCATGGCTTTGTGTCAGGACTAATGGGTGATGTATGCAGGCTTGACTAAAACCTTGAAAACAAACATAGTTGTAGGGTGCCGTATAGCACTACAAAACCAGAGCAATGACAGTACATGGCGCCTTTGTTTCATACATGTGACAAGAGGCAGAATATAGGGTATTGGCACTGTCCCGATAACAATGACAGGGCTTAACACATTATGTTTCTCTGCCCCAGATGGGACGCAGAGAGACAGCACGTAAAGGACACTAGCGGTATTGTCTTAACAAAAAGCAACATCTCAGAAATACTAACATGGAGGAGGAGCGAGAAGGGCAAGACAATAGCCACCAACTTTTGTAGAAATACAATGCACCAAAAACCCCCGAAAGAGACATGCTAAGCATAGAAGCAGTTGTACTAGCTTAAATAGTAGGGTCTTAGTGGGTGAGAATCCCACGCTACCCGAGTTCATAATGGAAACTCCTCCTCGAAAAAGAATAAAAGTCTAACCAGTCATACAAGATAATTTAAACCTTTCGAGTCCATCGGGACATATATACCCCAGTGTATATTTCTGAATGGCTACTGGTTTTATAGGGTCCCATTTTATTTGCAATATGTATATGTCGGTCCTACTGGAAGTAAGTAACAAAATAAAATAATTTGGCAACGTTGTATAACCTATTTCCAAGCTTTCAAGCTGTTTTTAATGCAGCAGTTGTTTACGCTTGCCTGCAAGGTAAGTAAAGCTGATATAATAGGATTATATAAAATATACCAAGGATATAATAAAACATACCTAAAAATTAATGCAGGGACATAGATGACCCCCTAGTCTTCTTCACCGGAATAAATATGTCCAACACACATTTTCAATTACAGATGGACCGTAGTTTTTTTAATGACAAGGAGCTAGAAGAAGAAGCTAATAAGGTTTTGAATAAGTTAGAAGAGGAGGAGGGAGATACATATCAGAATAGTGAATCTTCAGACAAAGATTATATTCCATCCGAAAGCAGAGACGAGGAAAATGTAGCAGAAAATAGTTTAAGATCATATGATGTTGAAAGTATGAAAGCATCATAAAACGAAACAACGGTATTCGAAAGACAAGAATACAATGAAGAACGAACTAATGAAGTAAAAATTGTGTGGTTTATAAACGATGGAAATTTTGTTCCTGGACTCTCTGTTCCACAAAAAACAGTGACTGCTATTATTTCTCGCGTGATGAATGAAGTGGACATATTTTTGAAAATTTTTCCTAGAAGTTTATTTATGTATATTGTTCAATGTAAAAATTTGCGGTTGCTAAAATTTGTACAATGACAAACCGAGAAAAAGTAAATGCACGGATTATCATGAAATTATGATTGTTACTGAGGTCTTGCTCATTATGGCAATCGTGTTCCTCAAGTCAATCAATATTGATCAAATAATGAGTCATTGGGAAATAGTTCAATAAAAAATCTATTTCTAGAGATCGCTGTGAGCTTCTTTTGGCAAAGTTGTATATCAATATTCCAGAAAAAAACGATAATGCAAACAAACTTTACTATACAGAAGTTGTAACCTGTCTAAAAGGGACGTTCCAAAAATATCGCTTCGATACACCTTATCAAAGTATAGATGAATCAATGTTTAAATATATGGCAATAACATAGTCTTCCATAAAGCAGTATTTACCAATGAAATCTGTCAAACGAGGGATAAAAATTTGGGTGCGAAGTGATTCTTGTACGGGTTACGTATATGATATGAATGTATATGCGGGCAAGGAAAGTGAAGAGTTGGATGGTACTTCTGGCGAAAGGACTGTAAATAAATTAATAAGGTCAGTTTGAGATAAAGAGGTTTTGTTATGTTTTGGCAGATTTTCTTCTACATTTT
The DNA here is from genome assembly GCA_944588485.1 of Phosphuga atrata. NCBI lineage: Eukaryota > Metazoa > Arthropoda > Insecta > Coleoptera > Silphidae > Phosphuga > Phosphuga atrata. The sequence goes on from OX155905.1 coordinate 21,838,304, forward strand.
CTTTGATAGATTCACTACCATATCTCGCGGTTGAAACACTAATGACAAATAGGAAAACGTCCCTAAATTTTCAGAAAAATAAATAAATCGTGGTGAATCTCAATTCCGGGTAAATAACAATGCAACTATTATTTGTCGCTGGCAAGATACCAAAGACTTACTTGCAATAAGTAATTGCTTCACGGATAACACTGTAGAGTTAAAACGTACTTTGTAAGATGGCACAAGGAAAAATATTCCTTCAGGGAGATATCTCTATATGAGAGAGATATCTTGAGATATCTCCTGAGAATTTTATAACATGTTTCAATTTTATAACAAATACATGGGCGGCGTCGATTTGACTGATCAAATTATTAGTCTTTGTGATTTTGATAGAAAGTCAGGAAAGTGGTGGTAAAAAGTTTTCTACAAATTATTGATGATATCGGTTGCAAATGCTTCGATGCTTATTGATGATTTGATGATATCTGTAGCATATTCTCATGTTTTATATAATGATTTGCATAGGTCTAAAACTAATTGTTTGCCAAATCTAATTAGCATTGCAGAGAGTCCTATTTCACAGGGCAGTCAAAAGCAACAATAGAAAGAAATTCTGCTTTTTCATCGACCAACTAGTATAAAAAAACCAAAGATTTTCAATGTGGGGTGATCATTTGCCCATAGAAAACCCAACGCGAAGAAGGTGCCAAAGGTGTTCTGTGCAGTTCAAGAGAGAAATACGAACCAATACATTAAGTCAATATTGCTTTATACAAAAAAAGCTCCACTCCATATTATTTGAAATGAAATATTTCATACGTTTTTGTATATGTGTTGTTTCTACATAATAAAGCATAATTTGTGAGAGTATTGGGCCAAATATATCGTAGTTAAGATGTCCTAGTGTTGAACATATATGTCCCGTGCAAAATGCCGTTATTTTCTCCTAAAACCAATTTCAAATTTATTTTTATGAAATAGTGTATCATGTCGGAGCAAAAAAAGTTCACATAAAGCCTAAATGTTTGAACAAAAAAATCCGACTTGAAAGGGCAAAGTGTGGTCTAGATTAGAGATGAACATGGGACGAGTTTCTCGTCCCAGATCCCATCCCCTGGGACCTATCCCAGTCACTGTCCCATCCCATCACATTTTCGTCTCACTATTCCATCCCACAAACGTAAAATTTTCGTCACATCCCATCCATCCCATCCCATCCCGGTCGCTCTGCCCGTCCCATTCCCATTTTTCCCATACAGCAGACTTTCTTTTCGATTTTTCGACAATGTGTAATTCTTTTTCGTTGCAGATGGATCGAAAGATTTTTCAGGAACTACATTGTTATCCGAGAGATCTCCTGAGCTGGACATGTATTAAAATTTTGCGTATTGGCACGATAAACGTTAACTTGGATGATTGTATATTTTCAATATAATCGTTAAAAACAAAGCTGCACCATTTTCAAGGATAAAATAGGACTTTTCTTTTTCACAAAAGAAAAATACCAGCCGAACTGCACAAGCGCGATTCGGTAACCTACAATCTACCGCGCCGAGTCGTGAAAAACTTAACCATAGCCCACACAATAGATATGCACTGCAAAAAAACAAAAACTTGAAATAGCTAACAAAAATACAGTGATTATATTGAGAAGCCTACTGTGTCTACAATCAAATGAAAATAAATAGATTCTTATATGAAAGCAATTAATTATGCACGAATTAGATTTACTACATTATCAAATTCCGTCCCACTCCGTCCCATACAAAAATGTCGTCCCATCCCATCGCATCCCACGCGACGTTCATCCCACTCATCTCATACCATGGGATGATGGGATGGGATGGGATGGGACGATGGGATCCCATGCTCATCTTTAGTCTAGATGAAACCTGCTGAGCCTGTGAAGGCCATGACTAGTCCACACAATCAGACCAGATTATTAAAAGTCTACTATAAATGTAACCTTGAAGACCCCGTCTAGTTTACACACTGAGATTACATTATTAAAAGTCAGGTCTAGATGAAACCTTGAAAACCATGTACAGTCTACACATTCATACTAGATTATCAAATGTCTAGTCTAGATGAAACCTTGATGACCAAACCTTGATGATGAAACCTTGAGGTAAATATAACCTTGAGGTACATACACAAGGCTAGATGGGCATTAGAGAATTAGACAAAGCTATTGAACATTCTACAGGCCTAAAGTGGACTAGCGGTTAAATAGTACTTGACAAGACTGCAAAAGACTGGACTAGGCTGGACAAGACTGGACAAGATTGGACAATATTGGACAAGACTGGACAAGACTGGACAAGACTGGGCAAGACTGTACAAGATTCGACAAGAATCGACAAAAATACACAAAAGTAGGCAAAAATAGATGAGACCAGATGAGACAAGATCAGACAAGACCTAAGAAGACCAGACAATACGAGACTAGTCAAGACCAGACAAGGCCAGGCAAGTCCAGAGAAGACTAAACAGGATACCCTCCTGAAAATCCCTCCTCGAAAAATAAAAAAGTGTAAACAGTCATAATAGATAATTTAAGTTTGGTCTAGATAAAACCAGTTGACCATTTGTATACCATGTCTAGTCTACACAATCAGACGAGATTATTAAAAGTCTACTTTAAATGAAACCGTGAAAACCCAATCAGATTACATTATTAGTAGTCAAGTCTAGATGAATCCTTGAAAACCATGTACAGTCTATACAGTCATACTAGATTATCAAAAGTCTATTCTAGATTAAACCTTGATGACCAAGTCTAGTCTAAGCAATCAGGTTAGGTTATTAAAAGTTTAATCTAGATGAAACGTTAAACACCAAGTATTGTCTATACCAGGGGTCGGCAACCCGTGCCTCGCGAGCTGCATGCGGCTTTTAGAATTACGTAGTGTGGCTCTTCAACTTGCCCATAACATGTATTTTAAGTTTATTGGAACAACTCAAACTTTCGTGTATTAAAATAGATATTGAGAGACATTTAGAAAAATTACATTCGATTGTTTCAATTATATGAGAAAACTACATTTCCGCTTTAAGATAGACATTTTCAACTTTCATTGCATTATACATCTCAAGGGATCTCTAGAGGTGCTCAAGATTAAAAAAGTCGTTGTCAATGTAATCTAGGTAAGCCTAACCTAACCTAGATTAAATCTAGATTGGGTTATGGTTAGGTTAAGTTTACATTAAAGCCAGATAAATCCAGACTGAGAGGCCGAGACCTTTTGATTGAAAATAAGGAAAATTAATTCAATTTTAATATACGTCAGAAAATTTGTTTTTACTACGTCTATGTTTTTTGTTTAGTGACGCGAGTTTTTACCATAGTAACAACAAACAGAAATCCTTTAATAATGTAACTCCATTTGATTTAGATAGGAATTTTACGCACGATTTGGATACCTTTACACAAGATTATAATAATGGCATAAGGATGCATGTGGAACATACAATAATTACTTATTAATGTATTTATTTTAGTGTGCAAGTAGATAAAAGTAATAATGGACTTGGTACTAAAAATAATCAATGAAATCGTTGAAAAACATTAAATCATTGCGAAAATGTTCTTCAAAATTTCAGTCAATGTATCGAACATATTTACACATTTTGATTGTCTTCGAATGCTTGTTGACTTCGCCAAAAACTTGGTGTTCTATCCAACAATCATTTAACTCAGAGTATTCGAAGCCCTTTGTCGTCATCACGACTGGTTACAAAAAATCTGACAACGCATACTGAAATCAGACAGCGCATTTTAACAATATAAGAAGCTGCGAGAAGGAAATTTTACTTTTTTGAAATCTTTCTTGAAAGATGAAATTTTTTGTGGAATATTTTGAAAGTTAAATTTAATTTAAGCTGGTAGCATTTGAAATCTTATCAATTTGCGGGTCTATATATCATTGTAAACAGATTTTTAACAACATGAAATCCTGAATATAAAATGGGGGCTCAATAGCTCTACGACGTTAGACTTGACAATGGTTTAAATCTAAAGACCTCAAATTACGAACCTGATATAAAACTAATCTCTGCTTAAATTCAATAAGTAAAAATTTCACTGATTGCGATTTTTTTATACCATCATCTCTGCGGCTCTTGTAAAAGATTTGTTAATTTTGTTTAAGGAAATTGGTTCTTTACTTAAAACCGGTTGCCGACCACTGGTATTTTTTTGTATACAAGTTTTTATGCAGTCTATACTTTTGATAATTATTCTACTCTGAGATATTGTCTATTGTGGTTTTCAATATTTTATTCTGCTCTTCCAGGTTTCATCTGCACTAGATTTTTGATAACATAGTCTGAGTGCATAGATTATACTTTATCTACAAGGCTTTACTGGATATCTCATAATGACTTCTGAGTATATAGCAGATGTGGTTTTCAAGGTTTCAACTAGACTAGGCTTTTGGTAAACTATTCTGAGTGTGTAGACTAGACTTGGTCTTCTATATTTGATAGTCTAGTCTGAATGAGTATACTGCCGTCCACTGTAGAAAGGCAGTAAGTCGAAATTTTCGAGTTTTGACATTTTTATATCGTTGGAATCAGAAAAAAAAGCTCTATTTAACTAAATAATCGTGAAAATTATTCAAAAATTGTAAAATATTTATTTTTAAGAAAATTAATTACTGCCTTTTAAAAATTCGTAGCTTTGCCACAGTGAAAAGGAGTAAAGCCAATTGCTGCCGTTTTCTTTTGTATACTATCAGTTTTTTAATTCCGTAAGTGGCCTTACTGCCTTTCTTTGTGGTACATAGTATGTGGTAATAGTCAGAAATAATAATATGTCTTAAACTTTGGTCCTTGTTTTCTCAGTTCGAGATTTTTTGACTTACTGCCTTTCTACAGTGGACGGCAGTATACAAGGCTGGATCTTCAAGGTTTCAACCAGACTAGACTTTTAATTTAAATCTCTAAGAAAGATTTTGTTTTCAAGGTTTATGTTTTGTCTGTAGTCTCTGTAGTCTGTTTTGTCTGTAGTCTCTAAGACTTCAGACACTACAAAATAAATGTAAATACTCTGTATTTACGTTTTAGATTATAACTTCTAAATTCTAACTCTGAAATTGAGCTCTTCAAGCTTTTGCCTAGGCCAAATTTCTATTTTGGCCAATCTATTTTGAGTGTTTTGAAAGTTTTTGAGTGTTGAGGTTTCATCTAACGAGTTTTTCATTAAGAGTGACGCATTTCGTTTTTTCAATTAAAAGGCTTGTGAGTTAGTTATGGAAAAGATTTATTTCAAATGAAACTATAATCGATGCCATTTATTACGGTATATGACATCGTTCAAATGTCCGCCGTTGAAGTGCTGGCACCAGTAAATACGCTGGACCCAATTTTCCATGACTCGGGCACACAAATCGACCGAAATAACAGGAATTTCGCATTCTATGTAAGCCTGCAGCTCCTTTAAAGTTGCTGACTTGTTGGCATAGACCAGCGATTTAATGTAACCCCAAAGAAAAAAGTCCAAAGGGGTTTAATCGCACCAACTATTCGCGAAGATCGTTGCGTGAGATAACTCGCTCGTCGAACTTGGTCATCAATAATTCAATTTTCCATTGCCTGTTTGGCACGTTGTGTTGTCCTATTGGAACCTCATATAATCCAAGTATATAGCATTGAGCTGGTCCCAAAAATTCTCCGATATCATCGCCGTTGGCGGTTGTTGGCACGCGGTTTTCATCTATAAAGAAAAATTAACCGATGACGTCGACGGCATGAAAATCGCACCAAACACTTGGTAAGGCTGTGTCCTGTGCATCACTTCAGGCTGATCACTCGACCAAATGGCAATTTTGCTTGTTGACAAAACCATCGAGCCAGAAGTGAGCTTCATACAAAAAGACGATTTTCTTGTAAATTTTTGTGCGAATGCCGTCAGTTTGCAGCTGGTCTAGAGCCCGATTAGCGGATGTGCGACGCTTATAATGTTCGGTTGGTTTCAGTTCTTGAGTCAACGCAATCTTATACGGCCGGAGAGCCAAATTCTTCCGCATAATTCGCCACAATCTAGTCACACGGATGTCCAACGCCTGCGATCGGCATGGAATCGACATCCTTGACTGCTCACGCACACTCTCTCGGTCACGATATTTTCTTCACTTCGAGCATTACGTTGTCGCACAACCACTGGGGCATTATGTAATGCATAAGTTGTTTCGAATTTTTGTACCAAAGGTTATTGAATCTTTGGTGCAAAAATTCGAATTCAACAAGATTTTCGGTTTCAACAAGACTATTGAGTCCGTCTTGTTGAAACCGAAAATTGGCGTAAGCGCGCACAACGTAGTCGCAATAGAACGTGAATTTTGATAAAAACGTTTAATAACCTGCGAATGTTGGTAACGCGTGTATCTCTCCAAGACTAAATGTCATAGATTGGCGTTTCAAAATATGAAAGAATTACGAAGCCAACTTTACACCTATTCGAGAAATACCAAAAAAATAAATCCGTTGTCCGTATTGAACTCCATTAAACTCCGTAGAATAGACTTGATAATCTTTTCTGACTGATTGTGAGTATATTAGACTTAGGTCTATAATCTATGTTAAACTTTTAATAACCTTGTCTGATTATGTAGACTAGACTACAAAGTTTTATCTAGGGGTGACTGGCGATAATCTATTGTGAGTGTATAGATTAGACTTGGTTTTCAAAGTTTAGAATATATTAGATTTATATCTATTCTGAGTGAGTAGATTGGACCTGGTTTGTAGGATTTCATGTATGTTAAACTTTTAATAGTCTGATTATGTTGACTAGACTTCGTCTTCAAGATTTCATCTAGACTAGACTTTTCCTGCTCTAGTCTGATAATATAGTCTAGGCTTGATATACAAAGTTTTATTTGGGCTAGACATTTTATAATCTATTCTGAATGTGTGGACTAGACTTGGTTTCCTCAAGGTTTCGTCAAGACTAGACTTTTGATAGTCTAGTCAGTGTGTAGGGTAGGCTTGGTCTTCAAATTTTCATGCAGATTAGACCTTTGATAATCTAGTCTGAATCTAGTTAGGAAGGACATGGTTTTCAATAGTTTGGTTGGCTTTGGTCATGGTTTTCATAAGTGATATGTTTGTGATATAAGTGATAAGTTTATATTTACTCGGTAGTCTCTATAGTTTTAACCCGCTGTAGTAGTCATCGCAAAGAAGACTATAGAGACTCAAGAATAAATATAATAATACCCTCTATATATTTCCTGTTTAATAAAATCTAAAGGAAACACATACAAGAAATAGTGTATATATGGGCACATATATCCGAGAACACATTATTGGTTTAAAAAACAAACAAAATAACTAAATGAAAGATTTTTTTAAATTTAACACCTTTTAAAATTCACACAAAGTTAAAACTCTTTCTGTGAATTTAAAAAAAAATGTGAAATTTCATTTAGTTGTTTTGTTTGTGTTTTAAAGAAATAATATGTTCTCGAGAATATATACGCATATCTAGTATATTTCTTGTATTTGTTTCCTGTATTGGGTTTGTAGTTGTAATTTAATATAATTGTGCATGTAAAATAAATGTAAAAGAAAAATATGAGGAAGAGATGACCTAAAAGAGAGACCTTTTGTAGTCTGTTGTTTTTATGAGGACGTAGTAAACATGTACAACGGCAATAATATCAGTATGCTGTAAGTATATAGTTTCCCATAAATTCTTTGCAAAAGAGATAAGATGTGGACATAGATGGATGCATCGGCGTTCGAAAAGAAAGAAAGAAGAGGATTCTTCTAAGCGAGGGTCTTAGGTCATTCGAGTTAAGTTTGATCCGCGGTTCGTCGATAGTGCGTGACTTAACATCATATTATAACAATTATCCAAGAGCCATCTAATACGTGGTAGCCATAAGTTTTCCGCGGAAGATGCGCTGGACCATGCCGAGGCGCGCAGATAAGGAAGTGTGAAGTAATTTGTAAATTCCGAGGTACAGCCATTCTTCCAGCGTATACGGCATAAAGGTGTGGTTATGTGTGGATATAAATTAAATGCGTTTTTTTAATTCTCGTCGTTTTCATCTATACATGTTTCGTATATACCGTACGGGAGCGTGGAAATTCTTTCGCGTGATATCTCCACTCATATGTCAAGTTAATAATGTTGCACATGTACGTTATGTACCGCCACGGCAATTTTGCATTATTAAAAGACTGGCACTATCGTTAATAATAAATCATTTCGTATGCAGGACGTTTGCGTTTTACGAACATGCTAAGTAATCCGACTATTGCTTTTTTTCACTTTAATTAGCTTGCACTCATTTTCCTGAATATCGTAAATACAAATAACTCAGCAAGTAAAAAGAATGCACACTACATTATTCCCTTGAGTATACTTTACATATATTGCTTTATGAAACATTTCTCAAACAAACTGCGGAGATAATTCTTGCAATCCTGCACATTTAAAATACAATTTATATAAAGATACTTGAATGATGAAACCTTGAAGTTTAGGTATATTATACACACTCAGACTAGGTCTTCATACAAGACGAGATCGGGCGAGAGTTCGTCTCGCTTTTACGAGCCGAGACAAGACGAGACGAGATAAATATCGTTGTCGTGAGAAGCCCTAACTCAGACTAAATAGAAACTCTATTCTAGACGAATTCTTGTAAATCAAGCAATATCTAAACAATAACACAATAGAAAAAAAGCGAGTCTGATCTATACACTAAGCCTAGATTATCAAAAGTCTAGTCTGGACGAAACCTTGCAGGTCACACAGTTGGCACTATCAGAGTAGATCATTAAAAGTCTAGTCTAGCTAAAACCTTGGATAATCAGTCTAGTCTAGACACTGCGATAGGTTCATAAAAAGTCTAGTACAGGCGAAACCTTGAAGACCTATTCTGTGTTTTTTTCATTGGGGAGATGTAGCAAGCACCCCTGTGTTAACTTGGAAAGTGGTCCCCCTGAAACCCACACATCTTGGCACTGATCCTCGCATAACTGCATTTCAAGGTGCAGGTTGTTCTACAATGTTGTCTGTGATGTACCTTACTTCCTCCATCCAGCCATGCTGATTACGGGTTCAGGTTTAGCCGTACTCTTTCAGCATTCCGCCTTTGCTTCTCATCCTGCTGCTAATAACTGACTATTTCAGATATTGTTTTTTTGGCTATGTTCCAGTTGTGTTCCAAATATAACATGAAGTGTATAGCGGTTTTGGGTTCTAAGTCCCTTGGTAGGGTGTTCCTCTCAATGTCCCATATACTATATACGTAGATGGAGCGCATCGCGCTGTCCTCTTCCCCGCAGTATTCACAGCAGCTATCAACAGCTCTGCCTATCTTGTGGAGGTAATTTCGACAGCATCCGTGTCCACAGAGTGCTTGTGTTAAATGGTAGTTCAGTTGCCTATTTTACGACATCTTTTATTAACAGCCTTGTCCATTGACCCTTATCGCTTGCTACCCGCTCCTTCCGCCATGCCTACAGTAGTTCCGTCTATGCGAACCTCTAGGCTTCTTTTTTATTAGCAATTGGTTCGATTGTTTAGCTGAGTAGATGCTAAACCTCTCTTGCACTAGTAACTCAATTGGATGGATGCCTGCTATTACCAGGGACGCCTCCCTTGATACAGTTCTGTAGGCGCTACTAGTTCTGATTTCTAGCATTCTCTCGACCGCTGCCGTTTGGTGGCTTTCTCTCTTATAGCCCTGGCCCATACAGGTGCCGCATAACGCATTTCGGAATGAGCCACCGAGCACAGCAGTTTTCTCTTGCCAGTTCTGGGTCCTCTTATATTAGGCATTAGTATTATTATTTCGTGCGACATAAGACGGAAACAGGTGGATCTGTTGGTCCACCTGTTTCCGTGGGTAATGGGTCAGTTCCCGATTTATGGTCTGCAGGTTGCTATCTAGGCGGTTTTTGAAGGAGATCAGCGCGTCGACAGTGTCCTGGTCCAGTTAAGTCCAGATATGCACTACTTTGTTGTTAAGGAAGTTTTATGACACAGCTTGGAACATCTTTCTTTGGAAAGTTTCCTACTGCGCCCCTGAGATGATTTTGGCCTCTGATGTGAATAAAATTGAGTAGAACATTGTAGTGGCCACCCAGAATGTTGTGAACCAGGGTCAGATCTCCTCTTTCGCGGAGCTCTTGCACAAATGTAGACCCAGTTTGATGCAACGAGCCTTATAGGGAAAATCTCTCAGTTCGGGAGAAATTCTGGTGATTCTGAAGTTGTAAAATGTCTTTAGCAAAATAGGGATTTCAGCAGAAACCGCGAACTCCAGCAGCGGCCTTATGAAGGCTTTGTAGGTATAGGCTGAGCCTCTTCCGTGCAGAAAAAGTTTTGTGAGCTTTGTCGTCAGCTTTTTTGACATGCTCCCTAAATGACAAGTTTTTATCGATTATTAAGCCTAAATACTTTATGGCTCCCTTTGGTGTGATAGTAGCGTCTCTAAGTTTGAAAGATACGTCGACAATTCTTCTCATGCCTGTTAATAAGACTGCCCCCGTTTTTTTAGGTGCCAGCTACAGCTGTTTACATTCCATCCATTTGTCCTCCGCTTTAGCTCATCCTCGGTTCAGCCGCATATCACCACGGCAAGATCGTATGCAAAGCCAACCGTCTCTACCCCTTCTGGCATCTTGAGAGTGAGAATCCCATCCTACATATCTTCCACAACGTTGGGCCCATGACTGATCCCTGTGGAACACCGCGATAAGTCTTCTTCGTAGAGCTGTAGCTGTCTGATTCGATGTCAATTGTCCTTTGAGGTAACAATAATTGAAGACCTAGTCTAGTCCACTCGATTAGACTAGATTATTACAACTCTAGTCTAGGTGAAACCTTGAAGACCAAGTCTAGTCTGCACAATCAGAATAGATTTTAAAACTCAAGTCTAGAGGGAACTTTGAAGATGTTCCCTCTAGAAAGTCTATCTTCAAAGCAAACTTGCAGACTTGCTATTTCTATAAATATATTTCAATTTATTATAGAATGCCACGTTACCTGAAATGTAATTTTATCATTCAGCCTTTATAACTTCTTTGATATCATACAATATAACTACCTGTCAACTGTAGTGGACAGCATGCAAGTTGGGTAACAAAATACAATGCCAAGTGTTTACATCGTAGTACTCAGTGAATACTCAGTGAACCAAATGCGTTATAGTTTTATAGAAATGATTGTGTTAATGTATTCAACACTGTGTAATGTGTAGTATATACATTCTGATATTGATATTAATAAATAATAATAATAAAATTGCAGTGTCCGCTTCTACATTATCTTTCATTAGCTATTGCACTGATTTATAAAAGAGCATGGTGTAACTAGTTTTATCTACGACCGCTATTGTAAATGCCCCTTATTGTACAGTTCGTGGACTATGTAAATACATCATAACACACACGTATGTAACAGTCTGCGATTAACGATAAGTTATATAACTGATAACACACACGTGCGTTTGGTTTACGATTCGTTGATTGGTTGAGAGCTGCTACTAAAATTCAAACTAACGGAAATAGACATTGCGTACATTAGGTTGCCTATATCTATGAACACTCTTATTCCAGTTTTACCCAAATAAGTACTAAATAATAAGGTATGTAACCATTAAGAATGTATTTATTTTCACTTCTATTAAGTGAAATAATGTCGAGTAACAGTTATATATGAAAATACAACTGTTTGTTTATAATATTGTTAAATAATGATAATTAACATAACCTAATAAGAAATAAATTTGATACGTCAAACATATTTTTCTTATTAAACAGAAAGAAATTAGCGTGGTCGTAGATAGTACATAACTCGAGTTGTAAGGCAATTATGTATTTGCTAAATTACGCACCGCCCCCTAAGCGGGTCGTGCGTTATTCCACTCGTATGTAATATGCTTCTTACAATTCTCCTTACGTTTAGCTAGAACACCGTATACTAACGAATAAACTATTTTTATATTTCAATTTCAGAACATTATTGAAGATATACCTGTGGATTCGGACTGCTCTATTGCAGACGACAGCGAAAGACAGTGGAAGATGATGTTAAGGAAATGTCCGGGAGATTACGGAATATTATCATTCCCGAAACGAGCTCCGGCTCAGAGGATGAAGTTGATGAGAGTGATAGTGAACTGGTTTTTCCTCTGGATAATCCTCCTAAATTGCCGCGTGTGGTAAATCCGAGTGCTCGGAAGAAACCAAATAAGGTAAATCATACATGCGCCAATACAAACAACACTTTTGAGGGATCTATTCCACCTTTCAGTGAAAAGCATTCACTAAATGTTCTAGGAGAAACTCCTATGTACTATTTCCTTTCATTGGTGTCCAAAGAACTCTTAGAACTGATTGAATATGAAAATTTGTATTCATTGCAGAATGGGAAAGAAAATGTGTGCGTTACTGTGGCTGCAATTATAAAAATTCTGGGTATGAATATGGTAACATCATACATAAAATACCCCAGAATTAGTTTGTATTGATCGTCAGATGAAGGGCTGAGGATGAATCTAATTGCAAATGCGATGCCAGTTAATCGTTTTGAATCGATTATGAGAGTCATTTGATTGCTGACACAGCTAACAAACTTTTAAAAATCAGACCCGTTCTTCAGCATTTGCGGACTTCATTTCTGAGTGCAGTTGACGCATAAGAACATATGTCAATTGACGAACTAATAATTCCGTTCAAAGGGCGTAGTGCAATAAAACAATATGTACCAAAGAAACCTAAATCGCGGGGCCTCAAGGAGTGGGTTCGCGCTGGTAGCTCTGGTTATGTCTATCGATTTGAAGTGTACCAAGGAGCGATTGGTGGTAGAGATAACATCAGTGAATTTGGTATGTGTGCTGATGTTGTTCCTCGTCTCTGTAATGATATTCATTGCAAAGGCGATAAAGCGTTTTTCGACAATCTTTTGACCAGTATTCCCATGCTCGAGGAACTACAAAAACGTGGAATTTATGACACTGGAATCTGTAAAGCCAATAGGAATTCCTATAGAACCGGTAGAGCTTCCTAGAAAAGAAGGTTCGTTCAGATCAGGCCGAACGAGAACAATATCACAGTTACGCGGTGGGTGGATAATTCTTGCGTCTACATTGCATCAGCATATGCTAGACGTCATCCCCAAGACATGGCTGAACGGTGGAGCAAGAAGGACAAGAAGACAATAAATATCACCCGCCCGTTTGGGAGGTGTAGACTCATATGGGAGGTGTAGACCTGATGGATTAGTGCATAGCACTCTATCCACACCGGCGCCGCAATAAGCGACGCTTTCTAAGTGTGTTCTTTCATTTTGATTGCCCGTTTGCCATAATATGTTACAACACTCAGATGGGAGGCGTAGACCTGACGGATCAGTGCATAGCACTATCCATACCGGCGCCGAAATAAGCGATGGTACCTACTGTTTTTGACGGTTTTGAACTGCTGGTTTTTATACCAGAAAGCCGGAAAGGATGAACCCTTCTAGATTTTAAAGCGTCAATTGCCAGGGCTCTGATTAATGTCGGCACACATGACTAGAGTACGAGACTTATCCAGTTGGTTTTCAGCGAACAAATTATTTCTTGGCCTCCTGAATTGTAAAGCTAGTTTTGACATTATGTATACATCAAGCGAAACTTTCACTTTACACACAATGTTGCAAAGTTCGGCTACAATGCGGTAAAGTCTCATTCCCCCATTATAGCCGTACTTTCTCGCATTGTGCCAAATAAAATAATTTCCAAAATTGTAAATAATTTAAATAGTTGGGAAAGATGGTTCGTTCTGAACCCTCCACCTCCACTTGCGTCTCCCCATCACGCTCCCACTTCCGGTTAGCACCCCACGTCCGGTTCCTTCCCACACTTCCTGTTCCCACTTACACTTCCGGTTCCCACCCCCGTTCACAGTTCGAAAATTTTTGGAACCGAAAGTGGGGTGGGAACTGGAAGTGGGGTAAGAACCGGATGTGGGGTGGAAATTGGAAGTGGGGTGGGAACCGGAATTGGGATGGGAACAGGAAATGGGGTAGGAACCGGAAGTAGGGGTAGGTACCGGAAGTGGGGTGGGAACCGGAAGTGGTAGGTGGGAACCGGAAATGGGTTGGGAACCGGACGTGGGGGACTTCACCAGAGTGGCCTAAAGTTTTGAAAGCACAAAAACGGATACTAAGAGCCCTTCTTGGTTTACCGGCGTATACATCGTTCAGGCCTCACTTTACTAACTTGAAAATTTTAACTGTATTAAGCCTCTTCCTTTTTGAAACTAATTGTTATATACATGCAAACAAGTAATTAATTCCTAAACATAAGGATAATTTCAGTAGAATAAAACGAGGACGACCGTGCTCAACTCCTCCTTCATTGAAGAAACGTCTAGTCGCGAAGACTCCTCCTGAGGTGCGATAACATGAAGGTAATCACTGGCCCAAATTAACGTTAATTAAATTAACCCAAATTAAATGTAGGGAATGCTAATAGTCATGACAAGATCTGTTCGAGAAGGACGAAATACATTTATACTAAGTGCAATGAACCATTGTGCCCGGATTGCTTTGCTACCTTCCATTCAGAAAAGTAAGTTGTAGTCACAAATGCATGTACTGCACTAAAGTGGACATGATCGAAAATCTGATTAAATGTAAAAATCCAATTCTAATTCATGCATGTGAGGGTTAGATGAAACCATGAAGACTAAGTCGAACAAGTCTAGTCTAGACACTAAGAAAAGATTATTAAAAGTCTAATCTAGATGAAACTTTGAAGACCAAGTCTAGTCTACAAGGTCACACTAGATTAAAAGTCTAGTATAGAGGAAATCTTGAATACCTAGCCTAGTCTATATACTCAGCCCACATTATTAAAAGTCTAGTATAGATGAAACCTTGAAGGCCTAGTCTAGTCTACACGATCAGACTAGACTATTTAAATTCTAGTCTAGATGAAACCTTGAAGACCAAGTCTAGTCTACACAATCAGATTAGATTAACATTCTAGTCTAGAAGAAATCTTGAAGATCTAATCTAGTCTATACACTCCTAACCACATACAGGTAGTTCAAGATGGTTCTTCTTCTTCGTTTTCTCTCTTTTCAGAGAGGTCGTGATTATGGTTTACTCCTTTGCTGTCGCTCTTCGTATATTATCCCATCATCTTTCCCTGTTCCTGGATTCCCTACTACACCTACTACACCTAACCTAACCTAGAAAAATTGGGGATACAGGGGAAAATGGAAGGAAAAATACAAGAGGAAGATCGGCGATGAGGTGGACCGACACTATCAAGGCAACAACCAACAGCACGATAACACAAGCAACAAGGAAATCCGGGAACAGGGAAAGATGGCGGGATAATATACGAAGAGCGACAGCAAAATAGTAAACCATAATCACAACCTCTCTCAAAAGAGAAAACGAAGAAGAAGACGAAGTTTAGATGAAACCTTGATGACCCAGTCTAGTCAATTAGTCTATATTATTAAAACTTTAGTCTAGTTGGCACCTTGAAGACCAAGTCTACTCTACTCAATTAGACTAGATTATTAAATGACTAATTTAGATGAAATTTTGAAGAACAAGTCTAGTCTACCCAATTATATTAGATTCAAAGTTTAGTCTAGAAAAAATCTTGAAGACCTAGTCTAGTCTATTCACACAGCCTAGATATTTAAAAGTCTAGTTTAGATGAAACCTTGAAGACCAAGTCTAGTCTACTTAATATAAATGCAAATATGATGCTATCAAATATAAGGTAGAAATATTCGTATATAAGTTAGAGCAAATCTTGATTACAGTTGGGATGGTTTTGAAACTTAAAATAACAATTAAAAAATGCGAGATATTTATAATCTATTTGTCGAGGAATAATTTAATATATTCAACAGCTACATATCATTATTTTTTTGTCTGAATAGGTTTCCTGTCCACTGTTTGTCGCTAAATATATTACGATACAAAAAATAGACGATAGCGATCGGGAATTTATAGATTGTACGATTACTCATAACCAACAGTAGCGGAATAATTTATGATCTTATTTTAAAAGCTGTTCAACCCATCCGGTCAGCGAGTTCTTAAATCGAATACTTCATTTGTTTTTCATTGCATAATTTCCTGTAGCTAGAATATCTCAGAGATGAAATACGTAATCCGCTATCAATCATATTAAGTGTTATTCATCATTTTAAAAATATCTAAATGTATCAAAAGTCGTAAATAATATTAAAACTAAGTCGAGTAGTGACAGTTAATTATTGTATATAAAATATGATTGTTTTAGTGTCTAGAGTTTGTTGGGGAAAGGCTGCAGAGTATGGAGGAAACGCATTTCTGAACCGTGTTTCCTTTGCGCGAATTCGCAAAACAACAGAAGGCTTTTAAGAAATGCAGAACGCAACTTCCTCTTTCGCACACACAACGGGATTCTTTTCGCGATTTCCCATCGTCGCGAAACAAGTAGAGGAAGAGGAAGAAAAAAACACGACCGCATTATGCCATTATATACGCATGTTGTGCTTGACAAATAGAGGCGCATTTATTGGTTTATTTGCATTTTAAGTTTCTCGCTGTATAAATTAAAGGTTATACAGACAGATTAAAGGTTATACAGACCATTTTTTGTTTTGTTTTCTTATAATTGATTATTGCTGTTGTAATTCAAGGTATATATTTGAATACGGGAAAAATTGTAATTTCTACCAGATCAATGTGCATCTCGATTGGTAAACATTTCAATTGTAGGTCTATGTAATCGGTTTTTGCTGTTAGATTTATTTTGTAATTTCTCTTGTAAATGTAAATGTTATAAAACTTATTTAAGTAAATTATTTTTATTAAATGTTTCCTTCAATTAGTTTGTCTTTGCATTAATATATTTTAATAACTATAATAATAATAATATGGGCCACTAATGGACCACGTAAAGCGTCTACTTGATGTGAGATTTCTTAATGCGTCACACATCTTTCTTTTTTCGCTGTGCGCTTCCTTCCATTCATCAGACCAGGTTGTTCCAGTCTTCAATTTATGTTATTCCTTTCTTTGAATTTCAAGGGTGCAAACACAAAAAACATAAATAGCATATTTGGAAAGTACGTTTTAACTAATTACGTTTAAATTACGTATTTAAATTTAATATTATTTTTAATTACGTTTAAATTATTTATAACAACAGACGCTGAATCGATTGGTGAAAACTAGAAGTCTCTGTGGTGAGCCGTTCAAAATTTATGACTGCGTCAAATCAGTCGAAAATGAGAGATGATGTTAAAGCGCAAAAATTTATAAAACTTGTTTATTTGTAACTTTAGAGGGAAATATACTGGAAAACCATTATATGATATTACCTAGGAAGCTTTCAGTTAAGAAATACCATTGACACGGGGAATATAGACCGCGGAAGCGACGAAATGCGAGAAATTCAAATGCAAATTCAAGAATTTTGTCAAAACCGTTATTTTTTTATTAACAGCAAGATTTAAAAACGTTCCTGAAAGCATTCTTGCTGCTGATTACAGATATGCAAATTATATTTCGTTAGCTCTTTCCGCTCACTATAGTCTGCAAGAATTGAAGTTTTCTTTTTAAATTTCGGCGCTCGAGTAGAGATCTCCGAAAGTCGTGAATTTCCCGCAGACAGTCTTAGTGACACATTAGAAAAATGACCTTCTGAAAGCGATGCCGCAGTCCATTTTGATTATCTGCAACCGTTTCCGAGACATCTACTGCAGATAATCAAAAACGGATTGCGGCAACGCTTTCATAAAGTCAGTTTCCTGTTGATACACTAAGACTGTCCGCGGAAAGTTCACGACTTTCCGAGATCTCTACTCGAGCGCCGAAATTTCTTAAAAATTTCTTCAATTCTTGCAGGCGATAGTGAGCGGAAAGAGCTAACGAAATATAATGTATATATCTGTAATCAGCAGCAAAAATGCTTTCATAAACGTTTTTAAATTTTGCTGTAACTCAAAAAATAATGGTTTTAACAAAATCGAATTTCTCGCATTTCGTCGTTTCCGCGGTCTAGATACCCCGTGTCAATGGTTTTTCTTAACTGAAAGGTTCCTAGGTAATATTATATAGGGGAGATCCTGGAGACTTGTCCAGGTGCGAGAGATGCTCCGCATCGCCTAAATCGTTTTAAAAGACGCGGCATCAGGTTCACTAACAGGTGTCAGCACGCTCACTAATAGTGTAACGCATGTGCGATGATCATATTTGCAGCCATTATGCCGGTTTGATAGTGAGCGGAATAAACACGTTTTTGGGGGTGGTAAATGAAAAAAAAAATATGATTAAACATTACTCAGTTAAATATTAAGGTACATACTTTTTTTAATATTAGTTTAATTACTGAATTAATATAGTTTAAAGAACGTCGTGCATTTTAGTCCTCTGTTTTAACCATTTTTTTCAAACGCGTGATGAAGTGAACTTGGTTAGGTTAGGGAGATTTGATACATAATGCGTGAGGGAGAAATGAAGTTCAACTGTCTCTCAGGTATATTCGACGGATAGATAACTGTATTTAATTGCTCTCAGGTATCAATGTCATGCCGTTCCAATATAAAACCAAAAAAGTTTCTACCCGCAAAAAAAGTTACCAAGCAGGCATTACAAAATGCTATCCAAGAAGTCACATCCGGGTCCTCTCTTTCGAAAACCAGCAGTAAAATATGGGATCGACAGGATACCTTGCGTCGATACACCAAAAACGAGAAAAAGTTAGAAGTGTTTGGCGAGAAGAGTAGATACAAAGCTGCTCAGATTTTGACAATACCAGAAGAGAAGCTTTTAGTCAAATATTTAATAAACTGTAGTAAAATGAATTAAGGTCTGACTGGGATAGAAGCGATGAAATTAGCTTTTGAGTTTGCTTCATCAAAAATTCCAGATATTTGGACAAAAATTGTTCAGCTGGAAAAGACTGGTTCCGCGGATTTCTTATTAGAAATTCCGAGATAAATCTACGGAGTCCTGAAGTTAGCTTGTCAAGAGCTGCTAGTTTTAATAAAAAAAATGTTGGTTCGAGAAGAATATAAGTTTGAACCCAATAATTTTTAGAATGGCGACGAGTCGGGATGTACTACTATTCAAGACTGCCCTAAGGTGCTAGCAAGCAAAACTTTGAAGCAAGTGAGTCTGCTGAGAGAGGAACTTTGGTTACCAGTCTTACTGATCCTTGAGAATCACGAGAGTCATGTAACCCTAAATGTTTTTTTTTCAGTTTGAGGGAGACAATGGTATAACATTACTGACGCTTCCCCCGCACTGCAGAAACAAATTGCAACCATTACACGTTGCCGTTTATTCTTCATTTAAATCAAGATTCAATAATGTGATGAACAACTGGATGCTCTCTAATCCCGGTAAAACCGTAACAATCTATAATATTCCTGGATTTATAAAAACTATGATGTCACAAGCTTTCAGTCAGTCTAACATCCTAAGTGGATTCAAGAGTTCCGGCATACATCCGTTTAATCCAGATATATTTGGAGAAGAAACCTTTATGTGTTCTGCAGTCACATACAAAAATTTGTTGAATGATGTTGAGTTACTTCCTGCAGATTTCACTTCATCTCAAAAACCGTAAACCTCAACTTATCTTCTCTGCTGATATAGGAGGTTCATCATATTCACAGCACGATTTGGATGATATTCCTCATGTTTGTTTTGATCTAGACTGTTCCGGTTACTCTGAATCATCTTTTAGCATACTCCAAACCGAACCAATTGACCAACGGAGCTCGGAAATTGTTCAGCCTTTACTTTTACGGAAGGAAAAATGATAATGTTGATCCAGCTCCACCAATTTGTTAGGAGATTTCGGCCATTGCTGTATCAGCTATTACTGACCAAAGTGAAACTGTTAATGTTCTAGCCTTATCCACTCCTATAAAGATCTCAGCCTCAGCTGAAAGCTTACTTTCATGCGAACAAAATCATACTGGTGAAAAAAGAGAAAAATGTCCAATATTGGAAAAACAAGAAAAAATATTCTTAGGGATAGTGGGAGCGAAAGCGAGTGTGAGAATGACGGTACCAAATGCGTTGATGGGCAAAATTAAAGCAATTAAAAAGAAAATAAGATTGAAAGTAAAAAAATAAAAACGGGTCAGAACGCCAAGACCAAAAAGCGCACTGAAACTAGTGAAACCGAATCTGAAGAAGGATGTAATGTCATTCCGTATGCTGATAGCTCAACTGATGGTGATTGGGAAGAAGGTCTGATTGTTGGTATTGCTTCGCGTGCCAAACAGAAAAACTTTTAAACATGAGATTGTGTATTTCATGCAACAGATATGTTCATGAAATATGTGTTGGATTGACCAACCAAGATAGTTATCATTTATTTCATATGCCATGAATACGAATTAAATAAATTAATTAAAGTAAGAACTGAATAAAAAAAATATAATGTGAATTTCAATAGGCCTAAAAAAAAAAAACTGATTATTGATCTCTTTACCTAAGACGCCTAATTAGAGTTTTGTTTGTATTTGTTTTTCATATCTATATTTTTCTCTAAAAAGCCTAAGAATGTCTGTTCTGTTATTAATTTTTTATTTAGAAAGCAATTTGTTCAGTATTTTTGAAAAAAAATAGTTGATAGTTAAGAAATATAAATAGTTGATAACGTTTAAAGTAAGGATATTATTAAAATATTTAAAAATAACAAAATATTGTCATTATTTTCCCTATACAAATAGATATGGTTAAGTCTCCAAATTATTATGATTAACTCTCCCATGCGTTGGGGACATTTCAACAATCAATTGATTTTTAGAACAAAGTGTTTCCTGCTCAAGTTGGTGAATTAATAGTAACTATAACATTAAAAAATGGTCAAAATCTACCAGTGTTCTTCTTGTTCTTCTTGAAAATTTCTTGAGCTGTATAGTTTCAAGTCATAATTACAATTTTGTGCATGTTAGAGTAAAAGGGGGTTCAACTCTCCCTAATTTTGGGACGCTGAATCGATTGGTGAAGATTAGAAGTCTCTGTGGTGAGCCGTCCAAAAATTTTGACAGCGTCAAATCGTTTGAAAATGGGACATGGTGTACAGAGAAAAAATTTATAAAACTTGTTTATTTGTAACTTTAGAGAGAAATAAAGTGCAAAACCGTTTTCAGCACTTCTATTTCCTTCGGGCAACCAAAAAAAAAATCACGAAAAAAATTTCCAACAAAATTTTGAACAAAAAAAATGTGCTTTTTCGTTTTTTTCGATTTTCTCGAGAGCGATAAAAAGCATCGAAATCATTTTCGGCACACAGAAGCTACACGACAAGGCAAACAAGTCGATGTTTAAGTTGCCTGGAAAGACTCAATAATTCGTCGAAAAATTTACTCGATTCTCGATTTACTAAGTAGATGTCTCGGAAAAGGTTGCAGATAATCAAAAACGGATTGCGGCATCGTTTTGGGAAGGTCATTTTCCTGTCAATATACTAAGATTATCTGCGCGAAATTCGACTTTCCGAGATCTCTACTCGAGCGCCGAAATTTCTTAAAAGAAATTCAATTCTTGCAGGTGGTGATAGTGAACGGAAAGAGCTACCGAAATATAATTTGCATATCTGTAGTCAGCAGCAAAAATGCTTTCAGGAATGTTTTGAAATCTTGCTCTATAACTCATACAAGAAGCTATTCTTACTGGATATATCAGGGAATTCATAATCGCCTAGTGTGCCCACATGCTCGTGAATATGACCTAAACAAATTTTATTGAACAATATCTACGCAATACGAATACCGAAATTCATCGCACTAGTAAAATAAATAATACCGCAAAATGGAAACGTTAAATTACACTTCAAAAACGCTGTGAAAAGAATTTCGTAAGCACATATTTATTGCGTGCATTTTCGTGTCGGTCAAAATTCTTGTAATCGAATATTAGGGGGCGAGCACATAAATCGCGAATCTCCCGTTGGTTAAAATTTATGTGCTCGATTATTATAGATTTCACCTCTTAAGGCTCATCCAGTTCGTGGTGAATTTTTCGTATAAGGGTGCGAGCACAAAAATCGTAAATAGCATATCTGTAGAACACATAATTATTGCAACAGTTTTGAGTCATTTAATATTCATGTTGTCGTTTATTAAAAATTTCACCTCTCAAGGCTAATTCAGTTAAGGGTGAATTTTGCGTATAAGGGTGCGAGTGCAAATTTGAAGAGCACATGATTATTTAAAATTTAAGTTATCGATTAATAAAGATTTAACTTCTTAAGGCTAATGCAGTGCAGGGTGAATTTTTCGTAAAAGGGTGCAAGCACATAAATCGTAAGTAGCATATTTGGAAAGTATTGCTATTACAAAACGAAAAAAAATTAGAAGTGTTTGGCGAGAAAAGTAGATACCAAGCTGCTCAGATTTTCACAATACCAGAAAAAAGCTTTTAGTCAAATATTTAATAAACTGTAGTAAAATGAATTAAGGTCTGACTAGGATAGAAGCGATGAAATTAGCGTTTGCTTTATCAATCTCTAAAAAATTCCAGATATTTGGGCAAAAAATTGTTCAGCTGGAAAAGACTGGTTCCGCGGATTTCTTCGTAGAAATTCCGAGATAAATCTACGGACTCCTGAAGCTCGCTTGTCAAGAGCTGCTAGTTTTAATAAAAAAATGTTGGTTCGAGAATAATATAAGTTTGAACCCAATAATTTTTAGAATTGCGACGAGTCGGGATGTACTACTATTCAAGACTGCCCTAAGGTGCTAGCAATCAAAACTTTGAAGCAAGTGAGTCTACTGAGAGAGGAACTTTGGTTACCAGTCTTACTGATCCTTGAGAATCACGAGAGTCATGTAACCGTAAATGTTGTTTTTTCAGTTTGAGGGAGACAATGGTATAACATTACTGACGCTTCCCCCGCACTGCAGAAACAAATTGCAGCCATTACACGTTGCCGTTTATTCTTCATTTAAATCAAGATACAATAATGTGATGAACAACTGGATGCTCTCAAATCCCGGTAAAACCGTAACAATCTATAATATTCCTGGATTTATAAAAACTATGATGTCACAAGCTTTCAGTCAGTCTAACGTCCTAAGTGAATTCAAGAGTTCCGGCATCCATCCGTTTAATCCAGATATATTTGGAGAAGAAAACTTTATGTGTTCTGCAGTCACATACAAAAATCTGTTGAATGATGTTGAGTTACTTCCTGCAGATTTCACTTCATCTCAAAAACCGTAAAGCTCAACTTATCTTCTCTGCTGATATTCACTCTCTCATATTTACAGCACGATTTGGATGATATTCCTCATGTTTGTTTTGATCTAGACTGTTCCGGTTACTCTGAATCATCTTTTAGCATACTCCAAACCGAACCAATTGACCAACGGAGCTCGGAAATTGTTCAGCCTTTACTTTTACGGAAGGAAAAATGATAATGTTGATCCAGCTCCACCAATTTGTTAGGAGATTTCGGCCATTGCTGTATTAGCTATTACTGACCAAAGTGAAACTGTTAATGTTCTAGCCTTATCCACTCCTCTAAAGATCTCAGCCTCAGCTGAAAGCTTACTTTCATGCGAACAAAATCATGCTGGTGGTATTCCATTACCATCCACTTGTATGAAGATATTACTTATAACTCCAGAAACAATAAAACCATACCCAAAACTGCACCCAGGAAGACTATACGACGTGGCAGTTAAACGAAAAAAAAATTTAAAAAAGCTATAGACATTGCAACACCCAATAAGAGTGGGATATCTAATCAAATAAAAAATAGCAGTAAGAAACAAACAAAAAAAAGAGAAAAATGTCCAATATTGGAAAAACAAGAAAAAATATTCTTAGGGATAGTGGGAGCGAAAGCGAGTGTGAGAATGACGGTACCAATGGGCAAAATTAAAGCAATTAAAAAGAAAAATAAGATTGAAAGTAAAAAAATAAAAACGGGTCCGAACGCCAAGACCAAAAAGCGCACTGAAACTAGTGAAACCGAATCTGAAGAAGGATGTAATGTCATTCCGTATGCTGATAGCTCAAGTGATGGTGATTGGGAAGAAGGTCTGATTGTTGGTATTGCTTCGTATGCCAAACAGAAAAACTTTTAAACATGAGATTGTGTATTTCATGGAACAGATATGTTCACGAAATATGTGTTGGATTGACCAACCAAGATAGTTATCATTTATTTCATATGCCATGAATACGAATTAAATAAATTAATTAAAGTAAGAACTGAATAAAAAATATATAATGTGAATTTCAATAGGCCTAAAATAAAATAAGACTGATTATTGATCTCTTTACCTAAGACGCCTAATTAGAGTTTTGTTTGTATTAGTTTTTCATATCTATATTTTTCTCTAAAAAGCCTAAGAATGTCTGTTCTGTTATTAATTATATTTGCAAATTTTAAATTTATTTTCTTATTGTTTTGCATTTTTAATGAATAATAATATAAGCTAAAACGAACAAAGTAAGAAACTTGTTGAATAGCAGAGAAAATATTCACAGCATATTTAGAAAGCAATTTGTTCAGTATTTTAGAAAAGAATAGTTGATAGTTAAGAAATATAAATAGTTGATAACGTTTAAAGTAAGGATATTATTAAAATATTTAAAAATATTGTCATTATTTTCCCTATACAAATAGATATGGTTAAGTCTCCAAATTATTATGATCAACTCTCCCATGCGTTGGGGACATTAAACAATCAATTGATTTTTAGAACAAAGTGTTTCCTGCTCAAGTTGGTGAATTAATAGTAACTATAACATTAAAAAATGGTCAAAATCTACCAGTGTTCTTCTTGTTCTTCTTGAAAAATTCTTGAGCTGTATAGTTTCAAGTCATAATTACAATTTTGTGCATGTTAGAGTAAAAGGGGGTTCAACTCTCCCTAATTTTGGGACGCTGAATCGATTGGTGAAGATTAGAAGTCTCTGTGGTGAGCCGTCCAAAAATTATGACAGCGTCAAATCGTTTGAAAATGGGACATGGTGTACAGAGAAAAAATTTATAAAACTTGTTTATTTGTAACTTTAGAGAGAAATAAAGTGGAAAACCGTTTTCAGCACTTCGATTTCCTTCGGGCAACCAAAAAAAAAATCACGAAAAAAATTTCCAACAAAATTTTCAACAAAAAAAAATGTGCTTCTTCATTTTTTCGATTTTCTCGAGAGCGATAAAAAGCATCGAAATCATTTTCGGCATACAGAAACTACACGACAAGGCAAACAAGTCGATGTATAAATTGCCTGGAAAGACTCAATAATTCGTCGAAAAATTTACTCGATTCTCGATTTACTAAGTAGATGTCTCGGTAAAAGAAATTCAATTCTTGCAGGTGGTGATAGTGAACGGAAAGAGCTACCGAAATATAATTTGCATATCTGTAGTCAGCAGCAAAAATGCTTTCAGGAATGTTTTGAAATCTTGCTCTATAACTCATACAAGAAGCTATTCTTACTGGATATATCAGGGAATTCATAATCGCCTAGTGTGCCCACATGCTCGTGAATATGACCTAAACAAATTTTATTGAACAATATCTACGCAATACGAATACCGAAATTCATCGCACTAGTAAAATAAATAATACCGCAAAATGGAAACGTTAAATTACACTTCAAAAAAGCTGTGAAAAGAATTTCGTAAGCACATATTTATTGCGTGCATTTTCGTGTCGGTCAAAATTCTTGTAATCGAATATTAGGGGGCGAGCACATAAATCGCGAATCTCCCGTTGGTTAAAATTTATGTGCTCGATTATTATAGATTTCACCTCTTAAGGCTCATCCAGTTCGTGGTGAATTTTTCGTATAAGGGTGCGAGCACAAAACTCGTAAATAGCATATCTGTAGAACACATAATTATTGCAACAGTTTTGAGTCATTTAAAATTCATGTTGTCGTTTATTAAAAATTTCACCTATCAAGGCTAATTCAGTTAGGGGTGAATTTTGCGTAAAAGGGTGCGAGTGCAAATTTGAAGAGCACATGATTATTTAAAATTTAAGTTATCGATTAATAAAGATTTAACCTCTTAAGGCTAATGCAGTGCAGGGTGAATTTTTCGAAAAAGGGTGCAAGCACAAAAATCGTAAGTAGCATATTTGGAAAGTATTGCTATTACTACTATTACTAGCTAATAAAGTACTGCTAATAGTACTATTGCAACAATTTTGGGTCACTTAAAATGTCTGTTGTCGATTATTAAAGATTTCACCTCTTAATGCTAATACAATTCGGGGTAATTGTATAATAATACTTTATCGTATAAACGGTGCGAGCACAAAAATCTTGTTAATAGCATATCTAGAGAGAACATAATTATTGCAATAATATCGCGTTGGTTAAAATTTGTGTGCTCGATTTTTATAGAAAGGCTCATTTGGTTTGGGGTGAGTTTTTCGCACAAGGAATTGAGTTAGCTAATTTGCTACGGAGTACTTGAAAAGCACATAAAGAACACATAATTGTAGTGCTTATTTGGTATTGGTGTCTCAATTTTTCTGATAGGTGGGTGCTAGCTTGACCGTAAGTTATAGCACCCCTACTAGTAAAATTTGATTTTTTAATTGAACGTTTCGAGCATAAAAATTGCGATTGCGGCAATTATTTTGCTTGTGGTACTAGTATATCAATCCTATTAATTTTCGTATTAAAATTTACGGTGTAACTTTCGTGTACAAATTAGGTACCTATTATAAATATGTGTAATTTACAAATATGTGTATTTCAAATATGTGTAATTTTCGTGTACCTCCTACAAATAAGTTTACAAACAGCAAAATTAAACGGACAAAATTCAACATTTGCATTTTCTGTTTAAGTTTCTAGGATAGGAAAATATTATACATTTCATTTATTTACTGTTGGATGATCATTTTTCCACTATTCTTAGTTCTCTAATATTGTTAGTCTTTCTAATATTTGTTAGTTTCTCCTAAATCTCAGCAACAAAATTTTGCAGGAAATATATTCTGGAGAAGAATTTTGTTAATTTTGTTGTTGTTATATTTGTACTAAACATTGTATTTTTTAGCAAATGAGGCAAACAATTTGTACCATATGCTGTGAATATTTTCTCTGCTATTCAACAAGTTTCTTACTTTGTTCGTTTTAGCTTATATTATTATTCATTAAAAATGCAAAACAATAAGAAAATACATTTAAAATTTGCAAATATAAGCATATTCTAATTCTACTTTCAATCAGCTAGTCCAGTGGTGCACAAACTATTTTCATTTGCGACCCAACATTTTCTGGAAAATTTAATGACGTCCCTGGATAGAAGTAACTTGAACATTGTAATTCCAAAACAGTTCTACCAACATCTCCACAAAAGCGGATACATTAGTTTTTGAGAAAGTTTGAAAATGTCAATGTTTACAAATTTAATTGTCAACGCGAAGTTTTAAAAAAGAGCAATATTTTCTAAAATAAACATTAAAATATTGGGAAAATTTGTTAAAAAATCCAAAACAGCTCTACGAATATCTCCACAAAATTTGAAACAAATCACCAATTAGTTTTTGAGAAAATTAAGATTGAAAATTTCGGTGTACAAATTTGATTTTCAAGGTAGAATTTATAACAATAAACTGCAATATTTGCTGAAATGAATATTAAAATATTGGGAAAATTTTCCAAATATTCCGGAACAGTTCTACCAACATCTCCACAAAATCTCAAACCAATCCACAAATTAGATTTTGAGAAAAAATTAGATTGACCAAGGAATTAAGAACCATGGTTTACGCACCACTGATCTAGTCTCAGTATGTAGACATGGTCTTCAGGGTTTTATATATAGTAAACTTTGAATAGTCTAATATGATTAAATAGGGTTGGTCTTCAAGATTTCATCATAACTAGACTTTGAAACTCTAGTCTATGTATGTAGACTAAATCTGGTCTACAAAGTTTCAATCAGACTATACTTTTGATTATCTATTTTCAGTTTGTAGACTATACATTGTTTTCAAAGTATCGTTTAGAACAGACTTAATAATAGTCTGATTGTGAAGGTGTAAATTGTTTAGAACGGAAGTTATAGCATCTATGTTAGATATTCCTGACCTAAAACCATATTGTTTATCCAATAGTCCAAGTCCGGCGTCGAGCTCGATTTTAAGTCTACTTAGCAGAAGCTGTCCCAGCGATTTCCCGGATACATCCAGTAAGCAGAAAGATCTGTATGGAAGGGGAGTGGACCCGGACCCTCATCCCCGAAATTGACTCATGGTACAATCGCAAACACGGCGAAGTCAACTTCTACCTACCACAAATACTAAGCGGTCATGGTAATTTCGCCGCTTATGTTAAGAGGATAGGAAAAATAGAAAGCCACAGCTGCCGATAATGCCTTGTAAGGGATACTGCTGAACTTACTTTATTTCAATGTTCGCAATGGGCTGATATTAGGGCCATAGCAGAACAGGAGGTAAGGGAACCCATTAACAGGCAGAAAATGGTCAATCTCATGATTAAAAGCGAGGACAACTGGAAGATAATGACAAATTTGTGCACCGATAATCCTTAAAAGAAAGGACGAAGACGAAAGAAGGGATGGTGTGGCAAGTCACAAAGGCCAACCCTAGATCAAAGAAAAGGAAAACAGAAAAACTATGGCTTTAAAAAACCGTCCGGGCTGCTCACCCTGAAGGAATGCGATACACCCCGGTATCGCTTGCGCATTTGCGTACTTTAAAGCCAAGTGGAAGTAGGGGTTTAGTGAGTGAGAGCCTCACACACAGGCTGGTAGAGCTTCCCCCAAACCACATATATAAAAAAATATATAGATCTGTATGATTTTATCTCTCCAATTGGTTTGTCCCCCTTTCTTGTGAGGATGAGCTTTACTCCTTCCATTTATCTGGAAAGTTTCCGGCAACTAGCAGTGAATTCATGATGTCCAGGACAAACTTCGGATGGTGTCGAGCTGTTATTTTTATAATCTCAGGAGGTATCCCATCTGGTCCCGGGGCTCTGCCGCTTCAAATTTGTTTTGTAGCCAGAGATAGTTCGTCGGCATTAAAGAGTGGAATGTTCGTTACATCTTTTTGTGCCCAGTCAAGAGGAGTATGATGTGGAAATAGAACTTCGGAAACTTGGCGGAAACTACTTCCGTTGTCATTGGTAGATTTGGGGACGAAGGTTTACATTTCTCCTGCCGTCCTGACCCTATATGTCCTTCTCTAGCTCTGTACAGAGTTTCCTCCAGTGGTTTGATTTCATTTATAAGTTGTCGTAGCTAATTTTTTTTTCTATTGTACGCTATGCTAAGCGCTTGAATGTTTCGTTGCTCGCTTGATTTTGCCCTTTGGCGTTGATACCTTCTCCTGGCCATGACGCATGCAGCTCTCAAGGTCCCGATTTCATCCGTCCACCACTATGTTGTTCTGTTTGTTTTTAATCCTGCTTTTTTGGTCAGAGTGTCGTCGCATACTTTGCAAATCACCTGCACCAATGTATCGACACTTTTTTGTGTGATTTTTATATTTCGTATACAATAGATTTTTTTATTTTCTCTTCGTTTAGATTGGTTATGGTCCAGCCAGAGTGTGCAGAGTGCTTCTTATATTTTTGCTTTACGTTTCCCCTTATGTTTTATAGTATGTATCGATGGTCGCTCAAAGCCTCATTGTCAAAAATGTTCCAGATGTTCGCTATTGAGTTCGTAGTGAATGTTAGGTCAAAGATGGAGCGCGAGTTTCCTCTATCAAAGGTCGGTTTATCTCCTTGGTTTTGTACGATTATGTCTAGTTCTGCTGCCCAGTCGGTGACTATATCTCCTCTATTGTAATACAGACAAGACTAGACAGGCTAGACAAACAAGACTAGACAGACAACACTAGATAGACAAGACTAGACAGACAAGACTAGACGGACAAGACTAGACGGACAAGACTAGACCGAGAAAACTAGACAGACAAGGCTAGACAGAGAAGACTAGACAGACAAGACTCGACAGACAAGGCTAGACAGACAAGACTAGACATACAGGACTAGACAGACAAGAATAGACAGACAAGACTAGACATACAAAACTAGAGAGACAAGACTAGACAGATAAGACTAGACTGTAAAACCAACCAGATAGATAAAACTAGATAGACAAGGCTAAACAAACAAAACTAGACAGACAAGACTGGACAGTCAAGACTAGACAGTCTAAACTAAGTATATAAAACTAGGAAGACAAGACTAGGCAGACGAAACTAGATAGACAAAACTGGACAGACAAAACTAGGCAGACAAGACTAGACAGACAAATCAAGTTGGATGATTTTCAGCAAGAAGCGAATCAAAGTGACAAATAATAGGACAGTTTTAAACTTTAAATGAATATAACAGAATATTTTTTTAAGCTGGAGTAAGGGATGGGATGATTTTGCTTGGCGGGAAAGTGGGACAAAATTTAATAACGAGACAGCTGCGAAGAAAAGATTATAATATGCGTACATATATGGAGACTTAGTGGAAACAAATGCACATCGATATAGATTGGTCTAGACCTGTGGTCGGCAAAGTGTGGCTCGCGAGCGACATGTGGCTCTTTTGGTGTGAGCTTATGGCTCTTTGGAAATATATTGAAAGATCACAAAAAGAACTGTACCTTGTCGGAAGTCTTACGACCGCCGCCGGCAAGTTCTTATAATGCCCGCTCCACACTCTCGCGGAGTAACTTCGGCGAAGTTGTTCGAGGCGCGGAACTAGTCGGAGGAGGCATCTACACTCTCGCCTTACTTCGCGAGGACCTCAGTGCCATGACTGACACCGAACAGGTGGTAGCTGCTGCTGCAACTATTTGTGTGTATGATATATAGGAAAGGACGAGTAAACACGAGAGTGTAGACGTGATACTCTCCCTTCCTCATACTCGCGCCTCGTGTCCCTTTGATTCAGGTACGAAAAACCGCTTCATGAAGCGAAGTTAGCCAAGGCGAGGCGATGAAGCACAAGGATCCGCTTTGTCATCAGGTTGTAACCTGACCACACTCTCGTTCCTCGCTCAACTCCGTGCTACTTCGCGAGAGTGTGGAGCGGTCAAAACTCACAGTCACAGCATGGATCTCGATTATTTCTTTTAGTTATTGTCTCGCAGTCAAGTCAGTCCATAGTTCTAAATTGTGCTTTTTGGACACAATTCAGAAACTCAAAATGGTTTCGAAGAATAAAAATATTGTCGATCGACATCGTGAATTCTAAACTGAATGGACTGAATTGTTTGCGTTGGTACCTAATGCAGCTGGTCTTCCAACTTGTCTTATTTGCCATGAAAAACTGGCAAACAATAATAGTCTAATTTCATGAAACATTTCGAAAATGAACATTCCACATTTGCAAAGAGTTATCCCATCGGTGATGTAAGTGAGAAAGCAATTGAAGAAATTAATTTTAAAAAGACAAGTTTATATTCTAACTACTGGATGCTGTCTACAAGTAATGCTAACTTGACAAGCTTTGTCGTGAGTCACGAAATCGTAAAAAACGGAAAACCATTCACTGATGGTGAGAACATAAAAAGTTGTTTTATAAATGGGGCTGGCACACATTTACATAATTTTAACAATAAAGCAGGTAGGTATTAGGAATAAAATCAAAAGAATCTTTTGACATAAAGGATACTGCGCAAATTGTCCTCTTTGCTCACTATATTTCATCTCAAAAAAGAACTGGGATTATTGCCACTCAAGAGAAGAAGATGATGAAAATGAAGTGACCGAATGTCCGAAGAAAAATCACATTCCACTTACTAAAATTGTGTCAATTGCAACAGATGGAGCTTAAAGTATGGTGCGTAATAAAAAAAGATTTTTACCAATTATTAAAAAAACAATTTGAAAAAATAAACATGACTTGTAATCTTTCCATTGCATAATTCGCTAGGAAGCACCTGACGCACAAACATTTCCATAAGATATTGGTAAAGTTATGATTTTCGCAGCAAGGCAAATAATATTATCGCAAAGGCGCTTAATCATAGCCAATTATGAAGAAAATACAAAAATATAAACAAAACATATGACTATAACTAAAACATACGTGGCTCTTGATATAGTTTGAAATCATATTAAATAAAAATTTGGCTCTTAAACTCATAGAGTTTGCCGACCCCTGGTCTAGACCAGGAATTCCCATAGTGTTTCTTAGGCGGGCTAATTTAATATTTCCCAAATTTCTGGCGGGCCAAGAAAAAAAAACGGATTTATATAAAAAAGTGTATATATATATATATATATATATATATATATATATATATATATATATATATATATATATATATATATATATATAAGTGATATATCAACAATTATTACAAACTTAAAACACCGCCTGAATATATAAATATATTCAGCCTTTTCGGAGCTCTATAACAATTATTGAGTCATTTTAGGACTAGCAAAACAAATCTCACCTGAAATTTGTAAGTTATTTTACAGCTTTCATAATGCTTTCGCATTTGTTTTGGTAGTCCTAAAAAGACTCAATAATTGTTATAGAGATCCGGAAAGGCTGAATATATTTATGTATTCAGGCTGTGTTTCGTTTGTTTTAAGATTGTATGATTATCTATAACGTAGGATGGTTTCACCAATTCTAACAAACTAATACTATTTATTAACACAAACAAATATTACAACCTACACTACTATTTATTAACAAAAATAAATATAATTAAAACCAAACTTATTCTTTATACAAATAAATAATAATCTTTAATGATTGCAACAATTATTACAAACTGCGATTACTAATTAATGCAGTATTTTATTCAGAATGTATTCACAACAACGCTTTTGAATGATTATCATTAAATATTGATCGTAATTTTGAATTATTTATGCTCATATATTTTCCAATTTTAACAAATAATGAAAACATTTGTTGAGAATTTTCGGATATTTATCGCATGATAATCCTTGATAAAAATCGATGGTACTTACGTATTAACGCCATCACCGCTACACTTTTAAATGCCGCCAATCTACAGCTAAAATTTTTATGATAAATTATAAAATAAAACATTTTATTTAAAATTAAAATTAATTAGTAAATTATTAGTAAATTAATTAATAAAATTAATAAAATTAAAATTTGTTAAACTCAAAATACTTTATTTTTTAACCCCGGTTAGATTAGGTTGCATGCCGCGAAGCGGAAAGATAAATCAAGACAAACATACGCGCGGAGGCGCGAACTCTCGATCCAATATATAGCGGTGGTGGCGTTAATACGTAAGTACCAAATCGATTAAGGAGTTGTTCTGATAAGAATTCTTAACATTGACTTTTCCATGTAATTGTATCAATTCAGATCGTATGTCTTTCTAAACGTCACGCGGATTGCAAGAAATGGATCTGAAAATAAAATGTAGTCGTGCGCGTGACTTAAAATCATCGAAACGTTTATCAAACTCTTCTAACAAACTCTGTATCATTTTGTAATTCTTTTCGGATTGAAGAATAACTGATGCCTAGGTATTTTCCTTTACTAATATTCCACAAGTTTCAAAATGACAAAACTTCCCAATTTGAAGCTGTAAAAGTTGCAAAAAAGTAACACAGCTTTTACTGTGTTACTTTTAAATGATTTTTTCCGTGGACATATCTAAGAAGATAATAAATAAGCTTACCATTACCTTGTAATTTCAAATTAAAGTCATTCATTACACCAATTATGTCTACTAGAAATGTCAAGTCTCATAACCAGTTAATATTTTGCAAAGAAGCAACATCATGATTTTTTTTCAGTTAAAAACTGTAATTTCGTTTCTTAAATCAGAAAAAAAATTAACGTTTATCCTCTTGAAAAAGCTATCTTACTTCTGAAAAATATATAACATTTCCACTGGAAATTCAGTCTCTTCTAAGCGAGTTTTACGAGCATCAGTTTTGATAATATTAACTGTCTTCTTTCATAATATTATTATTAAATTAACTTCTTTCGTAATATTATTCATTTTTAACACCTGAGCTATAAGGCGAATTATTTTCTTGGCGAATAATACAATGCTAAAAGTGTAATTTATCAGTATTTTCCGAGTCATTGAACTTGTTTGTTAAAAAATGTTTAAACCCTTGTTTGTGACCCATTATAGAATGAGCACCGTCTGTAGTCACTCCTACCAAATTGTTCCAATTATTATTGTTCGAACCCAAAGCATGTTCCACCGCAGAAATTATATCACATATCCATGTACTGCCTTTTAAGCTTTCCATTAACAATAACTCTTTAAAAATCATAAAATTTTCAGTAAATCCAGGAATAAACATTAGAAGTTTTGCCGAATCGCATATATCGGTACTTTCGTCCAAAGCAATGTGAAAAGCAATCAACTATTTTGAAATTTCTTGTAACTCTCGTAGAACATCCTCATCAATATCTTCTATTCTACGAATAATTGTCATTTTCGAGCAACTAATATCTTTGAATAAAAATTGTTTACCTGGGCACAGTCTGTCGACAACTTTTGACATACAATTCTTAAATTCAATTTTTATGTTTGGCAATTTCTTGCGCAATAACATAGATAGCCAAAAAAGTGAATTCATTTTGTTTAAACAGATTTTTAAACATCAATTTCTGACCACTGAAGGACTTTCATAGTGATAATATTTTATGTGTCTTGCATTACCAGTACTATTATAAAAATTACTGTGGTTTGTCGTAGTGTCGTTTAATATTATATTCTTTCAAAACATTTTGTTGGAAAATAAAACAAGTATCTGTACCTGTATCTGTGTATATGTGGAAAACACTTTTTTACCGTTATGAATAGTTTATTAAAATGACTAAAAAATCGCACCCACATTTAATTGTATTTGATTCGTAATACTTTATTATCTATTTTACAATTTTTTTAATTTTTATTGTTTTAATAAAAATATAAATCATCGCATCGATGTCGTGGGTCGCATCCACAGGGTTTGCGGGCAGCATTAGGCCCGCGGGCCGCACTATGGGAACCTATTCTTCTTGTTGTCCTCTTGGTGAACTCCTACGCGGAGCATAGGGCCTCAACAAAGACCTTTCATCTGACTCTATTCTGAGCGAGACGTTTAACCTCGTTCCACGTTTTTCCTGCGACCTTTAATTTTGGTCCTCTTCCACATGTTAGCTGGACGTCCCATTCTGCGAGAACCCTGCGGGTTCCATTGTAAGGCTTGCCTAGTGATGTTTCCTTCATCTCTCTTCAATACATGGCCCAACCATTTCCACTTGCGGTGTTTTATTTCTTTTTGTATCTCTTGCTGGTTTGTCAGGTGCCATAAGTCTACATTTCGTATTGTATCTGGCCAAAAAATGCGCAGTATACTTAGGCATTTGTTTATGAATAGCTGAAGCTTATTTACTATTGTTATGGAGATTCTCCATGTTTTGCACCCGTACAGCAAGATGGATTTCACATTTCAGTTGAATATTCTTAGTTTTGTTCGCGTGGAATACAGTCTGGAGGTCCAGACCGGCCTGAGCATACCAAATGCCTGTTTGGCCCTTTTTATTCGGTATGAGACATCGGTGGTGGTGCCTCCCTCATTAGTAATTATGCTTTCCAGGTACGTGAATTCATCTACATCCTCTATTTGTTAGTCAAAAAATGCGGAAGGCGCGGGTATTCTTCGTGGCGGCTCTAAGCGATTTGGTTTTGCCATTGTTGATTTTTAAACCTGCTTTGGATGCTTCTGCAGAGAGACGGCCGAGTTTGCTCTGCATGTCGGCGTGGGTGTGTACCAAGAAACAGATATCGTCTGCGTAGTCCAGATCTTCCAGGAACGAGTTTAACGTCCATCAAATGCCCTCACTTCTTGACACTACTTTGTCCATTATTGTGTCTAACAGTATGTTAAATAGTAAGGGCGATAGTACGCAGCCCTGTCTGACTCCCGAGCTAATGGTAATGTCGCTGCTCTTAGCGGCTTGGTGTTTTACATAGCAGGATGCGTCCCGGTATAGTTTCCTTACTAGGTTTATTATCTTTTCCGGTACCCTCTTTTCTTCCAGCGCTTTCCAGACTGCATTATGATAGATGCTATCAAAGGCCCTACGGAAGTGGACGAGGACCGCGTATAATGTAGACCTACATTCCACGGACTGCTCTATGATGATTCGCATTGTGTTAATTTGATCAACACAGGATCTATTTGGACCAAAACCCGCTTGTTCCTGACACAGACTGGGCCCTATCGAGATAGATAGTCGATCCAGTAAAATGTGGGAAATTATTTTGTTGATAGGGTTTCAAATTGTAATCCCTCTCCAATTGCCGCAGTCTGTAAGATCACCTTTTTTGAGGAGAACGACTATGCATTCTTCCTTCCATTCATGTGGCACATTTTCCGACTCCCACGCATCTACTATTAGCGGGTGGAGCAGTTTTGTTACCACCTTTAGGTCTGCTTTAAGTCTTTCTGCTGGAAGGTTATCTGGGTCAGCGGCCTTGTTGTTCTTAAGGTTCTTTAATGTAGTTCTGACTTCTTCTTCACTAGGTGGGTTAGGATTCACGTTCCGAACCGGGAGATTTATTTGATGGTCTTGTGGAAGATGTGGGGGATGTATGCCGTCCTCGACATCACTTTCTTCCGGGTTCAGCTGTCCGAGTATTTCTTGGAAGTATTCTTGCCATCTTATGAATTGATCTTCTTTGTTTGTCAGCAATTGTCTCGCTTTATTTTTTTTGGGTGTTCTCTTTTGACGTTTTTATTAGCGAGTTTTTTTGTTATGAGATAAAGTTCCCTTGTGTTGTTATTTCTTGCTGCAACTTCGGCTTTCGCTGCGAGATCTTCCGCCCATCTACGTTTGTCTTTTCTGGCACTCCGTTTTACCTTGCGGTTTATGTTCTAGTAGCTATGAGTCAGTGCGGCCTTCTCTTCGTGGTTAGGGTTTTGATTGATTAGGGCTTTTGCTGCCTTCCTGTCTTAGATTAGTTTCCATGTTTCCTGCTAGATCCACTCCTCTCTGTTCCGTTGCTTTCTACCCAAGGTCTTGTCGTCAGTTTCTAGCAATACTTTGTGGACTGCTTTCCATTCTCGACGATCTTCCTCTGTCATGTTAGTGGTATTTTCTTGCAGTTGCGTCTTGAAACTAGCTAGTCCTTCGGTTGCTTTAAGCTTGTCTGTATCGAATTTTATGCTAGCCGCTAACGTAATTTGTCTTTTTGGTGTTGCTAACTTTAGTTTAAGCGTGCCAACGACAAGGTAATGGGTTATGAGAACGGGGGTGTAAGGGGTTATGAGAACATCATGGTAACCCAAAAGTCAACCTCGCCTGCCCGTGGTGCACCCTTCTAGATAACTAAAGAGGCTCTGACGTCCGAATATTGGCGGGATAACCATAGAATCACTGGACAGAAATACCCTGTGGAAGAATAAAGCTTGTCCACCTGAGCTCTCAGAAGGAAGGAAACCTACCCAAACCAGGCATGTTTCATAGCCGCTGGATGGCAGTCCCATCATCAAACTCGGGTGCAGTGGACTAATAACCTGCCCATCTTAAACTCTTTATTAACGAAACCACTACAGATATTAACCGGACGGATTCTAAGATGACGACTTTGGCGAACACAAAAACTCGGACACGAATAGGAATATGGAACATTAGAACCCTACTGGAACCATCGAGACTTGCACAAGTGGTCCGCGAAATGACAGGATACAACCTGGAAATCCTCGGCCTTAGCGAAGTAAGATGGCATGGGTTTGGAGAACAAAATACAACGAACGGCGGAGCGTTTCTGTACTCAGGCAAACCACAAGGCGAACACCATGAGAGCGGAGTTGGCTTACTACTAAGCAAAAAGGCCAAGACTAGCCTACTATCCTGGCGACCAGTGAACGATAGAATTATTGTTGCCCGTTTCCCAGGGTTAGAAGAACAAGTATCCTTCAATGTTACGCACCAACAGAGTCAAACCCAATTGAAGCAAAGGCCACGTTCTACGAACAACTGTCTACCACCTTACACTCCATAACAGAGGGCGACATAATCATACTAATGAGGGACCTAAATGCCAAAGTTGGTTCCGACAGCACCAACTTAGAACAGGCAATGGATAACCATGGAATCGGAACGGTAAACGACAATGGGGAAATGCTGGTGGATACGTGCTTGGAACACAACCTGGTAATTGGCGGCACGCTCTTCCCGCATAAGAGGGTACACAAGGAGACTTGGATATCTCCTGACCAGCGTACAAAAAACCAAATTGACCACATTATCATTCAAAAAAGTGGAGAACATCACTATGCGACGTGAGAAACAAGAGAGGTGCAGATATGGCCAGCGACCATGGGAACCAACCTATGGTCTAGACAAAGTTGTATAGGCCCTCATAATCACAATTTTGAAACGGGTTTCAGGGAAATGTTTCTGCTATAAATAACTAGAAAATGAAATGTGAAAAGTTGTCTTGCCATTACTAAATTTGAGTCAATAACTGAATAGAATAGAACTGAATAAAATTTCAAGAAAATATTTAATAACAATTAGTTACGGTAAAACATTTAATTTTTATTTAAATTCGACTTATTTTCTGTATGAATAACATAAAAACCATAAAAACTGTTATTTTAATGTATATTCAATATTCTATACAAACATATTCTTAGTTTTTAGGTAAAACAGTAAAAAACCATATTAAGAAATATAGACAATCTTTGTTTCTAATTACTGTGTTATTCAAATTTAGGATATTCAATTAAAACATGTTTGGGTGTTTAAATATATAGAAGAAGAATAATTATTCATTGAAAACAAGGAATCAACAAAAGGCTATCGACCACTATGTCTTTCTGCCCTTTACATATTTATTTGTCATATACCGAATAAAAAAACTGTATTAAAGTACATATTAACAAGAAACGGATTTAAAATAATTTGAGAGTGTTTCCAGAAAAAACATCGATAAGATAGGAAGTTAAGTAAAGTCTATCTATGACGCTATGAGAACCTAAAAAGAAATCGGAAAGCAAAGGCAGTATTATATAAAGGTTTAAATGCTATATAAATGTTTGTCCAAGATCTTTAAATTTGGTTTTCAACTGGTAGTTTGTAAACCACTCGACTCAAGTGGGGAGCCCAAATTGACAAAGCAATTTACTGTTGCTGATATTTTACTAAACCATTTTAAATTAAGGAAAAGCAATGAGCGTGAAAAAGATCCAGTGGCGTCAACGATCGTCAATAGTCGGAGAATGCGGTGTGATGGTTAGCATGTTGTTAAATATGAAGCAAACTGGACTCGGTTAAAGATAATCTTCCCAAGTAACTCAGTTTGTAATTATAAATCAATTTGTTTTTATTTAAACACGCAGTGAAAGGATTTTTCTCTCGAACAAATTTCATAAGGTCTTCAAATAAGGTAATAAAAGTTGAGATAATTAAATCGATAATAGATATGAATCAAGGAAATCTTTCTTAGGGCCATTCGTAATATCCCTGTTTTAAATTAATTACGACCTACTATCATACAGAGGTTTTAATTATAGGGGTGGTAATGTATTTTAAATAAAGCAATGAATCACGGTACATTTCAATTATTAAAAACGGAATCCTACGTGAATTGAGCAAGACGTTCCGTTTGGTTCAAACATTTAAATCAATGTTGCAACAAAGTATCATACATTACAGTAATTAAAAGTTGGTGCATCCCGCTAGACCGACCACCACGCCTCTCTCTCCTGCCGAGGGTGTCGTTCATTGTGAGTTCCGCCATAACCGCAGTCCATCGCCAACCGTGTTATTACTACCCACACGCAATACATATCCGAACAAATAATAACACTATCTACCAACAATCGGGACAAAAAGAAAGCAAAAAAGTAATAATGTAATTTATCCTTGCCCTTAATTAATCAAAATTCAAATGAAGCGGCTTTCGTTACCAAATAAACACAATAATCTACCGATTGCTGAACTCTCGAGGGTAATAACAATAAATTAATTGAAACTCTTAATTACATCGGCCGATGCTTGTCTTAATGACGCGAACTGAATTAAGATGTAAACTCGTAAATTCCCATTACACGTTATTACAATCGGCGGCGACGGAGACATTTTTATGGGGTCCATCTCTTGTAATAATAATAGACGCTTTGAATAAACATCCGATAAATTACGAATTTTAATGAGGGTTGAGATGAAACGGGCGTAAAAGCAGAAAAAAAAGGAAACAAGAGTAATTTTCCCGGCACCGACGTAAACTAAATTTACTGCTGATAAACTACTTATTCCAAATTAAATTTCTTACAAATAATTTATAGATTCAGGACGTAGACTATGGATTGATTTACTCAAGGTCACAATTAAATTAATTATATAAATGTTTTAACAAGTTTGGTTGCAAACATCACAATTGCATTAAATTGAATACATAACATATTATATTGAATGTATAAAATGAGAAACAACTCACGGACTTTTATAAATATTCTTTTTAGACAAGTCAAGCTAAACTAGACAAACATGGGACTTCTTAGATGAGATTAAAATTATTAAACAAATAAGACTATAGATAGATTATACTGAAGATATAATAATATTCATAAGAATAAATATAGATTATACTAAAAATCGGAGGCTTATGCGCGGAGAAATAAATTAGTCCAGACCAGTAGTTAACAACCAGCAGCTTTGTACAGTTATATTCTATAATAAGTATTTTCGTTGTTGATTACACACGTGATGCCTGATTCCTAGGGCTCTAGGAAAGTTGATAGACCGAAAATTCACTGACTGAAAGTTCACCTACAATTCATCGACTAGAATGTTTACCGATCCGCAATTAGCGCTCGATTATTGACCCAAATCTATCTTCTAGATTAGTAAAAAATTCATTTTTTCCTTTGAGTGCTCAGTCTCTTAGTTTGACAAAAGACAAATAGACGGACAACATAATATATATATATATATATATATATATATATATATATATATATATATATATATATATATATATATATATATATATATATATATATATATATATATATATATGATGGAGACAAACAAGACTGGACAAACAAAACGATGTAGTTATACTAGATGTGTTATACTCGATGTAGTGGTCTAGTTTTTGATCTGGTTTCTGTAAATTAGCCAAGATGGGACAAGTATAAGAAGTACAAACTTTAGTAGATACTTGATGAACTAAATCATCTTGTCATTTCAAATCTATAATCGTACATAGACACAAAAGTCTATGAACAGACAAGAAAATAGACATACAATGGTGTAGACATACAATGTTATATACATACAAGTCCAGAGACTCGTAAACAGATAAGACCATTCGTTCATAAACCGACTAGACCATAGATTCATAGATAGACAAGAGCTTAGTACAAAAACAACACGGGCAGACAAGACGATAGGTAAATGAGTCTGGAGAAAAATATAATATTGAAATATAATCTAATAGATAGACAAGGCAAGCCATAAATAAAAATATTCACTGTAGATAGACAATATAACAGATAAAAGACTATAGAAAGACAAGTTTATCGATAAACTACTAATGGCAAGAAAATACTAATGGTAAGCAATACTATAGGCAGACAATACTATAGGTAGACAAGTCTATGGGTAGAGAAGACTATAAGCATATAATACTATAGACAGATAGGACTCTACACAGAGAAGACTATACACAGAGAAGACTATACACAAAGAAGACTATACACAAAGAAGACTACACACAGAAGAGACTATACACACAGAAGACTATACACAGACTGAATACAGAGAAGATTGTACACAGAGAAGACTACAAACAAAAAAGTCTATACACAGCGGAAACTATACACAGAGAAGACTATACACAGAGAAGACCATACACAGAGAAGACTAAACCCAGAGAAGACTATACTCAGATAAGACTATACACAAAGAAAACTATACACAGAGAAAACTATATACAGAGAAGACCATACACAGAGAAGACTAAACCCAGAGAAGACTATACACAGAGAAGACTATACACAGAGAAAACTATACACAGAGAAGACTATATACAGAGAAGACCATACACAGAGAAGACTAAACACAGAGAAGACTATACACAGAGAAGACTATACACAGAGAAAACTATACACAGAGAAGACTATATACAGAGAAGACCATACACAGAGAAGACTAAACACAGAGAAGACTATACACAGAGAAGACTATACACAGAGAAAACTATACACAGAGAAGACTATATACTGAGAAGACCGTACACAGAGAAGACTAAACACAGAGAAGATTATACACAGAGAAGACTATACACAGAGAAAACTATACACAGAGAAGACTATATACAGAGAAGACCATACACAGAGAAGACTAAACCCAGAGAAGACTATACACAGAGAAGACTATACACAGAGAAAACTATACACAGAGAAGACTATATACAGAGAAGACCATACACAGAGAAGACTAAACACAGAGAAGACTATACACAGAGAAGACTATACACATGGAAGACTATACACAGAGAAGAATATACACAGAGAAGACTATACACAGAGAAAACTATACACAGAGAAGACTATATACTGAGAAGACCGTACACAGAGAAGACTAAACACAGAGAAGATTATACACAGAGAAGACTATACACAGAGAAAATTATACACAGAGAAGACTATATACAGAGAAGACCATACAAAGAGAAGACTAAACCCAGAGAAGACTATACACAGAGAAGACTATACACAGAGAAAACTATACACAGAGAAGACTATATACAGAGAAGACCATACACAGAGAAGACTAAACACAGAGAAGACTATACACAGAGAAGACTATACACAGAGAAAACTATACACAGAGAAGACTATATACTGAGAAGACCGTACACAGAGAAGACTAAACCCAGAGAAGACTATACACAGAGAAGACTATACACAGAGAAAACTATACACAGAGAAGACTATATACAGAGAAGACCATACACAGAGAAGATTAAACCCAGAGAAGACTATACACAGAGAAGACTATACACAGAGAAGACTATACACAGAGAAGATTATATACAGAGAAGGCTATAGACAGATAAAACTATACACAGAGAAGACTATATACAGAGAAGACCATACACAGAGAAGACTAAACAGAGAGAAGACTATACACAGAGAAGACTATACACATGGAAGCCTATACACAGAGAAGACTATACACAGAGAAGACTATACACAGAGAAAACTATACACAGAGAAGACTATATACTGAGAAGACCGCACACAGAGAAGACTAAACACAGAGAAGACTATACTCCGAGAAGACTATACACATGGAAGACTATACACAGAGAAGACTATACACAGAGAAGACTATACACAGAGAAGACTATACACAGAGAAAACTATACACAGAGAAGACTATATACTGAAATGACCGTACACAGAGAAGACTATACACAGAGAAGACTATACACAGAGAAAACTATACACACAGAAGACTATATTCTGAAAAGACCGTACACAGAGAAGACTAAACACAGAGAAGACTATACTCAGAGAAGACTATACACATGGAAGACTATACACAGAGAAGGCTATACACAAAGAAAACTATACACAGAGAAGACTATATACTGAGAAGACCGTACACAGAGAAGACTAAACACAGAGAAGACTATACACAGAGAAGACTATACACAGAGAAGACTATACACAGAGAAAACTATACACAGAGAAGACTATATACTGAGAAGACCGTACACAGAGAAGACTAAACACAGAGAAGACTATACTCAGAGAAGACTATACACATGGAAGACTATACACAGAGAAGACTATACACAGAGAAGACTATACACAGAGAAGACTATACACAGAGAAGACTATACACAGAGAAGACTATACACAGAGAAAACTATACACAGAGAAGACTATATACTGAAAAGACCGTACACAGAGAAGACTAAACACAGAGAAGACTATACTCAGAGAAGACTATACACATGGAAGACTATACACAGAGAAGACTATACACAGAGAAGACTATACACAGAGAAGATTATATACAGAGAAGACTATAGACAGATAAGACTATAAACGGATAACAATCTAGACAAACAAGGATATAGATCAGCAAGTCTATAGACAGATAAGAATAAATACTCCCAATACAGAATGAACTTGTTGACGTGTCAGTCACAAAGAAAACTATAGAAAGAGAAGCCTATATACAGAGAAGACCATACACAGAGAAGACTAAACACAGAGAAGACTATACACAGAGAAGACTATACACAGAGAAGACTATACACAGAGAAAACTATACACAGAGAAGACTATATACTGAGAAGACCGTACACAGAGAAGACTAAACACAGAGAAGACTATACTCAGAGAAGACTATACACATAGAAGACTATACACAGAGAAGACTATACACAGAGAAGATTATACACAGAGAAGATTATATACAGAGAAGACTATAGAGACAAAAGACTATAAACGGATAACAATCTAGACAAACAAGGATATAGATCAGCAAGTCTATAGACAGATAAAACTAAATACACCCAATACAGAATGAACTTGTTGACGTGTCAGTCACAGAGAAAACTATACAAAGAGAAGACTATATACAGAGAAGACCATACACAGAGAAGACTAAACACAGAGAAGACTATACACAGAGAAGACTATACACAGAGAAGACTATACACAGAGAAAACTATACA
Organism: Phosphuga atrata; assembly: GCA_944588485.1. Classification (NCBI taxonomy): domain Eukaryota; kingdom Metazoa; phylum Arthropoda; class Insecta; order Coleoptera; family Silphidae; genus Phosphuga; species Phosphuga atrata. The sequence goes on from OX155905.1 coordinate 21,882,946, forward strand.
CAGAGAAGACTATATACTGAGAAGACCGTACACAGAGAAGACTAAACACAGAGAAGACTATACTCAGAGAAGACTATACACATAGAAGACTATACACAGAGAAGACTATACACAGAGAAGACTATACACAGAGAAGACTATACACAGAGAAAACTATACACAGAGAAGACTATATACTGAGAAGACCGTACACAGAGAAGACTAAACACAGAGAAGACTATACTCAGAGAAGACTATACACATAGAAGACTATACACAGAGAAGACTATACACAGAGAAGACTATACACAGAGAAGATTATATACAGAGAAGACTATAGAGAGATAAGACTATAAACGGATAACAATCAAGACAAACAAGGATATAGATCAGCAAGTCTATAGACAGATAAAACTAAATACACCCAATACAGAATGAACTTGTTGACGTGTCAGTCACAGAGAAAACTATACAAAGAGAAGACTATATACAGAGAAGACCATACACAGAGAAGACTAAACACAGAGAAGACTATACACAGAGAAGACTATACACAGAGAAGACTATACACAGAGAAAACTATACACAGAGAAGACTATATACTGAGGAGACCGTACACAGAGAAGACTAAACACAGAGAAGACTATACTCAGAGAAGACTATACACATAGAAGACTATACACAGAGAAGACTATACACAGAGAAGACTATACACAGAGAAGATTATATACAGAGAAGACTATAGAGAGATAAGACTATAAACGGATAACAATCTAGACAAACAAGGATATAGATCAGCAAGTCTATAGACAGATAAAACTAAATACACCCAATACAGAATGAACTTGTTGACGTGTCAGTCACAGAGAAAACTATACACAGAGAAGACTATATACAAAGAAGACCATACACAGAGAAGACTAAACAAAGAGAAGACTATACACAGAGAAGACTATACACATGGAAGACTATACACAGAGAAGACTATACACAGAGAAGGCTATACACCGAGAAAACTATACACAGAGAAGACTATATACTGAGAAGACCGTACACAGAGAAGACTAAACACAGAGAAGACTATACACAGAGAAGATTATATACAGAGAAGACTATAGACAGATAAGACTATAAACGGATAACAATGTAGACAGACATGGATATAGATCAGCAAGTCTATAGACAGATAAGACTAAATACACCCAATACAGAATGAACTTGTTGACGTGTCAGTCACAGAGAAAACTATACAAAAAGAAGACTATATACAGAGAAGACCATACACAGAGAAGACTAAACACAGAGAAGACTATACACAGAGAAGACTATACACAGAGAAGACTATACACAGAGAAATCTATACACAGAGAAGACTATATAATGAGAAGACCGTACACAGAGAAGACTAAACACAGAGAAGACTATACTCAGAGAAGACTATACACATGGAAGACTATACACAGAGAAGACTATACACAGAGAAGACTATACACAGAGAAGACTATACACAGAGAAATCTATACACAGAGAAGACTATATACTGAAAAGACCGTACACAGAGAAGACTAAACACAGAGAAGACTATACTCAGAGAAGACTATACACATGGAAGACTATACACAGAGAAGACTATACACAATGAAGACTATACACAGAGAAGATTATATACAGAGAAGAATATAGACAGATAAGACTATAAACGGATAACAATCTAGACAAACAAGGATATAGATCAGCAAGTCTATAGACAGATAAGACTAAATACACCCAATACAGAATGAACTTGTTGACGTGTCAGTCACAGAGAAAACTATAGAAAGAGAAGACTATATACAGAGAAGACCATACACAGAGAAGACTAAACACAGAGAAGACTATACACAGAGAAGACTATACACAGAGAAGACTATACACAGAGAAAACTATACACAGAAAAGACTATATACTGAGAAGACCGTACACAGAGGAGACTAAACACAGAGAAGACTATACTCAGAGAAGACTATACACATGGAAGACTATACACAGAGAAGACTAGACACAGAGAAGACTATACACAGAGAAGATTATATACAGAGAAGACTATAGAGAGATAAGACTATAAACGGATAACAATCTAGACAAACAAGGATATAGATCAGCAAGTCTATAGACAGATAAGACTAAATACACCCAATACAGAATGAACTTGTTGACGTGTCAGTCACAGAGAAAACTATACACAGAGAAGACTATATACAAAGAAGACCATACACAGAGAAGACTAAACACAGAGAAGACTATACACAGAGAAGACTATACACATGGAAGACTATACACAGAGAAGACTATACACAGAGAAGACTATACACCGAGAAAACTATACACAGAGAAGACTATATACTGAGAAGACCGTACACAGAGAAGACTATACTCAGAGAAGACTATACACATGGAAGACTATACACAAAGAAGACTATACACAGAGAAGACTATACACAGAGATGATTGATTATATACAGCAAAGACTATAGACAGATAAGACTATAAACGGATAACAATCTAGACAAACAAGAATATAGATCAGCAAGTCTATAGACAGATAAGACTAAATACACCCAATACAGAATGAACTTGTTGACGTGTCAGTTTCCTTTAATTATTAAAGAGTACTGAGAGATTAGGGTCTAATACATTTGTTTCTGATAGTCATATTATGATTAAATAAAAAGAAAAGAAGAAACTTATTTCCAGCTATCCTTGTACTATATACATCTAGTTAAATATTTAACACTGGACAAACAAAACGAGGTAGATATACCCTGAGTAAGGTACTGATCTAGTTTTTTATATAGTTCTTGTAAATTAGCCAAGGTGGAACTACAAACTTTAGTACGCACTTGATGAACTAAATTATCTACTAGACATAGAAACCTTAAATGTTTTAGCTGGGATATTTCCAGAGCTACTCAACTTGAAACTTAAGATTTTTATAAAAATGATAGTCTACGTGTTTATCATGCTTTACGTGTTATCATGCATATGCTTTACTCAAGGCAGAGCTACTAAGTTTAGTACATATGTAGCTAATTAAGTTGTCTAGTAAACACAGAAATCTAGAATGTTCTAGCTAGATTATATCCATTATAAACTAACTGAAAACTTAAGGCTCCTTGAGAAATGACGAGTTCTAGTAGTGCTGGTATTTCGTTTCATGTAGTTCTTATAGAGTAGACACAGTAGGATTACTAAATTTAGTTCACACAAAATATATAAGCCTATAAATAGAAAGACAGACAATACTACAGTTAAAGAAGACTATAAACAGGCTATAATATTGACAAATAGGACTTTAGACAATAGACTATAAACTGGCAGTGCCGTAAATAGATAAGGCTATCGATAAACAAGATACTAGACAGTCAAGACTATAGACAGATAGAACAACAGACAATACAATATATAGACAAGTCTATAGACAGATAAGACTATAGGCAGATAAAAATATAGATCGACAATAGTAGGTATACACAAATAAGACTATATACAGGCAAGGCTATAGGAAAACCAGACAATAGACAGACACGGCTATAGACAAAAGAGATCATAGATAGAGAGTCCTATAGACAGATGAGACTATGTTGAATCTAATGACGAGGCTCAGAGAGATAAGACTGTAGCCGGACAAGATTATAGCAGACAAGACTATAGACAAATAAGATTATAGCCCACAAGACAAGAGAGGCAGGATATATAGACAGACAATGGAGAAATAAGACTATATACAGGCAAGGCTATAGAGACATTCGACGGAAAACAAAACAGATAGAAACAGACAGAGAAGGCAGACAGTGCCATAGACACATAAAATCATTTTGACTCTAGAGACAAGACTACATAGAGATGATAGTATAGACAGGCAAGACTATAGACAAATAAGATTAAAGCAAACAATACTGTAGCAGACGAGACAATAGATAGACAAAATTATAAACAGACAAGACTATAGACGCACAAAACTACAAAAAAAAAAACTATATACTCATAAGACCATAAAGGAATAGGCTTATAAGACAATAAACAGTAAGAATTCTACAGTCAAGACTGTAAAAAGACAAAACCATTGAGAAATTCGACCATAAACAGATAAGTCTATAGAGAATCTTTTAAAAAACCTTTAGGCGGACAAGCCTTTAGTCAATTACTATAGTTGGATAATATTATAAGCAGAACAGACAAAATTATATACAAATAAGTCTATAGAAAACTAACAATAGACAACAGGACAACTCGGGCACGATCAGACAAGGGAGTCATGACTTGACTACGCGAGACTCATATAGACTAGACTGATACATATATACTAGACAGACATATCTAGATATAGAAGATTATCACGCAGACAAGATTAAAACACATAGGACAAAATCACGCACACAAGTTTATTCTGACGGAGAAATTATATAGAGCCATATTTCAACAGCAACACACTAGACAGACAGAGAGACTAAGCAAAACTGAATATGTATTTTTTTTAATGTTATTTTAACAATCTTTCTACACTCTACATCTACAGATGGAGACAAATAAGACTGGACAAACAAAACGATGTAGTTATACTAGATGTAGTGGTCTAGTTTTTGATTTGGTTTCTGTAAATTAGCCAAGATGGGACAAGTATTAGAAGTACAAACTTTAGTAGATACTTGATGAACTAAATCATCTTGTCATATGAAATCTAAAATGTTTTAGCTGGATTATTTCTAGAGAGAGATAACTTAAAACTTAAGATTCTTTAAAAATGGTAATCTACGAGTATTTCATTTACTTTACTGAAGGCAGAGCTCCTAAGTAAGTTTAGTAGATATGTTACGAACTAAGTTTTCTAGTAAACATAGAAATCGAAAATGTTCTAGCTAGATTATATGAATAGTTAGCTAACTAAAAACTTAAGAAAAATTATGAAGTTACTAGTATTACATTTCATCTAGTTCTTGGATTACTAAATTTAGTACACACAAGATAGACAAGCTTATAAATAGAGAGACAATACTACAGTTAGAGAAGACTAGAATCAGAAAAGTCTATTAACTAGTAGGACTTTGGACAAACAAGACTATAGACAGGCAGTATCGTAAATAGATAAGACTATCGAGAGAGTGGCAGTCTTTAGCCAGATATAATATACATAAAATACAATATATAAACAAGTCAGATAAGACTAAGGGAAGACAAGAATATAGACCGACGAGACTATTGACAATTAAGTTTATATACAAGCAAGGCTCTAGAGAATGCAGATAATAGACAGACACGACTATAGACATAAGAGATTATATACACAGTCACGTATTCAGATGAGACTAGCTTGAGAGACAAAACTACAAAGAGATAAGACTTTAGACGGACAAGATTATGGCAGTCAAGTCTATAGAAAAATAAGATTACAGCAGACAAGATTACAGACAGACAAGACATATAGATAGACTATAAACAAATAAGACTATATACAGGCAAGGCTATGGAGAAACCAGAAAATAGACGGTCACGGCTTTAGACAAAAGAGATCATAGACAGACAGTCCCACATACAGATGAGACAATTATGATTCTTGAGACAAGACTATAGAGAGATTAGGCTATAGACAAGCAGGACTATTGACACATAAGATTACAACAAATAATACTGTAGCAGACGAGACAAGATTATAGACACACAGGAATATAGACAGACGGGATTATAGACAGACAAGACTATAGACGCACGAAACTACAAAAAGCAAATTATATACTCATAAGTCCATAGAGGGTCAGGGTTATAAGACTATAAACAGTAAAAATTGTAAAGTTAAGACTGTAAACAGACAAGACAATTGAAAAATTCAACCGTAAACAGATAAGACTATAGTAAATGTTTTAAAAAACCTTTTACAAAAACTTTTACTTAAAGGCGGAATAGCCTTTAGTCAATTAATGTAGTTGGATAAGACTATAAGCAGAAGAGACAAATGTATAAACAAATATGTCTGTAGACAAACAAGACTTTGCATACACAGGTAAACAGACAACATAAGACAGGCACGATCAGGCTAGAGAGTCATTACTAGACTACTCAGACACATATAGACTAGACAGACACATCTCGACTAGATAGAGATATCTAGATTAGACGGCAGAACTTCACTACAATATTAAAGACATAGAGGATTACCACACAGACATGATTAAACCACAGGAGGACGAAATCACGCATGAAAGTTTAATCAGATAGAGAAAATCTATAGAAATACACTAGACAGTCTACGAGTCTACGCAAAACTTAATTAAGGACTGCATTCCTGTTTATTTAAATACAGACTATATGTATTGCTTTTGAATGTTATTTGAACACTCTGTATTATTATTATTTTTGCAAAAATATACAGAATTAACACCAAGTAGATTTATAGTTGCTATATTGCACTATTGGATTTCGATTTACGTATCACCCTGCATGTGGAGTTACTACTTCATCACTAGCAGATCATAATTTAAGTGGTTTCTTGTAGCATTCGTTTGTAGATTACACCATATAAGAATACCAAATTATTAATAACCTATATAATGTTAATGAATTTAATTAATAATCCTGTATAATATTTAGCTTTGAATTAAACATCATGTGCACTATGAGAAATATCAAGTGTTTGTTGGAATTTTTGGTTTTCAATCTTGTTCAAATCGGATAGAATTATGTTTAGAATGTTTAGATTGGTTGGTAAAATTAAGCTAAAATGTAGATCTATCTAATAAGTCAATTCTAGATGGGTAAGAAACTTATGATTATTTGGATTTTAAAGGTTTTGTTTGTTGTTTTTACCGCTTTTCAGAAACCTCATAAAACTACTAGGGCCATGTTTTCAAGTTTCAATAGATTTGCTAATAAAAAGATTGCGAATTCTTAGTTTAAACAGATTGTTTGAAGCAAATTTTCCAAAAAAATACCAAAGGGAAAACGATTTAACGAATATAATTAAATTATGTCTGTTTAGATTATTAAACGTTATCTATTCTGAGAATCTCATGTCTTACTTAGCAATTCTATAATACTTAGCAATTCTAAAAGATTTTCCTATAATATACAGTGTGTCCGCAGATGGGAGTAACCAATAAGGAAAAAACATTTATTTTTCATTTTACGACCAAAAGTCATTCTTTAAAAAAAGTTCTGCTAGTTGAGAAAATGAATTGACGAGAAGAACATTTTAGATCAAATGTACAGGTTGTTAATTAGCAAAGTATGAAAATGCTTAGGATAAGTACAATTAATGCTTAGGATAAGTAAAATGTTATGAAACAAAGTTGTTTATAAACTAACGTAAAGTCTGAATACAAATTTTAAATAAAACTTCAAATTTTTAATAATAATAATTTTTTTTTTAATAAAAAATTTGATTTTCAATACAAATATTTTTAATAAATAATAAATATTTTTTTTTAAATTTATTTATTTATTTAAATAATAACAGATTTCTAATTATTTGCATTCAATTTTTTTTTATTTATTAAAAAAAAAATAAGATAGCACATTTTGTATTCGTGCATGATACCGAAGTATGTAATAATTTGTTTTGGCAACAAGACGGCTGCCCTGCATATTGCACAGCTTTGGTCAGACAATTGTTACATGATCATTTTGACGAAAGGTATACATGGAGGTTTGCTGCAAACCATTAGCCAGCTAGGGGTAAATTGGGGTAATCTGTTATTAAGTTCTATATTGATGCTATATTGGGCAAGATTTAAAAAAATGTCGATGACGACAATTTAACCCATTTAACCCTGACCTTTCTTTACTAAATTTCTTTTTGTGGGGTTCCTTAAAACAAAAGGTTTATTCAGATGAACTTCTACATGATTGGCAAATACTAAAACAACGTAGGTTGTTGTTATAGAGAAGCAGTCCATGATTTGAATGTGCCGCGAACCATTCGTAAAGTGTACGGTAGATTTATTAAGTTAGCGGAAAAGTATTTCGAGTTGGGAGGTAGGTAGCTATGTAGAATAATGATTCAAAATTCGAATTTTTATTTCAAAATTTGTATTCAGACTTTACGTTAGTTTATAATCAACTATGTTTTATAATTAAAATAATAATAATAATAATTGTACTTATCCCTTGAAGCATTTTCACACTTTCTTAATTTATCAACACCCTGTACAATTGATGTAAAATTTTCTTATCGTCAATTCATTTTCTCAATAAGTAGAACTTATTATAAAGAATAACTTTTGGTCGTAAAATGAAAAATAAAGATTTTTTCCTTATTGGGTACCCCCATTCGCGGACACACTGAATAAATCTTTTAGAACTGTTGATTATTAATTAATGTAAGACATAAGATTCACAGAATAAATAACGTTAATCTAAACAGATATAATACAAGACATACAATTAGTTGTAGTAATTTATAATGACAAAATTACTCTTAAGAATGTTTAGTTTAAATTACTCTTAAGAATGTTGGTACTTACGTATTAACGCTACCGCAGCAAGAGGTCGCGTTATCGCGCGATATGTGGTCTGTATTTATCTGCCCTAATATAACCTAATCTAACCCTTATCCAATATATTTTCTTATTTCGGATCGAGAGGTCGCGCTGTCGCGTGATATGGGGTCAAGATTTATCTGCTCCGTTATAACCTAATCTAACCATCCATTTTATTCAAATCTGTAGCTGCGGTGGGGTCATTACATGTCAATTCAACACGGAAAATACCATTTCATCCTTAGCATCTCAGATTTTAGTGAGATTAGTGAGATTTACTCAGATTATAGTGCTGTAATGTTAAATGGGTTAAAAACAGGGAACACAATTTTTTTTAAACGGTGTAGCAGCCTTAATCGAGCTAGAGGCCTGGAATTGGTGCCATTTTACAGCATTTTTCACGGCCTTTCTATGATATAGAGCACTATATAGGTTAATATAAGTTAAAAAAATCACAAAACGTGTACAAAATTTTGATTTTTTTTTTTCAGAAAGTACTTTTATTGTTTATGTGTAATGTTTCACCAATAAAAGAGGTTAGGTTTCAATATTGAAACTAATACATTGAGAATTCAGTGTTGTAATCCGTTAAGGAATACAAATCACTTTGTCAGAGACAGGAAAAAGTTGAGAAATGCCACAGCATGAATGCCTGCATTGAATAATTCAACACAAGAAGACTATATTGAATCAGCATTTTTCTTGAAAAATCATTTTGATCAAGCACTGTTTATGAAAGGAACGCACTAATACCATGTGTTCATCCTCAAAACTACCTAAAAAATAGTCAGGAAATTTTTTTATACAAATTACGAAGCTTGGAAAAGAAGGTGTCGAAATCTCCTGATGAGATTAAATTAGCAGACATATTAGGTTACATCACTGTTCTCTATAAAACAAGCTGATGGCTTGGATATATTTTACAGAAGAATGGAGAACTTGACGAAGTAAAAATAACTTTACTTCGTCCAGCTGGACCCTCTACATCCTTCTCATATCCCAGAAATGCTGATATTCTATGGGTCTCAGTAATGGATGTCCTGATGAAAGTGAATCCTCTAACTCCTACCGGAAGATCCTATGTTCTACTTGAACGTGATATGTGTCAAACAAATGAAGCCTTTTCAAACTTAAAATGATTGACTTGTTGATCATTTTAAGTTTGAGAAGACTTCATTTGTGCTATTATTTAATAGTGTAACTTTTATTAATAGTAACTATAGTAACTTTCGTTTATTTTCATTAATTTGTCAATATAGCATTGTTGGATTATGAATACAGAGTTGAATTATTGGAAATGGAAGTTCAGACTTCAATTTTCTTAACAATGATGCCGTCCATTGCCCAAACTTACATTTTGACCTGTGATTTAAAACAATACTAGCTAGTCATGGAATTAATTTGAAAATTTTAAAATATGTAGTTTCTGAAAAAAAAAAAGATTTTAAAATGGGTTTTAATAAAAAAATTTATCTTAACCTATTTAGTGTTGTAAATCATTTGAAGGAGCATGACAAATTCTGTAAAATGCCACCAATTCTAGATTTCTAGCTCAATTGGGAAAGATTCTACAACAATTCAAGAAGTTATGAGAACTCCATTTATGAGGACTTTACAGCTCTGTAATTCAAAAACGAATTGACATATCTCAATAACATTTCATATTTTTCCAACTCTACACAAATAGTACACCTGTGCCAAATTTCAGGTAAATCTGAGACCGTGAGGTTTAGACCCTGCGTTGAGTTGATGTGGTATAACCCGGTGGCGTCGAAACGTTAGTACCGTAGAGGGTTGCAAATGTTACGGTGGCAAGTGCCACCGCCAGAACCGAAAGTGTTAATAATATTTGGTTTCATTTAGTGAAAATTGTTAAGCTTTTCGCTTTACAAAATTTATAATTTCAACGTTGTTGTAAAGGGAGCTATGTTGTAAAGGGAGCAGGAAGCTATAAAAACTGTGAACATTGTCTTACTTGATTCAGGACATGAAACGAAAATCCAATAAATACGAGTAAATCAAACGCGATGGCACGAAAAGCTTCTTAAGAAATATTCACCACGAGGCCTTACATGCATAATACGTTAACTTCTTAACGTGTATTAAAAAAACAAAGTCAGACGAATTTTGCGTAAAATAATTGGAATATATGTGCAAAAACTTAGTTTACTGGAGTCAAAAACACTGAAAATATTTGTATATGTTACGATAAAAGTACGTTAGGGCAGGTTAGGTTGGGTATAAAAACTTAGAAATCACAAAGATAGTAATTAACGACAGAAGTGATCGGGATAAAAAGAGGGTTACGTCTAGGATGCATAATGTCACCAATGCAATTTAATCTCTACCTCGAACTAATGTTCTCAGAAGCCGTCGATGATCCAGAAAAGTGAACGGTACCACAATAAACAATATAGGATACGCAGACGACACAGTGATCATAGCAAGCAACCAGCAAGACCTAAAACTACTAATGAAAAACATAAACAGAAAGGGGTCATAGGCCGTACTAAAACTGAACAGATCCAAAACAAAATTCTTGGTAATATCTTGGTTCATCAAGGTAAAGGGGGAAACAATCGAAAGAACTACCAGCACGAAATACCTAGGTACACTAATAAACGACAGATGGGACACACTACAAGAAATCAAGAGTAGGGTAGAACATGTCAGACTGGCATTCAACAAACTAAGTCCCTTGCTATGCGATAAATACCTAAATTTAGAAATTTGCCACAGAATGATCCAATGCTACGTTTCCTACTAAAAGGACGAAGAAACCTGGACGATAAAAGTAGTTCCACTAACAAGATCGAGGCGTTGGAGTGTCACTCACAATCAGAAGAATGTTCCGTATCCCTAGGATGAACCACCTTACCAACGAGAAGGTGCTGAGAAGGGCAGGTATGGACAGATTCAATACCATAAAGCAAGATCGGTTATCTGGGTCACCTACTAACGGGGCCAAAAAATCGAATCTCCAGGTTATACTCGAAGGAAAGATAGATAGATAGATAGGGGCATCGGACGTAAACAGCTATCATGGCTTAGGATCATCAGGAACTGAACCGGAATCAAACAATTTGGTGACATGTGCCCAGCAGCAATAAACAAAATATTAACAATTATTGATTAAATGATAATTCGGCAACGCACATAAGTGTAAAGCTAAAGAAGAAGGAGACACAAATATTTGTATATGGTAGAAGTGCTTAATTAGGTAAATATACACATTTACTGGTATATGTATGCATTTACCAGCATGGTTGGTTGGTAAATGTGAAATCGATCAACAATTGCCCGTGTTTAATTTACATAAGGTTATAATAATCTCATTGAATCTTATTTATTTATTTTGTTGTTGGGGTTGGCATATTATTAAAAGGCTTTTATAACATTACTACTTATTTGCCTGACAAGTTTCGGTGGAAAAACTTGTCGGGCAAATAAATTGTAATGTCATAAAGCCTTTTAATCTACTTCGGAGCTGGTAAATGTGAAACCAGACATATGATGAAAGTACGTAGTTAGGTAAATGTACACATTTACTGGTTTATGTACCCATTCACCAGCATGGTTGGTAAATGTGAATCTTATTATAATCTCATTGAATCTTATTTAGATTATTTATTTTGATATTGGAAGTGGGTTGTTTTTAGAAGGTTTTTATAACATTACTATTTATTTTCCTGACAAGTTTCGCTGGAAAAACTTGTATGGCAAAAAAATAGTAATATTATAAAAGAGTTTTAATAATATCCAGCTCCAAATAACAAAATAAATAATGAATATTAGGTTTAATATATAAGAAACAACAATTATTTAGATTTTCAACATTATATTGCATTGTAAAGATTTCGCTCAAATTTCCCATTAGTTTTCAGAAACTATTTTTGATTTCTTGTATATATAGAAAATATTGATAATTAAATATTAAATTAATTAATAATTTTATTGATTTCTCGATATTTTTCCTTAAATTTCCACTAATTTTAACGAATTTTCATCGAATCTATGTCGTTACATATTCCCAGAAATTCCAACAAGTTTCCACAAATATCGCAAAATTTTCTAAAACGTGGAATAACATTAAGGAAATTCTACAAATAAAAAACCTGGAAATTTCCACTTTCTGTTTTATTAACAACTTTCTGTTTTATTCCGTTATTCAACAAATTTTCCTCAAATCTAGTTAATAAATTAATAAAAAAACTCACTCACCAGAGCAGGAATTTCAACAGCAGTTTCACAAACACACGCACAAAACGTTTTACAACAATCTCACACAATTTTAGCACATTTTCACTGAATTTTCGCAGTTTTTGCTCACAAAAACCTTCATCCGCAACCGACAATCACACTACAAGAACTAAAAACGTTCGAATTCGTGTTGGACCTCACCTCAGTTGCACTGATAACGCTCGCTTCGACCCGATTAGTTTACATTTTTTTGCACCCCCAAGGCCAAGAAACCAACGAAACGCTACAAATCACTGCGATTTATTGTTTACCAAACAGAATCGCTACTCAAATTAGTAAAACAAAGGCATAAATCGATAATATTATAATATCTAGTTCTAGATGGTTTCGATCTAGACATTCCTTAATATTTTTCCGATAATATGTTTCGTCTTTGCTTAAATTGCCAATTTTGGAAATTTAATTTGCAATTCTGACAAAAATAATTTTGTATCTACAAAATGTATATAAATGAACTGGTCACTATAACGACAAGGAAAACTGCCACCATTTGGCTCAGTACTTTAAAAATCTACTCAACTGTGACCCACCCAGTGAAGACTTCGACTATAAACAAACCACACCAAACCCGGACTCGCTTCCCCCTTCATTGGAAGAAGTTGGCCAGATCATTTAACTTCTTAAGAATAATAAGGCAGCTGGAGAGGACTCTATCGTTGCTGAACTGTGGAAAAGTGCTGGAAACAATGCCACGCGCAAGCTAACCGAGATCATCCAGGACATCTGGGAAACAGAGAAATTACCAACCGAATGGAAATCTGCTCTGATCCGCTTCACAAAAAGGGAGATTTTAGGATTTAAACTAGTAACGTGGAATTTGTCTCGTCCCGGTAACATACAAGATTCTCTCGAAGGCGTTACAAATAAGGGCAGAAAATCAGTTGGATAGGCAACTGGGAGAATACCATTTGTTGATTTTAGGAAGGCCTACGATTCCATTGATAGAGAAACGCTAAACAAAGTACTCCAGGAACTAGCACTAGAAAAAAAAAACCGCTGACTAATCCTAGAAACTTTGACCAACACCCATTCAAAGGTTAAATTTAGAGGCGAGATTTCAGAAAGCCTGGAAATAAAAACTGGAGTGAGACAAGGAGATGGACTTTCCCACTTCTTTTCAACTGTGCCCTTGAAAAGGTTATGAAAGAATGGCGCAAGGAATTGAACAATTTGGGTGCTCAGTGTGATATCTACCAGGAACGTAAGAACGATGGACTGGTTGTAGATTGCCTGGCCTCTGCAGATGACATGGCACTGTTTGCTGATTATCTTGAGAGGGCAACAATGCAGGTAAACTGACTCAGAAAACAGGCTGCCAAAGTGGGTCTTCAAGTGTCGCTGGAGAAAAAGAATTCTTCACCAACAACAGAGAAGCAAACAGAGAGATGTTACTAGAACAGGGAAACATCAAGAGGAATGAGAATTTTAAGTATCTCGGCGATTGTATTGAACCCAACTTATCAGAAAGAGCATCATTATCCAAGAGAGTCAGCAATTTAGAACTAGCCTATCGGCTGACTAAGAACACTTACAATAAGAAATGCCTGTCACGCAACCTAAAACTTAAGCACTACACAGCAGTCTAACGACCAGAAGCCCTGTATGCCATGTAGTGTCTTTCCTTGAACCGAAGGGGTCTAATAGAGAAATTGGAAATCAGAGAGAGGAGAATCCTCAGGAATATCCTAGGCCCGTTAAAGGAAGATGCGGAATTCTGAAGACGGCATAACTCTGATCTCTACGAACATATTGAGATGCTCTCTGACTGTGCAATGAAAAGAAGGGTAGCTTTATTTTTATTTAGTTTATTTATTTTATTTATTTTAATTTAGTTTTAGTTTCCAGCGTAGATTACAGATTATCTACACTAACCAAATTTAATATTGAGTTAGAGAATGAAGTCAGTTAATCAACATTGGAAACTAGAGATTGATATATAATCCACAAGTCTAGTTATCTAGGTTCAAATTGTACGCTATTTTTGGCGCTAATAAGACCATTAAGTTTTGGTCTGTTTCTTAGATTAGAGAGTTTTTAGGCTAACTAAATTTAATATGCAGTTAGATAATATAGTCAGTTAGTCAACTTTGTAAACTAGAGATTGATAACTAGTCTACAAATTTAGTTATATAGATACAAACTTTATGTTATTTTTGGAAAATAAAAGATCTTAAAGTTTTGGTTTCCAGCTTAGATTACAGACTATCTACACTAACTAAATTTAATATAGAGTAAGAGAATGAAGTCAGTTAGTCAACATTGAAAACTAGCGATTGATATATAGTCCACAAATCTAGTTATCTAGGTTCAAATTTAAAGCTATTTTTGGCGCTAATAAGACCATTAAGTTTTGGTATGTTGCTTAGATTAAGGAGTTCTTAGGCTAACTAAATTTAATATGCAGTTAGATAATATCGTCAGTTAGTCAACTTTGGAAACTAGAGGTTGATAACTAGTCCACAAATTTAGTTATATAGATACAAACTTGATGTTATTTTTGAAAAAAAGGCATTTTCAAAGTTTTAGTTTCCAGCTTAGATTACAGTCTATCTACACTAACTAAATTTAATATGGAGTTAGTGAACTAAGTCAGTTAGTCAGCATTGAAAAATAGAGATTGATATATAATCCACAAGTCTAGTTATTTAGGTTCAAATTGTACGCTATTTTTGACGCTAATTAGACCATTAAATTTTGGTCTTTCGCTTAGATTAAGGAGTAGTTAGCCTAATTAAATTTAATACACAGTTAGATAATATTGTCAGTTAGTCAATAAAGGAAGAAATTTTCAGGAAAAACCTCAAAGGAAAGGTACCACCTGGACAGAAGAGAAAAAGGAGTTACACCGGCAGAAGATGCGACAATACTGGGCAAATGTCAAAGCCCAACAGTTGAACAAGCGTGGTCCAAAGTAGGCCCATTCGAAAGAAGAAGAAGAACTGATTATATTATATCAAAAATAGAACCTTATTGCCAAGTCTTTTCGACACAATCGGACTAGATTATTAAGAATTTAGTCTAGTATATAACAGCAAGACTAGTCTATATGATCAGACTAAATTATTAAAACTATAAATGAAACCTTGAAAACCATGTGTAGTCTACACAATCAGACTTGTTCTCAATGTCAATCAACTCAGTCGCTGAAACGTCTATAAATTAGCAAATAGAGATATATTTTCAAACTTCTCAAGTTTTCAAAACTTCAACTTTGAAGAGCTATAACTACCTTCAAAATCTAGATGGACTATTTCAGATTACAACATGTACTGCATAATTTAGTTGATTCAAAAAATTCAACGACTGATTCAAATTTCACATTACTAGGGGTAAACAGTACAGTGATCGGTCATTTTAGAAATCGAACAAAGAAAACAATAAATTGCATGCTTGTATAAAATGAATTTACGAATTATTGTAGTGCTAGTAATTGTAAAAAACGTCACTTTTCTATTTAAATAATAATTCGAATCAAACATTTAAAATTTTATAGTAAATAAGAAGATAAATAGTCGATTCATCAAAAAACATAGTTATAGATCATAAGAATGTAGTGATTGTCTAGTGGATTTACAGTAATTAGTCAACGCTTTATAATAAATAAAATTAATTTGAAAATATGAAAAACTATTATGAACTAGTGATCACTCCAGTGATGAACACTCTAGTGATCTAATAAAAGAAAAATATTTAATTATTGTTAAAAAAAAACAATTTAAACATAAATTAATAATTAATGTTATGTTTATTCATTTAATTGCCAACAATATTTTCTTGATCCTCAATCAACTCTATGATTTCTTTCCCGCCAGTTTTCCGTTTTCCTTTTTGTTTATCTTTTTTTTTCGAATTGGTAATACCATACCACATTATAGATAATCATACAAACTTAAAACAATCGGAACACAGCCTGAATATATAAATATATTCAACATTTCCGGAGCTATATAACAATTACTGAGCCTTTTTAGGACTAGCAAAACAAATCTCATGTGAAATTTGTCAGTTATTTAATAGCTTTCAGTCCACCTTCGTGACACTACAAAAACCATAAATATAACATTGTTTTTAAGATGTCTTTCCATGAAGTTTGAAATTGCCGTGATCAATTTCATAAACATTTTCTGCCCCACGAGGGGCTATTATGTTTTTAATTTTTGGATATACCATAAAATAAGTTTCATCACCATTGGAAACACGAGTCGGATCTTTTAATATGTTTAAATATTTAATTTTTGATAAATAATCATATATTTCACTCAACCATTTTTTAATATTACTCTCACTTATACAAGGGCTTTAGTTGCTCTTTCTGGAAATCTTTCAATAAGAATCGGATTCCTTTTAAGAAAGGCTTTATACCACCTATTTCCTAGAACATTGTCACAAAAAGGATTTTTCATTTTACTTTGATTCAAAAACTCTTTGACAATAGCTTGTATATTGATCTCTAGGAAATCCTATTCGTTGACAATCAATTATCCAACATACTAGGTTCTCTTCTGCATTGCATCCTAATACAGGAGACGGACCTGTAGTAGATTTGATGAATGCATCACTAATTCTAAATTGAATTGTTGGTTTGGGAATATCATACTTTTTTGAAGCTGTGCATTGTGACATCCCATTTTAAACTGCATTAATAGCATCTTCAATTTGATTATCCGTATATTTTTTTATGAAACTGGTAAATAACTGGCATATTTCACACGAGATTTGTTTTGGCAGTCCTAAAAAAACTCAGTAATTGTTATAAAGCTCCGGATAGGTTGAATATATTTATATATTCAGGCTGTGTTCCGATTGTTTTAAGATTGTACCTTTTCTTACGTTTGCCATTTTATGTATATTAACACTAGCGTATTTAACCTAGAAATAAATAAATTAGTATTTTCACTAACTACAATAACAAATACATAAATAAATTCAAGTAAAATAGATTTTTCATTTTTAATTGCTTTAAAATTGTGTACTGAATACTTTTCTTGTCCTCTTAGTTGTAGGTTAAACACTCTAGGAATAACTGTCACATAGTTACTCTAACGTCAAAATACTAATTGGTCGGATGATCTATCACTATAAAAACTGTTTATCGTGCGATATTTATTGTCTTATTATATTTTTCACAGTCAGTTTATCATATTTTTATCAAAAAACTTTTTATTTTGTTAATTTAAACCTGTATTCATTTACAAATGCCAAAAATCAGCACAAAAATCATTATTAAATCATGGAAATATCTAGAAATAGTAAGGTTACTTTTTGTACATTTCTGTCTAAAATGACGTAAATATTGGAATGGTCATTTTATTAATTAAATACACACATGAAACTTTAAGTTATAACAAAGTTATGGGTTGTATCCAATACAGAAAAGAATATAGAATTTTCTTCTGTTAATAAACAATTATGTCACCAAAAGATTGTCTTATAGTTATATAGTTTTCAAATTATGACCAATCACTACATACTGACCAATAACTGTACTATTTACCCCTATGTAGTCTAATAACTCAGCAACCTATAAATTAGTAAATAAAGCCGAGAAACTGCAATTTAGAGGAGCTATTCGCTCCGTGCACAACCGCGCTTAGCGCCACCCGTGGCCAAAAATACAACATCGTGTAGAATAATAGTGTATAAAAACAACAAGCAAAAACAAAAAAAATAATAAATTATACGATATTTGACAGCAAAGAAATTATAGGTTATGTAATAGGTTTAGTAATACGTCAATTCTGTAATAAGATACTATCGAGATAATATTTATAAATTAAATTCATAATGGATGAAATTATTTTAACTGGCTTTGAAAAACAATACCCCTGTATTGATTTTAATAAACAAAAAATTGTGAATGGTGTAAAACCAATTCTAAGTGAGATTAACGTTGTTGATGTTGAAGAGTTTAGAATTAAAAATCAAGGAACTATAATTAAGTGTAAGGTTTTTCGGCAAACTTTCTGAAGCTCCAAATGTTTCTGAAGCTCCATATAAAGTACAATTGCAAGTAAGTTGTGATTATTTATTAAATAATAAATGTCTTAATGTATTCATCATCATCATCATTTCCTTTACTCCTCGTGGGAGCATAGGGCATCAACAAACGCTCTCCATCTGATTCTATTCTGAGCCAGGGCCTTTACCTCGCGCCACTCCTTTCCGCTTGCCCTGGATTCCTGTACGACTGTCCTCCGCCACGTGATTTTTGGGCGGCCTCTCTTTCTTGAACCTTGGGGGTTCCAGTCAAGAACTTCTTTTGCAATATCCCCCTCCGGCCTTCTAAGTGTGTGTCCGATCCATTTCCACTTCCTTCTTCTTATTTGGGTTTCAAGACGCTCCATATTTGCTTTTTTCCAAAGTTCAATATTTGCTATGGTATTGGGCCAAAATATTTTAAGTATTCTTCTCAGGCACTTGTTCGTGAATACCTGAAGTTGTGATACTATGGTGGTAGTCACTTTCCACGTTTCGCTACCGTAAAGAAGAACTGATACTACATTAGATTTGAAAATTTGGAGCTTTAAGTTACGGGAAGTTTTTGTTGAGTTCCACAGATTGTTAAGCATTCCGAATGCCTGTCGCGCCTTCTGTATCCGTTGTTTTACGTCTTTATCAGCACCACCATCCTGTGAAATAAGGCTTCCAAGGTAGCAAAAACTATCTACTACCTGTACTTGCCTGACATCTATCTTCAGGTTGCAGGGGGCTGTCGCATTGATTTTTATCAGCTTGGTTTTATCGACATTGATTTTCATTCCCACCTGCATTGCGTACTTTTTGAGAGCCTCCAACTTTTTTTCCATATCTACTTTCGTGTGGGACAGGAGACAGATATCATCGGCAAAATCTAGGTCTTCTAAATGCCTCACGAGCGTCCATCGAATTCCCCTTGTTTTTTTATTTGCTTTCTTCATGACCCAGTCTAAGACTATGGTAAACAGAAGTGGGGAGAGCGTGCATCCTTGTTTTACTCCCGAATGCACTGTGAAAGGTGTGCCGCGTTGTCCTTGGTGGATTACCATGCAGCTTGCTTCTTTGTATAGTAATTTGATTATGTTTATGTACTTTGTAGGCACCCCGTAGCTGGCTAGTATTATCCACATAAATTCCCTGTCCACACTATCGAACGCTTGCTTGAAGTCGATGAACAGTAGATAGAGTGGTGACTGCCACTCGACAGACTGTTCAACCATGATTCTGAGGGTGTTTATCTGGTCGGTACAGGACCTGCCAGGCCTGAATCCCGCTTGCTCCTTGCGTAGTGTCGGTTCAACCACATTGCTGATCCGGTCGTGAATTATTTTGGAAACTAATTTGTTAATGGTGTTAAGAAGAGTTATTCCTCTCCAATTGGAGCATATACTCAGGTCTCCTTTTTTCGCCAGTTTGATAATTAGGCCTTCTTTCCACGTGGATGGTATTACTTCTGTTTCCCATGCTTCTCGAATTATAGGTGTTATAATCTCGGTGATTCCCTTTATGTCTATTTTAAACATCTCCGAGTATGTCTCGTCAGCGCCAGGCGCCTTGCCGTTTTTAAGGTGTTTGATGGCGGCCTTCACCTCCTCTATGCTTGGCGGGTCGTCTCTAAATCTTCTGTTTCCGCTTGGTGTCATAGGACTTTGTGGTACCTCTTCCAACGGTGTGTTTAGGAGCTCTTGGAAGTGTTCTGTCCAGCGGGTTATTTGCTGTGCCTCGGTTGTGCATAGCTTGTCGTTCGTCGTGCGTATTGGTCGTTCTGAGGGGTAGCCTGTGTTTGTGAGCTTTCGTGTCAGGCGATATGTTTCCTTGGTGTTCATGCTGTCAGCAGCTAGTTGCGCTCGGGTTGCAATATCAGCTAGCCATTTCCTCTTATCAGTTCTAGCACTCTTTCCCACTTGCTTATCGGCTGCGTTGTAAATCTGGGATAGCCTTTGTTTATCTTTATCTTCAGCACAGTTTCTTTGTTGCTTTAAGTTTCGGCGGTCTTGGATTAATTTCCAAGTCGCATCAGATATCCATTCTTTTCTCTCATTGGATTTGTACCCAAGGATGTCTCCAGCTCCTCTTAACGCATCTACGATGCTTGACCATCGTTCTGTAATGTCTTTGTTCCCTGTGGTCTTGTCCTTCAGTCTGTTGGCTACTTCCTCTGCGAAGGCCTTTGCCGTCACTTTATCTTGAAGTTTTGCGATGTCAATTTTCTTTGTCTTCCTGGTGGCTTGGCGCTTGGTGTTTGAGATCAGTTTAATACGTAACTGTCCACAGAGAAGGTGGTGGTCGCTATGTACGTCGGCTCCACGGTGATTCCGGACGTCAAGCAGTGATGTTCTCCATTTCTTGCTTATGCAAATATGATCTATCTGATTTTGGGTTCTGCCATCCGGTGAGCACCATGTCACTTTATGTATTTCCTTGTGTGGAAAAACTGTTCCGCCTATAAGCAAGTCGTGGTTTGTGCAGAGGTCCGCTAGTAATTCTCCATTTTCATTCATTTCCCCTGTACCGTAGTTTCCCATTACTGTCTCCCAGTTAGTGCTGCTTTTCCCAACCTTGGCATTGAAATCTCCCATCACAACTTTTATATCCGTCTTTTTAAGTTGGCGAATTGTGCTTGACAATTGTTGGTTGAATGTATCCTTTTCTTCTTCTGTAGCTGCCATTGTCGGTGCGTAAACTTGAATTATTGATATATACATCGAGCGCGTTCGGAATCGTGCTGTTATTATCCTTTCTGAGATTGGGCTCCAATCTTCTAAACTTTGCTTTGATTTCTCTGTTAGCATGAATCCGACACCACCTCTGCGCGCCTCGCCAATTTGTTTCCCGGAGTAGAGGAGCACCTCTCCCGTTGATGTTTTCTTTACGCCACTTCCTTCCCATCTGATTTCACTTAGGCCTAGTACTTGTAAGTTGTATCTCCGAAATTCTTTCGTCAGTTGTGCTAAAGTGGTTGGCTTCAGCAACGTCCTTACGTTCCATGTTCCAAATCGTGTCCGATCTCGTGCGCTAAAAGTCGTCATTGATTTCATCTGTCCGTTTCCGAGGCTTGTTGGTGTTTCTTTTACAAAGTTGAGTTTCGGTATAGCAGGTTGTAAGCCTGTTGCTACCTAGTCTTATTTTGGTCCGCGGAGGCTATTTTATTTTACCTCTACCCTTCAAGCATGCTTGACGAGCGTTCCCCTATCCGCCACCTGGGGACGCACCCTGTAGGGGTTAGACTTCCCTCCAGAGTATCTTAATGTATTATGAAGTTTTAATTATAATCTACTATTTTGTTAGTTGAATGATAAACGATACGTTATTCAAAGTACAAGACACGCGTTTCTCATGCATGCGGAAAATGTAAACATATTTATGCACTGATTCATGGAATCGAAGACTTCTGATGAGCAAAATGTCAATATATTATATTACAAAATACATGTCAATATAACTATACGTGAAGTTCTTAAAAGTGTCACATTTGGCGCTAGTCCTGTTGCGCTCGGAGCGAATAACTGCGTATAAAATCTAGATAGAAAATTATAGTTCTTAACAAATACTAGATAATTTTATAATCTACGCCCGTACCAAATTGCGCATTGTTTTCTAGAGTAATAACAGAGCAATCTTTTATAGATTAGTAAACAAGTTAGAGTCGATATTTCCAAAGATACCTAAATTTTGGGGCGCTAAAACAATAACAGAAATCTTAACATAATTTTGTAGTTCTTAACATATGCTAGATAATTTAGAACCTACGTCTGAACTAAATGTCATTAAAACTGCGTCTGAAACAAATGTCATTGGTATTTAGCCTCACAACTGAACAATCTACAAATTAGTAAACAAAGTCGATATTTTCAACGGAACTTCAACTTTAAAGTTGAATTACTTCCACAAAAATCTAAACAGAAAATCTTAATCCTCAATATGTACTAGATAACTTAGTAGACTACGTCTGTGCCAAATATCATATTTATATATCATTGTTATCGATGAAGCTTCGAAAACCAAGTCTAGTCTATATTATCTGACTAGATTATTAAAAATATAGTGAATAGATGAAACAGAAAAGACCAACTCTAATTTAAATAAACAAACTAGATTAATAAGAATTTTGTCTACACAAAATGGAGTTTTAGTTGTTCTCTATCTCTCTCTCTCTCTTTCTCATTCGGAAGATTAGTTGGCAGCAATTCTTCTCCTCCACTCCTCTCTGTTCTCTGATAGTCTTTTCAATTGTTCATATGATTTTGTACCATTGCTTCTATAACATTGATTATAAAATCATTGTACCTATACAGATGTCCTATTAACTGGTCTGTTCTCCTCATTATTGTTTTCAATAGGGCTCTATTTTCATCAACTCTTGTGTCCAAGTTTCTGAGCCGTACAATGCCACACACTCCAGCCATAGCATTTTATAAATGCTTGTTTGGTGTCTGCAATTAAGTTCCTTGATGTAAGAAGCACCCGTTTGTTGTTGTCGGCTATTTTTGCTTGCGAAATTCTGCTTTTTATGTCTGCTGAACTTTTGCCATCTGATGTGATTTTGATTTATACGTAGGTAGGTGAACGTATTAACTTGTTTCAGTGGTACACCGTTAACTCTAATGTCGGCTGTAATTTGATGGCGGCAGCATACCATGATCTCTGTCTTCTGTGTGTTGATTTTCATGTTGTACTTTTCTCGTAGGATCTTATTCATTCCTGTTAACGCTTTTTGAAGATGTTCTTCATTCTCTTCAATGACAGCAATGTCGTCAGCAACCCTTGCCATTTTAATTTCTACTCCATTGATCTTGATTCCTCCCATAGCCTGTTTACATTCCTTAATTGCCTCCTCAATATACAAGTTGAATAGTACTGGTAATAAATTGCATCCTTGACGTACTCCTTTTTTATGAATGCCTCTTGTAGTTTACCCTTTACATTTATAATGCCTCTTTGATTTTTGTACAGTTCATGTACTATCCGTCTGTCTCTGAAATCTAGACTAGCATTAGGAATAATTTTCATAAACACATTCCAATTCACATTATCGAAGTCCACAAATGCAACAAACAGCATTCTTTTTAGGTCCAGCATTTTATCTACAATCTGTCTTAACATTAAAATAGCCTCCCTTGTTCCTCTATTCCGTCTAAATCCAAACTGCTCTTCATCTAAATTCTGATGTTGAATACATTTTGTTGTTTATTCGGTTGTATACTATTCTTGTTAAAATTTTAGACATGTGTGATAATAGACTCAAGGTACGGTGTTCTTCACATTTTAGAGTACCTGGATTCTTTGGTATTGGGATTATGATGCACTTTTTAAAGTCTTTCCGTTTTTTCTCAAGTTTCATATATTTCTTTGATTAATTTAAATATATAACTATGTGTTTCGTCATCCAATCCTTGTATCATTTCTCCAGTTATTTCATCACGTCCTGATGATTTATTGTTCTTCAGTTCTTTCACAGCCTTTGAATATTCCTCTTTTGTTAGTGAGGGTCCTAACTGATCATTTGTTACATTTTCTTCTGTTTACAGATTACTCATCTTACTTGGATCTTCATATAAATTTACTATGTAACGTTTCCATCTCTCTCCCACTTCCTTGTTCTGAGTTACCAGTTTTCCATTTTCATCCAATATGGTATTACTTCGGCCATTGACTTTCTTGAACTGCTTCCTAATCAGTTCATAGGTTGTATCTATATTTCCCTTCTTTAGCTTTTCTTCTACTTCCTTGCATTGTCTCATTATATATTCTTCTTTAGCCTTCTTTCCTTTTCTGTTGACTATGTTTCGGTGTCTTTTAAAGTTTTTTATTCCTTCTTCACTTTTTGAATTTTTATTTTTTTCCTTTCTTTCATAAGTTCTAATACATATTCAGTAATCCATTGTTGTTCTACTTGTTTCTTTGTCTTTCCTATTTCTTGATCAGATGCTTCTAGGACTGAGTGTTTCAGACCAATCCATTTCTCATTTACTGTACCATTTGGTATTTCTTTAACTTTCTGCTGTGTCAGTTCTTGATATCTTTCATTAACACTGCCTTGTCTTATCTTTTTGACATCATATTTGGGTATTCTTTAGCACTATTTTTCTTTCTTCTTAATCTTAGCTCAGATTTTAGCAGTACTAGATTGTGGTCACTGGCTACATCAGCGCCTGGATAACTTGTACATTGTTTAACTTGGTTGCGGTATCTTTCTCTTACCATTACGTAATCTATTTGGTATCGTGTGCTGTCTCCGAGTCGACGTATATCTTCTTCTCTTATGCTGCTGGAACCATGTATTTGCAATTATTAGTCCTTTATCTTTACAAAAGTCAACTAGTTATTGCCCTCTGTCATTTCTCCTACCAAGTCCGTATTTGCCCACAGTATTTCTATCTTCCTCTTCACCTTCGGAAGCATTACAGTCTCGAAGTATGATGAGGTTGTCTTTATCTTTAACCGTTTCCATTACTTGGCATGTATGCCTGTATTATTACTGTGTCAGTTGGTTCATTTTTTATTCTTACCATTACTATTCTATCATTGTATTGCACATAGTTCTTCCCTCGTGTGCCTAAGCTTTTTTTGTCTTATCCCTACGCCTGCGTAACTTCCTTTTTCTCGGGAGTATATAATTCTAAAATTGCCTCTCCAACAATCTCTTTTCTCAGGCCATTTTATTTCACTTATTCCAAGTATGTCTATATCGTGTTCTTTCATCTCCTTTTTTACATTCTTTAGTTTCCCACGGATTCTAAGGGATCTTATGTCCCATGTTCCTTTTTTGACATTTCTTGTTCTATCTTTAACTACACGCGTTGAAACTCTCCCCAGCCGGAGATTCGAATTGGGGACTATTTTTCTTCCGGATTGTTCAGTAACAAGCTCACCATCATTGCTGTTAAACAAGGCATATCCAAAAGGATCTTTAATGGAGTGGTTTCCCTCTTGCCTTCTCCATTCTTTGCCGTTGACCTTGTTGTTGGTTCTTCCGCCTTTAGGAGCGATTTCGCGCCCCTAGGGCAAAAGAGTGCCCTGTCTATATACCCGCTCATCCGCCCTCGTAGGAGGTCGTTGGCTTCTGTTAAAGGGGGTCCCCTTGTCCCTTGGGAAACTCGGACCCTGCATTCATTAGCCACTTACTTTGCAACCGTATTTTTTTTTTAGTCCCACAAAGAAAAAGAAAATTTGACACTAAAATAATTTGGAATTTCAAACGAAAATTTTTTTGAAACCAAATTCACTTTGTGTTTACCACAATTTTTAACCAAGCACCGATCTAAAGTCAACTGTTTGCTTTTTTCACTATAAATTTCTCTCTATATAAACTTTATACCATTCAAAAATACATAATTTCAACGAGCAAAAATTATTTTTAAATAAAATAATTTTTTAAGTGTAACTTTAGTGATTTCTACTTTACAAACAGACGGACTTATAAAGACGCAAATAGTTGACTAAATCTAATTAAGGGAAGATTAACGGATAAAATAAGAATAATATTGTTCGTGTAGTTAGTCTAGTTCTCAAGATACAGACTAGCAAAGTTACTCAATAAAATATAGTCTTGATTTGGTGGAGTTTTAGTTATTGCTACTTTACAAACAGACGGACTTATAAAGACGCAAATTGTTGACTAAATCTAAGTAAGGAATGATTACTGGCTGAAATAAGAATAAAACTGTTCGTCTAGCCTATACAATCACATTTAATTATTACAAATCTAATCCAGATGAAACCTTGTAAACCAGGTCTAGTTTACAAAATCAGACTAGATTAGTAAAAATCTAGACTAGATGTAACAAATCAAAACAAGACCAAGAAACAGTTTCTATAATTGCTGCATTATACCCGCATATACGCCTTAACACATTACTTGATAATTTGAAAACCAATTAAAGAATTTTCCAAATGTGTATATATACACCTAATGAAGTTGGTAAATGTATATAGGTTATTTATATGGTTTAAGACATAGTTGGATGATGCACATATTGCTGGGCAAATATATACACATGTAATCCTGAAGTAAAAGTAGATTATAAATAATGAAACATAATAAAATAAATAATTATGCTAATTGTGTGCTGCTTTTGGAACACTTACTATAAGAAATCGAATATAAAATATACTTCCTGCAACTAGTTTCCGATTTATTAAATGTAAATTAAATTATAACTAGCCATACTAACCAAGATTCTAAACCAAAATTCTAACCTAGTTTCGACAATTTTCGCCAAATTTTCGAAAATGTTGAACAATTTTAAGAAAATTGTAAAAACAATAAAATCTGAAACAACAACTTTCTGTTGTTTTCTGAAATTTAACAAATTTTCCTTAAATCTAGTTAATAAATTAATGCGAAAACTCACTAGCCAATGCAGCAATTTCAAGAGCAGTTTCACGCACAAAACGTTGTATAACAATATCACAAGCTTTTAGCACAATTTTCACTGAATTTCCGCAGCTTTTGCTCACAACAAACTTTATCCGCAACCGACAATCACACCACAATAACTAAAAACGTTCGGAATCGTGTTAGAACTCACTAAAAGGGTCCCATACACTAGCAACGTAATCATCAACATTGTGTCAACAAGATTGAGGTTCTTGAGGTTAACCCACACACTAGACAACCAAGTAGAAAACATTAGCATCAGTTGGACGTTGCTTTTGATCGGTTTATTCATCGGTGTAGAGCTTGTATGAAGAATGTAAAAATGATGAGTGAAGATTTGATGCTGTATATACTTTTGAACGAGTTGTGTGAGGACGAAGAAAGAGTTGAAGAAGAAAAAGTGTAATTCCCACAGGTTTCGATACTAGGCCCCCTCCTGTGGAAGGTGCTATAGACGGAGAGCTTATAATAAGACTGCCTTTCGGGGCCACCGTAAAAAGCTTCGCAGACGATATCGCACTAGTTGTCATAGCAAGAACAGAACAAAGGTTGATGCGAACGGCAAATCAAGCAACAGAAATGGTCAGCGTGTGGATGAAATCGTAGAAGTTGAGTTTAGCTCTAGAAAAAACTGAAGCGGTGTTCCACACAGGCCTAACGGAACTTAACCCCGTAATATTTAAAGTGGAAGAGGTAATAATAACACCGAGAGAAAATCTCGAATATCTCGAAGCATTAATTGATAAAAGGCTATAATACATGATGCGCATAACCGAAGCGGCAGGAAAGGGAACGAGAACACTAGCAGGTATCCAGAAACTCCTGCCAAACGTAGGAGTAACATTTTTTCCATAGCAATCTTTCTCTTGTTACGATCTTTACAAATATCAGGCAGTACTTTCCACAACTCTACAAAGTTGTTATGTTTCTGCTATGTTCTACGACTTAAGAGCGATCCAGCCTCGTGGACTCTCATTTTTAGATACAATGTTTTTGCAAAATAGAAGAATTAAAAATAAATTAAAAATAATAATTTTATTTTAAGACACCATATCAACTTAGATATAGTTTTAAGGCATTCCGGTACACAACATAAGGCATGGATATAAAACCATGCTCCTGCAGTCAATTAGAGGTTAGTTGTGAATATGTAAATCTTACATCTTGATTTCTGTAACTTGTGGGTTTTGTGACTTCGATCATTATTCCCATGCACTCTTCAAATAGTGTTTAAATAAAATAAAAATAATAAAATAGTAGTATAAATTGTTTCAATTACATTTTAACCTTAATTTATGTTAAATATCTTTAACTTTTACAAATACTCTTTGAAAAATGTGTTGATTTGCCGGTATAATTAAATATTGGAAGAGGAACTTAAATTTAAACTCACATTTACCTATCAAATTGGTAAATGTATACATAAACCGACAAATGTAAACATTATCTGATATTGTATTTTTACAAGTGACATATATTGGCAATGACATGCGGAGTGAAGCTGTCAATGCACGGCGTACGTACAGCCGAACTAACTAAATTAAAGAAGTAAAAATTTAATTGAATATCAATTAAATTCAGTAAAAAATTTGGAGTTGAAATGAGAAGAAACAAAAATTAAAACTTGAAACGTGTTCATTGTGGTTGAGTATACAGTTACAGTTATAATTTATATTTATATCATATAAATAATTTATCGAATCGAAATCGAACAGACAAATTGTTGCAGTTATGAAATCTGAGCTGATTAAATTCAAAATATGCTTGTAGACAATACATCAAACTAGACCTCGTTTAAAACTTAGTGGACCCATTGATTAAATTAAACAAGATCCATGTAGAACCAATCATAATCTATACGTGACACAGGTCTGAGCTTTTCGTGCAGCTTTTATTAGTTTAATTTATCGTGGTATTTTTAATAAATTGCTCTCCCATTACGATAAAATATGATATCCATTAAGGGCAATTCGAATGGCCGCCACTGTTCCAATCTGTTGTTCTATCAGCTGCGGAGTGCTCCTTATTAATGGAGCCACTCGAGATCTCCAAACGGAAGACAATGGTTTGTACCAGAACTAACGCCCCGGGGTCACAAATAAACAATGCTCTGTATAGCTGTACAAAGCACGATTATTATTTCATTTTTTTCCATCCTTTTTCGTCTTGTACACATATAAATAATTACGCCGCAATGGAATACTTCTTAGAGACCAGTAGCTTGAAGCATGTAGCACTCGAGAGTGCTGCCACTTCTGCCGTGCCGCACAATATAACATCTCACGAGTTCACCAACACACAAGGGCCTTACAAGTGCGTTTCCCTTGTGTGTATTTTTTGTGTGTTGATTGTACGGAGTGAAAATACACAGTAATAATAATACAATGCTCAGGAATGTCTGCGTGAAAGAGAAATTATTTTTTTACTTTTTATCAATTTGGGGCCGTTAAATTTTCTTATGGTTTTTTTATGTATCGAAAGCTTTTATGAGGTTTTCTAAGGGTTCTCATTTTAGAACAATTAATAAACAAAATCTTGAATACCTTGTGATTTTTAAGATTCCTTCTTAGAAGAATTTTATAATTAATAGTTAAATTTATTAAACTCGTTAACTTGTTATTCTTCTTGAAACCAGTCCACCCTTATACATAAAAATCCAGTTTATACCATTTTGATTCAGGGAAAATATTAAACTTCTTTTAAGTAGACAGACAAGGCTAGAAAGAGAATACTACTCAGACAAGACTAGAGAGGAAAGACTGCACAGGCAGGACTAAACTAGACCAACAAGACGGGACTTGACAGACAAAACTAGAAAAGACTAGATAGACCAGACTAAACAGACGAGACTAGACAGATGAGACTAGATAGACTAGACTAGACAGACAAGACTAGACAGACAAGACTAGACAGACAAGACTAGACAGACAAGACTAGACAGACAAGACTAGACAGACAAGACTAGACAGACAAGACTAGACAGA
Organism: Phosphuga atrata; assembly: GCA_944588485.1. Lineage (NCBI taxonomy): Eukaryota > Metazoa > Arthropoda > Insecta > Coleoptera > Silphidae > Phosphuga > Phosphuga atrata. Next base: position 21,913,032 of record OX155905.1, read on the forward strand.
CAAGACTAGACAGACAAGACTAGACAGACAAGACTAGACAGACAAGACTAGACAGACAAGACTAGACAGACAAGACTAGACAGACAAGACTAGACAGACAAGACTAGACAGACAAGACTAGACAGACAAGACTAGACAGACAAGACTAGACAGACAAGACTAGACAGACAAGACTAGACAGACAAGACTAGACAGACAAGACTAGACAGACAAGACTAGACAGACAAGACTAGACAGACAAGACTAGACAGACAAGACTAGACAGACAAGACTAGACAGACAAGACTAGACAGACAAGACTAGACAGACAAGACTAGACAGACAAGACTAGACAGACAAGACTAGACAGACAAGACTAGACAGACAAGACTAGACAGACAAGACTAGACAGACAAGACTAGACAGACAAGACTAGACAGACAAGACTAGACAGACAAGACTAGACAGACAAGACTAGACAGACAAGACTAGACAGACAAGACTAGACAGACAAGACTAGACAGACAAGACTAGACAGACAAGACTAGACAGACAAGACTAGACAGACAAGACTAGACAGACAAGACTAGACAGACAAGACTAGACAGACAAGACTAGACAGACAAGACTAGACAGACAAGACTAGACAGACAAGACTAGACAGACAAGACTAGACAGACAAGACTAGACAGACAAGACTAGACAGACAAGACTAGACAGACAAGACTAGACAGACAAGACTAGACAGACAAGACTAGACAGACAAGACTAGACAGACAAGACTAGACAGACAAGACTAGACAGACAAGACTAGACAGACAAGACTAGACAGACAAGACTAGACAGACAAGACTAGACAGACAAGACTAGACAGACAAGACTAGACAGACAAGACTAGACAGACAAGACTAGACAGACAAGACTAGACAGACAAGACTAGACAGACAAGACTAGACAGACAAGACTAGACAGACAAGACTAGACAGACAAGACTAGACAGACAAGACTAGACAGACAAGACTAGACAGACAAGACTAGACAGACAAGACTAGACAGACAAGACTAGACAGACAAGACTAGACAGACAAGACTAGACAGACAAGACTAGACAGACAAGACTAGACAGACAAGACTAGACAGACAAGACTAGACAGACAAGACTAGACAGACAAGACTAGACAGACAAGACTAGACAGACAAGACTAGACAGACAAGACTAGACAGACAAGACTAGACAGACAAGACTAGACAGACAAGACTAGACAGACAAGACTAGACAGACAAGACTAGACAGACAAGACTAGACAGACAAGACTAGACAGACAAGACTAGACAGACAAGACTAGACAGACAAGACTAGACAGACAAGACTAGACAGACAAGACTAGACAGACAAGACTAGACAGACAAGACTAGACAGACAAGACTAGACAGACAAGACTAGACAGACAAGACTAGACAGACAAGACTAGACAGACAAGACTAGGCAGACAAGACTAGACAGACAAGACTAGACAGACAAGACTATTTGTCTATATATTGATGACAATTTGGACTGGTCAACACATATACTTAACTTATCAAAACGACTAAACAAAGCTGTATATGCACTAAGGATCTTAAAACGATACCTTAATATAGACTCTCTAAAAATAATTTACCATGCGACTTTTCATAGCCATTTACGCTTCGGCATAATGTTCTGGGGCAGCGGATCTTTAATAAAGGACATAGTGAAAATCCAAAAAGCAGCTCTACGAGTTATTTACGATTTACAGTATACTGAAACATGCAGGGAAAAATTTAAAAGAGCAAATATACTAACAACGATCGGAACATACGTATTCGAAACCTTATTGTTTCTATTCAAAAATAAGAAACTTTTTGAGATATACAAGTCGAACAACACAAAGGATACACGTAACAGATACCTTAATTATATTCCACCTTATCACAAATTAACTATGTCGGAAAAAATACCACCTATCATCAATATTAAATTATATAATGCACTTCCAAATTATGTTAAATTGATTAAGAAAACCAATATCTTTAAGAAAGAAATTCACCAGCTACTGATAAACATCGAGCCATATACACTATTGGAGTATTACAGAGGAGTAAAATCCTTCAAAAGATAATTGGACAAATTTCATTTAGGTTACTAATACTACTGTTATGTTCATCAAAATGTAATAGTCCGTATATGTAATGCTTACATAATGAAATAAATATTTTGATTTTGATTTTGATTTTGACTAGACAGACAAGACTAGACAGACAAGACTAGACAGACAAGACTAGACAGACAAGACTAGACAGACAAGACTAGACAGACAAGACTAGACAGACAAGACTAGACAGACAAGACTAGACAGACAAGACTAGACAGACAAGACTAGACAGACAAGACTAGACAGACAAGACTAGACAGACAAGACTAGACAGACAAGACTAGACAGACAAGACTAGACAGACAAGACTAGACAGACAAGACTAGACAGACAAGACTAGACAGACAAGACTAGACAGACAAGACTAGACAGACAAGACTAGACAGACAAGACTAGACAGACAAGACTAGACAGACAAGACTAGACAGACAAGACTAGACAGACAAGACTAGACAGACAAGACTAGACAGACAAGACTAGACAGACAAGACTAGACAGACAAGACTAGACAGACAAGACTAGACAGACAAGACTAGACAGACAAGACTAGACAGACAAGACTAGACAGACAAGACTAGACAGACAAGACTAGACAGACAAGACTAGACAGACAAGACTAGACAGACAAGACTAGACAGACAAGACTAGACAGACAAGACTAGACAGACAAGACTAGACAGACAAGACTAGACAGACAAGACTAGACAGACAAGACTAGACAGACAAGACTAGACAGACAAGACTAGACAGACAAGACTAGACAGACAAGACTAGACAGACAAGACTAGACAGACAAGACTAGACAGACAAGACTAGACAGACAAGACTAGACAGACAAGACTAGACAGACAAGACTAGACAGACAAGACTAGACAGACAAGACTAGACAGACAAGACTAGACAGACAAGACTAGACAGACAAGACTAGACAGACAAGACTAGACAGACAAGACTAGACAGACAAGACTAGACAGACAAGACTAGACAGACAAGACTAGACAGACAAGACTAGACAGACAAGACTAGACAGACAAGACTAGACAGACAAGACTAGACAGACAAGACTAGACAGACAAGACTAGACAGACAAGACTAGACAGACAAGACTAGACAGACAAGACTAGACAGACAAGACTAGACAGACAAGACTAGACAGACAAGACTAGACAGACAAGACTAGACAGACAAGACTAGACAGACAAGACTAGACAGACAAGACTAGACAGACAAGACTAGACAGACAAGACTAGACAGACAAGACTAGACAGACAAGACTAGACAGACAAGACTAGACAGACAAGACTAGACAGACAAGACTAGACAGACAAGACTAGACAGACAAGACTAGACAGACAAGACTAGACAGACAAGACTAGACAGACAAGACTAGACAGACAAGACTAGACAGACAAGACTAGACAGACAAGACTAGACAGACAAGACTAGACAGACAAGACTAGACAGACAAGACTAGACAGACAAGACTAGACAGACAAGACTAGACAGACAAGACTAGACAGACAAGACTAGACAGACAAGACTAGACAGACAAGACTAGACAGACAAGACTAGACAGACAAGACTAGACAGACAAGACTAGACAGACAAGACTAGACAGACAAGACTAGACAGACAAGACTAGACAGACAAGACTAGACAGACAAGACTAGACAGACAAGACTAGACAGACAAGACTAGACAGACAAGACTAGACAGACAAGACTAGACAGACAAGACTAGACAGACAAGACTAGACAGACAAGACTAGACAGACAAGACTAGACAGACAAGACTAGACAGACAAGACTAGACAGACAAGACTAGACAGACAAGACTAGACAGACAAGACTAGACAGACAAGACTAGACAGACAAGACTAGACAGACAAGACTAGACAGACAAGACTAGACAGACAAGACTAGACAGACAAGACTAGACAGACAAGACTAGACAGACAAGACTAGACAGACAAGACTAGACAGACAAGACTAGACAGACAAGACTAGACAGACAAGACTAGACAGACAAGACTAGACAGACAAGACTAGACAGACAAGACTAGACAGACAAGACTAGACAGACAAGACTAGACAGACAAGACTAGACAGACAAGACTAGACAGACAAGACTAGACAGACAAGACTAGACAGACAAGACTAGACAGACAAGACTAGACAGACAAGACTAGACAGACAAGACTAGACAGACAAGACTAGACAGACAAGACTAGACAGACAAGACTAGACAGACAAGACTAGACAGACAAGACTAGACAGACAAGACTAGACAGACAAGACTAGACAGACAAGACTAGACAGACAAGACTAGACAGACAAGACTAGACAGACAAGACTAGACAGACAAGACTAGACAGACAAGACTAGACAGACAAGACTAGACAGACAAGACTAGACAGACAAGACTAGACAGACAAGACTAGACAGACAAGACTAGACAGACAAGACTAGACAGACAAGACTAGACAGACAAGACTAGACAGACAAGACTAGACAGACAAGACTAGACAGACAAGACTAGACAGACAAGACTAGACAGACAAGACTAGACAGACAAGACTAGACAGACAAGACTAGACAGACAAGACTAGACAGACAAGACTAGACAGACAAGACTAGACAGACAAGACTAGACAGACAAGACTAGACAGACAAGACTAGACAGACAAGACTAGACAGACAAGACTAGACAGACAAGACTAGACAGACAAGACTAGACAGACAAGACTAGACAGACAAGACTAGACAGACAAGACTAGACAGACAAGACTAGACAGACAAGACTAGACAGACAAGACTAGACAGACAAGACTAGACAGACAAGACTAGACAGACAAGACTAGACAGACAAGACTAGACAGACAAGACTAGACAGACAAGACTAGACAGACAAGACTAGACAGACAAGACTAGACAGACAAGACTAGACAGACAAGACTAGACAGACAAGACTAGACAGACAAGACTAGACAGACAAGACTAGACAGACAAGACTAGACAGACAAGACTAGACAGACAAGACTAGACAGACAAGACTAGACAGACAAGACTAGACAGACAAGACTAGACAGACAAGACTAGACAGACAAGACTAGACAGACAAGACTAGACAGACAAGACTAGACAGACAAGACTAGACAGACAAGACTAGACAGACAAGACTAGACAGACAAGACTAGACAGACAAGACTAGACAGACAAGACTAGACAGACAAGACTAGACAGACAAGACTAGACAGACAAGACTAGACAGACAAGACTAGACAGACAAGACTAGACAGACAAGACTAGACAGACAAGACTAGACAGACAAGACTAGACAGACAAGACTAGACAGACAAGACTAGACAGACAAGACTAGACAGACAAGACTAGACAGACAAGACTAGACAGACAAGACTAGACAGACAAGACTAGACAGACAAGACTAGACAGACAAGACTAGACAGAGAAGACTAGATAAACAAGACTAGACAGACAGAACTAGACAGACAGGACTAAACAGAAAAAAGTAGACCGTCAAGACTAGACAGACAAAACAAGACAAATAAGACTAGACAGAAAAGACTAGACGGACAAGGTTAAACAGCCATGACTAGACAGAAAGACTGGACAAACAAGACTAGACAGACAAGTCTAGATAGACAAGTTTTAACCGACAAGACTGGACAGCCAAGACTAGACAGACAAGACTGTATGGACAAGACTAGACCGACAAGACTAGACCAAGAAGACTAGACAGATAGGACTCGAGAGACAATATTACACCGACAAGACTAGACAGCCAGACAAAATTAGCCAGACAATACTCGACAGACAAGACTAGGTGGTGGTGGACGTGGCCCATGCTGCTGCTGTTGATGCACTAAAGAAAGCTGACAATACGGTGAAATTGTGTTTTCGACGTCGGAAGATTCCAGCTAGCATAGGTCTTCTAGGAATTAAATTGGTTAAGGTGCCACTGTCGACAACAAAGTGCCACTGTCGACTAGACTACCACCTAGTTCTGGTTTAGTATCGCTGTTGGAATCCGCAATCAACATATACCCTGTGACAATGAAATCTACATTACTAAAGTTATGGACGGCGGCGCTGCACAAGTTGATGGACGTCTTATGGTTGGCGAAAACTCGTCGCCATAAGGGCTCACGCAGACCACACGCAGTGAGAGGAGAGGTAAATGTGGAGAATGTGAGCCATAAAGTTGCCGTGGCTGCTTAAAAGGCTACCCAGGAGCGTGGTATTGATCGTCTCCAAAACCCAGAGTGCCTTTAATGCTCTCCCCGTTTCGGAGCCGTCGTACTCGCCGCAGTTATCATCTAAGTTATCCCACGCGTACGCCGAATCTTTACATTCCTCGTCATTAGCCCTTACACCACCTAGAGCCGACAGTCAACACCTAGAGCCGACAGTCAAAAAACATCAAAAGGGACGTCCGCAATTCTTCTAACAAAAGGCCGCAGCGGCTTAGGTTTCAATATAGTTTGGGTGAAGACGGGGTGGGAATCTTTATAACATTTATCCTAGCCGGACGACCTGCAGATCTCTGCGGAGAAGGGGCCAAGAGGGGCGACCAAATCATTAGCGTCAATGAAGTGAACTTGCGCAACGCTACGCACGAAGAAGATGCCCAAGCACTCAAAGTTACAAACTAGACAGGGACAATAGTAGTACAGTACAGACCAGAAGAAGACAATCGTTTTGAAGCAAAAAATCATGACTTGAAACAACAAATGTCCCAGCAAGTAACAGGCGGGACGCTACTTCGTACTTCTCAAAATTGATCTCTTTACGTCAGAGCATTATTCGATAATGATCCCATGAAAGATGATGGGTTGCCCAGCAGAGGTCTGGCTTTCCATTACGGCAATATCCTGCATGTAACTAATGCGAGCGATGATGAATTATGGCAGGCCAGACGTGTGCTCAACACAGGCGACGAACAGGGCATGAGCATCGTGCCGTCTAAGAAAAGATGAGATAGGACACAACGTGCAACAACGTGCTAGGGATAGGTCTGTTAAGTTTCAAGGACACATGCCCAATATACTCGAAAAGCAATAGACTTTAGATAAGAAAAAGAAGAACGAAAAAGAAGAAAGAAGTCCGAGGATGGCTCCGACCTAGAACAATTCCCAACTGCAACTCCTATATCTACAATAGATAATGAGTCAAATCCACCATAGTTTATGTTGTGCTATACACAGGAGGACGCGAATTCCGAAGGTAACGAGGGATGCGTGTTGTAGTACGAACCTGTTCAGCAGATGTAAATTACCTATACCAGACCAGTCATAGTATTAGGACCTATGAAAGACCGCATCAACGATGACCTCATCTCAGAATTTCCGGATAAATTTGGAAGCTGCGTACCACATACAACAAGGCCAAACCGCGAATACGAAGTTGATGGTAGAGATTATCACTTCGTGGCATCTAAAGAGCAGATGGAGAAAGATACACAGAATCACCTTTTCATTGAAGCAGGACAATTTAATGATAATTTGTATAGAACTTCTGTGGCTTCTGTGAGAGAAGTCGCTGATAAGGGCAAAAATTGAATTTTGGGTTTAAGTGGTAATGCAATCAAGCGCCTTCGAGTCGCTCAACTTTATCCAGTCGCTGTTTTTATTACGCCCAAATTGGTGCATTCAATTATGGAAATGGAACAGGCTAAGAAGATCTTCGAACCTTAAAAATGGAACAGGAATTTGGAGAATATTTCACAGCTGTTGTACAAGGTGATACACCGGAGGACATTTATGCAGTAAAGGATGTAATTGGCCAACAGTCGGTACCAAAGATTTGGGTGCCGACGAAGAAGAAACTGTGAATACCTACGGCCCCCCAGTGTGGAAACTGCCGCCACGCTCATGCCTGCACTGGCATTTTGCTAATAGTGACAAAAGTTCATTATTGAGAAAAAATATTAAAAATAAAATAACTAATAAGTATTGCTTCCTATCCTCTTATCAGCTTTTAAGCAGCTCAGTTACTCCTTGTTCGTTTCAATAACATCCACTTATCTATCTCTATCTTGTAGTTTCCCCTGAAGAAATTTAATAATCTCGTTAGTGTCTGGTATAAATATAATTGATTCTAAATGAAATAATAAACAAAGACTAGACAGACAAGACTAGACAAACAAAACTAGACAGATAAGACTAGAGTGACAAGACTGGGCAGACAGGTCTAGACACGCAAGGATAGAAAGACAAGACTAGACAGACAAGACTAGGAGGTCAAGGCTGAAGGGACAAAGCTGGCGTCAATCAAAAGTAGAAAGATAAGACGAAAGAAGTAAGGTTGGATGAACTAGACTACACTTATGCTTAGAAAAACAAAATAACTCAGAATACGCAATATAGACAAAGCTAGATAGACTATACCATTATATTTTTTGATGTAGTATGCATCTTAACCATGTTGTCTATATTAAATATATTTTGGTATCTATAAATGCTTAGAATTGTTTTGTTTTATAAAATTTATAGTTTATAGATCGAATCAATATGGACTATACAGCTATACACTAGCAACAGTCGAATCGTCTCTCGCGTTTTCGAACACAAGGAATCCTATCGATATAGTCCGTCTCCGCTGAAATCTATTTATATTTAAAGATAAGACGTCGTGAGCGAGTTGAAACGGACGTCATACATACGCCGTACTTTTGATTCATTCATACTAATTGCGATAAATAGAAGAGCATGTAGATGCGAGCCGCTGCCGACGTTACACCTGCTTGAATAGCTGCCGAGCAACTACTAACAATAGGCGACCGGTTATCAATCAATGTTTGAAATGTTAATAAAAGAAACTCTTGCAGCAATCCGGCCTGGGCGCACCCATGTTCGTCGAAACGGTAATGAGAAGATAAATATCTCATCACTTCGCGAATATACGGGAAAGTAATTGAATCGGCGATTAATAATTGTTATTTGGAATGTGTGTAGTCCTGAAAATTAAATTGCATCTACTGCACCCATATTAATGCATACATGATTTTATTAAAGAACAAACTTGTTTTCAAAATAAATTTACATTGGTGATTGGTCTGTTTTTTTCTTTTTAATTCAAAATAATATCACACTGCAATTAGTTGCCGCCTATCTTTTAATTGTGATTGAAGTAAGGATGAGATAATACCACACATCGTAACTTTCCAAGCTAATTGCTGGATAGATAAGCGGTTCATATAAAAATGATATTTGATTGCCACCATTATTATTTGCTATTTATAATTGGATGATACACGTGTTTCATCTTCTAACCAAGTATAAATATCACTGATATCTAAAACACTGATACATCTATACGCTGATATCTAATTAAAACTTTTATTTATTTAACCCGATTTAATAAATGTTTTTATTACAATTATAGAAATTATTATAAAGATATGAACGTTTTTATTTTATTGAACCAAACTGGTTATATCTAACTTAAACATACAATTGAGCAGACATGACTTGATTGAACTTACAGAATGTTTAAATCAATTTAATATAATTATTAGATAATTAGTAATTTTCAATCATTATATAATTATAAATAATTAAAACAGTTGGAAATAGAGTTGGAATATTAAATTTGTACAGGCAATAGACAATTTGTTGTGGAAGACATAAGTAGTCTAAGATCATTTCATAAAATACTATATTTCATTAAAACTACTATCATTTCATATAAATAAATATCAGAACATCGTGAGAGAGGCCAGGACAGATAAAGACTAGGTAAGACTAGGCGGATAATGCTATTCAAATGTATAAGACAAGACAATACAATGTGAATAAACGAGTTAATAAAGCTAGATGAATAAGTAAAGAGAGATCAGACTGGAAAAAGTTGATTGAATTAACTGACAATGAGCTAGAAATGATAGATTATGTTTCAAATGAGAAAGATAAATAGTTACTAAATAAAATATGAGAGGGATGTTAAATTTATGTGGATTTTGTAAATTTTCTGGATTTTATAAAAATTGAAACTTGCATTGCTGCTAAACGTGCAACTGTGCATTTTTTATTGCTAAAAGTTTACGGCATATTGAAGAGTCAGCTTTAAAAAAATCTTCATGAAATACAATCTCAATGCAATGATCTAATTTTTTAGTCTTCGTTTGCTGAACCGTAGTAAATTCTGAGCAAGGTTTTGTAATTAGAGGAAATTCAGATTTTTTCAAGCTCATACTCATTTTTTCAAGCGAATAGCAATTATATATTTTTTCACTCTTGCACAATATTACTATCTTGGTGCACGTTTTTTAGTGCGATGAATATAGAATATTAGTTGTAGTTTACATAATTTGTAATAAATAAAAAATAAAAAGTGACGTGATATGTCACAATTTTTTTTTCATAACAATGTAAAAATAAAAATTAAAGAAAACGTTTTAAAGTCAGTATAAATTCTACGGTGATAACGGAGACTGAGGAGAGTTAGTATGACGAATGTACACCACCGGAGACAATTGAAAAATCTTCATTTTTAATTCCATTTTTTTGGATGGCACCCGGATCCCAAACTTGTAAGATACATCCCCTCGGATGAGTGATAAAAAATAATGTTTGTGACACTGGTGAAATTGTCAATTCTCGCCTCGAGCGATTGCGCGTCCTCATTTCGTTTGTGCGTACAACTTCGCTCTTGACTCATATTCACAACATTTCGCCCTAGTTACAAAATCTACTATAGTTATACGTTTGATGAATCACAGTAAAATTCTCACTTAGATTTTGGAACTTGTGGGAGCAACTTCGGATTTTTTGGATAAGGTAGAAGAACAAGGGTGGTATCTAAATCAATGGTATCTGAGGGTATCTGGAAGGAGTAATTTGTAATATTCGTTTGTTGAGTCATAGACAATTCTTATTAAGATTTTAAAACTTGACGAAGGAAATTTAGATAACATAAGATAGAAATAGAAATTTAATAACAGATAACAAGAAAATTGCCTCCAAACCGACTAACCAACCGTATATTCATCTTATGGCAAAACAAGAAGGTTCGTACCACTTGGTTGACAGAAACCGAAAAGGATATTAAAGAACTGGGAATAACAGACCTCCAAAACAGACAGTCTGTGAGACGCATCCTGAAAGAAGTCCATGGATTTCAGGAAAAACCCCGAAGGAAAGGTACCCCCTGGACAGAAGAGAGAAAGGAGTTACACCAGCAGAAGATGCTACAATACTGGGCAAAGATCAAGGCCCAACAGTTGAACAAGCGTGGTCCAAAGTAGGCCTATTCGAAAGAAGAAGATAACAAGAAAAAACATTCCATTCATATTTACTAAATTCTATGTGTAATTCATTTCAAAGGTTTTAACAACTTTTATACAATCTAGAAATTCAAAACTTATTTAGAAATACAATTTAGTAACTATAGTAGATTAATCTTCTTTTCGTCCTGGTTGATGGAATTCTGCTTTTACCACTTGAGAGTATTTGGAACAATTCTGATTCGATAAGCGATGAATTAGTGAGAATGTCAGATTGGAAATACTTGGCAACGTCATCCATAAATAATTATAATATAAATAAATATAAAATAACATAAATATTTTTTTCTTTACTAACTATTCAGTGCAAGAATAAGAAGTATACTTTTATCAACTATCACGCTCCAATCAACGAAGACAATAAGCAAAACCCCCAGACAGTGGATGATTTTTGGATCTTCTGGAAAGTAAAATCGCCAGGATATCAGAAAATCACATACAAATATTTCTGGGAGATTTCAACGCACAGGTAGCGACAAAGAGAAAATACGGATCCATAATAAGAGACTACCCAGCATATAAGAAGACTAACAAGAACGGGGAAAGACTCCTTGGCCTCTGCAAATCATTCCAAGTTGAGGCTAATGTCAACCTACTTCCGAGAAAAGCTAACGTTTGGAAATCTGATATACATAAACATGGATATCGCACCATAGGAGAATTCCGACTGGACCACATAGCGATAACCAGAACAAGCACCAGAGATGTGATGAACGTCAAAGTGATCAGAAATGGTGAATTATATTCGGACCACTACCTCCCCAAGGTTAAAATCCGCTTTCTCCCATCCAACCAAAAGAACCGCCCACCCAGATACAACATTAATCGAATAAACATCACAGAAGATATCATTAAGAACTTTAGAAAAGAAATCCACACCGTCAATACGAAGAGCTGACAATATCTCAACACGAGGATTTATAGTGCCGCGAAGAAGACACTAGGGATGGCAAAAAGGAAACGAGCAGTCTAGTGGAACGAAGCATGCGAGAAAGCACTCGAAGAAAGATCTGAGAAATGGAGAATATGGAAATGTTCCAGAAAGATGCTATACTTGGAACAATTCAGGCGTCAAATGAAGGAAACAGCCATTGTATTTCGATGGTCAAAACGATCATTTGAGAAGGCACAGTTGTAAGACCTCGAAACTAATGTCACCAGAAACAACTCCAGAGATTTCTATCAGACCTTTAAGAACAAACTCAAAGAATACCAATCAGTAGGTATAAGCTTCAGAAATGTACACGGAAAAAATCGGTTTGGACAACCAAGAAAACAGAGAGATACTGTAAGGTATATTGATAAACTCTTAAATTGCCCACCACCGACCTCTAAACTAGAACCTCTGTCACCACTGGAGGACCAAAGAGAGGACTTACTACCAGCGAGGGAAAAAAGATTGCCTTACGAAGTCTGAAAAACAAATAGGCTAAGGGCGAAGACTCGATCAATGGGCGGAAACAGAAATCCTTGACGACTTACACCAAATATTTCAGACAGTATGGGAGACAGAGAAGATACCAGAACAATGTAAAACAACTTTGATTCATTCCATCCATAAGAAAGGTTACAAAAAGGACGTCATTAACTATAGAGGCGTCTCCTTACTTCCAGTCGACTATAAAATCCTCTCGAAGATACTCCTGAATAGAATAAAGGGGATCCTGGATAAACAACTTGGGGAGTACCAAGGAGGGTTCCGAAAAGGTCACTCCTTCGCAGAGTCAATCTTCAACTTGAAATCAATAAGCGGCCATAGAATGCTGAGCTTCAAAAAAATTGTAGTATCTTTCATAGATTTCAAGAAGGCTTTTGACTCAGTTGACAGAGAAACACTGGATGGTACCATTCGAGTATTTAGGTTGAAACCCAAGTTGGCAAACATAATCAGAGATACATTAACAGGCACAAAATCCAAAGTGAAGTTTGAAATTTTGTCATTTGAAATCAAGACGGATGTAAGAAAAGGCGACGGACTTTCACCAATACTATTCAACTGCATCCTGAAATAGATCGTACGAATGTGGAACTCAAAGCTTATAAATCAAGAAAGAAACCCAATCTGTTTTGGGAGGAAATCAGGAGGAATTAAAGTCAACTGTTTAGCCGTTGCAAATGAGTTTGCGATACTCTTGGAAAGTTCAAGGGAAGCGATCACTCAGATTTACCTCTTAGAAAGAAAGATCGCCAGTAGAAAACAAATTCATGATAAATGATAAATGGTGCACAAGGACCAAAATTCCTTAAAACGGAGATAGGGCAGATTCAGAGTAAAAAAACTGAAATATCTCGGTGAAACGATAAAGTACAATGGTCTAGAGAAAGCAGCGGTAGGCGATAGGATTTCAAAAATGGAGAGAGCGCATGGACTTACAAAAAAAACATCTCCAACAAGAAACGAATTTCCTGGAACGCCAAAATAAAGCACTACGACACTGTAGTCAAAACAGAATGCCTGTACGTCTGTGACTCTAACGTCTATGCCTTTCAATGATTTGCAGACTAGAGAAGTTGGAGGTACTGGAAAGGCGAATCCTCCGGAAGCTCATGGGTCCAATCCAGGCGGAAACCGGATGGAAACCTCGGAGCGACGCCGAAATCTACCTGAATGTAGAAAAAATCTCTGCGACCATGAGGAAACGGAGGATAATATTTCTGGGGCACAAGTACAGATAACATAAATTCAGATTAACAAAGCAGTTATTTGACTACTTCTGGAATTGTGTATTACAGAAACTAGGAAAGACCTTGAAAGCTCTAACATCCCAGAGGACCAAATATTGGAATGGGATTCGTTTCGAAACAGTATACACAATTTGGAAGGGTATCATGGCAAGAGACTAGCTACAAAGACCGGAAGTGCTTGGACGGCCGAGCAACGGTAGCAGCACAGTAATCGTATGAAGAAGTACTGGAGGCAGAGGAAATTACAACTAAAATAGTGAAATTGTAGCGTGATCCTAAGTGGTCAATTCGATAGTTAAAAAAAGAGTATTTAAGTTTTCTCTGAATTCAAAACTTTTACAAGCATTTGTTATAAGTGCACCTAATTCCGTCTCCCCATTAGTCTCCTCATTAGGTGATATTTCACGATCGTTTTACCCGTTAGATGCTATGCCAACTAATTGAACTCGGAGGAGTTACAGTCTTTGAATCCCACCCAGATCCTGAAATTCCTAAAGGAATCAAGACTAGAAGAGGGTGGCGTACAATAGACCTGTGAAGGTTTACAAGCTAGCACAGAAACTTAAAAACTACAAAACTTGATTAGTAAATCAACACAAATTTAAAAAAAATATTTCAAACAACCTAGAAGTAATAGAGGTCATTGATGATTTAAATATTGTTTACGAAATGTATACAATTATTATATGGAAAATGTGTAGCGGCAACGAACCGTTGAATTTTTATTTCTTAATTTACGAGGGCATTATAATAATTAGCGAAATATTTTCCAACAATATTAGCCAACAATTTCCGAAAATATTTCATTAGGGTCGGTAATGTCATCTTCGAGCAGATTAAGAAATATTTGTACTTTTAGTGTTACGACGGCATTACGGTGATTACCCAAATATTTTCAAAAGAATTTCCGAAAATATTTAATTAGGGTCGAAGGTGTAATCCCCGGGGAAATTACGACAAGAAGTTTTTCCCGAGAATCGGTAATCACCTAAGCGACAAATAGCCGAAAATAGATAAATAATCACACCCAGATGGCCAGTATACGTGGAGATAATATAAAGACCTGTACCCCCAAATAAACAAGACAGTTCGGTCCAGACAGTCAGGCGCAAACAGTCAGCAAGTCGACTCCAGTTCAGTTCAACAGTGAGGCGCAACCAACCAACGAGTCCAGTTCAGTCCTGCCTGTGGACCCATTCACACCGGTCCAGCCAGTGTACCCAGTCAACCAGCCTCAGCTAGTAGGTCAGACAGTCAAGCAAGTTCAGTTCAGTCCAGCTAGTTCAACCAGACTCAACCAGCAGTCAGGCAACCAGACTATACCAGTTCAAAGAGTCCAGCTCCACACATTCCCTCACAAGTGTTTGTAGCTCTTGTACATTTGTATATATATATATATATATATATATATATATATATATATATATATATATATATATATTTATATATATATATATATATATATATATATATACATATATATATATATATATATATATATATATATATATATATATATATATATAGTATATTGCAAATAATGTGGAAAACATATTATTGACTATTTGTTCCTAGTCTAATATTTGTATCTATAATTTATTATGGGAGATACTTGTGACGTCAGATAATCAGGTACCGACTGATGTGAATCTGAAGCTACAAAATTTCAATCAATCCAACATTAATTTGAACTACAAGAAATATTTCCTTGCGCTTGGATATATTTTATAAATATCACGAACTAAAATTATTGACTGACAAGTTTTCAAAATTTTGTATAGTTTTCGAGATAATTTAGGATCTTGGCGATAAAGAAAATGTAAACCTTGGTAGTAATAATACAGATTTTTTTTATATTTTCTTGTCCAAAAATTGGAAAATAATTCTGATACTAGGCGAAATTTTGAAAAAAGTTTCGAGAAAAACTTCAAAAGAATTAAATTTTCTATAAGAAAACTTATGATTTTACAACTAATCATTATTTTTGTTTAACCTTTTTCTTGTTTAAAAAATATTACGGAGATTATGCAAAATTTTGGAAAAATTTTCAAATAAAGATAGTAGAGAATTTTAGATTTTAGAAAGATAGTAGAGAACATATTCTAAATGAACCTAGTGATTTTTGGTTTTTGATTTAGTTAATAATAAAACTTCTTAATAAAACCATCTTTCAAAAATGCGAGAATAACTCGGAATTTGAACGAAATTTTGAAAAACGTTTCAAATAAAACTTGGTATGAGAAATCTTGTTACTTTTTGATTTCTTGTCTTTAATTCTGGCAACAATCATCTTAGAACTATGTCAAAACCTTGTTTTTCTTTTATATTGTTCTTGTCTAAGAAATGAGAAAATTTTGAGCCAAAAGCCATCCATAGGCTTATGTTATATTCTGTAGCTTTCTCGATCACCTGCCTGACCGTGTGTAGGTGTTCTGTCGTACTATAGTGACTTCGGAACCCAGCTTGTTCCTTTGGTTTGTAAGCTTTGAGTTTTCGCTCTAATTTGTTTTATTTAATTATTCTGGTATTTGATTATTCTGGTGAATAATTTATATATCTGTGATATAATATATCTGTAATGTATCTGTAAGCTTATCGGCCGGCAGTTTTCGAGAGTTTCAGTCGGGTCACCTTTCTTGTAGATCACAACAACTACGGCATTCTCCCATTTTTTGGGTAAATATTCTTTTGTTATGCACTCATTGAATAGTTTCACTAGTTCTTGTCTCGTCTTGATATTACTTTACTTAAGCATTTCAGGCAGGATGTTGTCTTCTCCTTCCGCTTAGCCATTTTTCATCGGGGATAGCCCTTTCTCCAGTTCTTCCAGCGGAAATATGGGCTATGAACGAGATAGAAAAAGTAGAAAAGGTACAACTTCAGTTTATAAAAAGGAACGTTGAAACTAGACAGGAGTACGCTAATGTACCTGGTGCTACAAGAGCAATGTGTATAAATTTAATGTGTACAAAGCCAATGTGTATAAAATTGCAGTAGAAGCATCAGTGAGAGTGGCAAGATACGAAAGGAAAGTCTATAGGTTAGGGAATGAGAGGATAGTGAAAGAGGTGTTCAATTGTTTAAGACAGGAAGGTGCCGGAGGGATTAGATTAGACAGAAATTTTAGAGCGAAAGGGAGTGATTGTGGAAAGAGTTTAGGGAAGGAGAAAAGTTAGTGCGGGCGAAGAATTATTATTTTTTGTTTCTTTAAAGTGTAGTTTTTAAGTTTGCGTATTTGGTGTATTTTTGGGTCGGGTTATTAGTTATGTTCTGCTTTTTGTACTTTTTTTGATTGTTTTCTTTTTTCGGTTTTTTGTTGTATTGTTATCTATAATTTTGTTGTAATTGTTGTAAATATGCCAATAAAGGTAAATAATATGTATAAGATATCTTGTATTGTTATTTTGTTTGTCAAGTTGGTAATAATCAACTTTGAAACAAGGTCAAAATTTGGTTTTCTTTACATTTATCTTGTCTCAAATATTCGAAAATGACTAACGAACTAAATGAATTTTTGCAAAATATTTCAAATAAAACTTAAAAATTCTTTAAGAAAACTTAGTGCAGTTGGTACTAATCAAACTTGAACTATGTCAAAACATTATTTTTGTTTCACATTTTCCTTTCCCACAAAATTCGCTAATAACATAAAAATTAAGCCAAAATTTGGAAAAAGATTTTAATAAAACATGCAAAGAATTCAAATTTCTATAAGTAACCTTGTAACTAACTACCTAGTGCTTTTTAGTTTATCAATTTGGTAATAAGCAATCTTTAACAGTATAAATGCAGCATTTTGTTTTACATTTTGTGCGTTAAAAAAAATCAAGCAAAAAAATCTCTTAAAAAATCTTGTTGTACAATGATTTTTTGTTTGTCGATTTAGTAATAATCAACCTTGAACAAATTCAATACCTTGTTCTAGATTTATATTTTTCTCGAAAATGCCTAAAATTCAATATTTTTTTAAATAAAACTTGAAGAAAATTAAATTTTCAATAAAATGTCTCAGTATTTAGTGATTTTTTAATTGTCAAGTTGGTAATAATTACACTTGGCAATATCAAAGCATTGTTTTTCTTTTCCCAAAAATTCGCAAATATCACGGAAACTAAAATTCAAATAAAACTCCTGGAGGAATACATTTGCTTTAAAATCCCGATATTTAATGATCTTTAGATTTTCTATTTGGTAATAATTGACATTAAATAAAGTCAAAACCTTAAACCTCGAAAATAACTCGAAAACTAAGCGTTTAAAAGTTTGAAAAATATTTCAAATGAAACTGGCAGAGATTTAAATTAACTATAACAAAAATTCTTGTCTAGTGATTTTCTGTCTGTCAAGTTTGTAGTAATTAACCTTAAAACAAATTCCAAAATTCATGTTGACTTGAGTTTAAATTTAAATGATCTAGTTCAAAGTCTATAATACAGAATCTTCTATAATACAGAATGTGCTAAGTGAAATTTCATTTAAATTCAATTTTGTAATATCTTTTCAGAAAATTGTCTTAATCACATTGAGTGATTAGGACAATTAATACTTAATAAATATCACCAATAGGACTAAACAGACAAAACTCATATGTTATTTTAAACAAAATATTAATGCAAATTGTTACAGCACAAGCAATCAAATTTGTTCAATGTAATTTGTTCAATGTAAATAAAATTATTTATGGACGAACAGAACATGGATATTATGTTCTGTTCGTCCATAAATAATTTTATATTTTCAAATACGCCTCGAATAAATCCACTTAAAACAGATACAATATTTTTTGTTTTTAAAGTCACTTTGGAAGAATAAAACAAAAATATTATTGTTAGTGTGCATTAATAAATGTCACCGTAAAGTCTTAGATTTATACCTATCAACATTCCTAATCTCCCCAGACATCATTAATGGAAAAAATGCATACATCAATGTACAAACAATTTTAAGTAAAATGTAAGATTGTTGTGAACAAGAGAGAATATTGAAAAAATATGTTGTGATTTCGCTTTTGGTAATGACACGATTACATAAAAGCGCATCAAGTGTATCATGGTTGTTGTAGTAAATTCGACGTTGGCATGCGGTCGTTGCAGTAAAAAAAGAAAACGATAAGGCTAATTATATCGATGTGGGGGCATTTTTACGCCCGTAATTTAGCGCAAACCAGTTTGAAGCTATCAAACGAAAAAAAAAAAGACGAAATTGTGTACACATAAAAAGAAAACGAGAGCCGTGGAGAGATTGTACGAGTTTGTGTTACGTGAGTATGTATGTGTGTGATTCACCAGACTATCCGGGCTATCAAGTGCGATAACCTCTTCGAGGAATCAACCGGCTGTATGGGTTATCGGCGTGTAGGTTTTTATTGCGTCTTGGCATATCCGAAATACCCGAGACTATTATTAAAAATATCCGATGTTCCGAAGGTTATAACCGCCACATAATTTAAAACCAGAAAGGAAAGGAGGAGAGGCTTACGATTAACAACAATGAAGAGGACGACCGTTCCTCGGCATTGTCCCCGCGGAATTTTAAACAACAGGTGTCGTCCAAAAAACGTGACGTAATCTTACTATTCATGTCATATTATACTACGGCATGGAACGTATGAATTATGATGGACATTTATCACGTCCCGTAATTTGACAACGCATATTTAAAGGCACCGAATTTTCTTCACGCAATCTATCCTCACCCATTCTATACGATTTCAGACTAGGACAAAATATATAAGCTTTTTACTTAATTATTTATTGTGCTGCACAAATTACAGCCCCTACAGGCCTTTTGGAATCATATAGCAAAACTCCCAAAAGAAGTTTCCAGGGGAATTAGTCCAGGGGTATATTTTATTTGTCTAGTCCAAACTGCGGCCCGTCTATTTCTGGCGCGCCGGCCAGAAGCAGTCTGCGAATATTAGATATATAATATACACAAATATATACTATAAACAAAAATTACATATATAATATATACAAATATAAACAAATAACAAGAATGCTTTGAAGTTTCCACAATATATTCGTATTGAGTTTGGAGACGTTATTACAAATTCTCATTCTTTGCACGATGATTCTCTATTTTGCGATAAATATTCTTACGAGAAAAATCTCTCCTGCGATAAAATTTTTTTCCTGCGATCAATTTTCCCTGTTCCATATTATATCTCGAGCATGGACATATTGAGCCTATTTTATAGGTCGCTCTTATCTCGTGTCTATTTTTCCTCCATAGACTAAGTTTTAAACGTTTTGTATTGTATCTCCTACATGCTTTGTTGAAACATATAGTTCTTAATAAATTCTATTATGCAAGTAATATCAATAGATTTCTATAAATTTGATACCTACGAGTCCTACACCAAAATAGAGAGTTTGTAGATACAATGTGTCTGATTACAATATAATGCTGCATATAAAGTCCCGATAGTTTGTTGCATATGCACAATAGTTAATAGGCAGCAGACTCCATGTTTATGTATCAACTTGTAACAATACTCGGTTGATATTTCTTGTGAAATGTGTTATATGGTTTCACATTAATGAAATTCTTTAGGCAATTTACGATTTTGTTTTCTTTACAATTGCGATTTTTGTTAAACTGCCATTCTTAGTAAAATTTGTGTAAAAATGCAACTTAAGAGTCCAATTCTAGATATAAACTAGAATTATATTCTCTCATATGGCAGATAATCTAAATTAAATCTTTACAATAAAATAGGACGTTATATATCTAGTCTTGCTCGTAATGTATAATACTATCTATTCATAATTTATCTATACGATTTTAAGAGTAAATTATGAGTCTGATTAAATGAATCTGATTATAAATTTGAAAATCCAAACTTCTTCTTAAATGAATTTAAATCCGTGGCAAGATTTTATACAACGCAGATTTATGTTGCCGGTGGGATACAGCTCACAATCAGATAGAATCAGGTGCCGGTCGGCATAACGGGATGGACAGAACATTTCTTAGTATTTCAATTTCACAGAATCTGCTTTCAGCCAAATGCTAGTTTTGCTAAATTTCATAATGGATTATAGGTCTAAAATTACTCCAGAACGGACAAGACTAGATAGACAAGATTAGGTAAACAAAATTAGAAAGGCAAGGCTAGACAGACAAGACTAGACAGTCAACACTCAATACTATCAATACTGACAAGACTAACATGGACAAGATTAGACAGATAATATCATACAGATAAGACTAAACAAGCAAGAATAGACAAACAAGACTAGACAGGCAAGACTAGACATACAAGACTAGACAGAAGACATTAGCCATACTATAGGCTCCGAAGTTACCATAGATAGTACTTAATTGAACCGAGTAGTGGGAAAGACTGACATTAAAGCTTTTCCAGGCTAGGATGGATGGTATAATCATCATGGTCCACAATCCAGTTTTAGCAGTCCACCATCTATCCTGCCAGTGTTCCTCAAAGTGTTCCCTGGAATTCGATTTGAGTGCTTGGCTAGGTAATCTGCTATAAGCGTTGGGAAGATCTTTCATGTCTGCTGGAAGTTGGGCGAGCCTATCATTATCATTTCCATATCGCTCATTAGCCTCGATTCCAGCGTCAGCTTTAACCCAGTGCCATCGGAGCTTGATCCTCTCCGATACACAGGCAGGTCTTTTCCAGGTTTCCATTAATAATTTAGTGGGCGAATTTATGTGCTTCAATTCGTCAAGAACGGAGCGGCGTTCCCACAAAAAATTGAGAAAGAGCAGTTGGATTGCTCTTCTACATAACGCAAGTAGTATTGTATGGCTATAAGCTCCACCCGCAACCTTTTTCCGGCCGCGTGCCAATATTTTTTAATTCTAACATTTTGCAATAGAGACATGCCTGGTAACTTTTACAAGGAATGAAAATTTCTGACAGTGAAAATCAGTTACCGTATTAGCCTATATATAAGACGTCTTATATTTTACACATTTGATATTGCACAAAAGTAGATAGAGAAACTTCTTTTAGAAAAGTGGAAGGTTTGAGTTTAAGAAGTTTAGAAGGTACGCGTGAGGAATTGTTCGCGTGCAAATATAATTTTCTTACGTGTCAGCTGTGACATGCGTGCCATAGGTTCGCCACTACTGCTCTAGTCTAACCTGATTATAATGTACCTCCTCTCCGCTAAAGTTAACTACAAAGGCAGTCTCTGCTACTTCTACCACTGTTGGATTTTGAACCGTCTGTATACACCCGAAGTTGTAGGACATTCGTAAGTATTAAATGGTAATTGACAGCTTCGAAGGGTGGAGGAATGCCTGAGTTTTGATGGTAGGTTCGAAATCAGCTGAGGTTAGACCTAAGCCCAAAGCTTCTCTTATTAATAAATCATCTGCACTGCAATGCGAGCTATAAAGAGCCAACTGTTTTAGGCAGATGTCGACCGAAAGAATACCGAAAATCACGCAGACTGCTACTTTGGACACTGTGCGATATGCCTTGGCTGCATGGATAGTAGTGAGGAGCTGTACTCCAAATAGCTTAAGCTTTGCTTTAACACCGCAAAACCGGTGCCAAATATGAGCTCCACACAGTAGTGCTGGTACTACCGCAAGATGATATACGTGGACTGTTAGAAAAGTATCCGACCTTTAGCCGGTAAAAAAAACGGGCATACCTGGAGCATTGGAAAACTAATCACCCTCAAAGTCTCTTTGGGACTCCACACACTTCTCCCAGCAGTGCCGCCATTGTTATGTACGACATGTCACGTAGGACATCCCTATAGTACTCTTTGGTGATTTTACTTGCATTTAAAAACCAACGAGAGCACTACACACCACGTCACTCGAACACTGCTCGACAGCAACTGACGCAATCTACAGGCGGAAAAAAATTCACGCTTGCGCACGAAGGTTCAAGATCGGCTCATGCAAGCGCGCTTGATTCAAGTCCATCAGGTTTTCAAAATAAAAAATTAGGTCGGATACTTTTCTAACAGACCATGTGTGTCAACTATTTCCGATCTCTAAGCCCTTAACTCTATCACAAGTATCAACAATGCTAAGCCCCAAACAAAATGAATGTTTCCAGAAGAAATCTGCACAAGCTCTAAAACCCAAATTTTGTATGCCTTGAAAGTTTCCTCGAAACGTTCAAAAACTGTGACTTTTCTTTTAGCAAACACCTTAAACCAGACCTACTCTTTGAAAATCATTTCATAAACAAACTGTCTCCTATATCTGTGGATATACTTTTTTGAGAACAAAGGTGGCATATCTGAAGAAGACATAATAAAAAATAAATTTCCAACGTTAATAGTTAACAAGAACCGGCAACTAAAATCGTCTTAAGGTTTTTACCAAAAGTTTCTCACCAGTATCCAAACTGAACAACCATTTTTTTTACCTTTGATATTCAAGTCTGACGTTTCAAAACAGAATTATATATCAATGTTTTTATTTAAAATAAGACACTCCGAGGCATATAATCCTTTAGGTTGTACTACCGATTTATAGTGTCTGATGTTGGCCTTATAGGATGAGTTGTACTTGTTCTACGTTAGCTTATAGGCCAGGTTTTCTGACTCTTTCTTATCTAGCCCGTTCGGTTCTGTCCATGTTCCCAGGTATTTAAATAGCTCTGTTCTCTTTATCTACCTATGATTTACCGTGTTCCTGCTGGAATGAACAGAAATTCTACTCTAATGGGAAGAATTAAATATGTTAGGCTTAGGTACATTAGAAACCCGCAAACCATAGGAAATTACATAAAGTGGAGAAAAAATGAATATCATTCTAAATCCAGAGGATCCCAATATGATTGAACCAGAAAAGCAAAGAATACAAATATCCTTTGCTGAGGGATATCTTCTAGTAAACAATAAACAACTGGAAAAGCTGCCGTATATTTTAAAGTTGTTCAACAAGTTCTAACTGCGGCAATATTTTTAGCCCTTGTTGTTAGTCTTATATCCAATCCAAGTGCTTCAATTTACAGAATTGAATTGGAAAACCAAATAGTAGTTCGAAGATACGGAAAATATTCATATTGCGTTTGATGATGTGATGGGAGGCAAATCAGGAGGGAATGGGAAGCAAAGCAGGAGTTGAAAGATGTTGTTAAGTTCTTGCGAAGTGCACAGAAATTTTCAACGAAAGAAGGGAAATTACCCAAAGTCGTTTTATTAGTTGGACTACCAGGGACTGGAAAAACTTTCTTCACTAGAGCTGTGGCAGGTGAAGCAGATGTTCCATTCTTCCATGCTGCAGGATCTGAATTTGATGAGGTTTTTGTAGGCTAAGATTCTCGGCGAGTTCGAGACTTATTCAAGGTTGCCATAGTGAAAGCACCATGTGTGATATTTGATGATGAAATTGATTCTGTTGGTGCCAAAAGAACAAACAGTGTTTTACATCCTAAAGCCGGGGTTATATTAGAGCCACGCCGCGTGTCGCAACGCGTGGGATTGCAATCGGTTACATACGTTTAGTATGAACGTGATTACATTAGCTCAGTCCCGCGTGTCGCCGTGCGAGCTGATACCACGCGGACCACTCGATTTCGATCGGCGTGGCATCGATGGTGGGGGAAGTAACGCGTTGACTCGCTCCGCGCTAGTATAATCACCACATGGCTACGCGCATTGCGGCGCAGTGTGTTGATGAGCAAGTAAGCAGACGTCTATCACATTTCAGTACCCGCGCAAGATGTCCGCCGACGAACTTATTGAGCTAGTAAGAGAAAATAAATTGCTCTTGTCTTGTCTTATCTTCTCCTGTCTGGAACTCTTGTCTTGTTGTAGATGGTAACTACGCTCCCGAATAATCATTAAACCATCTGTTTCTAAAATACTTATCGTTTATATAAATGCGTATTGTTTTTTTTTGAATAAACTTTGTTGAAATCCGCAATAGTGAAAAGCCGCAATAAGTTTGCTCTGAAGCTCGGAAATGATATGCCCTGGAGCCCTATTCTCTGGACTTTGTACCAATGACATTAATATTTTCTGTATGCAAATATTTCATGAAGAAAATTGAGGAAATAAGAGCTTTACACCCAATTGGCAACAGACTAAGATATTTTAAAAAATTATTTTAACGAATTTATAAAATTTGCTATACAATATTGCAAATAGATGCGGACGTTTACGCGGTCGCCACTAAACTGACACAAAAACTAATCAGCACTCGCGGCCATGCAACACTGTAGTATAATCACCAGCCCATTGCGCCAGGCAGCGCTGCGACACGCGGTGCGGCTCTAATATAACCCCGGCTTTACGCTAATCAATCAAATGTCATGAATTGTCGATATCATTGATTGAAATGGACGGATTCCATCAAAATGAGGACGTAATAGTGCTAGGAACTACCAACAGGCGTGACGATTTAGATCAAGCTCTACTTGGACTTGGAAGATTTGGAAGAGACTTGGAAGATTTGATGTGGTGGTCATGGTGCCTACAAATTTTAGCAAAAAAAATCGATGTTGAACTCTTCGCTAGGGGCACCACTGGATTCACTCGAAGAGATCACGAAAATATGGTCAACCATAGAGCTGCAATTGATGTAGCGGATTGTGTTAGTGTGAAATACTTGGAATCGCCTGGTGATAAACTTCTGATGGGACTTGAACGCAAATTGAGAATTCCAGACAAATAAGCCAATCTAATCACTGCTGGGCGGTCACGCGAGGGCGGTTACGCGACCGTCGCTTTCTACGCGAAAGACATCATCCATTATATAAAATTATTAATATACCCAGAGGACCCAGCCTGGGGCACACGGCTTATATCCCCGAAAAGGAAAGAAATCACGTTGCAAAAAGCTAAATGTTGGCAATGATGGACACCATGATGGCCGGGTTGCCGAAGAATTAGTTTTTGGATCTGAAAAAATAACATCAGGAGCAATTTCTGATTTGGTACAAGCGACGTCTATAGCAACTCATATGGTCAAAGATTGGGGAATGTCTGAAGAAGTTGGTTTGAGAACATTAGCAGAAAATAGACCTTCAACTACTGAATTGAGTGATTTGGAAATGAAGAAGATTTTATCGGAAAAGAATACAAAGCGTTAGCAGAAGCTTTAATAAAATATGAAACTTTAGATGCAGAAGACATTGAAGCTATTACGGCGGACAGCAACTCACCGAATATATAATTGAAATCTTAAAGCGAGTCTCTTTCGATGATTCCGTTTTTTTCTAATTTGGCCAACTATGAACCGTAAAGAACTTTTTGATTTTTCTTCTTTTCTACTCCCAGAACCTCTTCTTGCGTTCGCTTCTTTTCTTTCTCTCCTCATCGGTAATGATTCGTTTGGGCGTCCTCATCATTGGTTTCTCCTGAAATGCTTTTATACTGTCTACTCTCCTTCTAAACAATCTTCTATTGTGGGCCATCTGTAGTGTGATTCCAACTTCTGCCGTATCTGTTTTCATCTCATCTATGCATTTAGATGTGGTCTTTAACCCCATGATGAAGTTGAAGATCCTTTTGGTTAGTCTGTATTCATCTATTTTTAGTAGGTGTCCTTAGAACTTCAACCTCCGCTTCTTAATTGTTTCCGTGATATTCTCATTGTATTTGTAGACTTTTTCCTCATCCTCCAAATCCCGTCAGTAGTTTTTTGTGGTCCGAGTATTTTCCGCAGAATCCTCCTTTCTTTCTTTTCGAGTTCTTGATACTCCCCAGTTTTATTTAAAATAAGACACTCCGAGACGTACAATCCTTCAGGTTGTACTACCGCTTTATAGTGTTTGATTTTGACCTTATAGGATAAGTTGTACTTGTTCTGCGTTAGCTTGTAGGCCAGCTCTTGTTTCATGGCTCTTCCTTATCTAGTCCGTTGGGTTCTATCCATTCCCCCAGGTATTTAAACATCTCTGTTCTCTTTATCTTCCTATGATTTACCTCCATGTACCTCTTACTTTGATGCTTGTACTCCATATATTCTGTCCTTTTACAGGAGATTTGCAGACCCGTTTTTACTGCGATTTCATGAATACCCTCGAGCATCTTTCTAGCGTCTTCTCGGTTATTGGCTAAGATAGCAAGGTCATCGACAAAAGCTAAACATTTGATTTTCAGGTTTTTCCTTTCCCTCATTATTTTTTTCCATTACGATGTTGAAGAGCATTGGGGATAATCCATCTCCCTGTCTGAGTCCTGTCTTTATTTCAAACGGATCAGAAATTTCCCCGAAGAAGTTGATTTTCGAGATTGCATTCGTCAGTGTTTCTTTCATGATTTCTCTCGTTGTTTTGTCAATTCCAAACTCTTTCAAGGCACTAAAAAATGATTGTCTGTCAATTGAGTCTTATGCCGTTTTAAAGTCGATAAAGATGACCAGAGTTTTAGCTTCTAAGAGCTCTTGTTCGCAGACTGCTTTTTAGATTGAATATCTGTTCGGCGCATGATCTTCTTTTTCGGAAGCCAGCTTGGTATTCTTCACTGAGGTGATCAGCCTGTTCGTCTACTCTGCTCAACAGAACTATACATAGTATCTTACAAGCGATTGGAAGTAGAGAGATCACCCTATAATTATTTGGGTCAGTTCGATTACCTTTCTTATGAAGTGGATGTATGAGCGCACATTTCCAGTCATTTGGAATCTGTCCCGTTTTCCATATTTCTTCTATAAGGTGTTCGATTCTTTTTGCAGCGATCTTTCCTCCGATCGTCCACATTTCTGCCACAATGCCATCTTGCCCTGGTCCTTTGTTATCCTTGAGTCCCTTGATTATCAGTGAGACTTGGTGGTTTGGAATCTGGGTTCTCGTGGATTAGGTTCTTGGCGTCGAATCTTTCTAGAGGTTCTTCGTAGATTAGCATCACTTTAAAATAGTTCGACAAGAGCTCGCAGTTTTATTTATTATTACGTACTATGCTACTATCTATGCGTTTAAAGCAAAGAGTTAGTGGTTGATAACCTTGTAGCTCCTCTTTGAAGGTTCGATAAAACTCCCTTGTCTTATTCTTTATAAATTCTTCTTCCAGTTTTTCCACCCTAGATGTGTTATAACTTCTCTTTTGAGCCCTTATTACCTTGGTAGCTTCTTTCCTTTCATTCCTGAAATCTACCCATTTTTCAGGGGTTTTATTGGAATACCACCTCCTCCAGGAATTTAACCTCATTTCAAGTGCTTCATCACATTTTTAATTCCAGCACCTGTGCTTCTTCTTCTTGGGGGGTTTCCAAAACTTCAGACGCTTTGATCAAGGATTCTCTGATCTCATACCAACTGTTATCTCCATATCAGACAGGTTTTCAAGGTATTTATCTATGTTTTACTTCAGAGTCTCAGTATTGATTCTGGGATTATTGCTTATTTGCCGGTTTCGTCTGTTTGGCTAGAATTTCTCTTTGAATTTTGATCGATTTGGAACTCCCCTAGCATCGAGTTTGGAGAGATCCAAGAAATTAGTTTCAAGTTTAATTGTCTACAAAATCCGATAAGTCGTTCGGCATTCCTATTTGTTTTTCTATTTGCTGGATAGTAGACACCCACAACTGCTTTATATTTCTTTTCTCTGCCCACTTGACCATTGGAGTCTCCGAGCAAGATTTTGACATGGTGTGGAGGAAATTTGAAAGCTACATCTTCCAGAGATGCATAATTTTCTTATTGTATTATTTATTTTCTTTTCTAGGTTTAACTCCTGAATATATATTTACGCTGATTTGTGTTAAATAGACAAACAAGACTACACAGACAAGACTAGACAGACAAGATTAGACAGACATGGATTTACAGACAAGACTAGACCGTCAAAAAATAAAAAATATGCGATATATCTATGCCAAAACGTAGTACCCAAATCAGAAGAGCACTGGTATACTGGTGGACGGAGGATATAGCTGAACTGCGCAAAAAATGTGTTCGAAGAAGAAGGACCTACACCAAAAACGCGGCAAGAAATTTACCCGAAGTTAACCGGCTGCTATGGGACGAATATACAAAGAATATACAAAGAAACGTTATTAAAGCATCGAAAATAAAACACTGGAAAATTCTCTGTAGGAAAATAGATAATGATGTCTGGGGGGATGGCTACAGAACGATCAAGAAAAGGCTGACAGGGCACACACCTTCATTGAAACTGATTAAAGGGACCAGTTGAAAAAGTAGTTGATCACCTTTTCCCAGGCCACCAGGAAGTAAATTTTATTTGTAATAAAGACACTAGTTTTGTCGACTTCACATCGGATGAACTGCAGATAGCCCGCCAAAAATTGAAAACCAATAAAGCACCAGGGCCAGGATGTATTCCAGTAGAATTGCATAAAGCGAGTTGCAGCGGAAAGACCGGATTATATATTAGCCGTATATAATAAACTGGCAGCCGAGGCGAAATTCCCAGCAGAGTGGAAGCGAGCGAAACTTGTTTTGTTAAGGAAGGGCAAAATGCCTTTAGAAAATGCTTCATCTTTAAAACCAATCTGCCTCTTGGACGTAGAGGATAAATTATATGAAAAATTAATATTAGCTAGACTACAAAAAGAACTTATACGAACAGGGGACCTGTCTGACAATCAGTTTGGATTTAGAGAAGGTCGATAGACAGTGGATGCCATAATAAAAGTGATTAAAATTGCCAGAGAAGCTGGTGCCTACTCACCTCGACACTGGAGACTGTATGTCGTAATAACACTCGATGTGAAGAATGTCTTCAATAGTGCCTCGTGGTAACAAATAATAAATGAATTGAGAAAGAGGAAGATAGAGGATAGCCTTATTAATATTTTAGTGGCATATCTATCGAAAAGAGAGCTCATCATAGAGGCAGAAGGAAAAATTTAAAAAATAAGGATAAACAGTGGTGCTCCACAGGGATCAGTCTTGGCCCCCACCCTGTGGAATATACTCTATGACGACCTGCTGAAAACGGAAATGCCGATGGGAATAACCTTAATTGGATTCGCCGACGACGTGGCGATGGTGATAACCACAAAAGAAAAATGCATCCTAATGGTTACAGGTAATACAGGTAATACAGGTAATACAGGTAATTGAGCAGCGGCAACTTCAACTGGCGCCAGAGAAGACGAAAGCAGTACTTTTAACACCCAAACGAACGACACCCCTGATCACTTTTAATGCCAAAGGTTTTTCGGTAACCCCTACTACAGCTGTAAAATATCTGAGAGTATGGCTGGACACCAAGTTATCCTTTGTGCATCACGTGAACAAAATTACCCAGAAGGCGGAAAAGACGGCAATGCTCTCGCTAGTCTTCTGCCAAATATCGGCGAACCCAAAGGATCCAAACGAAAACTACTTCTTAGCGTGGTCCAGTCCCAATTATTGTATGGAGCACCAGCCTGGCATATTGTTACAGAAACTAAAACAATAATTCTGAGCCTTACTAGAATCGTGCGTTTGTCAATACAGGCAAGAGAGGCAGGACTACACAGACTAGACCATTCATGTTTTAGCATTAGAAACCGGGAGGCCAAAAGTAGATGGGTAAAATAATTAATAAACTAGTAGATATACTTGTTATTGCTATAATTCATTGTCTATAATCTAAATGAAGGCCATTAAGTTAATCTACAGAAGAAATCTACGAGAAAATTACTTCAGTTTAAACATCGCATATTATGTCATAAAACGGTTTTACTAACCGTTTTTTGCTTCACATCTTTGCAGAAATGAACAAAAATTTACAACCGAATCTAATTCCTCATAAAACTATATGTACCTTATTTAACGATTCCTTAGAAGCAGACGATTGTTTTTCAAGTTAATAGCGACCACCAGAAAAACAGGAGTTTTAATGCGTTGTCATATTTATACCATCTAATTATACACTTTCCTAGAATGCTTAATGAATCCTCGTCTGGCTCTGGCACATTTTTTCATTTGTTTTCCTATTGAAAAATGAGAAACGTTTCCAGTTTTGCTCGAAAACAAATAGTATACGATTTAATTGCGATTTTATTAAGAGTAATTAGGAGTAAAAATGAATTATTATATCTTTGCTCTTTTTCACTAATTAGGATTAAGACATCGATAGTCATATGTAGTCTACGTTAATTAATGCTGCACGATAAATCTCGGGTTTCTCGTATTAATTAATTTAATTAGTAGGTCGATTATCTTGTGAATGGCAAGAAACTGAAGGAAATTATTCTTTCCCTCCTATCCTATATTTCTATTCGTTTCTTTTATAGTTCCCACAATTTACTTTTGCAAAACTTCATTATATAATCATTAAAAAAGACTGAACTACTTAGGCTAGAACTGTTTGTCTTGTCTGTCTGATCAGTCTTCTCTGTCTCAGCTGAGTAGCTTGTCTTATAATATTCTTGATAAGACCACACAGATATCACGACTTATCAGTTAATTCTGTCATCTGTATAGTTTACCTAGTCTATCTAGTCTCCAAAACTCCCCAGGTTACCTAGCTAATCTAGTCACCTAGACTATTTACACTGTATAGTCTCTCTTTGATGTAAGCTAACTACTTTTAATACATTCATATAACTATTAAGCATTTCGCTGCTATGGACTGCTATAGCAGTTCAATTGATTTGACGCCCAGGTGATATGGACTGTTGTAGTAGTCCAATTGATTGGGCGGTCAGATGCTATGGACTGCTATAGCAGTCAACAAACTTCGTGAATTAATTGTGGTTTTTAAGCATAACAAAGAGATTAATAACTACATACACTCTCATTGGAGCGTTGCGTTGCCCTGGGCGAAAGATTCGGCACTCACCCCTGCACCTAGGGTCTTATCGCTGAAAAGATGAATATTTCACAAAATTCCAAAAAATAATTGTTAACTATGCGGATAGCCATATATTTATTTTTTTAATTTTTTATGTCTAGTATAGTCTAATCTTGTCCAGTCTTGTATAGTCTTGTCTAATCTTGTCTCCTCCTTGTCTTTACCTAGTCTTGTCTCTTTCTTGTTTTGTCAATGTAGTCCACTAGATTAAAATGTAGTTTATTTAATGAATTCTCTACAATGCTAACTGAATTGTACTAGATGTATTAGATTGTGCATTCCATGGTCCACTTAATCATTATAAGTTAATAGTAATTCAAGTTCAAAGCTAAGTTGTTGCAACTTGAAGTTGTCACAATACGAAGCCGCAATATGAAGTAGTTTCAACATAATGTTGTCCCAACAGGAAGTGGTTTCAAGATGAAGTTGTCGCAACATGAAGCTGTTTCAGCGTGAATTTGAAGATGAAATGTGGATTTAAGGTGAACAAATCTCTTCTCGTAGTTGAAACTATATATTATAGTCTTTGCTTCGAATAGAGGTTTTGGTTATTAGTAAATTAAAATTTTTGAAAATTATTTTGACGTTTTCGTCCAATTTTGACACAAAACAAAAGAATTTTGCAAGGCTTGTTCATTCAAATTACAAAAAAAAACAATTTTGTTTCGTATAAAGATTTTGGTTTTTGAAAATATGGAAATATTTGTCAATTATTTTGAAATTTTCGTCCAATTTTGAAACAAAACAAATGAATTTTGCAATGTTTGTCCACTCAAATCAACAAAAGAACAAATTTTGCTTCTAATAGATATATTGGTTTTTGAAAATTTGGCAATTTTT
This sequence comes from Phosphuga atrata, assembly GCA_944588485.1. Classification (NCBI taxonomy): domain Eukaryota; kingdom Metazoa; phylum Arthropoda; class Insecta; order Coleoptera; family Silphidae; genus Phosphuga; species Phosphuga atrata. The sequence goes on from OX155905.1 coordinate 21,945,709, forward strand.
GCAAATTATTTTGTCGTTTTCGTCCAATTTTGACACAAAACAAAAGAATTTTTCAAGGTTTGTCCATTCAAATTAACAAAAATAAAACAAATGTTGGTTCCTATAAAGATTTCGTTTTTTTTAATGTGGCAATATTTGCCAATTATTTTGACACTTTCGTCCAATTTTAACCAAGTTTGTCCACTCAAATAAAAAAAAAACAGATTTTGCTTCGAATAGAGATTTCTGTTTTTAAAAATTTGGCAATTTTTCCAAATTATTTTGTTGTTTTCGTTCAATTTTGACATAAAACAAAAGAATTTGGTAATGTGTGTCCACTCAAATCAACAAAAAAAACAGAATTTGCTATGAATAGAGATTTTGGTTTTAGAAAATTTGGCAATTTTTGCAAATTGTTTTGACGTTTTCGTCCAATTTTGACACAAACCAAAAGAATTTTTCAGGGTTTATCCCTTCAAATTAACAAAAATAAAACAAATTTTGGTTCCTATAAAGATTTCGGTTTTTTTTAATTTGACAATATTTGAAAATTATTTTGACACTTCGTCCAATTTTTACATAAAAAAAATTATTTTTGCAAAGTTTTGTCCACTCAAATCAACAACAAAAAAAAAACAGATTTTGCTTCGAATGGAGATTTTGGTTTTAGAAAATTTGGGAATTTTTGCAAATGATTTTGTTGTTTTCGTTCAAATTTAATATAAAACAAAAGAATTTTGAAATGTGTGTCTCCTCAAATCAACAAAAAAAAATGATTTTGCTTCGAATAAGGATTTTGGTTTTAGAAAATTTGGCAATTTTTGCAAATTATTTTTACATTTCGTCCAATTTTGACACAAAACAAAAGAATTTTGCAAAGTTTGCCCACTCAAATCAACAAGAAAAAATTGTTTCGAATGGAGATTTTGGTTTTTGAAAATGTGGCAATATTTGCAAATTATTGCAAATAATACAAAGTAATTAAAGTATTCCGCACGGGCTATAATGTAATGTTCAGAATATTGAGCATACAATCACATCAGTTCAAAAAAGTAATTCTCAGCGAAAAGGTTAATGTTAACACTTTTTGCCTAAACAGGTTTACCAGATGATTGAAAAAAGTCTAGGATTCCAGGATTAACAGACAATTGAATAACTATGCTATGTGTCTTTTCATTGACTTATACCTACGTATACGTAGAGCAGTCTAGTTTCCAGTGGCGGCTCGTGCCTAAAATTAATGGGGGTGATACTCCCGAAAATTTGCCGGCACTGAGAGAACAACAATGCTCACGCACTCTCCTTCGCAGCCCGTTTGGCGATTGGAACTGTGAAGCGCACAGGTCCTTTGTATCTTTCTTATAAACTGGCCTACTGACTTTAAGCTACTAAAATAGCTACTGAGATTAAGTTAAGGATTACATATTGCACAACTCAATCAAGAGCGAAAGAAGGACTCAATATATTGAATGTTATTGAAAAGGAGTGTTCCAGTTCCACAGTACCTGTGCGAGAACTGCCACTGCTAGTCACATTTATTAGTTTGCCTGGATTGTCTCGACAAAAACGAGTTATTAAAACATTTACTCTACGTTTATTGTGACTAGTAATAAATTCGTTTGCTTTTAATATGTTCCCTTTATTCCGGTTTATGTTGTCAGTCTAGTTTTAAAAGCTTTCGATTGATATAATAAATATTCCAAACAAAAAAAGTTTGCTTATAATACCCACGACTTTAGACTCATTCAGGTAGAAAAATAGTCCTGCAGTTTATATTTAAACCAACACGACATCTTGATTTAATTTCTATTGTCTTGGAAATACAGTCTCGCAGCGAGACAGCGCCGACTACGATAATTAACTCAGAACCTAATTAATATCCGTGAAAGACACATGTGAGCAGCTGACTGATGAAGAATGGACAATAAAACGAGTCATACGCACGGCCAACTGCATTGCGTACAAACGCATTTGTTAACAGCTGGTTTATATTTGCCTTTGCGGCTCGGGCGTCTGCCGACGACGGGGACGGCGGCGTAATTAGGCTCGCATATTACGTCCTTCCCGCAGGAAAATGTGCCAAGATTACCGCGAACGCGAACAAATCGCTGGCACAACAAAAATAATAAGCCATTTGTTTCGTTCGAGTATTTTCGAAAATATAAATTGCTCTTTACACAATTAAAATACTTTTGATTTACTTATAGACGCATCCAATAAAACAGCTTAAATGGAACATTTCTTTATATTCTAATTATTCATTTCTGCTTAGATTGAACTAAAATCAATGCAGTAAATTGTTTCAAATTTATTGCATATTCCCGAGACTAACAGATGAAAATTTGATACATATATCAGAGCTTACCTATAATAAATTATTTATAAACTGAATTAGAGATGTTCTGAAGTTTTCTTCTTAAAATTCTCAAGTTTAAAATAAAACTAGTGATAAAGGAATTAACATAGGAAAGCTTGAAATAATATGTGAGTAGATGATAGGATTATAAAGCGACTCACTCTATCCTTGTATTTATGTTATTATTTCTTCTTGATAACGTGGAAATAAAGGAAGAGACTGCACGACAGCTCTTAACGTATTCATTATGTCATTAAGTGCAGACCTCACATATTGCGTATGAAAAAATATTGCAAATTAAACGAACGCTAACGAAAGCTCTGGGATAATTACGGCGTAATGAATTCCGAATGTACGAGAGATCTGTCGAAAATAAGTTCTGTGGAAATTCACAACAGACGATTACTCTTAACAGACAAACACACGAACCGTTTCAGTCTGCGACTTTGTCAGTTGTCCAGAGATTTTATACACCATTTTATACCAAAATTATTTTTGTTAACCAAGCAAATTACAGGAATTTGGCCTTTAATTACGTGCAAATTAACTTAAAACAAACGGGACACAGCCTGAATATATAAATATATTCAGCCTTTCCGGAGCTCTATAACAATTACTGAGTCTTTTTCTTCTTCTTCTTCTTTCATGTGCCTAGTCCGGTCTCCCTGACGTTGGCGATCACCATGGCAAAAGCTGTACGGTCCTCCGCCAAGCGAAAAAGTTCACCAGCCTTTCTGTTGCCGGACTAGTCCCGTATATTTCTGAGCCACGACTGTTGCTTTATTCCAACTCCACGGCGCCCCTCAATCTTGCCCTTTAGTATGAGCTGTAATGGACGATATTTATCACCTCTCAAAATATGTCCAAGATATGATGTCTGTCGGAATTTTACGGTTGTCAAAAGTTGCCTTTCGATGTTTGCTCTTCGTAGTACATTCTCGTTTGTAACATGTTGTGTCCATGGAATACGACGCATTCTTCCATGAAGCCACATTTGGAATGCCTCCAGTTGGTTCATCGTCCTGACCTTCAGAGTCCACGTCTCTACGCCGTACAGCAATACCGACCATACATAGCATTCAACCATGCGTTGTCTTAGCTTCAGATTCAGATTGTCATTGCAAACAAAGGATCTCATATTATTAAAAGTTGCCCGAGCAATCTCTATTCGGCACTTTATCTCGCAGTCCGGGTTTAGATCCTCTGTAATAATACTACCAAGGTATTTGAATTTAGACACGTTCAAATTGGCTTCCATTAAGTTCTAGGGTAGTGCCATTGTGTGGTTGCCTGCTTGACCTTGTGTATCTCCCTCGTCACCGATTTTGTTTATAAGCAACTGTAGTCCCTCGATTGAGTTTGCTAAAATCACTGTATCATCAGCATACCTGATTGTTGTTATTGGCTCTCCATTTATTTTGATGCCGAGGTGTGAATATCACACCTCCAATTCCAATGCTTCCTTAAATATTCTATCAGAGTATAGGTTGAAGAGTAAGGGCGACAGTATGCAACCCTGCCTTCCTCCACGTTGTATCTCAATACGGTCTGTTTTAATATTGCCTATTTTTACCTGTGCTGTTTGATTCCAGTATAGATTTTTAATTATGCGGATATCTATATCATCTTTTCTAACCCACTGTAGTATATCTGTAAGTTTATCGTGCAGGATGCGGTCAAAGGCTTTTTCGTAATCGATAAAGCATGCAAAAACATCTTTTCGCTGATCGCGACATTTTTGGAGGAGAAGGTTCATTCCGAAAAGTGCTTCACGCATTCCGAAAGCGTTTCTGAAGCCAAATTGAGAATCATCAAGATCTTCCTAACATCTACGTCGGATGCGTGCGTGAATAGTCCGTAGGAATGCTATGAGCATGTGGGACATGAGGCTGATTAAGCGATAATCACCACATTTCTTTGGCTGATGTTTTTTAGGTAGAGCAATAAAGGTTGATGATAACCAGTCCGATGGAATTTCACCTATCTCATAGATACTATTAAACAGTTTAACTACCAAGCCAATATTTTCCTCTGTAATGAGCTTTAGAGCTTCAGTCGGAATGTCGTCAGTGATAGATGCTTTCCTATTTTTTGCTATTGAGACTGCATGTATCACCTCAGATTTAAGAATAGTTGGTCCCATGCCCTCACGCAGGTATACCGCATCAGCTCAGTGATCTTTAAAGTTGGCCTCTATATAACTGGTCCATGTGTTTTTAAGTTCTTGTACCTCTAAAATTAGTTGGTTACTATCATTTATAAGTGACATAGTTGTTCTCTTCCTGTGGATTCCGCTACTTTCTTTACTTTTCTGTACATATTAAGAGTACCATGTTTGGAGCAGAGGTCTTCTATTTCTGTACATTCCCGTTCCATCCATTTCTGCTTGTCTTCTTTGATCTCCCATCTTATGACCTTTTGTATTTTTTATATTTGTCAGGTTTGTTCTTTGTCAGTCTTCGCTGCTCCATAAGGGTTAGAATGTGATCTGTCATCTACTTGTTTTTGGGTTTAAAAGTCACGCGGAGATGTAATTTACACGTGTCCACAATGATATTTTTGATGTTATTCCAAAGAGTCTCTATATCTTGGAGCTGGTTCTACTGCAAACTTGTTAACCTGTTATTTATTTCTTCGGCAACAATATGTCTGACTTCAGGGTTATTTAGCCTCGTTACATCAACTGCTCTAGTTGAGTGTGTTTGCTTTTTAGCTTTTAGGTTTAACGAAAGTTCAGCCACAAGGGGATTATGGTCCGAGCCAATGTCAGCCCTAGGGTGAGTTTTGGCATTTTTTATTATATTCTTAAAACGCCTATTTATCAGGTAGTCGATCTGATTTCTAATTGGTGTTGAGTTATTTAGTTCACTGCGTGAGGCTTGCCAATTATAAAGTCTTCCTTTGGGTAGACCGAAAAACGTGTTAGCAATTATCATCCCTGAGTCCTGACAAAACTCATAGAGTCTGCCACCTCTCTCGATGGAGCTACCAAGCCCAAAACTACCAACTATATCGGTGCGTTGTGCTTGCCCAATTTTGGCATTAAAATCTCCCAATATAATAATAACACTATCGCTCTTTAAAGTCTTCATTGTGGAATCAATTAGCTCATATAAATTTTCCAATTCCATGTCATACCTCTTCTCAGCAGTTGGAGCATAAACCTGAATAAGATTGATATTTAATGGTTTGCAGGCCATTTGCAGTAAGCATATCCGGTTGGATATTGCTACAAAATTCTTGACATATTTTGTGTATTCTGATGCAACAAAGATGCCAACGCCAGCTCGATGATTTTGGTCGTTGTCCTCACTACCTGAATAATATAGTGTGCCGTGCTCATGTTGGCATGATCCGCAGCCTGGCCAACGGTGTTCTCTTATACCCATTATGTGTATGTTCATTCTCTTCATCTCCTGAACCAAATTATCGAGCTTCCCAGCTTGAAAAAGGGTTCTCACGTTCCATGTATAGATGCGCAACTTTGATTTCACTACTTTGAGCCGGGGGATTCTTAGCACCCCTTGTACATTTAAGGGCTGCCCGGGACTAGGGGTCGTCTTATTTATGTTTCTTGCCATAGTTTGAGTCTTTTTAGGACTACCTAAAAAGACTAAAAAGACTCAGTAATTGTTATAGAGCTCCGGAAAGGCTAAATATATTTATATATTCAGGCTGTGTTCCGTTTGTTTTAAGTTTGTATGATTATCTATAACGTAGGATGGTTTGACCAATTCTATCTTTAAGTGTAAATTGTCAAACTCGCAGATTAAAACTGTTTTCATGTTTATTTTAGATTTTTGAGGAATTCACGGTGGTACATAAATAATTGCAGCAAAATTTAGATGAACAGTTTTACTGCTTATTATTGCCAAAAATTGCAAAATCGTTCGATTAGTTAATAGTATATTTTGTAACTAAGGCGGTAAGTTGTCAATTGGTCACGAGAGCACATTCGCTCGAGAGGGCAATTGACAATACCGCCCCTGTTGCAAATAATATTTTTGATTACTTATGCGAGGAGACGTATCTTATAAGTTTGGGATCCAGGGGCCATAAAAAAAATTGAATACAAAATGAAGAACTTGCTTTTTCAATTGACTCCGGTGGTGTGGACTCGTCTTAAGAACTCTCATCAGTCTCCGGTATTACCATTTACACTCATTATAAACGTTTTTTTTATTTTAAATTTTATTTTGAAATGAAAAAAGTCACTTTTTAATATTGAGGTCTTGAACACAATCAAGACCTCAATATTAAAAAAAACTGACGTGAAAGTGCAATTTTATTTATTTTATTCTTTTTAGGGCTCCGTACCGAAAACGGAACCCTTATAGGATCACTTTGTTGTCCGTCTGTTTGTCTGTCCGTCCGTCCGTCTGTCTGTATGTCAAGACCATTTTTCTCAGGAAGGCGTAGAGTTAACAAGTTGAATTTTTTATCAAATACTCGGATCTGCGGTCTCTTTCAGCTGTGAAAAAAATCAAACTTGGAAGTCAACGCGATCAAAAGATATGACCGTTTATATCGCATATTTTGCGATTTCACAAGGGAATCAAAACCTATGGGGTACTTTCCGTTGACCTAGAATCATGAAATTTGGCAAGAAGCGGTGCCCTACAGCACATGTAAAGGGAAAAATCTGAAAACCGTAAATATGTAGTTTAATTACAAGAAAAATGCGAATTTACTATTAGAAACTTATGAAAATACACTAATGTGTTACGGTATTGTCAGGCACCAGAAGTATATGGGTTGCATAAAGCTACGTCCTCCACAAAAAAAAGTTACCTTACTTACAAGTTTGTACGGAACCCTCGGTGCGCGAGTCACAACTCGCACTTGGCCGGTTTTTTTTTAATGTAACTTAGTGATATTGAATATTTGCGTGCGTTACCCATGTGGTAATATAACTAAAAAAGGCATTTCTCACAATAAAAACGTGCACCAGTATAGTACTTTTAACAAATGAATAATAAAAAAGCTATTTTAATACTGCAATCGTTCACTTATGCAATCGTTGTATAAGAACTGCAATCGTTGACTTATTAATCGAATCGTCAGAAGAGAAGAAAATGGGAAATCGGTTGGGTTTTCTAGGATTTTGAGAAATGTACGTATAGAAACGTTTTTCAAAAAATATGGTTTTTCCCAGGAAAAATTATCTCTAATTTTGTCGAAAATTTTAACTTTTCCTCGATTTTCGGGAAAACTGTTATTAGGACTTTGATCTAGACCATGAGGAACTGAAGACGTTTGGAGATTTTTGATTAAATCTATATTTACAATTTGGATCAGTACATGAGGACCAGTGAAACAGGTTATTGGAAAATTTGAAGTTTTGTGTTAATTTTGGACCAAACTAAGGAAAGCAATGCTTTTATTTTTATAAATATCGTTATATGGATTCTGGACACACATCTTTAGAAACTAAAAAGGTTGTTGGAACAGTTTTCCCTCGATTTTCGGAAAAATTGCTGGATTGGACGATGAAAAACTTAAGAAATTGTCTGAAAATTCTTAATTCCTTTATGTAAAACTACAGCTTGTATGTTAGAACGAGCATTGTGAAACTGAAGAATTTTCCGAAAAAATACGCTTTTTCTCTGGAGCTTTGGACAGTAAGTTGCGAAACTAGGAAGGAAATTAGTGTTTGGGAACTGTGGATGGTCGCATTTTAGATTTAGATCCTGACCATAGGAAGAAAAAATTCCTCGAAAAGACCTTCAGAAAATGTCCTTTGCCTTCGAAAAAATAGCTCCTAGCAATTTTTGAACCAAAATTTGCAAATTTCCGATTTTCTTCTCTTATGTGGTCTTGATCAGATAAATCAAGTATACATACTACTATGTGTTCTTGATCAGATAAATCAATACTACATACTACTTGATTCCTGATCTCTTCCTCAAGTCGATGTAATCTGTGGGCTAGACAGGTGATGTGAAGCAAGTTTGGGTAAAACACTTTCAGAGCTGGAGCAGCTTTCACCATTTAAAGATCAGAAATAAAACCACATATTCTCTCGTCCATAGAAGAATCGAAAAATAGTGATTTGTTGGAATCATTTCTGAACCGGGCGATAGTTGAATAATTTCTTTTTTCTAGGACTTGCAGTCAACCAAATGGCGACCCTCTACACCCCATTCTTTGTATAATTTTCCAACAATCAAATTCCGTCCACATTAATCTGTCGTTTCATCGGCTGAGATCCAAATTAAATTGTTCGAAAGATCAGTGCGTATTTCACTTAGCACTTCTTCGTAGATTGTTGACAGGTAGTGTTTTCTAATCGTTGATTCTTCAGGAATTATCTAATAGTTCTTATAGTTCTTGAGGAATCTTTGGCATATATCGTCATTCAGTTGATGAAAAAGAATATTGCACGCAACATATAACTACCAGAAATCTTTGTTTCATTTTATTTTCTTTGTAGTATCCGAATTAGAAGGCGAAATTGTAATCAGCAATTGTAGATGACTTTTTGAAGGTTTCTGTCTTGCAGATATACACCTTCGACCTTATTTAACTTGATAGAAAAGAAAATAAATACATTCATAATTTTCCTTCTATTAAGTACAATCTTTTCAATTGTTAAAAAAGGGGGCCGGCTTTTAGCGATGTTCAACTTCGTAATCCGCCGTCTTTATAGTGTTGATCATTGGATCATTTCATCAAAAACTACTAACTTGTTCATTTTTTCATTTCTGAATAGATTCTAAATAGGTTGTATCTACTAAAATACACCAAACTAGTTCAGTTGAGTTAAAGGCATTTTAAAGAGACTTTGCAATTAGAGTATTCATTTCAACTTTTCTGGACAATACCGTTCATATCGAGAGTAAATTGCGAGTCTCATTCATGTACTTTAGTCAAAACTGTCTACATCTAGTTTATTCATCTCAAGTTTCTTAGAGAAGCAAAACTGATTAAAGCTAAGATTGCCTATAGCAGCTCTTAAACCAGACAAGGCCAGATAAGACCAGTCTAGACCAGACAATACGAGACAAGTCTATACAAGACCAGAAAATACCAGATAAGACCAGACCAGATCAGACAAGAACAGACATGACCATATAAGACCAGACATGACCAGGCAAGACCAGTCAATACCTTGCAAGACCAGATAAGACCAGACTCGACTAGACAAGTCCAGGCAAGATCAGACAAGACCAGACAAAACCAGACAAGATCAGACGAGATCAGACAAAGCTAGATAAGAACAGACAGGCGCACAAAACTATTAGGCAATTATGTGAATTACCTTACAGAGTTTTTCTATTGCTTTTCACTATTCATCAAATGAATTTCCCTATTTGTCAAATAAATTTCACGCTTGTCAATGTTATATCAAAAGTTTTCCCTATTTATCAAATGACTTTCACGATATGTCGAATTCTTTTCCTTTTGTTGTATATTTTCATAATAACGCTGAGAAACGGCAAGAAATCAGTTTATTATTAATTATTATACACAAAAATAAGGTAATACATATTTTACGAACAAACAAGTTTAAACTTGTATTCACCACATGGAAACATATATTTAAGTGATTGTATGGAAAAAAATGAAATGATCTTAAAAGTATAAACTTGTTTCTTGATAAAATATCTATTACCTTATTTTTATGTATAATAATTAATAATAAACTGATTTGTTGCCGTTTCTCAGCGTTATTACGAAAATATATAACAGAGCGAAAAGCATTTGGCATATCGTGAAAGTCATTTGATAAATATGCGACATGCATTGTGAAATTTATTTGACAAATAGGGAAATTCATTTGATGAATAGTGAAATGCAATAGAAAAACTCTGTAATATCTCGTCCATATAGATTAAAATCTAAATTCATAGAAGTTGCATGCATTTTAAGTCAGGGTCGGACTGGGACGGAAGGGCTCGGGTGGCTCTAGACGGGATAATGGTAGATGGGATACATTCGGGATACTATAATTATTTATATACATATAAACTAATTTTAAATATAATGCAATACATATAATAAAAATTATTAGGTAATTATAGTTCTAATTACTTTTAAAATAACAAATCTGAAGCTGGCCAATCAACATTTTTTTAGGAGAATATAATAATATAATAACATAGTTTTAAGGAGAAGTTGCAGCTAAGCTGTCAATAACTCTATCGTAAACGCTACTATTATGGTCATCCTTGATTAGATCCTATTCTGTGTTTAATATGACCAACGAATCGAACGGTTCTTGCCCAATTTGCAACGGTTCTTTGCGCTGCAAATCGTTTCCCACAAGTCACTTGCCTGAACAAAATTGTAAGAATTAAACAATATGCAACATACAAGGTGGTGCTCGTGCTGATGTGCTTGTTACATTGTGATAAAATTGTACATGCGCATGGTATGCAACTTTGGAAGACGTCCGAACAGCTTCGGGAAAAACACATGGTGTAGATTGTAGTACGACCTTCGTAGATCTATTCTACCCCACGTATCCTCTACACGGTGGTATACCTACCCATTTAGAGCGCTTCCTCTAGTCGTGATTCCTTTAGGAATTTCAGGATCTGGGTGGTATTCAAGGCACCACTTCTGTGCGTTCAGGCAGGGGGCCCCAAGATACATCTGTTTCTTGCGGAGCTGTGCTCCGCAGTCTTTCAGGAGATGTATGGGGGTGTCTTCTGCCGAACCACAGAATCTGCATCTGCTATGTTCCTTTAGGCCTAGGGTCTTGAGGTGTATTCTAAGTCTACAGTGTCACGTCAGGACTCCTGCCAGAGTTCTAAGCTTGTTCTTGTTTAGTCTCAGGTAAGTTTTGTTCTTTCCTGGTTAACAGATCCCAGCATTACTTTGGATCGTCACAACCCTGGAAGTTCTTCCCTGGTTCTCATCCATTGTTCTGTAATTTCTTTATCTAAACTTGTGTGGATGGTGTTCAAACTCATACCGCAAAAGGGGTTCCGGACCTATAAAGGGATTACTGGATCCCTTGTTTGCTAGGTGCGGCTTCTTCGTTTCCGTCTATAGCAGTGTGTCCTGGTACCCAGTATAGCGTTACTTCATTTTCTCTGCCAAGCTTGTTTAGCTTTCCCACACAGTCTTATACCAGTTTGGATCTGATGCTGTAAGAACTAATAGCCTTGATAGCTGCTTGGCTGTTTGCCAACAGGAGAGCATTTCTTTTTATACGATAATTCCTGTCGGTGTTCAATTGCATGTACCTCTGCTTGGAAGATACTTGGGAATGTTCCCATAGATTCCAAGTATTTGGTACGATGTCCAAACACTCCTGAACCAGTTCCTTTCTTTGTCTTAGAACCATCTGTATACCACTTGATAGAATTTTGCTCTGTGTGGTATGCTGAGGATTCGTCGCTATAATTGGCTTTACTACTACACATTGCTGTGTAGTTTTTCTCGAAATGGTATTTACATACCATTTCGTCTTTTAGTGCTTCCAGCCAGGGGATTTTGGCAGCGAGGCTGTTCCGATATCTGCTCCCCATTATTTTATCTCTGCCTATTCCTTCCTTGCTAAACCTCACAATCGCCGATCTCCCACGACAGGGTGCAATTGAGTCAGATCCAGCAGTTCCATTGCTGCTGTCGGGCACGACCCCATCGCCCCCGTGATGCAGGCACACGCCAGTCTTTGAATCTTTCCAAGCTGCTTCCTCATAGAGGCCAGCTTGGTTCTACTACCCCACGCAACTGCCCCGTAAGTGTTTGCAGATCTCACTATCATAGTGTACATCCATCGCAGGATTGTGGGGTTACAACCCCACGTTTTCCCTGCCAGATTTCTGCACATCATTATAGCGCGTTCGGCTTTTCCTACTACTGCTTTAGCGTGTCTATTCCATAGGATTTTGCTTAACTTTACAAGGCATGGATCACAATGGAAGCCCGAATCTCTAGTAGAAATTTAAGAGACCTGTTTGTCCGACAAAAAGAATATCCGCCACTAAGTACATACTAAATAAAATAACTCATTTCAAACTAATAAGCGAATGTAAAAGAAAGAAAATTTCCGAAACCTCCTTGCTAATTCCAATAACAAGCAGAAAGATCTATGGAAACTTATTAATCAGCAAACAAACAAATCGCCCAAGCAGGAAAGTCTTATTATAGATATTGATGACTCCAGGATCCAGGATAGCCATGAAATCGCGAAACCTTTTAATGACTTTTTTATAAAAGCGCCGGGAGAAATAATAATGGACATCACACCTACTGAAATTACTAATGATCATATTCCCTTCATAGAAGAAATTATGTATGTCGATGACATTAGTGAAACAGAACTTATATATATACTCACTGATAAATTAAAAAAGAAAAATTCGCACGGTCCCGATGGTATTCCTTGCCGTTTACTGAAAGAAAACGTTCTGCATCTGCTCAAGGCACTGCAAAACCTAATCAACTGTTCATTTAAATCAGCGAAGTTTCCCGATATTGTTAAAGTAGCCACTATTCTACCTATACTCAAGAAAGGAAATAAACATTCTCTGAATAACTATAGGCCGATTGCTTTGTTATCTGTACTCTCGAAAATCTTGGAATACTGTTTTCTGTACAGACTTACACCTTTTATCTCCAAACAGAATTTAATTCCGTTGGAACAGCATGGGTTTCAAAGCGGCAAGTCCACAACTTCAGCGATTGTATAATAATATCTATAATCAAATTCTGTTAGAAGTAGATAAGGGCAGATTCCCTGTGGGTATCTTCTGTTATTTAAGCAAAGCATTTGACTGTGTAGATCACGCCCAGTTAATGGACAAATTATTTTCTTATGGAATTAGGGAAATAGCGGGAAACTGGATCCACTCCTTCATAAAAGCCGTACGCAATATGTATTGATACAGTCCTATTCCACGAAAAGTGTGTCGTCAGGAATGGCTTTTAATTCTGCCGGGGTATCTCAAGGGAGTGTTCTTGCCCCAACATTGTTCATATTATATTTATCTGATCTAGTTCCGTTTATCCAAGGAAGATACTGCACTTTATATGCAGACGATGCCAGCTTCTTCATTTCTAATGAAACATTATTAGATACACAGCGAAATGCAAATCTCCTAGTTCGTGACTTATCCAGTTGGTTTTCAGCGAACAAATTATTTTTCAACATCGACAAAACGGAATTCATTTTATTCAAAACTCAACGTAGTGAATACGCCAAGGATATTTCTATACAAACTGATAATTGTGCGATAAAACATGTAACCTCCACAAAGTATCTGGGTATATGTTTTGAAGAAAACTTAGCTTAAACTTAGCTTTAAACTTATCATATGACCATCGACAGCGTGTGTAAGATGCTCAGTAAGAAAACCTACTGTCTCCGCTACTTGAAGAGATTTTTGAGTGTACCAGAACTATTACACATTTATTTTGCTGAAATTCAGTCAATTTTCTCCTATGGCATAATAGCTTGGAGGACTTCACCAGAGTGGCCTAAAGTTTTGAGTGCACAGAAACGGATAATAAGAGCCCTTCTTTCTTTACCAGCGTATACATCGTATACAATTTGAATTTGAATTTTTCATCTAGTGTTATACCCAGATACCTCATCTCCTGTTTGTATTCACATGGTGTCCATTGCAGTTTGGTCTTAGACTTTTATCTTCGTTGTGTTCTTCCCCACTCTGAGAGAAGTTGAACGTGCTCATCCCAAAGAGGTTTAGACAGTTTATTAAAACTATTTGCAAAAGGTTCAAAGGTCCTTTTGATAGCTATTCTCGATCAACATTTGCAATTGATGCAAGTTATTTCAATGTGCCATTAGTAATCCCATTTTTGGTTAATTTCAAGTTTTTCGGGTGCTTCATTAAATGTTTTGCAGTTGAATTGTTCATCTATTTTAACTAAAGCTGTATTAATGACCTTGTAGACAGAAATAGAACAAAATCTCTTGGGGTGTGCAGTCAGTAGTACCACTGCGTCTTGGCATAAACATTCTTGAACATCGGATGCAAATACACTTGCAGCTTTGAAAACTTTGTCAAAAGTATCTAATTATTTTCGCAAATTCATGTCTAAACTTTTCATAAGAGCCCAAGCTTTAAGATAATCTAATGTAGGAGTATGAAGATATGGTTTACTGACATTGGTCGGTCACACATTTTCTTGGATATGAAGACTGTAAGAATAGTTTCAAATTTCAAAAAGTAATTCACCAATGCCTTCGCTTGGAACGAAATATTTGGCTCAAACTCCATGCTAGAAGATATGGCTAATAGTATCCTAACGCTTTTATCAATGGAACGTATCGAGAGCTATCAACGCGACGTATCGAGACGTACGAGCCCCCGCGAGCGTTTGGCTTACGGCGCTCGGGGCGGCTCGCGCAGGCTAGGGCCCGGCTGGCAAACATCACCTCGACTATATGGCTAGTCCGACTCTGGTTTAAGTAACACAGTTCATTAAAATTATACTAATTAGTAAAAATGTAGTGCCTTAGTTTAAAAGTAGCAATATTTGACTTTTTTTAAGGGTAATTACTACCAATTAGATACACTGAAATTAACTAACAATAAGTGACAAGGCTTCTTATAGAGAATTATTTTCTCTACAAATTTCATTTGAAATATTTTTAAAAAATTTGTTCAGTTTCCGAGTTATTTTCGCATTTTTGAGAGAAGAAAAATAATAAATAGAAATAAAGTTTTCACTTTGTTCAAAGTTTACTATTACTAAACTGACTAACTAAAATCATCAGCAGAGAACAAGGTTTCTCATAGGTCAATTGGATTTTTACTTAAAAGATTTTTAAAAATTCCGCTTTATTTCATATTATTTGCAAATTTTTGGGACAAGCAAAATGTAAAACAAAAATGACGTTTTCCCTACCACATTTCTGCACATCATTAGAGCACGTTTGGCTTTTCCTACTACTGCGTCAGCGTGTCTATTCCATAGCAATTTGCTATCTACTGTTATACCCAGATACACCTTCGTCGTGTTCTTCCTTACTCTGAGAAAAGTTAAACGTGCTCATCCTAAAGAGTTTTAGACAGTTTATTAAAACTGTTTGCAAAAGATTCAAAAGTTCTTTTGATAGCAATTCTCGATCGACATTTGCAATTGATGCAAGTTACTTTAATGTGCCATTAAGAATCCTAGTAGTAAGAGGAACTTGCTTCTAGCTTCGTTTAACTTTGATTATTAACAAATTTGCAGAATAAATCTCAATAGCAAATAATGATTCTTAGAGCAAATTTAATTCTCTGCAAATCTTATTTGAAATATATTTCAAAATTCTTTGATTGGTGAACATCAGAACCAAAAAGATAAATAGGCTTCAGCTAGAAAATGATTTAATTATCGTGAGTGTTCATATTAGTACCCGCTCCGCGGACTATCATCTATAGACGGAACGGGTAATAGTACCTGTTTAAAAGCGTCTTCGTTAAAAGAGGAGCAGAGTTTAGTACCTGTTGCATAATGCACGAATTGGCCTTGAAGGGCAATTCTAAGAGATTCTAATCCCAGTAGGAAACAATAATATCTGTTCCTGCAGTCGAGTACTTGGGAGAATGGATCTCAACAAGCGAAGGCGAAACCTTAACCATAGACGCCAGGTGCACCAAGTTATCATTTCTGTAAGAAGATCTATACCTCCAAGTACCTATCAAGAACATAAAGCTGAAGCAGTACAACTCGGTAGTAAGACACTCTGCACTCTATGCCTCTGAGTGCCTCTTGATGAACCGAAAGAGCCCACTAAGGAAACTAGAACTTAAAGAAATGAAGGTCCTGAGGAGAATTCTTGAACCCATAAGAGAGGAGGACAGTGCCTACAGAATCAGGCACAATAACGACCTCTACGAACATCAGGAAGACATAGTCACATGTATGAGGAAAAGACTGAACTTCTATGGGCACATGACCCGCCTGAATCACTACAGGCTCTCCAAGAGGATCCTCACAGGGACAAGTAGGGGGAAAGGCGTCCAAAGCTAAGTGGTTCACCTCTGTCAAATCAGACTTAGAGGAACTACAGATCCCATTACAGACAACCGAGAACCGAACTCAATACCGACCGGCCATCCTGCAGGGACTCTTCCTATTGTTTCTCAGAAGCAAGAAGTGTACAGGCACTACCAGACCTATATGGGCGGATGAGAGGAAGCAGGCTCACAGCCAAATGGCATACTGGGCCAAGAAAAAGCAGAACACTCTAGCTGAGAGTTATCAGAAAAAAAAATAACACTAAATAGAGAAATGTAAATTTATCCGAATAGTTATATTTCTAGACAACTTTTAGACAACATAGTTGCGTCTATTAGATTACCGGTGTGTGATTATTGGTAAGTGTTAACATCTCCAAAATAGAACCATGTTTTGAGAAATTTTTGAAAAATAAATAAACCCATCCTTCTTACTAAAATTGTATTTTTTAATTGTAGTTTAGAGCCTAGATACACTTGCCTTTTTTCTTTTGTCCGCGAGCCCCCAGGGGTCGCGACCCACAGTTTCAGAAATACTGTTCTATGTTATGGGAAATATAATTTACATTTACACAAATTATTGTTTGATTTTTCGAAATTTCTTATCGACTTTTCTTAGAAGAGATAGATGCTATTACTAGATAAAATATTTTTTTACATGAAATTTCGATTATTTGTAAAATAACGGAACTTTGAAAACACGTAAATTCTTGGATAACACCTAAAAACGAAATTTCTACGTTGTAAAGTTATTTTAAAGCAATAAAAGCTTTAATGTAAACAAAGAATACCAGTAAAACGTTTTTTTATCAATTCTTTTTACGCTATTTGATTCTTCAAAAGGAAACATTTTACTCACAGATGGCAACTGTATATAAACGAATATTAAAAATTGATGGTTTTATAAAATTACATTTAGAATTGAATTGCAATTCCCACATTGAGCAAATATACGTCAATCAACTAATAAATCTTTCAAGATAATTGTTAACGTATTTATCCATTAATACAATTATTGACTGACGTTGGCAATTGCATCAAATGTTAATTACGTTTAAAACAACTTATATACATACTTTTCTAAAGCGAAATTAAAAACAAACGTATTAATTATAAAGATCAGAGAAGCAAAAACAGTATCCTATATTTATAGTAAGTGTGTTCAACAAAGACATTATAAAAATAAATCGAGTATTGTTTGTCAAAACTGGATTTATTTTTAGAAAACCATAAAAAAACACACACACGGTTCAAACTTTTATTGTAAACGGACGTTTAAAATTCTCTCAGAAACACAAACTGCATCATTGTTTGTTATCGCCGCAAACAATGCTCTTTAAATGCATAAATCACGTGCAAATATGTTTGTGTCTCCGGCGTTTCTTGAACCGCATGTTTTTGGTCCTTGAACCCGAATTAGCATGTCCCGTTGACCAGATTGCACACTTTAACGTTATTAAATTGTTTACGTTCTTTTTTTTTCCCTTTCGTTCCCCGTATTATTCGGCGCACGGAGAAAACGAGCCGAAAGTAATTTAGCAATCTTCGAAAACAATGCTTACAGGTAAACTCTGCGGAAATTGGTTTGCGGTTGATATAATTAAAAATTATTCCTCGGATTCTTGAGGTCGCAGCAATTGTTATATGACAATTACGGAAAGAGTTATCGATTATTTAAAAACCGTTTTCGTTTCCATTATGGATTTTTTTTTATCGCTTTGCATTTTGTGGATAATATTTAATTATAGCGGTTAGCACGCGTTTGTAATTTTAGGTAATTTAATTAGCATTTTCCTTTCATTTATTAACTACCTGTTACAGCTAATGGCTTCCTAAACAGTAATAAGGCATCTCCAAACAGTAGACTTGTCTGTCCAATATCACCTTCTATAGTTTCATATATCATGTCTGTCTAGTTTTGTTCGTTCCATTTTGTCTGATTCAATTTCGTCTCTTCCAATCTTGTCTGCTTGTTTAAAGAAGATTATTTTAGAATACTTGTAAAAATATTTTTTAAAAACCAAAAAAATTATTTTCTTTCTAATTTTCTAAATAATTCAATGCTGTGTTAATGCTCTAATTGAATAATGTTAAAATGGGCTACAGATCGATGTCGCGACTCCTTTTCAAAGTTCATTTAAACAAAATAAAACAAGAAAAACCCGTAAAATCATCCCAGAAACCTTGACTAACACGCATTCTAAGGTTAAATTTAGAGGCGAGATCTCAGATAGCTTCGAAATAAAAACTGGAGTGAGACAAGGATATGGACTTTCCCCACTTCTCTTCAACTGTGTCCTTGAAAAGGTTATGCGAGACTGGCGCAAGGAACTGATTAACTGAGTGTTCAGAGTGGTATCTACCTGGCACGTAATAACGATGAACTGGTTGTAGATTGCCTGGCCTTTGCAGATGACATGGCACTGATTACTGATTCTCTTGAGATGGCAACAATGCAGGTAAATTGCCTCAGAAAACAGGCTGCCAAAGTGGGTCTCAAGTGTCGCTGTAGAAAACAGAAATTTTCACCAACATAAAAGAAGCAAACAGAGAGGTGTTACTAGAACAGGAAAGCATCAAGAGGACTGAGAAATTTAAGTACCTCGGTGAGTGGATTGAATCCAACTTATTAGAAAGAGCAACATAATCCATGAGAGTCAACAAGTTTGAAGTAGCACATCGCCTCACTAAGAACACCTACGACAAGAAATGCCTGTTACGCAACCTGAAACTTAAGCACTACACATCTGTCTTACGACCAGAAGCCCTGTATGCAATGGAGTGTCTTTCCTTGTACCGAAGAGGTCTGGTAGAGAAATTGGAAATTACAGAGAGGAAAATCCTCTGGAAGATCCTAGCCCCGGTAAAGAAAAATGTGGAATTCCGAATACGACATAACTCTGAGCTCTACGAACATATTGAGATGCTCTCCGACTGTGCAAGGAAAAGAAGGGTAGCTTTTTATGGCCACGTTGCAAGATTGCCTCCAAACCGACTAACCAACCGTCTGTTCACCTTCTGGCAAAAACAAGAAGGTTCCTACCAATTGGTTGACAGAAACCGAGAAGGATATTAAAGAACTGGGAATAACAGATTTCCAAAATAGACAGTCTGTGAGAAGCACCCTGCAGGATTTCAAGAAAAACCCCGAAGGAAAGGTACCCCCTGGACAGGAGAGAGGAAGAAGTTACACCAGCAGAAGATGCGACAATAGTAGGCAAAGATCAAAGCCCAACAGTTGAACAAGCGTGGTCCAAAGTAGGCCTATTCGAAACAAGAAGAAGAAGAAAATAAGACAAGATTTTCAAAAGTTTGTCAAGCAAGAAATTTGTTTGGATTTTTCTTAAATTTCTGAAAAAAAATCGTCAGGAACAAAGTTCCTCGCACATTTAAGAATCGAACAACTTCTCTTTTTGAATCATTATTAAAAGGGTTCTTTCTATAGTTGTAAAGATTCAGGTTCATCACGTTTCTTCTTTGATTTAAATGTATGTCTGTATATTTGTATATTTGAACGCCTTCAGCATGTTTTGAATCTGGGGTTTTAAAAATTTCTTTTTTCTCTGTCGCTACTCTTTTTAAAGCTATGTTTGTCATTTCACTATTGTCTATCTATAATGTATATGTTGCTACGCCTCTGCTCAACCAAGCGTCCAGTCCGGCGTCTCTTTCCCTATCCTCAACTTCGACGCTGAGTCCTTTGTCATCAATAGCCAGTGCAGCTCCGTCTCAACCTCCAACCCCTGCACCGGTAACCTTAACCCCTCGTCCGAACCCAACCCCGGTAAGGACGGATGTCCCGGGAAAGACAAAAAACCCCATGAAATCCAAATCGAAAGCAATCCGCAAATAAGAACAATCAAATTCCACGAGTACAAAGAGCCCCAAAATACCATCCCCAGCTCCTTCAGACAGCTCCCTCAGCACAAGATTAATAGGAAGATTGGAAGACTTGAAGGTCAGCGATCTAAAAGCCGAGCTAAAGCGGAGAAACCTGGGCGCTTCCGGTTCCAAACCCCAACTGATAGAACGCCTCAAAACCAACATGATCAACGGAGATTTCTCCATAGCTTCCAGAGGCGACGACACCTCCCATAACTCTCCCAACACACCGACGTCCGTTCTCCCGGCTTGGCTGAGGATGAAGAACACATGATGATGGACCCGCAAAGTCCCCAAATTCTCCCCAAATATGAAAACGCAAGAGGAATCAGTTCGGGATCGGCAGAGAAAGATTGGGGGTTGCAGATGGAGTTAACGCTATCCCAGATAAAGCTGCAAGCTGCCACCAGGGCTGAGCCCAAAGCGCATTGTTTGGCGTCGATGGAGCATCTCCAAGCTAAGCAGCAACAGTAGTCGATGGTCATACAGATGCAGCAGAAGTTGCCGAGCGAGAAACAGGCGAATATCCAGCAGGAACAACACGCGGCGTTTAGAATCAGAAGAATTTAAACGGGAACTTTGTGTTGAATCGGAACGACACCGCGTTGGTTTTGAACCATTTGGTGCAAGGGAGGGACAAGCTCAAGAATAACACGCGGATGCGCCCGCCTTGCCGAAATTTATTAACTCGATAGTAGTCGAAGCGGCGGAAAAAAATCCTCCGCCGCCGATTTACGAAGTAGCTATTAAAAAGGAGAAGAGTATAAAGAGTCAAACCGTCGACGACGTGCTTGAGATTTAAAGAAAGAACGGGAAACTGCCGCCAAGTGCGACTCAAGATCCTTTAACTCCACACTCTGTTAAAGCAGAACCGCCTTACCCAATCAACGCAAAGCCAGAAGCAGCTCTTGGATTAGACGCCGGCGATCTGATAAACACTTTGGATATGCTTGAGACGATGGACTTCACACAACTCATCGAAATATGCGCACAGCCTCAGACCAACAACAACTCCACCGTGCCCATGGACACCGACGACTGGCTGGAATCGCTACTACGTTCCGAAATCAACAACAACCACCAAGATCTCGGCTACGACCCCCTGATGGGCATCGGCCCCGACCCCTTCGACCCCTTCTGTGTCGAGGACTTTCGCAACCCCACTGAACTCTCCTGCGGAGTAATCACAAGACTAAAATTTTTGTCGTAGAATATTTAAACTGTATCTAATTTATTGGCTAGTATAAAAGGCGAGTGAACTAAGTACTTAACATAAAGCCTATCGTCCACATGGATGCTAAAGGATTTGCGAGAATATCTGTCATATATGACAGATGACGTATGTGGTTGAGTATTTGATTTTAGTCAGGGGTGTCCAAACTGCGGTCGCAAGACAAGTTGCAAGAGTTACGAGTTGATTTAAAACGGTTAATTTAATGAACAAATTCAAACTGAGCCTCATACGGACAAGTTGCAATGCGATCCAAAATTTACTAAATAAATGACAAACAAATTGTCAAACTGGGGCAAGTTGAAATGCGGCCCCAAACAAAAGCGTTAATTTGAAAAATGAATGAAAAAAATTGTCGGTTTGCGGGCCGCGGGACAAGTTCCAATGCGGCCCAAAACAAAACCGCCAATTTTTTTCATTCATTTATTTCAGACACCAAATTATGAGTAAAAGTTTGAAAATTTCGACACGCAAGCAGTTAGTCTGTGAATTTAGACTAAAATCCACCAATTATTTAGTGTATGTACGAGATTATTATATTACATAAAAACTTGCGGTCGCAAAAAATGTGTCCGAAAAAATCTAGTCTGTCATAAATGACAGATAACATGTGTAGTTGAGTATTTGATTTATTGTTAGATCAGGAGTGTCTAACTTGCGGCCCAAGACCAGTTGCTATTGCCAGTTGCAGACCGTCAATTTCCGCCATGGTTTTTGGGCACTCTTTGACGTAAAATAACAAAACGTGCCCGAAACTTTCATATTCCCGCGTTTTAAATATGGCGGACGCGCATACGCTTAACTAACCGTAAATAGGTCTATTATCTAGGCAATTTATAAGTCTAGTTATAAATGACAGATGACATGAAGTTTTAAACAGTTTTTCAGTATTTTGTATACTTTCTTGAGTTTCCATTTCTCAAAACCTAATTCAAATAATGAGTGAAATATAAACAATATAACTCTCGTATGATTTAAAGCACAAAAATACGTTTGAACATTTTTTTTTCTTGTTTAGTTTTAAGGTTATAAACCCACCACGCTTGTCTGTCACTCTGTAAAAGAAACAGAGAAAGCACGCATTATAGAAATATACACTGAGAGAAAGAGAAAGAAAGAGAGAGCGCGCGGTATAGAAATATACACTGATTGTGAGAGATAGGCGTATAACGTAACGTAACGTTTTCTGCCGAATCACTCCTACCGAGACCTCCTTAAAGGAACTTCGTTTCAAAAATTCTTTCTTCTAATTTTCTGAATTTTAAGTTTTAAAACTGAAGAATATTTTGATGTAAGAACTGTTAAAATCAGGCTTCAATTAACGGCTTCTCGAATTCCAAGCAAAATTTTCAAAAATTTCTTGAAAAAATCTTCATTTTGGTTTTATTTTAATTTCTCAAAAACAAAACAAGATTTTTCCAAATAATTTGGAGAAGTACCGACTAGGAAAAGTGAAGCATATTTTAAAATAAAAACTAAAATAATAGTTCAAAATAAAAAATTGGCAGTCGGTTAATGTCGCGACACTTTTCTAAACTGCCCGAAGATTTTCAAATATTTGTCGAAAAAATCGTGTTGTGATTAAAACCAAAATAATTTTCGTTTCAATTCGTGAATTTCATACAATAAAAATCAAAGAATATTTAAATGAAAAAATTGTTAAAATTGGTCAAAGATTGACGTCGCGACGCGTTTTAAAGTTTCAACATGCCGACGACACGACTGTTCTATTAATTAACAAGTCAGTAGAAGACATTAGTCCGAACGCTGGTCTAGCAATGGTTTACTAATAATGAATTATTATTAAACAAGAATAAATCAAAGTTCATCATCTACCAAACTAGTAGAAGCATCTCGAGTTACCCTCAAGTAATCAGAATTTGAAATGAAGTAATTAAAGTAGACCAATCATTGAGTTAACTTGGTCTATATATAGACAATACACTAGAGAGGTTTTCGCATGTCGACCATGTTACTCATAAACTGAACATAGCAGGTTTTGCATTGCGAGTGCTACTAGGTGGTCCAACGATTGTGAGAAGGCTGTTCCAGCTATCAGCGAGGGGCGATATTTTTCTCAGAATATAGCTATTGGCCGATTGCCAATAGCTATATTCTGAAGAAAAATCTCAACTTTGTCTTTTCGAAAATGGTTCTACAAATTTGAATTTCTTATATAATTTTAGAATGACCAAAGTTCTAAACTGCTTAAAACATATCTCGAAGTAAATTGTCTTGTGGGGCCCCCAGAAATCAAATAAAGAACACGTATGTGTGCTTGATGGGCCAATGCCTAGTAATATTATCCTTCACAAGTTTATATAATGATAACAACTTGACAACATTTTGAATCAACACATACTAATTTTTACATTTTCCATAGCAATTAACAAGAATAGACTATAAATTTACTGCTTCAATTACCTAGAACCTGTTTATATTTATTAATTGTTACAATTAGATTTATTTTTTCAATTTATTTCAAACTAGGTTTTTCCAAGCAACGTTTTCATAATATTATTTTACAAACATCCACGTAAATCGTTTCGTATGCACATTTCAATTGCGTAACATTTCGTTAAGACAATTAATTTAATAATTTATTAATTATTATAAAACATTAACATTTCCTTCCTTATTAATATTCCTTCTAGTCATGTAAAAATTTTACTTGGAGATTTCATTGCTCAGATTGGATCTGAGAGAAAGTTTTCTGATATAATGGTAAATATCACGATCATAATAGAAGCAACAGGAATGGTGACAAATTGGTTAAGCTCTGTGAACATCTAAACTTAAAGATTATGTCCACACATTTTAAAGCAAAACCAAGTAAAAAGAAAACGTGGGTCTCCCCAAATGCGTTGCTGGGTGAGTTTCAATTAGATCATGTAGCTATTTCTCGAAATTGTTACAAAGAAATCCAAAATGTTAAGGTCATAAAATCCATTAATGTAACTTCAGATCATTACCTTTCTCAAATCAAGATGAATTTCAAAGCTTTTACACGCAAGCAAAATACAACTAGAATTAAAATTCCAAAAATTAATAGAGAGGTTCTTACAAATAAAAAAGGAAGGAATTTCAAGGAAAACTTAAAATACCAACCAATTGGAATGATGTTACTAACCTTCTAATATTATTCTAATAACCTTCTTGAAGCAGCTCAGGAAATTGCACCGTTGAAGTTTTATAGGAAACATGGTTGGTGGAATGAACAATGTGAAAGAGTGATAAAAGAAAGACATTGTGTTTGGCACAAGTGGAACAGGAACAAGACTCCAGAAAATTTAGAGGAAGTACAAAGATTAAGGAAAATGGCCCACCAGACTTTAACGACGATTAGAAGAAAATATATAAAGGACTAAATAATGGAAATGGACGACAATTTTAAGAAAAATGACACGATTATTTTATAGAGCATTTAAGAATGAAATCACTGGTTATTCAGCGCCGAGTTTAAACTTCAAAAGGGAAGATGGTACGCTAGCATTAAACAACAAGGAAAATTGTGATATCCTAGCTGCGTATTTTGAGAAGTTGTTGAACTGTCCAAAACCGACAGACAAGTTGAGTTTCAAATTTACAAAACAAAATTCTGACTCTATGCCACCAGATGTAAACGAAGTTAAAAGTATTATCGACTCACTTAAAAATAATAAAGCCTCAGTAGATAGAGATATGGAAACTTGTAGATGATGAATTTTTAATAGCCGACAAATCTATTTCAGAAAATTTGGATTGAGGAAGCAATTCCAGAAGACTGGTTAATCGTCATCCACTACATAAAAAGGCTCAACAATTGATGCCAATAGTTATAGGGGATCCCATTGTTCTCTGTCACATATAAAATATTTGCCAAATTACTTCTAAACAGACTTGAACCACAGATCGAACCACAGCTTTGTGAGTTCCAAGGTGGTTCTAGAAGGAATAGATCGTGTGCAGAACTAATTCTTAGTTTAAAATTGATATTAAAATATTAAAACTACAGGCAATGAAAAACTTCAAAAAATAAGGAAGAACTTCAAAAATTCAAAACTTAGACTTACGGTCTAAACTTAATTTAAATAAATTAAAAAAAAATCCTAAACGGTCTACTTAGAGAGCGGATGAGCGGAGGTTCAGGGCTCTCTCAAGCCTTTGGGGCAGGACACTTCCCCTAAAGGCGGATGAGCCACTAGTTGCCTTAAGAAGGCAAAGGGAAACCACTTCATTAAAGATCTATTAGGATATCCCAAGTGTCAGCAGCTCAAGATGATGATCAAAGAAGAATCGGTAGCTGGAATGTATGGAACTTACTCCAGACTGGAAAGTTAAAGAACTTGATTATGGAGATAGAAAGGATGGATTTATATACCCAATATGCTATACCCAATACATGGGGTATAGCAGAAATGAGATGGCCACAAGCAGGAGACTTTTGTGGAAATTAGATTTTGGAACAGCAAATGCTAGACCAGGATATAGTAGAGTTGGCATTACCTTACATACAAAATTAGGAAACAGAGTGAAGGGATTCGTGCAATATAATGAACGATTATTTTAGTATGGATCGAAACTAAACTAAATGATACTGTGATAGTCCAAGTTTATATACCGACAACACAAGAAGTAGATGAAGCGGTAGAGAAATGTTATGAAGATCTAATTGAACTTATAGCTAAAATAAAGGGAGAACAAAACTCTATTTTACTTGGTGACTGGAATGCAACTGTCGGAGAAGGAACTGAAGGAAATGTTGTTGGTAAATACGGATTGGGAAGAAGAAATGAGAAGATATCATGGAAGAAGAGTTTGAGAAGGCATTACGGGATTTCTAGAAGGTTCCTAGAGTGGATAACATACCGGGAGAAGTATTGACAACACCTCACACGAGGCTGTCAAGGCGGCCGTCGAAAGAAGGAATATCGACAGCACTCTCTCAAAGTGGATGGGAGAAATGCTGAGAACTAGAACAACGGAGACACAAGTGGGAAGAGACACCATTATGAACTCCACAACTCGAGGGTGCCCACAGGGAGGTGTACTTTCGCCGCTAATGTGGAGCCTGGTAGTTGATAAACTACTGGTTAGGCTAAACGAACTAGACATCAAATGTCAAGGTTACGCCGATGACATAGTCATAATGGCCAGAGAGAAGTTTGAGGGAACGCTCTGTGAAATTGTTCAGAGAGGACTCAAAGTAACTAGTAGATGGTGTCAAACAGTGGGACTGAGACTCAAGACTCAACCCGAGCAAAACCACGGTGATACCATTTACTAGAAGGAGAAAACTAAACTGCCTACATCCCATACTCTTAGATTGAAAGGCAGTAGAAAACCAACAGGAGATAAGGTATCTGGGTATCACACTAGATAGCAAACTCCTATGGAATAGACACACTGAGGCAGCGGTATGTAAAGCCAAACGCGCCCTAACGGTGTGCAGAAATCTGGCAGGAAAAACGTAGGGTTGTAACCCCACAATCCTGCGATGGATGTACACCATGATAGTGAGACCTGAAATCACTTATGAGGCAGTTGTGTGGGGAAGTAGAATCAAGCTGGCCTCTATGAGGAAACGGCTTATGAAGATTCAAAGACTGACGTGCGTCTGCATCACGGGGGCGATGGGGTCGTGTCCGACAGCATCAATGGAGCTTCTGCTGGATCTGACTCCGCTGCACCTTTTGTTGGAAAGGGCCGCCAGATCGGCGATCGTAAGGTTCAGCAAGGAAAGAATGGGCAGAGGTAAAATTATCGGGAGCAGAGACCGAAACAGCTTCGCTGCCAAGATCCCCTGGCTGGAAGTACCAAAAGACGAAATGGTATGCCAATACCACTTCGAGAAAAACTACAAAGCAATGTGTAATAGTAAAGCCAATTGGAGCGACGAATCCTCAGCATACCACATAGAGCAAAATGCCATCAAGTGGTATACAGATGGTTCGAAGACAAAGGAATGTACTGACGCAGGAGTGTTTGGACCTTGTACCAGGTACTTCGAATCCATGGGAACATCACCAAGTATCTTCCAAGCAGAGGTACACGCAATCGAAAGATGTGCACAGTTTAACCTCGACAGGAATTATCGGAAAAAACGAATTGCTATCCTGTCAGACAGCCAAGCAGCCATTAAGGTCATTAGCTTATACACCATCAGATCCAAACTGGTATGGGACTGTGTGGGAAAGGGCAAAGCTTGTCAAGGATAATAAAGTAACGCTATACTGGGTACCAGGACACACTGGTATAGACGGAAACGAAGAAGCCGATCACCTAGCAAATAAGGGATCCAGTAGCCCCTTTAAAGGTCCGGAACTCTTTTGCGGCATGAGTGTGAACACCATCCACAAAAGATTAGATGAAGAAACAAGAGGAAAATGGATGAAAACCTGGAAAGAACTTCCAGGGCTAAGGCAATCCAAAGTGATGCTGGGATCTTTTAACCAGAAGAGAGCAAAAGCTTGCCTGAAACTAAGCAGGAACAAGCTTAGAATCACATTCTGACAGAAGTCCTGACGGGACACTGCAGACTTAGGAAACATCTCAAGGCCCTAGGCATAGAGGAGGATGACGGATGCAGATTCTGTGGCTCAGCAGAGGAAGCTACCATACATCTGCTCAAAGTCTGCGGAGCATTACTCCGCAAGAGACAGATGAACATTGGTGCTTACTGCTTGAACCCAGAGGAGCTGCAGGCCTTTAGTCCCGCCCAGATCCTGAAATTCCTTAAGGAATCAGGATTAGAGGAGGCGCTCTAAATGGGTAAGTACACCAACGCTTGGAGGAGAAGGGTGGGGTACAATAGATCTATAAAGGTCGCAGTACAAGTCGTCACCACCATATCTACAATCTACAATTGAAAACATCAGGCGACAAGTTAAAAAAAGAACTGTACAACTTAGTATGTAATATTTACAAGACTAGAGAATTGCCTAAAGACTTTGTAAAATGCATAATAGTACATACCTAGAAAATCAAATGCAAGATCATGTAAACAATACAGAACATTGAGTCTGGTGTGTCATTCATCAAAAATAGTCCTAATACTTCTATGGAGAGAATAGAAAAACAAATTGATGAAAACCTATCTGATGATCAATTTGGGTTTAGGAAAGGAGTCGCAACAAGAGAGGCAATTTTGGCATTGAGGCAAGAGATAGAGAAGCAGTTGAAGAAAGGCAAACCTACTTTCTTAGCGTTCGCTGAGCTTGAAAAGGCGACTGACAATGTGAACTGGAATGTTCTATTCAGCATTCTTCATTAAGTAGGTATACTGTCCCCATACCTATGAAATATATATGTACAAAAGGCCATCGACCGAGTAAGAGAAGAATTTATCACATGAGTGAATGATTAATGGAGATAAAGTTGACATGATAAGGTGTGCTGATGACACAGCGCTAATTGCAGGAAATGAAGAACACTTACAAAAGATCCTGAGCAAGATGAACAAAATAATGGAGAAAGAATTTAATATGAGAAGAAATACAAACAATTCTAAAATTTTTTGACAACCTTTTTACCCTTTAAATAGTTTTAGAGAAGCGTATGCCAAGAGGCAGAAAAACACATATAGCCCTTATTGATCTAGAAAAGGTTTACGATAGCGTCCCGATATCACAACTATGAGAAAGAATGGAGAAACTAGAGTTCAGATCGACCCTACTACAGCCCACTATAAACTACTATAGGAAAAATTCTGCAAGAGTGAAGCTAGGAACAGGCCTCACAGAGAGTTTTAAGACCTCCAAGGGGGTCAGGCAGGGGTGCTGTCTATCCCCTACTCTTTTTAAAATTCACCTTGACCGATCCCTTAGAGGGTGGACAAGAAAGTGTGCACGAATGGGACTGAGAGTGGGAGATGACAAGCTCTATAGTTTATACTTTGCTGACGATCAGGTTTTGATAGCAGAGGATGAAGACGATTTGGGGTATATGGTCAGAAAACTGAAAGAGGGATACGAAAAGGCTGGTCTATCGATGAACATGAGTAAATGCGAATACCTGGCAATAGGCACAAACAACCAGAATAATCTTCTCTTAGAAAACGAATTCATAAAAAATAGAAAAGTCCTAATACCTAGGGGTTGTATTTAACCAAGGGGGCAGGGATGAGATAACAGAAAGGAATAATAGAGGTAGAAAAATCATAGGAGCCCTAAATTCAACCCTCTGCGAAAAGAATATAAGGAGATCAACAAAAAAGCGACTTCATGAAAGTATTGTTCAAAGTGTAATAACGTATGGAGCAGAAGTATGGGATATAACAGAAACACTGAGGAGAAAACTACTTGCAACTGAAATAGATTTTTTAAGAAGAAGCTGTAGTGTGTCACGGAGGGATACAGTGAGAAACGAGGATATCCGAAATAGAATGGGCAGGGAAAAGAATAGAAGTTGAGAAAAAACAATTGATTTGGTTTGGTCGTACGAAAAGAATGGATTAGAAAAGATGGCCTAGGAAAGTGTTGGAATGGATACCGGAGAGGTGAAAGAGAGGAAGACCTAGAAGAAGCTGGAGGGATGGAATAGATGAAGCGATGGAAACAAGAAATCTAACCGAGGAACAATCTCTTGATAGGTGAATATGGAAACTGGGGACGGAGAAGCGACGACAACCGTAGAAATTCGTGTAAATAAAAAATCTAAAATTTTGGTCTGGAGTAGAATGGCGTAAAACAAAAGAAAAAGAAACGTTCAATATAAATCGACCGAAGATTTTCACTTTTGATGAAACTTTTAATTATAGATTAAAGTCATTCATAAGCAACATTTTGGACAAGAGGCCGACATGCCAGACGTTTTCAAGTGCTTTGTTAATGTCGAAGAAGAAGGTTATGGATTTCTTATTTTGGAGGTACGATTTTGGTCTGCAGTAGAAATGGCGAAAACCAGACAGCAATAGAGATAATAAATGAAATGATACAAAAAGTAAATGAGTTTAATTATCTGGGAAGTAAAATAACGAATGATTAAGTAGGATGGCGCATTACGAGACATTATACCCAAGACTAACGAGACATTAAGTAGGATGCCCAAGCCAAGAACGCTTTCTATAAAAAGAAGAACCTATTTACTGCAAAGAACATAAGTCTTGATGTGAGGAAACACATGTTGAAGACCTATATATGGAGCGTCTCGCTATATAGCAGCGAATCTTGGACAAAAGGATAGAGAGAGAAAAAGACTACTATCTTTTCAAACCTGTTGCTTTAGAAGGATTTTGAAAATCAGCTGGAAAAAAATGATAACAAATGAGGAAGTCTTCAGAAGAGTGGGAGAGAGAAGATGCTTCCTTAAATATTTAAAAATAAGACGGAATCACCTGGTGGGCCACATACTGCGACTCAATGGACTACTGAAGCTTATAATTGAGGGAACAATAGACGGCAAGAATTACAGAGGAATACCCAGACTGGAGCACACGAGTCAAATACTGGAAGATATGAGTTGTGGCTCATACTGTGAACTGAAGAGGATGGCGGAGAGAGTAGAGTAGGAAAGAGTAGCGAGCTGCTGCCAAGCAGCCTCACCACTGTTAATTAAAGAAAAAAAAACATAATATGTACTATCTTTTGAAAATGTTATAAGATATATTACCAATTTGACGTTGATTTTAATCAAAATTTGATTGATTATGAAATTATTTAAATAAGTGTGATATAGTTTACACAAAATTCAGTAATTAAGAATAATAATAGTAGCATGCGAGTAGTAACAACTATGCCTTATCAAATCCATCTATATCGCTTTTTAATTCGCTTGTCGTTCATTAGCATTACGAAAGGTGAAAAGGGTTAGATGGGCGCTAATTTCATTATAAGTGTTTGCACGAAGACTAATTGGTACCTTTTGTTGGGAGAAAAAAAAATCGGTAATTGCAGGACTCCCGTATTTAACGGCACACCGACAATTTCAACCAGAAAGCGTTTAATTGCTTCCCAAAAGATTATCCGAGTGCTTTATGACATGTAATTAATAAATATTTTCCCCGGCGTTAAAAAAAGTTCGCATGAAATTATAAGTTGGTGTAATTGGTTACAGGGAAAACCTCTGTGCACCTCCGATGGACGCGAACTCAAACAACTGGTTTGTATTACGCTGCAGAGACGATCATAATTCCATATTAGCAACATGCGTAACGGAAGTTATTCTTTAAGCCTACATGGAATCATCTATATATCTAATGCATTAGTTCTGTAATATGAGTATAATTCAATTTGATATAAATAAGGAGCGTAAGTCTTATGTGTGAGCCAAATATGGGCATAAGGTGGACGGCTTAGATGGACACACGTGAACTTGCAGTTTACAGGAAGTCTGCCGCAGCTCGCTAACAAACGTGTTACTCGGGTTATTTCCCGGAAGGACTGCAGGAGCAACAGCTAGCATTCACGACTTGAGGATGCTGGTACTGACAATACATTTTCTCTATAATTCCATCTCGTAAATTACACACTCGGTTTAATAATTTTTTGTTTTTATATTGCATGGGAGCTGCAATATAATCTATGTGCTTGAATTATTTCACCATATAAGGCGTTGAAAATTGAAACTAGCTGTGTCCAATTTAATCGCGTAAAAATATCATTAAATGCAAATTAAGATAAATTGTGGACTTTGCTGAAAGCTTTAAATAACAGTTTTTAATATAACAACATAAACGTATTTCATAATTTTCAATAAATGTTTTGCTAGACAAGAGTAAGATGTTCAAATGAAACACATTTTTTGTAAAACTTGCCAGGTATTGTTTTTTTTTCAATGGTTTCTTACTGGATAAATCCAACTGCAGAAAGTTATTTTGAGGAATAACCTACCGATTCTTGAAGTTAGTCGATGATGATCGCGAATCTGTAAAAAAAATATATTATTAGAATATTTCTTATCTGCGACAGGAAGGTAGAATATAGTTATTGGGGCAAGGGAAACTTTGGTTATTGACCTGATTACTACAAATGATGCAGCAAAACAGGAAATAAAATTAATGGGAATCGGAATCAAAATTTATTCCGACCACATGCCGGTAACGATGTTGCTGAGGCTTCAAAGGGAAAGAGAAGATTGGACGGAAAATGGGTGAAGAGGTGGGATACGGTGGCCTTAGAAGAATACAGGAAGAAATTAAAGCATATAGAGTGGAGCACTTTAGACAGAATAGACATGATGGCAAGGAAAATGAATTCAACACTTGTCGGGAAAAAATTCCAGGAACCCTCCCCAGGTAGATCATAGTACAAGAGTGAAGGTGTAGTGTATGCTAAGTAGAAGGTGTAGTGAATGCGGGATGAAGATGGATATTTGGAAACATTGGTTGGAAGAATACTCGAAGGCTGAGTGGAATGACCTGGAGAGAGCGCTAGGGAAGGAACGGTGTGAATGCATGGACGAAAGCGGCAAGGGACTATTGTTTTTAAAATAGAGTGAAAAGATAGAAAGAGCAGGCGGGCAGGTAGATTTAGTATATTTTTGAGTATTTATATATATATATATATATATATATATATATATATATATATATATATATATATATGTATATATATGGGTTCTGGACTCCTAGGTGGAGCATAGAGCCTCCATAGGCACCCTCCAGCGGACCCTATTCTGGGCCATTGCTTTGGCTTCACTCCAAGAGGTTTTCTGGGCTTTTAGTTCATCTAACACTGTTCTCCTCCATGTTTGAGCCGGTCTTCCTCGTCGTCTCGTTCCTTGGGGATTCCAGTCTAGTGCTGCCCTTGCAATGTCGTCTGGTTTTCTTCTTAGAATGTGGCCGATCCATCCCCATTTTCTTTTCTTTATGTCGTGCTCTATTGTTTCTTCTCCGCATCGTTTAAGAAGTTGCTCATTAGTAATTTTCTGTGGCCAGAAGATTCTGAGGTTGATTCGTAGATATTTGTTGGCGAAAACCTGAAGTTTATGTTTTGTGGCATTAGTGTTTTTCCAGGTCTCACATCCATATAAGAGGATTGCTTTGACGTTTGTTCTATATAAACGCAGCTTGCTCTTTGTTTTTATGATGTTGTACCTCCATATTGTGTTTAGTTGCCTGAATGCCATCTGTGCTTTTTGAATTCTGTTTAGAATGTCTAGGTCTGTTCCGCCCGTCTCGTTGAGAATGCTTCCTAGATACTGAAACTTTTCTACATTCTCAATTGGTTGGTCGTTTATTTGAAACGGTGCGTCGTTATTTGTGTGCATTCGCATCGCTTTTGTTTTTGAGACATTTATTTTCAACCCTATCTTCTGTGCCATGTCTGATAGTAGGGTGAGTTGCCTTTGCATACTTTCATAGGTATGCGAAAAAAGGCAAATGTCGTCTGCGTATTCGAGATCTTTGAGATTAGAGTAAAGAGACCATCGAATACCATCGTTTGGTCTGCAAGACTTTTCCAGGATATAGTCAAGAGCAATGTTAAAAAGCAAGTGAGAAAGCACACATCCTTGCTTCACTCCTGATCTCACCGGAAAAAGGTTGCTATGTGCTCCGCTATGCAGGATACTACATGATACGTCGTGGTACAGTTCTCTAATCGTGTCGATGATTTTTGTTGGCACGCCTCTTGTCCGTAGTATCTTCCATATAGCAGAGTGGGATAGGCTGTCAAAAGCACGTTCAAAGTCGATGAAAACAAGATATAGTGGCGATCGCCATTCAACGGATTGTTCTATAATTATTCTTGTTGAATTTATGTGGTCTATGCATGAGCGGTTCGGGCGGAAGCCTGCTTGGTTTGGACGCAGTATGGGTTCGAATGCTTCTGCCAGCCTATGTTGGATTACACTTGCAATAATTTTGTTTATGGTGTTTAACAGCGTTATTCCTCTCCAATTTTTGCATTGCGTTAGGTCTCCTTTCTTTGGCAGTTTGATAATGAGACCATGTTTCATTTCTGCTGGAATTTCTTGGTTTGTCCAGATCCCTTTTATTATTTTTGCAAGTCGAGGTGCAATCCATTTATTGTCTACCTTGATTAGTTCGGCAGGTATGTTGTCTACCCCTGCCGCTTTGTTGTTTTTCAGCTGCTTGATGGTATTTAGTATTTCTGTTTTTGAAGGCGCGTCTATTTTTATATTCAGCTGTTCATTTGCATTGTCTTCTGGAGCTATCTCAAGTTCGTCTTCCGTGGGTGAGCTGAGCATATCAGCAAAGTATTCCTTCCACCTATCGAGCTGAGTTTCTGGGGTGGTCAGTGGGCGGTTGTCTTTGCTTCTAACTATATTGGTGGTCTTTGTGTGCTTTTTGGAGAGCTTGTTTGTCAGTGTGTAAAGAGTCCTCGAGTTGTTATTTTTGGCTGCTTCTTCTGCTTGCTCACATATCAGGTCAATCCATATTCGCTTGTCTTTTTTGGCAGATGCTTTAATTTGCTTGCATAGTTGTGTATATCTCCAGATTGCATCATTTTTTGTCATCGAAGTTTTGCACTGGAGTACCAGTTTCTTCGCATCCTTTCTGTCTTGTATAAGTTGCCATGTTTGGTCTGAGATCCAGTCTTTTCGATTTCTTTCCTTTGTGCCAAGGGTTGTTTTGGCCGATTCGAGTAGTGTCTTGGCTAAGCCGTCCCAAGATGTTATGGGATTTTGGTCTGCATTTTCATGCAGGTTTGTTAGGAAAACTTTTTTGCAGTTTGGTTGGCGCAGTAAGTGTAGGTTGAACTAACTGGATTTGCTTGTGTGGGAACAGTATTCCACCTATAACTAGGTCTGATGTTAAACAGAGTTTCGTGAATAGTTCAACGTTTTCGTTTCTTTCCCCACATCCTTCTTTAGCCATGATGTCTTCTAGGTTACTGTTATTTGTCCCGACCGTAGCGTTGAGATCACCCATGAGTATGGTGATATCACCTCTGTTTATCTTCCTTAATGTACTTTCAAGGATATCGTAGAAATTTTCTTTTTCCTCAGCACTCGCACTGTTTGTGGGTGCATAGCATTGTACAAAGGTGATATTTCTGTATTTAGTGTGGAACCTTGCTGTAATTATTCTGTCATCAATGGGGTTCCATGAAATTAGGCTCTTTCTGGCTTTTTTAGTAATTATGAAACCAACGCCTCTTTCATGAGACCCAGTTTCTTTGCCACTGTACAGGAAAAGCTCCCCAGATTGTAAGTTGAGCTCCCCCTTGCCAAGCCAGCGAACTTCTGATAAGCCTAAAATTGAGATGTTGTTGTTATTTAATTCTCTCACCGCTTGATGCAGTTTTGATGCTTCGTATAGAGTTTTTACGTTCCAGCATCCAAAACGTAACTTTTCCTTAAGTGTAGCCAGTGTTGTCTTCGTTTTGTCCGTCCGGATTTGTGTTGTAGAGGTTTCATTAATAGCATAGTTTAGGCCACGCAGGTTATTAGCCCACTGTGGCCGTAGTTTGGTGCTGGGGCTGCCAGCTATAGCTTCTAAACCAGCCTCCTGTTTACAGAATTTAAATCAGCCGCCCATTCTGGGTCAGACGCTGTTGCAGCCGCCCAATCTGGAACAGACGCTGCGGATTTGTAGCCGCTCATTCTGAGTGCAGAGGCTACATTTGTAGGTTTTGGTCCGCCCCGGATATTTGATTTCCCCGGTACCACCTATATCTAGGAGGCATCCCCCTATCCGCCACCTGGGGAGGCGCCCGATGGGGGACCTACAACCCCATCACGGGATATTTAAAATTTTACGGATATTTTGGGTATATTTTGAGTATTTAGGATACGTAATTATTTGAGTATGTACATTTGCATAAGTTAGTACTTTTTCATTTAAAGGGATTATTTCAGTAGTTAAACGTGTTTTGTATTACGCGGGACCGGTGGCGGGCCAGCGGCCAGCCAGTGACGTGCCACGCGGGAACCTCACACTCGGCAATCCTATCTACTGGCTTGCACAAGACGAAAGCGTTTGCGGGATGCGGCAATTTTTGGATTGCTTGTCATTAAATCGCTCGCTGTATTTGCCAAGTATATGCATATGACACGAAACACAAGACGAGATCGAATTCGACAAAATATTACCATGGATGAGTACAACTTCGAGCACGTACAGTCTTTTCGATACCTAGGGGCATTAATAACATCAGATAACAATGTTAAAGTAGAAATAGGACAGCGCATTCTACAAGGAAATAAATGCTACTACGCAACCCAGCAATTATTACGATCAAGAATCCAGACCAGACAAACAAAAATAAATATATATAAAACAATTATAGGACCAGTGGTAACTTGCGCTAGCGAAACATGGACCATGACCGTACAAGGCACGTTACTACTCAATCGTTTTGAAAGAAAAATTCTTAGGAAAATATTTGGAGCAGTCTGGGATCAACAAACGTTATATATGAACTATATAATAGCCCAAGTATAGTACAAGAAATCAAGTCAAACAGATTAAGATGGCTGGGACATGTCAAGAGGAGTAATGACTCAAGGCTAGTTAAAATGGTCTGGGAAGAAACCCCTAACAACAAAAGACCACTGGGGCGCCCAAAGCTTCGATGGCGGGATAATATCCGCAAGGACCTTCAAACCAACCATGGGGGTGCTCCCCAGTTGAGCACCCCCATGGTGAAGCCACTCAGAGAGAGAGAGAGGGAGAGAGAGAGAAAGAGAGAGAATGTAGGAGAATTGTTGAGGCGGCCAAGACCCACCCCGGGTTGTAGAGCCATGGATGGAAGTATTTGTATTCCTACGAAAATCTTGTTTTTGTTGAAATAATACCGCCCGTAGAAAAGAGAATTTTGAGGCTATAAAAGAAGTAGTTGGTTAATTTGACAGTTCAGAAGCCATTGCAATTAATTCAAGCCAGCTGGCATCTTCAACCTTTAATTTAACAAAATATTGCTCTGATTGCAACACATTTTAGCAATATTCCCGAATAGAGAGACTAGAAACTAAAAACCTTCCTCTGTGTCAGTCCTTGTCCTTGTCCAAGTCCTTGGAAAAATTGGAAAAAAATGATTGAACAGAGTAATGTCGTTCCTAGTTAACTATCGGAAAAGTGCCGTGGCAAATTAAATGCTGTTCTATATAAAAACCCACGTCTTGAAGGAATAAATAAAGTAAACGCATTTATCAAAGGCACCAGCCAAACTCTGCCTGAAGAGGTTTTTGCAGAAATGACGCCAAATTTCAAGTTCTGTCCAGTAGCGTCAGTTGACGTAGTGAGGTCATTTTCAGCCTGCAAATTAATATTAAGGGACACAAACGTCACAAGTTGTTCTAAAAAATCCAGACAAATATTTAATTGAATATTGTCACAAGAACTACAACTGTATATTATAAAAAATAAGTAAATTCTAATAATACATAGTATTTTGATTGTGCATGTTTAGTGCATATTTCGTCCATTTTTAGTACATATTTGCATGCATATTTTAGCATGTTGATATTGCATATAATTCGAGTCTATTCATTACCTATTTCCCCATTTTCAATTATTCACATTTTAGAGCAAGACTGACTAATTTTTGAAAACTTGTAGAAACATTTTTAAAACCTGTATATAAAACCTTTTTGCACTTTTTACCCGGTCGATCAGTTTGTTCTGGGATTTGTAAATTAGCGCATGCGCTAAAGAGGATTGAGTATGCAAAATGTGAGAACTGGCAACAGTATTTCAGTTTCTGTTACTAGAGACATAAAACAAGAAAAAAACCCATATTGCCAGTTCCTTTCCCTTACCATAAACATCATGCAGGTCTGATCGAGAAATACAAGCAATACAAAAGAACATGACGATTAAAGATTTTGAGACGATTTTTTCTAATTTGAACACTGAAAATGAAATATTTAACAAAAGTAAATTTTGAGCAAGCCTAGCCAATTTTTTTGCCCAAAGACAGTAATTTTGTGCTGTTGGTCCGGTATTGGCATTTGCAGAATTTGCACGCGGGTACCAGTTTGTTGCTGGCCATTTTACGGCATAAACACTGGGTTTTATCGGCTAGGTCTATCGTTTGTAAGACTTTCCGGGAATGTAACATCTGTTTTCGTGTTAAACCCAAACAGATTATGCCATTAAAGGGGGATTTACCGTCGTGTCGCATAACTTAGGCGAAAGCATTTTTGCGTACGGGAGTTGATTATGCGGGTTCATGGAGGATAAGTTTCGTAGAGGATAAGCCGATCATTTAGAAGGCCTATATTTGTTTATTGATTTGTCTGGTCACAAAGGCGGTCCATTTGGTTTTGGCTTCCGCGTTGACCACGGAGGCGTTTTTGGCAGCGTTTAAACGATTTCTATCGACGAGGAAATGTATTTCGACTGCGGAACTAATTTTGTCTGTTCCAAGCGGCAATTAGAACAATTGTGACTTTGTTTGTTTAGTGCCATTAGATTTTATTATGGATCGATGGTTATAGACCAGTCATTTAGAAGCAAGACATCATGATACTGAAAGCTGTAGTGGGCTACCATTTCAACAGACTAAAAGCAAAGAAAAAATGATAACAAAGACTATTTACAAATGGGTTTTATTATACTGGGGAAGAGTCATAAACCTAAACCACTTAGTGTATTCTGCCATGAAGTTTTTGCCAGCAGAAGTTTAAAACCATCACTTCTTCGTAGACTCCTTGAAACAAATCATCCGACGCACAGGGATAAACTTTTTGTTTCTTCTTTCCTGTTTTCAAACGAAGATAGTAAAATGGCCCTTGGGCATCATTTGGAGTAAGTTATAGTATTGAAATATCTGTCTAATATATTGGACCATGTACAAAATATATTGGAGAAAAGGCAGCAAAGAAAAATGATCTTGTTCCCTTATTATACAATACGGTGTTGTGTAGAATTATTCCATCATCATCACTCAGCTCTCTGTGTCCACTGCTGGACTTAAATCTCCCACATTTCTACCCATCACCTTCTGTCTTGAGCTCTCTGTATCCAGTCGCCTGCACATCTTCTTAGATCGTCCGTACAATGTGTAGGGGGTCTTCCCTTACTTCTTGTATCCAAACACGGTCTCCACTCGAGCAGCCTTTTCGTACATCTCCCGTCCGTCATTCGTGCCACATGTCCATCCCACTCCCGAGTTTTGGGATATTTGGATTTTTTGCGAATTTGGATAACTACATCTGTGACGCCGGTAAATCTTAGTTTCTTATATTATCCCACAGTGACACTCCGAGCATGGACCTTTTCATCTTGCGCTGTATTACCATAAGTTTCCTAGCACCTGGTGTGGTTAGTGTTAAGGTTTCAGCTCCGTAGGTCATGACGGGCAACACACACTGATCAAACACCTTCCTCTTTAAACATTGTGGTATGTCGCTTTTAAAGATTTCCGCAAGTTTTCCATAGGCTGCCCAAGATAGTGTAACTCTTCTTTTCAATTCGCACGATTGGTTGTCTCGTGAGATTTGGATTTCATGATCAAGATAGTTGTACTTATCCACCTCATGAGCAACTTCCTCATCACCAATGAGAAATTGTTCACTGGGAACTAAATTTCTCATATATTTTGTTTTTACAATATTCATATTTAGACCTACGTCAGCACATACCTTTTGTAATTCTTGTATCATATCTTGAATGTCTTTAAGGTTACCTGAGAGCAAAACTATATAAAGCATACTCCAAAACTGTGATAAAGAGTTTGGGCGAGTAGATTTAATCATTTTGCAAATAATCTGGAACTGGAATGGAACTTTTGAAGAGATTGAATTCCGATCCAGCTTCACGAGTCGACCGATGTATCAAACGCCGCAGTATTGCCTGTCTACGATAGATATATTTTGGTGAATATCGTTCAAGAAGGTATACTATTTGCAACCTTTGAAAACCTATACATCTGGAGAAACAATTTTCGATCTGATCAATGATTATTTTGAAAAATGGAATAAACTGGTTTGAATGTGATGGTGCGGTGCAGAAGGTGCAAAATCAATGATAGGGAAGTTTTCTGGTTCTATGGCACGAGTAAAAGAAGATAAACGAGAAAATTTAATGAACTCATTGCTGCACTCTTAGATAAGCATTGGCATGCAAGCGTATACTTAGTGGTGGTGCTGTAAATATTGAAAATGCCTGAAATTGAATGAGTACGAATGTTTTGGTTCTCTCTGCCCTTTTTTTACCAGAAAATTCAATAAAAAATGGTGATTTTATGACTTATTTTACAACAGTTTAAAACTCTCTAACTTTGCTGGAGAAAGAAAAACTCATAGAGTTATCCTGTGGCAGTTCTCTAAAATCTATTTTTAGAGATCACTCTTTAATTGTCTTCTGGCTCAATAAAAATGAATATCGTGTTATGTCGAAAAAAGCAATTAAAGTTCTATTGCCCTTTTGCGCAACATATCTATGTGAGAAAGGATTTTCAATATATACCTTTCTGAAAGATGAATAAAACAGGTTAAATGCGAAACCTGATCTAAGACTGAAATTGTTAGATATTGTGCCAAATTTGATTATGTTTTCTATCCTTTTAAAAACTATTGTTCAATCCGTGTTCTACACGGAAAATGTACAGTTTCAAATAGTAGCAGCGACCTTGCGAATTTGAAACTGTAAAAACTACAATTGGACTTATCTCATGTTACAAATGGTTTTTTGTTAAAATTACAGTTTCAGATATTGAATTTTAATGTTTTTGCTGTAACGTATCACTCTACTAAAAATAATTAAAAAATGTCATCGAGATGTAATATTTCGGCGTTCATTTCTCATACTCCACGAGTAATAGCTCAAACTGTAATTTTTGAAAGTTTGAAAATAAATAAGAAATATAATATTATGAAGTAATAAATCCATCAGAAAAAAATCGTAATTTTTACAGTTTGGACTAATAATGAATACATATTATATGATGAAAAGTTACAAAATAATTAGTACAGAATATTTTAACTTTCCATTTAACTTTCCTTTTATAAACTGTAAAATTCACAGGTTGGAATTGTAAGATTTTCATTAGTAAATAAGTTAAAAATTACAGTATGCGACTGCACTTTTTACAAGTTTGTATTCGTAAGGAACGATTCGTAACGTTACTATTTAAAGTGTAATTTCTACAGTGTACTTTTTTCCGTGTATCCGATTTTATTACTGTTTTACACGCCACTACAGGGGGTTCGCCAAATTCTTTTGAATTTTACAGGGGGTTCGCGAGGAGAAAAAGGTTGGGAAACACTGTTTTAGAGGAATTTAAAATAAGTTGGAATTTTAGTGCTCCCGGGGCTCCGCATTCTGGTGGACTGTGGGAGTCCAATATTAAGAGCGTTAAGTCTCATTTGCTCGCAGTAATAGGCGATCAGCTGTTGACTTACGAGGAAATGAATATGTGTCTTGTTCAAATAGAGGCCTTGTTGAACTCTCGCCCTCTTGGTCCGTTGAGTGAAGACCCTGCCGAAGCTTTGGCGTTGCTTCCCTCGCATTTTATTACCCTGACTCATTTGAAACCGCCTCGGGTTGTCTCCTCGTAGCCGGGGTCTAGGTTGTCGCGGTATCAGGTTATACACAAAATGGTTCAGTCATTTGGGGCAAAATGGAGCCAGAAGTATCTCCTTGAGGTCCGTTAGGGCGAAGTTGGTCCAGCCTACGCCAAATCTAAACGGTGGTATGTTAGTCCTTGTTATCCACAGCCCGATATATCCACTCCAATGGCCGTTAGGAAGGGAAGTTGAAGTGTTATTGGGAAAAGATGTCGTTGAGCGCGTTCGTTCGGTTCGCACCCAAAAGGGGCTCTTTAAGCGGCCAGTGGTCAAATTATGTTCAAAATTGTATAAAATTGTATAAAAATTGTTTAAGCTACTGAATTTATTTTCTTATTTCGGGTCGAGAGTTCGAGCTACCGCGCGATATGTGCTCTTGATTTATCTACTCGTAATATAACCTAATCTAACCATCCAGTTTATGCAAGTCTGTAGTTACGGTAGCGTTTTTTACGGGCCACTGGAGTATTTATGTCAATTTCCGCCAGTTTGAATTGTGGCACGGGGGCGCTGAACCTATTCGCATAGAAGCTGTCAATCATTTCGTTTTTTCACGTTTAAATATAACGAAAACTACAAACAAGTACTAAATAATAAGGTATGTAACCATTAAGAATGTATTTATTTTCATTTCTATCAACTAAAATAATGTCGAGTAACTGTTATATATGAAAATGGAACTGTTTGTATATTATAATGTTAAATAATGTACCTAATAAGAAATAAATTTGTCACATCAAACATATTTTTCTTATAAAACAGAAACAAATTAGTGTGGTCGTAGATAAAGTATAGTACATAACTCGAGTTATAAGGCAATTACGTGATCGC
Organism: Phosphuga atrata; assembly: GCA_944588485.1. Taxonomy (NCBI): domain Eukaryota; kingdom Metazoa; phylum Arthropoda; class Insecta; order Coleoptera; family Silphidae; genus Phosphuga; species Phosphuga atrata. The sequence goes on from OX155905.1 coordinate 21,988,313, forward strand.
GAAATTGCACACACCCACCTACACGGATCGGTAACTATTCCGCTCGTACGTAATATGCTTCTTACAACTCTCGTTACGTAATGTACAAATTTTCTATTTTGCGTATGTAATTGACTCAAAATAGCACTCATATGAGTGCGGTTATGGCTCGCCGAGTGCGATACAATTTTCTCAATATGTATCGGCGATTTTTTTATTTAAAAATGGCGTAAAAGGGCGCATGATAGAAAAAATACTATAAAAAACTCGTTCGTAAGACGTTTTGCAGCACTAGTCCACTAGAAAAAACCTAACCTAACGAAACTTGGGCGCGTGCTGTAAAATCGCGCGTACTGAATCTTGATGTCCTTTAATATACTATTACAACATGAGGGGCTGAAAGTTTTGTTTCAGTTGATCGTTCATTTCGTTTATTCCTATTTGAAGTTGTTTTGTAGAAGTTTGTTAACTTTGTACCGGTGTGAAACGGGCAATAACTTTCAGCAATAAAAATTTAGCGTAAAATTTTTATTTCAAAAGGCAATTACTTTCTTATTGATAGGGATTTTTCAAAATTTTCTTCACAGAACTGTTGCACAGTAAGTCACCTCATAAAATATTCCAACAAAATGTAATTTTCTTCTTAGGCATAATAATCATATTAAAGATCAACAAATGTTCATATTTACTCACTTCTTAAATGCGGAACGTCAAAGTCTATTATTTTCCAAAATTTGCCAACATAATTTCCACCATCTATTAGGCAACAGTATTACCTTCATTTCTCAAGCAGGAATTTAATTTTAATACGATTAATATTAAATTTTAACGATTATTTAAAAAAGTACATTCCACGCAGTTGCCATTTAATAGAAAAATCCAAAGAGGTAGTCATTTTCAACATTTCTCAATTTTTCTTTCAAATATTACTAGAGAATGAATGTACCTAACAACGAAATAAAACATTTTTCGAAATATAAAAAACAATTGAATAACGACCAAACTTAAAATGCAGCTGCTCCACGTAGCACCGTTTCATAGCCAGAACGTCAAATTGCAGTAAATTTTAACTTTTCTAAAATTTTCTTTCACACATCACTAGTGAATAAATGTACCTAGACATGTGTAAAAGAATTTGCAAAAATTCGCAAAAGTAAATGTATTCCACCCCACTTTCGTTCGCCAAGCACTGTTTTATTGCAATAGGGATAAATAGAAGTAAATTTTACATTTTCTCACATTTTCTTTCAATTCCCATTACGGGATAAATTTATCTACTTATCTATCGAAGCATTAAAAAAAAATCGTACAAATAATAAAATTTAACCAAGACTTAAAATACACCAGCTCGACGCAGCACTGTTTTATTGCTGGACCGTCAAATTGCTCTAAATTTTAACATTTCTAACATTTTCTTTCATTTCCTACTAGGGTATGAATATATCTACTTAACTGTATAAGCATTTAAAAAAATTCGCAAAAATAATTGCATTTGACGATGACTTAAAATGCACTCACTCGACGCAGCACTGTTTTATTACTCGACAAATTGCTCTAAATTTTAACTTTTTTCTTATTTTCTTTCATTTCCTATTAGGAGATGAATATATCTACTTAACTGTATAAGCATTTAAAAAAAAATGCAAAAATAATTGCATTTGACGATGACTTAAAATGCACTCACTCGACGCAGCACTGTGTCATTTTGCTCGACCGTCAAATTTCTGTAAATTTTAACTTTTCTAACATTTTATTTCATTTCCTACTAGGGGATGAATATATCTACATAACTGTCTAAGCATTTAAAAAAATTCGCAACAATAATTTCATTTGACGATAAGTTAAAATGCACTCACTCGTCGAGCAATAACACAGTGCTGTGTCAAGACAAATGTAGTAGGTCCGCAGAGCACCGATTTTCATATTATGTAAAGCTGCTGACGAAGTGTTTCAAGATATATTTTATCACTAATGTTGATTTTTTTTGTTATTTGTACTGTTTTGTATATTATTAGTTACAAATTGTGTTGCTTGTATGGGTTTTCACTACTTTTTATATTAATATTGTTCTGCCATTGGGGTTTGTTTGTTGGACAAATAAAGTAATTATTGTTAATATTATTTATACATTTCCAGAAGAATGCATGCTAAGCAGAATCGCAGCTAGCAGATCAAACAATGTCTAAAATCGATTCACACACACACAAAACTAAAAAGCCGAAAATAAAATATATAAAAACTACTTTTAACCCCTTGACTTACGAATAAAATGCGCGTTGACGTGTCCATATACATGTGATCTTATCACAGATACATAACGTCTTAGAGACGTCATAGTATGTCAATGGGTTAAAAAACCACGCACTAAGAAGAAAAGAGAAATTATTAAGCTGACGCTGACTGGAACACCTTAGAAAGTAAAGTACATGGGAGAGACCTCCAAAGAGTTTGATATTAAAACAGGAGTTAGACAAGGTGATGGACTGTCACCAGTTCTATTCAACTGTGTGTTGGAGAAGATTATTCGGGAATGGGATCAAGAACGGGACAGAAAAGGACTACTTAATCAAGAAGTGATACCTGCCTACAAAAGTGTTGCGAGGGACAAAATGAGAAACTACAGGGCTATAACGCTCATGGATTCATCCTATAAAATGTTTACGAAATTATTAGAAAGACGTTTGGGGGAGGAAGTAGAAGGAAAAAAGTTGCTACCAGAAACGCAAGCAGGTTTTAGAGAAGTTAGGGAGACTACTGAGCATTTAATAACCCTGGGGCATATAATCGACCAGGAGTTAGCAAGGCCCAAGGGTAAGCTCTTTGCTCTGTTCCTGAACTTAAAGCTGCATATGACACTGTAAATAGGAAAACGTTGTAGGAATGTTCGGAAAAAAGAGGATATCTGGAAAATTTAAAGACTGTATCAAGCGGCTGTATAAAGAAACGTGGTGTAGGGTCTAAGTGAGAGAGAGAGAGTAAGTCGATTTCAAAGTAGATATGGGTTTCAAACAAGGCGGTCCACTTAGCCCCGCACTCTTCAATATATATGTGGCAGATTTGGAGAAGATGCTGGACAAGCAGGGGGAGTGGTGGTTGGGAGGAAGAAAGTGTGAAGTCTGGCGTACGCAGATAATGTGGTAATAATGGCAAAATCGGCGGAGAAATTGAAAGAAATGATTGAGAGATTTTTTGATAAAAGGACAGTCAGTTTCCTTTTAAATGTAGATAAAACAAAATGGTTGAAGTTTAAGAAAGGTGGGATGAGTAAGAAGTAGAGGTCCGAATGAAAGGGAATCGAAATAGAACAGGTTGGACATTTTAAGTATTTAAGTATAATTTAGAGTACTTGACTAAAAAAGCGTGGGTGTCGGGAGAATGGTTCTGGAAAGTATGGGGAAAAGAGTTTAGCACAAATTACCGGGCGAAGGAGATATGGAAGGCTTGTTGGAGGAGTATATTGATGTTTGGAGCAGAAGTATGGGGAGTGGAGGAAGAAGAAGGCGCGGAAAACGTGCAGCTACAATTCTTTAAAGGCCCTGAAATTAGACAGATCAACTCCTTTCTAGATATTACTGCATGAGTTAAATGCATTTAAACTAAGAATTGATGCAAGTAGTAGCAAGGTATGAACGTAAGGTGAATGAAATGATGGAAGAAAGAATTGTAAAAGAAGAAGAAAGGCAGTCTTGGATAGAAAGATTGCAATGATTTTGGGCTGCATGGCAGGCCAGAAACATTTAATTGTTACTTAGCGTGGTCTCTAATGGCTCTATACGATCATAATAATAATAATATTAATCCACGTACTTATTAAAATGTATTAAAAAGTACAACATATTTTTTCCTTGTTGACTATAAATAAAAACCGTGAACCACCCACGAACATAACGTCAATAAAATTTACCGCTCCATACTTTTATGTATAGTCAACACTGAAATAAATATTTTCTAATTTTTAGTGAATTTTAATAAGAACGTGGTTTTTAAAAAACTTTTCTAAATATTTTATTTATATAAATAATATTCTTAAAAGGTTACAAGAAAATAAATACAGCCAAAGTGTTTTATTACTCCACATAACTCTTAACAGTTATCTATTAAACGCAGTGTGACTAGTATATTGTGCTATGCTACAACAAAATTTGAATTATAATAGGTAAACTATACGTTACACAGAGATTTACGCAACGCCGTATGTTGGAATAATTGAAAACTCGTTTTGTTCAAAACCGTGTATTTTTGAGCACAATGGGTTCATATTAGACATACATCACGATGCATGATCGTTTAGTCAGATTTAGCCGAGCTGTTTGCGAAATGAAAATGTGATTGCGCTTTGATCACGGATTTACGGCCGCGTCAAATATCAATTTAATAACAATATGCCCACACAATTGATTTATCGTTCGTTGAGTATATACGTGTTGACGGCCATTCATTTCGCTTGAACTTTAAACCTCGGCGCGCACCGAGAGCAAAAACAATAACAAAAAATGAAAATCACACAACACGATTTCATGTACTACATTAGATTGGATGTATAATCAGCGAGAATGCAAACTATATCACGCTTATTGTTACATTGTAGCTGGTTTAGATTTAATTATGTTAAATATTGAGTGTCACGTTTTTCGATTAGACATACGTTTAGAATTAATATAAGGAAAGTTTTGCATGTGTTGCCTTTTTTAACTTCTTCGGCAAGCTATTGTGTCTCAAACACTTTTCTTATTACACTTGAGTAATTTATTATAATCAATGTGTTTCAGTATACGTAACTTCCTAGAAACAAATTGTATTTATCCACAACGGGATATTTGTGGCGAGTTAATCGTGGTGTCTTTCAGGACCACACAAAGCTAATGTATTTGTTACAAATGTTTAAAACTTTGTTTCTATTAAACCCGATTGTTTGTTACATATTCAGTAATTTGCTTGTTTTGTTACTAACTAGAGTATATCACCTTACTAATTAGAATATAGTACCTCGTGTTTAAGTACTTCTTGAAATATTTTGATTCGTTTTGCAATTTATGTATATTAATACATTATATGGCTGGTGGTGATTATCTGTCCTGCGACATTTATAGAACTATCGCCATTAGAAAATGTTACGATATTATTCGGGATTGTTGCCGAACCATTGAAATTGTCAAATCTGTAGGTACTCAAATTTGATTTTGATAATACAATAATTTGAGGCAAATTTGTTAGTTTAAGATATTATAACTCTTCATCTCAATGCTTCAGCCCTACGAGACAAAGATCCTCGGTCCTCGGGCGCCAAGCTTCTTATGCCATTACTTTTTGTCTTGAGCATGTGTTTTCCGGTTGGAAGCAAATATTCTTCTGGCGTCCTCTGCGACAGCTAAGCCTTGACCTAACCCTAGCTACACCAACTGCGTTGAGAGTAAAATTACCAATAAGTCATTTGAAAATATGGTTAGCCATTTCGTAAAGTAATTGTTGCATTCATAAATTAATGCAACAATTTGAGACAGAACTGTTAGTCTCAACAATTGTTAGTCTCAAATGCAACAATTTGAGACAAAACTGTTAGTCTCATTGTTTGAGAATATGACACTTCCTTGCATGTTATTTCGTTTTTCGATTGTTAATCAATGTTAAACACGGACTTTATATTTTGCAATTTATTGCGAATAATTGAAGAATTTTCCATGTATTAATTAATTAAAATTTAGATTAACACAAAATTGCAATCAAAAGATAAAAGTCTATTTCAACTTGTCTAGCCCGTCTAGTGTATTTGTCTGGTCTTGGCTGTTTAGCTAGATAAATGATTTTAGAAATTTCATTTAAGAAAAAAGTTTGAATAAGTTATTGCCGAAGCAGAACAATTTTGCTTAATCATTATTGTTACTTATATTTGTCAAATATTACAAGTTTCTTCAACTTCTCTTAACTAGTCTTCCAAACTTTATTAGACTAAGGATATTGACTAAACTAAGTTGTGAATCTTTTAGCCTTGTTGGTATCTAGTTCACCTTGTCTAGTCTGTCTAGACTGGTATTGTCGGTATACTCAGAGAAATGATTTTAGAAATTACAATTTGAGTAGGTTTGTTGATGAAGAAAGAACCTTTAAAAGTAAAATTGAAACAAACAAGTACATCTGTTTCTATGATTAATAGTAAATTTTGAATTTTGTCCAGAAATTCAGATTTTAATGTAGGTACTTGTTTGTAAATCAAGATCATATCAAGATATGCCAAAATTGTGAATGAGTTGTTGCCAATTGGGGGGCTCATTGGGGTGACGATCCCGCCTAAGCCGAATCTAGGTTAACTTGACTTGTATCGCCTACCCGGACTCGTGTCGCCTAAGGCTCGCTACCCACGTACCGTGTGAATGTGTCCGACGCAGGCCCGGCACCGGGTGGAGGGGGTGGTGTTGCATAGTCTAGCATGAAGGAGTTCAGACTTGCCACGTGAGTCCATCCGGCGCCGGGCCGACTCATTTTGTCGGGTTGTCATCAGCCGGCCCCCACCGGCCGTCCGACTGCCGGGTACCGGCTCGGCTATGGTGGGCTATGGAACTGTATTGAAGCTTGCACACTTGCCGGTCCGGCAGTCTACCGTCTTCACTTGTTAAGTGGGTGCACCCAATGTTCTTGCGAAGTAACCGCCGATAAAGTAACAACATACAAATAACTCTTTCGCGATCCATTTTGTACTGAAGTCAATTAAATACACTGGTCGTAGCTCGACCTCGTGGGCTACCGGGCCGGTTCCGGGCAAATCCATCCGGCATGTGTGTAAGATGTCCAACCCAGTGCCGCGACGGCGCCAGACACATCCACACAGTACGTGTGTAGCTAGCCTTAGCTCGCTACACACGTACCGTGTGGATGTGTTCGGCGCCGGCCCGGAACCGCGTGGAGGGGGTGGTGTTGTATAGTCTAGCATGGAAGAGTTCAGACGTGCCGGGTGAGTCCATGCGGCGCCGGGCCGACTAATTTTGTCGGGTTGTTACCGGCCGGCCCCCACTGGCCGTCCGATTGCCGGGTACCGGCTCGTCTATGGTGGGCTATGGAACTGTATTGTGTGCAAGCTACACATGCCGGTCCGACAGTCTACCGTCCTCACTTGACGAGTATAGTTCTATTTAAAATTGTATATTTCTTTTTTGTATTATTTAATTATTAATTTTTTAATTTATATTCTTTAATTTTTATTAAAACGCAATGGATTAAATAGATTCTGAACTGGTGATTACACTTGTGGAAGGTCGGCCTGTGCTCTGGGACAAGACATTAGACAATTATAAGAATTTTTTTTTCTTGCGAAGTAACCGCCGATAAAGTAACCACATACAAATACCCTTTTTGCGATCTATTTTGTACTGAAGTCAATTAAATACACTGCTTGTAGCTCGACCTCGAGGGCCACCGGGCCGGTTCCGGACGAACCCAACCGGCATGTGTATAAGATATCCAACCCGGTGCCGGACCGGTTCCGGTCACATCCACACGGTACGTGTGTAGCTAGCCTAACTGGATTGGCACTTCTCCTCGTGCACGAAAGCAAGTGGAAGAAGTCATAACTCGATTCTCAAGTCGACAAAAGAGAATAAATGATTTTGTTATTTGATTAGAATTATTTTGAAGTATAAAATACTATTCCTTTTTAATTAGATTTATTATTAGTAATCGAAATGGAGCTTGTCCTAACTAGACCTCGACTATATGACCCCCCTCCCTACTTGAAAGCTGGATCTGTCCTTGGTTGTTGCTCTGAATTATGTAAACTTGTTTAGCCCTTCCAACAATTCTAATTTAAGTGTGGTGTCTTAAATTCGATTCCAAATTCACAACAACGTATATTAATTAAAACGAGTGTATTTAAAGTTTATTCTACATGAAACCTTGAATTAACCTAATAGTGTACACACTTAGACTAGATTATCAAAGGTCTAAACTCTATGAAACCTTCCAGACTAAGCCCTATGCACTCATATTGCATTATTTTCAGACTAGTTTAGATGCAAACTTATTGTCTACCTTACTATCTTAGATGCAACCTTATTGTCTATTCTACAAAATCTGACTATTATAATCTGACTAGTTTATTAAAAGATTTTTATTATAATCTGACTAGTTCATTCTAGATGTAATCTCAAAGACTAGTTCTAGTCTAAACAAACTAAATTACTCAAACATTAATCCATACCACGTTATTATTAAAAATATATTCAATATGAAGAAGTCTAGTCAATATGATACTACAGAATCCAACTAGATTATGAAGAGTTACGTCAAGATGAAATCTTAAAGAACAAGTGTAGTCTACATAATTTGACTAGATTATCAAAGTCTAGTTAAGATAAAATCTTGAAGATCAAGTCTATATCCCCCTCAATGGGACTATATTACCAACATCTAGTCAAGATGAAACTTTGCAGACAAAATCATTTCTTTTTGGGGTGTACATGGCGCGTTTCGTTTAACCATGCAAGCGAGCTTCCCGAAATTATCCCGAACAGTCCTGAACAGCTTGTCGCATATCTTCAAAGTGTTGGATGAAATGTTTACTAACACTTTCTTCTTGTTCTAGCACTCTCTACTTTTTCCTCCCACTTTTCGCACTTCGTACGATTCGCGGTTAAGTTTTTTGAGTTTTAATTTTATCTCGTCACTTTACTTTTCCGTTACTACTTTTTAAGCATTTTGTGGAGAGTCCATTCTTCCTGCGATCCTAATAGGTGCGGCATCATTTTTGGGGATCGAGTTTGTCATTCTCAAACATATCCGTCTCGTTGTGACATTTCGGACACTCAAATATAGTATGGGTAACATTAACGGTAAATCCACAGTATACGCAATCCGCTTTGTATGCTCTCCCGATATTGTGAAGGTAACTTCCGGAACAACCGTGAAGCCTGATGACCTGTCTGAGGTAGTATGAAACTTTCCCGTGTCATAGAGTAATCTAGGTATCAATTTCCGGGATGAGGATCCTAGTCCATTAACCTTTTATGGAGTTATTCCATTCTTCCTGCCACTTCTGATTGAGCTTGGTACCGGCCTCCTTTCTAGATGTTTTATTTTTGCCTACCTCATATCAATAATTTTTATACCTCGCCTACAATTTGATAGGAGGGATACCTGCAATTACCAATAACGCACCGCGCGATACTGCACGTTATGCACTGCATACTCGTAGGGCTTTTTCCTCGAGAATACAGCTAATTGGTTTATTTTTACTTTTCCAAGGGCCTGTACCCAGATGGGAGCTCCATAAAGCATAGCAGAGTTGGCCACAGTACTTAGGAGTCCGCGTTTATTGCATTTACTCCCGCGTTTATTGCATGTCCCCCCATGTTGGCCATTAGTTTTTCCAGTGCCGCAGTATTTTCATGCCAGTTTCCGCCGCTTTTTAATGTGCTCTGCAAAAGAAAGTTTTTTGTCGGTTGTGATGCCAAAGAATTTTAGGAAGTCCTTTGGTTTAATGTCCACACCCATCACTTTGAAAGACATAGCTTTATATATTGAGTTAACAGGGCGGCTTCTTACTTCTGAATTTGAGCCAAGTTAAATTTGCGCAAAATGCCTGTTTCATATTTTCCCACCACAGTAAGTTTGCCAGTTTGTCCGCAATACCCGGCGTTGAGTTTGATCCACAGGGCTCCGTAATGGGACCAACTCTGTGGAACGTACTTAACGCCGATGTCTGCGGTGGCTAAAGCTACCCGAGTTAACATCATTGGTATTGTGGACAAACTGGCAAACTTACTGTGGTGGGAAAATATCAAACAGGCACTATGCGCAAATCTTACTTGGCCCTTGAACAAATTACTAAATCGAAGTCCCTCCTTCTCGCGCAGGAAAAGTAAGAAGCCGCCCTGTTAACCACTGATGACACAAACGTAGTAGACGTAGACACAAAAGTAGTGACTGCTGATGTCACAAACTTTGAAGATCGTTTTCAGCAAGGAGTATTTGCAAGAATTTGCTCAGCAAGGATATAGTTACAGACGCAGCTACGTATCATTCTAAGTAAATATGGCGGTATGTTGTAAGATGTCAGATGTTGTAAGATAATTAAAGAGTTTCGTGAATAGTAGATATTTTGGTCTATTCACTAAATCGAATCCTTCAGGGGCAGAGGGATGTTCAGGCCGAATTGTATATTTGGTTTTCGAGCCGGTAGGCCGGGAAGTGCTGACTTCTCGCTGACTTCGAGCCGTTCACTTAGCTCCTGGCTTGAATATGGCGTATTTGATTGATTGGAGACAAGCTCGTGGATCCTCCTCTCTTCTGAAATACGTGAAACACGGAGCATCTTGGTTCTTGGTCGCTATAGTGGTTTTTAAATTTCGTCGTGGGTAGCTGGGCCTTTTCGTATTGAACTCTTTAAGCTGACTTGCCGAAAACGGATAAAATAAGGAAAAAGGAAATCCCGTCTTGGTTTCGTTCTCTCCCTTCCTGATACCCCCGCTTATTTGATATGTGCACGTCCGGACGCGAGCGATCAGCTGAGGAAACGGTAAGTGTCTAGATTATGTAAGACCCTTTTTTAATATCATAGACAGTCCGATAAAATATCGATCAACCTCTTTACGTCAATTCGACCATCTTCTTCTTGTGGTGCCATACGCTGTCTAGAGCGTTTGTGTTAATTGGGTGTGTCAATGTGTTAAGTGTACCTTCCTCGGCTCTTCTACCAGGATGTGCTGAAAGACTGCAGAGTTCAAGGTACTCCAGAAGTCTACCGTTATCAGCGCATATATTATACCGATCCGTTTTGTACTTTCCGAAGACTAAGTCTAGTCTGCTCACGCAGACAATATTATTTAAAGGCTAGTCTAGTTGAAACCTTGAAGACCAAATATAGTCTACACACTCAAAGCACATTATCAAAAGTCTAATATAGATGAAACTTTGAAGACCAAGTCTACGGAATCAGACTTGATTACGAAAAGTCTAATTTAAATGTAATTTGATGGAATGTGACTAGATTATTAAAAGTTTGGCCTAGATGAAACCTTTTGCGACATTACTCATACTACGTTATTTAAAGTCAAGTTTACATGAAACCTTCAAGACTAAGTCTGGTTTACGGAATCCGACTATGTTACAAACAGCCTAGCCAAGATGAAATCTTGAAGAAAAGATGTAGTCTACACCCATCACCTTATAAGACATAGCAAGCAACTTTCTATGTCTCGTTAACTGGACTGGACCGTACTTTTTATAGTATTTCTCTCATTCTTTCCCACTACACTGTGTGCCAGTTCGTCCCCAATACCAATGCTGTTAACTCTCTCGGGTAGCTATAACCGTCGGACACCGTCGTAGAGTAGGTTCTACAGGGTTGCAACCATTAATAACCCCTAATAACCCTGTGGAACACAACTGCTCACCACCATGTGAGAACGCCACAACTTTGAACTTAGTTTGCAGCAAAAAAGATGTTAGTAAATATGGGGGTATATCTCTATCTGTTAATTCAACCATAATGTGCTGCAAGGCTGGCGAGTTAAAGTCATTCCTGATATTCAGCGTTATAAGAGTACATACTTTCCTGGTCTGTTTTGTACCTTTCTTCGTCCATTGCGAAGGCTTATTATAGTCTACACATTCATACTAGATTATTTAAAGGCTAGTCTAAATGAATCCTTGAAGACCAAATATAGTCTATACACTCAAAACAGATTATCAAAAGTCTAATTTAGATGAAATTTGGAAAACCAAGTCTAGTCTACGCAACCAAACTAGATTATAAAAAGTATAGTATAGATGTAATTTGATGGAATATGACTAGATTATTAAAAGTTTAGCCTAGATGGAACTTTGAAGACCAATTCCAATGTACATAGACTAAATTACCCATACATTACTCAGACTACGTTATATAGAGTCAAGTTTAGATGAAACCTTGAAGAACAAGTCTGGTGAGAAAGTCTAAAGAATCCGACTAGGTTTTGAACAGTCTACTGAAGATGAAATTTTGAAGAAAAAGTCAAGTCTACAGATTCAGACTAGATTACTTAGTAAAGCCTAGTCTAGATGAAACCTTGAAGACCAAATCTAGTCTACACACCCAGACTAGATTATCAAAAGTCTAATCTAGATTAAACCTTGAAGACAAAGTCAAGTCTACGCAATCAGACTAGATTATGAAAAGACTAGTTAAGATGAATTTTAATGGAATCTGACTAGATTATTAAAAATTTAGTCTAGAATCTAGACTAAACTTTAAGTAATCTAGACTCTAGATGAAACCTTGAAGTACAATTCTGATTTATACAGACTAAATTACCTATACATTACTCAGACTGCGTTATTTAAAGTCAAGTTTACATGAAACCTAGAAGACTAAGTCTGGTCTACAGAATCCGACTAGTTTCTCAGTTGTCTAGTTGACTTGAAATCTTGAAGAAAAAGTCTAGTCTACACTATCAGACTAGATTATCAAAAGTATAGTCAAGATGAAATTAAAAAAACATGTCTATTCTACATACACAAACTAGATTTTTTAAAGTCTAATCTAGATGGATCTTTGATGACTAAATCTAGTTTACACACTCCAAATCAAATCTTTAAGACCTAGTCTGATTTACAGAATCCGACTAGATTATTAAAAATCTACTCAAGTTGAAATCTTCAAGAGCAATTATAGTCTACATTATCCTACTAGAATGTTAAAAGACTAGTCAAGAGGAAATTTTTAAAGTCTAGTCTACACACTCAAACTGGATTATTTAAAGATTGCCGTAAACAGAGAAATTCTTAAATTCGTAAACAAGCAACGAAAATTCTTTATAGAAATCATGAACAATTTAATAGCAGATTGCAGATTTCCGGATAGGTGGAAGATAGCAAGGTTGGTCCTCCTCCGGAAAGGTGAAAAGCACATATACGAACCATCCTCTTAGAGACCAATATGCTTGCTGGATGTCCCCGGGAAACTACTTGAACAACTGCTTCTAGCCAGAATTAAAGCGTAATTGGGCAAGGGTAGAGGTCTTTCCGATAGACAATATTGGTTCAAAGAGGGTGGGTCCACGGTCGATGCCGTACTGAGGGTGATCAAAGTGGCAGAGAAAGCCACAAGCGGCACACGAAGAACACGTAAGATGACGGCGCTGATAACCCTCGACATAATAAATGCTTTTAACTCTGAAGCCTGGGAAATGGCTTGGGATTATGGAAGAGCTAACTAACAGAGAGTTTACCCCATACCTGTTGCGGCTGGTGCGCAGGTACCTCTCAAATAGGAGAATACAGATGGAATCCGGCGATGAGGTCATCGAATTCGAAGTAAATAGTGGTGCTCCTCAGGGCTCAGTGTTGGGCCCTACCCTATAGAACATTCTATACGATGGCATGTTAAGGCTCGTTTGCCCCGCGGGAGTGGAAATAGTAGGATACGCCGATTAGTTGCAGCAGGGAAAACTGAAGAAGAACAAACGAGAAAGGCAAACATCGCCATAAAGCAGGTCGATGAATGGCTAGATCGAAAAAACCTTAAGCTAGCCCCTGAAGAAACAGAAGCTGTACTTCTCACTGGCAATAGGAAAATAGGACCTATAAAATTAAAAATTAAAAAAGTGGACATCACGCCGAAACAAGAAGTCAAGTACCTAGGCATCACTATTGACCAGAAACTGCTTTTCAAAGCACACCTTAAGAAAACTACAGAAAAAAGCCCTAAAAAATACATCGGCCCTAGGAAAATTATTGCCAAACACCGGCGGTCCGAAAAGCAGTAAAGAAAGACTACTTTCTGTGTTTTACTGTGCTCTGTGGTTCACTCGGCCATTCTCTATGGAGCCCCGGTCTGGGCTAGAGCAATTGAAAAGGGGTACATGAAACAGATGCTCACCTTTGTACAGACAAAAATGGCCATCAGAGTATGCAGCGCATACAGGACTATCTCCAGGGAAGCTGTGTTGGTGATTGCTGGCATCGTCCCGATAGAGTGCAAAATCCACGAGATAGTCCAATTATATAAGACAAGGAACTGGGCAAATAGGACAGAAAGACAAAAAATTGCAAATAACCAAATACATGTAGACTGGCAAAAGTCATGGAGTATGTCCAAAATAGGACATTGGACCAAACTATTGATCCCAAAACTTAAACCTTGGCTAACACGGAACCATGGTGAGATAACTTACCATCTAACACAGGCCCTCAGCAGCCACGGATGATTCAGAAAGTATCTACATAGTTTTGGCAGGGCAAAGTGACGCAATGTGTGTATACTGCGGCGACGTGGACAGTGCTCTTCATACTGTGTTTGAATGCAGTAGGTGGATATCCGAGAGGGACAGATGGAAGGAGCAGACAGGCCTCATCCGAGAGGTGCAAACACTGGTAGACGCGATGCTGAGATCACCAGAGGACTGGACATACACGCAGACAATGATACGTGACATCCTGACACAAAAAGACGAACGGACATAAATCAACTACAAAAAGGAATACCAAAACTATAGAGTCAATATTATATAGCCAGATTCCCGAACAACTAGGGCGGCAAAAAAACCGTCCGGGCTGCTCACCCTGAAGGAATGCGCAAGCGATACCGGGGTGGTGTACTTTTTTAAGCCAAGTGGAAGTAGGGGTTTAGTGAGTGAGAGCCTCACGCACAGGCTGGTAGAGCTTCCCCGAAACAAAAAAAAACAAGATTATTTGAATTAGTCGAATCGATAAGTCGAATCTATATGAAACCTTGAAACCAAGTCTATTTTACGCAATAAGACAATATTTTGAACAATCTAGTTTAAATTAAGTTCTCTTGGTTCTTCATGTTAGATTTCTCAAATAATTTTATTGTTAGACAGTTAGAACATCCAACTACTCCAGCCTGCGCTAATATTCTTCTATAAATATAGAACTGTCGTGTATATTTGTTACTCCTAGGAATTATTGAATTTTTTGTATCTCGATTGACTAGTTTCACCTTGTTCACATTTTATTTGCGTCCGAATATGAGTTACGCGCACGTTTTTCCTTCACGTGTTTTTAAAAATATAATTCATGCAGAGTAATTGATGTATTTACGATGTACAATAAATGATAGCGTCAGCGTGCGAGATTTAAAGCCAATATTTTGCCAGTAGTTGTGTCGCATTAAACCATCAGCGACATCATATAAGTAATGAGTACTTAAAATTCTACAAGCAAATAGCTTTGCTGAAACACATATTATGATACAAATGCCATTCTATTTTGAAAGTAGACATTCCTGGCTTCACAGAGGAAAGTATTATTCCGGAATCGCATTTAGTTTCCATAGTCGCACTGTAATTATGCATGAAGAGAAAAGTTTACTTCATATCTACTTACTAATTATGAACACACAAACACGCGTTTTCTAAGAACGTAATAATATCATGTGTGTTCAGGTGAAGTACCTTTTACTCTCACTTAACGTAACATTAGTAGACTATAAAATAAGACTAGGTAATATGGTTTCACTAATGATACAAAATGCATAATCATAATAGGATTTGCAACACGACTATTCCTGTTAAAGCGCAAAAGCAACTTTAATTATTGGTGGCTTATAGAGAAACTGTGAATAAGAAGTTAAAGATCATAGTCTAGCTAGTCTCATACTATGGACAGTATAGTCTAGACATCCTATATCATGGAGATTATAGTCTAGACTTAGACTTATTGACAGTTTCTCTTCAAGCCAAATAAATTAATTACGAAATTTGAGAAAGGACTTTTCGTTTCGATTCTCTTTATTGGGAATGGAAATGTTTTTATTCATTTTAATTGTAGATATTTTTTTTTGTTGATCTAAGCGTGCAGAATGAATGTGTTTTAAGCGAATAAATGAATAGAAATGAATTAAAACCTCATAAATTAAATGTAGTTTAAATAAAACGTAATTAATTAATCACGAACTCTTTCTTACGGCCGCAAACGGAGTTTGGCTAGCAAATATGTTTGAAGTGTAATTAATTTTTAATGGCATGTTTCGACGCAGCTCCGTGCAAACATTGACACGTCCCACCTGTGAATTTTTTGGGAATATTTCAATTGCTTCAACAGTTCACATCTCCTTAAAATAATGTTAATGAACTTCTTTCTACCTGGAGAGTTGAGATGCTATGATGAAGTTAATAAAAGTTTTAAAACTATCAACGGGATTTTTGTTTGTTGTGGACTGAATGTGTCGTTGTAAAACGAAAGCAAAAAGTTTGTTTTAACTATTTTTGTGCCATAAATTTACGCCGTAAACTTTCAAGTTTATAATCCATTAAAATGTAACAATGTATCGTAAATTTTGCTCATAAATTATTTATGCGCTGTAATGGAATTTTGAAATAAATGCCCAAATGTTTGCTATTGCACAACTTAATAGGACACATTAGTGTTCTATAAAATTATTTTATTTATTTATTATCCGAATGTTAGATTCACTTGTGCCGCTACATCAAAATCTAATTAACTAAAGGAAATACATAAATCAATTTGTATAACTAGTATTTCGTTTTAGTTAATTTTTTCTTGTACCTACTATTTCATTCTTATAAAAGTTAAAAATATTAAAAACTTAATTTCAAATTATTTCTTTCAATAATGGGTATAAATTTGTTTCAATCTAACCTTAGCAAAGTCAGGGCATACCACAATCTTCTTAAAGTGCCTATCCTCTGTGGATATTGGCTATCACGTTGGTCCAAATCCCTCTATTCACTGCCGCTCTGAATAGAGCTATTGATGTCATTCATTTTTGTAAATTTCGTAGTCACGATACTACCTATTTTAGACCCTCTATTTTCCCCTGTAGGATGAGTTGAAGCAGGTGGTATTTTTCACCTCGCAAGTATTTCAATTTTCTGCGTTTGACGTTTGATAGGCATTCCAGTTGTCCACCGATGCATTGCAGTACCGTGTCGTTTTACACGTGGTGTATTCATGGGATTGAGTGAGTATGCGGCGATAGCAACACAACTCAAATGCATCTATGCGACTACATGAGGTATCGACAAGGGTTCTCGCTTCTGTCCCATATAGGAGGGTCGAAAGTACATATCATTTTAAAATTGGTATGGATGTTCAGAGATAAGAGAGATAAGTTTGCGCATGTTACGCGTAAGTATGTTACACATCTTGTTAAACGTACCTCTTGGTTTTTCGATTCGGCGTCTTGTTTCTCGAGAGTGATCCCAGTCCATATTCAAGGTGCAGCCCAGGTATATAACTCTCTCGGCTATTGTGAGAGCTACATTTTTAGCGGTAAACTGTAAATGACCGATTACGTTTTTACTGAAAATTAACATGTGTCTTCTTACAGTTTATTTTCGTACTATATATGTTGCATGCAGTCTCCACACGGTGTATAAGTCTCTTAAGTCCTTCAGCAATATCTGCTAAAGAGTGATTTTTTAGCAACTTTCTTTTTCGCAACACTGTTTTTAGCAGCACAACTGTTTTCGTTTAACACGTTACTGTCAAACATTTTCAGTTTTTATCTATAATTTAACCATGAATCGACTTACAAACGAACAACGCTTGCAGATTATTGAATTTTATTATCAAAATTCATGCTCGGTTAAGAAAGTGCATGGTGTACCTTTTACATTTTAAGGTCAGATTCGATGACCTTTTGAGGCGGCTATTCGGAATCTTGTGACTAAATTTCGCACCAAATTTACATTCTTGGACATTAAGTCACCAAACACGCATACATAGAGTGCGGACAGAGGTAAATATTGTAGCTCTATCCGCCAGTGTTGTTGCTGACCGTGAATTATCGATTCGGCGCCGTACGTGGAGTAATTTTGCAGAAGGATTTGGGTGTAAAACCTTTAAAAATACAGCTGGTGCAAGAATTGAAGCCACACGACATACCACAACAGGTAACTTTTGGTGAATGGGCGCTGAAAAAGTTGGATGATGATCCACTTTTTTATCGGAAAATGATGTTCAGCAACGAAGCCCATTTCTGGTTGAATGGATACGTGAACAAGCATAATTGCCGTATCTGGTGTGAAGAGCAGCCAGAAGCATTGCAAGAACTGCCAATGCATTCCGAAGAATGCACTGTTTGGTGCGGATTTTGGGCCGGTGGCATCATAGGACCGTACTTTTTCAAAGACGACGAAGGCAGGAACGTTACTGTGAATGGCGAACAAAATTGTTGTAATTTTTTTTCAACAAATTGTTGTATTTTTTTTCCCGCAAAATGGAAGAGCTGAACTTGGCTGACATGTGGTTTCAGCAAGACGGTACCCCATGCCACGCAGCAATGGCCCAATTTAGAGGCGAGTTCGGTAAACAGTTTATTTCACGATTGAGGCCTGCAATTGGCCGATTTAACGACTTTAGACTATTTTTTGTGGGGCTATGTTAAGCCTCATGTCTATAGGGACAAGCCAGCAACGGTTGACGCAGTGTAAGCCAATATTGATGAATTTATTCGTGAGATACCGGCCGATATGTTGAAGAGAGTATGCCAAAATTGGACCCAGCGTATGAACCATTTGAGGCGTAGCCGCGGTCAATATTTACGTGAAATCATCTTTAAACATTGACTTATATAGATCGTTTTATCGACTCAAATAAAGATTTTATACATTTGTCAACACTCTATGTGTTATTTTTTTAAATATACAACCTTGACGCAACCATATTTAAATATACAACCATATACAACTCTTCCGATGTTTCGTTTTCGACCCGAACAATGGCTTTTTGTTGCAAGTATAGCTTTGATATTATATCTGTGTCCTCCATTCCTGACTCACGTAGGATTGAGATGAGTTTACTATGTGGGACTTATTGTGTGTCGCTTATTCTTTCGAGTTTTCTTTATACGCGTGCTTGAATGCTACTAAAGAAAGCTTTAGAATATGATTCATCATGCTGATTATTCTGAGGTCGGAGGATTTAGTAGCGTTCGCCTTTTTTGGAAGCGGAATGATTGTCGACAGCAGCCAGTCACTTGGCATTTGACCGCCTGCGTAAATTTTGTTGAAGAGATTGTTCAGCAGTTTTATCTGTTCTGGGTCCAGTAGTTTGAGGACATCTCCATGAATCTGATCCGGCCCAGGGGCTTTGTTGTTTTTTAGTCGTTTGATAGCTGATTCTACTTCCTCCTGTGTGATGATAGGCCCTTCCTCGCCGACCTCTCTGGGCATGTTATCGATGTTTTCGTCTCCGAAAAGTTCTTGCATGTACTGCTTCTGTCTTGAGCGTTTTGTGTCAGTCTCGGTAATGATGTTGCCATTCGAGTCCAAGATTATACGTGGACGCCGCCTTTGATATATTTCAATTGCTCCCTATATTTTCTTATGAAGGTTAAAACTGTCGTGTTTTCCTGGTAAAATTTCGATTTCGACACATTTTTCCTGTAGCCACCTTTCTTTAGCCTCTTTCATTTCTCAGAGTACTCTTCTGTGTAGTTCCTTGTATTTTACATTATCTCATCTACCGTTGTCTCATTAATATCCTATCCGGTCTTAGTTCTTCTTTTGTGACGGAAGTTGTTGATATTTTAATTTTATTTTGCATGTCTTCTACCTCTGTCTCATAGTTGTTGCTTTCGGATATAATTTTGAGTTCCTTGTTTAGCCTTTCTTTTGTTTGTTGCAATACGTTGTCTTGTTTGAGCTTCGGCATATCAGAAATTTGTGAGCAATTTGTGCAGCAATTTGTGAGGTGATAGCGCAATAACGGATGTAATAAAAGAATCAACTTAACAATGAAAGAAACTTGTAACTTGCTGCCTCAAAGACTTTAATTCAAAATACCAATCACAATACACCTACAGTAGACAGAAGAAAATATCAAAAGTAAAGTTTAGGAGATTCTGATACACGGATGATTCGAAGAAGGAAAGTGGCACTGGCGCTGGACTCTGCGGATTGTCTCCTACGTGCAGCATAACTGTGCCACTACAAAAATAGAAACATATAAATTTTCACAGACAGTTAGGCTGCGAGACACGTCCTAACATGGCATAGAATAGAATCTAGGACAGGTTGGGAGTGCCTTCAGAACTTAAAATGTCTGGCACAACACAACTGCGTTATGCTTGCTTCACATAGGTCACATAGGTTTGGAGGGAAATAAAAAGGTAGATGCACATGCTAAAGAGAAACTGTACAATACCAAAACCATGAACTGTAGTAGTACAAACAGAGTGGACAAATAAGAGTCACCAAGAACAATGGATCCCCACAAGTGGACAACAACACAACAAACGAAAGTAAGGGTTCTATATCTATTACCCTAACAGCTGAAATCTTGCAACTATCTAGGAAACAGATTGCAACTTTAGCAGCTTTTAGTTTTTTAACGGGACTTAATACACGGCCTGGATGTATTTGCTTGAATAGAACAATGTGAGGGAATACAATAAGCCTATACCTCAAGAATTGGGTATCAAGCTTGAGGTATTAAGCTTGATACCAAATTCTTGAGGTATCAAGCATCTTATTCGCTAGGTATCTAATGTGAATCTAGAGATATTAAGTCTAAATCACTATCAATTTTTACCTAAATTTACTGGTTTAATTTTACATAATCCAGTTTCAAATTTAGTCTTAAAATAAAAAGTCTGAATAATAAACAGACTCTCCCCAATACGGTTGTATTACGGCGTCCTGCTGGCCCCAAGCCCAGGTAAAGGAGGAGGGCTGTCATCTGCAAATAACCGCATGCCGTAAGAAAACCTTTGTTACGAAAACTAGATAACAGCCTCGGAACGATGGACGGATTTTACGAGAACGACTTAAGTAATTGAAAACGGACTGGACTCTCGGATCATGGAACATATTAAGCCTTTATCGACCCATCGCATTATTTGAGGTAATAAACGAAATGGAAAGATATAAGATGAACATATTAGCTCTGCAAGAAGTAAGATGTCTTGGTAAGAAATACCATACCGGCCACCAAGTACGGAATATGTACAAGACAGTTCAGGAAATGAAGAAAGGCTTGCAACCCCGAAACAATCTATGTAGAAGTAAAGAGAGAGAAATGATATGTGATGAAAAAAAAAATTAGAAAGATGGGCGGAATATTTCTCTGAACTGCCAATTGGAGAAATTGATGAAAATGAGGATAGCGACAATGAAGAACACTCACAGGAAGAAGATGAGATCAAATAACCAGCCAGAACTGAAGTACAATGCACAAAAAATAACAAGGCCCCCGGAACTGATGATATACCTGCAGAGCTATATATACTCAAATGTACAGTGGTGGTGATGGGGGAAGACATGAACAGGCTATAGGTTTCCTAGCCCATAACAGAATATTATCAACTTCAATCAACAGAATATTGTGCAAAATGCGAATAAGATGCGATTTCTACAATGTCTCCCTCATATGAGGGTAAGTCAGAATAGAAGACGCACAAGATAATGAAAAAGACTAATTTTACACCAAGCTCGAAGAGACAATCCATAATTGTAATCCCGGGGATATGAAAGTCGTCTTGGGAGACCTCAATGCCAAGGTAGGCAAACATGTTATATTTATGCCAACAAGTGGTGCACATAGCCCACATGAGGAGTGCAATGATAACGGATTGCGAGCAGTGGATTTTGCTACTGCCAATGTACTCCGAGTTGGAGGAATCTTATTCCCACATAAACCCATCCATAAAGCGACATGTACCATACCAGACGGAGCTGTTACATTGCAAATTGATCACCTGCTAATTGCTAGTCGACATGCTACAAGTATTTTTGGACGTGAGATGCAGAAGAGGGGAGGATTGTGCATCAGATCACTTTTTATTGTACTCCAAAATTAGACAAAGAATCTCCAGAACGTTAATGGAAGAGAAGAAACGTAGGAGAAATGGAACATTAACAAACTATTTATAGAGCAATATCGAACCGAATACCAGGAACAAATTAAAACCAAAATACAAGATCAGGATGAAACACTACGGAACAATGATGGCATAGAAGATCAATGAAAAATTATACAGAAAATCATAATAGACGCAGCCGAAACGACGATAGGAAAACAAACCTCAACAGGGAACAATAACCAATGGTTTGATAATGAATGTAAGGCAGCGATAGAAGAGAGGCGACAGGCAAAATCAGATATGCTGAGAACCAGAACTAAAAGTAAGAGTGTAGAACAAAGAAAAGACAATTAATGAAAAATAAGATAGAACAAATAGAAGAAAAGCATACCGGCCAGCAAGTATTTTGTTGCTTTATTTATAATACGCTATACCAGCGGAATATGTACAAGACAGTCCAGGAAAAGAAACGCTTTCAACCCCGAAACAATCTATGTAGAAGTAAAGAGGGAGAATTGATAAGTGATGAAAAAAAATATTATAAAGATGGGCGCAATATTTCTCCGAACTGCTAAACGGGGAAATAGTTAAAAATGAGGACAGCGACAATGAAGAAGACACACAGGAAGAAGAGGAGATCGAAGAACCAACCAGAACTGTAGTAGACGCCGCTGTACGACGCACAAAAATAACAAGGCCCCGTAACTGACGATATACCTGCAGAGATATTTAAAGCAGGGGATGATGAGCTAATCAAAGCTCTGCCCAAACTTATTGTAGACATATGGCGGAAAGAACAATTAACTAATGAGTGGAAAATCGTAATCATATGCCCGGTAAACAAAAAAGGAAACAAACTAGAATGCGATAACTATAGAGGCATATGTCGCCTGAACGTTGTATACAAAATTTTCGCCCACATCCTCAACCAACGATTTGCTCCTCTTGCAGAGAAACTACTAGGAGACTACCAAGCGGACATTAGAAGTGGACGATCAACCACGGATCAAATATTTACCCTCCGGCAAATTGTAGAAAAATGCTGGGAGTATAATATTAGCGTCTTCCAACTATACGTTGACTAGAAATCGGCCTACGACAGCATTAAACATAACACCACACTGAGAGAATATGGGATCCCAAGAAAGTTAATCACTTATAGGAACTAACCTGCAGGTGCAGGATCGGGCAAAATGTTTAGAAACATTTCAATATATCCAGAGGTGTGAAATAAGGAGACATAATATCACCAATTCTGTTTAACCTTGTATTAGAAGGCATCAATAGAAAAATTAAACATCAGCCCCGGTGGTACATTGTTTATCAGAAGCTCTCAACTATTAGCATACGCAGACGACGTGGTAATACTGGGAAGAATAGAAAGGAGTATAGTAGAAATACTGAATCAAATGGAACAGGCAAGAAAACAAACTGGTGTTAGAGTAAATGACAAGAAAACAAAAGCACTAAACACCTGGCGTGGAGGCCCACAGAGAGAGAATGAAGATACAGAACGTCTACTATGTAAAACGAAAACGTTCAAATATTTAGGCACTACAATTAACCCCAATACGACAATAGTGACTTCTCTAGCGAAATAAAGCAACGCATAATAGCAGGTAATAGGTGTATGTTCGGGCTTGGCAGTATAATGAAATCGAGAGCAGTGTCGAGATCATTTATCTCTGCTTATACAAAACGGTGATAAAACCTGTCGCACGTTATGGAAGCGAGACGTGGACCAGTCCTCTGAAGTTATCAACCGAATTTGCAAAAATATAATATTACATCGGAGTTCCCGGCAGATATTAAATAGTTCTAGAGTACTTTGTACAAAATCTCAATAGTTCTGCAGAAGTTCGCAAACAAAATGGAAAATTGAGCTAGCAACCACTTTTGAGAAAAACTGTGCGTTTTTTACATATTCCTCGACCATAGTTCAGGAGTACTTGATCAATTTTGCAGAAAGTTCTGCAAAAATTGACATTTTACAAAAAAAAATATTTTTAAAATTGCAAAAACAATTCTATTCGCGGAACTGAATAGCACCCTAAGAGTTCTATCAAAGATCCCTTTGTCATTTTTGACAAAAACCTTAGTTCAAAAGATATTTGCAATAATAGGGAACCCATTATTGAATGAAAATAGAAAATAGAAGAAAATCGCGGAACAGTTCTGTTTGCAGTTCCCGATAGAACTCTTAGAGTTCTTTCGATAATCCTTATAACTTTTTTCTGTAAAGTTAAAAATTGAAAAGATTTGCGAAAAATTAGACTTCACAAACGCGACGAAGTGAAGATGAAAAAAAATCGCACGACAGTTCTGTTTGCAGCTCCTAGTAGAACTCTTAGAGTTCTATCGAAAATACTTAGAACAATAGAAAATTTTGCGAAAAATTGGACTTTACCGACGCGACGAAGTGAAGAAAAAAAAAATCGCGTAACAGTTAAGTTTGCAGATCCCGGTAGAACTCCCCCGATGTGACGAAATAAAGAGAAAAAAATCGCACAGCAGTTCTGCTGCAGTTCCCGGTAGAACTCTTAGAGTTCTATCGAAAATTTTTGTCTAAAGTTAAAAATTGGAAAGATATGCGAAAAATTAGACTTCACCGATGCGACAAATTAAAAAAAAAAAAAAAAATCTCTCGAACGAGTTCTATCGAAAATCCTTATAACATTATTCTATAAAGTTAAAAATTCGAAAGATTTGCGAAAAATTAGACTTGACCGATGCGACGAAGCAAAGAGAAAATAATCGCACAATAGTTCTGTTTGCAGTTCCTGGTAGAACTCTTAGAGTTGATCCATTGAAGTACTCCAGAACTATGGTCGAGGTACAGGAATATATAAAAAACGCAAAGTTTTTCTCAAAAGTGGTTGCTAGCTCAATTTTGTTATTTTCCATTTTTTGCGCGAAATTCTGCTGAACTATTGAAATTTTGTACATAGTATACTAGAACTATTTCATATCTGCCGGGAAGTCCGATATAATATTACATTTTTGCAAATTCGGTTGCTAACTTCACAAGACTGCGTGGACCCTCACAGAAAGAAATAAGGAAAAAGAAATAACTCCTAAAGATTTGAAGGAAGGGTTTTAAGAGAATATATGGACCTGTGTACGACGAAGCGGAAAATGGATTGATAATACGGATGAACTTCGAATTAAAAGAGCTATCACAAGAACAAGACATTGCTGGTTGGATTAAAAGGCAACGTATAAGACGGGTGGGCCACGTCTGGAGAATGTCAAACACAAGAACAGCCAGAACTGTGTTTACAAATACACTAGAGGACAGACGACCTAGAGGACGGCCTCAGTCAAGATGGAAAGATAATGTGCTAGAAGACCTGAAAGAACTGAGAATACAGAACTGGACTATAACAGCTGTAAATAGAGATGGAAGGCGGTTGCCGAAGAAGCCAAGGCTCTACATTGGCCGTAGTGCTGTGTATGTATTAATAATGAACAATCTATATTTAAATTTTAAATGACTTCTCTCAACTTTACATAACGTGAGTGTACTGCCAAAAGTGACTAAAAGTCCAAAATTGGCAAAAATAATAACCCTTATTTAGGACCAAATGACTGTACTAATACACGACTCATAAAAATAGGCAAATAAGGTCGGAAGAGATATTACAAAAATGTATGTTATCTAGCTGTGTTAGTTACTTTGAGTAACCAAAGCTTAAAATTAACTAGTCAAATCAATTTAGTCAATTTGTGTTTGTCTTGTTGCTATTTTTCAACCGGTTTTGGCGGAAAATCTGTTTATGAAACAACTAATATTTATGATATATGCAGCATGCAGCAACATACATACAAATACCATTAAGTAATGCCACAATAAACATAATACATGCATTTAAAATTACTGAACAAAATAATTGCTGGCTATTTGGACTCGATCCAACTGCAATTTGGATGGGTAACGAAAAGCACCACTTAAGTACGTTAGAAACTACTTTGTAGATGTCTGCGTGTTAATCGCTTATTTGTACAATTGTTGATTTCACTTGAATTATTAATTTATTAAACTAGACAATTACACAAATTGTTTAATTTTTATATAAATCATTTTTGTGGCAATTATCAAATCTATTACTCAAAATATTTATATTTTATTATACAAGTATTTGCAGTCTTCTGACCTTTTTAGTAAGTTAGTATTAAATAGATTCATTAGTCGTTTAGTTAATTTTAGTAAAAGCTAAGATAATTTTAGAAAAATTTGCTTACTCATAGGTTATTAAGATATTTCGAATGTTTTGGAATGTTTAAATAAACTTAATTTAGTCCATAGTAAAATACAATGTAACCATTATGTTGTAAGCTGTTAAAAGAAATATTGAATAAGTACTTGAAAAGCACTCGAAGGCTTATTTGGTAAAAGTGGGTTGAGTGTTACAACAACCTTAGGCCAAACAAAAAACGAGATATATAGAAATATTATAATTTATAAAAAACGACTTCTCGAGTTCGAGTTGTTAAAAACGTTTGCAAGTTTTTTCTTGGACTGAACATCCAGTTATTTCCTTGGCACGAACGTGTCGTTTTAAACGTAACATTTCCATGCACAAGCTTTTACAGTTAAATGATATGATACATGTTCCGATGAGGCGCATTGAAGGAAACACCATTCCTGTTTGGTCAGTTAAAGGAAACGCAAACCACTGTTTACCTGCTTCAAAGAATCTTTGTGTAAAAACGCTGTGATCCAATCAAGTTTGCAATCAATCATAACTTGCAAGACTTGGTACTGATTTATGCCTCGGACTATAAGAAATTGTTGGTATCGTGTTGTTTATTAATTTTATAAATTATTTATTAATCAGCCCATTTACAGTAATTATCGAGTTAATGTTTTTACAGTTTCTTTAAACATTTTTATTATTATAGAAATTACGTCTCCAACTTATATTAAAATATCAAGACTTATATCCAACTTATATTAAAATATTCAATATTTGTATAAATAACAATAACTACACCAAAAATAAAATCACTGAATTGCACAATATCTTCAAAGCTTTAAACACTTCAACACAAATAAACAGGTAGGAATTTTACAGACGGATATGCATTATGGGCTATATATTTTAATATATATACTATAAATTTCAGCTACGAACATTAAAGGCCGATTCTCATATACGCGACATTCAGCTACGCGACGTCACGCGACATCGCCTGTGAAATAATGATTACATTGGTTTAAATGGACACGTTCTCACTGTGGTCACGCGACACCTACGCGACGTGCCCATTTCAAACAATGTAATAATTATTTGACAGAATATGTCGCACGACGTCGCATAGCTGAGTGTCGCGCATATGGGAATCGACCTTAAATCATTTAATTACGACACATTGTTGCGAATTATTGCATTCTAACTTACAACTAACTAGGAAAGAAACTAATATTTTAAATGAACAATTTTCGTAATGAAATCTCAAACAGTTTCTTGTGATTCAATACAAGAGACATGCACACTCGAGCATTTTACACGCACTTACTTCTTTTTTGTGCCATCTCGTCATTAATTTAGATCTTTTTACATTTTATTAAACAATTTAAACTATCTACACCGCATTTACTATCTAAGCATACCGAGTAAATCATTATAATACACTTACCGACTACACAGCGTTCGTATAATAATGCAATTTAATTGCCATATAAATATTCTTATATGTAGTAAACATTAATATAATTGAGCTCGATCAATGTAATGAGAACCGCATTTTATAAGCGTGTCCACTTAATTTTAGCCGACTGTTCCACTTAATCAGCTCAAGTATTTGCTCGGTCTGATGGACTAACATAGTCTAAATGTAAAAATAACAGATAAATGATTAAATTTATTGCATACATTTCATGTAGGTTGACATTGTATGTCTTGAAATTTTTCTCCAAATAATTTCATGAAACCGTAATATTTTTTCCCAGAACAAAATTTTATGAATTCAAGAGTAAGAGACTAGACAGGCAAGAGTAAATACTCAAGGCTACACAGAAGAGAATAGACATGCAAGACTAGACAAACAAACTAGACAGACTAGTCCTGTCTGGCAATGACGACTTTTTAGTATTGTTTGTCTAATCTCTGTTGCCTATTCTTATTTCTTTAGTCTTGTCTGTCTAGCCGTATCTGTCCAGACAAGCTTGTCAAGCCTCGTCTGTCTAGTCTTGACTATCTATATCTGTTTGTCGGTTTCTGTCCGTCTAGCCTTGTCCGTCTGCTCTTTATCACCTAGTCTTAACCGTCTAGCCTTGTTCGTCCACTCTAATGCGTAAAATCCTGTCCGTCTAGTTGCGTGTCGTCCTCTAGTTTCATCCGTCCTAGTCCGGTCCATCGAGCCTTGTCGGTCTAGTTTTCCCCGACTAGTCTTGTTTGTCTATAGTCTATAGTACTGTCTCGGCATACAATATTTGTTCGTCTAGTCTTTTCGGTTCGGTCTTGTGCTGTCTGAGTACTGTTCATACTCAACTTTGTCTACTGAATCGTGTCTGCATATGAATATTAAAAATCAGACAGGACTATACATGAAAAGATTAGAGAAGACTTGACTAGGCTGAACAAGACTAGAAAATACAAAACTATTCAAAACAAGACTAGACGAGTCCAGATAAGCCCAAATAAGAGGAGGAATGATATTAAAACAAAACAAAACCAGACAAGATCAGAACAAACTAGACAAGACCAGATATGGAGGCTAGAAAATATCAAACATGAGTAGATAAGGCCAAACAAGTTCACATATTACTAGATCAGTGCAGACTAGACAAAAGCAGATTAGACAAGAGCAGACTAGAACAGATAATACCAGCAAAGATAAGACCAGACAAGACGAGACAATACCAGACAAGACCAGACAAGACAAGACAAGATACGATAAGACCAGACAAGACCAGACAAGACCAGACAAGACCAGACAAGACCAGACAAGACCAGACAAGACCAGACAAAACCAAACAAGCCCAGACAAGACCAAACAATACCGGACCAGACCGGACAAAACCAGGCAAGACCAAACAAGACCAAACAAGACCAGGCAAAGCTAGACAAAGCCAAGCAAGGCCGGACAAGATCAGCGAAAGCCCTACCAAGACCAGGCCAGACCAGAAAAAGCCAGAGATTACCAGATTAGACCAGACAAAAGCAGACAAGACCAGGCAAGACCAGACAAACCCAGACAATACCAGACCAGACCAGACAAGACCAGACAAAACGAGACAAGACCAGACAAGATCCGACAAAACCAGACAAGACTTGACAAGACATGACAAGACCAGATAAAACGAGACAAGAGTTGACAAGACCAGACAAGAGACCAGACGACACCAGACAGAAGCAAACAAGACTTGACCAAACTAGACAAGACCAGACAAGACCACACAAAGCCAGACAAGACCAGACAAGACGAGACAAGACCAGACAAGACCAGTCAAGACCAGACAAGTCCAGACAAGACCGGTCAAAACCAGATAACGCCAGACAATTAGAGACATGACTGGACAAGACCAAACATGACCAAGATTAGATAAAATGAGGCAAGACGAGACAAGACAAGATGAAACTAGAACAAACTAGACCAGACAATAGCAGACTATACCAGACAATAGCGGACTAGACCAGACTAGATCAGACTAGACTAGAGAAGACCAGATTAGATCATACAATATCAGATAATACCAGATAAGGCGAGACAAGAGCAGACAAGACCAAACAAGACCAGACAAGAACAAACAAAACCAGACAAGACCAGACAAGACCAGACAAGACCAGACAAGACCAGACAAGACCGGACAAGACCAGACAAGACCAGACAATATCAGACAAGACCAGACAAGACCAGACAACACCAGACAACACCATACAAAAGCAGACAAGACCAGTTTTTCAAGCTTCTCTGATATGAAATGGTTCGTGATGGGTTGTACCTCATCTTGCCAGATATGTTTTCAGGACTTTAGACGGTGGCCTAGAACATTATCCAATATCATGTGGATTGGCGGATTTCTAGGGTGTTTAGGATCGTGTAGTTTGTCCCATTCGCGAACAGTAGCTTGTTGTCTACTCAAGTCTAGTGGTACTAAATTCATTAGTGCGTGGAGCCAAGATACTGGACTGAACTTTAGGGTTCCTGATATGATTCTCATGGTATCAATGCGGTGCACATCGGCTTTGTTAGTATGAGAACTCTTGTAAAACACTGGTGCAAAGTATTCTACCGTTGAAAGAACAAGTGATTGAGCTGCCGTTCGTAGTGTTTCTGCTTTCCTCCCCAAGTAGTCCCAGCCAGTTTTCTAATTATGTTCTTCCTGTTTTTGTTCAGTTATCTCCAAATGTCTTTCATATGTTAGGGACCGATCTAGTGTTACGCCAAGGTATTAGGGGTGGTTGTTGTGTTTTACTCTTTTACAACAGAATGTGACATTCAGATCTTTATTTCCAAGGCGGTTATTAAGATGGAATTCACAAATCTCGGTTTTGCTTGGGTTTGGGCATGCTCACCACTTAATATAATATCTCCCGAAGTTTTCTAATTCCGCTCTTAGAGTGTCCTCACCATCCTCAAGGAGCCTGCTTTGAGTGGCTATAGTGATATCATCAGCATAGCTGAACTTTTGGGAGTTGATTGCCGGCATGTCACTGGTGTAAAGGTTAAAGAGTATAGGGGCTAGCACTAATCCCTGGGGCAAACCATTTCTGATGGTGAATGACTTGCTAGTTGATTGTTCAAGAGTGACCTTGAAGTATCGGTTTCTTAATATGTTTTCCCTAAACTTATAAATTTAGTTAACTTGCAGCAGGGTATTGTTTTTATTAGTTTTAGTATTAGACCATCCAGCCATACGGTGTCGTATGGAGCCGCTAGATTAAAAACTCAACTGATGTTTTTAGTCCCCTTTGGTATCCTGATTCTATGTATGACGTTAGGGTTAGCACATGCTCATAGCAACTTCGGTTGGATCTGAAACCAGTGTGTTCTGGCAGAATAATATCGTCTATAGTTTTTTCTTCTTCTTCTTTCGAATAGGCCTACTTTGGACCACGCTTGTTCAACTGTTGGGCTTTGACCTTTGACCAGTATTGTCGCATCTTCTGCCGGTGTAACTCCTTTCTCTCTTCTGTCCAAGGGGTACCTTTCCCTGGAGGTTTTTCCTGAAATCCACGGACTTCTTTTAGGGTGCGTCTTCACAGACTGTCTGTTTTTGAGATCTGTTATTCCCAGTTCTTTAATATCCTTCTCGGTCTCTGTCAACCAAATGGTACGTAGCTTCTTGTTTTGCCAGAAGGTGAACAGACGGTTGGTTAGTCGGTTTGGAGGCAATCTTGCAATGTGGCCATGGAAAGCTACCCTTCTTTTCCTTGCACAGTCAGAGAGCATCTCAATATGTTCGTAGAGTTCAGAGTTATGCCGTCTTCGGAATTCCCCATCTTCCTTTACCGGGCCTAGGATCTTTCTGAGGATTCTCCTCTCTCTGATTTCCAATTTCTCTATTAGACCCCTTCGGTCCAAGAAAAGACACTCCATAGGATATAAGGCTTCTGGTCGTAAGACTGATGTGTAGTGCTTAAGTTTCAGGTTGCATGGCAGGCATTTCTTATTGTAAGTGTTCTTAGTCAGCCGATAGGCTAGTTCTAACTTGCTGACTCTCTTAGATAATGATGCTCTTTCTGATAAGTTGGGTTCAATCCATTCGCCGAGATACTTAAATTTCTCAGTCCTCTTGATGTTTCCCTGTTCTAGTAACATATCTCTGTGTGCTTCTCCAATGTTGGTGAAGAATTCTGTTTTCTCCAGCGACACTTGAAGACCCACTTTGGCAGCCTGTTTTCTGAGACAGTTTACCTGCATTGTTGCCATCTCAAAAGAATCAGCAAACAGTGCCATGTCATCTGCAAAGGCCAGGCAATCTACAACCAGTCCATCGTTCTTAAGTCCCAAGTAGATACCACTCTGAGCACCCAATTGTTGAGTTCCTTGCGCCATTCTCTTATAACCTTTTCAAGGACACAGTTGAAGAAAAGTGGGGAAAGTCCATCTCCTTCTCTCACTCCAGTTTTTATTTCGAAGCTTTCTGAAATCTCGCCTCTAAATTTAACCTTGGAATGAGTGTTGGTCAAAGTTTCTAGGATTAGTATGCGAGTTTTGTTGTCTAGTGCTAGTTCCTGGAGTATTTTGTTAAGCGTTTCTCTATCGATGGAATCGTAGGCCTTCCTAAAATCAACAAAGGTGACGACCACTTTGTGGTTTCTCATTTTGGAGCATGCAAGTACCGTTTTATGGTTGAGGATTGGTAGTCTCCCAGTTAACTATCCAACTGATTTTATGCCCTTGTTTGTAACGCCTTTGAGAGAATCTTGTATGTTACCGGGACGAGAGAAATTCCACGGTAGTTGTTTAGATCCGAAAAATCTCCCTTTTTGTGAAGCGGATGCATCAGAGCAGATTTCCAATCGGGTGGTAATTTCTCTGTTTCCCAGATGTCCTGAATGTCTCGGTTAGCTTGCGCACGGCATTGTTTCCAGCACATTTCCACAGTTCAGCAACGATAGAGTCCTCTCCAGCTGCCCTTTTATTCTTAAGAAGTTGAATGATCTGGCCAACTTCTTCCAATGAAGGGGGAAGCGAGTCCGGGTTTAGTGTGGTTTGTTTATAGTCGAAGTCTTCGCTAGATGGGTCACAATTGAGTAGATTTTTAAAGTACTGAGCCAAAAGGTGGCAGTTGTCCTTGTCGTTATAAGCCAGTTTGCCTTGTGAGTCTCTGAAGTGGAGGCTTGGCGGAGCGTATTTTCTGAGTACCTGCTTAAAGGTTCCAAAGAAATCTCTGGAATTATTCTTAGCAAAGCTCTCTTCGATTTGGGTTAGTTGGTTTTGTGTGAAGGTTCGTTTTGTAAAGTCGGTGACTGAATCCAGTATCCTGTGAGTGATTATAAATCCTGTAGCTAAGTGGGGTACGTTCTTCATTACCCGCTGACCCACTTTTCCTTTGAGGATTCGGTAGCCTTGGGACTAGAAGGCATGTTCGTCGGTAAATCTGGTTTCCTGTACTGCTGTCAGTATTATGTTGTGTCGTGTTAGAGAATCAGTCAAATGTTTCAGTTTACCCACTTTAAGCAATGAGTTGGCATTAAATGTTGCGAAGAAGCTTTGTCGTCTTGGTATGAGTTTACGTCCGGTAAACTTACATACACTTTGTATAAAGTTTACGTGTTATTATTTCAACAGGGTATGTATTCTTTTCTATAACCGCGGGGTACGTTACGGTTACCGCTTCTAATCAGTCAAATCTTCCATAATTTTCAGATTTAAGTGGGATCCACCGTAGGTGTAAATCGACTTCTTTAGAATATGATCTCCAGTCCGCCTTGCGAAAGTTCCATCTTGGTTTTGGTATAGATTTTATCAAAGCTACTTAGATTCCGATATTAATAATAACTGGCCGGTGTTGGCTGCGTGGGAAGCTTCGCAGGACCATATTCGTTAGGGGCAGGGGGACTTGCGATGAGTCAGTTGTAACAAAGCACAGATCACAATCCCCGCTCTGCCATCGTACTGAATGAAAGGTTTAGGACCAAATCCTTGATTTAGGACCAGCATCATAGATCAGATGGAGATCTAACTCATCTATCCAATTTGATAGGCTCTCATCGTTAGGCACTACTCGTCAGTAGTAGAGTATCCCCAGCTGACATGGAAGTGTCAGTGTGGTAGTGTGGCAGTTGAAGTCTTCCAAGTATACTCCTGGGTGTTTTAGGGTTGGAAGTGGAGGATTTAGCCATCCAATATTGGGAGGTTTGTAGACAGCTGATATTGTCGTTCCTGAGATCTCGACAGTTTTTAACTTCAGTATTATTATCTTGCGTGCTAGTAATGATTTTATATTTGTCAATATCTTGTCGGAGGTACATTACAGATCCATGGATATCTGAATTAATATTTGCAACTACCTTATAGCCTGGCACCTTCGTTCTGACTTGGAGTCAGAACTTGGTGTCGCTTGTCAGGTGTGTTTCCTGCAGTGGTATAATGTCAATGTTATTATCTCTAGCTACGTGGTCTGTTATAAAAGTATCCGACCTTATTTTTGATTTTGAAAACCTGATATATTTAAATCAAGCGCGCTTGCATGAGCCGACCTTGAATATTCGTGCGCATGCTTGATTTTTTTCCCGCCTGTAAATAGCGTCAGTTGCTGTCGAGCAGTGTTCGAGTGACGTAGTGTGTAGTGCTCTCGTCGGTATTTCAATAGAAGTAAAATGACGGAACGACTGGAGCAGCACTACTGCATCAAATTTTGACAGAAACTGGAAGACAACCAGGTGGAAACCATTCGGAAGATTCAGACGGCTTTCGGTGACGATGCTATAGACATCACACAGATTAAGGAAAGGCATAACCGGTTTAAAGACGGTCGCACATCGGTGGAAAGCGAGCCACGCTCTGGTCATCCATCAACATGCCGAAATGACCATGTCATTGTCAAAGTGAACGCTGTTCATAGCCAAAGTGTTGATGCGGACCAAAGTGTTTAAAAATTGGATTGTGGTCATCAGGAAATTGGCGACTCCATCACGACAACGCTCCAGCACATTTTTCGCACTTTCTTCGCATTTTTTTGGCGAAAAACCAGACTCCTTTGGTTCTACAGGCTCCTTACTCTCCTGATATGGACAGGAGTGACTGCGACTTCTGCAAGCCGACTGCGACTTCTGCCTATACCCCAGATAATTCCCCTAGTCCAAGTCAAGAAGCCCCAATTCCCCAATTTCAGAAAAGAGAGGACATTATGGCTGCAACGACAGCCGAGCTAAAGTCGATTCCGAAAGAGGCTTTTTCGGTATGCTTCCAACAATGGCGGTACCGCTGGTAGAAGTGTGTGGAGTCCCAAGGAGACTACTTTGAGGGTGATTAGGTTACCAACGCTCCAGGTATGCCAGTTTTTTTGCCGCCTAAAGGTCGGATACTTTTCTAACACATCATGTATCTCGCTCAAATGTTCGCATCTGTCTCGAGATAGACTTCCAATGTTAAATTGTAAAATATGGATACAAGATCCAATATTCCTTGTCAATTGGCTCTTACAAGTGCCGTTGTGTTTGTGGTTTTGGAGATCTAAATGACCATGGGAGACGTATGTTCTAGTTCGGCTGCCATATTGTGTAGATTTTTGCCGCTCAGCTCTAGCAGAACGTTGCCCGGTGTGCACCATCTTGGAGGTTGTCTATACGTCGTACGTTAAGATTAATGAATTTTCATATCAATATTTGTTCAATATTAATATGAAATATGTATATAGTATATTAGTCCAGGCCCCAAAGGGGGTTGAATATGCAAAATGTGAGGACCAGCAACAGAGTTCAAATTCTTTTACTTGAGACATTAAATAAGAAAAAAAACCATGTTGCCGGAAGCTGTGCTGGTCCCTACAAGTGACATCAATTACCATAATGATTGGATGCAATCGAGGATCAATAAAGACGATAAAGATATTCAAAATATCATGAAGTATTTCAATGCTTGCAATCCTACAATTATAACAAGTGCACTATTCGAAATATTTCGAATTTACACCGGTGGACCGGGCTGATTAAAATTCTTCTCAATGTTTGCTAAATATAGTGGAAAATGGAGAGGTTCTGTTAAATACTTACGGAAATGAAGGATTTGTGCTGAAAAGTAAAAAGTTATCAGATCCCATAAAAAAAATTAAATTTGGCAACTTTGTAAGTACTTCTTAAAAAGAAAACAAAAGCGCTTTTAATAAAAAGTTGCAAGATACAACAGATCATGCAGAGAATCCACGTTGATTTGCCAACATAAACATTTTTTGAAAAAGATATATATATATATATATATATATATATATATATATATATATATATCTTTTTAAAAAAATGTTTATGTTGGCAAATCAAAGTGGATTTGACACAAAAATTCTTTCGAAAGTTTGAATTACTGCAAATACCTTTTTGACGCAAGAGGATTTTACAGGAAATCTCCAAAACCGGAACACGCTCTTGAAATTCAAAATAATTATAAGTGTGGTACAAACACACTGCAAGACGCTTAAGATTTACATACTTCAAAAATTTATGTTGTTGATGGTATAGCGGTATGGTTGATGGTACGGCGATGGTACGGCGATTTATATTGTTGATGGTATGGTGATGATATTGGCTTGTTCATCTAATCCAATTAAAAAAATTCCTTTTGACCTTTGCTTTGCTTTTACTGGCATTCTTCAGAGTCGATAATCTTTTCTTGCAGTCAAATGTAAAACTGCTATTGATATTGTGTTTGACAGATATGATGATATTTCGATAAAATACTTAGAGTCAAATTTACGGAGTAAAGGCTAAATGATAAAAATATTATAATTGCAAATCGACACAAAA
Organism: Phosphuga atrata; assembly: GCA_944588485.1. Lineage (NCBI taxonomy): Eukaryota > Metazoa > Arthropoda > Insecta > Coleoptera > Silphidae > Phosphuga > Phosphuga atrata. The sequence goes on from OX155905.1 coordinate 22,024,463, forward strand.
ATTCCAACAAAATGTAGAGATTCCTTTTCAAGCTCTGAAAATAAGTTACAGCTTGTTCGATTTGTCTGTACTGCTGCTCCCACATATGCACAAGTAAAAAAAAGATTGCGAGGTGTATATTTGTGGAGGAATTGATGATACAATAAAAAGTTTTAAATTACAAGGCTCTTCATTTTGGAGGTACTACTGCTCTTATTTAAACTCGAACTTAATTTCGAACTATTTCGAAGCTGTTTTGAGAATGTTTTGTCACATATTTCACGCAGTAAAAACTGCCCATATCATAGTTTTTGTCCTGGGAATTTATTTCTGGAATAAACTAGCACGTCGAGATTGTTTTAGTCTAAGCTTCGACGGTTCTCACAAGAAGTACATTTCAGGATACTCAATCGAACAAAACACTAATTGGTTGCGATACGAATAGCAGATTGGGCTCGACAAAAGAATAGTTAAGCTGCATCGTCAGATTTTGTACAAAATGCTCTAGCGCATTTAGGAAACACATCTCTAAGTTTCGAACAGTTAACAGAATTTGAAAGCATCTCTACAAATCTTTGCTAAAAAAAAGTAACTGATGATAAACTCCGGCATAAAGTAATTTCTCAAAATATCGCCTTCGGCTTAAATTTATTAAAGGTAATTTGCATATCAGATGCTTTACATTTACATTATCATATCATGTTGGAAGCTCAAATACAAATGGCCTCCAGTCCCGGGCAGACCTTAAGTGGTCAGGAGGTGCGAAGAATCTCTTGGTTCCAACTGGATAAGATAACAAAAATCGCGACTTGGAATGTAAAAACATTATTTGCAACTGGAAAGCTGGATAACTTAATACAAGAAACGAATAGAATGAAGGTAAACTTTCTTGGAGTGAGTGTCCGATGGCATGGAAGTGGAATGCTCAAATCAAGGGGTAAAGTGTTTTACTATTCCGGCAATAATACTGATCGAAATCACCAACATGGTGTCGGTATCTTAGGAATGTTGTTCTCCTCTCTGAAAGAGTAGTTTTAATTCAATTACTTGATAGGCCTATTTACATGAATATTCTCCAGGTTTATGCCCCAACGCAGACAAACCGGAGGAAAAAGTCGAAGACTTCTATAAACAGCTAAATCAGGTCTTAAAACTCACAAGAACGATTGAAATAAATATAATTTTAGGGGACTTTAATGCCAAAGTTCGCAAGAGCAGGATGGGATTTGTGTTTGGTGATTGGGGCTTGGGTGAAAGAAATGACAAAGTTGAAAGGTTGATTCAGTACTGTGAGGAGAACTATTTTATAATTGCAAACACGTGGCTCAAACTCCTGCCAAGACGACTATACACCTGGAAATCTCCACAGGACAAAGATCATCACATTTAGCCGTAGGTTTAGAAACTCTGTCAACAAAGTTACTACAATTCCAGGTGCCAACATCGCATCAGACTACAACCCAGTGTGTGTCAACATCATTTTACGCCTCGCCAAACCTAAAAGAAACAGCCTCAGGAAGACACTGGACCTACAATTGCTAGAAGATTAAAAACAAGATCACTGCACGAAAACCAGCTTTATAAAGAACTAGAAAGTGTTACCAGTACAAATGACGTTGACAAGCATTTTCTTGATCTTAATCAAGCCTTTAGAACCACGAACGAAAAGTTTCTCAGAAAGAAGAAAACAACAACTAAGAATGAGTGTATGACTGAAGATATTCTAGAATTAATGGAAGAGGGAAGGCAATACAAAATTCAGAACGACCACAACGGGTGAGCTGAGGCAGAGTTCTTCAAAGAAGAATACGAAATGAAGTTCGAGTGGCAAAAGAGAATTGGTGAAAAACATGAAAGGTGTCAAGAGGCTGAAAATCTTAACAGACTGAGCAAAATGATTTGGGGCAAGAAGCCGAAGAATTTTTACAGAAATAGAGAAAATATACAATCGGTCTTTTCAACGATGACAAAACAGAAAACCCCAAAACAAAAATATCCACTTTATTAGGAGCATGCATATTAAAAAGTGAAATCATACACGCCATCAATTCAATAAGAAATAACAAAGCTTCAGGTCCTGATGATATGTACTCGGAAACGTACCACTTAATTAACGAACAAAATCTTGAAATGATCGTCAGATTCTTCAATAACATTTATGACACTGGACATTTCCCTGAAGATTGGCTCCACTCCACGTTTATCACACTACCAAAAACGAACAGCGCAACCTCCTGTAAAGATTATAGTCTCATCAGTGTAATGAGCCACCTTCTAAAACCCTTCCTTCGAGTTCTAAATACAAGATTTTATCAAAAATGTGAGGAAGTAAGTGGAATCAGTTAATTCGGATTAAGAGCGGATTCGGAACTAGAAAAGTCATATTCAGTCTCCAAACATTGTTCCAAAACTGCCAAGATCAAAGAAAATATGTGTTTATGTGTTTATTGACTATGAGAAGGCATTTGACCACGTTAAGCACAATCTTCTGATAATATACCTTAGAGATGCAGGACTAGATGGAAAAGATATAAGGTTAATGGGTAATCTGTATTGGTATCAAAAAGCAGAAGTTCGAATATGCAACGCTGGAACAACTGAAGTTTTTGAAATGAAAAAAGGCGTTCGCCAAGGGTGTATCCTATCTGCAATGTTATGCAACCTGTACGTAGAAAAGGCATTCTCCGGGTCAATCTAAGTAGTCCCTTTGGAATTAAAGTAAACGGACCCCCCATTAACAATATCCGATATGCGGATGATAACGTGATATCAGCAGATGGTGCACATGATCTCCAAAACCTACTAAATCGGGTCAATGAAGAAAGAAAGTCAGAAACTAGGTTTAAAAATTTACATCAGCAAAACCAAGTATATGATTGTTAGTAGGAACGATACTCCACACACTCGAAGACATATTGATGAAGAGAACATCGAACACAATTTAAATACTTGGGATGCATAATTAACAAAAGGTGGGATTCAGATCAAGAGATAAGATGCAAGATCGAACAGCCTAGAGCAACTTTCCTAAGAATTCGAAAATATCTTACAAACAAGAACTTGAATTTCAACCTCAGACATAGGATGGTAAAATGAAATGTCTGGTTCGTTCTATTGTAACTTGTTGAGGCATTGAAGCCTTCGAAATGTGGATCCTGCGACGATTGTTGAAAGAGTCTTCGTTCGATCACGTGAGAAATGAGGACGTTCTCCGAAGAACCGCTCTAGCAGAACGAGAGCTTTTCGAAAATATCTACAAAAGAAAAATAGTGAACGCTACCACTTTGCCTTCAAACGCCTCATTCTTCAAGGTAAAATTGAAGCAGAGAAAAGAGGAAAAGGCAGAAAAAAAATATATCGTGGCTGAGAAATATCCATCAATGGATGGGGATAAAGCACCTCCAAACACTTCAGAATGCTGCAATTATAAGCAATACATGCGTTCAATCGATTTACTTGATATCTAAGGGGACGGGGTATAAAAAATTATTTAATCATAATCTAAAAGCTTATCTGAGCTTAAAACAATTTAATCATATTTTGCACACTCAACCCAATCCAGCGCCCGGTCTATATGTATGTATTTTAAAAGCTTCGAAGAATTAACAAACTCCTTATATTGTGAATAAATCTAATATATTGTGGAATATTTAAACCTCGATGCATGTAAACATTCAATTAAAATTCTGGACTGCACAAAAACCAGATGTCTGATAAAGATTAGACACAACACTTATGAACCGGCAGCGTAAATTTAGTCTCAACTTGAATTCATTAATAACGAAAAAAAGCAACTATATTAATTAAAAACGTAATTATTTCTTATACCCATACATTATACAATCATAATAAAGTTATAAACGTAAGCCCCAGTGAGGTGATACAATCAGTCCGTGTATAAAACACCCATACACATTAAATTTGCATGCAGCTCTTAATATCTTAAATATGATAATCTTAATAACGATTTTAAAGTCAAATGTTTTAAACTCGAAGCCGTTCCAAAAACAATAGCCATTAAGTTTAATGACAAGTAAAACGATTATAAAGAGCATCCTTTCCGATTTCACTCCTCGTTTTGGTCGTTCCGCTGGAATTTCAGAAATTTTTAGTACGAGCCGTCCGTTTTATCTTCGCCGCGTGCTTTCGTATAACAGAAAAAAAAAACAATAACAATCTTATAGATGATCGTCTGCTATGTATCTAATAGAAAACGTTTTATAAGTGTAAACGATCTGGACGATGCGTTGTGTTGTTTTTTTTATTTTTTAAGAATAATACAAAAAAAAATGTTTAATTTTTTTAAATGAAATTGAAGCTTGTAGTTAAGCGGATGTTGTTGATGTAGTGTATTGAACATAAATAATGAATTGTGTATTAATAAGGTCTTATTGTAAATGTGTGATCGATAAAAACACCTTGCTCAGGAAACTGGTCAAGTGGAAAGTGCACACGCGCTAATCCATACATATTTATGTGGTTTTTTATATAAAATTTTATAAACCAAGTCGATGTTTAATGTAATGTTATTGGAAGATGTTATCTTATTAGTAAATGATATTGATTTTATAACGTGCAGTGGAACGAGGTACCGTTTGCAACAGCAAAACATCCTTTCTTTTTTTATAATGCTGCCTATTTGGTATCATCTGTCTGCTTTTTGCATTGGATTATCTACTTCAAGCATGTTCAAATTTGAAAAATATTAGAACCGAATTAAACCGCCCAGAATTATAAATAAATAAATAGAATAAATAGAAACATAAAATACAATTTTTGTAATCATTGTTTCATTGATGAAATTACTTATGCAGTTATTTCTTCTGCTAAGGTAGTTATCAGAATGATTTGCAATTTACGAATAATAGTTAATGTGGAAGTCATTTTCAGCCAATAAATAGTATTCGATTTTTAATAATTGCATGGCTGCAAGACGCAAAAAAATGTTCTTCCAATCTGAGTGATGACCCCGAATAACGGTGCAACAAATAATATTAGTTTTGTCTCGAATTATTTTAATAACGTCTAGAATCATCTCTATCTAGTCTTTTCTAATAATTGTGTATTCAATCTAGATTAGAATTATTCGTACGCTCTGCAATTATTTGTACGCATAACTAGACTTGCTTAGAGTTACAACTTATTAGTATATAAACATGTAGAACGTGCTTATACTTATCAATAGAATTAATCCTATCTCTTGTTACTTATCATTGGATTTATTTGAATCTATTTGAAGCCCATCTACCATTATGTATATCTACTCTGGTCTGGAATTATTCATAATTAGTCTTGTCTAGAATTATGCATATGTTGTAATATGTTGTCTAAGATTGTTCTAGTTCTAGTATATTAATGGCTAGTCTGGAATTACTCGGCATTATTCCACTTCTTGTCGCCGTTACGGACCGTTTAGGGCTATAGCAACGTTCTAAATGCCCATCTAATTCGGTATCTTGCAGAGACTTTTCAATTTTCTTGCCGATTACCTCCACGCTCTACCGTCTATTACCTCCACCGTATTCCTCCACGCTGTTCGGCCACCTTGTCCTCGGTCTGTCCCGCAGCCTGCGACCTATAGTGACTTCCTGTTCCTGTTTCCTGTTTGGGGTGCCTAGTGTCCTGCATTCTGTTTATGTGTCCTGCATATAGTAACCTACCGCATTTAGTAGTCGATACAAAATCTGGCTCATTGAGAATCTGTAGTAGCTCATGATACATTAAGATCCTCCATTTCCGGTCAGCATTTACTGGGTCAAAAATCTTACTTAGAACTTATAGCGCCGCCATATGTCACCACTGATCTAATTAGTGTAATATATATAATGAAGTATGTCGATTAAAGAATGTGTGAACTTTTGTAAAATATCAGTGGTGTGATACGCGGTAGAATAATGTATCACTCACGGTTTGCAGAGGAATTTATTTACATGGACGATATATATATATATATATATATATATATATATATATATATATATACAATTGTACAAGAGATACAAACACTATTGCGGGAATGAGTGGAACTGGACTCGACTGGTCTGGTTGACTGACTGCTAGTTGAGTCTGGTTGAACTGGTGTCACTCACTGACTGTTTTGCTTGACTGGGTCCACTGACTGGACCGGTGTGTCTGAGTCCACTGGCTGGACTGGTGTCACTTCGCTGACTGGGTCCACTGGCTGGACCGGTGTGAACGAGTCCACTGGCTGGACTGAACTGGAGTCGACTGTGTGGATTGGACGTCTTTATCGAACTGTTGACTGGTAGCGCCTGACAGTGTTAATTGAACTGTCAGGATCGAATTTCTGATCGAACTGTCTGGACGGAACCGGCTTTCTTGTTCGGGGGTTCAGGTATTTATGTTATGTCCGGGTATACTGGCCCCTCATCTGCGGGTGATTATTTTTCTATTTTCGGCTATTTGTCGTTTTGGTTTACCGATTCTCGGGAAAAACATCTTATCGTAATTGCCCCGGGGATTAGACCATTGACTCTAATAAAATATTTTCGGAAATTCTTTTGAAAATATTTGTAATCACCGTAATGCCCTCGTAAAACTAAAAGTACAAATATTTCTTAATCTGCTCGAGGATTACATTACCGACCCTAATCAAATATTTTCGGAAATTATTCGAAAATATTTGGGTAATTTTTTTAATGCCTTCGTAAACTAAGAAATAAAAATGGAACGGCTCGTTGCCGCTAAATATCTTTGACAATCGGTCTTGAAAAATTAATTTGGACAACTTTAAGGATTTCTTTCATGGCATACAAATCGCGTTACTTGTGGAACATCCCAGAATATGTAAAATTAGCGAAACTTTGCTTTACTGAAGCACGATTGAAGGAAGTCTTATATGCGAATATTGTGGTAGAATCAAGAAGATTTAAAATTTTCCAAAATAGTTTTACTCAAGATTCAGATTGTCGATCAATTTAATTCTTCACCGTCTATTACCTCCACCGTATTCCTCCACGCTGTTCGGCCACCTTGTCCTCGGTCTGCCCCGCAGACTGCGACCTATAGTGACTTCCTGTTCCTGTTTGGGGTGCCTAGTGTCCTGCATTCTGTTTATGTGTCCTGCATATAGTATCCTACCGCATTTTGTAGTCGATACAAAATCTGGCTCATTGAGAATCTGTCGTAGCTCATGATACATTAAGATCCTCCATTTCCGGTCAGCATTTACTGGGTCAAAAATCTTACTTAGAACTTATAGCGCCGCCATATGTCACCACTGATCTAAATTTTTAAATATTTTCCTATAAAGTTTCAAATATATGTTTTGAAAAAAGTTTTCAGATTTTATTAAATATTTAGAGATTTAGAGTTTTAAATTTCTAAATGTTCTATTGTAAATTTTGAAATATCGAGCAAATAATAAGTGGTTTACATCGGCCTGGACTACAGAATCCGGCATTTCATTAAAATTATTTTAGATTTTCCAAAAATTATCATCGATCGTCAAATATGAACAACTTTTAAATTCGCACAGATCTTTTATCAGTTTGTATCAGAATGTTTCAAATGCATTGTGTTTCAAATAGAATTTCCAAATTTCTAAATATTAATCTTTAAATTTTGCAACATTGGGTAAAAACCCTTTGTAAATGTGCTTGGATTAAAGAAATCATCCCTTTTTTCAACTTATTCCATTATCATTACATCATTACCTGAATCAGCCTGAAGTTGGTGAAACATATATTATATTTATACAATAAATTTGAAACTTAATGTTTTTATCTTTTTTATACCGTTAGTTTTTAAATTTCCACAGATTAGTTTTTCAACGATCAGTTTTCAAAGATCTGTTTTACCCAGTTAGACCGATAAGTATTCTATTAGTCTTTTCTAAGATTTTTAAAAAAGTTCTTCGTTCTCATTTTTAAAAAAAATCCTCTCAATTTTAAACAAAAATAACAAAATAAGCCAACTACAATACTGGTTTATAAAAGGGAAGGGCGTAGATATAGCTTGGTAAAATTTTGTGATTGGTCTAACAGATCATTTGGAATCTGCTCCCTGGTGGTATGTTTAACGACTTATCCAAAGCCTATGATCTAGCAAATCATAGCAAAATCTATAAAAAATAAATCTAGCAAACAATTTACTAAGGAAATTAGCGAAATACGGTTTAAGGGGCATAGTACTGGAATGGATATAATCATTTCTTCTAAATAGAAAACAAATTACTCGACTTGAAACCCCGAATGGCTATGTCAATCCTGCCTTAAGGATAGTTAAGATAAGGATTCCACAAGGTAGTACCATTTCTAGGTTGTCCACTTTAGGTAGTCCTCCATTTCAAGGTAGTCTATTCACAATGTCCATAAATGACGTACCGGAATCATCTATCGAACCGCAGCATTTAATTCTAAATTATGCAGATGACACGAACATTTTACTAAATAATAACACTGTAAACAAGATAGAACCGAACGCCAATTTGGTTATGTCATCAACCATTTCTTGGCTTTTAAGGAATAGGTTATTAATTAATAAGGAAAAGACAAATGTTAAAATTTTTAAAACAAAGAGAAGTACCTTGTTTTATCTACAAGATTGCTACTACAATTGCAATAGAAAGGGAAGTAATTCCACTGCACAACATTCAGTGAAATTACTAGGCTTACACATAAACCATAGGCTGGACTGGATATCACACGTCAGCCATCTAACCAAGAAGCTTAACAAAGTCACTTTTGATATAAGATCCTTACATCCATATTTAGATACAGATGTCTTACGGTTAGCATATTTCGCAATCTATCATTCTCTTCTTAGATATGGAATTATATTTTGGGGCAATGGTTTTTGGGGCAATGTGTTTAGAATACAGAAATAGGTCATGCGTATCATAAACATTTTGAAGTACAGAGTGTCACCCAAGGGGTATATCAGAAAGGCCAATATACTAACGACTAAGGGAACTTATATCTTCGAGAGTATGATTTTTATATTTAAACATAGACACCTATTTGCTCGCTTCCTTAAAGCAACTCTAAGAGAAACAAGATATAACAGAGAACTCTACGAACTTTTTTTAAATTTTTTCTTTTTCTTAATCTTTTCATGGCACGATCTGCAAAATAACTAAAATATCCCAAAATTTGAAAAATGTTTCAAATAAATCGTGTAGAGAATTAAATTTGCTAAAGGAAATCTTGTATTTAATGATTTTGTGTTTGTAAAGTTGGTCGTAATTAACCATGAAACACCGTAAGAACCTCCTCATTTTGTATATTATTTGTTTCAAACATGGAAACTTAAGTAATTTCTTGTCTATCATTAGCTCCATCAGCGATATTGGTGGCTGTTTATAAAATACCTCAAATCTCCATTAAATATTGTAATTTTAGTTGTTTATAATAATAATAATAATATAGTAATAATAATAAGGCCTTTATTTGCAATAAACAAAAAATATCAATAAAACTTGCAATCCATTGGGCGAGGTTCAGTTCGCCCGGCCTACAATAATAGTAGACAGGACGTCTGTTCAACTAACTCAAATAATTAAACTAAAAATAGCCAAAATAATGAAAATAATAACATAATAATAACATAACATAGAAGTAATAACATAATAGTAACATAACGAAATTAAAACAAAAAATTGTATTATATAATGAAAAGAAACGATTTTTTTTGTTGAAAGAAAATGCTAACCAAGGCAAATAATTACTACAACTTTACTGAATATAGTCAATTAACCATTTACAATTAGTTACTCACACAATTCTTATAAATCAGTTTCTTAAAGCTAGGTCCGGACAAACTAAGAATATTATTAGAAAATTTATTTAACATATTAGCAATGCTATACGAGAAAGAGCGCTGAAATAATTGTGTTTTATGCAGTGGTATTGTAAGCTTACCCTTAAACCTAATATTAATGTTATGCACATCTGTACGAAATCTAATTTTCTTGTAGAGGTATATGGGAAATTTATTTTTTATTATTGCGTGGTAGTGGCAAATCGTATGCATATAATGTCTTTGGCCCATGCTTAACCAATTGTTATCTTTAATTTAATACGTGATACGATCTATCTTTGTATGCCAAATATGAAACGCAAGCAAGAATTTTGGACTTTTTGAATTCGTTTTGAATCCGTCTCAGTTAAACATGATCCATAAACGGCATCACAGTAATTAAAGTATGATAGTACAAGTGCATCACATAACAACGATTTAACATTTGTGTTAAGCAGATGTCTATTTTGATAAACTAGCTTTAAACTAGAATAAGATTTTTGAATACATTTGTTAACATGAGTTGAAAACCTTAGATTATTGTCAATGTAAAGACCTACATTTTTCACCACAGAACTAAAATGAATCTTGTGGCCTTGAACATTAATTTGATGACTATATTGCTCAATAAATCGTTGTTTTTCCAATTTGCCTCCAAATACCATTGCAACTGTTTTGTTATAATTTAATTTTAAACAATGATCATTACAAAGTTTATGGCGGTGACTGCTTGATTGCTTGGTGAAGATTCGTCTGGATAAAAGGATATATACATTTGAGTATCATCAGCATAGAAATGATTACTACAAGAAAGAAAGGCTAATGGAAAATCCGAGGTATAGAATGTAAATAATCTCGGGCCCAATATTGAGCCCTGCAGGATACCATTAGTAACATTTAAAAAAACAGAGTTTTCTTTATTATAACAAACTAATTGCATTCTATCCTGCAGGTAATTTACCATAAGATTAGTAGCTTGGTCGTTAAACCCCTCATAATTGTACATTGCTTTTAAGATGTCATGATTTACTGTATCAAATGCTTTAGAATAATCCAATAAAATTAGAATGGCTAGCTTTACCTTATCCAGGTTACTCATTATATCATCTGTTATATTCATCAAAGCTGTATTTCAACCCAAACCCTTCCTAAATCCAAATTGTGAATCAGGTAGTATTTTATTATCGTTAAAATATAATTCTAGCTGAGTATCAATCAGTTTTTCAAAGACTTTAGAAAGAGTTGGGAGAATACTAATAGGGCGCAAGTCATTGAAATTAGACGAGTTGCTAATTTAAGGTAATGGTATCGCACGAGCTTTCTTCCACATACTAGGAAAAATAGAATTAGATATGCTAAAATTCATAATATGTGTTATATATGGAAGCAGAAATGGAAGACACATTTTTAACGTCAAAATATTTATTCTATCCAGACCTGTAGCTGTACTTTTTGTTGTAGAGATAACTTTTAAAACTTCTATTTCTGTTACTCTTTTAAAATTGAAACTATTTTTATGTTTTTTATTATTATTGATAAAATGTATTTGATTCTGATTAGGTGTTAATTTTAGAACAGCATTAATAAAATGATCATTTATAGCATTAGGGTCTGACAAGTTTGGTGGTAACAATTCAATTATTTATTACAAACAATATTTTCAGAAATTGAAAACAATTCGAAAATATATTCTAATTAGGCTTTATAGTCTGTTATCTCATATATCGCTGAAATTTTGGAAAATATCTTGATGATCCATCATGGAAATGTAATTTCAACATTTGAAGCTTCCTCTTGATTCTAAATATACGCGAAGTTTGTGATAAATTTTCAACAAGTCTAAAATGAGACGAAACTTTCAAGCTTTAAGGACGAACTACGAAATGTTTCCAAAATATTTTGATTTGCATTTCAATAATTTAAACAAAAATAAAAAGTATCAAAATCCACAAAAATAAAAGTAAAAAAGTGTTTATATTTTTGATTGAATCTTGTTAAAAATGGATCAAAAATCCGGATTATATGGTACTTGGTTGAGGTCAAGTTGAGAATGTCTTGAAATTTCTAGAAAATACCACAGCGTTTTCGGCGATTTTTTAAAATTGCCGTCATATTTCATTCAATATTTTGGTGATTTTTAGAATTTCTTTTGAGCCATTTACATTCACTTTTTGTAAGAATATCTTTCAGTTCTTGTATAAAAGAATTCCATGAGCCTCTTTCAAGATAAAATTTATGAAAACGGCTTGAAAATTTCTGGAGATTAAAATCTGAAACACCTTTAATGGACCAACGCGACGCGTCATTGTATTTAGATATTTACAAATTTTGTCATAACTAGATAGACACCACTAGAGAGACAAAAATCTAGAGAGATACAGTAGGCTAGACTTGCTAGATTTAACAAACAAGGCTAGACAGAAAAGACTATAAAGGCAAGACTAGACAGACAAGACGCGAGTACACAAAAGCGTCTAAACATACAAAACTATACAGGCAAGACTTGGCAGACAAGATTGGGCCGACAAGTCTAGATATACGAGACTGAACATATAAGACTAGACAGATTATACTTGACAGTTAAGACTAGATAAACAAGACTACATACTAGACTAGACCAGGGGTTGGCAACCAGCTTTAAGTAAAGAGTCATTTTCCTTGAAAAAAATTAAGAAATCTCAAGAAATCACAAGAACCGCAGGTATGATAGTATTAAAAACACTTCAGATCATTTATATTATCAAAGCATTGTCTATTTAATGACCTTTTTAATTATTTTATATATTTATTTTCACAAATTGTACAACACATACCCAAATAAATAATAAACAAGGTAAATAATTTAATAAAAAAAATCACATACAGTGAGGTTTTCACGATTGAATAGCTAAATTTTAGCGAGGTCTTTAGATTTAAACAACTTACAAGACTAACGTCGCGTCGTTGAGCTGCTGGGCGCCAATTTTATATGCTGGATATTCAGTGTTAAAAATCTGCACACAATAATATACGGATCCGCAAATTGATAAGATTTCAAATGGTACCGGTTTTGATTTACCAAACTGTTCCTGACCCCAAACTGTTAATTGACCAAACTGTTCCAAATATAATTTCATCTCATTCAAAAAAGATCATTGGCCTACAAAAAAGCATGATTTCTAAATGTGAATGCGAGGTATCGTCCTTCTCGAAACTTTCTGAGTTTGTTGAGCAAAAAGAATTTTTGTAACCAGTCATGATGACGAAAAAGGGATCGGAATACTCTGAGTTAAACGATGGTTTACCATCAAATTTTCGAAGTTCTTTGATAAAGAAAATATGGCAATATGTTCGTTAGATTAACTGAAATATTGAAGAACATTTTCGAAATAATTTAATGTTTTTGCAACGAATTGATTCGACCGATCTTGACAGCAAATATTTGCGTAAACAGCAGCACGTCTTGCTCTAAAACGCAATGAAAGGTGAAAATGTCTATTTTAAAACGGCAACGTTTCAAATAATTTAAACATATCGCATTTTTTTAAATGTGTTTCAATAAATGAAAATTTGATTTGTTCCAATAAACTTAAAATATATGTTAGGGACGAGTTCAAGAGCCCACACAACTTAAATGAAAGTGCCGCGTGCTCCTCGCGAGCTGCGCGTTTCCGAAGCCTGAACTAGACAAACGAAACTATACACAAAAGACTAGACTATACAGAGAAGACAGAGAAGACTAAACAGCTAAGACTAGATAGACCATAACCATACAGACAAGAGTACATCTATCGACAATACATCTATATCTGGACGGACAAACCGTTGCGACGGCTGAGTCGATTCGATTTTCTAAAGCTTGAGCTTTCTAGCCATACATTAATTACATGTTTCCCGATTAATTTCGGGATGCTTAGTCCAATGATGAGAAGTCCCTGCGATGAACTGTACATAAATAAGTTACTTCATCGTGAATCAACAGACAAAACCAAAATTAATTAGCCTGAATTTCAAAAAGTAAAACTTTTAGAAAAAGAAGACATTCAACAAAAATTAGTTAGGAGTAATTTATATTGCAACTTTATTTGTTTTACATAGACTTTCATCTCTAAAAGTATTTGCTGTCGGTATTTCTATGTTTGACGAGTTCTGTTTGTCTTCATTTTACTATTTAATATTTCCTTTAAAGATTTGGCCTTATTTGATACTAAATACATAATAGTAATCCGATAGCATTCATTGATAGGCTTTGAAAGAACTTGCATCGGCAAAAAACTGCGTTTACTCTTTTTGCAAGTTTGGGATTGACAATCGGCGGAGGTGAACTCTATATGGGTGGTTTATGAAAAAGTGGCTCATTGTAATTGCGCACGGTCATCATTTTTCCATCGCCGAGGACCGTTTACGCTATATTTGGCGAGCGGACGGGATGCCTGCACATAAATTTCGCGTGGATAATCAAGGCTACCGCTTTTTCTAAGACCCGCGCGGCGGGCATAAAATCGCGCGTTTTAATTTATTGACCCACATTTTCTTTCAGCAAAACATTTCCACAAGAAAAAAAATAAATAAACAGAAAAGGGACGTGCACACACTTCAAAATAAATCGCCCTGAAATATTTCTAGTTATAAGAAAAAATTGTTTTTCTTTGTACAGAATCTCATTCAATAATACATTGTGTATTTGTGCATCTTCTCCAACATTTAACAATGTATAGAAAATTATATTGAAAATTGTAGACAAACAATATTGTTCCAACCAAATAAACAAGACCAGTTAGAAAATATGAAACTCAACTAGACTAGATTAAATAGACAAAATTAGTCTAGACTCGACAAACAAGGCTAAATAGTAAAGATTAGATAAACACGACCAGTTAGAAAATATCAAAGTCAACAGGCTGAAAACTCAAGGTTAGATTAGCATACTAGAGAATTGGCATACTAGACCATTAGCACTGGATAGAATAGAAATTTAAAACTGGAATTAGACAAGAATAAATAGACGAAATTAGACTAGATTGGACAAACGAGGCTAAATAGTAAAGACTAGATAAACACGACTAGTTAGAAAATGTCAGACAGACCAGATTGAAAAGTCAAGGACTCCCTCCAGATAACCTGGGTTAATACTAAATAATCAGTACTAGAATAGAAGAGACATTCAAGATTAGAATTAGACAAATTTGTTTAGACTGAACAGTAAAGGCTAGCGTTAAGGCTTAGTCTAGGCCAGGGTTCGGCAGACTTTTAAATGAGAGATGACAAGCAATCGGGATTTCAAAACAAACAGAGAGAAAATATTTTAGAAAAATTGTTATTTTGTCGAGTAGCTTGTCGAACTATTGTTTATTTGTTCAATTGATATTTTATCGACTAGTTTCAGTTTCAAAAATTTAAATAAACCGCAAATATAGAGAATATATTTCAAATTACAATTAAAGTTTGATAGCTTTAAACTAGTGAGGAAGTACATTTGAAAACTCAAAACCTAAATTCTAATTTGTAAGCGACATTTAACTTGTCTACTGGAAGTCAAGACACTATAGCTTGAAAATATCAACCATATACCGGGTTTATCAATAAGGACATAACAATTTTGTGTTTAAATAAAACACAGAATAATGGAGATATAGGGCGGAAATTTACGCCTGTTGCATTACACATGTTACAATTTTGTATGGAATTTGACGTCGTTCATATGACCACCACGACCATGTCGGCAGCGATCGATTCTTTTCAATCACTTTTTCATACATATCAGCGAGAATGTTGGCAATTTCGAGTTAGATATTGTCCATGAGGCTCCTCTGACGTTGTTGGATTGTTGGCATGAGCCAATCGCATGAGCGAGGTGGCCATTCGAGGTGGAACCATTTCTCGAGATTAAACGATTACCAAATTTTCCTTTCAATAAATCAATTGTTTGACCAACTATTTGGCTTGTGGTTACATATCTCTGATGTAAAGTCCGTCCAATTCTGGAAAAAAAATAGTCTTCCAATATGGTACGATAGTGAACTCAAGTGACCATAACAGGGCGATTAATTTCATAGACGAAAAAATACGGCCCTAACAAACCTTCGGCATGAAATCCACACCACACGCTCACTTTTTGTGGATGCAATGTAATCTTATGAAGCATATGGGTTTGTTGCTGTCCAATAACGCATATTCTGTTTATTGTCAAAGCCATTCAGCCAAAAATGAGCTTCGTCGCTAAAGATAATTTTTCGATGAAATTCAGGGTTTCTCAAAATTTTTGCTAAACAAAATCTGAAAAATTTTGGCGCTTTAAATGATCCAGAGGTTTCAATTCTTGGGTTAATTTGATGTTGTAAGGGTGTAGCTGGAGATCTGCACGCAAAATTTGCCTTAATGTGGACGAAGAAACGGCCTGGAATTGACTTGCTTGTTTCATTTTGAAGCTCTTACTGCTGCAATATTTGGAGTACTTTGACCGGTGCGTTGTATCACTGGCTCAGGATCATTTAATAGTGAATATGTTGATTAAAATTTATTCACCCCGGCACAGCATGTCTGCTTTTTTTACAATTTTTGCGACCAAAACTTGGAGTTAACTGCGACTACCGACTCAGAATTTCGATAGTACGTTTTAACGATTTACAAACGCTGCTCGTTCATGAACTTGTTCATGAACCATGATAAAAATGTAAGCCTTGACTGACGTTTTGACTTTGACAGATCCTACAAAAGTGTGTAGGTTATGTTATGTGTTATAAAACAAAATTGTTATGTCCCTATTGAAAAACCCTTTGCAATACGATACGCGAATTAGGAAACTCGACAACGAAAAGTTTGTGGGAATTGAAACGACACGAACAAGTTTTAAAGCTGGAGCATTGTCGTGATTAATGAAGCACTCGATAACTCGAAATTACGTTACAAAGAACTCGATAATTGGAGGTATTCGAATAACAAATCTCGATATATTGTGAATTCAGTTTCGAATTATCGAGTTTTGACTATGTTTTGGAGGACGAAGTAATGAACTAAATACATTTTAGGTTGATTTAATTATCTCTAGTTTATTTGTGATAAAATGATAACAGGTTGATAAGATTCTCTCGAAGGCGTTACAAACAAGGGCAGAAAATCAGTTGGATAGTCAACTGGGAGAATACCAGGAGGGCTATAGGAAGACCCGATCCTGTGTTGAACAGATCCTCAACCTTAAAACTGTACTTGCATACTCCAAGATGAGAAACCGCAAGGTGGTCGTCACCTTTGTTGATTTTAGGAAGGCCTACGATTCCATCGATAGAGAAACGCTTAACAAAGTACTCCAGGAACTAGCACTAGACAACAAAACCCGCAGACTAATCCTAGAAACTTTGACCAACACCCATTCCAAGGTTAAATTTAGAGGCGATATTTCAGAAAGCCTTGAAATAAAAACTGGAGTGAGACAAGGAGATGGACTTTCCCCACTTCTCTTTAACTGTGTCCTTGAAAAGGTTATGAGAGAATGGCGCAAGGAACAGAACAATTTGTGTGCTCAGAGTGGTATCTACCTGGGACGTAAGAACGATGGACTGGTTGTAGATTGCCTGGCTTTTGCAGATGACATGGCACTGTTTGCTAATTCTCTTGAGATGGCAACAATGCAGGTAAACTGTCTTAAATTCGGAAATCTCTACGAGATACAAAAATCTGAAAACATAAAAAATCGAAGCTTAACTGCTTGAACCAAGAACGATAGGGTTTTTTTGTTTCCTATTTGAAGAGCAGCTGTTGTCTATGCAGTGCCGCATGCGGCTTGCGAGTCACTGTCTGCCGAACCCCGGTACAGCCTAACAAGAATAAATCAAAAAAGACTAGACAAATAAAACTAAGTAAGTAGTAGTCAAAATACATACATATATAGAATAGACATAGAAATCGAGAGAGGTTATAAAAAACAAGACTAGATAGACAAAACAGAAAGCAGAAGAACCTTTTGGTAGATAGCCCTTTGTTAAAAGTAAACAATAAATAATAAGAATCTAAAGAAATCTATCAAACAATAAATATAAGAATCTATAGAGAATACATTTCAAATTTCATTTAAAACTTGATAACTTTAAACTGGTAAAGTCGCAAATTAGGAGTTGAAGCTATAAAGTCGAAGCCAATATTCTAGTTTATAAACATATAGATAGGCTTAAATAGTGCAAGAAGGAAAGAGCAAATATTGTAGGCACTTTAGTAACTAGTCAGACTAGACTATACGAATTGTCTAGAGAAGACAACTGTAAAATATATCTTGATTAATGTCTCATTGTCACAAGACATTTTTTTTGTAAATAAAATCACGATTATATAAAATATTTAGCTCTAAAGGCTAATGAACTGAGGTCTTGCCGGCGTTGCACGATTACAATTATCTATGACAAGAATTATTTCAGTATTACTTGGCTTTAATTTATCGGTTAAACCTTTAATCTGTCCTTATAAAGTGATGTTATTAATAATATGATAAAACATTTATGGATAGTGGCCGCTCGGTGCCGTAGCAATATATAGATAAATACTCATTTGTGGCAATTACAGATTTTTGTAGTAATTGTAAATATAGGAAGAATTAGTCAATTCATTAATAAAAACATAAGACTAGAGAGACAAAACAAGACAGAGAAGGATACACAGAAATGTTTAAACAGACAAGCCTAGACAGATAGAGTAGACAGCCAGGACGAGAGACACCGTTCGTCACAGAAGACTAGGCAGAAAAGATTAAACAGATAAGACTAGGCAGAGAAGACTAGACACATAAGACTAGACAGATAAGACTAGACAGACGCAGCTAGACAGACAACGCTTAACTGACAAGGCTACACAGACTAATTTAGACAGACAATACTTTTTTTTTGTGGACGGTAACAAAACCTGACCAAGCAAGTGGCCCTCTTGAAGGGATCCGTACACTATGGACCCGCGTGTCGCATAATCTCGGAGTGACTGATGATTAGAAATAGAATTAGTCTACTTCATGTTTGTGAAAGTCTTTTTTGGGCTTGCTTTTACTATCGTTATTGTATGAATTAGCCCCTGTCTGGTGTTTCCAGTTTGCTTTTCCCTGTAGCATATATGGAATTAGTGTTCTGGGCCAATGGGTTCCTTCTTTCTTGATCATTTCAGCTTCTTTTCATTCTGTTTGCCATCTCCAGCAGTGGAAGATTGTGTGACTGACGCTTTCTTTTTACATACACACAAATCGTATGTTGCTCTGCCGATGTTGTGGAGGTAATCCCTAAAGCCACGGTGGCCGGTTGGTACTAGGGTAAGATGTTAACTAGTTTCCCCATATATTCTATTTATACAGGAGGATATGTCCGGTATTAGCAATTGAGTCCACAGTAGGGAAAGATCCTATATTCTGGAACCTCCACCTCCACTTCCTGTACTTTAATCAGCTTTTAATCAGCTTTAGCTAGCTTTTAATCATCTTTCATCAACTTTTCATGAGCTTTAAAACACCAGTTGAGTGTGAGGTTTATGTAACCCCACGCTAAAGAGGGTTTGAGGTCTACGTAACCCCACGCTAAACAGGGTGTGAGTCTCCAACTCCACTTCCGGCTGCATCAGCTTTAAGTCAACTTTAATTAGCTTTAATCAGCTTTTAACCCTCCGTTTGGCGCATGGGTACAGTCAGACCTTTTGGGATTTCATATTTTTTTTTTTTAATATAATTCTAATTGAGCCATCGACTTAAATTTCCTTGACTTTTCCTAAAATTTCATTAGCTTCCATTTAAAAGGAAAAATAAAAGGATACATGTCATACAAGAGTAATTACAAGGATATTTATTTGAATATACTTCGTTTCGGCATGTGGTCGTCCGCACCCATATATATTTTATAAGAAATAAAATGTATTTTGAACATTTTACCGCTTTTTTTAGTATCTGTATATCTCACGCCAGCCAGAGGCGGGCCCTCGAGGTTTTGACTCACTCGTATATCGTCCTTCAGGTCCATCTACCTCGCAAGCCACGTGTTGGGCCAGTTTAGCATCTTTCTTAAAAATGAATTTATTTCTTAAAAATGAATGACGAACTTGAATTTGTGTATAATACGTGATTGCGTAGATAAAGTTTGGATACTGATTTTCATTCACGATTGGCAGCGGCTTTATCGAAATTCAAAGTAATCCTGAAGAAGAGATTTATGAAAATGTTCAACATGATCCATTCATATGACGATGACGACAATAATGATTATGTACCTGAAGAAGATGCGTCTGATATTGAAGAGGATTTGATAATCGAACCAAACGAAATTCTAGATAGTGACGAAGAAGAAGTAGAGGGAGAAGCACATTCTAAAAATCAACAAGTTGCAACCGCTGAATTTTTCTTTGGCAAAGACGGTACAAAATGGAATAGAAATGCACCAGCTACTATTGGTCGGTTGCGTCATCACAATATTATGCGTTTTTTAGCGAAATTCAGTTCCGATTGAGGTATTCAAGAAATTTTTTTCACAAAACATTACATTCACCATTGTCACCGAAACTAATCGTTATGCGAAAGATACATTTCATAGATGGAAACTGCAAAATCGCGATAAAAAACCAAGAGTTTAGAAAGAGCTAACGAGCACAATATCATGCAAAAATCACTAGTTCTTTGTCATACAGACGGCCTACCCATATTGACTGCACAGCTATGCACTTGATGACTGAACTTGATGAAGGGCTATTTCCATACCGCGGCAGAACAAAATTTACTCAATACATTCTATTAAAACCATCAAAATATGTCCACAAAATTTGGTGGGCATGCGATTCCAAAACAAAATATCTATTGCAAGGAAAATTATACACAGGCCGTGAAGATGGAGCAAACTAAACAAGGTGAATTTTATTGCTGGAGTTAGCAAATCGGTATAGAAACCCTGGTCGTACAACTATTGCTGATAATTTTTTTACCTCATTGGAAGCAACTAAACGACTTTGATAAAATTGACATTGCTTTTGTTGGCAAAATCCAATAAAAGATGTGTTCCTGAAGGAATGAAAAGGAGTCCTGTTCTTTCATCCCATTTTGGATTCCATGATACGGTTTCCATTTACGGTTACATCCCATAGGGCCATAATTTTACTTTCCATTGCGCACTACGCCAGAAATTGTGTCAGAGGAGCAATGAACGCCTCCTACAATGCGATATTTCCATATGTTTGTATGGAGATATGCCGGGGGCTGGTCAGACCCCATGTGCCAAACCAAAGGTTTGCGGATTATGTGCCAAACGAAGAGTTAATCAGCTTTTAAACAGCTTTAATAAGCTTCGAACCAGCTTTAAACAGCTTTAAAGCACTGAAAGAACGTGAGGTCTGTCTAACCCTATGGTAAACAGGGTGTGAGGTCTATGTAGCCCCACGCCTGGGGTTGTTGTTTGTTGACTGGAGGTGGAGGTTCCAGAACATATTATCTTTCCCTACTGTCCACTGTCCGATTTCATCTAGCAGACATCTTCATTACCATTTCTGAATCAGTTCTTCTCTGGCAAGTTGTTTTTCTTTCTTGCTAAAAGAGTCGTGCTGCTATTTCCCTCCTCTGCGAGCAGGTCTATTGGGGGTATTCCCGAGATAAGTGGGGCGGACTCTTCTGAAGTCGTACGCTAAGCGGTGCATGCACGTAGTGCCATTTTCGTCTGATCGGCTGCAAGTTTGTTCTGTTTCGTTCTTTCTGTAGTTCTTTAGCCCATAATGAAGCGCGGTACAACATTACTAACTGAAATACGCAGCTAAGTACTCTAGATGAGCTGTTTTTTGGTCCCACTACGTTTGGAATTGGTTGCTGTATGCATGGCATTCTACTCATTCCCAAAAAAACACTTTGTCTATAACTATTCCGAGGTATTTGATGGTTTCTTTCCGCATTATTATCTCTTCTTCCACTTTTACGGGCCAAATTTGCCTTTGGCCTGTGAGAAGTTCCGCTTAAGTTTTTTCAGGCGCCATGCACCTTCGATTTCTTCCACGCACTGATCTGTTCTGTTGCATAGTTTGTTGTTTGCATGAGGTCTAGTTCTATTTTTCTTGTTACGATTAGTGCATCCGCGAAACCAATTATGGTAGTCCCCAAAAGGATCTTCATTATTAATACTCCGTCGTATAGCACATTCCACAGGGTAGGTCCTAGAATTGAGCCCTGAGGGACTTCGCTACTAATTTGTGGTTCATCTATTTCCGGGTTTCCTAGTAGTAGTATGCTTCTACTGCTGAGGTAGCTTCTTATTATTCGTACAAGGTAAGGAGATATACACCTTAATGTGAAACTGTCCATAATATGTTTCCCGGATGCACTGTTAAAGGCATTCCTAACATCAAATGTTAGGAGAGCACACATGCACCTAGTTCTCTAGCTACCACGTTTGGCCTGAAATCTCCAATACAGCGCTTAGGGCGTTGATAGTATGTCCACCTTCTCTAAACCCATATTGTTTTTCATAGAGTCAAACTCATTCCTCGAGTTCTCTCTTCAACCGTGATAGCAAGAGTTGCTCCAAAAGTTTGCCGAACACGTCCAATAGGCAGATAGGCGTATAAGATGATGGATTTCCTAATGGTATATTCACTTTCTAATGAGTGCAAGTCTTGCTTGCTTCCATCTAGCTGAAGTGCTTCCGACAGTTAATAAACTATTCATTATATTTAGAACAAATTTAGGTTGGTGACTAGTGGTTATCTTCATGATCTCAGGTTATATTCCATTGGGGTCTGGTGTTCTGCCATTTTTTGATACGCTTGCTCGTGGTCAATAGTTAATCTGCCGTAAAAAGCGGCGTAGTTTCGACTTCGGGTTGTATCCAGTCGAAATGGGATTTTTTTTTAAAAAAGTACGCCTGCTACCTGACGCACTCTTTCGACTGTTATTGGAGGTTTCCTCGGCTGAAATTGCAGGTTCCTTTCTATAGTTTGGAACGCATCTGGTGAGATTTTAGGATCTAAATAAGGACTTTGGGATGTGTCCTTATTTAGATCCGCGCATAGTTTTTCCCAGTGATTTTGTATGGATTTCTTTATGAGTTGGCGTAGCTCCTTTTTTGGTGTAGCTCCTATATTCTTGATGTAACAGTTTTCAACTTTTTTTTCGCATGCTTGTTTTGCTCTTTGAGGTTGGTAGTCTATTCTAGCAGCAACGCAGGCAACTCTCGTGTCAGCAATTTCGTCGATGCAGTATACAGACTTTTATAAACTATATATAACTTTTCATGGTCAGGGTAGCCTCACATAGTTTTTCATCACTTGAACCAGGATATCGGTATTTTCTTTATTTATATTTTCTAGTTCCTTTGCTGGGCATTCATTGTCTGCCTAGTCTTGTTATAAAGTTGTATTTGTAGTCTATAACAAATGTATACAGACAAGACTAGATAGACTGTTTAATATTATTAGAAAATGTACTTCTAACGATATTTTGTGTTGAATATTTAGACCAACCAAGGTTGGACAGAAACGCGGTTTTGCAATAATTTTGCAAACATGAAGTTCTGGAAATAGGCAAACAGCTACAAAGTTATTGCAAATTAATTTAAAAATCAAAATTATAGAAGGATTTAAAAATAAATATTCAGTTGAAGAAATAAAAAATAGTGAAATAATTAGAGCCATAAAAGTAAGTATTTACCATAAGGAGCTAATTGGCACTTAAAAACTTAAATATTTCGTTATTAAAAAAATGTAAAAGAGATTCCGAGAAACGGAATTGGTCCACAACATTTGGAAAGTATGGAACCATAAAATTTATTTTAAATTAAATAACAAAATTTGATTATTGTTTTAATCTTCCGAAAATCTTATGAAATACCTAGCTCGATTACAAGAAAGAAATTGCTCGATTACAAGAAAAGAAAGGAAAAAGGAATTATCCAACAACATTTTAGACGGGAAATATACTTGGCATTAAAAGGTTTAGTCTAGTTTGTGCTGAGATAACTGGGAAAATTGTAATAGAAGCAACTTCTCGTTTGCAGATTTGGAATCCTTAAAGAATTTTCTATAAGGAAGTAGCATATAGACTGCGATATATGCTCTAGTCCAAGAGTTATAGACTGCTATTGACAAAGCCTCCTGTTGAAAATTTGTCACAAAAGTTTGTTTCGCGATCACAGGAAAAGTGCGCATAGCATCAACTTCCGGCTCGCAAATTTGGATTTGCAAGACTTTTCTGAGCCAGAAAATTTTACTAGTTTACGAGAACTAGTCTAGTTCAGGAATTATCCATCAACATTTGAGACGGGAAATACACTTGGGATTAAAAATTTAGTCTAGTTAGTGTTGAGATAGCTAGGGAAGTTGTGATGGCAGCAACTTCCTGTTTGAAGATTTGCAATCTTTAAACAATTCTCTATAGAAAACTAGTATATAGACGAGATGTAATCTAGTTTAGGAGTTACAGAGTGCTATTAACAATCCTTGCCTATTAGCATTAAATTGACAAGGCGCCTCTTGTTGAAAATTTGTGACTAGTTTGTCTAGTGTTTACAGGAAAGTTGCGCATCGCAGCAACTTTCGGTTCGCAAATTTGGATTCGCAAGCCTATTCTGTTACAGAAAATTGTGGCTAGTCTACGAGAACTAGTCTAGTTCAGGAATTATCCATCAACATTTGAAACGGGAAATATGCTTGGGATTAAAAGAGTATGTCTAGTTTTTGTTGAGATAACTAGGGAAGTTGTGATAGCGGTAACTTCCCGCTTGCAGATTTGCAATCTTTAAACAATTTTCTATACAAAACTAGTATATAGACTGCAAGAAATAATCTAGTTTAGGAGTTATAGAGTGCTATTAACAATCCTTGCCTATTATCATTAAATTGACAAAGCGCCTCGTATTGAAAATTTGTGAGACAAGTTTGTTTCGCGATTACAGGAAAAGTGCGCATCGCAACAACTTCCGGTTCACAAACTTGGATTCGCAAGCCTATTCTGGGCCAGAAAATTGTTACTAGTCGACGAGAATAAGTCTAGCTCAGGAATTATCCATCAACATTTGAAAAGGGAAATATACTTTGGATTAAAAGATTTAGTCTAGTTTGTGTTGAGATAACTAGGGAAGTTACGACATCGGCAACTTCCCGTTTGCAGATTTACAATCTTTAAACAATTTTCTATACAGAACTAGTATATAGATCGCAAGATATAATCTAGTTTAGGAGTTACAGACTGCTATTAACAATCCTTGCCTATTAGCATTAAATTGACAAGGCGCCCCTTGTTGAAAATTTGTGAGACAAGTATGTGTCGCGATTACAAGAAAGGTGCGCATCGCACGAACTTCCGGTTAGCAAATATGGATTCGCAATCCTTTTCTGAGCCAGAGAATTGTTACTAGTCGACGAGAACTAGACTATTTCAGGAATTATGCATAAACATTTGAGACTGGAAATATGCTTGAGATTAAAAGATTTACTATAGTTTGTGTTGAGATAACCAGGGAAGTTGTGATAGCAGCAACTTCCCGTTTGCAGATTTACAATTTTGAAACAATTTTCTATATAAAACTAGTATTTAGACTGCGAGATATAGTCTAGTTGAGGAGTTATAGACTTCTATTAACTATCCATGCCTATTATGATTAAATTGACAAGGCGCTTCGTGTTGAAAATTTGTGAGACAAGATTACAGGAAAGGTGCGCATCGCGGCAACTTACGGTTCGCAAATTTGGATTCGTAAGCCTTTTCTGGGCCAGAAAATTGTTACTAGTCGACGAGAACTAGTCTAGCTCAGAAATTATCCATCAACATTTGAAACGGGAAATATGCCTGGGATTAAAAAAGATTTAGTCTACTTTGTGTTAAGATAACTGGGGAAGTTGTGATAGCAGCAACTTCCCGTTCGAAGATTTGGAATCTTTAAACAATTTTCTATAAGGGCCTAGTATATAGACTGCGAAATAGAGTCTAGTTTATGAGTTATAGACTGTTTTGACTGACTGCTTTTTAATATATATAACTATGATTGATTGTATATTGAACTTATATCGAAAATTCTACTTCAAGGGTTCCCAACCTTTTGTTTTTCTGGACTACATTGGAAGAAGTCATCGAATTTTTGGTAATAAATGTGCGATATTACCATAAAAATTTTTTTACTCATTTCAAAGTAGTTTCCTTTCCTAAGCTAACCTAACATGACCGAATCTGACCTTTTTGGTTTTTTTTTCAACAGAGGAGAGGAAATGCTTTTACGCACCCCCAAATACGGTTTCAATTTTAGGGAGTGTGGGACTCACCAGCCCTCTAAGGCAGTCATACCCACTAAAACCATCTCCTCTTTATTTCTCTTCTGAATTGTTCCCGCCCTTCAGCCTTACATCCTACAGGTTTGGTCTTAATACATCTCAGGTGTCGCCTCTTTCTCTGCTCTGTTTTTCTAATTCATCTTCTGCCTTTTTCCGCATCACTTCTTCTACAAAATTCTCTCACAATTTCCCAGCTGTCCTTATGCGCGATCATTTCCTCTATTATGCTTTCCGGGGACATGGCTGCCGCAGGTAAGTTTCTTTTTATATTGTCCCTTTCGTTATCTCAATTCCCACAGTGGAATATTTTGTTTTCTGGAGTATCATCTACTTGTTCTGAACAGTATCGGCATTGTGCACTTCCCCTCTTTCCAATTCTCTCCGTGTAGGAGCGGAAGACTCCGTGTCCTGTAACGCACTGTGTAATGTGGAAATTTACCGAACCATGCATCCTCTCTACCCTTTTCTTCATGTCCGGTATCATCATGTGGGTCCACCTTCCGACTTTAGCGAGGTCCCATTCTATGTAATCCCACTTCTAGTAAGTCATTTCCCTCTGTTTCTTCCGGTCTTTAATTGTTATTGTCCTGTGTAGGTCATATAGTCGCTTTCTTTCTTCAGCAAGGAGGTGTAACGGTACGAAGCCTGCCACTACGAGTGCGGCATCTGCAGATGTTGTGCGGTATGCACTGCATACTCTCAAGGCCATTAATCTTTGGGTGGACGTGATTTTTTCCCGATAGATTTGACGTCTTGCTGCCCCGACCCATAGCGGAGCCCCGTACATGACTATCGACTCCATTGCCATCGCTAGCACCTTCCATTTCTTTTGTCCTGGACCTCTAATATTAGGCAGTATGCTGCCTAGGGCCTTCATTGTACGTTTCGCCGTCTTGCACGCATAGTGGATATGTCGCCCGAACAATAGTCCCCTATCTATTATCATGCCCAGATATTTTATCTGTCGCACGGGATAGATATCTTCTCCTGCCATCGTAAACTTTATAGGAGGTAGTTTTTTCCTATTTGGGACTATTGCCACGGTTTTATTCAAGGCCACTTTCAATTCGTTCCGTTTCATTCACATGTCTATAGTGTTTAACGTTACATTCACCTTAAGTACGACTTCTTCGGGATTTTTCGCAGACGCCAATACGGCCAGGTCGTCCGCATAGCACACAAGTTCGGCTCCCTCCTCCGTATCCACAGACATGACATCGTCAAGAATTGAAGGCGTTTTGTACGTCAATAAGGACAAGGGCACTCCACTGGCCTTGCTGCATTTCCTTTTCTGCGTTGTGGATGACGTGCTCTACCGCGCAAATTGTGATTTTCCCTCTACGAAATCCGTACTGCTTTCTATGTAGACCCCCGTTGGTCTCAATTTCCTCCTGAATTCTCTGGTTTACAATATTTTCGTACACCTTAGCTAGCATATTGATCAGGCATATTGGTCTACATTTAACTGCCTCGTCCATTATTTTCCTAGGTTTTTCAACTAGGTTAATTTTGCGAGTTTCCATGTATCGGTTCGACTCCAGCAGGGTGTTGAAGAGGGTTACAAAATATTCCGTATTACTGCCTATAATTGCCTTTACATTATTTTTAATTCATTATTTTTATTATTTTCTTTATTAACTTTATTTTTTTTTTACATGCCCTTATTACCTCGTCTTCATTAAGGTCGTGGCCGTTTGAGGAAGTGGTGAGAGGTCTATCCCATCGATGGTAATCTTCCCCGCTAGTGATGAAAAGTCGGTCAAAAACTTCTTCACGTTCCTGCAGCGGTAGTGTGATCTTCGGGTTTGGTGCATTTAATTGGGATCTGACGATTTTATATCCTTCTACGAAAATGTCAGTTTCTAGGCTGTCACATAATTTGGACCAGGCTTTTTTCTTTGTCTATGATATTGACTTTTTATTGTTTGTATTCAGATCGTCTATTCCCTTTATCTCCCACTTCTATGCTCCATTGGAACCGCCTCCTTTTAGGTTTTGTTACTGAAATCTGATTTTGTATGTCTTCTGACCACCAGTAGGACAACTTATAGTCTTCTCCGCACCTTAAGAGTGGTGTGATTTTCCTATATGCTTTACCCAGAGACTCTTCACAGCTCTACGTGTTAATTTCCTTGTCATTAATTTCTTCCGTGAAAGTCTTATTTCGTGTTACGATGTCTGTCATACCGTATCTCTACCTTGCTCTTGTCCTATTGCTTGTGGCAGGCTTTCTATCTAGAATGAAATGGTGGTCGCTCATCGACGGTTCATTTCTCAGGACCGACCACCCGGGTTTTTTGCAACTACCTCGTCATTGACCAGGGTAAGATCAATGTATGATATTCCGTTATGTCGGAGTAGAGTTGGTGTTCTCCCGTCGTTTAGAATATTGAGACCCATGGACTCAGCCCATTCCAGCAGTTCTTCCCCTCGTCTGTCCGTTTTTAACCCCCCCAATAAGTGTTCGTTGCATTGAAGTACCTCGTGAGTATCACATGCTTGTTTTGCCTTTTGGCTTCTAGCAAGTCCTGTCGCAGGTCGTCTGGCAGACCTGCAACAGGATTTGTTCAAATATTGCATGTGGGCAGTTAGGGCTGACATAGACACTGTAGAGTGTATACTCTTCCACGTTCACACACACAAAACAGGGGACGGTACGGTACGATGTCACAGACATGTTTTTGGAAACGTTTATGACGGAAACTAGGTGGTTTTTTTGCTGTAGGTGTGGTTGCCATCGTTTTTGCATTTTGCAATGTTCGGATCGCTAAGGACAATAAAGTCGCATTTTTCTTTAGCTGCGATTGTAGATGTCGTGAGCATTGGTGCTTCTATTGGAATTTACTTGGAGGTTGTTGAATTTTTATAGCTTTGCGACTTCTTTCTAGCATCTGCTAGCGCTTTTTGGAAAGCCTTGCAATTCCTGTTTCCCGCCGAGTGTCCATTTTTTATTGCACAGCGGGCAGTAGGGTTCCTCCTCACACTGTAACCTAACAGTTAGACCTAATCTAATCTAACCTAATCCAAACATTATATACCTATATATAAATGTTTATGGCTTTCTGAAACTACTTTAATGGTTAAGGCGTTGAAACAAATAAATAGAAATAAATATAACTATCGGTTTGTTTTGGGTCGCATTGCAACGTCTTGTTCCGCTCGTCGACCGCAGGTTGAACAACTCTGTACTATTGTACATAATAACAGAACCGTACAAGTAAATATACTCTCCGTACACTCTCGGTACACATGTATACCACTAAGTTTTATATCAGTATTAAACACTTTTACCATTTAGTTTTCTAATGCAGTTTGCAACTGCGCCAGCATAAAATGTTTTGATATTTTCACATTTGTGAAGAAGACTAGACACAAAAGAGTTCCTTAAGAGGAGCAATTGCCATACCGCTAATATTTTGTGTGTCAAAACTTGGCTCAAAAATCAGTGTTCCGTATCTAGAAATGGTTGCATCATATAGAGTGATTATGGGAGGGGTTGATTTGGTCTACCAGATGATGGGATGATACGATCTAGAACGTAAATCAATTAAATAGCAGAAGAAGGTTTTTTATCGTCTGCTTTGATGATAACGCATAGATTGTCTATAAAGAGAAGATAATGACAAAAATTCCTTTCCTGCAATTTCTAGGAAATTTCTAGGAAATCTTTCCTGGTGAAAGAAATGACATTTGAAGGAAGAGAAGCAGCAACTGTGAGACGTTTATCGAAGAAAGGAATCTGGGTAGCGACAGCGGCTCGAAAATGTATCTATACATCTTCCAGTGGAAGGTACAACGAGAAGACGGTGCAAAAGGTGCGGGGAAAATTAAACCCAAAAAACGCACAAAGATAATTTGTCAAGGATGTGACATTACGCTATGCTCCAAATCTTGTGCAATATATTATTCTTAAAATATTGTGTATCATATACAATAAAAATATTTAACATTTTTCAAAGAAAATTTTTCTATAGGGCTGATGGTACATAAAAGTAGCACAACAAAAGACTAATAGTGCTTATATGTACCACTACCCCCTTCAACCCCTTGATGTTTGTTTGGACATTTTTTATTATAAAATATTATTTTAACTTTAACTTAGTATTTTTGTTGTATTCCTAAGTCTTCCAGATAAAAAAATCGTCGCGAAAGGGTTAAACGTTTTTACTTATGATCAATCATAGATTATATGTATCAGTGTAAACATTTAATACATTAGTAAGCTGACTTATTATTAGCTGATCCTGTAAAAAAGTCCTTCGCACTTCTACTATAAGCGGAAGAAAAACATTTAATATGCAACATAATTAGAATTTGTAATTATTTGAGACATTCTAAAAACATCTTAATACTAATTTAATGGAGGAAATGAATAATACATTATGCAATTCTCGATCTACATTTATATTTGCAATATAAATTTAGTTTCATTTAATTTACTACAGCAATCTAGTTGGTAGATTAGATGATTACAACATTACGTTCCATTTAGTTATATACACTGAATGTGTTCTAGATTTTATAGAAAGATGATAGCAATACACCGAGTAATTGGTGAAGTATTATTTCTCATTTGTGTTTGCTACTCGCGGTGACAGTGTTGAAACTCTAATAAATAATTACTATGATAAAACTTTAATACATTGAGTACACTAATATAAATTGTTTACATTACATTGAATAGATACAACTTGAGTATATTAGTAAATGTGTGTTTGCATTTTTTCTTTAATGTTCTTTAGAGTTAAACTTAATATTCTTGAGAACACGAAGAACCGAAATAAAAATTGAAAATATGTAAATTCAGATTAGACTGAATATACGTAAATTAATTATTAAATTTGTACACTGGTATTGAAATAGATTCAATAATATTTGGAAAGATACTCTCAAACATTTAAATATTCCCAACACATACCACATCCATAATTTAACTTTAATCTGAGCATAAATTTCCCAATAAATATTCCAAAACAGAGTCTGATATATTTTAACATTGTAAAGGCAAGAAAATATCTATTTTCGATTAGTGCGTCCAAACTTTATGATTATCCATTAGTATGCGCGAGCTGAAGGGCTGATGAAAATGCCCGTGGAATTGATGTTCGCGTACGCGGTAGAGTGTCTATAAAAGTGTTTAAAATTCACTTCCAGTCGCCGTTGTTGCACAGGCTTGTTAATAACACTTGCATATGCATTAAGCAAGTGACAAGTGGGTATGTCATCTATACACATAGAGAACTTATGATGCGGCGGGAATATTTATAGTCAACCGAAGGACACGAAAAAAATATATGAGTAATCGCATACATATGCATACATCAACATCAATTAATTATTTAAAACTATTTTTTTATTCATAATTCCTTTGTAATTATTTTCATCGGGATGTATTATTTACACGTTCACTTATCGCATGCCGTATTATCAAGCCGTTACCAATTCATATTCACTTTTTGCTCTGTTTTTTTTTCTTCACCTCTTGCTTTTACTTATTTGTGCTTTTCTACAACTTTTGAATTGGCGTTATTTACATCGCATTCCAATTACACCCTTTTATGTGCAATCAAATTTATTATTACCGTCTATTAGCCATAAATTAATACCATTCATAAAATACAAATTGCAAAAGCAATTCAACCTTTTTAACATCTTTTTATTTGGACATATATATGGTTTATTTATACCCAATAATATTAATACAAGACTTAACAAACCCGAAAGAACTTATCATATAATAATTGGCAACAAAACTGGTCTACTCTTCCTTCTCTAGTCTTGTCTTTCCAGTCTTGCCTGTCTAGTATTGTCTATCTAGACTTGTCTGTATAATCTTCTCTGTCTATTATTGTCTATCTAGTTATTGTCCGTCTAGTACAGGGCTGTCCAACCTTTTTGTAACGGCGATCTACTTTTTTGTATATATTGTTGCCAAAATCGACCAAAACGCGTAGGGGGCCACCGGGGGGCTGGATTTATGGAGTGCATGTAAAAATAACCTAATACGAAAATCGGAATTCTTTTTTTTTCTGTAGATTCTTATTATCAGGCTTGCACTTTTAACCAATTAATAAATTTTGGATGTTTTTTTTTTTCGTTGTAATAATTTCATTGCAGTCACTTATCTCACTTTATCAAACGTGAGTTTTGGCGCGTTTTATAGATTTTAATTTTGATTGTTTGAGGGTTAATGTGGCCCTAAATTTATGAAAAAAATAATCTATTTCAACAAGAACAAAAAGTTTCGAAATTTATATAATATTTGATATTGAATGACAAAATTAGGAGCATGGTGAATACTAACAAACTAATACTAATGAGATCATGCCAATGATGAATGCATGGAACAGAAAGAATTGAAATTTATATAATATCTAATATAAAATAACAAAATTAGGAATAGAGTAAATACTAATATAAGATTAATAATTATGAGATCGTTGGCATTGCATAGATTTGGCAATATTTTCAAAGGCGGGATAATATGATGAAAGATATAATCGTAAATGTTTACTTACCAATCAATTCACTATTAATTTGAGTAGTAAGGCGGGAAATTACGAGTGGTAAGGCGGGAAATTTAAATACTTAATTCAACAGTAAACATTGATCAAGAATTCCTTATTTTTGATTCTGACACATTTATATCAGAAAATGCGGATTCCGCCAAATACGTCTAGCCATAACTATACATCATTTTTTGTGCCGAATTTGTCAAGATTGGGTATTTCGCTTTATTGTATATGTTTACAAATACAATCTTTGGATTTCAAATACAAATCATTTTGAAGTTTGTTTATTTCCAATTCTAGTTTATCTTGATTTGTTTCAAATATTGTAGATATTTGACATGCAATTTCTACTTTGTTGATATCTTTTTAAAACACATTTGAAAATAATAGTGCAATATTTTCAATCTTACCAAAATCTTCAAATCTGGTCCGAAATTGTTTTCGAAAACTTAAATTTCGAGAATCATTTCGTTAGGGTAAATTGAGTAGGGAGGGTCAGGATATGTCTGAAAATATTTTCCAATGATTGGAAAATGCTTGATTTTTTTATCTTTTAAATTCGCCTTCAAGAAGTATTATAAGCTGTGGAAAAGCTCTAAGCTCTAACCAGCTTATTATGTCTAATTTAATAATTTCTAAAAATATGCTAAAAGTAGTGGAAAATTATCGTCTTGGTGGCATACAGCAATAAAACCATTATTCCAACCAGTTATACATGGAGCACCATCCGTCAGGATCGAAAACAATTTAAAAATAGGAAACATCGTTTCTTTCACAAAGTTATCAAAAAGTCTAAATATGTCTTCCCCTCTCGTCCTTCCGTGCATAGGTATTAATTTCAGTATTTCTTCTTTTACTGTACCTAATACCATCCGGATAAATATCACTAATTCTGCAGTATCTGCCACATCAGTCAATTCATCGAATTGTAAGGAAAAGGATACGCAAATATTTATATCCTCTTTTAATTGACAAATTATATTTTCACTTAATTTTTCAATTTTTCTCGCGACTGTATTTCTCGAAAGTTGTAAATTTTTAATTTGATCAATAATCTCTCTTTTCTTTTAAAAATCTGAAAAAAGTGATTCTGCAACCGTCAAAAGCGATTCTATAAAAACATTTCCATCAGTAAATGGCTCTTTCTTTTTGGTACGCAAATGACACACTCTCAAAGATGCAACGGTTATTAAAAGTGTACCTACATGTTGTACAAGTTTATTAAGAGCTTTTACAAACATGTTTTTCTGCAAACATAGACCAGCTTTCAATTCATTAAGTCTTGCATTGCGTATGCCAGTATTTCTTGGAAATTCTGTTTCATATTTGGAGTGCATTGTACGAAAATGTCTTTCGATATTGCCCTTGCAATCGCCACAGCTGCCTTGCATTATTAAGCAGCAACATTTATCTTTAATCATGGTGAAAACATATTCATGTTCCCATTCATCTTGGTAAAGATATGCTTTGATTTTTTTTGATGCACTCATGAATGATGAATGATGCAAACATGAATAGGGCAAAATTTAAATATATTTTGTAAATTAAAGATTTTTATGTATAAAACTTAACTTTATGTATAAATTTAAGGATGAATTAAATATATTGAGTATGTTTATTTATGTACGCCCGGAGACTATTTTTGGTACAATCATGAAAGTTGTAAACAGCCACTAAACAGGACAGAACAGCTATAATGGTTCTAAACACCAATAATATAAGCCTGCTATCGTGGAAGCCAGCCGTGGTAAGGCTCAGAATAGAGAAGCGTGTTTTCATTTTTACTTTATATTTAATGAAATGCATTTTTAAGTAGGTACTTAGGAGCGTGAGGAAACTAAAGATCGACTCAAAATCACACCGCGATCGACTAGTTGGACAGCCCTGGTCTAGTATATCCGTGTGCCTAGTCTTATCTGTATAGATTTGTTTGTTTAATCTTACCTGTCTAGTCTTGTCTGTCTAGTCTTGTCTGCCTAGTCTTGTCTTTTTTTTCTGGAGGAAAAGGAGGAGGAATGCATTGTTGTACACCGAGTCTTACATACGACATACGACATACCCGTGTAGTGTGGAGCTCTCTGATCGAGTTCTTCGTGGCCACCATTCCCACTAAAACCTCTCCTCTGTCTCTTCACTACACTCCACCTGGGACTGCGTGACCATTACTTCAGGTGGGTGGTGGTTGTGTTGTTTATTCTAATTGCTTCCTTTTCCGTCCTTTTCTTGTCCTTTCCTCGTCTCGATTTCGTCTTTTGTTTCCTGTCGTATTAGTTATGTAGTCGTGTGCTATTTTTAGGTCTTTTCGTCACATATCTAGTCGAACATGTTACCTCTCTTGTGTGTCGTGTGATATTATGGTCGCCTTCAATTCCTTCTCCATTTGTTCTTTTCCCATCATAATTCCGGTTATGTAAGCTTGTACTGAATCTCAACTATGATCACTTTCTAACATAACTTCTTGGATATAGAGGGAGCTTTTGATAACATCTCAGACGAGGCTGTCCAGGCGTCCCTCGAAAGAAGGAATATCGACAGCACTATCTCAAAGTGGATGGGAGAAATGCTGAGAACTAGAACGGCGGAGACACAAATAAAGGGAAGAGATACCATTAAGATCTCCACAACTCGAGGGTGCCCACAGGTAGGTGTACTATCAGCGCTAATGTGAAGCCTGGTAGTTGATGAACTACTGGTTAGGCTAAACAACCAAGACATCAAATGTCAACGGTACGACGATGACATAGTCATAATGGCCAGAGGGAAATGTGAGGAAACGCTCTGTGAAATTGTTCAGAGAGGCCTCAAAGTGTCCGAGAGCAGCATTGGAGCTGCTGCTGGATCTGACTCCGCTGCACCTTGTGGTGGAAAGGGCCGCCAGACCGGCGATCGTAAGGTTCAGCAAGGAAGGAATGGGCAGACGTAAAATAATCGGGAGCAGAAACCGAAACAGCCTCGCTGAGAAGATCCTCTGGCTGGAAGTATCAAAAGACGAAATGGTATGCAAATACCACTTCGAGAAAAACTACACAGCAATGTGTAGTAATAAAGCCGATTGGAGCGACGAATCCTCAGCATACCACATAGAGCAAAATGCCATCAAGTGGTATACAGATGGTTCGAAGACAAAAGAAGGTACTGGTGCAGGAGTGTTTGGACCTCGTACCAGGTACCTCGAATCCATGGGAACATCCCCAAATATCTTCCAAGCAGAGGTACATGCAATCAAAAGATGTGCACAGTTTAACCTCGACAGGAATTACCGCGAAAAAACGAATTGCTATCCTGTCAGACAGCCAAGCAGCCATCAAGGCCATTAGCTCACACACCATCAGATCCAAACTGGTATGGGACTGTGAGGGGAAGCTGAACAAGCTTGGCAGGGATAATAAAGTAACGCTATACTGGGTACCAGGACACACTGGTATAGACGGAAACGAAGAAGCCAATCACCTAGCAAACAAGGGATCCAGTAGCCCCTTTATAGGTCCGGAACCCTTTTTCGGTATGAGTGTGAACACCATCCACACAAGTTTAGATGAAGAAACAAGAGGAAACTGGATGAAAACCTGGAAAGAACTTTTAAAAACATTAAAAAACATTACTCTGCAAGAGATAGATGTGCCTTGGGGCTCACTGCTTGAACACAGAGGAGCTGCAGGCCTTGAATCCCACCCAGATCCTGAAGTTCCTAAAGGAATCAGTATTAGAGGAGGCGCTCTAAATGGGTAAGTACACCAACACTTAGAGGAGGAGGGTGGCGTACAATAGATCTATAAAGTTCGCAGTACAAGTCATCACCATATACGTATCTACAATCTACAATCCACAATATAACTTCCATGATGTTCTGTTCTTCTAGTTTTGTACTGCCTAATGTCTCGAGTTATGTCGCGAGTCGGGCTATTTCATTATATGATTCTGTATACATGTAGATAGTGTGTTGTGCGTGGCACAGTGGGACGGAATCCCAAAAAGCTGGCCAAACGTCGAAAAATAAAGTTTCGTTTTCGGGGCTGGGGGAGTTTGGGTTAGGTAGAGTAATAGTCCGAGGGTCGAATTGTAGACTGGGGTGGGCATAATCCCTTATACCTGTTATGGAATTCTGTTCAAAGTGACCGTTACTCGAGCCAGACGCGTCGCGCTCCGAGCGAGTTTAACAATGTTGTATTGAAAACGACGCCAAGCATACAAAAATAACGTTAAAGCAGATCTAAAAAATGGGTTCGAAAGGGGAAGGTATGTACAATATTGTAATGATGACCTAAATTTGTAATAATTATGTATGCGATATGAACAAAGGAATGATTTGTCTCAATATGAACGTAAAATTGCAATGGAAAATTGCAAAAACATGGAGAAAAGTTATATTGCACTTCATTGTTCAGCGGCCAGACATTTTCTAGGTTGCAGATTAATCTATTGTTTAATGAAAACAACAAGAAAATCTTGCGATTTTATGAGCGACCGATAATGGTGCCAGTTTTTGCACTCAATTTTGAATAATTCAAATATAAACAATGAAAAATTAGTACCAAAGTATGTACCGGCCAAAGTATGTACAAACAAAAATTTACCGATGATGATGGAAGCAAGTCTGATGCAAACATTTTCGTTACTTCACTCGTTCCATTGCAACTTTTATCAGTTCACCAAGAGACACAAAATTCAGTCATTGTATGGAAAACTCTAAGGCTATCGTCTCCTCGTTTTTGTCGACCAATCAGGATTCACTTTTTGCACGGAAATATTGAAGCCACTGTTAACGAAATGGAATTCATAAAAAACAAGAGATTAACCTCGTCCCTTACAAAACTGTCATAAACGCAAAAACTATAAGCGTTTCTTTCAAACTTGCTTTCACCATGATTGACGGTAAAGTTTGCAATATAGTCACGAAAACTGCATCTGCTCAAAGTCGCTATTTGAGTAAGTCAACTTGAAGACTAAAAGAATATTGATGTGATACTGATAAAGGAAATCATAAAAAGGAAAATAGAAATCATTTACAGTTCGGGATGTTAACTTTGCATGCATGGATTCGATTCTTCGAGTGTTGTTTGCATGTAGGGTACAAACTTGACATCAAAAAGTTTCAAGCACGTAGTTCACATGATAAAGAAAGTGTTAAAATCAGAAAAGAAAGCATACAAAAAGGTTTCCGTTTGGGAACTGACAGTTGATCAACCAAAGCCCGGTTTTCGTAACCCGAATGATGGTAATACCGCTCGATGATATTTTCAAAAAACTACTACTTCTGCTTCTATCACTGGGGTCAATGAAGATCTAATCAAACGTTTTCATGTTATACTGCAAGCACTTTCGAGTGGCCGCGAAACTAATCCGATTAGATTTCAAGATTATGCCCTACAGACAGCTCGCGACTTCGTACCCTTGTACCCGTGGTATTGTATGCCAACTTCAGTGCATAAGGATTTAATTCACGGCACGGAAATAATAAATTCCGCACTATTACCAATCGGACAAATGTCGGAAGATGCTCAAGAGTGTAGTAACAAGTACATTAAGAAGTTCATAACAGATTTTACCAGAAAATGTTCCCTAGTAACCTTTTTTCACGGCTTCTATTATCATCTGACCCATATATTTCTAGCTTGCGCAAATTACCTTGCAAAAAATTCAAATCATTGCTGCCAGAAGCAGTACAGGTATTAAATATACCAAGTATTTTAACAATTGAGGGAAGCTCAAGCGATTTTCCAGTTGAATCTACCGACAGTGAATCAAGTGATT
The DNA here is from genome assembly GCA_944588485.1 of Phosphuga atrata. Classification (NCBI taxonomy): domain Eukaryota; kingdom Metazoa; phylum Arthropoda; class Insecta; order Coleoptera; family Silphidae; genus Phosphuga; species Phosphuga atrata. The sequence continues at coordinate 22,062,694 of OX155905.1, forward strand.
CTTCCCACGAGTACTACAGTTGTACGTAACCAACCAGATTATGCAATGAATAAACATTTTCGAATTTTATGTTTCCTATAATTTCCTTATTTCATGATAACTCAAAAATTTGATAGTAATTAACCAAATTAACCATATTAACCTAATATTAAGCAAATCAATATTTTACTACAAATAAAACGTTTTTTCCATAAAAGTCGTGTATATTGAATCCACAATTTTGTTTTTTCAAATTTATACTTCAAATTCATAATCAGTGACCCCAAAAACCCCCGAGTACATATTTTCACCCCAATCAAATACGTTTTTGAAGAAATTCTCCGCCATATTTCATCCGCCATTTAGATTTTCTGAATTTTCACTTCGAATACGTAATCAGCGACCCCAAAAACCCCCGAGTACAGGCTTTCATTCCAATCAAATACGTTTTTGAAGAAATTCTCGGCCATATTGGTTCCGCCATTTTGTTTTTCTGAATTTCGACTTCGAATTCGTGATCAGCGACCCCGAAAACCCCCAAGTAAAGATTCCCAACCGAATCAAATGCTTTTTCGACTTTTGGCCAGCTTTTTGGGATTCCGTCCCACTGTGCGTCGTCACGGATATGACCGCAGTAGAAGCACCCCGCAGCGTCATATGTCCGTATGACCTATCGCACCATGCTGTTACGTTAGGGAACGACGGGCATCTTATACCGCCAAGAAGGTGTTTCGCGTCTCTTTTTTTTCATTGCAGACTGTGCAGAAAGCCTCCTCTTTGCAATCTTTAGCAAAGTGGTCTTGCTTTTCACATAGACGGCACGATTTGGATCTCCCTGTCTCTTTGCATTGTAGTGATACGTGGCCAAATCCTTGGCAGCGGAAGCATCGAATAACCTCTGGCTTCTGTCTAACTCTGCACATGACTGTCTGATCTGTCTGTCTGATCTTGTCTGTCTAGTTTTGTCTGTTTACTCATGTCTGTCTAGTCTTTTCTGTCTAGTCTTGTCTGTCTAGTCTTGTCTGTATAGCCTTGTCTATCTAGTCTTATCTCTCCCTTTCTCTAGTTTTCTCTCTCTCTAGTCTTCTCTATCTCGATATACCTGTCTGGCCTAGTCTAGTCTGTGTTGTCTTGTACATCTAGTCCCGCCTGTCTGCTCTTACTGTCCAAACTTGTCCATCTATTCTTGTCTCTCTAGGCGTGTCGGTATAGTCTTGTCTCCCAATTTCAATTTGACATATCTTATCTATATAGTTTTCTCTGTCTAGTGTAGTCTACCTAGTCTTGTGTGTCTAGGTATTTTTGAATAATAACAAATCTAGAGAGTGTAGACTAGTAAGAAAATGCAAATAACAATATATACTGAGTCAGCTATTTGCGCAAGTTTATATCCTCCTCTATTTTTTGTCCCTGTTTTGCAGTAAATATTTGTGTCATTTTTCTAAATTAAAAGATTATAATTAATTTAGAAAATTAATCGATTGAAATTAGTCTCCTATTATACCTATAATAAAAAAGTTAACTTGGATTTAAATTCCTGGCAACGAAGAAATTCTCGCACTAATTTGCGAAGTCCGGGTCGTTGCTATAATAAATTAATTTACCTAAAAAAATATATCAATTCCATGTAGAAATTTAATAAACCATTTAAAATCCGCACATTTGCGGTCTTAGTGATATTAATTTACTGGCAAAAAATAACTTCAAGAGTCAGGATGTAATAATAGGTGCTTTCTGCAGAATGTTTTGAATATTTTAAATTATTTTCCAATCCATTACTTAATCAGTTAAGCTTTTTAAACGATTTATTATCAAAACGTTTCTCGTTTTGATTAAAAAAAACACAAAAAGAATTTATAACTTGTGGTCTATATAGCACAAATTGGATATATAACTTATGTTTTAATATATATAAATCAAACGTTAGTTTATTCAGTATGGTGAAATTGTGTAACAGATAGCCCACCAACTACGTCGATCCACAATAACGACTGATAACTTCTGAACGGTCCGAACAGTACAAGTTTAAATGTTGTCCATAACTAACTGAAAATTATGAATAGGATGATTGCGACTGTTACTACGTGGTAATTCATTCTTACATTTAATTGAAAAATTCACTATGTTTTTATGTGATAAAAACATAGTTAATTTTTCAATTCAATGTAACTGAAAATTGGCTGGCGCCGATGCTAAGACAAACACTAAACAATTATACCTATACAAACCATTCGACGAATTAATTGTTAAAAGCTCTCTACATCTTTTCTTAACACCCAACTCTAATTTAAATTCATTCATTCATTAAATCTTAGAATTTTTTAAATTTAAATCTTAGAATTACAGAATTTTTCACAATCTACAAATTTATTAAAAACATTCTCCGGTCTTGGAATTGGATACTGATCAACTCTAAAGTGAGGATTTACTGTACGCTTAAAGTCAACGCACACACGAAGCTTCCCGTTCTTCTTAGGAACACAGACAATAGGTGAGGCCCATCGACTGGTTTTGATCTTAGTAATGATTCCCTGTGATTTTAATGGAGACAATTCCTGAGAAACTTCTGATCTTAAGGTATACGGTACCTCATACGCACGGAGGTGGTATCCTCCTTTAGAGTGATATCTAGTACCGTATTCTGAATTGGCAACTCATTGTCTTTAATAAAAAAAGTTGTTGGAAACTTACGTTTCAGACTTTCAATGATTTGCTCATGTTGTGAAGACGCAACAACAGTATCAACATTCGGTGTGTAACTTTCTTCAAAATCACTCGATTTGAAACTTATACCTTTCTTTACTATCATGTTTGATTAGCGTCGATACATTTTCATGGATATGAAAGATAGAGCTATAGACTTTCAGAGTTAACCACTAACATGAAATTGGAAATGTCGTGCGTACCAGCTGGAACTATTCAATTTTGAGGTCCACCTCTACCCATACGTCCTTACACAAGCACTTTGGTATATAATACTAATAATACTAATATACGCACTGGTGGTCCAAAAAAATGGACATAATTAGTTAAAATAATTAACTTTTATTTTGAGACCTGAAATTTGAGTGCGTCTGTTTAGAAAGCCGCTTGTGTTGGTAATTGGTAACGGTAACGTAGATGTCATCAGTCCAGATATCGTTTAAAATTAGTAATTCGTTTAAGATTAAAAAACAAACTGTCAACCTTATTTGGACAAAGTTTCAATAATGAATGCAGTTGCCATTAACAAACCAACAAATCAGTCCGACGGTAAAACTCAAAGCAAACTCATAAAACAAGTTTATTAATACACTTTGTAGCTAGTTAGTCGAAAAATATATATTTTTTGTAGAATAATTGATCTTATATAGGTGAAGATAATTTTATCGGCTTTGAAAGGTAAAATCAATTAAAATCGTCAGAAACTTTTATTTGTGTTCAAACACGCTTTTGCATAGCGAAATAATTGGCTGAGCGATAATTAACAATTGCAGCATACCGAAGCTCAATTATAATAAATGTAATTATTCGTTTAGTAACCCGTGATTTAATTATAGAGGGATTAATTAAACATTTTCAATTACTGGAATATTAGATATTTGCCAACGCCCTAGATTGGAAACGTGCAAACCCAAACCAACATCTATAAAATTCATGGACTAAATAAATTACTGCGATAAAATTACTGCAAATATCAGTAATTAAAAAATATTTAAAATAGATTTTAATGTTGAAAGATTTCACTATGAAAAACCTTTGGATATTTCTAAAAACAACATTTTTAAATGTGATATTTTATTTTTAGTTTGTATGCAGCAACTTTAAAACAGGTTTTTTTTCCTTTACTTAACAACTTGGTGTTAAAACTAGTTTAGATTTATTCCGAAAACTCCGTAAACAAATAGACAATTTGCAATCAAACGACTAATTGTAAGTCAAACGATATTACTAATGAATTAATCATATTCATGTTTAAAAGTAATAAAATTTGAGCAACAATACAAGATTGTAATGAATCGCGGGCGTTAATTTGTTACATGGATTAGTTACATGTTCTTTTGCTTGATGATATCTCTGGTCGGTTTGCCGATCCTCGCTGGATTGCTGCAGGTAAATTCGTATACGAAGCTGAACATTGATTGAAGATATCTATGATTACAGCGCACCTATCCTAACCTCCACCTATCATATAAATTATGATTTCGTAATTTTAAGAAAAAGGAAAGTGTAAAATGTATTCAATAATCTTTTGAATAACTTTGCGCAATAAATCTGAAATAAGTGTTAAAACGTAGAGATCTAGACACATCACAATAGGATTTATAGACACATACAATAGATAATAAAGGGTGTCTCAAAAGAAAGTTTATATTTGTTTAGCTTACTGCGTGAACGCAACGATTCGGAAGGGCGCTAAATTGGAAGGAATGTAGTCGCTATGGAGCGTTTCTCGGGAGCGGATCACGCTTTGTGCCTGCGCGAATTTTACAAAAGTGGTAATTCTGCGACTGCAGTTCTACACCAATTGAATTTTATAGGGATGTAGCTTAAGATCTTTGTGCAAAATGCGGTGCAGTGATGATCTATGATCAATGCACATTCAAATCACTTGCACGCTTCCGAATGGATAGGTCGGGTTCATCACGAACAGACCGGTTAACCCATTCCACGTTCTCTTCCACTCTCAATAACCTTGCGCGTCCGGGTTTTGGTTTATCCAGTGTTTAACCGGTCTCAAACTTTTTGACCCATTTCCGAATGAGCGGATTGCTTGGCGCATCATTTAAGTGACGAAAACCTCGAATATTGGAGAAACTTTTTCGCTCTATAGTCGCAGAATTACCACTTTTGTAAAATTCGCTTGCGCACAACGCGCGATCCGCTCCCGAGAAACGCTCCATGGCGACTAAATCCCCAAGAGCCAGTCTACTGATTGACATATCACCCGCGCCTTTCCAAATCGTTGCGTTTATGCAGTTAGCTAAACAAATATAAACTTTCTTTTGAGACACCCTATAAAATACACACAAATATATAAATATATGTTATATTACAGATCTAAACAGCTGGAACCAACTGCAGGAGACTCTTGTCAAGGCAGCCAATGAACTCGCCCCTCTCGCTAGAAGAAAGAAGCATCCGTGGTGGACTGAAGGCTGTGACACTGCAATAGCGCAAAGAAAGACGGCCAGGGTGAAGTGGACTACTAAAAAGACCAAGGAAAATTGGCATAAATGTTTGAAACAAAGAAATGTTTCAGCCAAGATAATTCGAGGAACTAAACGGACCTGCACACAAAACAAGCTAACCCAAATCGAAAACAGCTTTGAGAATAACTCCAAAGATTTCTTTGGAAACTTCAAGCAGACACTGAGAAAATACGCCAAGCCTACATTCCAGAGACTCACAAAGCCAAATGGCTTATAGCGACAGGGACAGCTGCCAACTTTTAACTCAGTACTTTAAAAATCTACTCATCTATGACCCACCCAGCGAAAATTTCGACTATAAACAAACCACACCAAGCCCAGACTCGCTGCCCCATTCATTTGAAGAAATTGGCCAGATCATTCAACCTCTTAAGGATAATAAGGCAGCTGGAGAGGACTCTATAGTTGTTGAACTGTGTAAAGGTGCTGAAAGCAATGTCTTGCGCAAATTAACCGAGATCATCCAGGACATCTGGGAAACAGAAATTGCTACCCGATGGCAAATCTGCACTGATCCACCCGCTTCACAAAAAGAGAGATTTTACTGATTTAAACAACTACCGTGGCATTTCTCCCGTGCCGGTAACATACAGGATTCTTTCCAAGGTGTTAGAGACAAGGGCAGAAAATCAGCTGGATAGTCAACTTGGAGAATACCAGGGAAGCTTCAGGAAGACCGGATTATGTGTTGAACAGATCCTGCATCTTAAAACTTGCATACTGCAAGATGAGAAACCGCAAGGTGGTCAGCTTTGTTGATTTTAGGAAGGCCTACCATTCCATTGATAGAGAAACGTTTAACAAGGTAATTCATGAACTAAGGCAAGAAAAACCCGCAGACTCATCCTAGAAACCTTGACCAACACGCATTCCAAAGTAAAATTTAGAGGCGGGATCTCTGAAAGCTTCGAAAAAAAACTGGAATGAGACAAGGAGATGGACGTTCAACACTTCTCTTCCACTGTGTCCTTGAAATGGTTATGAGAGAATGGCGCAAGGAACTGATCAACTTAGGTGTTCAGAGTAGCATCTGCCTGGGACGTAAGAACGATGGACTGATTGTAGATTGCCTGGCCTTTGCATATATCATGGCACTGATTGCTGATTCTCTTGAGCTGTCAACAATGCAGATAAATTTCCTCAGAAAACAGGCTGCCAAACTGGGTCTTCAAGTGTCGCTGGAGACAACAGAAATTTTCACCAAGATCAAAGAGGCAAACAGAAAGATGTTACTAGAGCAGGGAAGCATCAAGAGGACTGAGAAATCTAAGTATCTCGGCGAAAGGTTTTATCCCAACTTATCACAAAGAGCATCATTATCCATGAGAGTCGACAAGTTAGAACTAGCCTATCGACTGATTAAGAACATCTACAACAAGAAATGCCTGTCACGTAACCTGAAACTTAAGCACTACACATCAGTCTTACGATCAGAAGCCTTGTATGCCATGGAGTGTCTTTCCTTGAACCGACGAGGTCTGGTAGAGAAATTGGAAATCAGATAGAGAGATCATCAGGAAAATCTTAGGCCCGGTAAAGGAAGATGGGGAATTCCGATGACGACATAATTCCGAGCTTTACGAACATAATGAGAGGCTCTCTGATTGTGCAAAGAAAAGAAGGGTAGCTTTCTATGGCTACGTTGCAAGATTGCCTCCAAACCGACTAACCAACAGTCTGTTCACCTTCTCGCAAAACAAGAAAGTTCGTACCACTTGGTTGACAGAAACCGAGAAGGATATTAAAGAACTTGGAATAACAGATCTCCATAACAGACAGTCTTTGAGACGCATTTTTTATTTCCATTGCCAAATCTACAAGTGGCATTTAAAGAGACACAATCGAGTCGGGCTCTGTGAATAAAATTCCAGTCACAGAATCGGGTCGCTAGCCCTGATCGAAGGAAATGGTTACACGAGGACCGTCCGGAATTGCACCCGAAAACTTTGCACTGATCCGGTTCAAAGGTTTTGTCAGATGTTCAATGTACACATCTCTACTCCAGCGCATTATATCAGATATTATCAGCTTCCTCATCAGAGATGTGTACCACTTCTCTAGTCCCAAGACCTAATTTTTTTTTTCATTTGCAAGACCTCATGAGCCAAAGCTTCCTACTTCAAGCGCATAAACTTCTACTTGTTGACCTTGGGAGCGGAGGTCATCCGCAATTGGTGCATATTTTTGGAGCTTTCGTGCTCGGCTCATTTCGAAATGGGACGTTTTCAAATGGGACCGCTACGTCTATAATAATTGTCGCCTCATTCGTCTTCACTACTAGATTTGGTCGCAGAGTGGATGTTGCGTTTTCGACTACTCTGCTGATTCAGATATCGCCACATCTCTTTTGTTATACGGCTTTCACTAAACGATCTTGTACTGCATTGTGGCGTTTTTGCCATGCATTGGAATGCATGGAGCAGTGGGGAAGTGTTTCATCATAATGCCCACAGCACCGGCATTTTTTATTTCCGTTGCCAAATCTACGAGTGGCATTTAAAGGGACGTAATCGAGTCGGGTTCAGTAAATGAAATTCCAGTCACAGAATCTGGTCGCTAGCCCTGATCTAAAGAAATGGTTAATAGAGGACCATCTGGAACTGCACCCGAAAACTTTGCTCTGATCCTGTTTTGCAGATAGACATTTAGAATAATGATTACGCAGAGCGGATGTTAGGTTCCCCTCTAGTAGTCCTCTGGCTCTTGGTGGTATCGATGTTCGACCAATTGCCTCCGTTTGACCTGCACACATAGCTCATTCCGGGCGTCTGAGTAATAAAACTTTGAAAGAAAGACCAATTGTTTTATTAAGTTGCCTGCTTGAGTTTGTAACTCCATAGCAAGCCTATGTCGCCGCATTCCCTTCCGTGGTTCCCATCGAGACATCGACCCATCGAGGGTCTTTTGCAATTTCGATTTGACCTGGATTGACTCCGAGTCACCGACCCACTACTTCCTTCAGTTGTTGGGCTGCAATGTCCTTCACGACATCATCATCTGCTGTTAGCATTCTAAAACCCTCTACCACTGTGACAATATCGGTCATGTCGTCCAGTGGCGTTATTCCAGTTCCTCCTTTCCGTGGCTCTACATAAAGGATTCCCGGGCTGGCTCTTTGACGTAGTTTTAGCCATCCTTTCACGGTTCTTTTTATTTTTAGGTCAAGGGGTTTAAAATACTTTTTCATGACATGTGTTTTGCGTACAATGAATGATACCAGTTGGAGAAAAAATTGGCACTCAGGGTCTAGTTTTTGCCAAGGAGCTAGGATGGACTTGTCAATCTTTTCCAGTTAGTTTCCTAGTGTGCAGTCTAGGTCTAGTGTCGCACATTTTGAGGCGTTGAAAAATAATCCGCAGCGCTTGGCAGTTTCACCAACTGCGTTAAGGGTGTCCTGGAGTTGGGTTGGGTTTCTTGAGATTAATGCGATATCGTCTGCATAGGCAAGGGCTGATATTTGATGACCCGCGAGTGGATATCCACCATTTCTTTGTGTAGCGGCCCTCAGCAGTGGTTCTAAGGCTATATTAAAAAGTACCGGGCTCAGCGGACATCCTTGCCTGACTCCGACTTGAACAGGAAAGCGGTTTGGTTTTTGATCTGATGATTTTACCGTTGCGGAGCAGTCTTTAATCATATCTGGGTTTATCCCTACATGAAGCATGGTGCCCACAAGATGGTCTTGTGCGACGGAGGTTAAAGTATTTGATAGGTCCAGCCCAGGGACGACCGCTCTCTTGTTCTTCCTACGCACATTATCAAGGATGCTCTGGAACACAAAATTGTGTTCAAAGCACGCCTCGCCCTTCCCAAACATTTTTGCAGTTGCAGTTGGACACACCAGTTGGAAAGGCGAGCAGGAAGACAGGAAGTAAATACATTGTACATAGTATTACATTGTGATAGAGGTCGCCAGTTTTCTGGTTGGTTTTTATCTCTTTTTTTATAAAGCAGGATGATAACTGCCTGTTTCCAGCTATTTGGAATCGCCTTGGTTTATTATTATTATTTTATTGAACAGAACAGTACATCTTGGGTCTGCTTTCCTCAGTTGGTTGTAGTGAATACCGTCTCTTCCTTCTGCTGTATGGGGCGTTCTTGAGAGGCGTTTCGTAATTTCGTCCTCCGTGAGTGGAGGGGAAGGGGAATATTATGATGTTGTTCCCTCGCTGGTTTTCTCTCAGATATTCTTGTGAAGTAATCTTCTAAGCTATTACAGCTGATGTTACATATATCCTGTGTATTGTGTTCACCACTTATATGATAATTGTTTGGTTTCTTTGTCCATGCCCTTCATGCCGTCCATGCTATTATGGACTGGGCGGCGTACTGTAGTTCTTGGTCCGATTGGCCGGGCATTCAAGCTACTTATATCATTTATTATGTGATCTATTGCTTGGATCACTTCCTCTTTGGACGTCCAAATTCGCATTCGACGTCCAAATTCGGACGTCACATTCTGGACGTCCCTTTCTCGAGCTTTGCTGGCCGTATGTCACGAATAGCAAGATCAATGTTGGCCTCCAAGGCGTCCATTGCTACTGGTTTATCAGCATAAACCAATGACTCCACATAGTCCTACAAGAAATAATCGAGAGGTGTCAAATCGCTTGACTTTGGAGGCCAATTGACAGGTCCATTTCTCGAAATCACCTTATCACCAAATTTTGATTTCAATAAGTCGATGGTTGCGGTCGCCGTATGACATGTTGCGCCATCCTGTAGAAACCACGTACCTGCCGGGTCAATGTATCCATATTTTCAAACGAAAAATCATTGCTCGGGGTGCGGTAGCGCTTTCTATTGACCCTAACGCGAGCTCCGGCTTCATTTTTGAAGAAATAAAGTCCGGTGATATCACCAGCGTGTAAACCATACCAAACGGTGTATTTTTCTGGATGTAATGGACCTTGTAACACATCCTTGCTGAACTCCTATCGTAAAGGGTTTCGAGTTAAAGGGTTAGGACCAATTTAGGTCTTTGAAGCAAGATCAACAACACAAACAACATATACCAAAGAAAATAAGGCACTATACGCGTTGCATAAAACTTTCAAATCAAGCTGGTTGCAAGATAAACTGAAATATTAATATCTTCTTCTTCTTGTTCTGGGTAGCACTACAACCCTTGGTGGGTCTTGGCTGCGTTAACGATTTGACTCTATCGGTCCCGGTCCATCATGGCCTCCTTCCAGTCATATACCTGCATAGTCTGTAGATCTTTTAAGATGTTGTCCTTCCATCGATTCTCGGCCGACCCAGCGGTCTCTTTCTTGCTGGGTTTCCTTCCCATACTATCTTGATCAGTCGGTCATCACGTGCTCTTTGGACATGTCCAGCCTAGAGTTCTGCATTCGTCCTTATGCGATATTGCTCCGTGTTTGGATCCGCGACGAGGTCAAATATTCTTCTCAGGATCTTCCTTTCAGCCCGCTCTAGTAGCTTAATGTGTTTCGTAGGGTTGCAGGTCTCACAGCCATAACAGATGATCGGTTTGATTACAGCCTGTTATACCCTCAGCTTTGATACTCTCGACACCCTTTTGTATTGCATGAGGGTTCGCATGACAAAGGAACACCTATTGCCACTGTGTATTCGTGTTTTAATTTCTTCGTTGCTGTCGTTGTCTGAGCATATCGTGGCTCCAAGGTACTTAAAATGTCTGGCACATTCGAAGTTATAGATGTATCGTTATATTCTGACCTATTGTGTCCGTGGTTGGTTGTCGGGTAATGTGCATGTATTTGGTTTTTTCCTCGTTGATGTTGAGGCCCATTTTCTTACAATCCTTCTCTATTTTCAGTAAGCTTTCCTTGACAGTACTTCTTCCGACCGAGCCAATGTCGTCCGCGACGGCCATTATCATCTGTGGCCCCTGGTTAGTATATACTTCCGTGGTGATGTTCGTCTTCTTGATATCCATATCTAGGACTATGTTAAAGAGTAGGGGCGACAGTCCATCTCCCTATCTCAATTCACTCATGACCGAAAATTCCTCGGTTATATGGTTTCCTACTTTAACTCGACATCTGGTATCGTTTATACATAACTTCGTGAGAGTGATGATTTTCTGTGGTATACCTATATTTGCTATTGCTATCGTAATCGTGTATCGTGTATCGTGTCGTAGGCTTGTCTGAAGTCCATGAACAGCTGGTGCACGTTTTTATTGAGTTCCTAGTGTTTCTCCAGTAGTTGTCGGATTGTGAATATCTGGTCCACTGTTGACCTCTTTGGTCTGAATCCACACTGATAGTCGCCAATTCGATCCTCCGCATACGGTGATATGCGTCTCAATAGCACATTGGAGAGTATCTTGTATGCTGCGTTCAGTAGCGCTATTCCCCTGTAGTTGATACATTTTATGCGGTCACCCTTCTTATGGATGGGGATGAAGTACCTTCGTTCTATTCGTCTGGCAAAGCTTCCCATTTCCATATGGCTAGTACAAGTTTATATAGATCTTTGTGGAGTTCCTCTATTATTTAGAGCATTCTGCTGGTATTGTGTCGCATCCAGAGGTTTTGTTATTTTTGAGTTTGTTGATCGCCACAATTATTTCTTGAAAGCTTGGCCCCTGCTCGTCTATTTCCGCTGTCTGGTATGTCGTAATCTCTGCAGTTATGCCGTTATCTGCATTAAAAAGGTTGTTGAAATACTCCTTTTGTTTTAAGACCCCCATTTTTTAAGACACCCATTTACACCCCCATGTTTTAAGAATTTCCGACGTGTCGGTTATTAGTTCGTCCCCATCGCTTTTTAGGATACTGCTTGTTATGGGTTTATATCCTTTCTTCATCCGCAATATTTCATGAAAGAATCTCCTGCTATTGTTGTTTTACGCATCCTCCTTTAGTTGCTGTAGTACTTTATTCTGGGCCGCTCTTTTCTTGTTATTTATAAGTATCCTTGCCTCCTTTCTGCATGTTTTAAATTTCTCTATGTTGCCGTTATTATTGTCTTGTAACATGTGTAATCTGGCAATATTTTTTGTGTTTTGTATTTGTTCGCATTCTCCATTATACCATACTTTCTTCTTTGTCCTGCTTTTCTTTCCCAGTGTTTTCCTCGTGACCGCCACTATAGTTGATTTGAGAGTGTCCCAGGGTGTTTCTATGTCTTCTATTTCAGGGGTGTTTTGTCGTAGTTGATTTTCCATTTCGGTTTGGTATTTGGTTCGTATTTCAGCGTTTCCAAGTGTGCTTACTTCGCATCTTGCTTTATTTGTCGCTTGTTGTTCTTTTGTTTTTATGCTAGGATTTTCTATACTAGGAAATGGTTGGAGTCCGCGTGTGCACCCCTTCGGCTTCTCACATCCATGACATTTTTTGCATACCTAGCAGTGACCAGCACATGGTCTATTTTGTTTCGTGTTCTGTGGTCATTAGAGACCCACGTCTCTTTGGGTATGCTTTGTGTTCAAACATCGTTGATACAACCATTAGATAATAATATACAAAACCATAATACCAAATAATAATATACAAGACCATAATACGGCCGATTATAACTTACGGGTGCGAAATCTGGAAGCTAACAAGGAAAGCCGAAAAAACGCTAAATGAATTCTGAGAAATAAGGTACTGAGGAAAATATACGGACCCGTCCACGGAAAATATGGATGGAATATACCGGTATAACGTTGAATTGAAACAACTTTACACATAAGCATAATCAATCGTGATATAAGTAACGATTAAAATAAAATAATCGAAATTATTTATTTAATGCTCATTATTTTGAATGTGCGGTAATTAAGTATAAATCAACTTATTAATATTACGGAGTATAAATTATGCTTTGCGAATTTACAGCTTAATTGGTAGTTTTGCAAACGGCAAAAAACAGCGACTAAGCAAAACGCAGCTTAATTAACAAACTAATTATTTTTCGACAAAACCATAAATTATATGGGTTCCTGTTGCTAATATCATTCTCTTTTTCTACACGGTTTCTCACGCCAACCACACTACAGCAAACACCTGTAAAAAACCTTTTACATTTCCTGCAAAACGCATCGACCAGCCTCAATATAAATATACTTTTCTCATGCCGTAACATCCTGCAATACATTTCTAACACCACCGCATTCGCCAAAACCGAAAATTTCCATAATCGAAATCAGTAAAGTACAAAAAAACTTGCACGGCCTTATACGCTGCATTAATCATCTATCATTAAGGATTTTTATATGGTCATGTCCATGCTAGTGCTGGGTGCAACACGTTTCCTGCATTGCATACTGCCAACCCGACAGTTGTAAAAAGATTAAATTCAAGAAAAAATTAACAGTAGATGTAAAAACCGTTTTCCTAGCCGAACCTATAAACTGATTTCATATTCATTAGAATGTCCAATAAATTAAACAATAATACAACCTTTTATACCGATAAATCAACAATTTAATGGTTTATTATACATTAAAAGGCATTGGAATTGCAATGGAATGAAAACTTAGTTTAATTTACTAATTAGACTAATTAGACAATTTTAAAACTTAGTTTTTACTAATTAGACTAATTTAATATTTTCGATAATATTGAATAATAATATTGAACATGATATAATTTAAATAAAAAACTAGTCAAGGTATTAAATTGTCTAACTATTTAATTATTATTGCTTTTAAACAAAGCTAGTAAACTAAAAAGATACGGAAATAACAGAGAGGACCTGGACAAGCAAGACTTAACAGAAGAGTACAGAAGGACCAGACAACATCGCTGTTAAACTAGAAAGATAAGGAAATAATAGAGAGAACTTTACAAGCAAGGCTCAATCTAGGAATACAGAAAAACCAGACTAGGAATAGAAGAAAAGTTCATTATTAAACAAATAGATTGAAATAGTTTCTTAGTTGTAACTTTGTTAATGGTGAAAAATAAGATAACATAAATATTTTTTAAGGAAACCCTTTCTGCTTAAATTTTATGATTAACGAATTATTGTTTTATATAATTCGTTCGTAATAGCGTAAGTGAATCAATTATAATGTAAATAATGTATTAAAATGTTTAAATAAATTACATTCATGATATTTGAAACAGGCACAAGGAAAACGACAAATCATCTTTGATAAGATCGACAATTTCAAAAAAATAAAAAGGAATTTGTTGTGAGTAAGGAGTTTTTGAATTCAGCTTGCGGAGACGGGACACTATTTTGGCGAGGAAAACACGATACATAATCTTATGAATTTATTGATTTGTAGTGAGACAGCGTGCTGTAGCGACTTAAAATTCACAAAAAGTGGCCCATAAAAACAACATTTACACGTATCTGCGTCCATCGAGGATTCCCACAGACTATCGCTTACTGAAATCTGAATTCAATTAAATGGACGAAAATTTAAATTCAAATGATACCCACTGCGAATGCAAACGAAAACCAATATAAATGGATGTTTATTAGATCGAGATTGAAATTCGATTAATATATTAGTTTGCGTGGAGAATTAAATCTAGATTTCCTTGCAACAAAAATTATATTTAAAATAATAACACAGTCTGCAAAATTAAACTAATTCGCAAATTTAAGATTCTTAATGGGTTTCGTACTCATTAAGTACTATATACAGTACATCACCTGTATACATTTATGTACTATTAAATAATTTGATTTTATATCTCACAGTTAGACAACTCTCTTGTCTGATTACAAAGATAGACAAATAATTAATATTAAAAATAATTGTGTATTTTGTTAAAATTCGAAATAATCAGTTAGTCCTTCTTAATATCGAGGAGCTTTCATACCAAGCATTGTTTGCGTGTGATTTGAAAATCATAGACTGTCCATTTATTTTTATCAATTAACGATTTTCAGTATGAATAAAGTACTTAGGCACATAGCCTCCCAAGCTAACAACTTGGGTAGTATCTTGGACAGTGGTTCGCCACTGTCCTACGAAGAATTTTCTTCAACTGGGCATGAAGGAAAACATCGTTAAATGCAGGTCGTATCCACTCCACCGTCATCTATGGTGACGTTAGCGGATCTTCGGATTCTGGTCAGTCCGCACCAGCATGCCTTAAGGATGAGTCGGAGCATCCTGAAATCACCGGACGTAAATTCAGACCAAGACGGCCAAGCTTCTTCGCAACATTTAATGCCAACTCACTGCTAAAAGTGGGTAAACTGAAACATTTGACTGATTCAATAACACGACAACATAATACTGACAGCAGTGCAGGAAACCAGATTTACGGATGAACAAGCCTTCGAGTCCCAAGTGGGTCAGCGGGTAATGAAAAACGTACCACACTTAGGTACAGGATTTATAATCAGTCACAGGATACTGGATTCAGTCACCGACTTGACCTCCACGAGAAGTGGTGTATCCATCGTCTCTCTCAAATGCTCAAACAAGGGTTACAGTATAGTCAATGTACATGCCCAAATCAATCAAGACAACAGACGCAATCCGGAGAGAACTGATAAATTATGGGAAGACTTAGAAGATATTATCTCTAAACTTCTAGAGCGGCATACCGTCATACTGCTTGGTGACTTGCTCAATTGGTAAGAGAGAAAAAATACAGAAACATGGTGGGCAATTATCCGACGCATAAGCGAACCAATCGCAACGGAGAACGATTGGTGAATCTGTATAGGACTTTTGTGTTGCTCACAGAGACTACAGCCTTCAAACACTTGCCGAGGAAGCAGAAGACTTGGATTTCACCTAATACCAAACGAGAACGATTGGTGAATCTGTATAGGACTTTTGTGTTGCTCACAGAGACTACAGCCTTCAAACACTTGCCAAGAAAGCAGAAGACTTGGATTTCACCTAATAACGAACTGGGTGAATTCCAGATAGATCATGTGGCCATTTCACGAAAATCTCAAAAGGAAATACAAAACGTGACGGTACTAAGAAGCGCCAATCTGCACTTAGACCACTACCTCTCAAAGATCAAAATAAAGCTCCAGCCTAGAAACACTGGATTACACAGATTCTCTAAAATGATAAGATTTGACGTAGAGCGACTCAAGAACAGTCAAAAAGTATGTCAGTGACTGGACAATACAGATCTAAACAGCTGGGACCAACTGAAGGAGACTCTTGTCAAGGCGGCCAATGAACTCGCCCCTCTCGCTAGAAGAAGGAAGCATCCGTGGTGGACTGAAGACTGTGATAATGCAATAGCCCAAAGAAAACCTGGAATTCTCAAAAAACCATGTGGAAATTCTCTATAATTGGTATACATTTTTGGAACAAAGAAAGGTTACAGCCAAGACAATTACAGAAAGCAAACGAAACTTCACACAAAACCAATTTACCCAAATCCAAGAATGTTTTGTTAAGAATAACTCCAGAGATTTCTTTGGAACCATCAAGCAGGCACTCAGAAAATACGCTCCGCCAAGCCTCCACTTCAGAGATTCACAAGACAAACTGGTTTATAATGACAAGGGCAACTGCCACCTTTTGGCTCAGTACTTTAAAAATCTACTCAATTGTGACCCACCCAGCGATGACTTCGACCATAAACAAACCACACCAAACCCGGACTCGCAGTCCCCTTCATTGGGAAAAGTTGGCCAGATCATTCAACTTCTTAAAAATAATAAGGCAGTTAGTGAGGACTCTATCGTTGCTGAACTGTAGAACTGTGGAAATAATGCCGTGCGTAAGCTAACCGAGATCATCCAGGACATCTGGGAAACAGATAAATTACCACCCGATTGGAAATCTGCTCTGATCCATCCGCTTCACAAAAAGGGAGATTTTACTGATCTAAACAACTACCGTGAAATTTCTCTCGTCCTGATAACATACAAGATTCTCTCGACGCAGAGATAGAATGGTGATGTAAGAACGATGGAGTGGTTGTAGATTGGCTGGCCTTTGCAGATGACATGTCGTTGTTTGCTGATTCTCTTAAGATGGCAACAATGCAGTTAAATTGCCCCAGAAAACAGGCTGCCAAAGTGGGTTTAAAGTGTCGCTGGAGAAAACAGAATTTTTCACCAACATCAGAGAAGCAAACAGAGAGATGTTACTGGAGCGGGGAAACATCAAGATGATTGCGATATTTAATCGGTGAATGGATTGAACCCAACTTATAAGAAAGAACCTCAATATCCAAGAGACTCAACAAGTTAGAACTAGCCTATCGACTGACTAAGAACACTTACAACAAGAAATGCCTGTCATGCAACCGGAAACTTAAGCAATACACGTCAGTCTTACGAACAGAAGCCTTGTATGCAATGGAGTGTCTTTCCTTAAACCAAAGAGGTCTGGTACAGAAATTGGAAATCAAAGAGAGGAGAATCCTCAGGAAGATCCTAGACCCGGTAAAGGAAGATGGGGAATTCAGAAGGCGGAATTACTCTGAGCTCTACGAACATATTGAGATCCTCTCTGACTGTGCAAGGAAAAGATGGGTAGCTATCTATGGCCACGTTGCAAGATTGCCTCCAAACCGACTAACCAACCTTCTGTTTACCTTCTGGCAAAACAAAAAGGTTCGTACCACTTGCTTGACAGAAACCGAGAAGGATATTAAAGAACAGGGAATAACAGATCTCCAGAATAGACAGTCTGTGAGACGCACCCTGAAGGAAGTCCGTGGATTTCAGGAGAAACTCCGAAAGAAAGGTACCCCCTGGACAGAAGAGAGAAAGGAGTTACACCGGCAGAAGATGCGACAATACTGAGCAAAGATCAAAGTTCAACAGTTGAGCAAGCGTGGTCCAAAGTAGGTCTATTCGAAACAAGAAGAAGAAGAAGAAGTACTAAGGCACATAATGAAAGCATCTTGGTACATCTGAAATTGCGATATCCATAGGGACATACATGGATACTGTGGATAGTATTATTAAAGAACAGGCTGCAGCTCAAGAGCAAAGACTCCTTTGCCATGTGAATGTTGCGGCAGTCCAGCTACTAGAAAACACGGGCCTTTTGAGAAGACTCAAAAGAACTAAACCCTTCGAATTAGTGTTATAAATAGTGCCAATATTACAAACTAAGAACACATGAACGAAGTGAGTCGCCTTTACGGATTCTAAGAAGACGTCAGTGGACAACATCTTAGTGTTATTTTTTTTTTCTAGTAATTTAGGTTAAAATAAAATTACTGATTAGTCTAAAGACAAGATTACAATCTAATAAATAATAAAAAAAATATCGTTAAATCACTTGAATATATGACTTAACAAAACTGAGTAACTAACTTACTCTCTTCTTCTTCCTTTGACACTGCAGCCCTCAATGGGCTTTGGCGTAACCTTCCCTGCCTACACTTGAGTTTTGATATCTTGATCTTACACAAGTATAGGGAGCCCTTACAATTTTAAACGTGGATGTCACTATTAGAGGAGTTTTTCGAGGCAAATTTTGCTGTGATGATTTTGAACTATGCACAGGAGAACGTTGGCTTATTTTTCTATATTTGCGTCTCCGGATTCGATCCGGGGACTTATGGTTTGGTAATCTGACGCCTTAACTAATAGGCCACCACCGCCTCTAACTAACTAACTCTATTATATCATATACAACAGTTCAGATCAATCTATAGTGAAACAAACATAATAATACAAAAAATAGCTTGAATATAAAATATTCAATCTGTTCGTTAATCTACAAAAATTAATTCCTACTTGGACTTAGACAAATGCCATATTTAAACAACTACTTCCCTGGCTAATACCATGCAGGATATTGTATATATACACAATATTATTATGTTTATTATTATATTATTATATATACACAATAAACATTTGTACTAGTTAAATAACTAGTTAAATACTAGTTAAATAACATTAATATTTCTTTCTACTTATTGCTTAACCGTCAATCGGTTTGGCCGCAACCCTTTCTACAAAACAAACCACTAGACCTAACCTCTTAATTTAGAAAAATACCAAATAAGTGTTTTTAATTAATTTTTAATTGTTAATTAAACAATAGCAAGTTGCACTGATGAGAGATAAACCTCGAAACGCGTCTGCAGATGGCTAAGTCACCTAATTTATGTAGAAAGAAATGTTATTTAACTAGTAGTACTAGTAATAATATACAAATGTCTATTGTGTAATTCAATATCCTGCGTGGTATTAGCCAGGGAAGTAGTTGTTTTAATATGACATTTGTATAAGTCCTAGTGGAACTTATTTTTTGTAGATTAACGAACAGGTTAAATATTTTAAATTCAAGCTATTTTACGTATTATTCTGTGTACTTAAACTACAAATAGTGAGGCCCCCTCAATTTTCAATTTTCAATCTATATTGGTTAACGCCAAGAAACTAGATAGAATGCTGAGCCCGCTCGCTGCCGCCGAGAAAGTCAAACATGAGATTACGTGGCTATAATCTATATACATAGATATTTAGAAACTCATCTACATAAGGAGGGAGCGTAATGTAAACTGAATCTCAAAACCATGGCTATAATATAGATAATATGATATAATTAGGATATACTTTAGATAACTGGTAATCTAGATAACTAGTAATCTGGAGAACAAGTGGAGTCAAATAATTAACTATGGTACTTACGTATTAACGCCACCACCGCTATATATTGGATCGAGAGTTCGCGCTGCCGCGCGTATGTTGTCTTGATTTATCTGTCCGCTTCGCGGCGGGCAATCTAATCTAACCGGGGTTAAAAAATAAAGTATTTTGAGTTTTAAAAATGTTTTAATTTTAGATAAAATCTTTTATTTTATGATTTAACATTAAAATTTTAGGTGTAGATTTAAAAATGTAGCGGTGGTGGCGTTAATACGTAAGTACCTAAACTAGTAAAGTATGTAAGCGGTAATGTAGATAACAAATAATCATTAAAACAAGTAAGAAATCCTGTAAATCAGTGCTGCGCAAACCGTGAGTCGCGTGGAGTGGATAGAGATTTTTTTGGGTCGTTGCAATTCATCAAAAATGTAAGACGTTTTGTGTATAAGTATAAGGAGCAGCAAAATAGTGAAATGTCAATATAGACAGATTAAAAAAACGTCTACTTTCTATCCAGGGTTCGCGAAAAAATTTTACACAAAATGTTGGTTCTCAAATAAAAATAGTTTGCGCACCACTGATCTAGATAACTAGGTAAACTAGATATCAGTATTGTAAATAACTAATAAACTGGATAACTAGTAACTTAGACAACAAATAAACTTGATAACTAGAAACTTAGCAAGCAACGAGAACGAACGAAGTGAATCCAGTCCATATTTAATTAAGTTCCAAATTCCTTTCAAGTAACTTAAGATTATTATTCATTTTAAATCGTGAATATACTTACATCAATATATACATCAATATATACATCAACATATACATCAATAAATACAATCAATAAATAAATATGAAATAATTATTTTTTAAAGGTTTCAAAATTTTAGATAAATAGTATGAAAATGTTCGCTGCCTTTAGAATTGCTGATCTAGATAACTGGTATCAATTTATTTATATATTTAGCTTATTGAGCTCATCTGGAAATAATATGTTCTAGAGACCTCAACAACCTCTGGTCTTATCCGGTCCTGGTATCAACCAGGCCAAAAATGTGAAACACAAGCAAACATGAACTGTGCAAGTAAATACAACTTTACATAAGGTGGTACACAATCCACCCGACAGCAGCTGGACTATCGGATTCTGCGGAATCTACACTAGCACAGCAGATATTATCCGGTAGTCTTCCCTACAAGAAGAAAATATTCATCGGAAAATTAAACATCAATATTTTAATCCAGACAGGAAAATTACATAATCTCACTCAAGAAATCGACCGACAAAGCTCTTCAAGAAACACAAATGACTGACAGTAAAACCATGGACTATGGAAACTTCAAGAGCAAAACAAAACAGAAGGTTGCGAAAGGCGCACTAATCTTCGACATGGCCTTGCACGTACAGAAATCCATCATCAGCGCTGTCAGAAAAGAAATCACACCCATCAACAATCGACTCATGACCATGCGCATTCAGAGCGCCAACAAAATATATACGCTCATAAATGCATATGCCCTATCGACAATAAAAAAACCCAGAGACAATCGAGAAATTTTGTAACAAACTCAAAAAAAACCACTATCAAAAATTCAGAAAAACGACGTGAAAATCCTATTGGGAGACTTCAGCGCCCAATTTGGGAAAGAAAATCTTTTAAAAAAATAAATCATTATATTTATATTTTATGATTTTATGATTTATAAAACAATAAATCATAAAATCATCGGCGAAAATTCTGCACACCAAAACACTAACACAAACGGCATACGTCTGATTGACATATACCTACAATCCAATCTCAAAGTTATGTCTACCCACTTTAGAAAACCCACACAAAAACAGAAAACATGGCGATGCTCGAATCCTCGTGGTGAATACCAGATCGATCACGTTGTCATCCCCTACGCCCACTACAGAATCATCTACACTCTCTGACATTCAAGTCCGAAGAGGTACGAACATCGACTCCGAACACTACCTCACCCCCGTTAAAGTAAAATTCTCTCCGAAGAGAGTGCACCAAAAAAAAACCGTGCATCCAAAAGTTTGACACATCCAAAATTCAAAGAAATAGAAAAAGAAAGAAAAATTTCAAAAGAAACAAAGATCACAGAAGAATGGGAAAAAGAACCAACAAACAACTGGACCGACTTCTGCAACAAAATATTCATAAAAGCCAAGGCAAAGTACCCATGGTGGGATTCCAATTACGATCAAGCCATCATAAATCGCCGACTCGCCTTTCAAAAATACAAAAACAACAAATCGCCGAAGACCCTACAACACTTTCTCGACATCCTTAAAGAGACAAATAGAACCATCAGGAAAACCAAACGCCACTACATAACCGAAGACCTCACATCAATTGAGGATAACTTTAGAAACTATAACAGCAGAAATTTCTATACAGCTTTGCAAATAAAATTAAAGGTTACTACCCACAGAATTTGACCTTCAAGAAAAAAGATGGAAAACTTGCACTCACCAACCAAGAAAACTGGTAAGAACTGTCAAACTACTTTTCCGAGCTAATTAATTGCCCCGAACCACCCGAACAATTCCCACATACATCCTCAAGAAACACGAAACGCGACGCTGATCCACCAACACAAGAAGAAATCCGCATCAAAAACTGAAGAATGGAAAGACATCAGGAGAAGATTGAATAACCGCAGAACTACTGACAATCTTGAACTACTAATCCTGGACCACGATCATTACAGGAAATCACACAAATCATTCAGGAAATTTGGCGAAGTAAAGAACTCCTAGACGATTGGAAATGCGCACTCATCCACCCACTCTACAAAAAGGAGACAAAGCTGACGCGAATAACTGCAGAGGAATCTCTCTCCTTTCCGTTTCTGCAAAATCCTATCCGCCTGCCTCTTACAACGCATACAAAAACTCGAACCCCTAATTGGAGAATATCAAATGGGTCAGACCACATTGATAAGGCACCGAGCAAATTTTCAACCTAATATCTATACTATAAATTCGAGCTACACGAAATCTCGCAATCTCTGCACATTTGTCGACTTGAAGAAAGCTTACGACTCCATCGACCGACAATCCTTGTTTCGAAGAAAACAATCTAGATCCCGATACACAACAGCTCATTCAACTAACACTAACAAACACAACTTCCAAAGTCAAATTCAACGGAAAAATCTCAAAACCTTTCCCCATGAAGACTAGTGTCGGGCAAGGCGATAGCCCCTCCCTGTTAGTCTTCAACGTCGTTTTAGACAAAGTTATTAAAGCATGGGAACAAGAACTGGAAAATCGAAAAACCCATAAGACTAGCAAAACAACAAGATAACATCAACGTCACATGCCTAGCCTTCACGGATGATCTTGCGATCCATTCCGAAAATGAACAAACAGCAATCCATCAGATCAAAGTCGTAAAAGAATGTGCTGGGAAAGCTAGGCTACAAATTTTCTTTTGGAAAACCGAATTCCTGGCCACAATACACATCAAACAGAAAATGTAATTACAAAATACGGCACAATAGACAAGGTAAAATAATTAAGCGAAATTATTGAACCTACAGGAATGGAAAGACAAGAAGCGCGGGAACTCAAAATGCGGAAAGCACATGGGAAAGTTGCAAGCATCAGTAATAAAACTGATACACTCTACGGGAACGAAACATTAAACCTATTACAAAGTACACATAGAGAATATCAAGAAGGTTGAAAGAAAAATTATCGGAAAAATCTTTGGCCAAAATCTAACAAACGAAGGATGTCGTCTACGGTCACACACTGTCACGGAAAAATATTCCAACGTCGAAACCGATTTCTGCAAACGACGACTGAAATTCTGCGGGCACATTATGAGGCTAGGTGACAACCGACTAACAGGTAGAGTATTGTAGTACCTACAGAAAATGAAAACCACAACAGTCAGGATAAGACATCTCCAAATTGATTTAAAAAATGCCAATATCTCACTGACAGACATCGAAAGTCGAAAAATATTCAGAAATAAGGTTTACAGCTGGGAAATGATATCAGAGGAGAAACACAAAATAACAAGAGTAAACAATTAAACAATTCGGAAAGAACAAGAAAAGCAAGGAAGAACAGCAACAGGTCATAAATTGCTTTGTGTGGGTCTAAAAAGTGTAAATAAATAATCTATTTCTTGTTGCTACTCCAATATCTCAAAAATATTAATATTTGACGAAAGCTTGAAAAGTTCAGTTATTTATATCGAGTATTGTTTCTAAAAGAAAATGTTAAAGTTTTGAAAGTTGTTGAATTCTATCAAAATTTATGACATTTTCTTATGGTGCTGTATATGAAATGTCAAAAACATGACAATTATTTTTAAGAAGAATTGTGACAGTTACTTTGCAGCTTGTTAAATAATATCAGTTTTGTCCATTGACAACATTTAAGGCCGATTCTCATATACGCGACAACAGCTAGGCGACGTTTCACGAAATCGCCTGTCAAATAATGATTACATTGTTTTCAATGGGCTCGTTCTCACTATGGCTACGCGACAGTTGCTAAAAGTCGGAATTTAGCGCGCTGTCGCTGGGATTATTTCGTGAGCATTCTTTTACGTTTTGTCGTGCATCGTATGACCTTTGGAAAGTTTGTTTGTGATTCGAATGATGGATTGTGTCAAAAACGGCGTGTGTTTTTGAAAATGAATTGAATAAACGACTAAAAAGCAGAGGATCTTGTGGCTGATTATGTTGAACTGTATGACTTACAAAATAAAAATAGCAGTAATCAACACAGGTTAGTAGATCTAACTTGAAAAGAAATTTCTTTAAAATTAGATGAGACTCGTAAGTACAGACTCTTGTAATTGTTTGAAGAGAGTATGGAATTCTCCTTCTACTAGTTTTGTTCTTAAGATCCGATGCACCCAATATTTTCTTTTCCTTTTTTTTCCTTTAAATTTCTCATATTCATAACACATGGCTAAGACGAAAAAACCATCATCGGAACTTGACGAACATGACATTTTGAAAATATAACTTAACCTGAAATGTAGAGAAACTACAGATTTGACATTTGCAGCAAATAATCGCTTAGCAGAGTGTCGCATATATAAGAATACCTAGCAGCGACGTGATAATTCGCGACAGTTCATTGTGCAACGTCGCGTATAGTGTCGCGTATATGAGAATCGGCCTGTCAAAATGCCCTGACAAAATCTAATAACAAAAAAATGTATGTCAAGGTTTTCAAGGTTTAACAGTTCTCGGTTATTAATGTGAACATTATGTCTCAGCTTTTATGTTATTATTGTTAAAATAATTGAGGTTAGTTTTTGTTAGAAATGCCAAAATTATTACACTTTCCTGTTATTAATGTCAAAACTATGACAGTTTTTGTTTATTAATCCGTTAACCGGCTACAACTATTTATTTATCGTATAGCATACATGCTATTAATAAGTTGGGCAAATTACTAGAGAAATGACTGATATTAAAATCCCGAATCCACGCCAGCGCTGAGAGTTCAGTTCTCTCAAGGAGTAATCCCATGTACCGTGATAGGACCTCACGTCACATTCTGCAGAGATTTATTAATTGTTTGGTTAGGAACACCTATGTCACATTCTCGTGATTGAGCTATACCTTATTTATGCATTAAGTCTGCAAGACCATGACACCTCGAATTCTATTTAACATGACCCATAAATGACCCAATGACCCAATCTCTAGTACGCTGCAGTTACAAGTCACAAACCATTCGGGGTCAAACCATTACGTTGTTCGGGGTCTTCAAAAGATCGGCAGTAGTTATTCCATATGTCCTTTCGGTTTATTTTGTTATTCACCATATGCTCAGTGCCTAACAAAGTCTAAACTTATAGTATTTTCTGTTTGAAATTGGGAATGTTTTCGGTAAATTCTATTGAATTCTGTGGTGCTTTCTTAGGAAAGCCTCTGTTTTTCCAATCGAAGGAGGAAAACAGTGCTTAATACTAGGAGTCAATAGATAGGTGTTGGCTTGATTGCTCCTGATATCATTCTCATAGTGTGGTTAAACTGAGTGTCAACCAAAAATGGTTTTGGCAGCTGCTCATCCAAAAAGGAGCGCAATACTACGCTGCAGGGAAGACTAATGCTAGGAAGAAGTGCGAAAGATACCTGCTGAGGCAAGCATTTTTTAAAGTTAGCACTCATAGTTGCCAGGTAATCTGTGAGAGTTATCTCTGTTCGACCGAGTTCTTTGTCTCTACAGGATAATTATCATCTGCACACAGGCCATATCTTCTGCATATCAGAATTTTTTCGAATTTGCTTTAGCGAGGTCAGAGATATACGTATTAAATAGAAGAGGGGCCAGAACTGATCCGTGCGAAAAATGAAAAAAAAAAAAATAATGAAGGATATTTACTTTTTTTCTTTTAATTTATATCGCCACCTAAATATACCCGAAAGTATCTGTTGGTGAGCATGTAATTATGCAGTGTTGAAGTTGAACCGCATCGGCTTCTTAGACCATTCCCTCTCACCATACGGTATCTTAGGCAGCTGAGAAGTCAAGTTGAGTTTTAGAAGTCAAATAAACAGACATTTTAAGTTTATTCCCGAAGCTTGTTATCGCTAGTACTTAAACGCAGCAGTTTCTAATGAGTCTGAACTTTGCTTGCTCAGCTGGGACACTTTCCATGGCGGTTTCACTGATTCCGTAGTATAAGTCTTTCAGGAGCTTGTAGGTACAGCTGGGGATGGAAATTGTTCTATATCTATGATGGAGGTTGGACGATTTACCAGGTTTCAAGATTGCAGTATTTAATTAATAATGATATATTGATAATAATGAAATATACGTGTCTATAAAATAAATGTCATTATTTTTTCTAGAAAACTAAATGCCAATATTTTTTTAACAATTATTATTTATGCCATAACAACAACCTTATGCTTTGTGTAATATAGAAATGCATCAGGTAAATACAATAAACGTGAAATAGCTAATTTTAATTCACAAATTAAATTTCCATTTTGTTTATTTAACAGTCGCAGCATATTTGATAATAAATAACTTATATTACTTATGTAATGTATAGGTTCCGTAAATGTGATAAATTTGATAGCCGCTTAAACTTGAAATTATTTACAGAAAAGATACAGTTAAGATTAAGTGTGTGCTAAAAGAAACAATTTATGCTGCAATGTTATCTTTGGCAAAGTGCATTATTTTGCACTGCCATATATTAATAGAAATTCAGTTCCATAATAGCTTATGGAATTCTTCATGAAATTCATGAAATAACAATGGAAACTACAATAGGATTGTATGATTTGTTAATTTAAATGAAAACTATTATTTCTAATAGCAAACAAGGATTTTATAAAAAATTGCTTGCAATAGTGAGCGAATAAAAGATTTATTGTAAACTTCATGAATACTAATAAACTCCGCCATTATAAATCTAATAATTAATCAACATTATTAATTTATTTATGCGAATATATTCGATTTGATTAACTGTATAGAGGTTTAATTAATTGAACCACGTTGTTTGGTGCGGACTATTAAGACTAGGCGGATTATTTATACCCAATCAACGCACATGCACAATGTCAGCATAAATTTTAATTAAAACCATTCAATATTCATAGATGCGCGCGTTCGCGTTCGCAATCCCCTGCAAAGCAGCCAAACTAAAATCCCTAGGTGTGAGAAATGATTAACAAAACTTTCCGCGTATATAAATTACTTTTGAAAAATTTCGTAACGTAGTTTACGATCGTCATAAACGTCGTTAAGTTTGCTTTCAACGGCACTAAAATAATTAACTGTAATAAAGAGCTAATTAACTTTCAATCAATTACTCTCCCATTATTCTGTATAACATATAAGTGAGGGATTTTTTTTATTGAAGGTAATTGCCGCATATAAAATAAATGTGTGCGAGATAATGCGGCGCGCGCCCATCGCTTTAATCTTACGTTACACAATAAGTTCTGTATCGGAAGTGGATCGCCGATATATCTCAATATAATTACATTGTTTTCTGTTCAGGTAGCCATTCACAACGGGCGATCATAAAACTGCTTATATAAATGTGTATTTATGCCACGTGGGTTCTATTCTAATAGATTTTGTAATAAGTTCTCGTTCTCACATATCTATTCCTTATGTTAAATCTGTCGCTTGATATATAGAGAATTCTTTTACAAACTAAAAATATTTGAAATTTGATAGATTATATAAAATATACAGAACATTACGATTCTCTCAAGAAAAATATATTATTTGATTTATACTTATTAACATGAAACCACATCATGAAATCATATAAAAAAAATAGTAATCTAACAAATGTCTAGTTTGTCCAATGATGAATGTCTAGTTTTGTCTGTGCAGTTGTGTATGTCTAGTCAATCCTGTCTTGTTTTGACTGTTTAGCCTTTTCTATGTAGTCTTGTCTGTCTAGTCTTGTCTCTCTTGTCTTGTGTGTCTTGTCTTGACTATCTCGTCTTGTTTGACAAGTCTTGTATGTCTAGTCTTGTCTGTCTAGACTTGTCTGTCTAGTATTGTCTGTCTAGTCTTGTCCGTCTAGTCTTGTCTGTCTAGTCTTGTCAGTCTAGTTTTGTCCTTTTAGTCTCGTCTGCCTTTTTTTTATGGGGACGTAGCAAGCACTATCGTTAACTTGTCAAGTGCCCCCCTTGGAATTCACGACCATCC
The DNA here is from genome assembly GCA_944588485.1 of Phosphuga atrata. Lineage (NCBI taxonomy): Eukaryota > Metazoa > Arthropoda > Insecta > Coleoptera > Silphidae > Phosphuga > Phosphuga atrata. The sequence continues at coordinate 22,091,020 of OX155905.1, forward strand.
CGGTACCGCTTTTCGCATGTCGTCAGGATGCTGTTATCTTTGTTATGTCACGCATTTGTTGCCTTACATCCCCCATTTCAAGTCATGTGTTTAGGGTTTCAGGAATTTTCTTAGTTAGGTTAGTTAGGTCCGGCACGTTCGTCTCTCCCTTTCAAGCTCATAATGCTTATTATCATATCACCCGTTGCTCTCCAGTTATCTTCAGACTTTAACATGACCTCCAATAGTGTCTTTGCTCCCAGTTCTGATTTTGCCTTCGCTGTCCAGTCGTCCATCTCCGGAATCTCCGGAATCCATCTTTCACATTTGAAGACCGTGTGCGCTGCACCGTCCGTTTGTCCACAGTAGACACACACACATTTTCAGAGGCCCTGCCGATATTGTGCAGGTACTCTCTGAAGCATCCATGCCCGCTGAACGCTTGGGTGAGATAGTAGTTCATCTCCCCATAATTTCGTTCTACCCACATGCCCACATGTGGGATTAATAATTTTGTCCACTGTCCGTTTGCACAGCATATCCAGTGGTTTTGCCACTCCTGGAAAATATGTTCTTTGGTAATTTTACTAAGTTCTCTCTTCTGCCCGATATTCCGCTTTTTGTACAGTTCTTTTCTTTCTTTTATCAGGAGTTCTACGGGTGCTATGCCTGCCAACACGAGCACTGCATCCGTTGAGATTGTCCGGTAGTGTCAGTTTTCTCTGCAGTGTGACCAGCTTATTTTTAATGGTCTCTTTCTCGACTGCGTTTGCTCAGACCGGGGCACCATAGAGCATTGCCGAGTGAGCGACTGAGCATAGAATCTTTCTCTTACTACTTTTTGGTCCGCCGACATTGGCCATCATCTTTTCCAGTGCTGCTGTTACCTTGAGGGCTTTGGTCGCTGCTCGCATGATATGTGGTGTAAAACATAGTTTCTTGTCAATAATCACACCAAGATATTTAACTGCCTCCTTGGGCGTTATAGTTACGTCTTTGACCTTAAATACTATCGGCCCCATATGCCTCATTCCGGTCAGTAGAACAGCTTCCGTTTTTCAGGAGCCAGCCTTAAGCAATTTTTCCCCATCTATTTATTAATATGTGCAGTCGCCCTATTTGCATTTTCAATTACTCTCTTCTCGTCTTTTCCTGCTAATACCAGCACTATATAATCAGCAAAGTCTATTATCTCAACACCTTCTGTTAACTTTAGCCTAAGTACCCCATCGTTGAGGATGTTCCACAGTGTAGGACCCATTACTGAACCCCGTGGAACACCGTTGTGCACTTTCCGCTCCACGACTTCACCGTCTGCTTCGATTATGATCTTACGTTCATGTAGATAACTGCGCAGTAGTCTCAGCATATATAGGGGGAAGCCTCTCTCACTAACCTCATTCATAATATCTTACCATGCTGCTGTATTGAAAGCATTCTTAACGTCTAAAGTAAAGAGCACACTAATCTTTTTTGTTGCCCTAGTACCAGCTGAGGCTTTCTCTACAACGTCCAGGATTCTCATAATAGCGTCGACTGTTGACCTACCCTCCCTGAATCCATGTTGTTTTTCTGATAGGTTTTACCCTTGACTGAGCTCAATCTTTATCCTGTGTAGTAATAACTGTTCAAGCAGTTTCCCTGCAGCATCGAGCAGGCAGAATGGTCGATAGGACGGTGGGTTTTCTATGGGCTTGTCCCCTTTCCTAAGTAGGACTAGCCTCGCTCCCTTCCAGACGTTCGGAAAGTTTCCATCCGCCAAAATGTTGTTTATGATATTTAGGATATATTCAGGGCATCTTTTGACAGCTATTTTGATGGCTTCTGGTGGCAGTCCACCTGGACCGGGGGCTTTGCCACTTCGAATACGCATACTGGCCCTTATAAGTTCTTAAGTTCTTCCATGAAGAAAAATCTGGTTTATTAGCGGTTGTTCCCTTCTCGGTTCTTCGTGGAAGTTTGTCTACTACCTCCTTGGCTTTTTCCATGCTGATCGCATCGTCTGTCTAGACTTGTTGATCTGTCTAGTCTTGTCTGTCTAGTCATAAAATATAGAATATATAATAATATGCAATATATTCATAGAATAACTATTTCAATTTTTTAATAATGGACAACAGAGCGGCAAGAAGCTCTCGTTGTTCCAACAGCACCCTTTTTCTCGCATCCCGTAATTTCTCTTCTTCGTGATTATCAGCTTCTCTCATTTTCATTTTATCGATAATCACTTTGAGTGCGAAATCTTTTTTTTTTTTTTCAAATATTGATCGACTCTCAACAGCGTGGCCTCGGACTCCTTTTCCAAATCACTTACTCCTTTTTGTTTAGTTTCCACAAAATCACGCTGGTAATCACAATCTTTCATCCCTTCCTTGAGTTGCGAAAGAAATTTGATTTCTTTAGAAAGTTGTTCCTTCTTTACATCAAAAAACACCTTCTGTTCAGCCCTCTCAATCATTTTGCCTTCTATTCTACATCCGCTTGAATCTTCAACAAGTCATCAAGTTCTTCTCGTACAGTCTCTATGTTTGCATTGATACCTTCTAAATTTGTTTCGATTTGCTCTATCTCATTACTCATCCGATCACATTCCTCTCTATTTTTCTCCTTTTCATCTCCTTATAAAATAATATTTTTCATTCTACGTCTTTGAGGTAATCAGGTTGAGCAAATCCGGTCTCACTTAATCTAGCTTTTTCTATTTCCGGATAAACGCACTTCTTCCGTATAATCTTATTATTCATTGAGAAAATCAACGATTGCAATGTTCTTAGTTGATCTGTAAATCTTTTTCTTTGATCATGCCCATCAATAAATTGATCCTTTCGTCTAGTAACTTCACAGTAAATTTGTAATCTTCGGTTTCAAGCCGTAGTTTTTTGACATCGCTTAGACTGTGAGTTTCCTCTGATAATTTTGCTTTTATCTCTTTTAACATGTGCTTCGTTTTCTTATTCTCTTCGTGAGTCCTTTCTATTTTGTTATTGACTGTCTTCAATTGAACTTCAAAATCATCGTTGAAACTCAGTGCTGCTTTTCTTCTGGATGACTCCTCTGCTCTCTTCTTCACAGTCTCCTGCAAATCTTTGAGTTGTGCAGAATATTCAGCATTTTTTTGGCATGGTACATCAAATTGTATTTATTTATAATGTATTGTATTCGCTATAATATTTGTAATCTTTCTCAGCATTGCTTTTTTCATCCTTAAGGAATGACTTCTTTAAGGAATAGTTCTCTAACATAGTAACTCTGTTAAAGTATAGTCTGAACATTGAAGACTATTCGTTTGGTTTACAGCTCTAGTACAGAATTCGCAATAATAATCGATATAACTGTTCGAAAGATTCTCATTAACACTTTTCTCAATAATATCCAACAAAAATGAACACATTGATACAATTTTCGGAAAGGAGTGTCGAATGTTAGGACATTTGAATAATATTTTGAGCTGTCCTGAAGTTGCACGATAATCCAAAAGCTATAATAACGAAACTAGTTCCTCCTTGTAGTTATTTCCTTGTAGTTTATCCTCTGCGGTTATTTTAACAGTTTCATCAACTCCCCAAATAATGTGTTAGTAACATATATGAACATTTGCGTTGCGAGCGGTTTTAACTACACTGGTTTGGACGGATCCAAATCGAACAAATACTGCTTGATGCTTTTATGTTCTTTGTTAATCGAAGCTGGATCAATTATCGGTCGTTTTTCAATTATATGATTGGGAGATCTAATTTGGGCGAAACTGGCCAATGGGCGAAGGGATTGTTGTGAGATATTACGTTGCACAGAGCGACTTGAAGAGTTTGCGCTACAACTTGGTGATGCAACTGAGAGTCGTGTTGCGCACATGCTCCTGCCCCTCATATCTACCCATTTCGTCCTGCCCTCAGGATTTTCTTCCTCTTTTCTTGATATCATCTGTCCACCTTGTGGGGGTTTTCCTCTGTTTCGCCCATCTGCTCTTGGTCTCCACTTCAGTATTCTTTTAGTCTATCTTGAAACTGACATTCGTGCCACGTTCCATTTTAACAATGCGTTGCGCACTACCACACCTGCCACTCTTGTTATTCGGCGTAGGTCTTCGTTTTTGATATTATTCCTAGTGTAACGGCAACGAACCGTTCCATTTTTATTTTTCAATTTACGAGGGCATTACAATAATTACGCAAATATTTTCTGACAATTTCCGAAAATATTTTATTAGGGTCGATAATGTAATCCTCAAGCAGATCAAGAAACATTTGTATTTTTAATTGTTTCGAGAGTATATTACAGTAATTATCCAAATGTTTTCGAACGAATTTCCGAAAACATTATATTAGAGTCAATAGTGAAACCCTCGGGAAAATAAATATTTTTTTCTCCAAAGAATCAGTAATAACCAAAGCGACAAATAGCCTAATAGAGAAAAATAATCACCCCCAGATGAGGGACCAGTATACCTGGACATAATATAAATACCTGAACCCCCAAATAAACAAGACAGTCAGCGAAGTGACACTAGTTCAGTCAGTGGACTCAGTCACACCGGTCCAGCCAGTGGACCCAGTCAACCAGACTCAGCTAGTTCAGACAGTCAGCGAAGTGACACTAGTTCAGTTCAGTCCGGCCAGTGAACCAAGTCAGACGAGCACAACCAGTTCAACCAGACTCATCCAGCAGCTAGTTCAACTAGATTCAGCCAGCAGTCAGTCAACCAGACCTGTCGAGTCCAGTTCAGAGAGTCCAGCTCCAGTCCCTCAACAGTGTTTGTATCTCTTGTATATTTGTATATATCGTCAATGTAAATAAATTCCTCTGCAAACCGTGAGTGATATAAATATTCCATGGCTCTCACATCTCACACCCACACTAGTTTATATTGACTACTATTTTTTACGTGCATTGTCTGTGTAGTCTCGTTTGTTTAGTTTTGTCTACCTAGTCTTATTTGTCTAGTCTTGACTGTCTAGTTTCGCCTTATAGTCTTGTATGCCTAGTCTTGTCTGTCTAGTCATGTCTGTCTAGTCTTGTCTGTTAATCTTGTTTCAGAGGGACAGCCTAATGAGGGATGTCAAGAAGTTGTTCCTAGTATATGAGTGAGTAAACTGGCTGGAACCCAACGAAGGTCAGCGCCCATTTTCTCTCCGGTCAAGCCGGATGAGGGAGAGAAAAGCGCCGGGTCCTGATGGTGTTCAATCTGCAAACTTAATGGGATAGCGAAGATGTTTTAGAGTATGATCGGAGGTAGGATAAATGAGAATCTCGAAGGGCATGGGGTCTTCCAGTGCAACAAAGCAATGATACGATTGATAGAAAGAGAGCAACGTTATACTGGTCCGTGGGGTTCCTGTAGCTAGGCTGCGCTTGCAACACTGGTAATGATGCTTTCAATTTGTACCTATGGCGTAGAATCATGGAAACTTTGAAAGTGCAGGTGGTAGCTTCCTACCATTGAAGGATGGTTTGCAGCTACTTAAATGATAGGGAGATAGTGACTGTGGAAGGAAAAACCTTAAAGCTTATTGTGGGTGTTCCGCAGGACTCGGTTCTTGGGCCGACAATGTGGAACAAATTTTATGATGAGGTTTTGATATTGAGGCTGTTAGACGGGGTTACACTCGCCGGATACGCTGATAATTTAACGGTGACGTGGAACTGACAGGTGGATGGGGTAAAGGAGGCTTGCTCTGGCTCACAAAGCCGAGGCGGTCTTGCTAATTGTTAGAAGAAAACTGCGAGAACTAACTGTGCTGATGGGGACAGTTGACCTACTGGCTTGGGATACTGTGAGGTTTCGCTTAAGCTCTACCTCAATGTACCCGAACAGGTCATCCGAGTGGTGAGCAAGGCAACAGTGCCCTTGGATGGCTGATGCCCAACGTGGGTTAGGCCAACGGTCCGACCTCCAAAGGAAGGGTTTTGAATACGGTCGTACACTCGATTCTACTATATGGAGTGCCGGCATGGATAAATTGCTTCAGGATTGAATGTTACAGATCGAGACTGATGAGAGTGCAGTTTTAGCAAGGCACAATTATTATTCGAGAATGATATATCTAGATTTTAAAGAAATTCTTCTATTCATTTCTGTTTCGCAACCGTGTATGTATAAAATTCATAGATTAAATAATATTTAAATAAATCAGCATCGTTTTCTCATAACTGTCGGTTAGATATGTTTTTGTAAAAAAATCTATAACGAACATTGCATGTTAACATTTTCAAGAATTTTAATTGACTTTTTTTGTAAATAATTTATACTAATTAGCGACATGGTGTCCGGGTTCGAATCCTTCCAAAGCAAATGTTTTTCTAAAATTTAGGTCACAAAAAGCTAACAAATCAAAAAGGTTGATTATTTTATTTATATAAATAGCAGAATTGTGATTAGAATTGTTTGGTAAATTATTTAAATTTAGTAATTTCAGTTGGAAGTCAAGGCTACAGTAAATATGTATTAGAACTAATGTATAAGAATCTAAAGAATAAGAATCTAAAGTATAAGAACCCAAGCTAAATATATAAAAAAAAATGTGATGATTCATAATAATGATTTTTTTAATTTATTTACTCTTAATTACTTTAGACTTAATAAACTTTTTTATATACCAACTTTGATTTATTCGTTCAAGTTTAATTTCCAGGCTACATGGGAAACAAGCGATATTGCATAGTAATTAATAAACGAAACGAGACTGGCAAGTAACAGAAGTCTAATCCATCGTATTTGTAATTGAGAACGGTTGTCAAGTATTACTTTACTAATTTACTCCTTCTATTTAACACGGTGTTTCTATGCTGAGTCTTAGAAAGTGTTGTAGAATGTTGCTGACACCTTACCGCCGAATACCATTAGTATTCATCTCGAGTCGCGCCGCGCAGTAAACATAAATTGTTTTCGGATATTTGTACTCACTGCTAGAGATTTTGTTACTTGGAATTTTATAAAACATAAGATTTTTTGTTTTTTAATTTCTGGGTAAAATGTAAATAATTGTAAATGTTAAAACTGTAGAGTGTGGTTTTATAAACATTTCGTATAAATAAGATAATTAATTATCTGATAAAAACATTTTTTAAGGAGAAATTTAATTATGAGATAAATTTTACATTTATTTAGTTTCTTTAATTACTAACATATTTCTCTAATTCTGAAAAATGAAAAGGTAAAAACACGTTTTATCAAGATATAATCGTAGGAAGTAAATATAGATTTGGCATACTAGCTAGTTTTTTTCAATAATTAAAATTTGCTGTGGAAATAAAAATAATTAAGTAATTACCATTATTGAGATATCAACTGTAATAAATAATTTTGTTATATAATTATGTTAACTGGAATAGTTATGTTTTTCGAATGTTGCTTCTTGCTAACAATAAGTTTTAATTTATAATAATCTTTTAGTTAGTTTTAACTTTGTGTCAGTTTGATTTATCCGTAATTATTAAAAAGCAGTTTATGGAATAAAATTATGTTTATTTCTCATAATTTTTTAATAATTTTGTGAAGAAATTTAAGGATTGATCATTTTGGCAACGATTAGTCTATCTACTGCAGTTCAAAACAATGCAAAATCACTGTCAAACCTCGATAACTCGAAATTGAATAAACAATAGTTTTACTTCGAGTTATTTATTTTTCGAGATATTTTTGTATTAGTTTTGGAATTCACTGCACATTAATTTTGTGTTCTGAATGTATTATATGCAGGGCCATACCAACACAATGGGCTGTTTGAGCTACAGCCCAGGGGCGCCGTAACTTAAGGGACGCAACGAATGTAGAGATGAGGAATTTTTAAATTTGCTTAAATATCTACATCTCAATTACTAAATCCGGGAAAGGATTAATGCACCCCGAGTGTAAGACCTCTGAGTGAGGTAGCGTTCGTGGCTCGCGCTCGCACTTTTCATGCATGTGGGTCATTTGGATTCGTCAGAAATTTTATTTGTCACTTGTTTACATGAAATAAGTGGAAACCTAGATCGGGATTTCGTTCGTATATGTGTATATTCAGAAATATATACATTTTTAATTTTGGTAGTTTGCAGGATTCAGTAACATTTAACGTTCATTATCTCCAGTTTTACTAAATGGATCGTTCTCGATCTTCCACTATTTAACACCTTATTAGGTCAGCTTCTTAATCACATGGTGGAAGTATTTTATTATTGTTAATTAATATAAAATAAAAACAATTGAATTGTTCAAATGATGTTTTCATGCACATCCCCAAGTCGCATGAAATTGAAAAAAATACCATGTATATGCCATAGGTCCTAGTCTAAAAAATGCATGTTTCAAAAAGGCGGGGTCTCTATTCAATCAGAAGATATTAAATAATTTCAAGCGCGCGGATATAGTTCCAACGGATTCTTGATCACATTGGCGCTCATTTCTTGCTAATACGTCACGTCATGTGAATAGAATATACATTATTCAGAAAGATAACAAATAAAAAGTGACCCTCATTATGTCATTGAAGCTTCTATAATATAATGATTCTAGTTCTATGAAGAAAAAAATTTGAATATTAAGATAGATCAAGAGACGATATAATTATTAACACATTTATTTTCGATGTACAAAATACTATTTAATCTTCAACGATATGTTACAAAGAAAGTAATTATTTCATAATTTTATCTTGAATGTTCCTGCAAAGAATAATGTTTTGCTTCTGTTTTTTTTTTTCTGTAATCGGTATCATGCAATGGTATGTTAACGTCCCTTTCACCGTTAGAGCCATTTTGAATCTTGCCTCTAATATTTGTTCTTCTTCATTATATTCTTTATCCTCTACAAATTTCAATGAAATGTTAGGAAGTGACTCAATTGCCCATTCGAATAATTCTTTTGGCGTTTGGATTGGATTGGCTATTCTTTGAAGACTAGTTCTAGCAGCTAACATTTTCAAAGTCCCACCCAGGTCATCGCACGCACCTTTGCCCTGAGAAGTTGGAAAAAAGTGCCTGCAGCTAAACCAAAATCTTTTAGGTGATGAGTGAGATTGACAAAATTTTTTCTGTTTTTGTATTGCGCACTTGCCCCATCAGAAAAATATGTAATTTTCTTAAAATTTTTCTTTATAAAATCTACTAAATGGTGCAAAAACGGTGCAAACATTCGGATATAATTACGAAACTTTTCATTCGAGTTTCGCCGTCAGCGTGCCTGTAGTAGATTGCAAATGGGTGCAACAATTCCTTTTACGGCATTTTGAACAACAAAAGTATAGTTCTCAGAAAAATCACAGATTAGAATGCACTCGTTTTCTGTCAACTCGTTTTTTTATTCTTCATAAAATTGTTTTGTTTTTTAACAAGCTATGAGTGCAGAAGTAATTTTTCTAAACCGGTCTTTAATTTTTGGAAATATTCGTCCACTGGTGATATCATAACTTGTAAAGTGGTCCTATCAACATTAGTCCATTGTCTGTAAGTAATTTCGTCAATGTAATTAAACTCGAAAATGTTTTGTAATTCGTCGATCAAATCTGTTGCTCCAGGACACTCAGAGCACGTTCCAAAATAACAATTTGTTGATGCTTCAACGCAAATCATACGGCTCAAACAGTCATGATAAGTTTGCATTGGGTTCGGTGTATCGGCTGTCAGGTTTTTTATATTCGAACCTTCGATTAATAATTTTACATTTTCATGGATAGCACAAACACATAATGAATGGGTACTTGCACCGGCTAGCGCGCAATATATTGGCCTCAAAGATGCGATTTTGGAAAAACTACATTTGACTTTAGGATAATTTTCTTTGAATAACTGATGAAGCTCTTTCAAATTCACTAACAATAATCGTTTTTGCAAGTGAATGCGTTTATTGTCTGCTTTGACCGACACATAATCTTTTTGCCACCATTCGGTCTTGGAAGAACGCCGACTGGGATTCCTTCCAATCCTCAATCTCTCTCTCCCTTCTCGCTCCAAACATCAACTCTGACCTAGACCTATCCTCCGCCATAGACTCCCTCACCTACTCAATCCACTCAGCCATAAATACAAGTGTCCCAACGAAAGTCATCCCTCTCGACCGTCTCCCAATTCCTAGCTTCATAGTCTCCCTTATCAAACAAAAACGCATCCTCTACCGCTCTTACAAAGTCACTCACGACCCCCTCACCAAAGCTTCCTGGAACCGCCTTAACGCCCTCATTAAACTCAAGCTCGGTTCCTTCCGCGAATCCTCCTGGATCGCTGCCACCTCCAACCTCAACCCCAAGGACGGCGGCAAATTCTGGAAAGCCCTAAACACGCTTACTGGCCGCAACCGCCGTCCTAACCACAATCTCCTCGTGGGGAACAAGATCCTCACCTCTTCCCCCGACAAGGCCCAGGCCTTCGCGTCCCACCTCGATAAGGTTCACCTTCTCTCTTCACCCCTCTTTAATCAACCCTTCTTTGTCGAGACGACCAATCTCATCAAACTCTCTCCATTTTCTCCTCTACCATGGTCTCCCCAAGTCATCCCAATGATAGACGCTGATGAACCCTGCACCACCCCCATAACAACTGACGAAGTCAGATGCGTCCTCGCCAACGCCAAAACAAACTCCGCCCCCGGCCCCCACGGCATCCCCTGGATTGTCCTCAAACACCTCCCTGAGTCAGCCATCGAGTTCCTCTCATCCCTCTACAACGCCTGCCTCTCCTCCGGCACTTTCCCTGCCCAATAGAAAAGTGCTCACACCATTATGATCCTCAAACCAGGCAAAAACCCCAAATCCCCGGACTCCTATCGACCAATTTCCCTCCTCTCCACCATTGGGAAGGCTTTCGAAAGAATCCTCTCCCAACGGCTCCGCACCTTCTGCGACTCCCACCACCTCATCCCCAACCACCAGAGCGGCTTCATGCCCAACAGATCCACCCAACACTCCATCCTCAACCTCACCTCCAGTCTAGCTATCTCCCACAATTCTGGTCAGGTCTCTGTTGCCCTCTTCCTCGATATACACCGCGCCTTCGACACCATCTGGCACGACGGCCTGATCAAAAAACTTATCCTCCTCCAATTCCCCTGGCCTCTAATTCGCCTCGTCCACAACTTCCTCAACTTTCGTTCCTGCCGGGCGAAGCACGGCGACTCACTCTCGCTGCCCATCACTCCTGCCGCGGGTATCCCCCAGGGCTCTGTCCTGTCTCCCCTCCTTTTCAACCACTTCTGCCACGACATTCCCACCCCAACCTTGCCCGACTGCCATCTCCAGCAATTCGCTGATGATACCGTGGTCCGGGCCTCAAATCGCCTGCCCAAGGTCGCTGCTTCCCGCCTAAACTCCCACCTAAAAACCCTGGAGGCCTGGATGAGCCTCTGGCGCATCCAGATGAACCCCAAGAAATCACAACTCGTCTTCTTCCCCTATCTAAGGAGTGCTCTTCCCTTCCCCAACATCCGACTCCATGGCGAAAAAATCAAACCTCAACCCTCCGCCACCTATCTAGGCACCATCCTACACAAATCTCTCCGTCAACCTACCAACACCTCCCGCTGCATCAACCTAATGCGCAAACGCTTTCGCCTTCTATACTGCCTTCGTAGTCGCCTCGGCGGCTGCTCCCCCAAAGTCCTCCTCTTCACCTACAAAACCTTCGTAAGACCAATCCTCGACTATCAAGTCTGCGCCCCTTTCCCTCAGCCATGAATCCCACCTTCGCCGACTTCTGGCTTTCGAAAGATCCTGCCTCCGCCGCATATTCCGCCTGCCCCCCAATTTTCCATCCTCCCCCCTGCCCGAAATCTCCAACATGGTACAATTCGACGTCCGCCTCTCCCGACTGCAAGTTCGCTTTTCCTCGAAAATTATATCGAATCAACCCCCAGTTCTCTCCATCTTCCAAAAACCTCCTGTCACGATTCGTCACAAAATCCCCAAACGCAAGATCCCCATCCCGTACCTAAAACTCCTATCTCATTGCACCACCGAACTCCCACCCGAGCTATTTTCCATCCTCAACTCTGCTCCCGCTGCATTCAAATAAATGACCATCCAAACCTAAGAAATTTAAAAAAAAAATTTTAAAAAAAATAATAATAATAATGATAACAATGAATAACAATGAATAACAATGAATAAATAGAAAAAATAAAAATAAGCTAAAAAAAAAAAATAATAAACAACAAATAATAAGGGAAAATATAAATAAATAAATAAAACAAACGATAATAAAAAAACAAATTAAAAAAGAACCGGTCCCAACCAACCAGGAGTAATAAAACAAAAAAAACGGCATCCTCGAACTCCGCACCCAACGCCCCTTCAAGTCGTTCTATCATCTACATCCACACCCAGGCTGAAAAGGGTCATCCCCTACAACAGCCCTCCCCCTTCGGGGGGAAAAACCATGATTATCGATCGATCGATCTTTTTGCCCTGGCATCATGAGGCTATTCTCATCCAGTTCATAAAAGCTGATTGTTAATTCAACTCTTCTTTTTCTATGGACGGATGACTCTTCGGGCTAGGATCGGCTAAGATTCCTTTTTCTTCGGCAGTTTTCTTCGCAATCGTTATCATGTGAGTCGTAGCAGAAGGAAATGATATAAAATTGTTCGAAAATACCATTCTTTAAAAATAGCCAAAATTTTAATTTGTATTGCACGTTTCGTGGTTGAGTTGAGTTTGCCTCTTAAAATCTGTAAAATATAATTACCATCATTTTCGTCAACGCTATCATTCACATTAATCGCAGTGTGGAAATTCTTTTCTGACATTGCTTCTGATAGATTTTGAATTTTATCCTTTGAATACACCTTTTGAGAAAGTTTCTTCTGTTTAACTGGTGAAGTTCCAATCAAACCCAAACCCTTGTGATGAAGCGATTGATGCAGTCAGCATCAATCACTTCATCAATTACTTCTCTGTCTCTTTCGAACGATGCAGGACTTTCCGGGATGTGATCCACGTCCCCATAATCTTTTCAAAATCATACGTTTTGGGAATAACCAAGAAAACATTATTTGAACAATTTAACCCTTATTATTTTATATTAATTAGCAATAAAAAATATTATTAGCACGCGACTAAGAAGCTAACATAATAAAGAATAAAATAGGGAAAAAATGAGAATGATCCGTTCCGTAGAACCGGAGAAAATGAATTTTGAATATTCGAGAATCCAGCTAACCAACAAAACGCAAAATGTACATATTTTGAGAAATACACATTTCCGAAGAAATCCTGATATACGTGTCTTTTGAATGAATAAGAAGGTGCTGGAAAAATAATTGTATGTCATTCAAAAATGTGATAATTTTTGTTTTGTTCAAATCCGTACGATTTGCGTTGTAAGTGCCCGATACAACATATGAATACAAGACATTTTTATAATTAAAACTCGTGCAGAACTGCAGGTTGCATTTTTGTAGTTTTAATTAAGTTTTTAGGGTTCTGCACCTCATAAGGAAAATGCAACCCTTATAGGATCACTTTGTTGTCCGTCCGTCTGTGTGTCTCTCTGTAAAGACCCTTTTTTTTCAGGAACGCGTAAAGGTATCAAGTTGAAATTTATACTAAATACTCGCGTCTACGGTGTCTTTTAGTTGTGAAACAATCAAACTTGTAAGTCAACTCGATCAAAATATATGACTGCTTTTGTCGCATATTTTGCGATTTCACAAGGGAATCAAAACCTATAGGGTACTTCCCGTTGACCTAGAATCATGAAATTTTGCTAGAGCAAGGTCTTACAGCACATGTGAAGGAAAAATCTGCCCTAGGGCGCTAATTGGTTTAAAGCCCAGGTCGCCAAAATTGATAAGAACGGCCCTGAGTATATGTGGCATAAATGTCGATAGAAATCTTTCTGATCAGACATTTTAAACACCCCTTTTCACATCTTCTCCAACCATGACACCCTCAACTTCTTATACGATTTCATGCAAAAAAACCTTGGATCCAAAATTATTTCCTGACTATAATTTGACTACAACTTCCTTGACCTCCAGCTATTTAAAATTATTAGAAGTACACCGTTTGAGTCTTAACATAGTTAAGGTGTTTAAAGAGTTTGTGATCTCAATTAGAATATGTAACTTGTATAAGGAGTGTACAAATATATTTTAGAAAATTGCATGGCGGATAAAACTCAAGGGTACGTCTGGTGTGAGTTGAAAGAGGCTATGTTTACTCATAAAAATTTGGTAGCATTAGACGGAAGCTTGGAGTTTACACCAAGCTTGCATTCCCACGACGTAAGTTTTAATTGTATAAAAGCTTTGAAAATTTAAACTGGCCATTGAATCTGAGATAACTAAACTTAGGTCATTACAAAATTACTACGATTCCCCATTTACCATCCAGTTATCTTCACACTTCCAAGTATTAATCCTCCGCAACAAAAATCGAACAACTCAACAAAATCAAAGAGCCTGATTTAATAACAAACTGTCTCTTCGACTTCAACTCTCTACTGCCGTCTGGAAGAAGGAGCGAATTCCAGAGAGTATACCTAAGGAAACCTGGTTAAGGCACTATATGGTTCTATTGGAAGGAGTGGAGATAAGGGTGGATCGAGGGAAAGACTGCTGAAGAAGTAGGTGAAGAAGAAATTACGGCCGGGGAAGTACACCAGATAATTGCAGCCTTAAAGCAGAAGAAAGCGGCAGGACCGGACGGAGTTGAAAATGAAGCGTGGAAGTTGGTACCAGAGAAATGTATCGACAAGCTAACGGAGGAGTTCAACAAGATATGGAAAGGGACAAAGGGTATTCCAGAGAGCTGGAAAGAGGGGATAATACAGGCAATCCACAAAAATTGGGACAAGGAAAGGGTGGAGAATTACAGGGGGATCATGCTGATGAACTCGTACACTCGTACCTACAAAATGCTCGCCAAGATTCTAGAAGGGCGGTTGAGAAAAGAGGCAGAGGAAAAGCAATTAATACCAGAGGTGCAAGCAGGATTCAGAGAGGCAAGAGACACAGTCGAGCGACTCATAACGCTTAGATTTATAATTGATAAGGAAATTAGATCTGGGAGCCTTTTTGCTCTTTTTATCGACCTGAACACAGCGTATGATTCCGTAGATAGAGGGAGATTGTATGAATGTTTGGTTAAAAAGAGTATTTCGGAGAGGGTGAGGAGGAATGTGAGGGAGGTGTATAGGGAAACGGTGTGTAAGATCAGGGTGAATGAGTGTGTAACGGAATATTTCGAGATTAAAAAGGGCCAGAGGCAGGGATGTCCACTGGGCCCGACACTTTTCAATTTCTATGTGGCTGAGAACAAAGGTGTGGAGTTTAGCATACGCTGTTGATGAAGTGGTATTTGCCAAAACATCTAGGGAATTGAGAGAGATGATTGAAAGGGTGAGAGGGTTTTTTGAAAGGAGAGATTTGAGTGTGAATGTGGAAAAAACTAAATGGATGCGGTTCAAAAGAGGTGGGAAGTTCAAGAAAGAGCGGTTTGAATGGAGAGGGAGGGAAATCGAGGTTTAAGTATCTGGGGTATGTATTTTGAAATAGAGGTAGCAATATAAAGCATGTGGAGTATGTAGCGAAGAAAGCGTGGGTGGCAGCTGGGCGAGTCTGGAATGAATGGAGGAATAAATTCGAAGGAAACTTCAGGGCGGCTGAGACGGTGTGGAAGGTGTGTGCGAGAATCATTTTATTGTATGGCTTAGAAGTCTGGCAGACGAGAGAGGAGGACAGGATAGAGAGAGTCCAGTTAAAGTAAAAAAAATCCTGAAGCTTGATAGGTCGACACCTAGTTACATCGTCCTCCAGGAGGTGAATTCGTGCAAGGTGGTAGTCTTCGCAGCAAGAAAGATCATAAGGTATGAATATAAGGTGAGTGAAATGGGAGATGAAAGGTTGATAAAAGAGGTTTTTAGAATGGTAAATCGAGTGGGTGGAGACGGTATGAAAGGGAGTGATTGGGGTAAGAATAAGAGGAAATTGTATGAAAGTGGTGGTATATCTGGTGAGGGGCTCGAAACGCTAAAGCAGGAGAGGGCACTGTGGGCCGAAAGGTTGGTAGAACGTTTTGCAAGAAGTGGACCTACAGGAGCGGCAAAGCAAAATAGAAAGTAGTAATTTTCATACAGGGTATGTAAAGATACAGGTACATGGGCGGTTACCAACCTATTTAAGTGTAAATCAGGAGGACGATGCACAAGTCATGTTAGCAAGGTATAGGTGTGGATGTGAGGAGTGTGGAAGAAGATACTGGATGTGTGAGGAGCATAGAAGGTGTAGTATTTGTGGGACAGCAGAGGATATTTGGGAGCATTAGATGGAAGAGTGTACAAGGGGTGAATGGAATGAGGGAGAGAGGCGGGAAGAAGAAAATGGGAGGAATGTATGAATGATAGCGGAAAGGGTCTGAAACCGCTGAGACGGATAAAAAGATGGAAAGAGCAAACTGGTAACAGAGAAGGTGTATTATAAAAGCAGTGGAGTTTATTTTGTGTCAGTTACAGATATTTTTGTATTCTTATTTTTTAAATTTATATTTTTTTCATGTGGTTTCTATATGCCAGTAGGTTAATAAATAAATAAATAAAATACTGCCGTTATCAAACCTGCAACAATTACAAACTCTCTACTTGCAAAACAACCCCTTGGTCTACCACAAGAAATACCGAACGGAATCTTGCCAATATTTACACTCCGCTTTCTCGAAGAGGAACTTTTTACTGAATGGTGAAGCTCTAAGCAAGAGGAAATTGACAGTTCTTGGCTCTGTAAAACGTATGGAATCTTCTATTTCCACAACCACAACAAACACGGTGATAAAAATGTAACAGAAGAATGTTAATCAGACTTCCTATATGGAGATTATCACATGGAGCGTCGAATTTGTTCAGATTAATTATTTGCCTACGTTATTGGAACATATATACAACTCAGACAAGATAAATTTTTATATTCTATCATGAATAAATTGTCTAATATATAGTAATGTAATATTTGAGCGGTAAAATATTCGCTAAGTTTCAATAGTTGCCGGTAACGTTTGGAAATAAAGACATATTATATAAATATACTGCATAGTAGTGGACATTATTACAGTATTACAACATGAAATTGTAGATAAACTGTTTAAATGGGCCCTTTCTAAATTATTTATTGCACTACCAAATAAGCGTGCAGAAATTACGAGTAATAAACAAAGTGTTTCCATAAACGGACGTTGAAATTTCCTACCATTTAGGCGAATATTGTTCCGTATTAATAACAAACGCACCCAGAATATTACAACATATTCGTATAAAACCGAAATATATATTTTATACTGTTTATAATTATTCATCGACAAGTGTTACCGACAAGAATTATACATAAATAATATACCTTCAAATGATGGTTTTCTAATTGTTTATCATCTACAATTACGCTTTTCGTAATAACTTTATATAGAAGAGTTTAATGTTAATAAAATGGTTTGAAAAATATAAGATACTAAGATATTATTATAAGAACAGATAAGAAATTGAAGTCAGATTGAAGCCAATTGTTGGTAAATCACATATGTCATAAATAAGAGAAAAGATTAAATTGTATTAAAATAAATTACAAATAGGGGACAAAAATTGATGGTAAATGGAAGATGTGATATGAACTATGAATGAATGAAGAATATAAGACTATGCCAAATAAGTAGAATCAGATAATGTTTCCTTGACCAATAAGGATTAAATAATTCGTGTTTTTTTTATCTGCATGAGAAGTTTCAATGGTGGTTGTCTATGGCTTGACAGTTGAGAATGTCAAACTGTGTTGACATTTCTGTTCAGTAAGGTTCAGCAATTCATCATGAATCGTTTAACGCCATAAAAACTTCCAAATTCTGGAGATTTGCTTGAAAAAACTCTCTTGAACTACTATTCTCACTTGAAAAAAATTAATCTGTTTGCGAAGTTCATAGAGCACTTCCATTTTACGGTCAACATAATTGGCCTAGTGAGTAAGCAACTCGTGCAGTTATTGATCATTTTCGCACTAATTACTCGTCTCGAGTCAAAATCAACGAGACAAAGAAATGTGCGTACCAAAGAACTGCTGCTGTAGCGCTGAAGAAAAAGTGTTGAAGAAGACGCCGCAATGTTGATTCGTCGCCGTTCTCAATTTTCGACTACACGGAAAATTTTACGTAAGGATCTTGGCTTACGTGCTTATAAAATACAGCTCGTGCAAGAATTAAAGCCAAATGTCCATCGTTTAAGTGGCATTTTTGCTGATTCGGCTAATTAAAAACTGTCCGAAGATGAGCATTTTTACCGAAGAATTGTGTTTAGTGATAAAGCTCATTTCTGGTTAAATGGCTTCGTCAATAAGCAAACTTGCCGTATATGGAGCGAAGACAATCCTCAAGCCATTAACGAACCACTGGCTGTTTGGTGCTCAAACTGTTTGGTCCTTATTTCTTTCGAAAGGAGCTGCCGTTACGGTGAATGACGAGTGCTATCGAGCCATGCTGACTGATTTTTTGTTTCCAAAAATAAATCACCTAAACATCGACGACATTTAGTTCCAACGAGACGGCACAACTTGCGATACACCGCGCTTAAAAAGTAAAAAATTCAATTTATAGCAAAATCAATTTGGTTACAACTGTATTTCCTGAAGTGGTCCTGTTAGCTGGTTCTCTCGTTCATGCGACTTAACGCCTCTCGATTACTTTTTATGGGGCTATGATAAGTCAGTGGTTTATGCCGACAAACCAGCAACTCTTGAAGCATTGAAAGTCAATATTCAAGCCACCATTGACGCCATATGGCCAGATTTATTGGAAAAAGTAGTAAAAATTGTGTTGATCAAATGGACTATGTAACTCGTAGCCGCGGCGGATATATGCCGGTAATCATATTTAAAAAATAAATGCCATTAAATTATCTACCAGTTTATAATAATAAAAAACTACAAGACTAATTCTGTCTTGTATTATTATTTCAAGTTTTCAAGCTTTAAAAAAAAACAACCTATATTTGTTTGTGTCAAGCAGTCGAAATCTATATAGGCGTTAAACAATTAGACAGTTTATTATAGGTGACAGTTTATTTATTATAGGCGTTAAACAAACTAGACAGTTTTCCAAATGATTATGAAATTTTGAAAATACTCTCATAATATTAAAATAACCTTTTTGTAGTTGGATATTTGAGATTTTTAAGCAAAACTAAAGTGAGTGACGTGATGGGCACCATAGCAAAGAGGAAGTGGGCATGGACATGACACATCGCCAGACTGGATGCGACTGGACCAAGAGAGGTTTAGTGTTGAGACACAGAGCTGACACCCAGAGAAGATTCCGACCACCAAACAGTTGGGTAGACAACAGACAACACGGAGAACGTGACTGGATGAAACGGGCACAGCACCGTCAGGAATGGAGAAGATGGGAAGAGGCCTGTATCCAAGAATGGAGCACGAAAAGGCTGCCATGACGATGATGATGATTTGAGCTTTTACGAAGCCGCAATCGTTTCCATTGTGTACTATCAACAAACTAACAAATAAAGAGATGATTTGCAGCAGATATGTTCGGAATTGATGAAATCTAAAGATTTCATAATGACAGTGCTAATCAGCTCATCATAAATTATTGAAGGCTGTGTGGGATTATCATTCTTATCGTGTTCTGTAAAAAAAATTCCGATGCTAAACCCGTGAAGATAGTAATGTCAATCAGAGTTGGGAAAGTTTTCCTGCAGATTTTCTAAGTGAATTGCAGTTAAATTGTATCCTAGAAAATGGCATACGGTTATTGATCAACCGCTAGTCAGAAGTTATTGTTGCTTGGTTGAGGTTATCCTTTTTATCGTGTTCTTCAAATAGTTTTGTGAAGTTAAAACCTTGCAGATGACAACGTCAATTACAATTAGAGGTTTTTTAAGTGGATCCTTGAAATGGCCAGGATGATGGCAAATGATTATTGAACAAGATATTTTATGGATTGCTTAATGAAATTATTTCTTGTAATAAAAATGTACTTTTATTACTATTCTAATTTTTATTATTTTTATTACTTTAATATTCTTCTAATTTATTCTAATAACGAAGACGACAAGAACGTGGAAGTAACGTGAAGAGCATTTAAAATAATTATAGGTGAAGCGGCCAGAAGAGTATGAGAAACAAGTAAAGAAAACCGATACAAGAAAACAAACAGCTTGGTGGAGTGAAAAACTTGTGCTTGTAGATTGTATTATTGGTGGTGATGACTTGTACTGCGCCCTTCGTAGATCTATTGTACCCCACCGTCTTCCTCTAAACGTTGGTATACTTACCCATTTAGAGCGCCTCCTCTAATCCTGATTCCTTTACGAATTTCAGGATCTGGGTGGGATTCAAGGACTGCAACTCCTGTGCGTTCAAGCAGTAGGCCCCAAGATACATTAGTCTCCTGCGGAGCAGTGCTCCGCAGTCTTCGATCAGATATATGGGGGTTTCCTCTGCCGAACCACAGTATTTGCATCTGTCATCTTCCTCTAGGCCTAGAGTATTGAGGTGTTTTCTAAGTCTGCAGTGTCCCGTCCGGACTCCTGCCAGAATTCTAAGCTTGTTACTGTTTAGTCTCAGGCAAGATTTTGTTCTTTTCTGGTTAACAAATCCCAGCATTGCTTTGGATTGTCTCAACCCTGGAAGTTATTTCCAGGTTTACACTGTTCTCTTATTTCTTCATCTAAACTTTTGTGAATGGTGTTCAAACTCATGCCGCAAAGGGTCCCGGACCTATAAAGGGATTACTGGACCCCTCGTTTGCTAGGTGATCGGCTTCTTCGTTTCCGTCTATACCAGTGTGTCCTGGTACCCAGTATAGCGTTACATTATTTTCTCTGCCAAGCTGGTTTAGCTTTCCCACACAGTCCCATACCAGTTTGGATCTGATGGTGTAGGAGCTAATGGCCTTGATGACTGCTTGGCTGTCTGACACGATAGCAATTTGTTTTTTGCGATAATTCCTGTCGAGGTTGGGAATGTCCATTGGGAATATTCCCATGGATTTGAAGTATTTGGTACGAGGTCCAAACACTCCTGCACCAGTACCTTCCATTGTCTTCGAACCATCTGTATACCAATTGGTAGCATTTTGCTCTATGTACTATGCTGAGGATTCGTCGCTCCAATCGGCTTTACTACTGCACATTGCTGTGTAGTTTTCTCGAAATGGTATGCAAATACCTTAAGTCTTTTGGTACTTCCATCCAGGAGATTTTGGCAGCGAGTCTGTTCCGATCTCTGCTCCAGATTATTTTACCCTTGCCTATTCCTTCCTTGCTGAAACTTACAATCGCCGATCTGGCGGCCCTCTCCACGACAAGGAGCAACGGAGTCAGATCCAGCAGCAGTTTCATTGCTGCTGTCGGGCACGACCCCATCGCCCCCGTGATGCAGATACACCAGTCTTCGAATCTTTTAAGCTGCTCCCTCATAGAGGCCAGCTTGGTTCTTCTTCCCCACGCAAGTACCCTTGAATGAGTCTGCTCCTTGAAATGAAAAATTTAGAGATCAGGTTAAAGAAAATAAGCGCAAATTGAAGTAATAGCTAAACGAAAAGACGGAAGAAAGTTATATCGACTATAAACAAGAAAGACAGAAATTAAAAGACATAATTATAAGAGCAAAACAAGTCCTGGGAAGCATTCGCACATAACATAGAAGATAACTTTAAGAATAACTAAGAACCTACGAAGTATTCGAAAGGAAGAAATTAGAGCAATAAAAAAAGGTAAGGTAGAACTGATTATGAAAAAGGAGGAAGTTATGGAGAGATGGAGAAACTACTTTACTCAATTACTAAATAGGCGCTATGTATCGGTCAAGGAGGAAGAGATACAAGAAGAAACGGTCAAGAAAGAACAGGAAGAAGCCACAACATACACAGCAGAGATAGAAGAGGCAATTAGAGGAATGAAAAATGCTAAAGCTCCAGGAATCGATAAAATAACAATGGAAATGGTCAAACGTGAGGGAAAGGAAATTATAGACTCACAAGACTATTCACTCTAATATGGATTCAAGAAGTAATACCACAAGAACGGGAGATTGGACTAATTCTTCCAATTTACAAAGCAGGAGACTAGAACGTGAGACCAACTGTAGGGGAATATCATTGATAGGGACAATAATAAAAATATTTGGAAAGGTAGTAGAGAAGAGATTAAGGAAAGTAATTGAAAACGAAATGGAAGAAGTACTAAGTGGGTTCCGACCGGTTAAAAACACCCAACACCATATCTGTACACTAAAAACGTTTATAAACAGAGCAAACATAACGGGGAAAGAGCTATACATAGCATTCATGAAAAAGGCTTTTGATATGGTACTCAGGCAAAGAATGTTGGTAAGCTTGGTTAAGAAAGGTGTCGACCACAAACTAATTGTAAGACAAATGTGTATATGCATATATAAAAGAACAAAAATATAGTAATCATTAAAATTCAAAAATCTGAAGAATTTGAAACCAAACAGAGGGTCAGACCAGGAGGGAGCCTCAACCCGTTACTATTTATTGCGATCAGTGATGAAATGATAAAATAAGGGGAAAATAAAACAAAGGTCTACACATTGGCTACAAGAACATCATTAGGGTATACATAAGGATGTATGTGTGCATTTGCAGATGACATCGCAGTAATTGCAGGATCGGAGGAAGATCTAGAAGACAAACTGAAGATATGGCAAGACGAAGTAATGAATAATGGAATGAAAAGAACACAGAAAAAACGAAAATTGTAGGGATATCCAAAGATCCAATACAAACCAACGTAAGCCTGAACCAAAAACAAATACAACAAGTAAAAGAATACAAGTACTTAGGAATAGCAATAGATGAAATGGAAGCCAAGAAGTTGACATGAGCAAACGAATAAGAAACACAAACAAGTCATACCATGAACTAAATAAACTGATACTATACAAAGAAATAACGAGAACAACAGAAATGAAAATATATAAAGTAATATGTAGACCAACACTAACATGGATGAGAATCATGTGTATTAACACAACGAGAAGTAAGTAAAATAAGAGCCACATAAATTAATTAATTAAGGAAAGTAGATGGAGTAAATATAATGGAAAAAATAAGAAGTGAAGAGTTAAGGAAAGAACTGGAATCTAAAGGAATATAAGAGTTTTTAGAGAAAGACAATTGGGATGGTGGGGTCACCTAAAAAGAATGGACGTGAAGGCTCAAGTGAAAAAAGTATGGGAAAGCAGATTGCCAAAAGACAGGAGACGAGGGACACCAAAAAATCATGTGACGAGATAGTGTAAGGACTCATAGAAAAAAGAGGGTTACAAGTGAATGAAGCAAAGAAGATGGCGAAGGACCGGAAGAAATGGAAGGAATTAATTAAAAAGAATGTAAATTAAATAGAAAATTGCTTACACCCTAGCGGGTACAAAGTAAGGTAGAAAATATTCTAATAACAAAAAAAAAAACGAAAGTAGTTTCCGAACAGCAATAAATGCAAGATATTGAAGCTGAATTTGCAAAATTGTGAACGTAAGCTTTTTTCTTATATTTGTGAACAATTTTAAATATCCCACCATGCATATGCATATGTACGCATCAAAGGTGCGACACTTTTTTACCGCTGTGCCTCACAGAGTTAAATAAATTTAGAAAGAAGGGCTCGGTTACATAACACTTTTTCATATGGAATTTTCTCATATATTTACTATTATTCTCAACCATTACTTTGCAATTTATGTTTTCTTATATATTCGCAACTAATTATATATTGATAAATGCGGCGCTGTGCTCATATTTTCTATAAGAAATAATATTAACATCGAGGAGTGTCGATTCCTGCACTGCACACCCAAACAAAACGGAGCGTTTCTAATAAAATACACCTTCTTGTCAAGGGAATAAATTACGCCAGCGCTGAGCCAATCAGTGCACACTGATTATAATCCTATACCAATAAATATTAATTATGTTGATAAGCAGGTGTGTAACTGCTCTTCAAGTCCTGAAAGATGCATTTAGATAGAAGTGTTTCCAACAAGTTCAATAAAAATTGAATTTAGAGTTTTGAAATTTATCTGAACGGAGCTTGGAGGTGTATTCCGTCCCTGGCTACTGTTATGTTCAATGTCAAACACAATCACATATCTTTTATCGCCACCGTCTCTATCTATCGACTATTAGTTGGAGCGAGATGAAATAATGTATATAGATATTGATGCAATTTTATAATAAAGTGGTGTGGTATATGTCAGGCTTGTGCAACGTTGACGTAATCTGCAAAGCCCCCGAGCTGCCAATGTCCTTGTAGTTATACGATGTATCTGAGAAAACATTCACTTCACTTCCTGAATAATGTTTTTGCAGGCCGTTCTGTTCCACAAACGGTTTTTGTTTGTTTTAAACGTTATCTGATTGTTTTTATTGCACACCGCTCGGTGTTCTTCATCACAGTATCTATAGAGACATTAAACTAGTCGAGATCGTTATCGAGTACGTCATATATCGATTAATTGATTCGGCCCGGGCG
This sequence comes from Phosphuga atrata, assembly GCA_944588485.1. Lineage (NCBI taxonomy): Eukaryota > Metazoa > Arthropoda > Insecta > Coleoptera > Silphidae > Phosphuga > Phosphuga atrata. The sequence continues at coordinate 22,115,452 of OX155905.1, forward strand.
CGGATTATAAACACAAATTGATATGTTTGGAACAGGCAATCAAATTAATTTGACATTTTACAAATTATAATTTTATATTTTCGAAGATTAACGTAGTACCTCCGTGATTAATTTTCTGCGCTACGAAACTATTTTTTTTTACAAAACATCGCAAAAACTCGTCAAAATAATATAAATGAATTATATTTTTCTGCTAAAAACATTTACAATGAATTAATTAACATTGATTATTAAAGTAGTCCAATCATAATCTCGACCTGTTCCTTTTTACGAAAAATAACAATATATCATATTTTATTTCACAAACCTGGGTACCGTTATTGTTATAAAACGAATTTATTTAATATTTTGTTAGCGGTTTAATATTCCATGGCCTTGGAGTAATCAAAGGTAATAAATTCATTCCTCGAATATCTTATGTAACTGCTACAGATATGTTCATATTTCATATTTACTCGACAGCGTGTCACAACAATGTCACATTGAATTTAATAATAAATGTGGCAGAAAATGTAACAATAACGAAGATCAATCGCGAGAGATTATGGAAGCTTTTTAAAAAGATTTATGTGTTAACTTTAAAAAAGAATTAATTGTCATAGTTTTGAGATTCACAGTGATTTATTTTTAAGAGAACATTTTGGAATGAATTATTTATTAAGATTATTTCAAAGTAATTTCATTTCAGATAAACAGCCCAGTAGCTGGCCATGCACCAGTAGTTGGAATTATAATCATATTCACGTCCCTCAGGAAGCTGCCGACATTCTGGAAAAGAGACCCCGTATTGTGGTTCGCGCAAATCGAGGCACAATTCAATGCCTACCAAATAAAGTCAGACAACAAGAAGTACTACACCGTGGTGAGTGCCCTCGATTGTAATGTACAACAATTTTCCGATGTGATCTTGAACCCTCCAACCACGAATAAATACGAGGAGTTAAAAAACTAAGATTATGGCAGTCTTTTCTGATTCGCAAGAGCGGAAACTGCGCAAGCACCTAAAAGAAATCGAATTCGGAGATCGAAAACCATCGCAGTTACTACACGAAATGAGAGCATTCGCAGGTACGAGGATAAATGAAGATATCCTCAAGGCAGTTTGGCTGCAGCGGATGCCGACGAATGGAGCCGCAAGGCCTGAGTTCAAATCCTGGACATGGTAAAAATAAGCCACCTTTCTCCTGTAAATGGCTCTGGAAAAGTCATCACAGTACAAATCTTCCTGGAAACCTTCCCGAATATTGGCTCGCCAACCACGTTTAAAACTGTAAGGGCTCCCTACACTTGTGTCTAAGATCAAGACACCAAGCACACGTGTAGGCTGTGGGAGGAGGTCGAAGGTCCTACATGGACTATAGCACCAAGACGAGAGGATGACGACGAATGTACAGTTAGTGCTTTCGGCGAGTGAAGACGTTGTTTCTATTGAGAAAATGGCTTCGATTAACAAGCTAACAGAAATCAACGTGGTGAAACACCTCAACGCCAGCTCCATCCTTGTTGCCCAGTTCGACCAGCTCGATACCTTGTTGGGGGAGCTATCCATCGTACAAATGGCACAACCGTCAATCAAACAGGGGCGTTTGAGCAGCCATAGCCAAACACGATATATTTACGAGTTTTGGTGATAAGGCAAAGAACCACCCTGCGGCCACAGCCCGGAATCAAAAAACTGATATTTCCATCCACACAGGGGGCAGTGTGCGATGGCATAACGGAAGAAACACATCGCTTGTTATTTAATCGACACAATTGCAAAGGCAACTGTTCAATTCTGTCAACACCCTGATTGCAGCTAACGAAACCCTTATCTAGACTTACGGCGAGGGGTTATTAACTTTGTTTGTAATTAACCACGAACACTAAAACTCTTTTTTTTTACTTATCAAAATGAAACCTCTTATTGGATGACACTTTAATATAGTAGTTTAATAATTATAATCAAATTGTTTCAAAAAGATTTAATGGTCAATAGAGTTTAGCTTTTAGGGTTTAAAATTTAAAAAAATTGTGTGTACAGTTGTCGCAAATTGTTTTTTTTTTATTGCTTTGGTAAACATCTGCTTAAAGTATTGTTATGTCAGATAATAAAATTTTATTACATTTGAGAGAAAATTTTGTAATTTCTTATTGTAAATCTCAAATAATACAGCAATTTTGTTGTTAACTTGTCGTAAACTATGTTGAACAAATAGTTGTAAATCTGGAAAGTTTTATAAAAATAAATTTCTTTTTGCAACATTGTATTGATACAAATACAACATTGGCTTGATACCTGAACAAGTCTTTCATCCTTAATATGCATAGATTAGCCCCAATATGTTACTAATTTAGAATATTTGAAATATAAAATATAAAAAAAGGTTTATTTATATCAAAATAATGTAAAATGTTCCAAGAAACATTGCTTGTATATCAATAATTTTACATTCGGAAGAAGTTAGTTTGTAACTACTTAAGGTGGTCTAGGAGGAATATAGATTTGGGTTTTAAATATTTTGGAAATTAAACAAGAATTAATTAAAGTAATCAGCGGCGTAACTAGGGGCGGGCCAGACGGGCGGCTTCCAGGAGTGCAATCCCCAGGGAGGCGCATTTTGCCTATCCACAGTCTACGATACAATAAACCATAAAACCCTGCTTATCAAAGTCTACAAAACCACAAAGGACTACAAACTAACGAAAGCAGTTCAATCAATACTCCAAAACAAAGGGTTTTATGTGGAACTTCAAAATAAAAAAAGCCGCTGGAGAATCCAAAGAAACGTTCGCCCATAAGGTATTGTTCTGGTCACCACTCTATTTAATATATATGTTACGGTAAAAGTACGTAGATTGGTAAATGTACACATATACCGGTATATGTGCACATTTGCCTTCTTGGTTGGTAAATGTGAATTCAACTTACATTTACTAACACCCTGATTATTCCGTTAGTTAGTATCACTAACTATTTCCGGCAAATGTGTATATACACCTAATGCTAATGGTAAATGTATAGAGATTTACTTTCACATACAGAGAGCATGTGCTGTTCGACAAAACTGCATTTTTAAGGTTATTGTTGTGTTTGTTAAGCTTTAGTTTGCGATTTTATTTCCTCTAATTGTTTTTATGAGCTATTTATATAATCCTTTTAAATATTATTATTATAAAATAGTCTTTAAATGAAATAATATAAATTATATCAAATACATTTTAACCTTAATATACAAGTGTGTTGTTATATTTATGAATTGGTAAAACCATACAACATTATAGATAATCAGATAAACTTAATAAAGACGGAACAAAGCTTGAATATATAAATATACTCAACCTTTCCGGAACTCTATAATACTAATGAGTCTTTTTAGGACTACCAAAAACAAATCTCTTATGAAATTTGTCCGTTATTCTATAGCTTTCAGTCCACCTTCGTGGCACTCAACAAAAACCATAAAAATAACATTGAGCTTTAAGATCATGTCTTTCCGATACCTTGAGTGGATAGCCATCTGTGGACGCGTTTCGAGATCTATCTCTCATCAGCACAGCTCTGCTTCCATAAACAATATTTTGTAAATCACTCACTTGAAAACCCATGTGGTGTTGGAGTTAGATGTTTTTAATTTTGACATTTTGTGAGAGAGACATGAACTTAGCAGGTTATTGATATAAATGATAAATTTTGAATTGGTAAAACCATACAACATTATAGATAATCAGATAAACTTAATAAAGACGGAACAAAGCTTGAATATATAAATATACTCAACCTTTCCGGAACTCTATAATACTAATGAGTCTTTTTAGGACTACCAAAAACAAATCTCTTATGAAATTTGTCCGTTATTCTATAGCTTTCAGTCCACCTTCGTGGCACTCAACAAAAACCATAAAAATAACATTGAGCTTTAAGATCATGTCTTTTATAATTATTACTGGCTGCATGAAACCAACACCAATTGTACAAAGCAGCGCGCTTTGCAGAACCAAGTGAAAGAAGAATGGGTGTAGAGCACGTCGAAAAATGTAAGCAAACCTTCGACGACAGCCATGTTCTTTATGACCAAGAACAGCAACGGAAAAGGCTCAAATCAAGGAAAAACTCCAATGCGCCACCGTGGAACCGCCCGACAACTTCCGTGTCAACGAAAGCCCCTGTGCAGGGTCTAATTTGGACTGGAATACATGGAGAACGCTAAACAGAATACGAATCGGCGTGGTACCCTTAAAAACAAACAAACTAAAGTGGAAAATTCAGGAGGACCAACAATGCCTCTGTGAATGTGGGGACATACAAAACATGGGCCATCTGCTGGGATGCACATTATGCCCAGCAACGCGCTCCATCGATGAGATGTGGACTGCAAATGCCATAGCGGTACTGGGCAGAAAAACTTTGAATACAATGATTTTGGACTCGAAAAATTACGAATGGTAAGAAAGCATAACCATCCCAATCTTCGAGAAGGGAAGCAAAAACACCCAGCAAACTATCGAGGAATTACGCTATTAAGTTCAGTTCTAAAACCATTCACTAAATTATTGGCAGAAGATATATTCTCTCATGGCATATGCAAAGAGCAACAAGGCTTCAGAAAACACAGGTCAACCGTAGATGATCTTTGCTATCAGGCAAATTGCTGAAAAGCCTGTTTGTTATAGATCCTTCGAAAGCGGTTGACCGCGTAAGACTCAGTGACGTTGTGAAACTTCTCAAAGAGAAAAACGTGCACCCGGATATTTCAAGCATTGTTGCGGAGTTAAATACTAACAACTGGACCCACATACAAGTAGAAGGGAGAAAGACACGCAGACTACCCATGCAAAGTGGAATAAGACAAGGCGATAGCCTAAGCCACATCCTCTTCAACTTGATTATGGACGAACTTAAAACAGAAGTAAAAAAGGTTGTAAAAGGATACTCACTAGGGGACAAAGAACTAAAAGTAATTTGCCACGCGGACGATGCCATGCTGGTCTCAAAGACCTACAGAGAATGCTCTCTCAGTTAGAAAAGATAGCTGCCAAATACAGCATGGAGATATCGGTAGCAAAATCAAAGCGTTAACAATCTCAAAAGAGCCCAGAAGATATACAATAAACTAGTGGAACAGGTTATGAGTTACAAATATCTCGGCGACAAAATCACGAGCAGCAGAGACCTCCAAGAAGAAGTAACAAACAACCAAAGCAGCTTTAATATAAGGATTCCTTAGAGATATAATATGGCGAAACAAGCACATGTCCATTGAAAGCAAAGTCCGCATATATAAGACCTGTGCGATTATCTACGCTGTAGAAACAAGAGCCGAAAACTCCACAGCAAAAAGGATTATCCATACAGCAGAGATGAGGTCTCTAAGATCCATAGCAGGCTACACACTAAGGGACCACAAAAGAAACGAAGACATCCGAGAACTTTGCGATATCCAAGACATAGTGAGATGGTCCCGAAACAGACGTCGCGAATGGAGAGATCATGTTGAACGGATGACAGACAACAGATTGCCGAAAATTCCAAGGGATGGTCTCGCAAGATCCAGGAGACCACCAGGACGTCCACCCATACGTTGGTATGAAAGCTGGAATTCATCATCCCAGCTACAACTCCAAGAAAAGAAATTAGAGAACAAGCCAGATGCGTTATAAAAAGGAAGAAGAAGAAGGAAAAGTAAGTCATTAAATTATATTTATATTATATATACCTAAGTCATTCAAGATTTTGTAATGTCTTAATTAAAGAACTCGTACTGTATTGTTATGTTTCACAGATAATAGTAAGAAATAATTTTAAGCTTAATTGTATAAATAACTTGATTTACACTTGCAAACTTATATGATATTTCTCTTCCTAGAAAAAAGTCTCGGGAGGCACAAAATTCAAATCTTGCAAGGGGCGCTCGTGACCCTAGCTACGGCGCTGGAAGTAGTCAAGATTTTGTAATATAATTTTGTCTGTAATGATTATTTCAAATGATAATTCGAGTTTTAGTTAATTTAGAAATTAGTCAAGAATTGTTTGAGATAGTCAAGATTTTGAAATCCATGCTGTGTGCTACTGAGCAATTAGGCTATTTGCAATAATAATTTGTGTAATATATATACATACATATATATATATATATATATATATATATATATATATATATATATATATATATATATATATTAATTTGGAAAATAGTCAAGAACTAATTAAGTCAAGATTAAAAAGTTTCTCGGTCCATACTTAGAAATCTAAATTCGTTACAATGAAAATTAAGGTATCAGTTGATCAGAAAATTATTCCAGGCATGAGTAAAATTATTCCAGAATTAATTGAGTTAGTTAAGATTTAGAAACGTGTTTGTGTGTTTGTTCTATTGGCAATTTAAGGTTTAGTCAATTTTAAAATTATCCAAGAATTAGTTAAACCTTTAACCACCATCAGGAGATATATAACCCAGAGCAAAAAAGAAACTACTATAAAACAAATACGTCTCGAAATCGCATTTAATATGTGTTACCCAGTAATCTTGGGCATATAAATGAAATATAGGTTAACAAATTGTCGCCAAATGTGAGTTCACTTATACACATATATTGTGAGTATAATAATAAAATATAATAAAAGTGAAAAACCAAAACAATTAGAAGTATTTATTGTCAATGAATTGACAAAGATAGGTAGAACTATCAAGTAAGCGAAATAGTGAAATATTTAAAACATAGCAATATTTTTTCCACATGCAAAGAGTATATATATATGTCCCAATTGTATGTTTCAAAGAGACATAAAGTCGCAATAATATATACCAGGGCTGTTTATACCAACCTTTTTGTAGTGGCGATCTACTTTTTTGTATATATTGTTGCCAAGATCGACCAAAACGCGTAGCAAGCCACTGGGGGTCTGGGGCCATGGAAAATTTTGAAAAAATGTTAAAATAACATATTGCCATTTAAAAGCCGTTTTTCATGTAAAAATAACCTAATTCGAAAACTGGAATTAATTTTTTGATGTAGATTCTTATTCTCAGGGCTGCACTTTTAGCCAATTTTAGCCAATTAATAAATTGCTAGTCAAAGAATTTAAGATAATGTTTTTTTCGGTGTACTTTTATAAATTCATTGCAGTCACTTATCTCACTCTAGCAAACATGTAGTTTTCGCGCGTTTTATCGTTTTGATTGTTTGAGTGTTAAGGTGGCCCAAAATTTATGGAAAGAGAAGTGAATTTATGAGAAGTGCATACAAGTAAACGATAAGAGAGGGTTACAAACCAAGGACAACACTATGCAGAGACAGAACAGAACAAATCGTAAGCGACCAAGATAAAATCCAGGAAATGTGGAAAAAATCATTTCGAAACTTTGCAGAATGATACTGATAGCGATACAGAACCTATGATGCAGGAAGACTAGGACGGCCAAAACGCTGAATTGCCCATGGAAGGAGAGGAAAATGAACTCATACTAATCCCAACTCTCCAAGAAGTAAATACAGCAATTAAAGCACTGAAAAATTACAAAGCTCCCGGAATCGATGGAATCAACTCAGAACTGCTAAAAGAAACTGGCCACCTACATGCACGTACTAATAGCGAAAGTATGGGACGAAGAAACAATGCCGAGCGAATGGGCACAAAGCATCATTTGCCCAATCTAGAAGAAAGGGGACAAACTATTATGTGCGAACTACAGGGGTATCCTCACAAGCTGGGTTGAGACCAGGCAAATCCATAACTGATCAGCTATTCACCGTAAAGCAAATGCTCGAAAAAGCATGAGAGCACAAGCTTACGACTTGTTCTAACGCACAAAGTTGTACACGACGCTTAACGAACTCGGTATACCAGGGAAACTGAGAAGACTTGTACGCATGACCATGGAGTGTACGGCAAAAGTGCGTGTACAGGAACAACTAACCGAAGAATTCACATATGCGCAGGGACTGAAGGGAGATAGATTAGAACCGACCCTCCTCAACCTGGCGCTAGAACAGGTAGTCACAAAAACCGGCATCAGCAGAAACAACTAACGCACTAACAAAACTGTTCAGGTACTGGCATATGCCGACGACATCGACATCATGAGTCGAACCAAAGCCGCAGTAGAAGAAGCGTATACCCTCCTGAAGGAAGCAGCCAGGGCCATGGTGCTGAAAACTAACGTAACAAAGACTAAAGTGCTAACGCAGGCAAGAACAACCACTATGGCGATAACAACACAAGACAACTTAGACCAAATCAGCAGCTTCCGCAATCTAGGGGTGACCCTAAAAAACAACGGAAGCGAAGAAGCAGAAATAAGAGCCAGAACCACAGCGGCAAACGGAGCATACTTTGCTCTCGCACATCATCCGATCAAAACACATGCACAGAAACACAAAAATATGGGTTTACAAAACAATTGTCAGACCAATACACATATGGCCGCGAAACCTGGGTCTTGACACACATCAGTGGCAACGATAGAAATATCTTTGAGAGGAAAGTATTGAGTAGAATACTCTGCCCAATCTAAGACAGAATACGATACAATATCGAACTGCACCAGGCCTTGCAGGACCCGCCAGTATCCGCTTATGCAAAGATACAGAGGTTACGATGGGCAGACCATGTCACAAGAATGGATAAAAAGGACTGCCAAAACGGGACCTCCAAGTCAAAATTTCAAATACAAATCATTTTAAAGTTTGATTATTTCCAATTCTAGTTTATCCTGATTTGCTTCAAATATTGTAGATATTAGACATTTTCTTCTTTATTGTAGATATTAGACCTTATTAGGCAATTTCTTCTATGCTGATATCTTTTTGAAACACATTTGAAAAAAATAGTGCAAAATTTTAAATCTTAACAAAATCTTCAAATCTTGCATAAAATTGTTTTTCAACAACTTCAATTTCGAGAATAATTTTGTTAGGGTTGAATTGAAAAGGGTTTCTTGCGCATCAGCAGTCAACAAAAGCTATTGTACTGGTGGAGATGCGGCCGATTTGAGGTCCATGTAGCAATATTTGAACGTAGGCTAGTGAGAAGCGTGTTTTGAATTTTACTTTATATTTGTCGAAATGTATTTTTAAATAAGTACATAGAAGCGTGAGAAAATTAAAGATCGACGCCATCAAAACAACGCCGCGATCGACCGGTAGATCGCGTTTGACTGGTTGGACAGCCCTGGTATATACGATACTAATATCCTTTTTTTGTTCTTAAGGATGAGTCGACGTTTTCTAACACAATGTTGCAAAATTAGTGAACAAAAGCAGTTTGTGTTGCTTGCAATATTCCACTATGTAAAAACTGTTTTTTGTTATATCATTCAAAGAAAATTAAAAAAAAACAATATTATTCCATTATAATATGTAATTTATTTTTATTACTATAGGGATATACTATCCCAACCATATTTATTATTGGGACATCTTGTTTCATGATATTTTCAGGAAAACTAAAATATTTTCAACTTTATTGCAAATATCCTTTCATTATAGATACTATTTAATTACAAAATGTATTTTTGAAAATTTATTAAAAACATATTCTGTGCTGACAGGGTTAAGGTAGTCAGGATTTGAAAATTTTCCTGTCTGTTACAAACCAATTAGACTAATTCCAAAGAAACTGAGTTTTAGTTTTACTGAAAATAGGCCAGGAATTATTTGATGTGATCAAGATACTGAAATCTAAGTCTAAAATTAAGGTAGAAGACCAGTTACATTGAAAATTTGTGGTTTAGTCAATTTGAAAAAGTGTCAAGAAACATATATTGGCGTTTCTACTAAGAATTCTAATTAATTTATCAAGACTGAACAATCAAATAAACAATCAATAAAAATTCAATAAATAAAAACTAAGTGATCTAGATATTAGTAAGTGATCTAGTATCTAAAATTGAGATTGTAATGTAAGAATTTGTAATCAAGATTAAGTAGTCAGGACTAAGTAGTCAAGAATAAGTAATTAGTTTACCTATAAAAATATTCAGTTGGTTTCAGTTGCAAATTGCATTGCAGATTTTGACTAATGCTAGTGTTGACTTACCGATGCAGTTTTCCATTTTAGCTTGTGACTGCTAGTCCTTCGGGCACCTGAAAAGATAAATAAGCAAAATGATTAAATAATTATTACATGATTGTCCAGTTTTTCCAAACTGTTCATTCTGTCCAGCCTGTCCAGTCGGTGAAGTCTGTGCAGTCTTCGGTGTCTAGTCTAGACCTGAATGTTTAGTCTGATCTATCTAGCCTTGTCGATCAAGTTTTGTCTATCAAATTTTACATGTCTAGTCCTGTCTCTCAAGTCTTGTATCTCTGGTCTTGCCTGTCTTGTCTTGTTTGTTTAGTCTTGTCTGTCTAGTCTTGTCTGTCTAGTCTTGTCTGTCTAGTATTATCCGTCTAATCTTGTCTGTTTAGTCTTGTCTGTTTAGTCTTGTCTGTCTAGTATTGTCTGTCTAGTCGTGTCTAGCTAGTCTTATCTGCCTAGTCTTGTCTGTCTAGTCTTGCCTGTCTAGTCTTGTCTGTCTAGTCTTGCCTTGCCTGTTTAGTTTTGTCTGTCTAGTCTTGTCTGTCTAGTCTTGTCTGTCTAGTCTTGTCTGTCTAGTCTTGTCTGTCTAGTCTTGTCTGTCTAGTCTTGTCTGTCTAGTCTTGTCTGTCTAGTCTTGTCTATCTAGTCTTGTCTGTCTAGTCTTGTCTGTCTAGTCTTGTCTGTCTAGTCTTGTCTGTCTAGTCTTGTCTGTCTAGTCTTGTCTGTCTAGTCTTGTCTGTCTAGTCTTGTCTGTCTAGTCTTGTCTGTCTAGTCTTGTCTGTCTAGTCTTGTCTGTCTAGTCTTGTCTGTCTAGTCTTGTCTGTCTAGTCTTGTCTCTCTAGTCTTGTTTGTCTAGTTTTGTCTGCCTAGTCTTCTCTGTCTAATCTTGTCTGTCGCGACAAGGAAAAAGAGAAGGAGAAGAAGAAAAGACCAATGCATTATAAAGCAAATACCAAAATCTCAAAAAACAACTGGGGCATGAAATAAACACGGTTAAGCAGAAACATTGGAAGAAACTGTGCGAAGACCTGGACTACTAGACATGTGGAGATGCTTTCCAAATCTGCAGGAAAAGGCTAAAGGTTCAACAACCAAATGTCAAAATGCCTATGAGGGAAATCATACGCATAGTCGAAGTACTCTTCCCACGCCAGGAGCCAGTGAGATGACAGCAACCAACAGTTGAAGAGGTACCGCTGTTAACCGAAGAAGAGCTAATAAATGCAATGAAGCAGATGCGCAAAGGAAAAGTCCCAGGTGCGAACGCAATACCTACTGAAATAATAAAACTCTCCTCTGAACAGGAACCGCAAGTTCTTGTTAGACGTAATGAACGAGCATCTGTCGTATACTTCCCGAATAGGTGGAAACGGGCGAAACTGGTTCTACTTCGAAAAAACGATAAACCAATAGGGGAGCCCACATCATACAGACCATTGTGCCGTTATGCCCGCCAAACACACAACGGGCCACCGGAGGCAAACCTGCACAGGTAGACCGGAGCGCGTGTGGGAATAGACCTGTGTAGTTTTTTGCCTACGGTTGTCCTGCACAAGCAAATCTGCACAAGTAACCTCTCCGGTAGACCGTAGCGTGTATGGCGGGCATTAGATAATTTGGGGAAATTAATAGGACACCTATTATTGCATAGGCTGAAAACAGATATTGAATCTGGAGCTGGATTGTCGAGTAACCAATACGGCTCCAGAGAATACAAAGTATAGAAGAAAAACTAAATCAATCACACATAGATCACAAAAAATGTGTGCATTAATAATACTGCAAGTAAGAACCCAAAGTGGGTCTTCAAGTGTCGCTGGAAAAAACAGAATTCTTCACCAACATCAGAGAAGCAAACGGAGAGATGTCAGTAGAACAGGGAAACATCAAGAGGACTGAGAAATTTAAATATCTGGGCGAATGGATTGAACCCATCTTTTCAGAAAGAGCATCATTATCCAAGAGAGTCAGCAAGTTAGAACTAGCCTATCGGCTGACTAAGAACACTTACAATAAGGAATGCCTGTCACGCAACCTGAAACTTAATCACTACACATCAGTCTTACGACCAGAAGCGCTATATGCCATGGAGTGTCTTTCCTTGAACCGAAGGGGTCTAATAGAGAAATTGGAAATCAGAGAGAGGAGAATCCTCAGGAAGATCCTAGGCCCGGTAAAGGAAGATGGGGAATTCCGAAGACGGCATAACTCTGAGCTCTACGAACAAATTGAGATGCTCTCTGACTGTGCAAGGAAAAGAAGGGTAGCTTTCTATGGCCACATTGCAAGATTGCCTCCAAACCGACTAACCAACCGTCTGTTCGCCTTCTGGCAAAACAAGAAGCTTCGTACCACCTGGTTGACAGAGACCGAGAAGGATATTAAACAACTGGGAATAACAGATCTCAAAAACAGACAGTCTGTGAGACGCACCCTAAAGGAAGTCCGTGGATTTCAGGAAAAACCTCGAAGGAAAGGTACCCCCTGGACAGAAGAGAGAAAGGAATTACACTGGCAGAAGAGGCGACAGTACTGGGCAAAGGTCAAATCCCAACAGTTGAACAAGCGTGGTCCAAAGTAGGCCTATTCGAAAGAAGAAGAAGAAGACTGCAAGTAAGAAATGCTTTTAACACAGGCGATCGGAAACTCATTATCGATGATCTAATAGCAAGAAATATAGCTCCCTACCTGCTAAGAATTATTCAATGCTATTGTTCTAGTGAAGCAATCATTTTGCAAACGAATAACGAAACAGAGGAAATAAGACTTAGTAGTGTTGTACCACATGGTTCGGTTATGGGCCTCACTCTGTGGAACATACTTTACGATGGAGTCCTCAGGTTGAAATTTTCGGAGGGAGTTAGGCTAATAGGTTTTGCGGACGATTTAGCTCTTGCAATAACAGCAAAGTCGGAACAAACGGTGAACCTAACTGCAAAAAAAGCAATAGCCCAAATTAACTGTTGGTTGCAATCCAAAAAATTAAACCTAGCACTAGAGAAAACAAAAGCGGTCCTACTAAAGGGACTGAGGAAGCTTGCGCCCACAAAGTCCCAAACAAACAACGTTAGCATTGCCCAAAAAGAGTTATTAAAATACCTAGGTTATATACCTAGGTCATCATAGATAAGAGGTACTCCTTCATTCCCCATCTTAACCAAGCCGCAGCAAAATTAATGAGAGCAATGGCAGCAATGGAAAATCTCATGCCTAACGCAGGGGGGCCAAAGAGATGTAAACGTAGAGCAATAGATTGCTTGGTGCAGTCAGTGATGCTATATGGGGCCCCAATACGGGCACAGTATCTTACATCTAAGCTAGCTGTTGATAAACTCTTGATAGTCCAAAGAAAACTAACAGTAATTCTACGCATATAAACAGATTTTCTACGCATATAAAATAGGGTTTGGCGACGCTGCCCTATTAATTGCTGGTATACTATACCTTGAATTACTGGCCAAAGAGGGAAAGGAACTATACGAAGCAGGCTCTAGAAAAAATGCCAGGAAAATTGATAATGTGTTTATGACTCTATAGATAATCTGTACGATGAATTTCAGAGAAGCAGGTGGGCGTCAGATAAAGGGCAATGGCCCTCGTCCATTGCCCAAAATTGCTGATACCCAAAATAGTTGCCTGGCAGAAATAAAAATATGCAGAAAACGCGGAAAAAAGATTACCATCTAACCCAATTTATTACAGTGCATGGCTGCTATAAACATTATTTACAGCAAATATGAAGATCACCTGATAGTCTGTGTGAATATTGCAGTTAAGAAAACACACAATATTTTAATGTTGTAGATGAACCACAGAAAAGGAACTCCAAAAATCAAATATGCAGAGATGCTTCGAACCCAGAAGTGTTATAGACTACATGTTAGAGAGCAAGGATAACTGGGACAAGATACAAAAACTTGTCAAATTTATCATCCGCACAAATGAAGAAGACAAGAAAAAATGGCACAAAAGTCATACGTTCTTTCGTTCGGGTGTGCTTGGATGACGTCAATAAAAAAAAGTCTTGTCTGTCTAGTCTCGTCTGTCCAGTCTTGTCTGTGCAGTCTTGTCTGTCTAGTCTTGTCTGTTTAGTCTTGTGTGTCTAGTCTGGTCTGCATTGTCTTGCCTGTCCAGTCTTGTTCGATATAATCTTTTCTATCTAGTATTGTTTATATTTTCGTGTCTATTTAGTTGTTATTGAATGTGTTTTTTTTCTTGGATATTTTGTTTATTTTGTAGATGTTTTATAAAATACGGTAAATATTTCAATTCGAGGACTTTTAATACCTTAAGAAAAATATATGTTGAAGGTGAATTATATGTGTATTCGGTAGAATCTATTTATAAGAAAAGAATGAGAGTAATAAAACTTTTCTTAGTTTATGTTTTGGCCTTGTTGCATTTAAATCGGAATTTGGATAATTAGTTTTGGTCAAGTTGTCTGTGTGTTTAGGAAGGAGAGTTCAATGATGTCTTGAAACGAAAACATCTAAGTGTATTATTTTGGAAATACTAGTGTTTGTAACGGCACACACACACACACACACACACTGATGCCTTTCTATTTCCAACGTTTAAATTAACGAATGTTAAATAAACATTTTATTTGCGGCGCTTTAATAAAAAACCGGAATAAAAATAGTATTTACGATAGTGAATTTGCTCAAGGGAGGTTATATTTTATTGTGGAAGTGAAAGTAACGAGAGAATTGTGTCAGAGAATGCTGAATGCAGTTTGACAAACATCCACTCCAAGCCATATGGTACAACCGGACCTTGGTGGATTTTTTCCCAACAGCCCACTCTGGCATACCGCGACCGACTGGTTTTATGAATGTAATAATTGCACAAATCTTTGTGCGCAATTTTTAACATTTATTGCTGCAACGAATATTAGACGGAAATAAATTGCAGCTGGCAGAAAAAAAGTTTCAGTTGGTTATAGCGAAAGTGAAAGGCAAAAATGCATTATTTTGATGGAATTAGCGTCGACCTCTTATTGATTTTGCATTCATCAATACCCGGATTTAATAATATTCACGCACGAACCCAACTTTTTTCTGAATTTCATAATTACAACTATATTCGAATTACAATCAATTTATAACCTTACGTAACATTTTATTAATTATTGAAATGATGAAAAAATAATATTTTACTAAAATTATGAATTAATTGCCCAAACAACTTTTATTGCGGTTGTAAAATTTTAATGATTTACAATGAAATAATGGACTGCATTCTTAATTTATGATTTGATATTTTTATAATATCAATCCATTCACTTCATTCAAAATCATTACAATAATATTTTGGAACTAAAAACAAAACAAATTCAATTTTTTTTTCAAAAAAATTGTTTTTGAAAATAAATAATTTTAAAGAACAAACAAAATGAAACAGAAGCAAAATGTTGCATAACTTATTGTATTCGTTTTGGATATGTTTATTGCTTTAAAATTTGTTAATCTAAATAACTTTTCTATTTATGTAATGTGACATTTTTGTTTTATAATTTATGTGTTTACTAAATATGTTTAGTTCAATAATAGCAAATATAATGTTATTTTTTATCTTGTAGATAACGTAGATTAGAATAGAAAGTTTTTATAACAAAATTGGCCTTAATATGTATTTAAAACACAGTCATTTATTAGAAAGGGCGACAAATTAATTGTGTCCTGTTTTTACTTAATAAAAAAAAAGAAGTTATGACTTATTTGCTGTAATTTTAACTGTCTAATATTGGAAAAAAAGATTGCTTGTGTAAAGCATTTTATTATAACGAACTCCATTATTCAAAGTCAAAGTTTTGAGCGGCGCCAAATTGCAGGACAATTACAAAATGTATTTCAAACTTTAACTAAAGCACCGCAAAGCCATAACATCTGGTTTAACAAAAAATGTAAGATTCTGAAGATTCCACTGTGTTGGTGAAACTATAGTCAAATAAACAATCACATGAAACAAATCACATAATTAGTTTTATGAAAATAATTTACCATGTCGTTTCATATAGTTAAGGCTAAAACAATTAACTCTTTAATCTCTTAAGGACTGTAAACTTGCGGAGTGTTCTAGAACTGAAGTACAAGTTTTGCAAGTTAGGAACAGAATTGAAGAAAACTTCATGTGAGTCGGTAAGAAGAATTGTAAAGAAAGATTACTCTTTCGACCTTATATATGAAGGGTACAGGTCCAAAAGGGGGCATGTCCAAAAATTACATAATATACAGTGGAACTTGTCTAAGACGGAACCCGTAAAAGACGAAAACCTGCATTAAAAGGAATTTTTTTGCTAACCGTTCACTTTTCCATTAAAACAACCCATGTAAAACGAAAAATAATTCTTAAGACGGAAACGGATTTTGTCATATTTATTGGTAGTAGTAGGCAATTCTCAATGCTGGAAGATTCGTCTACGAATAAGGAAGTAAGAGGTAGGAGTTATCATAGTCTAAATGGTGTTTTAACGTAGGTATCATATAGCAATAGAGCAAATAGATCAGCGATAACCTAATAAACATTGTAAACCGTTTTCCCGAAAGAAGACACCAACAGCTAGTGTAAACAAAATTTTGACATTAAATTTGGCACAGTTTGTAGGCCAAAGCGCGGGTGTCTGTCAGCAAACAGTCTAGGATTAGAAAAAAATAATCGTAATATAAAT
Organism: Phosphuga atrata; assembly: GCA_944588485.1. Lineage (NCBI taxonomy): Eukaryota > Metazoa > Arthropoda > Insecta > Coleoptera > Silphidae > Phosphuga > Phosphuga atrata. The sequence goes on from OX155905.1 coordinate 22,132,119, forward strand.
TGAAGGATATCAGCCTAAGGACATAAAAAGGCACTCCTAAGGCAAACGGAGAAGAAACGGCGCTTTTTTGTGCTTTGCCAAATAAAACTTTTGCAAACTTTTGCACTTTTTCAAAAGAGACACGTTATTTTTTTGTGCTTTTGCTGATGGAAAATTCGATAAATTCAGAACTTTTGGTTATTGGCAAATCTTTGAAACTCAGATGCTTTAATCAACTGATTATAATTGATTTACCTATTGAATGGCATGCAAATAAGAAGGGTGCTTTGCCAAATAAAACTTTTGCAAACTTTTGCACTTTTTCAAAAGAGACACGTTATTTTTTTGTGCTTTTGCTGATGGAAAATTCGATAAATTCAGAACTTTTGGTTATTGGCAAATCTTTGAAACTCAGATGCTTTAATCAACTGATTATAATTGATTTTCCTATTGAATGGCATGCAAATAAGAAGGGTTGGATAGCTGGCAGTATATTGCTTAGTTAGGTCAAGGATTTCAATTCAAAAATGGAAAGAAAAACTAAATTTTAATAAACCAAATGTATTACATACATGTCCATACATTAAAAATTGAAAATTAAACAAAAACATGATTAACCCCTGTAAGACGGAAACCTGTGTAAGACGGAAATATTTCCCAGTCGCTTGAGGTTCCGTCTTAGACAAGTTTCACTGTACTAAACCATTGCTGCCATCTTGTATCATATTTCATGTAGAAAGTGCCAATATATGCATAGATGTCCATAAAGCGACAAGCGCCTAACAAATATAAGTTTTCCTTATTGCATACAGCGCCACAAGGTCTCAATTCCATATTAGCCATGTTCAAAAGGGACGAAATCCTTATAAATAAGACTTGGTGAAAAATAGTTACCGCCTAAAGTGACGGTAGAGGTTTTAGAGCAACTGACAATATTAGTATTCAGTTTGTGTTTAGTATTGTGCAATAAAATAAACCTGAAAATAACTATAATGCTAGTTACAATCCGGTAGAACGAGTGATTGCTAAAAATGAAACTAAAAAGTAGAAGAAACATGGAAGAATGAGAGAGGTTATGAACAAAATTAGATTACAGAGCCACGGGATGGATGAAAACTGTAATTCCTAAAAACAATGTTTTCAAAATGTGCCCACAAAAACAAGGAAAAATATGCTTCCAAATTTTATACTCTAGCCTCCGTTTATGAGCAGATTCGTATTTGTGGGGATTGATTGCAGTACTACTTATTCGTGTACGGAGGCCTAGGTGTGTGTAAGTGCTACATTTGTTTATGAATTGATGACAGCCTCAAAGAAATAGATGCTTGTAAACAAGCTTTCCTGTCCATTCATGGTACAAAGAGAAAAAAGCTAGCAATACTACAAACTTCTTTAAAAATGACGGGAATCGCTCCGAAAGATAGAAGAGGCCAATACAAAAAACACCCTAGAAAGCTCGATAATAAGATCCGTGAAACCGTACATGAATGACAGTAACATAAAAAAGATGTTTAAGATATTTTGTGATTTGCATCCTCAGATGAAAGTATCTTAAGAGTCATATAGAACAATTTTGAATACCAAATTTAATATAGCTTCAGGATATCTTTGAACTATTACATGTAGCTCATTCAGCGAGCTTCTTAAAAAGAAAATCTGTTCAATCTGATATTTCAAGAAGCACTAATACTGATGAGAACGAAAGTTTAGAAAATGACATAAAGCAGTTGACAATATAAAATGATTTTCTCAAAAGAATGGGGTATGAGACCTGAGAAGAGACTCTAGAAGCGATTTGTTTAGATTTTGGAAAAAACCTTTGTGTTCCAAATATCACAACTAACGATTTTTATTACCAGTCAGTAGCAGAAAGTGTATTTTATATTTACCCGGAGACTATTGTTAAAAAAGGAAGCGACGATGTGTGCTCCTTGGTGCATATTTTTCTATGGAACTTCCTTGATTTGGGAGCAAGGGCTCTTGAATTTTTTTGCGACTCATGCAGGGGAACCAAATAAAAACTATACTACGTTTCGCTTTCTGCATTACGTTGTTCACAATGAGAGGCAACTGGACTACGTCAAAGTTAATTTTCCCATTGGAAGTCATTCCTATATGTAGCCAAACAATTATATGGGATTAGTAAATTCCAAGCAACGAGCTGAAATTCCGTCAGACTGGGTAGAAATATTCAAGAATTCTCGAATGAAACCGATTCCTTTTGATGTTGTAGAAATTGATCAAGGATCAATCTTACTTTCGGGCATAGACCAAGTTTTTTAATAACAGTTAAGAAATGCTCCTTTAGTTCCCGCCCGATTCGGGAACTAGAAATTCCCCAGGAACATTGACTGCTATATTACAATGGAACATGGGACTCGGCAGTAGTGAAGGATCAAAAAAGAAAATGTAAGGGAGCGCTTTTACTACCAAATGAATTTGTGCTGAAAATAATTATATTATGCTGTTGAATTTTAAACCTTTTTAAAAATATATCTTTATTACTCATGCGTTAAAAGTATTATTTGGCGCCCGTTTTTTAGTACGAGAAATGCAATTTTTCGTTGTATTTCCACGAAACTTGGGTACCGCACGCAAATATTCAATATCGCTAGGTTACATAAAAAAACAATTAAATAAATAGAATAAACAGAATCAAGGCCTTAATATTAAAAAAGTGACGTGAAAGTGACAAAAAAAAATAATACAAATGAAATAAATCGTTTTAAAATGAGAGTAAATATGGTGATAATGATAAAGGAGACTTCTTAATTCTAATCGAATGAGAGTTCTTATGACTAATCCACACCACCGGTGGAAATTGAAAAAGTAAATTCTTCATATTTGATTCTATTTTTTTGATAGCACCTGGATTCCAAACTTGTAAGATACATTCCCTCCTCCCCATGTGTAATAAAAATATTATTTGTAACATGGGCGATATTGTTAATTGCCCTCTCGAGCGAATTTGCTCGTTCGTGCGCCCAATTTCGCTTTTGTGTCAAATTGACAACCTACCGCCCTAGTTACAAAATAAACTATTTTAGGTCTGATATGATAATACCAATTACCGCCAAAAAGTTTAAGTGCCTGCAAGACTTCTAAACTTCTGCAAGACTTCTGCAAGACTTCTAAAAAAATTCTACGGTGTTAAACCACAATCATTTTTCGACAATATTCCCAAAAATTGGGAATATCTATTATTATAAAATAATGTTTTATAATACAATAGTTTCCATTCACTTCTTTGGACTTAACTCCTTTTGGACATTTATTTTTGGTAATTTCAAACATAATTTCTTAATTTTGTGTTATTTTCTTCAAATACAAGTTTATTTTTCGTCTAGTGTTCTAAATAAGTACCCAAAGTAAATCGGCAAATCAACAAAGTTTTTAAAATTTGAACCATTTTTTATTCAACCAGTTTTCAAATTTAAATTTAGTCTTACGCAAAACGAATAATTTGTGAATAATTTTTTCAGTCGATGGATTTTTGGCAGTGGGGTTAATTTTGTCAACAAAATAATTATGACAGACGTGCTTCACATAGTTTCAATTGCATAAGGAGAGGAACTAACAATATTTACGTTACACGTCCGCTGAAAAGCTTTAAGTTGTATTCGTATTGTATTGTATTCGTTATTCGTTGTATTGTTATCTACGAATCTAAACTGTATTTAATATTCCATCGCATCTCTATTAACTCTCGAGATATTAAGGTTGGCCTTACTATAGTTAACCCCACACCCACAATCAAATATTTAGACATCACATTCGACGGAGCATTAAAATTTAACACTCGTGTAAAGGTCGCAAACACTAATCAAAAGATTTTAACACATTAGGTCACTAATCTTCCGTAATCAGGAGATATCCACGAGGACTGGGATGATAATTTACAAGACAATTCGCAGACCGATCTTGGACTATGAACACATCATTTAGACGGATATGAACAAAACGACTCAACCTACCATAGAAATTGGCGAAAGAACCGCACTGAGAACTATCACAAAAATTCGTCATCCAAACAACCCTCTACACCAGTGTTTCCCAACCTTTTTCTCCTCGCGAATCCCTTGTAAAGTCCGAAAGAATTTGTCGAACCCCCTATACTGGCAGGTGAAAAAACAAGAACATTTATTTTCCATATTGCACAATAGTTCATAATAAGGATAGAAAACATAACCATAACGTAAAGCATTATTAATTACAACATTAACAAAATTAAAATGGCAGCTATACATAAAAATCAATGCAAAATCTATTAAACCAACCAGGTTTTTAATTAAGCATAAATTGAAAAAGAAGTAACTCTAAAAGGGATAATTGTGGCTGCCTGGAGGATAAAAAAATCAAAATTTGGCTCATCGACAATTTCAGTCTTCTGAGACCGGGTTATGCATTTAACCTGTTTCTATATTTATCTTTCAGATAAATTTATGTGTTCAAAATCCTTTCTCACATAGATATTTTGCGCAATAGGGTAATAGAACTTCAATAGCTTTTCTGACAGAACATGATATTCATTTTTAATATTGAGCCAGAAATAAATTAAAGAGTGATCTTTAAAAATAGCTTTTAGAGAACTGTTACAGAATAACTAGTTTTTCTTTTTCCAGCAAAGTTAGGTTAGGTTAGGAGGTTTATAAACTTAATTTTTAATAATTTCCTTCGATCTCCTTCGAAGGAAATTCATTTTAACGTTTTCAGGTTTGATTGAATTTTCTGATAAAAAAAGTGCAGAGAAAATTAAAACATTGGAACTTGGTAAAATTGAACTTCTTTAGCACGGCCTCATTGAAAGATGTAATTGCGATGAAATGATTTCAAATGTCTTACAAAGTTTGCGAGGTTTTGCAGCCAAAGATTATCGAAGACACAAGAGGACAAATGAAACGGATGATCAATAAAAAATGTTTGTACTTCAGATCGCAATTGAAACAAACGTGTCACAATTTTGCCCCGGGAAAGCTATCTAAACTTCCGTTTGAAGTAGTAAAGAATCGTGGAGACTTCCAAAGTCCTCACAAAGAGCAACGAATAGTCAGAAATTTGTAACACGCGATTTCATAAAATTCACAATATTTGATGCATCGCTTGAAGTAGTAGATAATCCTGCTGGAATACGCTTACATGCCAATTCTTATCTATGTAAATTCCATTAATTTTCTCGAACCTATATGTTCTTTACTCGAGCCACAAAACCAGAAAGTGTTATATCATATATCATATCATTGATTTTGCCATATCTGTAAACGCACCCAATACAATAGATCAGTTAATTCCATTTTTTTCAAAATAATCATTGCTTATGTCGAACATTTCTTTTCCAGTTCTACAGGTTTATAAAGGTTTTGCAAATAGTACATCTTCTTGAACTATATTTGTCAAAATATAAAACGTGGACAAGCAATACTGCGGCGTTTGCTACATGGATTCGGTTGACTCGTCAAGCTGGATGGCAAAATATTTCAATTTTCATTTCTTCAAAAGTTTGTTCTCCATTATTTCTACGCAACACCGTATTCAATGGTCAGGGAATAAGACCAATTTTCCTTGCTGCCTTTTCTCCAAGCATACAATTAAATTTTCTGCCGTTGTATGTGCCTATCCAGATCTTGCATTTCTGCTCAAACTTACTCAAAATGATGCCTGAAGGGTCACTTTAAATGTATGTAAGTTGCTCAATTTACAATAAATGCTCGAAATGACTTCCTCCAGCCTGGATAAAAGCATTCAATCTTGTCGTCATTGAGTGCCGAACTCTTTCGAACAAACCAGGGTTGTTTCGAATTGAGTTACTCCCAGCAATTATCAGATACCGCAATTCGTTCAAATTCTCCACAGGAATAGCGTTAACTAATGACTTCAGATAGCTCCATAAGAAATAATCCAGGGGTTTACGAATGGGGATCGAGCAGGCCATGCGTGTGGCCCACCTCAACCAATCCAGCGGTCTCTGTATGCTGCTGTTAAAAAATCACGAGCAACCAAATGTGGTGGTGCTTCATCGTGCATAAACCACATTGCAATTGTTGTCGCCAATGGTACATTCTGCAGAAACTTGTGCTGTGTTTCTTCTAAAAAGTTGCGATACATCTCGACAGTGAGTCTTTCTGGTAGAAATATCAGTTCAATTAGATAGTCACCCACAATTTCAAGCCAAACATTCAAGGAGAACTGAAGTTGAAATCGATCTTTACATACCCCATGCGGATTTTCATCTGCCCTTATATGGTTGTTATGAAGACACCTTATTGAATTTCTTGAGAAACTGGCTTCATCGATGAAAATAATCTGTGTCAGGAATTGAAGGATTAGAACTAATGTTTGCAAAAGTCATCGACAGTACGCAATACGTGGACTATAATCAGCAGGTAGTAGTGTATGGATACAACAAATTGCCCTTAAGAATTTTCCAAACTGTCAAATGACTTACATTCAAAGTATTGGCAATTTGTCGCGTAGAAGTACTCGGATCTTCCTCCATCATATCCATCAGATTCTGTTCCAGTTGTGTCGTTCTTACTGTCAATAATCTTCCTGGTACTCCATTTCGTGTCAATGTGCCTGTTTCACAAATACGTCGATGAATATTTTCGAAGATTTGTCGGTCAGGGATATTACGGCTAGGAAACCGTTTAATGTACAATTGTCTAGCTTGTAATGAATTGCCATCAGCAAGTCCATACATGAAATGCATGTCAGTTATCTCGGCGTTCGTATACATGTTTGAGGACTTCACTAACTATTAAAGACACTTCGAACAGCCAAACATCACTCAAAGTAAACAACGGCGACCGATACAGATGATGATCACTGACGAGACATATTCAAATGAAATCCACTTGTACGTTAGTAGATAAAATAGCCGTTCCAGGTTATCGCCAACATTGTTTGTACTTCTAAATAATTTTGTGTACTACAATCTTGTTAATCCGGCGCGTTCAGTAATCCGGTCTGGGGAAACACGAGTCTTTTATTTCCGCTGCCCCACGCCGGATATAAACCTCGCCCACAACTGAAATAAGGTCAAAAGCGACACCATCCAGTGTTCTTGCATATTAAGGTTATCCGTATATTCACAAACACTGCAAGAACACTGGATGGTGTCGCTTTTAACCTTATTTCAGCTGCGGGCGAGGTTTATATCCGGCGTGGGGCAGCGGAAAGAATTATGATTTTTATACATTACAATTTTGGCGATAACTTGGAACGGCTTTTATCTACTAACGTACCAGTGGATTTCATTTGTATATGCGTCGTTAGTGATCATCATCTGTAACGGTCGCAGTTGTTTACTTTGAGTGACATTTGGCTGTTTGACTTTGTGTCTTTAATAATTAGTGTCAAAGCCAAGTCAAACAGCCAAACATCACTCAAAGTAAAGAACTGCGACCGATACTGATGATGATCACTGACGAGGCATATACCAATGAAATCCACTGGTACGTTAGTAGATAAAACAGCCGTTCCAAGTTATCGACAAATTTTGTTCTACTTGAGAAAATCATTAATATTTTGTACTTTTTTTTTGTACGCTTATTTTGTATTTTGTATGCTATACTTTTATTTACATTAATGATTTCAACAAATATCGAATGGGGTTTTCGAATATTTTGTTCACCCTGTATATTTGAAACAAAGAGTTTTTCAGAAATTATGATAAGACAAAATATTCTTAGATTTGCCCAAAGAATAAACCCTTTAATTTTTTCCGCATTTTTACCTGACAGCCTGTATAGGGAATTGTATTTAGTTCAAGAAATAGACCATTTAGAGTATAGGTTCTATATAGACTAATTTTTAAGTTACAGCCACAGAAGCTAACATTAAAAAATCTAGACCATCGCGACTAATTTCTTAATAATTTGTGAACTAAACCCAATACAAATCAAGTTGTAGACCAACAGCTTACAAATCTAGACTCTCGCGACTACTTTTTCAATAACTAGTGAAGTAAATGTACTTCTAATTTTAATTTTACGTTGACTAATTTAACGTGCATTAAGTTATAGATAGACAAACTTATATTCACAAATCCAGATTATTGCGATTAATTCTTCTTTTAGCTCTGTAGCCCAGGATGGGCTCTAACTTCCTTAACTGTTTCCTTGCAATTGTATCTGTTTTCTGCAGCTGCCATCCAATTTCGAACTTTTAAAACTTTCATGTCTTCTTCTATCGTATGCTTCCATCTGACTCGGGGTTTTCCTCTACCTCACATGCAACGAAGCTTTGCCTCAAATATTTCTTTAGGAGCTCCTTTCTTTGTCATCCGTATCATGTGTCCGGCCCATCTGATCTTTTGTCCTTTTATGTATCTACCAATATCCTTTCGTTGTATTAGTTCTTGTAGTTCGTGGTTCATTTTTCTCCTCATTCTCTCTTCTTCTCGTGTTGGTCCAGAGATTTTTTTTAGTATGTTTCTTCCAAATATTCTTAGGTAGTTTTTATCAGCTTCTGTCATATTCCATATTTCTGTACCGTATGCTTTCACTGGGCACACAAGATATCCGTAGTTTTGCGTTCTTTGAGACAATTATTGATATGAATATTTTCATGTTAGCATATTAGCATCGATTTGCTGCTTGTTCTCTTTCTTGTACGGATAGTGCGATGTCATTTGGCGCATTAATATGCACTCCTAGATATTTAAAGTTCGTCACTCGTTCGGTTTTTTCGGATAATCTATCTTTAGGTATTTAGGGAGGTTTCCTATGTTTCTCCTCGCTGCTATTAGGTATTTTGTCTTATTATCGTTTATTATGTGGTGTGTAAGACGCCGTTGAATATATATCTTGGAGAAACCCGCATTGGACTGGACTGGTGTCGACTTGCTGACTGTCTTGCTTGACTGTTAAACTGGCTGTTGGCGGAGTCTGGTTGACTGGGTCCACTGGCTGGACCGGTGTGACTGATTCCACTGGCCGGACTGGTGTGTCGGAGTCCACTGGCTTGACTGACTGCTAGTCCGACTGGTCCACTTCGCTGACTGGGTCCACTGGCTGGACTGGACTAGACTCGTTGGTTGGTTGCGCCTGACTGTTGAGCTGAACTGGAGTCGACTTCTGGGTGGTTACGCCTGACTGTCTTGTTTATTGGGGGGTCCAGGTATTTATATTATGACCAGGTATACTGGTCCCTAATCTAGGGGTGATTATTTTTGTATATTCGGCTATTTGTCGCTTTGGTGATTATAGGAACCGATTATCGGAAAAACATCTTGTCGTAATTTCCTATAGCGGCCTCGTAGACGGTAGACGGCATCGTCGTGGACGTTTTTGTTGCCAGCGTCCTCGTAGATCGTTGAAGGCGTCATAGTAGAGGTTGTTGTTTGTTGCAGGGCGGAAGCGGCATCTTGAGGCGTACGATTTTATTGGTACAGATGCAGGGTGTAGTTAAACAATGCGGCAGATTCCAGGTGCATTTGGTTCCATATTTGAGTGAGTAGTTTTCTCTTTTCGATCACAACGACCAATTTGTAGATGATCGTATTCCTCTTGCCGATCACGTCCGGGTCACCAATTTGTGGTGTGTGAGCAGTAGGATAAATATCACTCACGGTTTGCAGAGGAATTTATTTACATGGACGATAGATACAAACACTGTTGAGGGATTTGTTTTTTACAATATTAAATTGAACTACAAGCTGTTACATTAAGCAACATTTATTAGTTTTGATGACTGGTAGGAAGTGTGGAAGTAGAGAGTGCATCCTATGACACACGCTGCTCTATGTTTATCCATTGGGGTTTTTTAGTTTTGGACACTTAGGTTGTGCGGAATCGTGCTTGCAGATCCACCGGCATTAATTTCTTCAATCTCCTTATGATTGATCCTTGATCTAGCAAGCTGTGTGCCAGCGGGTTTGGGTGCATCGTAGTTAGTGCATAGCTTTTGAGCTATATTCTGAACCGTGTCAATTCCAAGGTCTTTGTGTAGCGTGGCGTTGGTCACGTACCATGGAGCATTCGCTAGGGTTCTCAGCGTTTTGGATTGGAATCGCTGTAGGATCTCTATGTTGGAGTTGCTGGCCGTACCCCAGAGCTGAATACCGTAGGTGCAGATTGGCATTAGTATGGTCTTGTATATAAGGACTTTATAATACAGGGATAGCTTGGATCTCCTTCTTATGAGCCAGTATAATTTTTTCAGCCTCACATCCAGTTGTTTACTCTTGTTCCTAATATGTTTCGCCCAGGTCATCCTGCGCTCCAGGAGCATGCCTAGATATTTTACTTCTTCGACTTTCGGGAGTGGATCGCTGTTGAGTTGGGCAGTCCATTTTCTTCATAGTGAAGGTAATGTGGATGGACTTTGTATTACTAGTCTTCATTCGCCACCTTTTGTGCCATTTTTGGATCTTGTTGAGTCTGCTTTGCAGTGATCTTGAAGCTGCGTCTGGATTTTCATGAGTTGCCAAGATATACCGCTATCTACAAGTCGGCAAATATAGCTACCATGGTGTTGTTGGCTACAGGCACGTCTGTTGAGGGAATGAGTGGAGCTGGACTCTCTGACTGATTGCGCCTGACTGTCTTGTTTATTCGGAGGTCCAGGTATTTATATTATGTCCAGGTATACTAATCCCTCATTTTAAAAGGATTATTTTTCTATATTCGACTATATTCCACTTGTCGCTTTCGTGATTACCGATTCTCGGGAAAAACATCTTGTCGTAATTTCCCCGGGGATTACACCATTGACCCTAATAAAATATTTTCGGAAATTCGCCTGAAAATATTTGGATAATCACCATAATGCCCTCGTAAAAATAAAAATAAAAATGGAACGGCTCGTTACCGCTACAATTATTAGCCCAATTTTCTTTGAGTTCGATTCTAGGACCTCAAATATTTCTCTTAGTATTAGACCATTTTTGCCAGGATCAGGATGTCGTCTGCATAGCCGTATATTTGGTAAGAAGCAGCGTCAAGGCATGAGTACCGGACGCTGTACCAGACAATCCGACGGTTAAGTGGCAAAACAACATCAACAAATGACAATATCAAAAAATTGGATGGAACTTTCGTGACTTTCCTCTCCTCAGGAACGTCTACAGCGGTGGAGAGAATTCTTTCATCAGCTGTATAACCACAATCCGCCAGTAGGTCCAGCACCCGAACTGCCGATTATTGAGCAGCCGATAAATCAGTTTCCCGATACTGAACCAACAATCAATGAGGTGAAGACGGCAATAAAATCCCTGAAAAATGGTAAAGCGCCGGGAGGAGATCAAGTAACTGCCGAAATGATCAAAGCCGGGGGAGACGTCTTATTACATCAACTTCACGTTCTCACAGTGCATATATGGCATTCAGATTGTGTTCCATCCATGTGGAAGAAAGCGATTGTTGTGCCTATTTTGAAGAAAGGCGACAGTCGGGAATGCAAGAATTACCGTGGTATTAGCCTCCTCTCGATCGTCGGCAAAGTATTTATGAAAATCATACAATCAAGACTACAGAAACATCGAGAGCAAACAAGCCGGGAAGAACAAGCTGGATTTCGACCACATCGAGGATGCATCGATCAGATATTTGCTCTCCGTCAGCTAATGGAAGAAAGAATTCGATGTGGCAAACGAACTGTCATGGTCTTCATCGATTTCAAATCTGCTTTTGATTGCATCGATTGGACAAGCTTGTGGGAAGCCCTGAAGATCGAACACGTGCCACTGAAAATCATTCAACTTCTTCAAGCATCGTACGACGGCTCAACCAGCAATGTTCGTATCCGAAACGACATGTCTGAGGAATTCCCGATTCGAACCGGAGTCCGGCAAGGAGACGTGGCCTCGCCGCTCCTTTTTAACATTGTGATCGACACGATTATGCGAAAAGCGTTTGATGGGCGACGCGGAGTTCGATATGATGACAAAAACTTCCTAACCGATCTGATGTTCGCCGATGATAGTGCGGTTTTCGCCAACACAGATGCCGAAGCAACAGACACCTTGTATGACATTTTCCGCATTGCCCAGTCATACGGACTGAGAATCAATGCGGATAAGACCAAAGTGCTTACAACGGATGGATCTGAAGCCAGAGTTTACCTCGATGGAACCACAATCGAGCAGGTACCACAGTTCAAATATTTGGGATAGGCCAGGCAACAGCAACGTTTGCTTCACTCAAGTGGTGCATATGGAAGCGGACGAATATTACCATCAAAACCAAAATACGCCTATACCGGACGCTGATCCTCCCAATTCTTCTTTATGGATCGGAAACATGGACATTACTCAAACCAGACCTTAACAAGCTCGAGGCCTTCCAAATGCGATGCCTGAGACAGATTCTCTACGTCTCACTCCTTAACCACCTCCGAAATGAGACAATCAGAGAAAGGTGCGACGAACAGACACCGATTGTTGAGGAAATTCAAAAACGCCGATTACGATGGTTCGGCCACATCTGTAGGATCTGTAGGACTCCTATGGAAAAAACTACCTCTTGATTGGAGAACACAAAAACAAGCACCGAAGACCACATGGTTGAAACACGTAGAGAACGATTTAAAAAACCAGCGAATAACAACAGCTGAGGCAAGAACCGTTGCAACTGATCGATTAGCATGGAAGCGTATAGTGAATGGAGCACGGAATCTAGCGGCACCAACAGCAGCGTACTGGCTACGAGGTCGACCACCTCTCCATGCGCCGGCTATGGATTAAAGAAGAAGAAGAAGAATATTTGGTAGGATTTTGTTATGATCGTACCCTTTCTATTGAGGTCGCAAATTGCATGTTGTAGGGCAAGATTAAATAGGAGAGCTGATAGCGTGTCTACCTGCCTTACGCCCGTCTTAACTTCACATTCTTCGGATTCTGCATTTTGTACTAATACTTTCGCTTTGGACCCTTTCATTGTTGACATTGCCATGGCGATGAGTTTTTGTGGTATGTCCATTATTTTGAGGGATTGCTCTACATCTCTCCTTCTTATTCTGTCAAAAGCCATCCTAAAATCGATGTCTAGTAGGTGCAGATCTAAGTATGAAGGTTCGGTCTAGTGTTGACCGGTTTTCTCGAAATCCGCATTGGTATTCCCCAATTATTTTTTCGGCGTACTCTTTCATTCGGTCATATATCACGTTTGATAGTATCTTCTATGCTGTATTCAGCAGTGTTATCTCTCGGTAATTGTCACAGTTTGTTTTGTCGCCTTTTTGGTGCATGGGGCTTACAATACCCGTTTTCCATTTTCTGTTATCTTTTTCAACATCCATAACATGCAGATTATTTTATGCAGTCTAATATATAGGTGTCTTTTCCTGCTAGCATTAGTATATCTGCCATGATTACGTCTTCTCCTGGGGATTTTCCATATTTTAGCTTTAGTACTACTGTCTCTATTTCGCTCATGGTCGGATATTCTTGAATACAATATGAAATAAATCCAATTCTAATGCTTGTTCTATCAAGACTAATTATCACCTTAGAGACAGTTTAAATTACATTTACAAATAAAGACTATGGCCACTTGAAGCCTTGAATACTTAGTAAACTAAATCCTATTCAGATTTGGATCTAGACTAATACTCAATTCTCATGTCACAGAGAGACAAACTTAAATACACAAATCTAGGCTCTCGCAATTAATACCTAGTGAACTAAATCCAATGCACATTTTATTTCTATCTAATTGTAAACTATTTCTCAAGTTACAGACAGACATTTACAAATCTAGACTGTCGCGTCTAATTAGTGAATTTTCGTTTTATCTGAACTATCAGGATTAGACAAGGTGTCAATTGTCAATCCTATCCTGATTATATAAGTAACACCTTAGGTTTGGAAAGGTAGCTTTCTCTTATTTAAGTGAAAGAAAATTTCAATTATTTTTAAGATTTTCCAAATCTCTGTGTGAATTTCTCACATCAATTTTCATTTGTTTTTGTTTTCTGTGTTAACTTGCTTTGTATCAATTAAATATAACTAATGCTTGTAAGGTTTCCGAGTAAAAATAAATTGCCAATTAGTAGACTCCAGTTTTTGATTGACAAGCAGAAATACTTCGATATCTGCAATGATTTATGAGAATTCTATTTATTTATAAATTATGAAAAGCACGCGTTTCTGTTTTCGCAAAAACTAATTAAGCCATTGCAGTTTCACTCCGGAAAACGATTCGAAATCGCCGCTAGTTTGATGCATCGCACAAACCTCATTATTTATTGTTACCATTTCGAAAATTAACATTCTTTGTTCGATATGAAATTGTAAAGTTTTTACAGGCAAAGTGCAGGTTATCCCTAAAAGGGTGAAGTGAATGAAGAAATAATTCAATATAGAAGGAGTTATATCAAATAGACGCTCAATCTCCCTTTTATTGATAAATATGAGTGTCTATTTGACATAACTCCTTCTCTTTTCTTTTTTCCGTTTAATTTGTCCTTTCTTCCTTTTTCAAATTGATTTGCATGGATTTACTTATGCAAATGAAAGTAGAATGCAATTTTTTCCTTGCATTTAATCACCATTACCTTAAATGTACTTTTTGAATAATTATATTTATGCCCATACAGGGAGTAGCAAACATAATGGCTAACAGGTACGGAAATGAACGATGTGCTGTACAAAATAGTGACAATACTCACTTAGGTGAGTAGTTTCTTATGGCATGCACTTTGTTATACGTGTTAGTAATTAACACTACCTTCTATAAACAACACTAATAACTAGCAACTGTTGTGTATATTCATTTAATCTTTAAAGTTTAAATTTTGTATGCAATATTAATTTGGACGATAAGCATTTTTTATTTTAATCTGCAGCAGAGTTAACCTCAGACTGATTTTATACAGTTTACTTATCATTATGATTATGTCGAATTTATATGCAAATTTTATCATATTATCAGCAATTTCACTAGCTGTTATCCTACAATGATTAAACTGAAATTACCTCAACATTAAATAAACGATGTGAATATTGAAGCAAGTTAGAATACAGATAGAGGATTTTTGGTTTTATTTTCAGAAAGGAATTTCTTAACTAAAATATTGTAATTTTGTGTGTGTTAATAGGTTTTTATGTAATATTTTCGTGTACGAAAATCCATAAATTTCATGAAACCTACCAGTTTAGGCATCAACAAGTACCTCGTGGGTTGAGCCGTATAATATAAACCTACGTTTACACGGATCTTCTAATTTAAGTGAGAAGCTTGATCTAAGAACACGTGTTATAAAATAGAAATCTGTGTTGGTCAGTGTTCTCAATTCTGTACGGCCATCGGTGTAGAAAATGATAAATTTGTTTCGATTTGTTGCTTGTGGTTGAAGATTTTCGATTTGTTTCTGAACGGCTAATTTGCTGGGAAGGAAATTTTGTAATGCGGTAACGACTCAATTACAAAATAATGACCCAGTTACAATCAGTTTAAGGATTTGAGAAATTAAGCTAATCAATTTGAAAAATTACTTCCAAGATAAAAGATATTTTACAAATAAAATAGTAGTTTAATCTTGAATAGCATAATGATCTTGAACATAATAACTATAAAATGTAATCGAATCTTAATTAGTGTTTGAAGTCTTTAAATAATGGTAACATGCAAACAAAAATTAAATCAATTTTCAATGTCAATTTTTAAGTTATTTTAGACAATTAATTGATATTATCTTAACTTTAGATCTGCAAGTTATGTAAATATATTTTTTTTAGAAAGTTATTTAAATTTACATTTTTGTATGAAATATTAACATTTGAAATTAACATTTTTGTGGGTAGTAAACTAATAATAATATTTTGCAACTAAACGACAAATAACTCATTGCTATCAACGTTTTAGGAGCCGTACATTATTCGGAACTCCCAAAAACTCATATTTTTGATAAATTTATTTATTTCTTGTATTGAATTTGATCTTATTTACAATTGATATATTAAAGCCGTTTATAACTTTTAAACGATGCCGTTTCAATTTCTAAATGTTAATTGTAAACAAACCTTTTTCACAATCACCTTAATATTAGTCCAATTTCATTGCATTTCATTTAATCGAATTGATTCGAATTTGTAACTCTGGTATAAGAACTAATTAAAACAAGGCATTATAACGTAAGTTAAATTATCAATATTGCTACATATTTATAATTATACTCGTGCTTCGTCCTCAAGATTAGTACCTGAAAAGTTTAGAATACTTGTAGTTGCACATTAGTGTCGCCACTTATTCACTATATTTGAGAGAAAACAATACAAAACTCTGTATACTCTCTGACGCCCTGTATTTCCGCACCCGGTCCCTTCATTCACGGTTTCAGTGCTTAACCACTTAACATGTTTATTGACTAATCACAAACAAAAAATGCTGAGAAGACGTCATTGAAGAGGAAGTGATTCAACTTTATGATGAAATTCTAGAAGATCCATCGAGTAAGATGAAACAAGGTGAAATTATCCATAAAGAAGTAGCAAGTAGGTTTGAACAGGTCGCAAAACAGCGAAAACACAACGGGGAAGAGACACCATTGTGTAGGTGAGGTTTTTGTGAGGTGTACTATCACCGCTAATGTGGAGCCTGGTAGTTGATAAATTACTGGTTAGGCTAAACGACCTAGACATCAAATGTCAAGGTTACGCCGATGACATAGTCATAATGGCAAGAGGGAAGTTTGAGGCAACGCTCTGTGAAATTGTTCAGAGAGGCCTTAAAGTTACTAGTAGATAGTGTCAAACAGTGGGACTGAGACTCAACCCGAGCAAAACCATGGTGATACCATTTACTAGAAGGAGAAAATTAAACTGCCTGCTGCCCATACTCTTAGATGGGAAGGCAGTAGAATACAAACAGGAGATAAGGTATCTGGGTATCACACTAGCAAGCTCCTATGGAATATACACGCTGAGGCAGCGGTAGGCAAAGGAAACGCTCCCTAATGGTGTGCAGAAATCTGGCAAGAAAAATGTAGGGTTGTAACCCCACAATCCTGCGATGGATGCACACTATGTTAGTGAGACCTACAATCACTTATGGAGTAGTTTCGTGGGGAAGTAGAACCAAGCTGGCCTCTATGAGGAAACAGCTTGAGAAGATTCAAAGACTGGCGTGTGTCTGCATTACGGGTGCGATAGGGTCGTGTCGGACAGCAGCAATGGAGCTGCTGCTGGATCTGACTGCGTTGCACCTTGTGGTGGAAAGGGCCGCCAGGTCGGCGATTGTAAAAGTAATGGGCAGTGGCAAAATAATCGGGAGCAGAGACCGAAACAGCTTCGTTGCCAAGATCCCCTGGCTGGAAGTACCAAAAGACGAAATGGTATGCAAATACCACTTCGAGAAAAACTACATAGCAATGTGTAGTAGTAAAGCCGATTGGATCGACGAATCGTCAGCATACCACATAGAGAAAAATGCTATCAAGTGGTATACAGATGGTTCGAAGACAAAGGAAGGTACTGGTGCAAGAGTGTTTGTACCTACTACCAAGTACTTCGAATCCATGGGAACATCCCCAAGTATCTTCCAAGCAGAGGTACACGCAATCGAAAGATGTGCACAGTTCAACCTCGACAGGAAGTATCGCAAAAAACGAATTGCTATCCTGTCAGACAGCCAAGCAGCCGTTAAGGCCATTAGCTCATACACCATCAAATCCAAACTGGTATGGGACTGTGTGGGGAAGCTAAACAAGCTTGGCAAAGAAAATAAAGTAACGCTATATTGGGTACCAGGACACACTGGTATAGACGGAAACGAAGAAGCCGATCACCTAGCAAACAAGGGATTAAGTAGCCCTTTAATATATATATATATATATATATATATATATATATATATATATATATATATATATATATATATATATCCGTAACCCTTTTGCGGCATGAGTCTGAACACCATCCACACAAGTTTAGATGAAGAAACAAGAGAACAATGAATGAAAACCTGGAAATAACTTCCAGGGCAAAAGCAGTCCAAAGTGATCCTGGGATCTTTTAACCAGAAGAGAACAAAGCTTGTCGGATATAAAGCAGGAACAAGCTTAGGATTCTGACAGGGGTCCTGACGGGACACATGCAGACTTAGGAAACATCTCAAGGCCCTAGGCCTAGAGGAGGATGACGGATGCAGATTCTGTAGCTCAACAGAGGAAACCCCCATACACCTGCACAAACTGCGGAGCATTTCTCCGCAAGAGACAGATGTACCTCGGAACTCACTGCTTGAACACAGAGGAGCTGCAGAATCCCACCCAGATCCTAAAATTCAAAAAGGAATCAGAATTAGAGGAGGCGCTCTAAATGGGTAAGTACTCCAACGCTTGGAGGAGGAGGGTGGGGTACAATAGATCTATAAAGGTCGCAGTACAAGTCGTCACCACCATATCTACAATCTACAGGTCGCAATTTCTGACTATCTAACGAAAATCGCATAGAGTTAGTGGGAAAGTACCTAATACCGGAAAATTGGAAT
Source organism: Phosphuga atrata (assembly GCA_944588485.1). NCBI lineage: Eukaryota > Metazoa > Arthropoda > Insecta > Coleoptera > Silphidae > Phosphuga > Phosphuga atrata. Next base: position 22,150,526 of record OX155905.1, read on the forward strand.
CACATTGCAGCTCCACAACTGAGTCCTGAAATTAGGGCTGCAATTTTCAGACTCGGTTTTAAAGGGGAGGGGGATAAAGTTATATAGACGAAACAAGGACAATTAGCTAATGCTAGCTTGTATAGGCAAAACTGTCTCTGTCCAATTAAGAGCAGAAAACAAGAATATGAACACAGGTCGTGTCTTTTGCGACCTCCAGCTTCCCGAGTCTACTACTAGACGTAATTTTGCTCTGTATTCGCTGGAAAAAGAAAGCAAGGACCAACTACGGGAGAACAAAATTGAGACATACCTATTCGGAGATGATTTATCCGAGATTTGGAAAGCAACTAAAGCAGTATCAAAGTATGACAACGAAATGAAGGTTTACCCTAACTCTAACCCAAACCCTAAAGCAGTTAAGAAGCCTACGAAACCCTTGTCCATGAATCTAAGCTGGAAGGCTCTGGTTTCATGCACACAAAAGGTACCACAGACCTGCACATGAGCGCAATCAAATGCGGGGCTGTTACCGCCGTTGAGCTCGGTGAAGTATCGCTCGGTGTAATTGTCCTGTCTTTTTATAAACAATGATCTTTAATTCCAAATGACAGCGCCATACAAGGGATCAAGGGGTACAAAAAAGTTTTCCGGACCTGTAGTAAAGAAATATTTACCTCACCCCAAACATTTCGGATGCAGAATTAGAAAAAACAAAATTTAATAAGGAAGCTCGCACGACAGATCACAACAAAATATGGTAAAATCAGGAGAGAAATAATCCAACCAAACGCGCTGGACAAGGAAGCAGTCCTTGCAAGAGCAACAAAAATGGAACTGGTATTCCAATTACTCACGCTAAACACAGCCAGACAAATATAGGAGATAGAAAAAAGGAGAGAAAGTTTATACGGAAAATCCTGGGACTAAAATATGAAGATGGAAAATGGAAACTGAGAAGCAACAAATTGATCTACAAAAAAAAACAGAAAAATAACAGATACAATAAGAAGAAGAAGAGAGTAACCTTCTTCTTCTTATTCTTAGCTTGTTAACTTCTTGAACTTCTTGTTCTTAACCGAACATATTAAAAGAATGGACGAAGGAAGATTGAGGAAGAGAATATTTAACTACTTCGACAGAAACCCCAAAACATGAACCAAGTGGCTCAGGAAGGACATGGAAGGAATGGAAATAGATGGGAAAGAGGTAGAGAGCAATTCAGAAAGAAGATTAGAGGATTTCAGGGTTTTCAAGAAAAGGAAAAAAAGGCAATAAGAGCAAATTGGACGGAAGAGAGAAAGAAACAGCATGGAGAAAAAATTAAAGGGTACTGGAAGGGAAGAAAGAAGAGAGAAAATCAATCATGAGAAGTTATTTCATATGGTTTATAGTGCGCCAAAATCGAAGAAAGAGGAAGAAGAAGCTCGCACGTTTGAATGGCCTGTTAATATCAATTTGTCCAGCCGTGGAATATGGCTGGCTTTACACAAAATAATTAGAACGTTGTATGTTCTTGAACATAAGGGACGATGCTGATTATGATAAGTATAAGTGTCTTAAATCCTTAATAATGAAGCTCGCACGTTTGAAAGATCTGTTAATACCGATTTGTCCAGCCGTGAAATATGGCTTTACACAAAATAGTTAGTACGTTGTAAGTTCTTGAACTTACGGGACGATGCTGATTATGATAAGTATAAAACTGTTCTAAGGTTCATTTTGCCAGATCTCAGTTAATGGTTAGAGGACATGAAGCACCCAGGTCGTAAAATTATAGATGACAATTGCTGTGCAGAAATATTTTCTAATGTTTCAATGACAGGCTGCAGAGCTGCATGTAAAGGGGAAACCGGTAGTAGCCAGTGGTCGGGTGAAGAGCCTTTCTTTTGGAATAAAGACTTGCGCAAAGGATTATCACGACTGTCAAACACCTCTTCGTATAAATATCTCAACGGCAATATCGTACGTTTACAGGATGGGGCGGTATTTAATATCCACATCTCACGCAGATTTCGAAGAATATATGGCAGTGGTGTAAAGCACGGAATATTTTCATTTAACGCGCCGTATCAATTGATAACGAGATTGCAGACTAGGAGTCTAGGGGGTCTCAACCAAATATTGAATGGATTTTATTAAGTACTGCTTTTCAGAGGATAGTTAAATCCTTTAATGAACCTGACTGAGATTGACTTGTTTGCGACAAGACAAGACTATCATGGTGGAGAGACCCAGGTGTTTTTCGCTGTTAACGCACTTATTACTTTAAATTGGTCCAAGATGTATTTCTATGTTTTTCCACCATGCTCTAATACACAAAAAGGAATTACAAAGATAATTTCAGATAACACCAAGCGCATTATGATTATACCGTAGTGGGCCACACAACCTTGGTACCCAGTTTTTTTCAAAAATGTGTTGTGTCTGAATTACACTTCAATCAAATGATATTGTTACACCAATGGCGGAGTTCCCTAAAGCAGTACGATGTGTGCTTGAAAAGATGGCTTAGTCATCTTCAAGAAGGAGCAATCGATATGTATGAGGCATCAATCCCAGAGATATTATAGTTTCTGAGTAATTTGTTTAATGAGGGCAGTCAATAAGGGTCGCTAAACAGAGAGCAACATTATGCTTACTAGTAACAGGTAAGATCTCTGAGGACTACACAATCAAAAGATTATTTTGGGGAGTTTTCCCCGTCTCTACCAAAATACAATATCACGTGGGATACACCAGTTGTCTTAGACTCCCTGCCTGAGTGGTACCCGAATGAAGAACTTTCGCTGGAAAAGCTATCAAGAAAATGTAACTCTAATTAACTCTAACTCGTAACTCTATTGGCATTAGGGACGGCTCATAGAGTTTAAACCCTTTCAAAGATAAATATAATAAATGTTGAGATGAATTCATTAAGTTATTATAAAGCTACCAGATTCGATCAAGACATGTAGAGTAGAGGCTAACCAATCAGTGATATGTTTACCATTTTTTTCCATGAAAAGTTAGAAGTTTGCCCGGCTACGACTCTAATTGATTACATTAATAGGTCCGAGGACCTACGTAACACGGATACTCTTTTATCAGTCATAAAAAAACCGCACATGGTTGTGTCAATCCAGACTTTAAGCCGTTGCGTTGGATTAAATTCACAATAAAGGACAGTGGAATAGATGTGTCCACTTTTCAGTGCTTAGCACGCTCCACATAGCGACATCAAAAGCTTACAAGCTAGGAGTAAATATAGACGAAACAAGGAGAACCTGGGGCCTGGGCCTGGAATGGTACCTCTTGTACATTCGGAAAATTCTATAATCGAACAATTTTGGGGGGGGGGGGGGGATTGTACTTCATTAGAGAGTGCGATAATCTGTAGATAAGTTGCTGGGTTGTCTTAGGAGATTACTATGAAGAAACTGTCATTAATGCAATGCTATTGTTTAATTCCGAGGATATTTCCTGAACATGTAGGTATTCTCAAGATCTACAAGCAGTCTAAGCTTTGCAGGTACTAATCTTGAAGACGAAGCGCGAATATAATTAATAATTAAACGAACTTACCTATAAGTGAAATTCTATTATAATTATACGAATTGCTTCGTTCGAAAAGATTAGTAGCACCCACCCTACCGAACACAAATGGTCCCAAACAGTTCCGGAAATATCAGAGATAAACTATATCTAAAAGAAATGAAGGGACCGGGGGCGGAAAGAGAGGGCTTCAGGGAATATACAGATTTCTTTAATTTTTTAAACCGAACCTAACGTGTAACTACAAGTAGTCAAAACTAGAGATGCGCATAAAAGGAGTTTCTCATCCCAGATCCCATCCCGTGGGACGTATCTCTGTTACTGTACCATCCCATCACATTTTCGTCCCACTATCCCATCCCACAAACGTAAAATTATCGTCCCATCCCAGTCGCGCTGCCCGTCCCATTCATCCCATTTTCCCATACAGCAGACTTTCTTTTCGGTTTTTCGACAATGAGTAATTCTTTTTCTAGCAAACGGATTGGAAGATTTTTCAGGAACTACATCATTATCCCAGAAATCTCCTGAGCTGGACATGTATTAAGATTTTGAGTATTGGCACCATAAACGTTAATTTTGGATAATTGTCAATTAAACAATTAAACCGTTAAAATCGCTGAAAATAAAGTTGCACCATTTTTAAGGATAAAATAGCAACCAAACAAAAAAAAAAAAAGAGGAAGATATCAATCAATCTTTAATATCGATAACCCCACTATTTTAATAGGTGACCTAAACTCCAAGAATAAAGCTTGGGGTGTAGAGTTAAGAATCCACAAGGTCTTAGGCTTAACAATCTAGCCACCAAATATAATCTTCACATGACCGTCTCCCAGATAAACTAGACATAGCCATATGCAAAAATCCAAATATTCCAATACAACAACAAGTTATCTCAGAACTCAATTCCGTCCATGTTACAATATTAATAACCTTTCAATCCCTAGTACAATTCAAAAAACCTGTACCCACGCTCATTAACGGCAAGGTAGACTGGAAAAAATTCGAAATGGAATTAGACACAGATCTTAATACAACAGGAAATATACTTACGAAACAAAATATGGACGAGGTAGAATCTCAATTAACTAAAGTGATTACCAAATCTATAAAAAATGCGACTACACCGAACCCAAAGAAATCAAAATTATATCAATCCACCACCACACATACTACACCTAATAAAGAAGAAGTGCAAAGCTAGACGAGAATGGCAAATTACTAAGACACCCGCAAATAAAAAACATAGTTAACAACTTATCCCACAAAATCAAATTGGCACTCGATAACCACAGACACGAATCTTATCAAAGCTGCATAGCCACACTCAAACCTCAGGATCCAGGAATGTGGAGAATTACCAAAAGAAATCTCTAACAGCATGATGAAATACCCACCCTAACTGATGGTAACAACACACATAACGGAAGCAACACCTTTTATAAAACAGACGAAGAAAAAACTCTTCGCTAACTACTTAGAAAAGGTATTCATAACACATCCATCCACAGAAGGCTAAAACTTCACGAACGACTTGGAAACTATTACTGACTATAACTCTGAAATCAATTATACAACATCCACCGAAATTAACAGCATTATTAAAAATCTTCAAAACAAAAAAGCGCCAGGACGCGACCTTATTCCAAATCTAGTACTAAAACACCTAACCGACAAAGCTATAGCATACATGTCAAATATACTCAACGCGAGCTTTAGAGAAGGCTACTTTCCAAAAAACTGGAAACATGCACATGTACTCATGTTTCGCAAACCTGGCAAAGAAAAGCAAAAAGGGAAAATCTGTAAGCCTCCTGCCTACTTTATCTAAGATGATGGAAATAACTATCATTCAGAGAATCAATGAATTCCTGGTAGGGAATAACATCTTGTCACCCTTCCAGTTTGGTTTCCGGAAATCACAATCAACGAACCATCAACTGCTTCGCCTAACTGAAACTATCGAGAAAGGATTTGAGGACAAGAATTACACCATTGTGGCATTTATAGACGTAGCTCAAGCATTCGATCGAGTGTGGATCGACGGCTTAAAATACAAGCTTAAACAGCTAAATCTACCAAGCTATCTACTAAAATTATTATATTCCTTTCTCACAGACAGAACCTTCGCAGTAAAAATCCACGCTGAATTGTCAGATGCCAGAACCCTTAAAACAGGGTCCCACAGGGAAGCATTCTTGGCCCAACCTTATTTAATATATACATGCACGATATTCCCGTTCCTCCTCAAGCGCTAATCTCTAAGTATGCAGACGATACTGCTATTATAACCCAACACCACGACCTTGAAACCGCAGCAGAACAACTCCAATTAGCTTTGAACATAATTTTTTTGTGCTTCGTAAAATGTTTGAGGTGGATGTTTTCTATTTGATTGTCTTGTTTTATGAGTCGGGCATACGTCTTTTATAATTGTCCGGTTTAACCTATCAATGAGAAATTTTACTGTAAGATCTTCGTATCTGTCTAGGTATGCGTCTGATTTTGATATTGTCGTAGAGTAGAGTTTTAATGTTCAATAAAATTAAGAAATTTTCATTAATATCCATAATATTATATAAAATCTATTGTAAATATTTGCACTGCTAACTTACTAAAACATATATTGTTTGTCACTAACAATTTTTTTTTAAATAAATCCGAAGACAGTTATAAATGTTTCATTATAATAGAGACTGTAGTTAGACTAGATAGAGTATTTAGGTAAACGACGTCGGAACGAATAAACAAAACTGAACATTTTAATTAATTATAATGTAATTTAGAAATTCCCGAGCGATTTCTATATAAATAACATGTAGATATTATAGATAATTACTTTTTTAATCTTTGCCCGTAAAAGGACAAAAATCCTATAATAGTAAAATATTTCCGAAAGGTCGATCTAATCCCATAATCGATATCATTACTTAGAATGTGTGCTAATCAATTAAATTTAAATATAACAAACTATTTAGTTTTCTAAATATGTCCCATTTATTATAAGGCGGATGTTCGGCTCAGCATTCCTAAAACTACGAGTCGCGGCCCAAAATTAGGTCGCGTTAAATTTTTATTGAATCGCGAAATTAAACTGTCATGACAAGAATAAATAGCTTACAAAAAGGAGTTTTTCATCGACCTCCCGTTCCAACCTACAGGTCGTAGTTCCTCGTTTCCAGGAAATTATTTGGGTCGCGTGTTTGAGAAACGCTGGTATAGAACGTTTTGCATATAAGCTTCATGTTTAGTACTCAATAATAATAAGCTGTCACACTTCCTTGTATTGTTGCAATTAATGAATTTGTATAGAGAGAGAGAAAGTCTGAGCGTATGTGGAATGCATGCAAGTGTCCATATGGTGCAGCCCACGCATCTAAAATCAATCATTTACATTCTATGAATGATTGATTGCAGGCCTTCCACTATAAAGAGCTATGCAGTAATGTTGCAAATGTATTGCAAATTAGTACGTGCTTGCAATAATGTAGATGTTACTTTTGCCATTACAATTTATAGCGGCTTTTCCCCTTTTATTTCTTCTTTCTAATTTCAAAATCTGTTAAGCGCTTCGTTTCCGATATAAAGCGATAGCACCGCGATCCTAACATTACCTCATTATCCACATCCTTATTTTGCGCTAAAAATATATGCAATTATTTTTTTAAATTACAAAGATTAATTCAGTTTTTCGTGGAATGCAACGAGATTGTTGTTGATGCCCTCCCCCGTGGCCTGGAACAATTGGCGGGTCTCAGTTATAAATTTTTATTACCTGATAACGGTCAGTTTGCCACATATAACTCAAAAAGAGGGACTAATTAATTACGTTTGGATTGTTAATTATACTTCTCGCTTATCTCCTTCGTGGTCGGGTTCACTTGAACGTGACTTGGAAGAAAAGTAACAACAATTGTTCGGGCATATTAAAATTTAGAGAATATCACAATTTTAATATAAATAGCAATATTTAGTTCATCTAGTATTCAAGAATTAGGCGCGATAGTCTGCATTTGTAAAAATAAATTTATCTGTCTGTATCTCTAGATTTAACCGAGACAAAATCAAAATTAGAAAAGCATTTAGTTAACTGAGTATTGACGAATTAATCACGGTACTTTAGATTTGTAAGTGTTAGGTTATCATAGGATATTCTTAATTTGTAAGTGTTAGGGTTATGTAACTTGAGACTGAAAGTCAAAATTGGAATTGGATTATTTCACTAATAATTTAAGAATTAGTCGTGAGAGTTTATGTTTGTAAATATAAGTTTATCTGTAACTTGAGAAAGCCTGTAACTTGAAAAAACCTAACCTAACCTAACCTAAAATTTTACCAACCAATAAACAATAATATTTAGAAGCTGTTTGCTTTTTAAAACTGGAATAAAACATGAATATTGGGAAACATGCGACTTTAAACTTTAAATTTCTTTTTTCTCAAAACGAATCTCGGTGTAGTTTTGTACATGTGTAGTTTTTCCCCTGTACCCTTCAATTGTACACTAAGCTGTATGCATTGCTCAAACAATTGAATTGTAGATTGTAGATATGGTGGTGACGATTTGTACTGCGACCTTTATAGATCTATTGTACCCCACCCTCCTCCTCCAAGTGTTGGTGTACTTACCCATTTAGAGCGCCTCCTCTAATCCTGATTCCTTTAGGAATCTCAGGATCTGGGTGGGATTCAAGGCCTGCAGCTCCTCTGTGTTCAAGCAGTGAGCCCCAAGGTACATCTGTCTCTTGCGGAGTAATGCTCCGCAGTCTTTGAACAGATGTAAGTTTGGGAACGCTGTGATTCTAAATAGAACGGGATACGTATACGACTTATTTACTCTGGGAAATAATCTTCAGTGATCGAAGGAACTCTAGGAGAACGTGTTGTGAAAAAGCTTGTTTCTACAGTGAAGATTCCCCAAATTATAATCTGTTTTGACCGATTCTCACTTGTGAATCTGAAGTATACCCTGTCCCATAGATGTGTCGGCACCTACACGAAAGGACGAAAAAAGACACCAACATTTCCGAATGCTAGAAGAGCAGAAATTCAGAGAGGTGAATCGATTTTTCAAGCTACAAGCGAGGGTATAATTGCTGTGAAATGCATGGATACTAGGGAAGTTTTCGTTATGTCGAACTGCCATAGCAATGAATTAACTACGGCGATTAGAACTCGAAAAGATGGTTCTCACTATCGTCTCTAGGACCGGGATTACGACCGGGACATACCCTGTCCCTGCATTCAGGTGCTATGGGTTTACGGCGGAACATACGTATATCCCATCAATGAAGCTTGTAAATCCATTCTTCGCGTTGATGTGTCGTTATGAGATCAATTATGTGTCTCTTAGACTTTCAGGCAAAAAAGTTATTTCGTCGCAATAACACTTGGACAAGAAATAACTGTTCCCGGTAATGAGGCGCACTAAACTGATTTTTTCGCCGTATTGGAAGGGTTAAAGCAATATGTCCACAAATGTGTACTATCATAATGAAAGGAAAAATTTTCAACAACAGCTTTATAAATGCGTACGCACACACAGTCACCACAGTAGAGAAGACGGATGAGGAACAGGATGAGTTCTACGAGTCTCTAGAAGCAACCTACCAGAAATGCCCTAAAAATGATATGAAAATGATAACTGGCGACATAAATGCAAAAGTAGGACAGGAAGACCTGTATGCCCCGACGAAAGGCAAACATAGTAAACATAAGGAGTCAAACAACAACGGAATAAGACTAATACACTTAGCAGCCTCACTAAATCGTAGTACATGTAGTAGCCGCGAGTACATGTTTCGAGCATAAAGATGTACATAAAGGCACATGGACATCCCCAGCTAAAAGAACCGTCAAAAAGATAGACTATCTGATAATAGACGCTAGACATTTTGTCGACATTATGGATGTGAGGAATAGGCGAGGGACTAATATCGACTCCGACCACTTTATGATAGAGATACGAATGCGAGCTAAGTTATCTATTGCAAGAAAGAAAGAAACGAATAACAAAAAAAGGGTAGTATTACATAGCAGAACTAGATAAAAACAATAAAAGCTGAGAAGTTCAAAAGCACAATTAAAAAGAAGATAGAGGAACATGTGACTGAGACACCAAAAACGATCAACGAACGCTGGATAGATTGTAAAAGGAATCATCGAGCAATTAGCAATCGAGGTTTGATGCGGAATGTGAAGTCGCAACTGAAAACAAAAGTCAAGCATATCTAAAGCTACAACAGAGACATCACACAAGGGGAGCTAAAACTACCTATAAACAACTGAGAAAGAAAGAGAAGAAAATCCATAAACGAATAAAGAAGGAATTCTTAAACAGCAAGAGATGGAAGAAATTCACAAGCAGAAACCCGAAAATTTTACTGAAAACTTAATTACAGTAGAAAAGAGTTCAACCCAAATACCAGTATATGCAGAGACAGACAAGGAAACATTATCTGTGAAACAGATCAGATACTAAATCGGTGGGCGAATAATTTCGAAGAAGGTCTCAACACAAACAACAGGGAAGACATCGATCAAGTCAGGATGAACCCAATTGAAGATGACAGAGAACGAAACGATATACCAGCCATCGTAGATATAGAGAAAGCCATTCAAAGGTTGAAGAACAACAAAGCACCAGGCAACGATGGTATAGCAGCAGAGCTGATCAAAGAAAGAGGTAAAGAACTAGCCACATGCATCCAAGAACTTATAGCGGAGATTTGGTAACAAAAACTATACCGGAGGAGTGGAACACGGGCATAATAATTTCTAAACATAAAAAAGGTGACCAACTAGACTGCAAAAATTACAGAGGCAAAAATCACAAAATACTAGCCAATATCTTGATCGATCGCATCCGACCTAATGCAGGGAAGGAGATCAGCAACTACCAGTGCGGCTTCTGTCAAAATAGGTTCACAATAGACCAAATATTTACGGCAGATCCTAGGGAAGACTCGGGAATATAACGTTCCACCTATTTCTTGATTTCAGAAGCGAGTATGACACTGTCAATCGAAAAGCACTATTCGAAGCAATGATTGAACTAGGCATACAAAAACATCTGGTACTTTTTATGAATGTAACTCTTTCAAAAGTGGAAAGTTAGGACCCAAAATAGTGTATCAAGATCTTTTGCTACACACACTGGATTACGACAAGGAGACGCCCTATCGAGCATCTTATTTAACATCGCCTTTGAAAAAGTAATCAGTGAGTCTGGAGTAAAGAAAATAGGCACGATAATCATCAAGGCAGGAAAAAGTATGGTTCTAGTAATAAACACAGATAAGACAAAATACATGTTTCTTTCTAAGCGGGACGCACACGTACAAAACGTAACTATCGGGACACGGTAACATCGAAGACGTATCGGAATTCGTATACCTGAGCTCCCAAATTGCGAACACTAACAGCTGCAACAAAGAGAAAAAAAAAAAGATTATACCTTGCAAATAAAACATATTATGGACTAATGTGACATCTAAAATTCTAGACTATATCCAGAAGAAACTAATGCCAAATCTCTAGCAACCTAATAAAACCTGTACTGATATGGGCAGCCGAAACCTGGACCCTAACCAAGGAGAAAGAAAGAATTTTGGGATGTTTCGAAAGAGAGATTCTGAGACACATATATAAAGGCGTGCGTACAAGAAAACGGAGAATGGACATGGCCATTCTACCATGAGCTGTACCACCTTTACGAACACCAAGATCTAGACTACAAAAATAGCTAGATTAAGATGCATAGGACATATCGAGCGAATGAAGGATTCAGAGCCAGCAAAACTTATTACACGACAAAGCCCAGTAGGGAAAAGGACACGGGGCAGTCCATAAACAAGATATCTGGACCAACTGCAAGAGAATCTAATAGCAATGAAGGTGACCGGATGGAAAACTAAGGCCCGGAAGAGATTGGAATGGAAAAATTTTATAGGAGGCCAAGACCTATATTATTATATTAATATTGCAAATACGTGTGAATGTGAATAATTACAACTGGTTACAATAAAATACAAATCGCTAGAATATTCAAAAATTCAAGAGATAAATCATTTGAAAACATTTTTTAACTTTTTTGCATTCAAATATTCTTTCAACAACAAAATTATTAATAAATGTAGAAACTATTATTATTACTAAATAAAACTAAATATACCACATTGTATTAAAGTAGTTAGTATCTATATATACTTTTAATGGAATATGTTGTAAGATTGTAATAGCAAGAGGTAGATAGCAGAATATGTAACCCCACAGAGATAACATTTACGGCGTTCAAATTCGCGTTTCGTTTTTATCAATTATTCAAATTGAGGGGGATATTTAGACAATTCACATTAACAGCGAACCGGAGTGACACACGGAGCGAGTAAAAAGTGATTTATATTTGATGATACATGGATAAACTGGCGTGTTTCGAATAAAGTGTAACCAGTCACGTTATTACAGGTGTGTCTGTAATACGAATTAAAGCAGTTTTATGTTTCATTTTGGATTATGCGACGGTCTCCCAGGACCTATCAATCAGGAAACCTATAAAAGCCTCTTTTCATTTACATGCTTTATTGCTAATTATATCGTAATTAAAGTTGTATCAATTTTTACTACGATAATCATCTATTAACTACCTCACATAATAACTTAATGTATTTTACTTGCACTTACGATAAGTACCTATGTTTAAATATATATATTTTTAAATCATTAATATTCCAGCGAATTAACGTAATGTTATAATTATTAGAATTAATTCGCTGGAAACAGAAGGACCTGGTGGTCGTTAGCCGTTTATGTACCAAGCATACAATACATATATTTTATCTCTGTCTTTGCTGGTACCTAGTAAATAAATAAAATAATCCAAAACCTAGTTGACTGGTTAATAATTCTCAATTAAAAAATAATATTAAACCCTTCAATTAATAATTGAAGATTTGCGATTTGGCAAGCAACTAACAAATATTGATATGATTGTGTGTTTATTGGCAACAACTTATGCTTACAATTAGTTAATATTTTGGAACTAAACGAAAATTTGAACAAAAATCAATCAGCTTTACAATTTTACTTACTTTGTTGTACAAGCCGATCTAAATTAAGTTTTACATCGGCTTGTACAACAATGTACGTAAAGCCTTTCTATCCACAAATTGCAATAAATATTCAGGTTTTAAACTCTATAAGCAATTCAAATAACAATTTGTATCTATCATAGCGTCTAAATTGAATTAATTACTGGAATGTATCGTACGATAATTACTTAATATCAAATTCAATTCTCTATTGTGATAAGTAGCTTCACTTAGAACATCTGCTTAATTATCTGCAAAACTAGGCACTCAGACTTGAAGTGTTTCTGATTCTCTAATGAAAACCGATATTCCAATGCGAGATGCTGAATGGCCCAGGAATTCGAGTGTGAAATGTTCAACAACTTCAAGATTATTGCATAACAAGGATTAATAATGGATTCAGTCTTCAAAACTCTCACAAATAATATGTTCGAAAAGCTTTAAACATATCAAATATTAATTAAGCAAGGAATAATTACTCGTATAATATTAGCTTTTTGTTCTAACTGCAAATAAGTTTTGAATGGGAAACTACTAAAAAACAATGTGTCAAATATACCTATTTTTGTATACGGTATTTAATGAATTAATATATTTGAGGAAAAGTGTTAACAGTATCCTGTTTAAAATTGTTTAATCATGGATATACCCAAAACATAATATTAAAAGAAACGTCTTAACTAAATTTACAAAATAAATACAAATTTACAGATCAAACATAATAATCCTGATCATTAGTGAGTTTCAAGTAAAAAAAGTGTCTCTTCTGTTTCCTCACACCGTTTATAACGTCATAATTGTCCTGTCTCACATTCTCGTCGAATAAGCGTCAATTAGATGGGGTGGAATCGCCGGATGTGACGCATTATTAAGTCCCAACTCGCCTAAACGCGACATATTATAAACATTATCTTTTTGACAACCATTATCCCTGTAATAAACTACAAAATTGCACACAATTTTCCCTGCCGTTATTAATCATCCACCGCGATTATGGGAAACCACATGCCATCATTATAATCTTTTATTTTTCGACAAAAATTCTGAATTTAATTAGAGAGATTTTGAAGGATGATAAACCGTATCCATTTACAACAATGTAACGAATCGTCACAATTTATTTCTACATAAATGGATTTGTAACATCAACGATATGGTTTAACTGCTTTCGAGATACTTTAGTCAGATAGCAACACGGTCAATTTAATTATATAGTTCTATTTAACCCTTTAGTCCCTGAACTTAAATAATATTGCAGAAATATAAGGAACCTCATGTTTTGTTAATTTGTTGTTAATAGGCACAATATACAGAAATAAGGCGCAGGTCTTGTGCCTATAATTATAATTGCTCCTATATTAATTATAATCAATATATTCAATATATATTGAAAAATTTCAATCCATATCGATAACATGGATTGAAATACCCCAAGAAATGAGTGGTCTTTTTATCTTGTCTTTTCTCTATGTCTAACTTTATAGAGACTTTACACGTCTTTACATTATCCGGTCATATCTAATCTATTTTTTTATAGTAGCGTTTTGTCCTATGTATGGTTCAAACTTTTGTTGAGTCTAGTCCAATATTGACCAGTCTAGTTGAATATTGACTAGTTTTCTCCAGACTTGTCCAGTCTATTATTGTCTTGTGCAGACTTGTTCAGTATTGATCAGTGTTGTTCAACCATATCCATCAAACATGTTATGTTTCGTCTGATTTTGTTTTTGGTCTTATTTTTAGTTCTTGTCGAATGTTGTGGACACTTTGCAAGTATTGAATTTAACTAGTCATGTCCAATCTTGTTCACACTTGTCCATTTTTTGTTCAAAGTTTTGTAGAGTCTTGTCCAATATTGTACAGTCTGGTTCAATATCGACTAGTCTTCTTCAGACTTGTCCAGTTTATTATTGCCTTGTGCAGGCTTATTGAATATTGCTGAGTGTTGTTAAACCTTATTAATCAAGTATGTTCGGTTTCGTCTGGTTTTGCCTTGTTTAATCTTATCGGGTTCTCTGGTCTGATCTTTTCTGGTCCAGTCTTTAATAGTCCTGGTCTGCCTTATTTACCTTGGCCAATATTACCAATTTTATATACCAATATTACCATATTTGTCTTGGTACATATAACATACGTGAAAATTTAAAAATTTGCCATACGAATACAATTATGGATTCACAATTGACAACGTAAAGTTTTCAAGGATGAAATATTAGTGGCACATAAATGTACCATTCGGGTTCAAAGGATTAAAGCTGATAACGATAAAGTTTGGTGATCTATTACATAGATCACATGATCATAAGAAAGCTATTAGAGAAAACAAGACTAGACATTACTAGACAAGACCATACAAGACCAGACAAGAACAAACAAGACCAGACAAAACCAGACAAGATCAGACAAGAGTAGACAAAACCCGACAAGACCAGATAAGAGCAAACAAATCCAAACAAGACCAGCCACGACCACATAAAATCTGTTTGATAAGGCAGACACGACCCGACAATACCAAAGTGTACCAGTCAAGACCAGACAAGAACAGAGACAATGCCAGACGAGACAGGACAAGACCTCACAGGACCAAACAGGACTATACAAGACCATACAGACCAGAGAGGACTAGACAAGGCCATACAAGATCAGACAAGACCAGACAACACCAGATAAGGTTTGAAAAAACCTGACAAGACCCAACAAGACCAGACAAGACCAGACAAGACCAGACAAGACCAGACAATACAAGACAATACCAGACAGGACCAGACAAGACCAGGTAAGAACAGACAAAACAAGACAATACCAGACAAGAGCAGAAAATAGACAATACCAGATAATACCGCACAAGAGCAGCCAGAAATAGGCAAGATTAGAGAAGATTAAACAAGACTATACACGGTTAGCAAGGGAGTCAATGCTTAACTATTGGGTTTAATAAGTTCAACGATTATTTTTGTTACTCAATTCTTGTCTGTCAAATTGAATCGGTCTAATATTGTTTCTTGAATGTTGCGGGCCTATTCTCGGTTTTGTAGCTTGTCCATGAGACAGAGACCAAGGACCTAGCTAGACCAGACAAGACCAAACAAAACCAGGCAAGACTAGACAATACCAGACAATACCAGACAGTACCATATAAGACCAGCCAAGGCCAGACAAGAGACTAGACAAGAGTGAACAAAACTAGACAACAATTAGAAAATAGATAAGACTACAAAATGTTAGCAAGTCTGTTCATTTAAGATGTCAATCCTTGACTGTATGGTTTAGTAAATTTATTGTTATTTTTTTTCCGCTTAATTCTTATCCGTCTAATAGTCTTCTAGTCTCAAGTCTTATTCGTCTAATATTGTCCATTGCACTTTTTGTGAAAATTCTCGGCTATGTAGTTTGTTTTATATATCATTTAGCTTGTACAGGGTGCGGCAACGTAACATCCTTTTTTGAAATGCACGCCATTCAGGCTGTAGGCGTAACGGTACGGAAGTAGTCTCATTGGAGAGGCATGATTGTAACGTTTTGTTGCTCTCCCCAGTCTGTCGCCAGCATGCGTTGGAACGGTGAGGAGCTTGCGTTTGCCGTCGAGGCCTACTTTTCGAATGGATGTTCTGCGATCGCAGCCCAGTGTGCCTTCCGAAATCGCTTCAATATGGCCCCGTTGGGTCCTGCTCCGGGCCGGATATTAATTGTTATAATAGTCAGTACGTCCCGCTAAACCGGGAATGCGATAAGACGAAGAACTGGAGTCCCTCGCCCCTTAAGATCACCTCAGAACATTGAGGCAGTGAGAACTTCAATCGCCACCTGCCCTTGCACTTTCGGATTGTTCAGTGAGGCGAATTCTTCACAATGACCTTCATTACCGTCCCTGCAAGTTGGTGATTGTGCAGGAAATCTCAGAACGAGACTTCAATTCTCGAAGAAACGCATGTGAGGCACTTCTCAAAAACGTTCCTACGAAAAGGACGCTATTGTTTTATCAGTGATGAAGGCTATTTGCACTTAAATGTATACGTTAACAAGCAGAACATGCGCTACTAGGCTGACACCAATCAATCCCCTATATTTGCATCAAAGGCTTTTGCATTCACCTAAAGTCACAGTGTAATGTATATTTTCCTCAGTTAGGATTGTTGGTCCTTGGTTCTTCTCCGTTGGTCCAGACGAAAATGAGGTCACAACGACAGTGAACGTGAACATGTAGGAGGATTTTTTTCTTCCCATGACTTGATGAATTAGACTTAGGGGACATTTGGTTCCACCAAGACGGAGGAAGGGCTCACACTACAAGAGCATCAATTTTGAGTGAGTTTTCATCAATTTTGAGTTTAGAGGGAAGACAGCAATTTGGAGTGACCAGCCTCGCTCAACCGATTTGGCCCATTGCGATTTCTTATTGTAAGGTTATTTGAAATCCCGCGTTTATGTCAATCGCCCAAGGACCCTACAAGATCTGACAAGGTCCAAAAATCCGGGCCGGGATTACTAACATGCTGATAAGGGTCTTGGCTAGCGCCAGAACTCGACTTACTCAGTGTATGGACAATGAAGGTATCACCTACTCAAACATAATTTTCAAAACTATGTAAAACAAAACTTTAGATATGCACCTACGTTATAGAAAAGAAAAAGAATAAAAATGTGAGGAGCGAAAGAAAGAAACTCTATGAAAGCTGTGGCTGGACATATGAGGAAATCGAGAGATTGTTTGGGAATGGAAGGAAGGTGGAAGAATTGGTGTGTGAAAGGTTAGCCGAGGTGGAGCTGCAGTGTCGTTAGAGGAAGATCGAGGGGAGTAAGTTCCTCCCAGAATACAGGAGCGTACCTCAAAGGAGCGAGGCAGCCGCAGGTGCGGGTCAGAAGAAAAAGGCAGGAGGTATTGAATGGGCACTCGCTTTAAGTTGTGTGGCATATGTGGGGAAGATAGTGACATGTGGGCACATTGGGCACAAAACTGTGATGGATGTTAGTGAAGCAGTGAGGAGAGGCCGGTGGTAGACGACTGGATTTCATGCATGAGAGAAGACGGAGCCGGTTGCCCCTTGAAGAAAAGGGTGGTACAGTTAAAAAAAAAGATAAATACATTTTTTTTCGTTGTGAATAGAGTGCGAGGAATTGCTATTTTGGGTTGCTTTATTTTTTGTGCGTTTGTGGGTTTTGTGTGTTTGTTTTTTTTTTCTCTTTTGACTTATCTCTTAATTTTCACCTCGGTATTAGAAAGGATTAATTGTTTGTTTAACTATGAATGTAGCTATTTTTTTTTGTTAGGTTAAAGATAATGTATGTATGCCAATAAAAGGAGTACTATACTATTATTTTTTCAAAAAGAAGTTATTTTGCCGTACCTTGTATTATATGAACCGTTTTCCTTGAAAGGGTATGAGCTTCTTGAGGAGACAGGAGACTGCAGACAGGTCCATAAAAGCGGCCGAAGTTTTCAATTATTTCTGAAATCCTGTTTCTATGTATGTTGTTAATGTCAGCACCAGGTATGTGCACCTTCTCTGGTCTGAAACCAGCCTGTTCAATATTGACTTCAAGTATTGTGCTCCCTATTCTACTAAAAATGACCCTTTCTAGGAGTTTGTATATTGCGTTAAGTAGAGCGATGGAACGGTAGCTTTTCGGTTGTTCACTCGGTTTTCCTGGTTTCAATAAAGCAATGATTTCAATAAAGCAATGATCATTCTGAAAGAATGGATTTTAGAAATAATTGAAAACGTCGGCCGCTTTTATGGATCTTTTCATTGCATGTGGGATTATTCTCTTTTCCACTATGCCCGTGAAGAACATGGCCAGCCACTTCTTTATCTTCCACAATTGAGAAGAAACTCTGGGTGGATTCCATCCTGTCCTGAGGGTTTCCCAGCACTTACGTTTACCAGAGCTTTCGCCATCAAATCAGGTAACTGGGTCGGAAAATTCAGTCGGTCCCTCGCCTCTAGTTTTTAATACGCTAAGTTCTCGTTTGATTTGGGCTGGATGGGCTTTTTTTTCTTAAACGATCTAACTGTTGACAGGATGTGTGCTGATATCTTGTTTGCTGGTAGGTTCATGGTATTGTTAGTCGTTCTGTGTCCGTCACCAAGTTTCCTCAGAAGTGACCAGGCTTTTCTGCTAGATCTCCTAAAATCGAAACTGGATACTGTGTCTGACCATTTCTCGCGCCTAGCTGCATCCAAGTTGTGCAGCAAGTTGTCGGATATCTCCCTATCTCCGCTTTCCTGGAAGATCCGATATTCTTTCTCGCACTCATCGTTCCATCCTGGCACATACTCTTTGCAGTATCCTCTAGAGATACTCTTTTTCGCTGATCCGATAACTGCTTTATGAATCTCTTATAGTTTTTGGCTAGGGGATGAATGCAGCCCAAGCATTTGTCAAGACCAGCTGAAAATCTCTCCAAAGTGCACTACCGAAATTCCATCTTGGACGAGGGAGAGACCGAATGAGTCAAGACAACCCCCAGCTGCCCATACATCGTCACCTAGCCGATCTAGACAGAAGAAGACTGCGCTCCAGAAGACCTCCTATGAAAACTGCCAGGGAACTGCGAGCACCCGATTTCAACCCTACAGATCTCTGGGAACATAAATAGAGAGAAGCCAGTCAAGCCCAATGCCAGAATTCAGCATGCAAAAGCCAAAAGCCACCTGCTTACGAACAGCCCCACAAAATATGGTCATCTATAAACAGAATGCGTACACGAAAGGTGTCCAGACTCGCTCCACAGGTGGGATAAAATACCATCCGCAAGATGTGACTGCGGAGCGGCCAGACAAACTGTTCTCCACATCATCACCGAATGTCAGAAGGGGATGTACGGAGGCGACTTCAACGATTTCCTGATGGCGACCAACAAAGCGATCAAGTACATGTGCCAATTGGATGTTAGGCTATGAGAATGCTTTGTTTTTGCAGTGTACATGTTTTATTGTGCCATACCATAAATGGCACAATGAAACAAGGGTATAAGGTTGATAGGGTGATGAATATGGAATAGGGGGATGAATACAATCTACTATGAACTTTTCATCTATACACAATTCTCAAGAAAATCATTCAAAGTTTTCATGGTTTTATTTAGTTAATGAAATGACAAATGTGGTAACGACATGGTAACGACAAACTTGCTACTAGGAAGTAATCGGAATGTAAGGATAGGAGAAGAGCAAACAATATGGCGAATAAGACGGGTGAAGTAATAATAAGGAATTCCAAAGACAAAATTAAAAATGCTGAGGGAAATGATTGGCTGCCGTGGGTGTTAGAGAACCAATGGGACATTTTGAATGGATGTATTGAGGGCGACTGGGAGGGAGAATTTACTTTTGTTGGTGCAATGGATACCTCAGTTATTGACCTTATAATTACTAACGATGCGGTCAGACAGCAAATAAAACTGATGGAAATTGGAATAATAAGTGAGTCGGATCATATGCCGGTCGTTGAAGCAGCAAAGGGAGAAGGAAGTTAAGCCGGAGAAATGGGTGGCCAGATGGGATAATGAGGCGACAGAAGAATACAGGAGGAAATTAGAAGAGGTAGAGTGGAACACCATATATGATATAGACATGATGGCAAAGAAAATGGAGTCAGTACTTGTCAAAAAGAAGCGTACCCAGGCTGAGCATGGTACGACTGGGAAGTGCGGAACGTAAAGGTTTCGAGAAGCTATTATAGAATGGAGAAAGGGAGAAGAGCTCAAAGTGCACGTGCTGAAAGCGAAAGCAGAACTGCAAAAAATAGAGAAGAAGAAAAGGGACTTTTGGGAGGTAAAGGAGATGCAGCGGGTACGGGAAATCAAGACGGAAGCTAAGCTGTGGAAATACGAGAGAGACAGAGAATGGGGAAAGGAAGGAAAGATTATCCAAGAGCATTGCGATAGAAGAATGGAAGAACCATTTTATGATTATGCTAGGAGGGGTGCAGATGCGGTGAGGAAGAGAAGATAATTCAGAAGATCGACAGAGAAAGCAGTAAGAGCTCGCCGAGGATATCACAGTGGCGGAGGTGGAGGATATTATTAATTCCCTAAAGCCAAGAAAATCGGGAGGTTTGGATGGGCTCGGAAATGAAGCGTGGAAAGAAGCACCTGGAAGCAGTAAGGAGAAGTTAACGGAGGAATTGAGAAGGATAGGGAGGGGAGACAAAAGGATACCAGTCAGCTGAAAAGTGGAGATAATTCAACCGGTGTTTAAGAGTGGATCGAGGTACGCGCTAGAAAATTATAGAGGTATAACTTGGATGAACTCCTCATACAAAATATTTGCTAAAATCCTCGATTGTCGCTTAATAAAGGAAATAAATGAAAGGAAGCTTTTGCCGGAAATTCAAGCGGGGTTCAGAGAAGGTAGGAGCACTGTGGAACACCTGGTGACCTTAAGAATCATCATAGACCAAGAAATAAGAAAGGGATGCCTGGTTGCTCTTTTCATTGATTTGAAAGCCGCATATGACTCGGTGAACAGCTTGAGATTGGATGAGTGTTTGGGCAAGCTATGTATCTCAGAGAGTGTAAGAAGGAACATCATGGATTTGTACGAGGAAACCGTCTGTAAGGTAGTAGCGAATGAATGGTAATCGAAGTATTTTGAGGCGAGGAAGAGCCTGAGACAAGGCTGCCCTTTGATTCCCACTCTCTTCAATCTGTATGTGGCGGATATGGAGAAGGTTCTACAGGCCGGTCAAGCTGGAGGAGTGGTGACTGGGAAAAGGAAGGTGTGGAGCTTGACATATGCGGATGACATGGTGGTATTTACAAAGTCGGCGATCCTGATGAAGGACGTGATTGAAAGGTTCTGTAGGTATTGCGAAATGAGGTATTTAAGGGTGAATGTTGGTAAAACAAAATGGATTAGGTTTAAAAGGGGTGGGCGATATAGGAAAGAAAGTTTTCAATGGCAGGGTACTGAAATAGAGGAAGTTAGTAAATTTAAGTATTTAGGGGTATGTCTTTATGACTGGATACAGTAATAAAGAGCACATAGAGTATGTCACAAGAAAGACATGGGTGGCGGCGGGTTGTATTTCGGAGGCTTGGAAAAGAAACTTTGAAGGAAACTTTAGAGCAGCAGAGACGATATGGAAGGCATGTGTGCGAAGCGTGTTACTGTATGGTTGTGAGGTCTGGAGAACGAAAGAGGAAGCCAATATCGAAAGGGTGCAACTAAAGTTTTCTGAGGAAATGTTCAAACTTGATAGGCCTGTTCACATTGTCCTTCAGTAAGTGAGCGCGGGTAAGGTAGCAGTAATTGCTGCGGAAAGAGTGATGAAGTTCGAGTATAGGGTGGATTGGTTAGGAGATGAAAGTATAATAAAGGAAATTTTTCGAGTAGTGAATAAAGAGGGGTTAAATGGTAGAAGAGAGTGGTTGAGAGCTAAATAAAAAGAAACTGTATGAAAGAGGCGGTATCATCCGAGGGATTGGATAGGAAAAAAATGCGGGTGCTCAATGGAAAATGATGCTAAGAGGGAGGTTATTAGAAGTGGACTGCCAAGAGCGCCAATCCAAAATAGAGACTAGTAAATATCACCAAGGCTACAGTCAGATACAAGCGCATGGACGTATTCCTGGTTATGTTGGTCGGAGGACCAGTCAGTTTTGGCGAGATTTAGGTGTGGTAATGAAGAGCGTGGCAGGAGACATTGGATACATGAGGACAGTAGAAGGTGTATGGTGTGTGGATTGAAGGAGGATATGCAGAGTCATTGGTTGGAAGAATGCACGTTGGCGGAGTGGAATGAAGAGAAGAAAAGGCGAGGAAAGGAATGGAGTGAGTGCATGGACGAGAACGAGAAGGGACTGTTTTTATTCAGAGTGAAAAGGTGGAAAGAGCGGATGCGACGGGGTAGTTTTTTGAGTGTTGCGGTTTAGTTTGTAGTTTATGAGTTTATGACCGATGTACAGGTGTTGATGTATAGGTTTATAGGGTGGCAAAATTTCTTTGTTCTTTTTAATGGGGTTTTAGTTTCATAACTTTCTTTTTGTTATTTTTTGTTTTGTTTTTTGCTTATTCTATATGTTAGTGTAAATTATATTAATTATGCCAATAAAGGTTATATATCTATCCGGTTTATGAAATTACAATAGTATATTACGTAATGAGAGTTGTAAGAAGCAAATTACGTACGAGCGGAACAGTTACGGTCGTAACTGTTCCGTGTAGCCCGTGTAGCGGGGAGTGCGTAATTCCGCGAGTACGTAATTGCCTTACAACTCGAATGATGTACTATACTTTATCTACGACCACACTATTTTTTTTCTATTTAATAAGAAAAATATGTTTGATGTAACTGATTCATCCATATAGGCAACAAAATGTACGCAGTGTCGGCGTCAAATGAAATAATTTATATTTACTTAATAATTTATATTTTCTATGTTTAATTTCATTAATACCTATTAATAACTACTGTGTTGTAGCAGTATCGTTTAGATTTTTCATGGAGCAGTCTATATAGCCTTCTGCTACTACAGACGAACGCCAGCCACCATGCCTTTTTAGTGACAATAAATCACCAACGGAATCCACAAGAATGGTGGCTGACGAACATCTGTAACAATGTCCTGTATAAAGATTTGCTTCCGGAAAATGAAGATAATTGGCAATTTGTTTAGGAATAGAGGCAATTTTATTTATTCCATTGCTTAGTGCATTTCTCTTTTTGATAATTTAGAAAAAAAGGCTGTTTTGTCCATATTTTGTGGGCGTAGGTTTTACAGGTTTGGTAAAATTCTTTCGGTAGCACAAAAGATCTTTGAGTTTTTGTTTTGGAATCGGGAATTTTAATGATCAGAGATGTTCCGTTGTCTTCTATATGGCAGGGTTTGATATTTCTTAGTTCTTGTATTCTGCAAGCACCACTAATGCCAATGATAAGAATAACCTAAAATTATATAAAAATATGTCGTTATGCCCATTAGAGAGCATTATAAGATAAAAAAGTAATGAATACCTTCATGAATAAATATTTATTATCCGGCGAATTATTGAGGCAACTGTTAATTTATTAAATGGTTAAAATTTTTGGTTTTTTGCTTTTAAATCCATCAGATTTTCTCGTTAGTAAAGCTATTAACTTTGAATGTTTTGAAATGTCTATGTCGTGTTTTATATTAATTGTTGTCCGAACCATTCAATAAATTGCCCAAAGTGAAGATGGTTTCATTGTTTGAGATAACTCATCAAAGTATAATAAAACATTTTCTAAAAAGGATTTAACTTTATGCTTCATTCTCCAGTCCATAAATTCTCTATATGCATCCTCGTATCGATCCCGAGATTTAATCCGTAGCAAATTATGGGCAGCTTGTTTCGCTTTTTCAACAATTTCGGGCAGAGTGGCATTTTCTATTTCGCTATCACTGGACAATACTGGACTTTAATTTTTATAATTGAAAAAAAATATAGTGTTTATGTATTAGTTTGACGTTTAATTTTTTTTGACAAATAACGGAATGTATTGGGTTGCCTATATTAAACGATAGTAGCAGCTCTCAACCAATCAAAGTATCGTAAACCAAACGCACTAGTGCGTTATTGGATCATTAAATAACATTAATCGCGGACTGTTACATATGTGTGTTGTAAGATGTATTTACATAATCCACGAACTGTACAATATTGGGCAATTATAATAGTGGTCGTAGATAAATATATTTATTTTGAAAGCTGTGTATGTCCACTTTCCGCAAGGACATTATACACAAAAATTATATTACATAATTTCTTTATTTAATTTTTATGTCACATGAAATAAAGCGAAATGATTTTGTTTGAACTAAATCTCTAGAAAATGCAATTCTAAGAAGACGAGAAAATACTAATAGTGAAGAGATTAATTTGTCTGGCAAATTGAAAGATACCTTGTATAAGAGTTTACAAAACAAACCAAATTCAATTCTATATAAAACTTCCTTTGATTAAAATGCGGAGTTTAAAACACTAGATTTATCCCCAGACGAGGAAGACGAAACATTATAAATATAATACTAGCACGTTTATATCATCATTCTAAGACCATCACAGCTGTAAAATTGACTTATAAGATGGACCTATAACCCTATATTCCTCCAATATATCTTGACTATTTTAAAAACTTTTTGACAATGAAACGAATTAAAAATGGCACTTATTAATATAAAGTTCTTTTAAATGGCATTACGTGAACAAGTATTGAAATAACGCCTTTTTAATTAAGAAATTGGTTTGGTGCAAATTGAAACCTAATATTTATGTTTCATAAATTTCCACAATTTTTTACTTTTAAAGTGGTATAGTAACTCCATTTCAGATCATCAAAAGCATAAATTTATTTCAATTAATACTTTAAAAACGATCACACTGTAAACTTAAATCAATTTAACATTTAAAAACCGTAAAACGAGCGTATTAACATTTACCAATATTTTTGAAACCGTGCAAATACAAGCCCTGAAATATCTCTATATAATATAAGACTTACACCACTTTCAAAAACGGCTCATATTTCTAGTGTTCTGTAAGTAGTCTGTTTTATGTAGTGCTGTGATTAATATTTAAACTTATTCGATTGCTAACTGTTTTAACTTTGACAGTAATTTCTACATGCAATTACATTTCCGTATATTCAATACACTTTGTACATAATTTCAGACGGCATTTTAGCTCGGGGTTTAATCGATAATCTTTTTAATGGCTTATTTTCTTGCAGAATTTATGTTGTAACTACTGGTTATAAACACTTTAAGATTTGTGCAGATAATGCGTATTTTTATCGCATTAAAATTATATTATTTTTCGAAAGTTGTTAACGTCGTAACCGAAATAATACATCATTGTAGTTATATTGTTGCAAGTAAGGAGTAAATGAGACACACGAACGCGCCCGTGGCGCATTGGGTGAGGTACATACACACGTGTGCGCGTGGAATGTATATTATAGTCACATTTTACATATACATAGACTCGTATACATAACGTATTCGATATTGGCAGTATTCTGTAATCTCCACACTCGAAGTCACCTACAGGCTATTCATTACATTGTGTTTCTCTCTGGTTACATGTCAATCATTGCTATGAGGTATATGTACCTGTCATGGGGAGGTTGAAGGTTTCCAATTATCTCTACCACTCGTATATTACACAACGCGGTGTGGCTACTGCGACGTGAAATCAAACCGAATAAAAAAAATTGCCAAGCGAAAAATTAAATAACGATATCCTTATTTGTGATAAACAATTTAAAACAAATTGGATGAAAATTATACCTGCAGACTAAATGATCAATAAACTAGTCGCTGGATTATAGGAATTATTAGTAATTGGTCGAGGATTTGCATTTTTTACAACTTTCTTTTTCAAACCGTTTTTGCGTTTGAAATTGCAGCTTTTCGTGCAATCAATAACTAGATCAGCTCTCATAAACAAAAAAGAGTCGGAATTGTTTAGTAATTGATAGTTACAGTTAATAGCAGAGTTCCATCTCATTTATAGGGTTAGAACGATTTATAATTTGAGCGGATTTTTGCTTCCTCGGAAAACGTGCGAATAAATACTTTACATTTACAGTATAATGTAAATTTTATGTTTGGAATATTGAAATTTCGATATTTATTCACTATTTATACAAAATAATACATTTTTTGTATATTCGACAGCGATAAAATGTGAAATACAAAATATCCGTTCGTTTATTACAACAGTCACAAACAAGATGAGTTACAGAAATTCACAATAGTTTATTATTATACCAATTATGGTAAAAATACCATTAAATGTGTGATGCATGAGCTAATATGTAATTGAAATATAATTGTCAATGATACGTTTGGATAATTTTATTTTTTCCGTCTCCATAGCAGGGAATGTAGGGCAAATTCAATCACTAATTTTAGATTAGGATGGAGAATATATTCTTCTTTAAAATGAGACAAGATTTCTAGCCACCTTCTGTTCACAGTTCCACACTAACTTTTTCGTCTACCCATTTCGTCAGTGCTTGGTTGTTTAAACATAAATTTAAAATTCGTATATCTTCGAACAAAACATTTTAATCAATGACAGAATCTTACAATTGTTTCATTACAAAGGCCCAAAGATATTTATATGATACTCGGAAGATATGTTGGTGCTAATTAAATAATAAGATCCTGAAACTTTCAGATCGCTAACTCATTTGGTTTTCGAGAAAAAGTGAAATGTGTCACAAACGAACAAACATTTTTTTCTCAGTAACGGCTGAATCGATTTATCTAACAATTTAATATGTATTGGGGGCCAATAGGAGCTCTTGCGAAAAAAATCAACAGCTATATAGCTTCATAAGATTTTTGAAAAAAAGACATTTTTTTTTAAATTTATTTTTTTAACCATGGTACAGTTTTGGTACAATTATGAAACTTTCTTTTATATAAGTCTTATATATTAACATTTAACTTTATGAGTTTTTCAGATTTTTAAAAAAGGTAGGCCACAGAAGAAAAAAAATGAAAACCATTTTTGGCTCAAATAATGCATTTATTTAATGTTTCAAGTTTTAATTTCCTTGTTTTTATGCATATTTAGCTTATTTCTAATTATTAGAAATAACACTTTATATTTAAAATAACAACTATAATTTTTTCATCAAAATAAAAAATTAATAAAAAATAATTAATTATTTTATTTATTTTATTATTTTATTCATTAATTTCAATAAAAATTTTGAGAACTTTTTTTTATTACAAAGCTCGATTATTGTTTAATATATTAACGATACAAGAAGAATTACCCTGGTATTAGCCTCCTCTCGATCGTCGGCAAAGTATTTATGAAAATCATACAATCAGGACTACAGAAACATCGAGAGCAAACAAGCCGGGAAGAACAAGCTGGATTTCGACCACATCGAGGATGCATCGATCAGATATTTGCTCTCCGTCAGCTAATGGAAGAAAGAATTCGATGTGGCAAACGAACTGTCATCGTCTTCATCGATTTCAAATCTGCTTTTGATTGCATCGATTGGACAAGCTTGTGGGAAGCCCTGAAGATCGAACACGTGCCACTGAAAATCATTCAACTTCTTCAAGCATCGTACGACGGCTCAACCAGCAATGTTCGTATCCGAAACGACATGTCTGAGGAATTCCCGATTCGAACCGGAGTCCGGCAAGGAGACGTGGCCTCGCCGCTCCTTTTTAACATTGTGATCGACACGATTATGCGAAAAGCGTTTGATGAGCGACGCGGAGTTCGATATGATGACAAAAACTTCCTAACCGATCTGATGTTCGCCGATGACAGTGCGGTTTTCGCCAACACAGATGCCGAAGCAACAGACACCTTGTATGACATTTCCCGCATTGCCCAGTCATACGGACTGAGAATCAATGCGGATAAGACCAAAGTGCTTACAACGGATGGATCTGAAGCCAGAGTTTACCTCGATGGAACCACAATCGAGCAGGTACCACAGTTCAAATATTTGGGATCACTGGTTGTGGAGAAGAAAGTAGCTTCGACAGCCGAAGTTCACAGCCGGATAGGCCAGGCAACAGCAACGTTTGCTTCACTCAAGTGGTGCATATGGAAGCGGACGAATATTACCATCAAAACCAAAATACGCCTATACCGGACGCTGATCCTCCCAATTCTTCTTTATGGATCGGAAACATGGACATTACTCAAACCAGACCTTAACAAGGTCGAGGCCTTCCAAATGCGATGCCTGAGACAGATTCTCTGCGTCTCACTCCTCAACCACCTCCGAAATGAGACAATCAGAGAAAGGTGCGACCAACAGACACCGATTGTTGAGGAAATTCAAAAACGCCGATTACGATGGTTCGGCCACATCTGTAGGATGGGCGAAAATCGAGTACCGCACAAACTCCTATGGAAAAAACGACCTCTTGATTGGAGAACACAAAAACAAGCACCGAAGACCACATGGTTGAAACACGTAGAGAACGATTTAAAAAACCAGCGAATAACAACAGCTGAGGCAAGAACCGTTGCAACTGATCGATTAGCATGGAAGCGTATAGTGAATGGAGCACGGAATCTAGCGGCACCAACAGCAGCGTACTGGCTACGAGGTCGACCACCTCTCCATGCGCCGGCTATGGATTAAAGAAGAAGAACGATACAAGAACATTTCTTTTAATTTTTGTGTTGAAACTTCACGTCTAGACTGGATTGAAATGGGAAAACTTGGGAAATGGGAAAAGATTGAACTGGTGAATTTGTTATCATCAATGAGAAACACTGGCGGTCGAAGTATAACTATAACGAAGTATATCAATGAGTGCTTACTCATTGCATTTGTAGTCAAGCTTCGCACAGGCAATTCAAATAAGTTGATATCTACAATTTTAGAAATCGAATAAGAGCAGTTAATGACAAAATATTGTGAACAAGTGACTCAATCTTTCGAAAAAGACGTATTAACCTTTTTAGATTACATGCAATGTCTTCATTTTAGATTACATGCAATGTCTTCATATGCAATGTCCAGAAATGATCTCATTCAAAATCATACATCTGCGGTTGCTTAAAAACTTAACATAATAATCTCAATATTATTTTTGATGGGACGTATGCTCGTCATGAGAAAAGTTCAAACAATCAGTACCAGAGTCATATTCTGGGCAAAAAAAAGTGCCGATGTGTAAAGCATTTACGATTTGTACAACTGATGAATACATTATCGATATGCTAGAACCGTATTATGCTACCCAGAATGTTTCTAATATTATGAGAGATATAGATAATCCAAATGGTATATGTAATTTATTCAAACCTGGTGATGAATTTGTGGTTGATGTAAGAGAAAGGTTGAAGTAAGAGTTTTGAAATATTAATGCCAGCACTAAAAGGAAAACGCAATCAACTAACAGCTGAGTCGAATGCGCCAAGAAACGTAACGAAAAAACTTAACGAAATTGCGTTGACCAGTGGAAGCAGTCACGAGATGTTAAAACAAAAATATCTGCTGGATCAGAAAATTGACAACAACATGCTTCCTAGAATCGGTACTTTTTTTAGAATCGCGTCGTTTCTCCATAACAAATACAGCAAACGCCTAACTTCTGATGACGAGTGCCTGGATGATTTTGTAGAAATGATGAAATGCCAAAATGATGAAAATACGTTAGCTGATGAAATGACGCAAAATGGCTGGCAACTTAGAAAATTACCGTTTCAGACAGATGATTTAGAAGATTTTTCAGAAATGACGGAAAAAGATCTAAGAAAATTTTTCACTGGTTCTTACCAATTTAAACAAGCGATATCCTATTTATCAGAAATTATGGATGATTCGGCTGATATCACCATTCAGTATGTAAAAGACCATTCAAACATACTAAAATCACAAGTTTAATCACGTCACATTAGCAGGAAAGCTTATAGATGCTTTTTTGATTACAAGCCAAATACTATCGGATACAAAAGCTTTGCGAGACGCAGCTGGGAGTGTGCAAATGGTCTTAGAACGATTGTTGCAGCGCTTGTTAATTTTTTGTCGCACGGGAGATACTTATCAAAAATTCATAGACCTGCTGCAATATTAAATAAACTATTTGATAAAGACGATACTTCAGTTTTGATTAAAGAAGACAGTGATGAAGATTAATAAAATTCTATTCATCTATATTTTTGTTGTATATATCGTATTTGTTATTCTCGTCTCTGTTGTTTATTTATTGAAAATTAACTTAATAAATTGAAAAAATATGTTCTTTTATCATTAATATATTTAACTGTGGTTATATCAATTAAATTAATTTAGTAGAATATAATAATAATCGAGCTTTGTAATAAAAAAAAGTTCTCAAAATATTTATTGAAATTAATATATAATGAGTTATTTTTAACTGTTTTAATTTTTTATTTTGATGAATAAAATATTGTTATTTTAAATATAAAGTTATTTCTAATAATTACAAATAATCTAAGTATGCATAAAAACAAGGAAATTAAAACTTGTGACCTAAAGTGATTTATATTAATAAACACAAACTCCATTTGTGTTGAAATCGAGATATTGAAGGGTTTGCGTTGGATAAAATTTAAAAATATGGATAACAGATAACATAGTAGAATAACGTTTTGGTGTTTCTAAGGGTGTCAAATTTATCACCCCAATTAGAATATTTAATTTAAGATTTAATTTAAGAAATAATACGTTTTTGATGGCTCTAAATGGACTTGGGCCACTTTCAAAATCAATGAAATCACGTTTCCAATTTTTAAGAAAGCACAAGTCCATTCATACATAAAATAAATTTTCCTTGAAATAAAGATATGAACATGTATATGAGAAGAAATGTATACACTTTTATGTTATAAAATCAAAAATGATAAATAAAAGTTGTTAAATAATTTTTACATTAATATTAATATTGTTTTATTGATTATTTTTCAGTCTTCTCCAGTTTGTGTATGCGGGAGGGATTTAAATAATTATTTTACAATGGTAACGTGGTATACAATGTGGTGTACAAAGGTGGTATACAATAATTCCTTGTATTTGAGGTTTGTGAGTGGTCTCGTATTTTGTTGTAGTATTTTAATTTTTACATTGAAATTCATATTCGAAGATTCATAAGTTTTCTCTTGGGATATTTTGATATATTCATATTCTCACAGTTTTTTTTTTGTAATTTATTTTGTTATAAACAAATTATTAACGATTTTCTGAAAATTACAATGGTATATCAGGAGACCCATATGAATCCATTATCAAATCGAAACTTATATTTGAAATTAAAGTATTTATAATAAATTGCGCTTTGATAATTCAACTGCTACTTTAATAATTAAATATAAAGCTTACGAGATCACATAAACTTTAATTGCATATTTTCCATATCGGTTTGAAACTATCACAATGGGACTTACGCCACTTTCAAAATAAATTTTTCATCACTTCATTAACCCAGCAAATTTTGGTGTTACAAAATCTTAATGATTTTAAATACATTAGTAACAAGTTACTTCACAATCAAAAGATCAAGTAAAAATCTAACTATTAAGGTAAGTAACTCAATATTTTTGAAAAATGGACTTCTTGAAAAATGGACTTATTTTTGAAAAATGGAAATGGCCACTTTCAAAATAAACGGCTCAAATGCATTATTTGAGCCAAAAATGGTTTTTATTTTTTTCTGCTATGGCCTACCATTTTTAAAAATCCGAAAAACACATAAAGTTAAAGGGTAATATATAAGGCTTGAAAAAAAGAAAGTTTCATAATTGTACCAAAACTGGTTAAATGAACCAACATGGTTAAAAAAATAAAATAAAATAAAAAAGTTCTTTTTTTTAAGAATCTTATGTAGCTATATAGCTGTTAATTTTTTTCGTAAGAGCTCCTATCGGCCCCCAAAACATATTAAATTTTTAGATCAATCGATTCAGCCGTTACTGAGAATTTTTTTTTTTCGTTTTTGACACATTTCGCTTTTTCTCGAAAACCAATTGAGTTAGCGATCTGAAACTTTCAAGATCTTATTATTTAATTAGCACCAACATATATTCCTAGTATCATATAAATATCTTTCCGGGGCCGAATCACCATGCTTATACACCTAGGGCCTTTATCTGTAGAAGAAATATCTTCCCATTGCAGTATTTTGCACTATTATGCATTTCGAAACTGGAAGCAATGGATTTGCACTAGAAGCAATTTAATTCAGCGGAATTGATGGACCCTCCTTAACATATTGAAAGCAATTTTTATTAAAATTTCTAAATTCATTTGGAAATATATCCGTAATTCCAGGATTGGAATCGTGCAGAATTGTAATTTTTTCTTTAAAACTATAGGCAGATCCTCGCTTTATATTTCAAAATAATGTCGTAATAGTATATTAAAGGACGAGTTCAGTAAGCGCGATTTTACAGCACACGTCCAAGTTTCGAAAACGACGAGCATAGCGAGGAGTTTTCTAATGGGCAATTGCTGAAAAACGCCTTACGAACGAGTTTTTTATTGTATTTTTTCTATTTTGCGCCCTTTCATACCATTTCTAAATAAAAAAATTGCCGATACATTTTGAGAAAATTGTTTCGCACTCGGCCAGTCATAACCGCACGAATATGAGTGCTGTTATGAGTCCATTACAGACACGAAATACGAAAAAGCTTTACTCTCGTAAATACAAATAGAAAATAAAACATTTATAATCTCTACTTCGAAGTGTTGGTAACAACAGTAATAACCAAATACCTAAATATTTCACAAAACTTAATTTCTGGCATTCAAAACAGAACTACGGCACCATAGTAATGTCGCCACTCTGCCCCGACGTCTTTTATTGCCAAGAACAGCAGCGCTCAAAATCAACATCATAGTCCTCCTTTGAATATCCTTCCCCATCTCAAAACTTTTCTCAAAAAAATGGCCGATCGTTGATCCACGTTTTTCGCAAACAAAATGTTATTATGAGAATCGATCCTGGAGCTGCCCACCCAAAACCAATTGTATCAGTTCATCTTCTAAAGCAGAGGCGTCCAAACTTTTTGCTGCGAGGGCCAGTTTGGTATTTAAATTCATTAGCGGGGGCCAAGCATTGTGAATATGTGAATTAAAAAACCTTATTATAAGTAAAGCAGCATTGAATTTTATTTTTTATAGTAAATTACAGATATAACAATACTAAACAAACATGTCTAAATTATATTATTATAAAATTATTTCATGCAATTTTTAATGGGAATGGTGGAACTGGGTTTTTTTCTGGAGAGTTTCTTCAAAGTTGGGATTCAAATCGGAAACACTAATTATTAGCAATGATTGCAAATGATCATCCGATAAATTTGCCCTATATTTAGATTTCAGATACTTCATCCTGGAAAAAGTTTGTTCTCACATATAGGTAGTGCCATACATAGAAATAAATTTAACAGCCAATTGCTTTAAATTTGGAAACGCTTTTGCGTCCAAAAATTTGTAAAAATCGATCAAGTTTCCTTCCTTGTATTTGTTCTTGATTTGATCGCTAGCTTGAAGATCAATTATTTCCATTTGAAACTGACTTGAAACGTCGCCAACGTTGCAGTCATATGATTTTGAAACCGAATTTCCGTTGAATTTATGTCAAGATCAGAAAAACGCTTTTGAAATTCTTGTTTTAAATCCGCGATTACTTTTACTGCAAATATGGTGGGAAATCTTTCGTCAGTTTCTGTACTAAATTTTTCACAGCACGTGAAATGGGAAAAATTACATTCATTCATATGACTTTCGAGCAATATCAGCTTGGCTCTGAATGCTTTGATTTGCTCGAATAAATCACAAATTAAGTTGTTTTTACCTTGGAGCTTTAAATTTAAGTTATTTACGTCTGTCACGACATCTGCAAAAATTGCCAACTTCCAGAGCCACTCTGCATCCGATAAAAGCGGTTCAGGGTGATTCTTTTCCGCAAGAAAAATTTCCTGTCTGAGCTTGAAGAACTGCAATAACACTTTTCCGCAGCTAAGCCATCGAACTGCTGTATAATACGACAAGTCAACAGACTCAGATTCAATTTTTTCGAGGAAAGATCGAAATTGGCGATAATTGAGTGCACGTGATCGAATAAAGTTTACGACAGAAACAACTGGTTTCAAAACGCAGCTCATGTCGACATGTTTTACACATAGGGCTTGTTGGTGGATGATACAGTGCAGAAAAATTGATACTGTTGCTCCTGCGCTTTCACAAGCTTTTCTTATTAGCCCAACCACCCCAATATTTGCACCAGACATGTTTCTTCCTCCGTCAATTGTCACACCTTGGAGTCGATTCCAGTTCAAGTTATATTTGGTCAACATCTGTTGTAGTTCCTTAAAAATATCTGCTCCAGTTGTAGTGCCATGCATGCTGTTAACCGATGCTAATTCTTGGGTGACATTAAGATCGTCCTCAACTCCACGAACAAATACTAAAAGTTGTGAGGTGTCACTAACGTCGGTCGATTCATCCATCGCGATAGATAGTGAGTGAAACGCTGTGCTTTCCCAGAAACCTGGTGGAGTATATTATTGCCAATATCGTCAATTCGACGAGCAACAGTATTGCGGGAAAGATCGTTTTGAAAAGTTTCACCTTTTCCGGACATAATACCCCAACAGCTTCCATCATACACTCTTTAACGATGTTTCCATCCATAAAGGGTTTCCCCTTTTTCGCAAACAAATAAGCAACTTTCATGCTAACTAAAGTCAATGATTCATTTTCCGAGTTTGCCTTCCTAAATAAATTTTGCTGAGAAGACAAACTACGACTCATTTTTTCAAATTTTTCAGTACGCTGCTTGTCCTTAAATTGTGAGTAAGCTGAAGCATGTTTTGTTTCATAATGTCGACGTAAATTGTTTTCCTTCATTACAGCAACAGTGTCATTGCAAATTACACATATAGCTTTGCCATTCTTTGACTGCGATTGCACAAAGAAATATTTGAATCCCCATTCTTCTTTAAA
The DNA here is from genome assembly GCA_944588485.1 of Phosphuga atrata. Lineage (NCBI taxonomy): Eukaryota > Metazoa > Arthropoda > Insecta > Coleoptera > Silphidae > Phosphuga > Phosphuga atrata. The sequence continues at coordinate 22,185,571 of OX155905.1, forward strand.
AACGCGGCACTCGTCATCTACTTTTCTTCTTTTTGTTTCCATGTTCAACTTTAAAAAATAATATTAACATAATAATTAAGTTATAATATATTAAATATAAATCTAAACATACCAATTTACAATATATCAACTGTAAAGAATGTAAATAAGCTCCGCGGCCGACGAATTTTTGGTTTGTCGTGGACAATCTCGTAGCTTTGCAGGCACTGCAGTTGAGTGCAGTCTGCCGCTCCGCGCCGCCTACGTACAGTCAGAGTACAAAATCATTCATGTAGTCGAGCGGCCGAGTCGCATCGCCGACTACCGAAAAAACTTGAATACCAGACTGTACTTTTTCGCGCTTGATACCGTGCTCATTCTAACCGAATGCGCTCTTCATCTGCGCGAGATCTAATACTGACGCGCCACGCTACATTTATGTTTTACGAAATTTTTCAAAATCCTTGGCGGGCCGGATAAATTCGCCTGCCGGGCCGGATTTGGCCCGCGGGCCGTAGTTTGGACACCTCTGTTCTAAAGCATTAACAGTCTGATTCAAAGCCATCGCCATTTTTTTCATATCCGCTGATAATTATGGGCTAAAATATTGAATCAGAGCCCAATTTCTATTCTGTGTATAATGAGTGTAAACATGTGGAGCAACGTTCATATCAAGCAGTAAATTATCTTTAATTTCCTAAAGAAGTTTAATACAAGCATATTTCGCCTCATAGAATTTTTATATATCTCGGAGCTGTGGTTCTAGTTCTAAGAACAATTTAAAGGAACTTTTTCTGCCAAAGATTACTTTTTTTTAGTACGTGGCGGTTAGAAATAGACAAAATACGTAAACCTCCACACATGGCGACGTTCTTAGGTGAAATATGTTCTGGGATATCGCAATGATTCAAATTCGCTTGCAAGAAATGTTTAGCTGCAGATTTGTACGTTTTCGTAGCTACCTCAGCTAATTCAGCAGCACATTTCAATTTTGTTAAGATACGTTAATTACCGTCTTTCGATTGCAAGTCGCTGAAATCTGGTGTGCTTTCCGCTTTAGAAACGCAATTTAGAACATGTAACCAATTCTGCAGATACCTTAACTTTTATTACATTCATATACATGTTAGCAACGTGTTTTCCACTGGTGCAGTAATCTCGAGCTCTCGAATAACATTTAAAAGCATTTGATAAATCACCACAATCCAATTAATGATCACCTAAATCATCGTGTCCCCTACGGATGCTCTCCTTGATTGAATTAGATTTGTGGTTTTTAAGATCCGTGTCTAGTATCCAGCTACTATCAAATTTAGGACATCATGCGAGCTAGATTGAGCTGTAACGGCTGGTAAACTCGATACTTAAGTTACTTCTGCTAGATTCTGATGGAGAAATTGATAGAGGTTAACATTGTAAGTTGTCATTACATCGATTCTAGGATTCTAATCGTAGGCTTGGGCAGTGGTTCACTATGTACATTAAGTAGTAGACATCGCGAGACCTGTTAAGTTGTTGGAGTATACTTCTGGGTCAAGCGACGGGTTTTTAACTGCGCATGTTTCTTCTTCATTGTTGTCGTTGTCTTCTGGAGGAGCGTCTACCTGCATAGGCTCAACTGCGGTCTATTTTAAAATCATTGAAAATATTGCAAACTTCTACAGCTGAAATATTCTTCTTCTTCTCCTTCGGGCGCTACAGTGCAATTTGAGCCTTGGCCTTCCTCCTTCCATCTGCCTAGTTTAAAGATTCGTCTGGCGTCCTGGTCTACTTCATCCTCCCATGTTTTTCTTGGTCTTCTTATTGGCCTCTACCCCTGCAATCGAGGGGACCGTTTAGGAATTGTTGGCATTCTTATCATGTGGTTTGCCTACCGGAGGTGCCCCGTTTTGTGTGTCCCATTTTGTCAGTATCCTCCGCATATGCTACGAGTTGTACGGATTGGATTAACGGCGTCGCACAGTGGTTTGAAATCCCAAAAAGGTGGCCAAAATATGAAGGAACAGTCCTAAGATCGTGATTTTGGTCTCCTTGCGTGTTTGAGGTCGCTGATCACGAAACTGAATTCAAAATTTCGAAATACAAAATGGCGGACGCAATATGGCGGATAATTTTTCGAAAAAAGCATTCAATTTTGTTGAAAGTCGACATTTAGCGGCTGTAAAAGTCACCGATCACGAAACGGAATTAAAAATTTCAAAATAGGGACCAATATAAGGCGGATGATTTTTCCAAAAAAGTATTTAATTTTAGTAAAACCCAGCACGTTGCGGTTTTTGACGCCGCTGATTGCGAAACAAAATTCAATCTTTCATTCTAAAATTCAAAATAGCGAAACCAATATGGCGAGCAATTTTTCGAAAAAAGCATTCAATTTTATCGAGGATTTATAGGTTTTTGAGATCACTGATCACGAAAGTAAAGTTGAAATTTTAAAATACTGAATGACAGTCGCTCTCCACCAGTGTGAGTATATATGTGTGTATTTTAGTCTAGGGCAATTCATGGACGGAAAAAATTACTTCGTTCCTACTCGCTTATTGCCACCTCTTTTTTAATTCCGATATCAATCTACCCATGGCATCTTTCAAACTTTTCGGCAAAATGTATGATTGCTTGATTTTTTTTGGACACCTCCATCTCAACAATGTTGGTTTGTTTTCCCGTTCAATACCGATTTCACAAATAAAAAAATTTCCTTTCTTTTGAAAGAAATTTCTTCGGAATTATCCATAGGTCCTGTAGGAAACGGAAGAATAATACTAATAGGAGAATTATCTTGACCAATTTCCTATAAACAATATTTCATACGCAAAAATTACGAAAAACTGCAGAAGGTGCACCACACATCATCGCATAAAAATTATAACCGAAACCGAATGCGCAGCCATGCGCAGTTAATTTTTTGATATGTTCTGCATAAATGTCTGAGCAACAATTTGAATGTGGTTTAAGAGCCCCGGTCGACCAGGGTTTTGACTTTTGCTATATTTAACTGAACGTCATCACGAAAAATACCACTATTTTCATTAATTATTTACTAATTCATACATCGTTCATAATAATTTCGAGAAACACATTCAAATTGTAGTTACTATCTAGAGAAGAATCCAAATTCGTTTTCCCGATTCTACGGCCGTTTGAACTTCGTGTTACTTACGACGAGCAACGAGCAAATAATGCGGTAAGCCAGACGCGTGCCGGATTCACGATTATAATATATACTAGAATACGGCTAATGGTCATGATACATACTAGATGTACCACTGCAACTATTCCAACCATTAAAAGTCTCTAGAAAAAAAAAATCCTTTTGGTCAGGTTATTGGGATTTTCGACCACTGTGCTCGGTGCCAAACCATCGCCTTGTTGCAGCTCTTGTCCACATGTAAAGCTTTCCGATAAAGTTCTCTGCACCCGCACTTGTGCGGTGCATTTTGACATGGTGAGTTAGACAAGTCTTACCAGCTTTTCTGGTATGCCCAGTTCTGTCAGTATCACGTATAGCTCGTCTATGTTTATGCTGTCGTATGCTTGTTTCAAATCGACGAACACTTTGTATGCGTCGACACTGTATTCCCAGGCTTCGCTAAGAGTGAGTTTGACGTTGTGTATTTGGTCTACTATCGATTTTATAGGTCTAAAACCTGCTTGGTACTCTCCTATTATATTTGGGATAAAATGCTTGTGTCTGTTGTTAATTATGGTCGTGGATATTCTATGTCCGTTGCACACCAGTGATACTCCTCTGTGGTTTGAGCATCTCATCCTATCGCCTTTCGTGTACATCGGGCATATTATGCTCTCGTTCCATTCGTATGGGATCTGTTCCTTTTTCCATATTTCCATTAGGTGTAGGTAGCATGCTAGCTTCTCGCCCTGTTTCAGTATATTGCTTTGTATCTCGTCGATGCTTGGCGATTGGTCAGCCTTTAGCGTGCTGATTGCTGTTACTACTTCTTCTATAGTTGGTACCATCGTGTGTTCACTGTCTTCCTCCATTGGCAGTAGCTCTGCTTATCTTAATGATGCTACTGGAGCTATAGTTTGCGATTTACTATACGTAGTGCTCGGATTTAGCAACTTTTCGAAGTTCTTTTGCCTGGTATCCTCTATCTCGCGTTCATCAGTTATGATTTTTCCCATTTTGTCTCTGCATAAACTTGTTTGGGGTTTGAAACCTACTCTTCTATACTTCAGGTATTTGTACAGGTCTTTTGTACAGGTCATTTCAGGTCTTTTTTCATATTTAGAATTTGAGTTTGTTTTGTCTGCAGAGCAATCTGATTTTTGTCGTGCTTAATTGAATGCCCTTCGTTCTGTTGTTTCTATTTGAAGAATTCTTTTATGGGCGTTGTTTCTTTGTTCAACGCTTTCTCAGCATTCACCGTCATACCACTCAGGTCTCTGTTGCTTATTCCGTCTAATAGTAAATACTAGTCCGTAAATACTAATCTGTCCTAGTAAATACTAGTGTTACTTAGAAGTACTAGTACTTCCTGTGCCGAGCTATTTACCATGTTTTTCGCCGTGTTCCATATAAATTCAAATCTCTTCCTTCCTCTACATTTATATTTGTTATTTTGCCATCTATGCTCGTTTTTAGTTTATGCTTGTTTGTTTCTATTCGTAACGCTACGATATTTAGCCTAGCTGGTCTCTTAGACTTGGCGCGTGCTTGCGTTCTGATTCGGCATCGATATTTAATGTGTATTAGTGAGTGGTCTGAGCCACAACAGGCCCCTTTCTGTGTTCTTTCGTCTAGTACATTTGTGGCCCTTCGTCTGTTAATTAACACATAGGCAATTTGATTGTTTGTGTTGCCATCGGAGGAGCTCCATGTTGTCTTGTGTATGTCTCGATGGTATCATCGATGGGTTGAGCTAATTACCATGTTCCTACTTGTTGCGAAGTCTATTAACAACTCTCCATTCTTGTTGGTTAATTCATGCAGACTGTGCTTTCCAATTGATCCTCTATTTCTGTTCCAATTTTGGCGTTCATATCCCCTAAAGTAATTTTAGCGTTACTAGATGGCGAAGAAACTGAAGAGGTGGATATGGCGATAAACTCTTTCTAGCTCATGATAGAAACTTATCATTGTGTCATCGTCTTGCTCCTCCGTGGGGCAATGCACATAGATGATCGTTGCATTCGTGTGATGTGTATGGATATGTGGTTTACTTATTCTTTCATTGACAGGTTGGAAGTTAATGATTGCTGGTATCATAGCTTTGTTTATCATGAATGCAACTCCCAGTTCTTTGTTGCCATCTGTTTCTCTACTATAACGTATCGTATATGATTTGTAGTCTCTGATACCTTTGCCTATCCATCTGGTCTCTTGGACGGCTGTAATTGCTAGGTCGTATTTGTTGATTTCTTCTACGAGCGCTCTTTGTCCTCCTGGTTTATTGAGCGTTCGTACATTCCAGGTTCCAAAGGGAAATTTCTTGTCCGTTTGCTGATTGATGTCTTTGTTTTAGGTTATGGTTGGTTCTCTCCTGAGGCGATGTTAAAGGTTTCGTAGTGTTTATGTTTTTCCCAGGGGCGGGTTGCTGGCCCACCTCCCACCACTCCTCTTTTACCCAGGCTTGGGACTGGCTGCCTCGGAGGATTGGGAGGAGCTGAAATATTATCAAAATTAATTTCTTAGGTAGTTTTTGAGAAAACGATGCCTGGCTGATGCCTGACTGGCATTAAGAAATAATGCTTTCAAAAAGGTAGGGAATTTGTCAAAACTCAAAAAATATGAGTGAAGTGGCTCATATAATTGTAGAACGCGCACTATTACTGGAGTCAAAGCAAGCCGCACTTTTGAAAGGCTAAGTAGATTTTTTTTTGTCAATATTCTTTAAAAACACCAGTTACTATTATGGACTCGAATTTAGTTCACATTTATGCAAATTTGGAATTATAAAATTTCTTTAATTATTTGGTAGTGCAGTGTCCTTGCTTCAAAAATTCTTGTTATGGCAATCGTATGAAAAGCAAAATATTATTATAACTATAAACTAAATATAAGTTCGCAAAACGAAATATTGGTTTAAAATTTTCAAAAAACATCAATATTACATTTCACTAAACTAAATATTTGAATCTGATCGGGATCATAAAATTATAATTGCAACTTAAAAAACGAAATAATAAAGATTCATTAAAAAATACGTAACGCCATTAACCACTATAATTTTAGCTAATTTTTAGCTAATTTACACTGTTATCGCACTCTTGCTACAAATAAATATATTGCGCACTAACACCGTAGCATAGTGAATTTTGTTTGTTCAAAATTAGAGAATATTGTGTCTAAACCTAAAGAATAATAGATGACATCTAACTCGCAAAATATTGACGGGTCGATATACAAGTTCTATTTTTGTATTAAGTGACTACAAAGAAGTACAAGAGAATGAAAAGGAGTACATTTGGAGTACGTAATTAAACAGTACGGCTCAAGAAAAAGCAGTGCAAATATCTTGAAAGGAGTACGCTTGGCCACCTTACTATATAGTCTTTTCAGATGGAGCCATACCTATTCAAAGCTTGTCTAGTACAGTAGTTTTGTCTGTTTTAGACCTTTAGTCTTTCTTAATTTACTTTCAACTTGTCTCATTAGATCATAGGTGAGAAACTTTATTCAAACTTTTTTCCACGCGACCAGCAAGAACATCTGCCAAATCTTTGAGCTTATATATTGATTAGTAAGGACCATTTTCCAAAACCCATCGCTGTTCTAGAAGTAATAATAATAATATTCTTTATTGCCACAACATTTAATAAAAGGTTATCGAACCCAAGGTCATTCTGCCAGTCTGTTCTAGAGTTGGTATCATTCTTACATTCGACTGGTTTTCTAAAGTTGTATCTGCTTCAAATTGTAATTGATTATTCACAATTTGATATTGATTAGTATCAATTTGAAGTTATAAAGGTATAGACTCAGATTGATAACATCTAGTTCTAATTTTAAATTATCTAGTTTCTATTGATTGATTTGATTTAACCTGTCTGAATTTTGAAATATCCGAATTAAAACGAGAACTGGATTTTAATGCGAAATTTCTTTTTTCTAAATTTCATATTTTCTAAATGATCCAATTCAAAATTTGTAAATTTCAAATCTAGTTATTTTTAATTATTTAGATTTTTTTTCGATGGAATCTATTAAAATAGAAGAAGAGTTGAAATAGAATAGTAAATATCAAACTCTAATTAATTTTAAATGTCATTTAAATCGTTTAACATTATTTATGGATTTGATCATCTTCATCAATCCTATCATAAAATATGTCAAACATTCTATCCTGGCAGCTTGAACCTTAACTCTCAATTTGCAAGAGACATCAATGAAACACAGCACTCCTTTGACTCTGAAAAAGTAATGGAAATCGTACATGTGTTCTCCAAGTATTGGAAAACCTTGATTACCTGGAGAAACTGGAAATAGGTAGATCCAGATCAATGTAACGCTAAGCTCAAGGTAAATGTAACGCTAAACACTATAGACAGATGGATGAAACGGAACGAATTGAAAGTGGCCGTGAATAAAACTGTGGCAACTAAATAGGAAAAAACTACCTCTCATAAAGTTTACCATGGCAGGAGAAGATATCTATATCATGCGACAGATAAAATATCTGTGCATGGTAATAGATAGTGGGCCATCGTTCGGGGGACATACCCACTATGCGTCCGAGAAGGCGAAACGCACGATGAAGGCCCTTGATACTGACTAATAATTGAGGTACAGGTCAACAGAAAAGGAAGGTGCTAGCGATGGCAATGGAGTCGATAGTGAAGTACGGGGCTCTGCTATGGGTCGGGGCAGTAAGATGTCAAATCTATAGGAAGAAAATTACATCCACCCAAAGATTAATGGCCTTGCGAGTATGCAGTGCATACCGCACAACATCTGCAGATGCGGCGCTAGTAGTGGCAGGCATCGTACCGTTAAACCTCCTTGCCGAAGAGAGAAAGCGACTATATGACCTACACAGGGTAATAACAATAACAGACCGGAAGGGACATAGGTAAATGACCTACCATAAGTGCCAGACAGAATGGGACACCTCGCTAAAGCCGGAAGGTGGACCCATATGATGACATCGGACATCTCATGAAATGGGTAGAGAGGAAGCATGGTTCGGTAAATTTGTATATTACACAGTGCTTTATAAGACACGGAGTCCTCTGCTCCGACACGGAGATAATTAGAAAAAGGGGTAGTGCACAATGCCGGTACGGTACAGAACAAGTAGATGATACTCCAGAACACATAATATTCATTATGGGGATTCAGGCAACGAAAGGGACAACATAAAAAGAAGCCTACATGCAGCAGCCACATCCCCGGAAAGCATAATAGAGTAAATGATCGTGCACAAGTACAGCTGGCAAAACGTGAAGAATTTTGTAGAAGAAGTGATTTTATAGAAAAAGGCAAAAGATGAAGAACAGAGCAGAGAAAGAGGCGACATCTGAGAAAGGGATATTAAGACAAAACCTGTAGCACGTAAAGCTGAAAGGAGGGAACACTACAGCAGAGAAATAAAGTAGAGATGGTTTTAGTGGGTATGGTGGCCTTAGAGTGCTGATGAGCCCCACACTCCCCAAATTGATACCGTAGATAGGGGTGCGTAAAAGCATTTCCTCTCCTCTGTGATAAAAAAGGTAGATCCTCATGGAACGTTAATAAAACCTGCCTAAATTCACAGTTGGACGCTAGAGCAAGGACGATGTTTCACATATTTTATGATAGGGTGAATGATAATTTGAATGGACCTAGGAGTAAATTGCTAATTGACAAACGACATGATCACCTAAATAAATTGGAAAGTATTTTCAAAAAACAAGTTGACGATCGACAAGAAAATTAAAGTTTTAGTTTTCATTTTTAAATAAGAATTGTTCATATTATAAATTTCCTGAAGATGGATAATTGTTTAATTTAAATTTAATAAACTCGAAACTAGTTGGAAGAAATATAAATTATTCCTTTTCTTGAAGTAAATTAAGTATTAACAAAGCGAAACACAAATAAATCATTTAAATGCAATGGATTAATTAACATGTTTTACAAATATAAAACGATTATTAAGCCATTCAGTCGTTGTCAATAATATTAAAATTTTTATATTTTATAATCATTTCAGTACTAATACCTACATTTGCATAAGCTGGTTTAGTTAATATAACATATTATGTTAAATATAATTTATAGATTCGTAAGTCAGGATTAAGAAAATACGAGATAACAATCATTTGCAACAGGCAAATTATTATTAACTCCTATTTACAAGATCAAATAATTAATATATCAATACCAACTTAATATATTTCCAAAACCTTGGTCATGGACACAATAATAGTTTGTAAAATATCCTCACCATTTATTTTCATATCATAAACATGAATATTACCATTTATTGTAATTTAACATCGTCCTAAACTAACTGAGGACAATATAACTTTTACTAGATCAATATTTTATTATTTAAAGTGCTAGCTAAATATACTAATGCAAAAATTCAGACACGATAACAGTACACTTGCGTATATAAATGGATAAATTACGTTGGGAGATGTGATAGCTAGTAAGTCGATCTTAAAATGCAAATAAAATGGTTAGGTGTTAGAATAAGAAAAATAATGTAGAAATATTTAGACTAGACAGACAAGACTAAACAGATAATATTAGAAAAACTAGGCTAGATAGACAAGACTAGACATACAAGACTAGACATACAAGACTAGACAGACAAGACTAGATATACAAGACTAGACAGACAAGGCTTGAAATACAAGACTAGACAGACAAAACTAAATAGAAAAGGCTAGACAGACAAAACCGGACAGAAAAAACTAGGCAGACAAGACTAGACAGACTAGTCCAGACATACAAGTGACTAGACAGAAACGACTATATAGACAAGACTAGACAGACACGACTGGATAGACAAGACTAGACAGACAAGAGTAGACAGATAAGTCTAGAGAGACAAGACTAGACTTACAAGACTAGACAGACAAGACTAGACAGAGAAGACTAGACAGACAAGACTAAATAGACAAGACTAGACAGACAAAACCAGACAGAAAATACTAGACAGACAAGACTAGACAGACTAGTCCAGACAGACAAGTGAATAGACAGAAACGGCTACACAGACAAGGCTAGACAGACACGACTAGACAGACAAGACTAGACAGACAAAACCAGACAGGCAAGACTAGATAGACAAGATTAGACAGACAAGAGTAGACAGATAAGACTAGAGAGACAAGACTAGACATACAAGACTAGACAGACAAGACTAGACAGAGAAGACTAGACAGACAAGACTAAATAGACAAGACTAGACAGATAAAACCAGACAGAAAAGACTAGACAGACAAGACTAGACAGACAAAACCAGACAGAAAAGACTAGACAGACAAGACTAGACAGACTAGTCCAGACAGAAAAGTGAATAGACAGAAACGGCTACACAGACAAGGCTAGACAGATACGACTAGACAGACAAGACTAGACAGAGAGAACCAGACAGAAAAGACTAGACAGACAAGACTAGACAGACTAGTCCAGACAGACAAGTGAGTAGACAGAAACGGCTACACAGACAAGGCTAGACAGACACGACTAGACAGACAAGACTAGACAGACAAAACCAGACAGGCAAGACTAGACAGACAAGATTAGACAGACAAGAGTAGACAGATAAGACTAGAGAGACAAGACTAGACATACAAGACTAGACAGACAAGACTAGACAGAGAAGACTAGACAGAGAAGACTAGACAGACAAGACTAAATAGACAAGACTAGACAGACAAAACCAGACAGAAAAGAATAGACAGACAAGACTAGACAGACTAGTCCAGACAGACAAGTGACTAGACAGGAACGGCTAGACAGACAAGGCTAGACAGACACGACTAGACAGACAAGACTAGACAGACAAGACCAGAGATACAAGACTAGACAGACAAGACTAGATAGACAAGAGTAGACAGATAAGACTATAGAGACAAAACGAGACATACAAGACTAGACAGACAAGACTAGACAGACAAGACTATACAGAGAAGACTAGAAAGACAAGACTAGACAGACAAGACTAGACAGAGAAGACTAGACAGCTAAGACTATATAGACAAGACTAGACAGACAAACCCAGACAGAAAAGACTAGGCAGACAATACTAGACGGACTAGTCCAGACAGACAAGTGACTAGACAGAAACGTCTATACAAACAAGGCTAGACAGACAAGACTGGACAGACAAGACTAGACAGACAAGACTAGACAGACAAGACTAGACAGACAAGACTAGAAAGGCAAGACTAGACAGACAAGACTAGACAGAGAAGACTAGACAGCTAAGACTATATAGACAAGACTAGGCAGACAAACCCAGACAGAAAAGACTAGGCAGACAATACTAGACGGACTAGTCCAGACAGACAATTGACTAGACAGAAACGTCTATACAGACAAGGCTAGACAGACAAGGCTAGACAGACAAGACTAGACAGACAAAACCAGACAGACAAGACTAGACAAACAAGAGTAGACAGATAAGACTAGAGAGACAAGACGAGACATACAAGACTAGACAGAGAAGACTAGACAGACAAGCCTTTGTTTAATTTTATAAAGGGTGTAGATGGCATTTTACGGTTAACCATACAAGTGATCCCCTTGGAAATAATCGAGCACCCTGGGACTGCTACTAGCATTACATCAGGGAGACAGACAAGACTAGACAGACTAGACTGGACACACAAGACTAGAGATATGAGACTAGACATACATTTCGGGACAGACAAGACTGGACAGACAAGACTGAACAGATAAAAAAAACTATATAAACAAGTTTTGCAATATACGACTAAATGGACAAAGATGTGTAGGCAGAAAAGGCTGCCTTATATAGTCTAAGCCAGTGGTTCTTAAACTTTGCAGCGGCACCCTTGTCGAGCTGAAAAAAATCTCGCGTCACCGTTGGGGTCGTCCATTAATCACATAATGTTTGTTGGCAACTTTTTAAAGTTTGTCATGTTCATCTTTCCAAAGCGAATCGTTTTTACCGCGTTTAAACTTTTTACCGCGTTCTCCGTTTAAACCCATGTAAATTGAAAATGGAGATTCAGAGAAGGGTTACAAAAACACCCCTTGCAAAAAAAAATTGCATTTTATATTTTTTATTTTTGTGACTAAATCGAACGGTTTTACAAAATTTGCAAAGAATACTTACTTACACGGACAAACTACATACGGAGATCCTCGTCGTAATTTTCTATTTTGAGGCGTTGGCGAGATATTTGTAAACATTTTTGAAGAAGAAATAATTCGCCACGCTGCCCCCATCGAGGACGGAGCATTCAAATTTGGTCAGCGGGTACTTCTGCTAGAAACCCATATTCAGTAAAAGTTTCATTGAAATCTATGAAGGGTTTATACACTTTTTCGCTATTTTTGAATATTTTGATATTTTCGAGTTCGGTTTTGGTTGCAATCCGTAATGGATTTATTAAAAAAAGTTTCTTAATACGTGGAACAATAAAATTTTACACATTTGTAGAGAAAGGAACATTCTATCAAATCTCCTTATGTGTTTTACAAAATATTTGATCTGGCGGCAACCGCCGTCCCTCAAATTCAAAGCGGCCCAGATAATAGGATATTTAAATACCTATATTTTGAAAACTGCAACAGATCCATTAAAAAACTTTTCAGTTTTAGATAGCGCATACGTTGATGTGTATTGAAATTGACATTGCTATTTTTTACAAACCTCCAACCGCGTTCTCCTGTTAAACCAATGTAAATTAATTAATGAAATTCAAAGAAAAGTATTCTTTACTTTTGTGACTAAAGCAGAGAATCCAAAATAGGATAATGTGGCAAGGACCGTTGGTTTAACCCATGTTAGATTAGGTTCAAGACCGCGAAGCGGCAGATAAATTAAGATATCACATACGCTCTCCCGATCAAAAATGAGGCCAATGAAAGAATTTACATTTTTCAATCAAATCTAAATTCATACAATCATTAATTCGTAATTCTTACAATCTATATATTATAGGACTTTACCGCCTTCGTCCCTTCGCACAGAATTGCGTCATATTAAAAATAGAAATTTTCCAGGTATCAGCATCCTTATGTTGCCATGAAACCATGTGGCTCTTTTAGCGTTGCCAGTGGCGTGCACTTCTAAATTCTCCACATTATTCCATCCTCATCAACTATTCCACCCTGAACAACTATTCTATTCTCAAACAAATTTCCATCTTTCCCATTATTCCACAAAAAAAATATGTACTAGTTCTAGTTCTATTTGCATTTCGAATGGTCAATATAATATATGTTAATACAAACACAAGAAAAACAGCAAGTGCCGCAACGTCGGTCCATTCATCAAGCTGTAAACTAACAAAAATACAAACTTTCAACCTTTTTATATGCTCCTTTTCCATAGACTCTCCATACTATAGACTTTCCATATAGTGCTATTTGACCGCTGCACAGTATCAATCTTCTTGGCCATGTCTGGACCTAATATGCAACTTACAACATCCTTTACGCAAGGTTTAATCAGTGTCTCGGCAATAGTATGGTGTTTTCCAGATTTTGCTATGTGTGAACTGACAATAAATGAAGCTTCAGTTGCGTTTCCATTTTCATTCTAAAAAATTCTCTCCATCATGGATGACCCTGCCTGACGAGATAAAGTGCGCCATTAGACAATTTCTTCACCTTTATGCACTCAGATGTTTACACACATCAGATTGATTGCATTCCAGATGCCTTTTTAATTTGGATGGAACCAAGCAGCTGTTAGAAACAATTTTATAGACAGATAACGCATTGCCCTTCCAGTGCTTATTCGTTCCCAACAGAAACAAAGACAAACAATGTGAAGTAGCTAGGATCATATTTCCCTATTTTGCTCGGATTATCTTTTGGTCGTGAGTTACATTTTCGCGAACTGATGCAGACGAACTTGAATAATTTAGACTCGCAGGTGTCTGCTGGGATATTTCGTCTCCTCCAACAATGCTGGTTGTCATTGAAACACTCGCTTCAGAAGCGTTAGTGAGTTCATCACCTTTCCGTTTTAAACACCCAGATTTTAACCACTTTTCCATATTTCAGCAATTAAAGTAGAAACTCAAATTCGTTTACCGCCTCATGTAATTTTCTTTTAACATTTTTCTACATTTCTTGATTATTGCTGCGTCACCCCAGGCATACGCTCGCGGCACCCAGTTTGAGATCCACTGGTATAAGCACATAAGACGGGCTGTCAAATAAGTAATTGTTTATAACGCATGAAGGATGCACAATTCAAATTAATGAATACAATACCTAACGTGGTGTAATTATTTTATATACAATTAATGTTGATTAAAGAATATGACACAGCAAAAACATAATTAATCATATTCGTTTTATTTATCTCTAGTTAATATGTTAAGTTAAATTGTAAAAAATTAATGCGCCGTATAATTCTTCTAATAATTATTATTTAAATGTATATAGCAATTTACACAATTAATATTATTACAGTTAATTTACTCCATTGGCAATGATAAAATATATTATTACGAGATGTCACTCTTCATCACATTTATAAAACATATGTTTATAGAAAATGAACTCATTCTGGCGTCATCTCCAACAAACAAATGTAATGAATACACGACAAAAATGAATATTACCCACGAGTTTGAATCATGATGTCAAGTCGCGATTGGATGTGTGTGTGTATTTTAATATGTGCTGGTATCAGGCGCAAGTTATTATTCAATTTAATTCGCTAATGGCCGTGTGTGTACATGTAAGCTACACGCACGCGAGGAGCGTCTCCCTCAGGGGGAAACAGCGCCGGACACCCTCAGGTTCGGTCCGGTGTGGGTTTCACGCCGGCCTTTGGAAAACTGGAAAGGTGTTACGCAAATTGGATATTGTGAATTTAATAAAAAACACGCGTGCACACGTATATTAAATTACATTCTTCTCCACTGTACAAATTATTTGTACACCTTGTGAGCGCAAAACAACGTTAAAAAATGTTATTTGCGGATTAATGCAGTTCCCGAGGGGAAAGATACAGCGAATTTATGTCTCGTGTGAAAGGAAATGATGCAGACAGATAAAGGAAATGTTCTTTTTTGTAGTGGCACAAAAAAATTTTAATTTAATTGTAAAGAAAGAAAATAAAGTGTGATGTAATCCTAAAATCAAAACCATATTACAAATTAAATTTGAGGATACAATAGTTCGAAATAAAATCGATTTCTCCAGAAATTCAATAGTTTCCAATTAAACTAGACAAAGATATATTGTTTAGGTGATAAAAAGCTAGATATTCTAATTAATTTATGTATTCATGTCTAAGCCAAATGAAGTCAATACAATACGATCAGCTGTAATTCAAAATCGGTGGTATGGTTTACAATTAGTGGTAACAGAATAGACAGGTCTGAACATTCTAATGATATAAATCAAACTTCTTAAAGATTTCTTTCACGACCAGATGTATAATGACTGGTATAGATTACATTTTAATTAAGAGAAGACATAGAACGTTGATGGTGACTACATCAAAGATTATGTTACATAAACCCATGTCTGAATATTTTCGAACGCACGAAGAAAGAAAAAACATGCAATATCAAGATTATTATAAACTGGTATAGTTTATAGTATACAAACGTAGTCATTACTGTGAAATCTTATCTATCAAGTTTTCACCTTCTAGCTTTGTCTGTCAAAACTTGTCTTTCTAATACAATCACCTTCCGGTGTCTCATAAATCTGATTTTGTTTGATCTATCTAGTTAATCATCTAATATTTCTATTTATTCAAATCTATACTGCTTATATATTATTGTATGTATTATTATTTCTAGTTTGCCTAGACGTGTATAATTTAAATACCTCTAGTCCTGTCTGACTCATCCTGCCTGACTATACTTCCCTTCTAGTTTTGCTTTTCAAGTTTTATCTGTTTACGTTTACCTCTAAAGTGCTCATCTGTCCGCTGTTCTCTATCTAGTTGTCTGTATAGTCTTGTCAGTCTAGTGTTGTCTGTGTAGTTATGACTGTCTAATTTTGTTTGTCTAGTCGTGTCTGTCTAGTCTTGACTGTCTAGTCTTTATTTATTTTTTTATTTATTCGATCATTGCCCAACAGTGTGAACCAATTACAGAGCAAGATTACAGTAAATTCATTTAAAAAAAGAAGAAGATTAAAGAACATAATAAAATACACAATCAATGCGCTTAGGTAAGCTTAAAGATCAAACCGACACTTAGGCATGGTCGGGAAGAGTAGGACAATTCGTCAGGCAATTAACAACACATGCTTTAAAGGCTTTTAGCTTGCCAAAAATGTCACAATCAGAGCTCAACGAATTATGGATGGAGCATAAGCCGTTGAGAGGTGGGTTAAAGGAAATAGCACCACTCGATGTATGATTATGGAAAGAGGCAGACTGACGACTAGCAGCTATTGGCACTAGAAAGTTTAGTAGTCTTGTCTGTCTAGTCTTGTCTGTTTAGTTTTGTCTGTCTAGTTTTCTCTGTCTAGTCTTGCCTGTCTAGTCTCGGTTGTCTAGTCTGGTCTGCCTAGTCTAGTCTGTCTAGTCTTGTCTGTCTTGTTTTGTCTGTCTAATCTAATCTGTCTAGTCTTGTTTGTCTAGTCTTGTTTGTCTAGTCTTGTCTGTCTAGTCTTGTCTGTCTAGTCTTGTCTGTCTAGTCTTTTCTGTCTAGTCTTGTCCGTCTAGTCTTGTCTGTCTAGTTTTGTCTGTCTAGTCTTGTCTGTCTAGTCTTGTCTATCTAGTCTTGTCTGTCAAGTCTTCTCTGTCTAGTGTTGTCTATCTAGTCTTATCTATCTATACCCAAAGCGGCGAGAGAATGCAGCTTTATTGCGCCGAGGTATGAGGGGCAAAGGACGCGCTGAGATACGCGCAGCTTACAATTAGTTTAAGTTAAAAAATATGGGTCAGTTTATCAAACACGGACAATTAAACACCGCGCACTGGAAATAATGTGGGGGTATGTGCAGAACAATGCTAAACTCGTCGAGACGAGATGCATTCTCTCGCTGGTACGAATATTGTCTCGGCTGTCTAGTCAAATCAAATCAAATCAAAAATAATTTATTACATAATGAATGTACAAGATACATATATGCATTGTCACAAAAAAATAATAATCACAGATGTAAACTATAGAATTCATCAAAAGAATATAATGTCTGTTTAACTAAAACGTTTTTCAATTTTTTCCTGGAAACTTTGTAAGAGACTTAATTGGTAAGATCACTAGAGAGCTTGTTGTAAATAGACACCCCAAAATTTGTTGGTTATTTACTACAGATTTGTAGATTAGATTTAGGTGTGTAAAGTTTATTACGGTCTCTGGTATTATGGTGGTGAATATCCATATTTCCATCGATACTCATTTTATTTTTGTGTATGAAACTTGACACTTTTAATATATACATGCTGATTACGGTTAGTATTTTTAACTGCTCAAAAATGGGTCTGCAAGATATTCGTGAGGAAATACCCATTAAGGAACGGATAATTCTTTTCTGAGCAATCAGAACATTAACAATTTTATTTGAGGTTCCCCAAAGCAGTACTCCGTAGGTTAAGAGAGAATGAACCTCAGCATAGTACTTAATAGATTTGCATGGTTTATTATATTTCTGAGCTGCCGGATTGCAAACGCATTTTGATGTAGCCTTTTAGATATGTTTTCTATTTCAATATTCCAAGTTAAAAATTCTTCAAGGACTACGTCTAGAAATTTTGTATGCTTAACTCTATTTAAGTTCATGCTGACAACTTTTAAATTTAAATTCTCCGCGTAGTTACTTCGCTGAGTTTGATAGATAATATACTCGGATTTATCTGTATTCAGAAACAAGTTATTTGCTGCAAACCATTCGCCTACACTATCTAATAATTTCTGAGCTAATATTTTATTACCATCACCAAGTGTGTCGGTTAAAATAAAGCTCCCGTCATCTGCATAGAAAGTACACTGATCCTTATTTATGTATGCTGGTAAATCTGCTATATACATTATAAATAACAGTGGTGCTAGTATACTCCCTTGAGGGACACCAACATTTGTATGAATAATATCAGATTGGGTTTTTATCGTACTGTTCTTATGATTTATTGCAACGAATTGACTACGATTACCTAAATATGATCTTAACCATCTACCAGCTTTTCCCCTTATTCCATAAGTGTATAGCTTATTTAGTAGATTCTCGTGTTCTACACAGTCGAACGCTTTAGATAGATCGCAGAAAATTCCAATAGGTCTTTTTCCTCGATCTACTTCCTGCATAATTCTGGTGATGACTTCTACTGTGGCTGTGTTTGTAGACTTTCCTTTTTGGAAGCCATGCTGTTATGTAGGGATAAGATTAATTTTTTCAACAAAGAGAGATAAACGTTTCAACATGCAGTGTTCCAGGATTTTAGCAAATATAGATGTCAACGCAACTGGTATTTAATTATTTAGAACGGTTCCGCTCCCTTTTTATATATTGGACAAATTTTTGAGGTTTTTAGAATCACTGGGAACTGTTCCATTGAAAAGGACGCATTTATAATGTGAGTTAGTGGGTTAATTATAAGATTCCGAAATTCCTTTATGATGCGACATGGCACACCATCTGGGCCGCAAGATTTTTGCAAGATGCTTCAATGATAGTCAAAACTTCCATGTTAGCGAATTCCTGTATGTATATGGTTTTCGGGTTAAATGCCATATGTCTATTTGAAATTTTGGTGGATTCAATATTTTGAATAATTCTGTCTGGACCATGTTTAAAAAAGTCATTGAACATATTTGCTATTGCTTTAGGTTCTCTAACTAACTATCATTTTCTATTACCTCTACTGGTCTTCTTAACTGTAATTGGTTCGTTTGGTTATTTATTAGATTCCAGAGTACTTTTTGGTTATTTGATGCCTCACTCACATTTTTATTATAAAATTGCCTTTTGGTGTCCGCTAGTAGCTTCTGGTGAATTTCCTTCAATCTTACATATTGCGGTCTAAGAATAGGCTATTCTTTTTGTAAAACGTAGAGATCCCTAAGCTTTGCTGATGCTATTTTGATTTCCTTTGTAATCCATGTCTTTTTACACATATTTACTTTTATCATAGGAAAACTGTTGTTAAAGCGGTATTGGAAAGTTTTTATAAATGCAATCATTTTTTTATTCACTCTCCATGTTTTTATATCTCTCCATGTTTCTTGAGTTAGAGCCTTTTCACATTCTGCTTTGTTTTCATAGGTGAAGCTTCTAATTTGCCGATATTGCGTTATGGATTTCTTCTTTCTCATAACGCTTAACCTCAATAGTCGATGATCCGACATTAGAGTATCCTCCACCGAAATTATTATCTGCAGTCCGGATGTAGCAAATATATTATCAATTTTAGTATCGCTCGTAGCTGTTATTCTAGTGGATTGATGTATTTGCTCCCCCATTTCATATGCTGCCAACATATTGATGACTTCCTTTGCTTCTTTTGACTTATTTGTGAAATTGATGTTGAAGTCTCCCACTAGGAATACCTCCCTATTATTATTCACATATTTATGTAGAATGTCGTCGAGAATATTCATAAAAGTAGCAATACACCCTGTTGGAGGTCTATATATATTTAACAATATTGTATTTATGCCATTGATGATTGCTTCCGTACCACATATTTCAATAGTTTTTTCTATAGCTATTTTGTCTAGCTCTAATTTTTCAACATCTCCGGCATTATTATATAGTGATGAGTTAGCCCAAATAGGGCTAATAGGATTAATCCTCCGCCTATGGTATTTTTACGGCAATATGAACTTATTAGTAAGTAGTTTTCCAGGTGAATTAGTTGAGCAGTCTCCTCATTTATCCATGTCTCAGCCAGACATATAAATTTTGGATTGTATTGTGACAGTAGAATTTCTAGTTGATTAATATTTTGTTTTAAACATTGAATATTCAGAAAAATCAGCAGGTTATCAAAACCTTTTTTATTGTCGGATTTTGTTATACTGTCAACTATGTTTGACTCATTATTTATTTGCTGATTGACCTGACTGTTTATACTATTTTCTTTAGATTTTCCAATCGGAGAAAATATCGGTTAATACACGTGTACTTTGGCCAAGTTTCCGGTGCTTGCAACACCTCAAGAAGTTCGAATGGAGCCGATATTTTAAATGAGGAGTACTCCTCTGGACGTTTTGATTCTAGCTTCTTACATGTTATATCGACGATTTCTTTTCTCTGCAGGTAATTTACTATTTTTTTTTCAGATAATTTATAGACGTGTAGGTGTGCATATTTATTTGCAGCTTTAATTTCATTTGTTTCATCATTTCCAATAATAATATTGGATTTTCTATATATTTTGTTTTAATTTTTTGAACTTGCAGAATCTTTTTGCAGAATCTATTTCTCTCGCAGTATCTTTTATCGTTCCGTCGGGTTTATCAGTTTTAGAATTATTTCTTGGATTATCAGGCTTTATCATTGACATCACTTTCTTTAGACGTGATACTCACTGAATCTTTTAAAATGTTAGTATTTTCTTCGTTGTCGCATGGTGAAATAAAATGCAGCAATTTCCTGTTTTGTTCCCTTTAACACTTTAATTTCGTTTGTATAAAAAAAATAAGCGTAAGTGATTCCACTTCTTATTTAATTATTTCGGATAACAGGTTATTAAATTCACCACCTGCTAGGCAAGACAAAAATTTTTTGCACTCTTCTGAGGGCATCTCAGTAGGTGCATTAGACCTAAGATCTCTAGGCATCGTTTAAACAATTACAACACGTTTAAACAGCCGATTTATATATTTTAATAACTGTGAACTTTTAACTTGCTTTTACGCACGACCGATCGCCTTGAAAACTCGAGACAAACTCGAGTCCTGACTGTCTAGTCTTTTCTGTCTAGTATTGAATGTCTAGTCTTGTCTGTCTAGTCTTTTCTGTCTAGACTTATCTGTCTAGTCTTGTCTGTCTGGTCTTTTCTTTCTAGTCTTCTCTGTCTAGTCTTGTCGAAGACAAAGAAGACCGATCTTTACCCTAGGAAATGCAAAAATTCGATGTCACGAGTACATACAGTACTTAGGAATTATATTTGTCAGGAATCTAAATTTCAAGGAACATATCAAACAGACATGCAAGTCTCAAGGATGATAATATCCTATCATTCCAAACATACAAGTCTCAAGCAATATAGCCTCAGACTGGGTATTGCATCTACTAAAGAATGGGGCTTAGACAAATTTGCTTTGTCCGATATCTATAGAGGGGCCATAGAACCGGTGCACAGTGGTCTGAAAAAGTGGACAAAAATATAATGCCTCATCCTATATATCTGAAATTCGGGTTACTGGGGTTGTCTTTGTTGCTGATCGGATTTAATATGACGAATGTTTCTTCGAAATACTAATAAAATTTTTAAAATTTGCGAATATAGGTGTTCTTTACGTCGCTGATTACGAATCGGTTATCAGAATTTCTCGAAACACATTCTCCGCGTAACTGCTGCCAATTTTTCGTTAAAGTGTTTGATATCAACTCTGCTTATTGAAGGGTGATCCTGAGTGCTTTGACATTATTAAATAACAGTTTATGCTTATTTAAGGAAAGGACTGCCAACTGCTAGGGAAAACCTTTTTCTAGATACTGTATTGACACATAACTCTAAAAAGAATGAATCGCCCAATACATCCCGGGCTAATTTCATGTTCATTGCGTAGGTAATAATATATGAACTCGGAATTCTAACGAAGTGCATGCCGAAACCGGCCTACGATTTGTTTTTCAACATTATCAGATTCGTATTCAGCGACCTAAACCACACCTGCAACCAATATTTCAAAAGGATTTTTTTCTACTTTTGTCTTTTTCGACAATCCAGCCCACTGTGCGGCGTTGCGATACGGAGTATTAATATGGAATAATTCTTGCAAAGCTAAGAAAAGCTTGAAGCTACTAAGTACACAACGCATAACCACGTTAAGAGCTGCAAAAGCTTACCGTACTCTTTCTACAGAGGCAGCCTGTATAATTTTGCCACAGCCTGGTGACATATAGATCATATAGACATTATATTTAAAAGATAGGGACCTATCCCTCACCATTAATGTGCACTCTATGGAAGAAACAATATTTAAACAAGATACTGGATTAGAAAGTGAATTTACTAGAATGTTGTCATACATTGGAGCTATGTGATTTTAATTTCCACATTCTTCTTCTTCTTCTTATACTTTGAGAAAACCTTAAGGTCTGTTTATTGTCAAGGCTCAATTCGGTTGGTTATCCTATGAGGCGTAGCTCCAACTATTCTTCCATCTTTTAGATTATTTTCGATCTCTGGCGATGTATGCTAGTCTCTTTTGGTACATTCTATCTATGTCGTCACGCCAATATCTTCTCCTTTCCCTCCCCCATCTGACTATGTCCTCCACCCTGAATGCCGCTCTTATGTCGTTGTTTCTCGCCTTTGTGTGTCTCTAAGTGTCTTCCCTGCGATGGTTCTTAATGTTTTCATCTCCGCTGTTCTGAGGATGCTTTTTGTCTTATTCGTGGCAGCTCTCGCTTCAATACCATAGGTTAGCACCGGTCTAACACGGGATTTATATATCTGCACTTTACTATCAATGCGCATGTGGTTGTTTTTCCAGATGATATCTCTCAGGCATCCTGAGATTGCTGCGGCTTTGTTGATCTGTGATTTTATGTCGTTTATCGGGATGTTGCTGCTTGATGTGTCCGCTCCTAGGTAACGGAAGGTCATACATTTTGTTTTATCAATGGATATTGACATGTTTATATTTAACTAGTCTGATAACACTTATGTTTTTGCCTCTGCAAATCGTTTACTGTTTCAGCCAGGATTACCGCATCATCCGCATAGCACACCATGCTGATTGGTTTTTTATTGTTTTTTATTTTTTATTTTTATCTGTATCCCCTGTTCATTTTTGTCACACTATGTATAATCTCGTCCATGACAAGGTTAAAAAGGAATGGGCTGAGACTATCACCCTGTCTTATTCCTGTTAGTGTCGGTATGTCTTTTGTTGTTGGCTGGTTCACTTTTATTCTTGTAGTGTTGCCTGTGTTCAGATTTCTGATTATATTCTCGATTCATGTTGGGATTTGTTTCTCTCTTAATTTATTCAATATGTCTGGCAGCTGTACTTTGTCGAATGCCTTAGTTAGGTCGACAAGACACACATAAGCAAGGTAGCCGAATTCGATCGCCTTCTCCTTTACCTGTCTCAATGATGATCTCAATGAACAAGGCATCAGTTGTGGATTTGTTCTTCCTATATCCTTATTGTTCATCTTTGTTTTCGATGGTGCATTCTAGAATGCCTTTGACAATGCTGCTGAGCAGTTTCATGGTGGTGCAAAGCAGGGTTATGCCTCTGTATTTCTCCGGATTGGTTTTTCGTCCCTTTTTAAAAATTGGTATGTTGATACTTGGTATGGTGATACCACATAACTTTCTCAAACACGCTGCCGATTTGAAGCTACGCATATGGCTCCAAAGTAAGAGACGGAGTAGGGTCCGCCGTGGTTCCCCACAAGGATGGCGAAGAACTATACCAGGAAAAAGTTCGCTCAGAGATCTACTGCTTTATTTTCCAAGACGAACTTGTCGAGTTGTCGACATTAAAAAAGCCCTAGAATACCTCGTCGATAATCAGGACATTCAACACCGCTCCACCATATGTGATGTTAATATGTGATGTTAATGTGATGTAATGTTGAGCCAGTTAATTTTATACCCGTATTCATAGTCCTTCCTTGAGGAACAAGGATTCCTGCTTCCTCATTTCGCGTTTCATAGACCTTCCTTGACAGAACAAGGAGCCTTGTTGGGCTCCGTCTTTCAAGGCTGGTCTCGAGTCTCCTCGAGGAAACCTTCAGCACTGTGATTGGCTGTTACGTTTCTATGACTGACACTTGAGCTTGCGCTTGAATTTTAAGGTTATAGACTCCGTTAATCAAGCGACGCAACTTAACGATCAGAGAGTTAGTTTCTAATATAGCCGAGTGGCGCTTCTGCAAGCGGTTTTACCACCATAAGCAATCACAAATTTCAAAATATGTTTTCCTTCTGGAAGGGAGAGCCGAGTTGTGACTATGAAACAAGGACGCCTCTGAGATTCAAGGAAGCCTTCATCAAGGCGTCCTTTATCCTTGAGTCTTATCATTTATTATAAATACGGGTATTAGATGCCTTACAATATCTATCCGGATCAAAAGGAACATCAGGCAGAGTTCAAATGCATTGGCACTGGGCGAAAGCACACGCAGGAGTAAGAGCAAATGAATACGCAGATTTCCTTGCGATGCAAGCGTCAGGAAGTAACCTAGCGAGTGAAGTAATACAGATGCCGATTTCTGAAGCTGGCATTTATAGCGAGGCAATTATGGACATGATCTCGGCATACATACTCAAAGAATGGCAGTTAATATGGGAGACCTCTAAAACTGGTCTTTGAACTAATAATGTCATACCAGACATACACCATTCAGAATATACCAGACAGAAATGGCTTTGACACCAACTCACCACACAGTACAATTAATTAGAGGGCATTGAAATTTCCGGGCCTACCTACACAGATTCGGCAAGAATGACCTTCTTGCACATTCATGTGGAGAAGTGGACTCGGCAGCACACGTGCTATTCAATCGCCCCATAAGGCTTGTCGCACACTGGATCCGCTCCGCTCATCTCACATCAGATCCGATTGGTTACGCTCCTCTCAGCTCCGTCATTTTTCCACATATTGCATCTGCTCAGCTACGTCACTTTTCCACACACTCAATCCCATCCCACCTCTCCACAGGGAGAGTTAATTATGTGCTGCTATCCTGGTTGCATTAATGACTTCGCGCATATATTAAAACGTTAGTATTGCGCCTGCGTAAATCATCCGCCAACATCCGGGCTAGCATTCTTCACAAACAGAGGATAAGGATCGGAGAGGAGCGGAACGGAGCCAAGCGGAGAGGAGCGGAACGGAGCCAAGCTGAGCTGAGCAGACGCAGTATGTGCGTTTCTATTTAAATACACGGGTTTTATATTTTTCTAGGCTGAAAGGCTTAGCCGAGCGGAGACGATCGGACCCAGTGTGCGACAAGCCTAACCCAACTTTGGAGAACCCAGGCAGAAAGAAATATCAAGAACGCCGGAGGCAGCTGATCAAAAATAGAGCAAAAAATTCAACCTTTCCCGAGCTCTATATCATTACTCCCTGTCATCCACGTGGGTTTCAAGTAAGTGGATGACAAATTACTATTCAAAAGCAAACCTGCACCGATGAGAGATACATCCCGAAACGCGTCTGCAGATGGCTATCCACTTAAGATAATAGAAAGACATGATCTTAAAAAACAATGTTATTTACCTGGTTTTTGTTGATTGCCACGAAGGTGGACTGAAAGCTAGTAAATAGCTGGCAAATTTCACATAAGATTTGTTTTGGCAGTTCTAAAATACTCAATAATGCTATAGAGCTCCGGAAAGGGTGAATATATTTATATATTCAGGCTGTCTTCCGACTTTATTAAGTTTAATAAATTTAGTAAATACAGATCGCAAATGGTGGCAGATTTTTGACAACAATGCGAAACAATTGTAGAGACTTGATCACGACCGAATAAATTAATTATGAAAATTGAACGCATAAATGGATGAATAGTATACGACAGCATAGTGTCTTACAGAAGAAATGCTGGAGACTTGTATAGTCTTGACTGTCTAGTCTTTATGTAGCTATGTTCGTTTTATACCGTTAGTCTAAATTGTTTTACTAATTTATTTCTGTTTAATAAGAAAAATATGTTTGATGTACCAAATTTATTATTTATTAGGTTATGTTTATTTAATTATTATTATCAATAAACAAATATGTAGTTGTATTTTTATATATAACTGTTACTCGACATAATTTAACATGAAAGAAATGAAAAGAAATACATTTTTAATGGTTGCATACCTTATTATTTAATACTTATTTGGTTTAAACTGGAATAAGATATAGGCAACTCAATGTACGCAACGTCAATTATCCTTAGTTTTGTCGCACGGGGTCGCTGAACGTATGAGCCCGTAATAGCAGCTCTCAACCAATCAGCGAATCGTAAACCATACACACGTGTGTGTTATCAATCATAACTTATCATTAATCGCGGACTGTTACATACATATGGGCATTTACAATAGTGGTCGTAGATAAAATATATTAGAAAATATTCGAATAAAATATCAGAACTTATTGCAAATGAAATAAAAAAGCTAAACATGGTCTCAACTTTAAATTATCGAGGAAGCAATTTTTTCCCGATTCTTATTTAAATGTGACACTTATGGACTTTATTTCCAATTTAAAATAAGTAACTTATGAACTATCAAATTACTGGATGTAATTTAGTCATTTCTATACACATAAATACATTTATAATATCCGTGCATATTCATTACTATATCCAGCTAGAATTACTAACTATATAAATTATTAATCGCGTCTCAGTCCTGAACAATTCAATTTACACGTACATACAGCAACTACGTTATTTTAGTTTGAGATTTGCATGTTCTTATGTAAATATCGTGTTGCGTTTCAATCTGTGATAACTTCGTATGAAAGGAAAAAAGGTACTGGTGGTCTAATTATAAAGACAAGAAATATTAACATGTAGTCTAGCAATCAAGGGTAAATTACACGTTGAGGTTTCTCGTGTCTGGCGTTAAATAAATAAAATGGTTGGAAACATTTTACATAAATTGACCAAAATCTCCTTATATAGCCGGCGATTTTTCATTGTTAGCACCAATGTGTCGACATTTGAATTTGCGTAACCCAAATCTAAAATATTTTTAAAAAGTCATTTTTCCACGTGTTTATAGAAAGGCAATTGTAAACATAATGGTGGTAATAAATTATGAACAGTAACGTAACTAATTTCATGAAATAATTAATTGAAAAATTAAATTAGAAAACTGTCAGAAAACCGCAATGTATGAAATTTGATTTATTAGTGTTGCTGTAGATTTATTTAGAAAAAAATAAGAAATAATTGTTGTATTAAAACGGCTTAGGCTATTGTATAGTTTATGGAGTAATAAATGTAACATTAAGTTTTATTTTTACCTTAACATTTCCTTGTATCGCACAGAGAAATAAAAGAAGGAGTTATTGGTAATATTAATTTAAAAAAATAGTTTTCTTGTGAATTTTTTATCTGTATGACAAAGCAAGTGTATATTTCCTGGCGCCTTTGACTCGGACACTCGGAATATACGCGCAATTGAATTATTGATTCTGTATTCCAGTTACAAAACACACCAATTGAATGGGCCACACCTGTATTCACGTTATTCCCTGACGCCGATTCGGATAATTTATATAAATAGGACCACGAACGGCGGCCGATAAATCTGTAACAACGCTTTGTCAAACGACACGAAATGCGGAGAACAAAATATTTAAGGAAGATGCGTTATTTATGGGGCTTTAACCGTAACCTAACTGTAATGTTTACGAATAACAACGAAATTCTGAGCGTTGAAATAGTCTCGTTGGGAATATGTTTAGAATGAAAAAACATGTTTTCTTATTATTTAATTGGCTGATGTTTATATTTGTGTTGGAACTAGAAGACGGATTTTTAACGTTGTGGGTGCTGCCATTAAGTTAAAATGTTACTTGAAGTTCTGTAAATATGGACTTACGGTGTAATAGATTGTTACCTAGACTAGACAAACAATATTAGAGAGAAAATATTGATAATAGAAGCAGGCGCAACAGGGGCGCGTGCGCCTTGCAAAAGTTTTTTTATTGGATCCTGTGCTGAAATAGCATTTTATTTGAAGCAAATAATTAGCTTTATTCAATTCATAAAACCTAATTTTGGAGAAGACCAGTGATGAGGTCTTGCCTAGGGTCCTAATAAAGCTAGTTATGGCCCTGAATGAAAAGAATAGAAAGAATTAAAAAAGCAAAACTAGGCCGACAAATTAAGATCAAGTATTCTCAATGATCTTCTCAATGAGAAGTAGATCAAGCCAACAAACGTAAATAGAAAAATGTGGATTAATAACAAAGACAAGATTGTAGAATATAGAACACGACTGCTAAAGATAATAATAGAATGGACAAGACAGTACAAGGACAAGTCTAGTTAAGGTTCACGATTGGACAAGATTGGCCAAAATTTGTCAAGATTAAATAAGATCGGATATGATAGTTGCCCAAGACTAGAAAATAAAATTCAAATCTAGACAAAACTGGAAAACACTGGTTAAAACTAGAGAGGAATATATAATATAAGATTTGACATGTGTTCCACTCATATCCTAAGGCAATTCAATCCTGGGAAGTTTTATTCTAATTCAAAGTATTTATTATTATTTATTTCGTTAGGGCTTTCTATGGACCACGGTGCTTGTGTTTTAGCTGTTTATTGGTGTCATCGTCGTTGTTTGCCAAGATTGGTGTTCTTAGTTGTGGATTTGACAGCTCCTTTCTTGTTGGTACGTCGAACTTTTCAGATGGCGCAGTGGTCCTTCATTTCCGGCTCAATGAAATTTTTTTTTTATTGGGTAACTTCTATGCGGGATGTTACGAAGTATTTAGTTTTAAGAGTTGTATGATTGTTACTTCGGTCGGCTATGTCATGTTGATTTATATATGTTGAGTTCCGAAAGAGCCTTCTCCACTTGCTTCATCCACAAGAATCCAGTAGCTTGAGTCCATTCTGGATAGATGTCCGTAAAAAGCCAGTCGCTTTCTTCTGAAGGCATGTATGAGATTTTCTTGGTGTTTATACAGCTCACGATTTCGTTGACACCATCGGCTTCCATCTGGTAGAATTCTTGGTCTTACTATCCGTCTAAGGAACTTTCCTTCTTGTACCTCTAGGGCTCTTAACATGGTCTTCTTAGTTAGATATATACTCTGTTGCATAGAGGACTGGTGGCCTGATTACTGCATTGTAGTGTCTCAGTTTGACATACATCTTTTTTTTTAAGCATATAGTTTTCTACAGATATAGTAAGCCTTATCTAGTTTGTGTCTCCTGTGTTCAAGAGCCACTATTTCGCTGAGGTCTTCTGAGAACCGTTCCCCAAGGTACTTTACACTTTTGATTCTCTTAATGTAGATATTATCACTGACTCTAATCATTCTAGGGGCATCTTTGATGTTAGTAACAAAGTCGGTCTTTCCTATGTTGATCAGAAGACCCGTTTTAGCCGCTATTGAGTGTAGTGTTTGCAGCTCAGTAGTAGTCTCCTGTATGTCATTTGCCAATAAAGTCAGATCGTCTGCAAAGGCATGGTATCCTTAGGTTGTCGGCTATAATCCCCATCCGTAATCCAGTGTTCTCTGGTAGAATTCTCGTCCACTCTCTAATGATCTTTTCCAGAACGCAATTAAATAATATCCATGGGATGCCGTCTCCTTATCTCACTCCTGTTTTAATGGCGAAACTCTCCTAGAGTTGTCCTCTAAACTTTACTCTGGCTGTGGTGTTGTGCAGGGTGGCTTGTACCAGCCTATTGATCTTGTCGTTGAGTAATTATGTCCACTTAGCCGTATGCTTTCTGGAAGTCGACAAATATCCCCATTGTTTGGCTCTTGACTTGCTGTATTGAAGGATGGTCTTCAGATTGTGTATCTGCTCGGTACAGGACCTCAATGCTCTGAACCCTGCTTGATATTCTCCTAACACTTTATTCAGCTGTCTTGTTACATGGCGTTCCAGAATCTTGGAATCCTTGGAAAATATATTATAGCTAACAGCAAGGAGTAATATTCCTCTGTAGTTATTGGGATCTGTTTTGCTTCCCTTCCTGTGGATTGGATGGATAATGGCTGACGTCTAATCATCTGGGAACCTCTCACTAGTCATTATATCCAGAATTACTTTAGAAGCTTTATTACTTTTGACTAGTTTAATTATTTCTCTGACTTCTCCATAGGTTGGAGAAGAAACTCAACTTCGACACTCAATAGGTTCTTCTGCATTTAAGAGTCCTTTGAGTGAGCTAGGGTCTTGGAATAATCGCTGTCATTAAGACACAGAGATCCATTTGGTCTCTGGAGGTGTGCGATAGGGGACGTGAATTGCGTTGTTTGTTGCTTGAAGCCTTTGTATAGATCTCTAGAGTTGTTCCTTACAAAATCCTCCTTTTCTTTAGTGACGTAGTTTCTGACGTAGTTTTTATTTGTGCAATAAAGGCTTGTAAATTAGCTTCATTTTTATGTACATTACATTTGTTCCACGCTAGTCGCCTGACTTCTATAGCTTTATCACATTCGCTGGACCACCACCGATGCTTGTTCGCTTTAGGTCTTTTTGGGGATTATTTCCTGAGCCGCTACTGTTATGACATCCCTAAGCGGATCCCAATTTGTAGATGTGTTAATCCTGTTGGTATTATGAATCAGCCTCTCTTGGTATCTAGTGCTGTCTTCTTTAAGTTTGGTGATATCAAACCTAGGGATCTAAGTGTTCTTTGCTAACATACCAATGATCTTTAATAGTGGTTTCAGGTTCGTTTAAATCAGAGACAGGTAGTGTTCAGAGTCAATGTTGGCTCCTTGTAGCACCTTCACATTCATAATATCCCTGTAGTGTAGCTTGTCTAATGCTAGGTGGTCGATTTGGGATTCACCCAACCTGCTATTTGGGTCGCCATGTCATGGCCTTCCTGGGAAGGTGTTTAAAAGTTGTAGGCATCAAAAATAATCCATACTTGGTATATACACTGATTGAGCGTTCCCCGCTGGTGTTGGTTCTCTTATGGGCAGGATATCTTCCTACAATCTTGTGGTGTTTCTGTTCACTACCGATCTTGGCATTGAAATCTCCTAACAATATAGTCGTATGGTGATTTTGGACATTGTCTAGGGTTTCCTCAAGGGCATCCCAGTACTTCTTTGTTTATGGGTTTTTCCAATTAGAGTCATTGGTAGGAGCGTGGATATTATTCATAGAGTATCCCCTATTCTTGCATCTGGAGGAAAGCCCCGATGTTCTATCATTTGGTGAGGAAAAGTAAAGAATGCTGGTAACTAGTCGATGGTGTTCTGCAAACCCAGTCCCAAGGAATGGCGCATTTCCATTACTCTATTCACAGGTTTCCCTTTATATATTCTATGTCCTTGTTACTATGTCTCCTTAAGGCGCAAAGTATTTCTTGTTCTTCATGTTTCGACTAGACCTACTTTGGACCACGCTTGTTCAACTTTTGGTCTTTGATCTTTGCCCAGTATTGTCTCAAAGTATTTATTTATTAACAAATTAACAATATTATTCAAATTCAGGGATGAAAAGTTTAATAATCAAATCATATTTATAATAGAGCTAAAGTTGTTAGACTCTTTGGACTTTTGCAAATCATTTCAGTTGAGACTAATGACAACATACTGCCGGAAACTTCCCACCCTAAGAAAATTGCACCTGCACCACATAGCGCTAACCAGAACAAGAACCAGAGAGGTGATAAACGTCAAAGTGCTCAGAAATGGTGATTCAATTCGGTGATTCAAATTCAATTCGGACCAACCTCTCCAAAGTTAAAATTCGCTTTCTATCATCCAAACAAAAGAACCATCTACCCAGAATGACAGATACAGCTTTAAGCGAATAAACACCACATAAGATATAATTAAGAACTTTAGAGAAGAAGAATCCACGATGTGGACCTAACCTAACCTTAGCACGAGGATTAATGATGCCGCGAAGAAAACTAGGGCACGCAAAAACGATCAATCTGGTGGAACGAAGTATGCGAGGAAGCACTCGAGGAAAGATCTGAGAAATGGAGATTATGGCAATGTTCCAGGAAGATGCTACACTTGGAACAATTCAGGCGTCAAAGGAAGGAAACATCCGTTGTATTTCGACGGTCAAAACAATCATTTGAGGAGGCGCAGATCATTTTGGAAGACCTCGAAACTAATTTCACCAGAAACAATTCCAGAGATTTCTATCAGACCTTTAAGAACAGACTCAAAGGATACCAAGCACCAAGTATAAGCTTTAGAGATGAACACGGAAAAATCGGTTTGAAAAACCAAGAAAGCAGCGAGATACTTGCAAGGTATATTGATAACCTTTTAAACTGTCCACTACCAACCTCAAAACTAGAACTACCCGCACTGAAGGACCAAGGAGAAAACTGTGGTAAATTCGAGGGAAGAAATCAAAAATGACTTGCGTAGTCTGAAAAACAACAAAGCTAGTAGCGACGACTCGATAACGGCAGAAATGTTGAAATGGGCGGAACAGGAAATCCTGGACGACTCACACCAAATATTCTAAACAACATGGGAGACTGAAAAGATAACAAAACAATGTTAAACAGCGTTGATTCACCCCCTGCAATAGAAAGGGGGCAAAAAGGACGTCAATAACTACAGAAGCGTCTCCTTATTTCCGGTCGCCTACAAACTCCTTTCAAAGATACTCCTAATAGAATAGAGGACACCCTTGATAAACAACTTGGGGAGTACAAACAAGGGTTCCGAAAAGGTCGCTCCTGCGGAGAGCAGATTATGGTATTTTCTCGTCTTGTCTGATCTTGTCTCAATAAAATCGAGTTCCCCAGCTACATGTTCCGATATTTCCCAAGAAAAGCAAATAGCAACATCTATTACTGATATTCCCTAAGAAGAGGAATCAGCAACACCAGCATTCCCTAACAAGAACAAACAACATCTACGTGCCCTCGCCACGAAACAGGTCGACAACCATACCAGCAAATGTTCAAAGAAATAACCAACTGCCAAGATCAAATGATGTGAGAAAGAACGCACCACAGAGAAACCACAAAAAAGAGAATAAAGATAATATAAACAACAATTTCAAGATGTTAGGAAGAAGGAACAGGAAAAAACAATCTTTTGGAAACTGTAAGGTATCAGAAGAAGAAGAAACTTAGTGCTTTTCGGGAAAAGAGTTACAACCCAAGAAAATCTGGATGTTTGCTTCAAGAGCCAGAGACCACGTTACAGCTGATATTATAACAAATTATTTAGCAAAAAAAATCCAACAAGCCAACAAGCGTCTTTTCATTGGAACACATACAAAATCAAAACCAAAGAACAAACTCTCATCATCATCAGGCTCCACAACCTGTTATGGGTCTTGGCCTCCTCTAGATTTTTTTTTTCCATTCCAATTTATTCCGGGCGTTAGTTTTCCATCCGGTCACCTTCATTGCTATTAAATTCTCCTGCACTTGATACAGATATATTGTTTTTGGCCTGCCCCTTGTCCTTTTTCCTACTGGTCTTTATCGTGTAATAAGTTTTACTGGATCTGAATCCTCCATTCGCTCGATATGCCCTATTCATCTTAATCTAGCTATTTTTATAGTACGAACTACATCCGGGTGTTCGTAAAGGTGGTAGAGCTCATGGTTTTATCTCCATTCTCCGTTTTCCTGTACGCCTTTATATATGTGTCTTAGAATCCACCTTTCGAAACATCCCAAAATTCTTTCTTCTGCCTTGATTAGGATCCAGGTTTCGGCTGCGTATATCAGCACAGGTCAAATACTAATTGTTTCAAACCTACTTCAAACCTACTGATAAATAGGAATCCCCTTAGAGCTCAAAGAAACAGTTTACGAGCAATCGTTCTGGCCAGGGGGTATTATTCATGAACGCTTTAATATCAGCCTATGGAACTATATTCACAAGTCAAATTTTACACAAATGCACCTAAATATGGCGACAACTTAATTGGCAGACCTACCATACACTGCAAACGAGACTAGAAAAGAGAATTTATAGGAAGAAACCTACAATAAAAATATAGGAAGGGATTAAAGCAACGCAGAGGGCTAAAAACTCAGCAAAAACATGCCGAGTATAAACTGATGCAAAGGAAATACGCAAGGCAATCATAGTAGAAAAGGAGTCCTGGATGCAGCAAAGATGTAGAGAAGTAGAGGAATTTCAAGAGCAAGGCGATATATTGAACCTACAGAGAAAAATCAATGGAATAACAGGACCACGCAAAGTGGGAAAGCGGACCCACATCACAAATGACCAAAACGAAGCAATTACTAATGACATGGATAAATGCAATCTATTGGGGGCATACGTCAAAAAGCTTTTCGATGATGACAGGCTGGGGGCAACATTCAGGTCAATGCAACATGACCTCACAGGACCAAGCATTCTAAGAACCGAATTAGTACACGCCATTAAGGTTGCAAAGAACAACAAAACACCAGGTATAGACGATATCTACGCAGAATATTTCAAGCAGACACAGGAGGAAAACATAAACCTAATTTTAAAGCTATTCAAGATCTATGAGACTGGATGACTTCAAAAGGAATTGCTAAAGTCCACGTTTATAACGTTTCTCAAAAAGCAAGCAGCAATCAAATTCAAAGATCACAGGTCAATCTCGCTAATGATTCAGGCATTAAAAATATTATACGCATCATACACACCAGGCTGTTTAATAAACTTGAAGGGCTAAGCGGAGATACTCGGTTCGGATTTAAGAGCGGCACCGGTACACGAGAAGCAACATTCTGCCTAAACACATTGGTACAAAACTGCTATGACCAAAGAAAGGACGTCTTCCTGTGCTTCATCGACTATGGAAAGGCGTTCGAGAGTATCAACCGCAAACGTTTAATCGAATATCTAAAAAGAGCTGGTATAGATGAAAAAGACGTAACAATAATCCAAAATCTGTACTGGCACCAGTTGACCAAAGTCAGAATAAAAAGCTAATTAACGACAGAAGAAATCGACATAAAAAGAGGGGTACGTCAAGGATGCATAATGTCACCGATGCTATTTAATCTCTACGTCGAACAAATATTGTCAGAAGCCTTCGATGATCTAGAAATCGGAATAACAGTGAACGATACCACAATAAACAATATAAGATACACAGACGACACAGTGATCATAGCTAGAGCTACTGCAACTAATGAAGAACATAAACAGAAAGAGGTCTGAGGTCGGACTAGGAATGAACAGATCCAAAACAAAATTCATGGTTATAAGCCATAATAATCCAGCAGGGGCGTCCATCACAGTAGAGGGGGGAACAATCAAAAGAACTACGAGCACGAAATACCTAGGCACACTAGTAAACGACAGATGGGAGTCACTATAAGAGATCAAGAGTAGGCTGGAACATGTCAGACAGGCGTTCAACAAACTACGTCCCCTGCTATGTGATAAAAACCTATATTTTGAAATCCGCCACAGAATAGTCAAATGCTACGTTTGGTATGGAGCAGAAACCTAGACGATAAAAGTAGCATCCATTAACAAGATCGAGGCTTTCGAGATGTTGACACTCTGAAGAATGCTCCGTGTCCCATGCGTGAACCACATCACCAACGAGGAGGTGCTAAAAAGGGCAGGAGTAGACAGATTACTATTCAATACCATAAAAGCATAAAACAACGCAAAATCGGGTATCTGGGTCAAATACTAAGGGGGCCAAAATATGAAATTCCCCAGCTCATACTCGAACGAAAGCTAGAAGTCAGAAGGGTCATCGGCCGTCAACAGCTGTAATGGCTTAGGAACAACAAGAACTGGACCTGAATCAAAAAGTTTGGTGACATGTGCCAAGCAGCAATAAACAAAATATTAACAATTACTCAATAAATGATAATTTCCACATTGATAATTCATTCTTCTTCTTTTGTGGACACTACGGTCCATGTAGAACCTTGGCCGGCTCAATTACTTCCTTCCATTCTTCTCTATACAGAGCCTTTATCCTCCAACTTCTTATTTTCATTTCTCTTAGATCATTTTCCACATCATCGCTCCATCTTTTTTTGGGTCGGCCTCGCTTTCGCATCCTCTCAGGTTTTTTGTCAAATGCCATTTTTGGACCGCGATTATTTTTCATTCTTATTACGTGTACACGATAACTCGTACATTGGTGTAAAGCAACAGAAGTAGAAGTTCAAAGCAACATTTACTAGAAAAAAAACTTCTACAACCTAAACGACACCTACCTACAATACCAGATAAATTTATCTATGTGTGACTTTACCCGTAAAAATAATTTGTATATTAATGGGAATAAAGTATTTTGAATTTGTCTGGTCTTGTTCGCTCTTGTTTGGTCTTATCTGGTCTTGTCTGGTCTTGTCAGGTCTTTTTGATCTTGCCTGGTCTTGTCTGGTTGTGTCTGGTCTTGTCTGGTCTTATGTGATTTTTTCCGCTCTAGTCTGGGTTCTTAGGAGCTTTGTCTAGAGTCGCCTGGTCTTGCCTAGGTGTTTGTGTCCTTGTCTGATCTTGTCTGGCCTAGTTTAATCTGAATAGGTCTTGTCGGCTTTTCTCTGATATTATCTGATATTATCTGGTCTAGCCTGGTCTTGTCTGGTCCTGACTGATCTTGTCTGGTCTTATCTGGCCTAGTCTGGTATTGTCAGGATTTGTCTGGTCTTGACTACTTCTGTTGGGTCTTGTCTGGTTTTGTCTGGGCTTGATTAGTCTTGTCTGGGTTGTTGTGAGCTTAGTTTAGTTTTGCCGGGCCTTGTCTAGTGTTATCTGCGGCCTTGTGTGGTCCTTGTAATCCTTTTCTGGCCTTGTCCAACATTGACAGGCCTGATCTGGTCTGGTCTTCTCCAGTCTTGTTCTGCCCTGTACGGTCTCGACTGCTTTTGTCGGGTCTTGTCTGGTTTTGTCTGGTATTGTTTAGTCTTGTCTGGATTTTTGTGAGCTAAGTTTAGTTTTGCCTGGCCTTGTCTAGTATTCTCTGCGGCCTTGTGTGGTCCTTGTCTGGTCCTTGTTGCTCTTTTCCGATCTTTTCTGGTCATGTCAAGTCTTGCTGGTCTTGTCTTATTTGGTCTTATATGGTATTGTCTGATCTTGTCTGGTCTTCAATGGTCTTGTCTGGTGTGGTATGATTGAGCCATAGATTTACAATGTAATTAGTTGTAGCAAAGTAAAAATAGTTTTATTTAACTTTTAAAAATTACTTATATAAGTATAGGCTAATTATGAAATTTTATATTAAAATCTACTGCGCTTGCGTATCAAAAATTTACCAAACCATTTTTAAACATCTTAATATTTCCCATTTCATTAACAATGTAATTGTAAATAAATAAACAATACTAAATAAGAGATAGTTTATGAAAAACTCGACAGGATAAGACTAGGTAATCTAACTAAACATCGTAATAATTTAGCTAATAATTCAATTGTAATGTAAAGAAGTCGAACGAAAACAAGGTAATATATAATTCTATTTTGTCGTTTGTTTTAAATAATAGCCCAATTACGCTAGAAAGATATATCATCGTGACTTATTATAGCATATAACTGCATGCTAAGATAAAATAATGTTTCTTTTTGTGTACTACATGTTGAATATTTAAAATTGACTTTAACTTCGGTTCATTAAGTTACAAGTAGATTGTTTAGTACAAATAAATTATTTTTTTTTAAATGTAGGTGCAAGATGCGACAATTATAATTATATAAGCGGGCATGTGTTCTAAATCCGGATTGACAGTCACAAATCTAATCACTCCACGGCCGCGCCAGTTGATCCTCCATTATATTTTTAAACTGCTGTCAAGAGTTGTGTTACGCAGTTTATCTTAGTTACTCTGGTAATCTAACATTCCTGCAACACCGGCTGTTATTCACTTTAAGTTTCTTGATTTATACCCGCAAGAAATTTCGAGCAAAAAATAATAAAAAAAAAAACAGAGTTTCACCAGAAGATGAAACAAATACTCAGAGTGACACGATGATTTGTTAGGTTTTTAATAACTGGTGGTTTGCAAAGTTTAAATACAAAGCTTTCCTTGGAAAACTAAC
This sequence comes from Phosphuga atrata, assembly GCA_944588485.1. Classification (NCBI taxonomy): domain Eukaryota; kingdom Metazoa; phylum Arthropoda; class Insecta; order Coleoptera; family Silphidae; genus Phosphuga; species Phosphuga atrata. The sequence continues at coordinate 22,223,467 of OX155905.1, forward strand.
AGAAGATGAATATTTTCTGATTTATTAAATTTGAATTCAAAGCAATTAATAAAATAACAAATCAAGCATTAATGCACCTTATATCAACATAAATTGTTACTTAATTACCTTTATCTACGACCACTATTGTAAATGCCCATTGTACAGTTCATGGACTATGTAAATACATCATAATAAACATGTATGTAACAGTCCGCGATTAATAATAAGTTATGATTGATAACACAGTTGTGCGTTTGGTTTACGATTCGAAGATTGGTTGAGAGCTGCTACTAGATGCCCATAACGCAAATTGACATTGCGTACATGGGGTTGCCTATATCTATAAGTATTCTTAATCCAGTTTAACCCAAATAAGTACTTATATTTATTAACCTTATTGTTTAGTACTTATTTGGGTAAAACTGGAACAAGAGTATTCATAGATATAGGCAAACCATGTACGCAATGTCAATTTGGTCAATCAACTTAATGGTTTTAAGAATGTATTTCTTTTCATTTCTATCAAGTTAAATAGTGTCGAGTAACAGTTATATATGAAAATACAACTGTTTGTTTATTATAATGTTAAATAATGTAAAAACCTAATAAGAAATAAATTTGAATAGACACAAATTAGTGTGGTCATAGATAAAGTATAGTACATAACTAGAGTTGCAAAGCAATTACGTACTCGCGGAATTACGTATTCCCAGCAGCGCGGGTACTGTCCCGCTCGTACGTAATATGCTTCTTACAACTCGCGTTACGTAATATACTTTAAAAAATCGGTGATTAAACGAATATTAGCTTTAAAGATTCAACCAATGGATGCGATTTAAATATCACTTTTAAAAGGTTTTAGCACGTATTTATGTTTCATTTATAGTAGGGATTATTTATAGAATGATATTTGAAATTCCATTTATAGAAACGTTTTGTTACGTAACGGTAATCAATAACAATTTAAGCAATATTAATACTTGTTTATTTAAGCATTGACACTTATCTAATTACAAAACATTAACCATAAAATACAATGTATCTTACTTTCGTAATTAATAACTTTATTACATTTCTAACAAACCATTAATTACTACAATAAATTGCGTTTAAGAAAGTCCCGATAGAAGTTCGAATTATAAAGAATTTACAATTAAATTTTCCATCCCTTGTGTTGTATACAAATTGCTGAACAGCAGCAAAGTAAATCAAGGTAAACCGTAAATTATATCTTGTAACCTTCAACCGATATTTTTAACAAAATTATATCTTGTTCAGAGTAGAAAGTATTTAAATATATTTCCCGTTTGAAATGGACACTTTTAATCACGATTAGAATAAGATTTTGCAATAATTATTGCCACTTCCAGTTGACAACCAGACACGTTATTTTGACAGGAGATATTTATTCGCGCACGCATTAAACGGATATAAAAAGGCAGATAAATTTAATAAAAATATGGAAATATAAATAAAACAATTTATTACAATAATATATTGCTTCGGTGGCAGATACACTCGGCTCGTTAGCGTTTAGGTTTGTGAACCAATAGAGATTATTGTTAATATTTATGATAGCAAATGTATTTTATGTGTGAAATTGTATTTTTTTGGGTGGAAATTGTGGTATTTGAAAGGTGTGTTGGATATATGTAAACTGTGACTAAACTTATATTTGAATTAGTGAAAGGTTTTAAAATAAATAAATCTCTCGTATTCATTTATTTTGGAGACTCTCCTACGAAACATGTATCTTTTTAAACATCTATTAATGACTTTTTTAAGAAAATCTCAAAATTACATTGATATATTGTTGCAATAATAAATTCGTAAGTTATTACTTATTCCTAGTCTTGATTAATGAATCCGAAGATCCAGACAACGTCAACACCGAAATGTTAAAAGTAATGTGCAATGCGAAATTTGGGAATGATTATCTAGACATCCTAACTGCTCTCTTTAATAATATCTATAACACCGGAAACATGCCAAAGGACTGGTTGCACTCCATATTCGTCACGATACCCAAGAAACCAACTGCAAAGAACTACGACGAACACAGATTAATAAGCCTAATGAACCACATAGTTAAAACCTTTCTTACAATCATACATGCTAGAATCTATTAAAAATGCGAAGAATATCTAGGTGAAAACCAATTCGGCTTCAGGAACGCACTGTGAACAAGAGAGGCTATTTTTACAGTCCAGGTTCTGATTCAGAGATGCAGAGATATGGGCCGTGATGTCCATGCCTGTTCATAGATTTCTCCAAAGCCTTTGATAATGTACAGCACGATAAAATGATTGAGGTATTACAGGAAACAGGCATAGATACAAAAGACATCAGAATAATAGCCAACATGTATTGGAATCAGACAGCGTCTGTAAAAGTAGATGACAACAACTCCGCAAAGATTAACATCCGCAGAGGCGCACGACAGGGATGCGTATTAACTCCGACTCTTTCCAACCTGCATTCGGAGAAAATCTTCAAAGAAGCGCTCAAAGACACCAGCGAAGGCATCAAGATGAATGGGGCGCTTATAAACAACATCCGATACGCCGAAGATACCATCGTACTTGCTAGCAGTTTAGAAGGCTTACAAGAACTAATGACCAAGATTCACACCACTAGCTCGGAATATGGCCTCAAGCTCAACAAAAGCAAAACAAAACACATGCTAATAAGCCGAAATGCTTCAGATCCCAGCGTATTGATGTTAGAAGGAGAGATCATCGAACGAGTAGAGAAGTACACTTACCTGGGAACTATTGTCAGCGATAATTGGGAATACAGAAGGCTAGAGCGGCATTTAATAAACTCAAAACAATGCTATGCAGCAGCGACCTGACATTACAACTAACGGTCCGAATGGTCAGGTGTTACGTTTTCTCTGTTCTGTTGTACGGCGCAGAAGCATGGACGCTAACGAAAGCAACAGTAAGGAAGATAGAGGCGTTCGAGCTCTGGGTATATAGAAAGCTGCTCCGCATATACTGGTTTTATCGAAATCGTTTTATCTGGTCATTAAGAATGAGGTGGTAATGCAAAGAACAGGTACGCAGAGGCAAGTTCTGAGCACAATCAAGAAGATAAAAACTGGCTATCTTGGCCATATAATGACGAACCAGAAATACCGCTTACTATAGCTGGTTCTGCAAGGAAGAGTAGATGGACACAGAGGACCCGGTAGAAGAAGAAACTCGTGGCTAGGAAACCCGAGGCAGTGGTTCTCGCTCACTTCCACACAACTTTTCAGACAGGCTGTAGATAGAACGGAAATTGCCATGTTGATCGTCAACATCCCCAAGGGATAAGACACGCAAAGAAGAAGAAGCCTTGACTTCTACAACCAATTAATTCAAACACTACTAAGCCAGAAGTACCAGGTTCAAATCCCGAGGCACTGATATGGATATAAGCGACCGTCTTCCTGTGCATGGCGATGGCAAAGTCATCACAAACTAAGTCAAATGAATTAGTCAAGTAAATTGAATTTTGTTAATACTTGATCAAGTTTCTTTGTTGGTATTTACTCGAATCTGTCAAAGTTGAAATTTATCTGTCAAGGTAGAAATATATCTGTCAAAACAAATCTGTCAAAGTTGAAAAATTATCTGACTAACACAAAATTCAACGACTAAATCTCAATTAAAATTGAACTAGACTCGTACAATTCTATTACCATGTTAATATATAAAACACAGTCGGGTTTGAACTTAGACCTTTAAAAGCTCAAGAACGGCTGGACCGATTTTTATGATTTTTGAATGGTTGCATTTGTCTCTACCCCTGCTATTATAGTTACTAAAATATTGAAGAAATTCACGAAAAAAGGTAATAATAATGAAAATAATTGAATTTTGTCATTTTTTTTGTGGAGCGTCACATATATTCGCACAGTCGAAACTACTGCTATAACTTAAGCTAAGCCAATAGATGCGCTATTCATTGCCCATTCATAAAGTCACTGGATATACAGAGTTCCGCAATAAATATTGAATTTGTGCTAGAGAACGTAGATTTTGCCCTACATTGGCGGACACGTGACAGTTAGTTGACATTGTTGACATCTCTGACAAGTTCTGTACTCAACTTGTCAGAGATGTCAAAAATGTCGTAATTCATGTTTACTTCTTCCAGATTTGTTGTTGTAGTGTGTGAAGGTGTTTTGGACAATTTTATTTGTGGATATGAAACAATGCCAGGTTGTTGTGTAGTTAATTGTAAAAATAGAACCCAACTGGGGTTCAGGCTTTTCGGATTGCCTTCAAGTAAATAAAATATTTTTTTGTTAACGTACGTAGGTTATTTTAAATTGAAAAAGTTAGACGAGAATTGTGGAGAACACTTATTAGAAGAAACTATCTTACATGGAGTTCTAAAATTTGTGAGGTTAGTATTTAGAGAAATGGTGAAGTAACGATGTAGTTTTTTGAATCAGTTGTGTAGGTCCATTTCTCAGAGACTCAATTTGAGCAGAAGAGAGCTGATGTCCGGAAATTATTATGTCCTGATGCAGTTCCTGATTTATTGTTAGTATTATTAGTGTAAGTCTGTCGACATACCAGTGGGTAAAAAAATGATTAAGACAAGCTGTTGTATTTCATATCACTATTAAAGCAATTGAAAGAAAGCTCTAAATTGTCAGCTCTTCTGAGGTGAAAACTGTCTTAAATAATGTTTTGGAGCAAATAGTTGCTAGACATAATACTAGATTTATTTCATTAAAGTTAACACATAAATTCGATACAATAGAAGAGTCAACCCCTAGAAACGAGGCAAAATTTATTAAAGAAATTAAATTTTTTTACAAAAAGTCATTTGAATATGTAAAAAAAATGAACTGATTGCTTCACATTTTTGCATGGTTATTATTATTAAGGACCGTAAGACGGTTCATTATGTGGAAGAAAACCACAAACTTGTTATCGATGATATGAACCCTTCGATGAAGGTAAGCGGAGTATTGCTCCACGGATAAAATGAATGGAAGAGCTTAAAACTGCTTGATGAGTTTGCAATGTGTTAGCGGATTTCTGGAGCAGCTGAACATCAAGATTAAACATAGAAACCTTACCAGCAGAGGCATCAGTGAAGGCAAATCTTCAGTATACATGTGAAGCGTTTTGTAATGTTTTAAATGAAAACGGAAATCATTTTGAAAACGAAATGAAAATTATTTTCAAAAAAATTAATTCAATGAAAAATATAATTATAAAAAATAAAAATAACTCAAATATTTGCTTTCTCCATTTTTTTTGTAAAGCATATGCACAACCATTACCCCTCCATCCGTCTTAAATTCTGCTTATCAAAGTCTACAAAACCACAAAAGACTACAAAATAACGAAGCAGTTCAATCATTACTCCAAAACAGAAGGCTTTATGTGGAACTTCAAAATAAAAAAAGCCGCTAGAGAATCCAAAGAAACGGTCTCCCACAAGGAAGTGTTCTGACCCCAACTCTATTTAATATATACACCAATGACCAGTCTATAACAGAAAACGCCAAAAACTACGTGTACGCTGACGACCTAGTTATGACAGTTCCAGGTAAGACAGTCGGGGAGATAGAGGTAAGGTTGGAAGACGCAATGGGAACTAATGTTCAAATACTATCGAGAAACACGCTAAAACCGAACCCATCAAAAACCCAAGTAAGTGCTTTCCATTTAAATACCCACAAGGCTCATAACAAACTTAGAACTAAAATACGCCGAAACACCAATGTGTCTGGTTGTAATCTTGGATAGAACTCTAACTTACAAACAGAACTGTCACAAAACCAGATAAAAAGTAGTTGCCAGAAATAAAACGGTGCAAAACCTCAAGTCTTGAGAACATCCGCGAAATCCCTCTGTTTTTCAATTGTAGAATACGCCTTTGTACAAAGCAGCGGGCTTAGCAGAACCAAGTGAAAGAAGAATAGGTATAGAGAACATAGAAAAATTTAAGCAAACCTTCTACGATCGCGCCCTTATGGCCAAGAACAGCAACGGAAAAGGCTCAAATGAAGGCAAAAATTCTTCAATTTCTTCAATGTGATGAATCGATTAGTGAGGACTAGAAGTCTCTGTAGTGAGCCGTTCAAAAGTTATGGCAGCGTCAAATCAGTAGGAAATGCGAGATGGTGTACAGCGACAAAATATATAAAACAAGATTATTTGTAACTTTAGAGCGAAATTAACTGGAAAACCGTCTTCAGCCCTTCGATTTCTTCTGGGTAACCAAAAAAAATCACGAAAGAATTTTATAAAAAAAATTTCAACAAAAATTTCTCATCATTTCGTTCGAAAAATATGTGCTTTTTGGGTTTTCTTCGATTTTCTCAAGAACGATAAAAAGCATGGAAATCATTTTCGGCACACAGAAACTGCACGACAAGACGAACAGTCGATGTGTAAAAAATTGTCCGGATAGATTAATAATTCGTCGAGAAATTTCAAATTTAAATTTACCCGATTCTCGATTTGCTAAGTAGATGTCTCGAACGGTTGCAGAAAATAAAAAATGGATTGCGGCATCGTTTTCAAAAGGTCATTCTCCTTTTAATACACAAAGATTGACCGTGGGAAAATCACAACTTTCCGAGATCTCTACTGGACAGCCGAAATTTCTTAAAAATTTCTTCAATTCTTGCAGGCGATAGTGAACGGAAAGAGCTAGCAAAATATAATTTGCATACCTGTAATCAGAAGCAAGAATGCTCTCATAAACGTTTTTATGTCTTGCTGTGACTCAAAAAATAACGATTTTGACAAAATCAATTTTCTCTCGTTTCGTCGTTTCCGCGATCTATACCCCTCGTGTCGATGGTATTTCTTAACTGAAAGCTTTCTAGAGAATATTGTATACGCTTTCCGACTAATTTTGGGACGCTGAATCGATTGGTGTAGACTAGAAGTATCTGTAGTAAGCCGTTCAAAAGTGTACAGCAAAAATATATAAAACTTGTTTATTTGTAACTTTAGAGCGAAATAAACTGAAAAAACATATTTAGGAATTCGATTTCCTCCGGGTAACAAAAAAAAATGACGACAAAGCAACAACATTTCGTTCGAAATATATGAGCATTTCCGTTTTTTTCTAGTTTCTCAAGAAGGGTAAAAAGCAGCGAAATCATTTTCGGCACACTTTTCGTCGAGAAATTTTAAACTGAAATTTACCCGATTCTCGATTTGCTAAGTAGATGTCTCGGAGACGGTTGTTTCTTTGAAAAACGGATTGCGGCATCGTTTTCAGAAGGTTATTTTCCTGTTAATACACTAAGATTGTCCGTGGAAAATTAACGACTTTCCGAGATCTCTACTCGAACGCCGAAATTTCTTTTTTTTTCAATTCTTGCAGGCGATAGTGAAAGGAAAGAGCCAGCGAAATATAATTTGCATATTTGTAATCAACAGCAAAAATGCTTTCATAAACGTTTTTAAATTTTGCTGTTACGCATAAAATAACGATTCTGACAAAATCGATTTTCTCGCATTCCGTCGTTTCCGCGGTCCAGACTCCCCGTGTCGATGATTTCTCTTAACTGAAAGCTTCCTAAGGAACATTGTATACGTCTTCCGACTAATTTTGGGAAGCTGAATCAATCGGTGAAGACTATAAGTCTCTGTGGTGAGAAGTTCAAAAGTTATGACAGCTTCAAATCAGTCGGAAGTGCGAGATAGTGTACAGCGAAAAAGTATTTAAAACTTTGAAGCATGGAACCGCCCGACAACTTCTCTATCAACGAAAGCCCCTGTGGGGGTCAAATTTGGGCTGGAAGACATGGGAACGCTAAATATAATATGAACCGGTGTGCCACCCGTAAAAACAAGCAAACCAACGTGTAAAATTGAGGAAGACAAACAATGCTTCTGTGAATGTGGGGATATACAAAACATGGGCCACCAGCTGGGATGCACATTATGCCTTGCAACGTGCTCGATCGATGATATGTGGATTGCAAATGAAAATGCCATAGACGCTGTCCAGTGCTGGGCAGAAATACTTTGAATGGAATGAATTCGGACTCGAAAAAGTAAAGCAAGTGGTACAATGCACTGCTTTCGCGTTTAAAAAATCTGGTCACCTTACTTTACCCATTCATGAACGTCGTCCACATGTTTTACATTTGGCGGTGCATCTAGAAAATGGTCAGCGAGTGTATTTCAACGCATCAAATGTTGCTCAACGTGCTGCAACACCACCAGCGACAACATTGACAAATTTCTTTTTTTTGCCAAAGCAATCCATTTGCACGGACGTTTCTCTACTCTCCAATGTTCGTGAGCTGACATCCTTTGAATCACTTCAACTGTCAATGGTACAGTGTGGCCAACATTTCGTGCTGCCTGTCAGCTCAATTTGCTTAAAAACGAAACTTATTGGGACATTACAATAGCTAAATCAGTTCTTCCGGCATCTCGAAATCAAATACGCACATTATTTGCTATCATTATTTCTATATGTATCCGAACATTTGGACTAGATTTTGGACTTTCTTATTCTTGGATTTTGGGCTTTTATGTTTTAAACTTTTTGATTTTGGCCTTTTTGACTTTTGGATTTTGATACTATATTTTGAACTTTGGATTTTGAGCTTTTGCAATTTTGGATTTTCGATTCTGAACTTTTGGGGTTTTACTCGTACATTTTACACTTTTTGATTTTGGGCTTTTGAAGTTTCGGATTTTGACTTTTGTATTTTGGGCTTTTGTACTTTTGATATCTCGTTTTTCCTGTTTCTCGCGTGGTCGTCATCGTGTATCTGTCCTTCCGAGGCTTGTGAGTTCCTTCTATGAGCATATTTCTTTTTCTAACAATAGGTCGGTCGCTGACCTTGTCCCTCAACCCTCCTCTTTTATCCGGGCATGGGGCCGGCTATGATTTCACTGAGCTACTCAATCCACCCAGTGTCCTCATAGACAGAGTTCTGGAAAAATCTACCACGAAAGAGTGAGCTTAGAATTGCTGGGTGGAACATAAATACATGGAATAGCAAATCACACGAAATCATAGAAGCTCTCAATAAACACAAAATAGATATCTGCATCCTATCCGAAACGAAGAAAAAGGGTCACAGCAACATACTCGTACACAACTACCTCATATGCTATAATGGAAAGGAACACAACGAAAGAGCAAAATCAGGAGTGGCAATTCTAATCCACAACAAATATAAAGATAATATCGAAACAACTAAGTATATAGATCATAACATAATAATATTGACATTAAAGTTTAGAAAAGAAATTGCACATCATCGGCACATACGCACCAGATAGCTCGAAAACGCAAGACGAAAGAGCATCATTCTACAATAGAATTGACGAAACTATCAATGAAATCGACCCCAATGACAAAATATTTATAATCGGAGACAAAAATGCAAGAATTGGTTACAACATAATACCAGGAGTAATGAATAGATTTGGAGAAGAGCAAATCAACCTACAACGGCATGCTGCTTATTGACTTATGCATTAAAAACCAATTACGAATTAATAATACCTACTTTAAACACAAAGACCAATAAAAGTACACGTATCAAAACACAAGAGGACAGCGATCCATTACAGATCATATAATAACTAACAGAAAAGTCCACCCAAATAAGATCATAGACGTCATAGACGATCAGCCAATATAGGCACAGAACATCACCTCCTAGTTTGCAAGTACCGATTAAAAGCAATGAGACACAAGCAACAAGAGCCGACAAAATGCGGCAATTTAACATAGAGGCATTAAAAACAGAGAGCATGAGGATACTATACGAAAACAGACTAGCACAAAAAAATAGCAATATCCAACAGCATTTAAGACCAGGACAACACAGATGAAGCCTGAGAAAATCTGAAATCTAACATTACAAACAGCGCTCTCGAGGCTATCGGCTGCAGATCAGTCAGTAATACTTCACGACATAATTATAAACCGTGCTACAACCCAGACCTAAAAGAAATAGCCCGACAAAAATCAGAAGCCTACAGAAAATATATGAACACGAGAACTCAGGAAGCTTACGACCTATACAAACTGGTGAGGAACAGGTGCAAGACAGAACTGCGACACCTAAAAAATCAGTACTGGGAGAACTTCAGCATTGAATTGCAACACGACTTATATGGCGGTCAAAAGAAAATCTGAAAGCTCCTCAGGAAGTTTAAGCAACCAGTTGATGAACAAAATCAAACCGAATGTACTTAACGTAACCAAGTACTTTAAGAAAATGTATGAAACAGAAAGCAACAACATCAAAGAAGGAACCACTACCGTAACGCACGAACAGACAATAGAGGAGTCATACTGGCTTATTAGCAAAGAAGAAATAAATCGGAAAATTAGGAACCTGAAAAGAAGAAAGACACCAGGTGAAGATATGATCCCCAACGAACTCCTAAAATACGGCGGCGATAAACTCGAAACAGAAATCTACACCTTGTTTAGAAAAATTGTCGAATCCGAACAAGTGCCGGTAAAATGGAAAAACTCAATCACCATTTCGATCTTCAAGAAAGGTAAAAAACAGACCCCTCAAATTACCGAGGCATCACATTGATAAACACCACAGCAAAACTTTTTACAAAAATACTGGCCCAAAAAATAAACGAACGAATAACGGTAAATGACGAACAACAAAGATTCCGACAAAATCGATCAACTACAGACGCAATATTTACTGTAAGACAGATCACCGAGAAAGCAATAGAGTTTGCCAAACCCGCCTATCTGCGCTTCGTCGACCTGAGCAAAGCATTCGACAAAATCTGAATCGCTGATGTGATTTCAGAACTCAAAAAACGAGGAGCGGGGGAAAGCTAACCAACCTAATAAGAAACATCAACACCAACAACTACACAATCATAAAAACAAAAACAAAGACATCAGAGAGGGTGCGCGTAAGCGATGGCGTAAGATAAGGTGACAGCATGAGCCCGACCCTATTTTACATCATAATGGACAACATAATAACCACAGTAAAGAACTTTAAAGCGGGATACAGAATGAGGAACCAATCCTTCAACATACTATGCTATGCAAATAATGCAACGCTAATGGCAGACAACGAAGACAATCTGCAACGATTACTAAAGACATTCTCGGAAACAGCAAAGAAATACAACCTCGATATTTCTCACCAAAAAACCAAATGCATGGTAGCCAGCCGATACCCAACAAGATGCAAACTAGAACTCGACGGTAAGGTAATCGAACAAGTGATGAGCTTCACATACCTCGGCATAGAAATATCAAGCGACAGAAACCTTAAGATGGAAACCAACCCGAGCAGCCACCAACAAGACCCGAAAAATATCCGGTGCAATAAACAATATAATGTGGAGAAATAAGCATATATCTAAAGAAGGTAAAATCCGAATATACAAAACCGCAATAAGACCAATTCTCACATACGCAGACGAAACAAGAGCCGACACAGCAGTTACCCAACAAGCCTTAAGAACGACAGAGATGCGCACCCTACGAGCCAAAAAGGAGGTCACGCTAAGAGACCAAATCAGGAGCTCCACAATCAGGGAGGATCTACAAATACATGATGTCGTACGCTGGACAAGAGACCGTCGGATGCACTGGCGGGACCATGTGAAACCACAACGGATCGTTAACTGGGCCATGACACAAAGACCCATCAATTCAAGACCACCTGGAAGGCCACCAAAGAGATGGGCAGACTCCTGGACATCCATATCCCAGGAGATTAGAGACTAAGGAGGAACTTAAAGAAACAGGCACACGTGCCCATACAAAAGTCTAAGAAGAAGAAGAAGTACTTTTGGGTTTTGGGCTTTTGTATTTTGAACTTTTGGATTTGGCTTTTTCTTATACGTCGTACCTTATGCGAGGCAGAGGACAGACAGGATTATATTCCTGTACGATAATATTACCAGATATCGATACGCGAAACATTTGACTGACTTTAATTTAGCTAATAAGATATTTTTTAATGATTATAGATTCTGAGGCGATACGAACTTCGCCGGGTCAGCTAGTTAATAAAAAAATAAAAAATCAAATCTGTCCATATAGTCAAGTTTGAAAGTTCGTTACTCGAGTAAGTGCAAGATATCGTAAATAAAACAAGAACCCATTGCAAGTAGTTGTTAAAGATAAAATAAATTTAATCGAATAACCGTTTCAGTTTCATTTATCGGTCCAGCGATGTCAATTCCATTTATCGATCCAGCAAATTTAATAAACATAATAATAATATTTTTTACGAGTTATTTATTGTTATATCAACCTGCAACTCAGCCTTGCATATTAAAACTCGAAAATTTAACAACCGAAATCGAGGCGTATATATATATATTTAGTCGATAGCCTTTTACAACTCGTTTTATTACAATATAATATTCAATAAAATGATATTCAATAAGATCAATACATTTTTTTAATTAGTTTGTTTACATTATACTGTTGAATAAATGTTTATGGACACAATATCTTTGTTACGACTTTCTAAACTTTTTATCTATGTAATATCCGGTTTATTTAAATAGATATATTACATTTATAGATTTGAATGTTAAGCTTTTTTTAATTCTGATATCAGATTTAAGTCAGAGTTAAGTGTAATATCAGACTCGAACATTTGCCAGCTTCAATTAATTTGCCGACAGAAATTTAAAAGGATTGTTGAATGCTTTGAAATATTCAACAATATGTAATTAAGTAATCTTGCAAATGTGCATATTTTAATTGCAAACTTTGCTTGTTATTAAACAATAATTATAATATGTAATTATAAAACAAGGTTTATAATATATATTTATAAAACATGTTTATAATATATAATTACAAAACAATGTTCATAATAATTATAATTAAATTGCAAGTTTCTTGATATACAAACTGTACCGCACTTTTAAAATTCCTACGCTATTTTCTAAAAAAATGAAAATCAATAAGAAATTTTTGCAAAATCGCACCTAGACCAAGTGTTACAACGCAAGATTATGTGAACGAAAATAGACTGACAAGGTAAGCTAAGATAATCAATTAAAAATCAAAAAGGATTAAATATATAATTAAAATCTATGTACCAGTATACATGTTACATATATAGTATATATACTTGCAAATATGTATAGTCGATGTACTTGTATACAGGGTTGGCCATTTAACATGACCACCCCATATATCTCCGTTACTTTTAGAGTGACGAAAAAAATGTCAAAAAGGAATTTTATGGATTTTGAAGGGCTGACACGGTGGTTAAAAATTCATTTTTGTGAATGTAACAGTTCTTGCGCCCTCAAGGTAATCAATGGGTTTTCAAACAGGAACATGTTGTTTTTGTATCAAGACATTGTAGCCACTATTCAAACGAATCCAGTGACCCATGATATCATTACCTTGAAATGATTTGATAAGTGTATCCTAAGTATATGAAAATAACTTTGAATAACCGTATCGAAAATGGTATTGCACAGTCAAGCAGAGAAAGTGGATATGATTCTGATTCATGGAGAGACCGATATGAACTCAGTGCGAGCGCAGGAACTTGATGCACAACGTTATCCTGACAGAAATCGTCTTTCCGTCGATGTTTCGATGGATTTATTCATTTATTCCGTAGAAGGGGCAGTGTTTTTCCACGCAGAAAGAAACGTCAAAGGTCATGATATTATGGATCGCTGGATTCGTGTGAATAGTGGCCACAATTTCTTGATAAAAAAAATAACATGTTCCCATTTGAAAAACCATTGATGACCTTGAGGACGCATAAACTATGACCTTGACAAAAAATTATTTTTAACCACTGTGTCAGCACTTCGAAATCAATAAAAGTCCATTTTGACATTTTTTCCGTCACTCTAAAGGTACGGGAATAATTGGGGTAGTCGCGTTAAATGATCCACTTTGTACATGTATAATATATACCTGTATATATGTATAATGTACGTACCTGTATATATGTATAATCTATGTACCTGTATATATGTATGAGATATGTACATGTAAATAGATTTAAAACCTATTGCTTACTTTGAAATGACAATAAATCTTAACGAATATACGAAGAATAAAATGTTATTTAATAATATTTGCAATTGATATAGGAATATTTTGTAAAAAATACCTTGATTGGAGGTAGATCTATTTAAATTCGAATCTGCTACTTTTGTGCGTAAAATTATCAAGAATTGTTCAATATCTTACACGATGAAGATACAGTCCGTACATAAAGAAGGAATAGTATTGCAATAAATACAATGAGAAGGTGCGAGAAACATGGATTGTAACAGACGCTTAACAATACTTACAATGTTAGTTGTCAAATAAAACGTGAAAATAAACAAGACGCATTTGTTACGAGGAAATAATTAAAAAAGTCAAATGGTGAAATTGAGCAACGTTTTAGTGCTTCTGAAAATTTAAAAACAAATATTTGTCTAGTCTTGAATTATCATCCAATCATTTTAATTGAAGAAAGAATAGAAATTGAAACAGAAACAAGACATGCAACTGCAAGCATAAATAATGGGATACAACTATTGGGTTGTTCGATAATAAATGTCGTTTTTTCTCATAGATGGCATGAACTTCTTATTTCATGTAGTAGTGATTGCGGGGCTTACATTATTATATACTATTTTAAAGGTTAGACTTTAGAGTACCTTTAGTCAAAAAGTAAGCGTCATTAGGAAAAAACAAGTGTAATAAGTTGAAAATGGACAATAAAGAAAGTATTATTGGCATATTTTATTGTTTTACTTCCGAAAGGGCAAACATGCGGTGCAAGTTCGAAAGAAATTATGTAAAGTTTATGGTAAGGACTGCCTTACTGAACGCCAGTGTAAGCGTTGCTTCCCTCACGTGAAAGTCACCTTGTCGCGGTGTGAGGGCTTAGTTTCGCAACTTACCGTTGGACGTCACAACTGGAACAACTCCGGTCGGGGCGCTCGGCGGAGGGCGAACAACCAAGAACTTCCAAACCCTTAATCCCAAGGTGTCATGCGACCCGTGCCAAAGGGACTGGTTGATGGCCAAGGGCAACCGGCCATCGCTTACGGAGCCCCTCTGATACCTGGCGACCTCAGAGGGTATCCAGCCTTACCACTATCAAGCGGGGCTCTGATGTGATGGACCTTTAGTTGCCTTGCGACTCGTGGGATTTATATGAATTCCAAAAGCAAAAATAATCCATGTGTACGGGACCTAACCGACACAGAGAACAAGGAAGTCAGCCCGGATTCCCGGAAAGACGACCTTGACCCCACACTCGTAGACATGAACAGTCCAGCCATGTCTACAGAGGCAGAGGTAGATGTTCTTGTAGGGACGGAGGAGGACTTGCCGTCACAAAACAAGAATGACCAGCAGGCGCACCAAAATAGCCCAAGTGAACATCCATCATGCCAAAGCAGCTTCAGCTGTGATGGCTAGGATGTTCACCAAGCAGCACCTAGGGCTAGCGCTGCTTCAAGAACCCTGGACCTACGGAGGTAAGATTAGAGGCCTTAGCAACAGGGAATGTAAGTTGGTATGGGACAGCCGTGAGGTCTCCCCTAGAACTTGCAATATGGTAAGAAATGGCATAAATTACTTATGTCTTTCAGAATTTTTAACGCGGGATTTAGTACCGATTCAGGCCCTCATCAAGATCGAGGGTCTCCACCGCGAAGTAGTGATCGCATCAGCATACTTCCCTGGCGATGGTAACAGCATACCACCCATTGAAGTACAAAAGCTGGTGGAACACTGTATTAGGAGAAGGCTGCTACTCATCCTGGGATGTGACGCGAACGCACACAATGAGATGTGGGGCAGCACGGACACTAATAAGAGGGGTGAGAACCTTTTAGAATACCTCATTAAAGAGAACTTAATTGTGTGCAACGTTGGGAACACACCAACATTTGTCACTAAAGTCAGAAATGAGGTACTGGATATTACGGTAGGTAGCGCTAACGTAAGTAAACTAATTAAAAAGTGGAGGGTTTCAAGTGAGCCCTCAATGTCAGATCATAGGATCATAGTGTTTGAGCTGGAAGGAGCGAGTGAGGAAAACACCCCCATTCGAAACCCCAGACAAACTGTGTGGCCTATGTTTAGATCCCAACTAAAAGAAAACCTGGAGCAAGTGACAGTGCGGGGTAGTATCAAACACTAAACCGAGCTGGAGCAGGTTGTAGGAGAAATAAATGTAGCAATCACCACGGCATTTGAATCCTGCTGCCCGGTAAAAACCGTGAAGGAGCATAAGAATGAAAAATGGTGGAACAAAAATTTGTCTACATTAAGAGCAAAAATACGTAGGCTTTTCAACAAAGCCAAACAATACGGAAATTGGCTAGAATACTCTGAGGTGCTTACCACCTACAACAAAGAGATCAGAAGGGCAAA
This sequence comes from Phosphuga atrata, assembly GCA_944588485.1. Classification (NCBI taxonomy): domain Eukaryota; kingdom Metazoa; phylum Arthropoda; class Insecta; order Coleoptera; family Silphidae; genus Phosphuga; species Phosphuga atrata. The sequence goes on from OX155905.1 coordinate 22,239,811, forward strand.
AAGGGAAAACTTTAGGACCTTCTGTGAAAACATAGAATCCACGCCGGTGGCAGCTAGACTGCACAAAGCACTAGCGAAGGATAGAGTGGAAATGACAACCACACTCAAGAGACCGGATGGGACCTTCACGGAGGATGAAGAGCAAAGAGCTCTCCTCCTACTAGAAACCCATTTTCCGGGATGTAGAGGATAGAGGGAGACCGTGGGCTTGATGCAACCACGGAAACCAAGCCGGGCCGACTGGAAGAGGGCAGCGTCCATCTGTACGGAAAACCGAATCAGATGGGCTATCGGCACTTTCCAGCCTTTTAAGGCCCCAGGTGTGGACGGACTAGTTCCTGCCTTCCTACAAAAGGGAGAGAGAGACCTAATGCCGTATCTTCTAAATATCTTTAGAAGTAGCTTAGCGCTCGGATATATACAGGAGCTATGGAGAAGGGCTAAGGTGGTATTTATACCGAAGGTGGGGAAGAAAGACACCACTTAACCGAAGTCATTTAGACCCATTAGTCTAACATCTTTTATGTTAAAAACAATGGAGAAGGTGATTGATAATTACCTTAGGACTATAGTGCTGGTAGGTACACCACTACACAGGAGTCAGCATGCTTACAGAGCAGGGAAATCCATAGAAACCGCCCTGTATCAGCTGACAAACGAAATAGAAGCAGCACTAGAGACAAAGGAAGTAGCGATATGTGCCTTCTTGGATATAGAGGGAGCTTTTGACAACACCTCACACGAGGCTGTCAGGGCGGCCCTCGAAAGAAGGACTATCGACAGCACTATCTCAAAGTGGATGGGAGAAATGCTGAGAACTAGAACGGCGGAGACACAAGTGGGAAAATACACCATTAAGATCTCCACAACTCGAGGGAACCCACAGGGAGGTGTACTATCACCGCTAATGTGTAGCCTGGTAGTTGATGAACTACTGGTTAGGCTAAACGACCTAGACATCAAATGTCAAGGTTACGCCGATGACATAGTCATAATGGCTAGAGGGAAATTTGAGAGAACGCGCTGTGAAATTGTTCAGAGAGGCCTCAATGTAACTAGTAGATGGTGTCTAACAGTGGGACTGAAACTCAACTCGAGCAAAACCACGGTGATACCATTTACTAGAAAGAGAAAACTAAACTGCCTACATCCCATACTCATAGATGGGAAGGCAGTAGAATACCAACAGGAGATAAGGTTATCTGGGTATCACACTAGATAGCAAACTCCTATGGAATAGACACGCTGAGGCAGTGGTAGGTAAAGCCAAACGCGCCCTAATGGGGTGCAGAAATTTGGCAGGAAAAACGTGGGGTTGTAACCCCACTATCCTGCGATGGATGTAAACCATGATAGTGAGACCTGCAATCACTTATGGGGCAGTTGCGTGGGCAAGTAGAATCAAGCTGGCCTCTATGAGGAAACAGCTTGAGAAGATTCAAAGACTGGCGTGTGTCTGCATCACTGGGGCGATGGGGTCGTGTCCGACAGCAGCATTGGAGCTGCTGCTGGATCTGACTCCGCTGCACCTTGTGGTGGAGAGCGCCGCCAGATCGGCGATCGTAAGATTCAGCAAGGAAGGAATGGGCAGAGGTAAAATAATCGTGAGCAGAGACCGAAACAGCCTCGCTGCCAAGATCCCCTGGCTGAAAGTACCAAAAGACGAAATGGTATGCAAATACCACATCGAGAAAAACTACACAGCAATGTGTAGTAGTAAAGCCGATTGGAGCGACGAATCCTCAGCATACCACATAGAGCAAAATGCCATCAAGTGGTATACAGATGGTTCGAAGACAAAGGAAGGAACTGGTGCAGGAGTGTTTGGACCTCGTACCAGATACTTCTAATCCATGGGAATCTTCCAAGCAGAGGTACACGCAATCGAAAGATGTGCACAGTTTAAACTCGACAGGAATTACCGCAAAAAACGAATTGCTATCCTGTCAGATAGCCAAGCAGCCATCAAGGCCATTAGCTCATACACCATCAGATCCAAACTGGTAAAGGACTGTGTGGGGAAGCTGAACAAGCTTGGCAGGGATAATAAAGTAACGCTATACTGGATACCAGGACACACTGGTATAGACGGAAACGAAGAAGCCGATCACCTAGCAAAGAAGGGATCCAGTAGCCCCTTTATAGGTCCGGAACCCTTTTGCGGTATGAGCGTGAACACCATCCGCAATAGTTTAGATGAAGAAATAAGAGGAAATTGGATGAAAACCTGGAAAGAACTTCCAGGGCTAAGGCAATCCAAAGTGATGCTGGGATCTTTTAACCAGAAGATAACGGGAGCTTGCCTGAAACTAAGCAGGAACAAGCTCAGAATTCTGACAGGAGCCCTGACGGGACACTGCAGACTTAGGAAACATCTCAAGACCCTAGGCCTAGAGGAGGATGATGGATGCAGATTCTGTGGCTCAGCAGAGGAAAGCCCCATACATCTGTTCAAAGACTGCGGAGCATTACTCCGCAAGAGACAGATGTACCTTGGGGCCTACTGCTTGAACACAGAGGAGCTGCAGGCCTTGAATCCTACCCAGATCCTGAGATTCCTAAAGGAATCAGGATTAGAGGAGGCGCTCGAAATGGGTAAGTACACCAACACTTGGAGGAGGAGGGTGGGGTACAATAGATCTATAAAGGTCGCAGTACAAGTCGGCACCACCATATCTACAATCTACAATCTACAAGCGTTGCTTTGCTCGCTTTAGCTCTAGAAATTTTAATGTGCAAGATGCACCACATACAGGTCGTCCGACCACTACTGATGACGCCAAAATAAAGGCGTTAATCGAAACTAACAGGCGTATAACAACTCGAGAGATAGCAGAGAAACTCGGCATATCGAATTCAACCGTTTACTTGCACTTACAATAGCTTGGTTACGTAAACAAACTGAATGTTTGGATTTCTTACGAATTAAAGGAAATCCAGCTCACCAAACGCATTAACATACGCGACTCTTTGCTGAATCGTTACCAAAACGACCCATTTCAAACTATTGATTCAAATATCTACTGTCGTCAACTATCGAAATTGAACGAAGAAATCAAGAAAAAAACACCCTGAACTGGCCAATCTCAAAGGTGTGATGTTCCATCAGGATAAATCCAGACCCCTTTCGTCATATAGCCCGTCAAAAATTAACAGGGCCCAATTGGTAACTGGTGCCTTCCCCACCCTATAGCCCTAACTTAGCACCATCACATTACCATTTGTTTCGCTCCCTTCAAAACCATTGAAATGCTCCTTCAGACCGACGTGGAGCGATTGCATCGTGATATTTGCTCAGCAAAAAATTCGCTAGCAGCGAGGCAGCAAAACGGCTATGCCCACACCAAAACGCGATTTTTAAGTGTACAGTCATGAGTTCCTCAGAGGAAGAACCTCTGCCATTATTAGTATTGACCACAGAAGCAGAAAATCGGTCAGTTTGTTATTTGTTTTTAATTTCTAAAACACATAAAACTCATTTAAGAAATAAAAGAAAATGTGAATTCATGAAATCAACAAACTTAATTTTCAACATTTTCAAATATCAACATTTTCTTCCAATTTGCTTACAAATTTTGTCCTTTCTCGATATGTTTTTTATAGTTTTCATCATCCAGATCATACGAAATAGGATATTTTTTAAAATGAGTAATCTTCTCTGTAATCGCTATTTCAAAACACAGCGGCAGCGAAACTAACCGTGCACACACGGTTAGTTCTTGTCGTGTACCGCTGCACTACCGCGGCTACGGCGGAAATCTAGCCTGTTGATCTGAACATGCACATAAGCCGCCACGTCATTCGGTCCGCCGCGATAACGCACCGGTCGCGGTAGCAAAATTTCCGCGCCGGTCTGTGAGCTCCTTAAAATGGTAAAACTTCCGATTCCGATCAGGCTGTTAAAAATGTGTTGGACCAATTGTTCGCATCTAAAAACCAAAGCTTCTTCGAACGTGGAATTTTTCAACTTACCGAAAGATGGTAAAAGGTCATCCAAAAAAATGGTAAATATATCATTGATTAATGTTTGTTCTTAGTGGAAAAGCTCCACGCCTAGATAACATTAAGGCCGAGATGCTAAAACATATTGAAGAAAAAGACACTGAACTATTGCACGACATAATAGAAATGGCTTGGAAAAACACTAGTAGTCCCGGATGACTGGAAGAGTTCAGTGATAGTACCCATTTATAAAAACGGAGGCAGAAGGTAAATTTCCGAGGGATATCTCTCCCATGCAGCGCTTGCAAGGTATATGAAGAAATTTTAGAGGAAAGACTAAGAATGACTAGGGCTTCACACGAGACGATACGAGACGAGACGAGAAAAATATCGTTCTCGTGTAGCCCTAAGAATGACCACGCAAAGAGAACTAAATGAAGCTCAAAACGCTTTCGACCCGGCTGTAGTGTGCAAGATCACATATTCACAATAAGCAACTTAACAGAAAAGTACCTGAAGTATGACAAAGCAATATACCTATGTTTCATAGATCTTGAAAAGGCTGTAGACAAAGTTACCTGACATCATGTGTATTATGCACTGGTATAGTCTCATCTATCTCTACACGTGTTACTTTGGGGTCAAGCCGCTACCGTCAATAGATTTTTTATTTTGCAGAAGAGAATTGTTAGACTTATGTTTGGTCTAAAAGGAGGGCAAAGTTGTAATTTTTTTTTAAAGTTCAATATACTTACATTACCTTCAATGGACATGTTAAAAGTGCTGTGTTTCATTTTTGTAGTATTTATTGTTTTTATTGTATTAATGTATTAAGGTGTCTATTTTAACTATCACATCCACAATATATATTTATTTAATTTGTCTAACAAGGGGAACTTCAGATGTCTGGAACACGGATTTTCTTCAAACTTTGTAGACTTGTCCATTAGGACATAATGTGTAAGTAGTAAGGCGTAAGGCATATATGTTTTCCTAATGGACTACTACAAGTGTACTACTACGTCGACTACTACAAGTTTGAAGAAAATCCGTGTTCCAGACGTCTGAAGTACCCCCTGTAAGTAAATAAATAAAAAATCACATACGGAAAGCATTGGGAAAATACGAAGTAGACGATAACCTGATAGTGACAATAAAATCAATGTCCAAAAATAGTTCAAATATAATAAGAGTATTAAACGAAGAATCAGATAAATTCATTATAACACAGGGGGTTAGACAAGGAGGAGTGCTCAGTCCACTGTTATTCATCCTATATCTGAACGAAATAATAAAAGGATGCAGTAATAAAAACAAGAAAATAAGTGCAGGATAACATCAATAAACATCAGCTAATGTGTATTTGCAGACGACATCGTAGTAATTGCAAATAGTGGAAACAACACAACGTAGAACAGAAGACAACATAATGTAGAAACATTGGCAAAAGAAGAAACATTATCATTAGAAGAAAAAGGGATGAAAATAAGTGTAAAAAAAGAATGAAACCATGGTTATCTCCAACGTACCAAAGTAAGTCAAGCCATAAAAATTGACAAAACAGGAAGCTATGAAACAGAAATTAATTGTAGAATAACAACCTTGACCAAACTATATCACAGCTAGAGAAATGGTTTTATTAACCAACAACAAATAAGTGTGTAGAACAAAGCTCGCGATATTTAAAAGAATCTACATGCCTATCTTATCCTTTGGATGTGAATAATGGGTAACAACAGAAAAAAATACAAAAGAAAATACAGCTAAATACAATAACAAATAAATACATAACATCTGAAATGAAATATCTGCGAAGAACAGCAAATGCCACGCAACTCGACAAAATAAAAAAAGAAGGAATACGGGAGGAGCTAAAAGTAGAAAGTGCGAGGAAGTACATATAAAGGGCACAACTGAGATTGTAGAGGCATCTAAAAACGGAAAGTCAGGAAAGTGTGGGAATGCAAATAAATAAATAATGCTCAGAGAATTCAAAAGTAACTTCTCTTCCTGTGAGTTTCTTGTGGACAGATGCAAATTGGCCACGTTATGCTCAATGAAAGTTTCCTGATTTCTGTCTGTCGACTTATGGGGTCATTCCATGTCAAGTGGTCTATGGCTCCCCGCACGACCATCTCGGATTTGGCTGAAATTTTATGTGGAGGACTCCCTCTATCCAAAATGAACTTTGGTAAAATTTTAGGTTCACTGATGGAATATTACAGTTGGGAACCTGGATGAAGAAACCCACTCGTGGCTGGTATTGCACAGCTATTGGGCGTGACCCCTATGGCGATGGGGTTGCCAGTTCAATCTTCTGAGTTGGTAGTGACAAAGTCACCATGGACCATTACAAGACATACACTTATTTAATGTATCTTTGTTAAAACAACTGACAATCTTAAAAGATAAAGGTGAATTATATGTTGTAGCGTACAGCGTCGCCACGGCAATGACGCTCTGCTTTGCACCTGATTTTAGGGCCTATATATCCGCGTTGAAACATCTATCCAACTTTTTTAGGGGGTTTAAAACATGCTTTTTCTAATGGATTAGGTTTCAGAAAATTTCTGGATGACTCTGTTTTGCAAAATCGGTTTGAAAATACCCTATTATTGGCCGCATTACACAAATCACAATCTTTACACTCAATTTGTAAGCTAACATGAGTAACTAAGAAGTTCAAACTGCACATTCGAAAACACAGTTATACAGAGACACTATGTGCAAAGTATCAAGCCTGTAGCTTAACTACAGCCATAGATGTGGAAACCTAAACTTTACTTTTTTTAAGTAAAATTTTAGGCCAACTTTGAAGCACTTTACACTTTTTGCGTGGAATGCATAAAAAGTTTGATTAATTTCATTGAATAAAGCCCATAAAGTTGTACAAGTTGCAAAAATTTCATGCATTATGAAAAACTTGTGAATGAGATATTGGGATTCAAATTTGTTGAAATCTCGATGGCATACTGTCGCGGGTTCCAGTATGGGGTCAAACAAAGGACTGTAGCTCCATGAATATTCCGCCAGTAAACCTAAAATTTTACCAAAGTTCATTTGGGACATGGGTAGTCCTTCACAAAAAAATTCAACTAAATCCGTGCTGGTCGCGCAAGGCACTGGAATAACCCTATGTTGACTTTGATAAGCTGAGAGCCATCGAGTTTAACGAATGCGCTTGCCAACGATATCAGCTAGGTACACTAAATCCTCTAGGATATTATCATAAACAGCAGTGACAGCACGAGGGCGTGGGCGCTTTTGCTTGTTCTTAGTACGTGCCTTGCGGGTAGGCTTGGGGAGAATCTTACGTTCCCCAACGAATACTACATGCTTTCTAGTGAAGTTTTTTTTAAATTCACAACACAATCTCGTTTGGATCTTTTGGAACTGCTTCAAATTAGGTTTAGGCACATAGATGATGATTGACTTCTTGTTGTTGAGTTCAATCTCTCTAGCTTTAGTTATATGCAACTCCCTAAGCTGTAAGTCTTCCCTTTAAGTCGGAGTTCATTTTGAGCTTCTACCGAGCTTGTGCGACAGAATCAAAGGCATCTGGCTTAGAGCTACCAGACTTAAGGATCTTCGCCGACATCTTGCCGAATTTTGACGAAAGAGAAGCAAAGGATGGGAAGCTAAGAAAAGTGGCAATAGACGAAGAGGAAGACCTAGGTAAGAGTGGGATAAAGAATTGCAAGAAATAGTTACAGAAAAAGACTTGAGCATAAGAGAAGCGGAAGTACCGGCAGGAGACCGAAACACATGCAGACAAAAAGGGAATGAACAAGGAAATTAAACTAAAAAAAATGTATAAAATATCAAAAATTAATATTACATGAGGCAAAGGTTATGAAAGTATGCATTTTAATTGTTCGTTCATTGCAAACAAGGCTTTTAGATTCAAAACCAGACCTACCTGCTATGCATTACATCTGTACCCCTTCTTAAAATTTACATTGGATTCGAACAACTGGTAACACATTAAAAACAAGTTTTTTTCTAACTTCGACTTACCTACGTAGTTTAAAGATAGTAAAATTCTTACTATGTGGAGCCTTAGTCTTCAGGTATTCACTGATATAGGGCCGACAGAGTCAAAATTTTATGAAAAATGTAATATATAGAAAATACTAAACCAGAAAACATCTAGTTATGTCTAGCCTTCTCTTAACTTGCCTGGTCTTGTATAGCATTCTCTAGTCTTATTTGGACATGCCTGATCAAGCCTGTTTGACCTTTTTTGAACTTTTCTGGTATTTTCTAGTCCTGCACGATCTATTCTGATCTTCTCTTGCTCTGCCTGGTTTTGTCAGGTCTTGTCTAGTCTTCTATGGTCTTGTATGGTCTTTCCTGGTCTTGTATGGTCTTTTCTGGTCTGGTCTGGTCTTGTCTGGTCTTGTCTGGTCTTGTCTGGTCTTGCCTGGTCTTGCCTGGTCTTTTCTTGTTTTGTCTGGTGTTGTTTGGCCTAGTCTGATCCTCTCTAGTCTTGCGTGTTCTTGTCTGGTGCTTTTTAGTGTTCCTTGGTTATGTCTGTCCTTGTGTTGTTTTGTCTGGTGCTTTCAAGTATTATTTGGTATTGTCTGGTCATGTGTGGTCTTGTCTCGTCATGTCTGGTATTGCCTGGTCTTGTCGGGTCTTGTCTGTTCTAGTCTAATCTTGTCTCGTCTTGTATCTGCTTGTCTGGTCTTGTGGTGTGTTTTTCCATTCTTGTACATACAGTTTGGCACAGTCTTGTCCAGTCTTCTCCCGGTTTCCTTTCCATTTTTGAGTCTTGTCAAGTCATGTATAGTTTTTTTTTAGTCGTTTAGCTTTTAGTGTCTCCCAAACATCGATGTTGTTTGATGAAATTGTGACTTAGTTGTTGATATAACCGTAAATAAATCGTGTATTATAATTTCCTAATAAATGAACGAAATTTAAATGGTCGAAATGACATTTGCACAAAATTTGTATTTTCTTTATGTAACCCTTTAGCAAGGCGTTCTTAGTTTGTATTATATTTGACAATTACTCCAACTACAGAAACTATAAAATCCACATATTATCAACAAATTTAATGATATGTGTGCACATTTGTGTGGTGTTGCACTGTATGGGTATCAAACCTAAACTACAAGGACCCAAGAGAAAAGACATCTGGAAAATCCCTAGAAATGTGGTGTTATTTTTTTTATGTGGGGGTCGTTTGGCTGCAAAGCCTTTCTGCACTGCGACCAACTTGATCTACTGCGCTTGACCTTACTACAATTACTCTCCCAGGAATTCAATTTCATGAACGAAGTCTAGTATATTCCTGAGACACTTGCTACTCAGCCCCAAGGTGGTCAATCTTGCAACCCCGAAGTGGGCAAGCCTTATGTGTGTTAGCGCTACACATGTGCACATTATGTGTTCAGCGGTTTCTTCATCTGATTCACATAATCTACAGGCAACTTCCTCTGCCTTTCCCATTTTGTGTAGGTGATATCTCACCGAACAATGTCCTGTAAGTATTCCTACCAAAGTTCTGATTTCTCTTCTAGAGAAGCTTATCATCCGCTGAGTTATTGCAGCAGAAGAGTTTATGAGCATTTTAGCTTGCCGCTGCCCTGGCGTGTTCTTCCAGTGGGTTTGCTTTTGCTCTTCTTCCCATTTCTTAGCCCTCTGCCTTAGGTGGGCCCTTGTAAGCCCACAAGTTGGCTCTGGACCCAAGAAGGAAGCCTCGGCCCCGCTTTTGGCGAGTGCGTCGGCCATTTCATTCTCATGTATGCCCTGGTGACCCGGTGACCACATTAGCGTGAGACTGTTACCTTTCACCAGTTGCTTTAGGGTTTGTTTACAGTTCCAGGTTACTTTGGAATTAAAGTTGTGGGCTTTTAAATTCCTTAGAACTACCTGTCCGTTAGGATGTAGATTTGCACTCCTTTAAGACGTTTCTTTAGGCATATTTGTGCGCATCTTTCAATGGCTATAATTTCAGCCTGTAGTACTGTGGGAGCCTGTCCCAATGACGTGGACTCCCTGTGACTCCGGCTGTATATGCCAATTCCTGTACCCTTAGCAGTTTTTGATGCGTTGGTGTACCACGTGGACGCTTTGTCTTTCAGGTTGTCGATTCTTTGAACACTGCATGTCAGCATGTCTTGAATCCACTCAATGATAGGGTCTTCGATCCCTTTGTTGGTGGCTGCATTCTTTATTGATAAACGGGTTGTGTTGTCAAACGCTCCCTCTATATCTATAAAGATACCTACTGCAATTTCGTTGAAGTCCAGTGCTGCCTCCAATGTGTTCTTTTTCTCGTGTACAGCGTCCGCTGTGGATTTGCCTGGCTGATAAGGGTATTGATGCTTATGGAGAGGACTTCTTTTAAGAGGTCCGCACCGTATGTGATTGTCCACAATTTTTTCCATTGTTTTCTGGAGGAAGGAAGTGAGGCTAATTGGTCGGTAGGACTATGTCAGGTCTTGAGGCCTGCGCCCTGCCTTAGGGATGAATATCACCTTGGTCTCTTTCCATTCCAGCGGTATGTACGCCAGTCTAAAGCTGGCCTTAAATATCTCAGCAATGCAGGGGGCCATGGTTTCGATCCCTTTCTGCAGCATTGCCGGGAAAATGCCATCAGGTCCGGCAGCCTTAAATGGCTTGAAACTGTTCACAGCCCATGCGACTTTTTGAACAGTAAACATGGTTTTTGCCATGTTTTTTGCAGATTTTGGTTGGGCGCTTCATCCGCGTTATCCCTTCACCAGTTATGGTTGATTTAGAGCCAGGAAAGTGCGTCTGCAGTAAAACGCTAAGACTTTCCTCTAAATCTTTGGTCTACTTACCACTCGGTGTCTTAATAAGCCCGATTTCATTTGAGTGGTCCTTTTCCAAAACCTTTTGCAGCCTTGCCGTTGGGGCACATTGATCAATGCCCTCAGAGAAGTCACGCCAGGTTTTCCTTTTCAATTCAACCTTCTCAATTCTTTGTTGTAATCAGTAAGTGCTACTCTGTAGGCTTCCCAGTTGCCTGTTCTTTTCGCACCGTTGAAGGCTTTCCTGACCGTCTTTCTCAGACGTCCTAGCTCTTTGTTCCACCAAGGAACAGCCCTTGATTGTTGCATCTTTTTGAGAGAACTGCTAGTCTCGTAGGCGTGTGTTAGAACGCCTTTTAGATAAGACAATGCTGCTTCCAGCTCGTCTGTTGTGTTTATAATGAGGCGGATACCTTCGGTTTCCCGTCTGAGGATCTCCTTATAGAGTTCCCAATCAGTACACCTAGGGTTCCTGCGCTCTATTACCACATTGTGTGCCTCACCTAAGTGAAACTAAATCTTTTGGTGGTCTGACATTGATGTCTCGTCGAGAACTCGCCAATCTATGATTAACTCTGTTGTAAAAGCATCAGCTAGAGTCAAATCAAATGTGGTGTTATAATAGGATGCTAAAAATTGGCTGGGTTGACCGAGTTACAAATGAAGAGGTGTTAAGGAGAGCCTAGGAAAAAACATGTCTGTGGAATAGCATTGTAAAGAGACGAATGCAACTTTGAGCATACACTGCGATTAATTGCTGAACACAATTATCGAAGGACACCCTGATGGCAAGAACTGCATAGGGAGACTGCAGCAGCAATACATTGACGAACTAACTAATTCGAGATGCTGGATGCACAACATATCAAGAAATGAAGCGGAAGGCAAATACAGAGCAGAGTGTAGAATTGCCGCCAACCAATCATCAGATTCAAGACCTTTAACGATGACATTAAAAAAACAATTCTTTTGAGGATTTAATTTTGACAGATTTAGCATATTTAATTAAAAAAAAATATTTGTGTTTTATGATTGAAATATTTATTATCAAATAAAATCTGAAGATTCTAAGAAAAGGTAAGTTGTTTATTAGTTATTTACAAGAATGATGTCTGTAAAGTAATTTGTAACTGTTTCTTTTTTATATGAGTCGATAGATATTGAACGACAAATATAGTATAGGATGTAAGTTAAGGAATCAGAGAAAGGTTAACGTAATTATTATAATGATAAGGCAAGAAATTTTGAAATATATAATAGGCTTCTGTTAAGCGATAATTAGCCGAAAGATATTTTAATATTGATCATTTTTATATTATATCTGGATTATTATAAATCCATTGTGTGGTTTGAGTCATGAATAGTGTACGGAAAATATATAATCTGGTGGTATACAATAATGCTTGTTGTTACGTTTTCGTCTCAGATAAAATCGATTTTGATTTGAATTATTTTTTATATATATACCGAGTGTCCCAAAAACTGTATACAAACTTTTCGTGATTATAAATTAAGTGTGGACATGGATTTTTTTGGGACTTTTCTTGGGACTATATAAAATAGCTTGCGATAATTTTTGCCTCAATTAATTATTAAATGATTTGTTTAATATTTTTGTTATACATTCTGCAAATTTTTGAACTTGAACTTCAAATATGATTATAATCAACCGGGTATAATAGTTAAAACATACCTACTGTGAATATTGTAACAATCTGGCAACATCGATTATTCAAACTTTGGAGATATATTCTTTGCAAATTGAGTATTTTTTATGTTAGTGGTTTAGCAGAAATTTGTATAACATGTTAAAACAATACCTTCTATAAATATTTCAATAAAATAAACCCGTTATCCAAATATGCGCAAAAATTAAATGTTACAGATGCTTAAACTAGCAGAAACTATTGTGTTTGAAAATAATACTACAAATAATGTTCTAAATAATGTTGAGTTTAATAATAAATCAATTTTTCTTAATCTCGTTACTATATCCGAAATATTTAATACAATAAATGAACTAAGGGATAGGGCTGGTGGTAAAGATGAGATTAGTACCAAAGAAATTAAAAATACAGCTCAACACATTTGCAAAAGCAGTAAAAACTGCTATTGTAGTGCCTATATTTAAATCAGGTGATTATCATCTACCTAACAACAACAATATCTTTGACCTTTAATTTGGCAAATTTTTAATTAATTTTGAATTAAGATTCTCGAAAAATTGATTCATAAAAGAATCTATGATTTTATTATAAAGAGTAGCTTACTATCGACGACATAATTTGCTTTTCTAAAAAAGAGAATTACAAGGGATGCAGACGCACTGACTACAAATTACATTTGTGTAAGACTGAATTCTGATAAACGTACCATTCTTGCTCTTATAGATGTAGCTAAAGCTGTCGACCGGGTTAATCAGTCCATAATACTAGCTAAATTAGAGAAATATGGTATTAGAGGCATTGCTAACAATTTAATCAAAGATTTTATAAGTGATATTCGAAGGGTAGTTGGATATATGGACTGTTTTAGTAATGAAGTGTTGCTTAAAATTGTTATAGTACCTCAAGGTACTATTCTTAGGCCATTATTCTTTAAAATATATCAATAATATATTTAATATAGTTGAGGATAACTGTGTAGAATCTTATGCGCATGATACAGCTATTCTATGCTCAGGAAATACCTGTATGGAAGTACAAAATACTATAAATAATAGATTGGAAAAGGTTTGTACTGGGATGAAAATCAATCAATTGTTACCAAATGAGGTACTTACGTATTAATGCCACCACCGCTACATTTTTAAATACCGCCAATCTACACCTAAAATTTTTATGATAAATCATAAAATAAAATATTTTATTTAAAATTAAAACATCAGTCGCTCGCGACGCTTCAAACTGTGCAGACGTACCGCGAGCGAGTACAACTATCTCCTATCGCCGATAACGTCATCGGATTTATTCTCGTGAATCTTTTTATATACAGTGCGTCCAAAATCTAGTTTAATAGTAAAGGGACGCAAGAGCAACAAATGGTGTAAAAGCCATGGAAATTGGCTTGTTAGCTAATAGGCCACCAAATCTAACACCTAATGTAACCCCATCAGCAACAACCATGAGTGATCTACGTGTAACCCTAACAAGAAACCCAACTAAACCCAGCAACGACGATCCACCAAAATGGCAAATTGTACATAACAAAAAAAGACGTAGGTATTCAAACGCATCCGCGACCAGCGTCGTAGAAAGTACCCCAGTCTCGACTAATTACAGATTTTCTCCTCTCGGAAACAATCAAGATAATCAAGCCATGGATGTACCGGCTAGCGTAAGAATCCCAAAACCGCCGCCAATATTTATACCGGATGTGAAATCTATTACGGGTCTGGAGAAATGCTTCGAAAATGTTGTCAACAAAAGCGACTACACACACAAAACTATTAACATCGACGGACATATCAAAATAATAGCCAGGGACTCAGGAAACTTATAGAAAAATTATACATATATTAGACGATGTAAAGGCATCGTACCATACTTATCAACAGAAACAAAACCGTGCCTACAGAGTGGTACTAAGGTCTCTCCATCCCACAACTCCCGTCGAGGATATAAAAAGCGCTATTGAGGACCATGGACATCAAGTGCGAAACGTAATAGATATACGCCAGGGAAAAACCAAGGAGCCGCTACCTCTGCTCTTCGTAGACCTAGAACCGATGACAAACAATAAGAATAACTACAAAGTTGATCGCATATTAAACGCCAGAATCGACATTGAACCGCCGAAAAAAAACTCGACGATTGTACAATGTACAAGATGCCAGCGGTACGGACACACCAGGACTTACTGCCGCAGAAAATTTAGATGTGTCAAATGCAGTGGCGACCACAACTCAACGTCTTGCGTAAACCCCAGAGATACCCTTGCGAAATGTGTCCTCTGCGGGGATAACCAGCCAGCCAACTACAAGGGTTGTCGCGTGTATCAAAGCATACTCAACAAAAGAGCCTCCTCCACACAGAATCCCCACTGGCATAGATCAGGACCACAACGCCTAAACCACACCAGCGAGGACGAATCCAGCAAAACCCAGCTTAATACTACGCCTGCGAGAGATGCACGCAAACTAAGCTATGTACAAGCGGCTGAAGCAAACACAAGCTCTCACACGAACAACCCCAATGAAAACTCAGAAATTATAAACATTCTCGACAAATCATTCAACGAATTGAGAACAGCAATTATGCAGCAAAATGAGCTCTCAAAAACTATGTCAAACCTACTGATAGCAGTATTGACAAAGTTTGCGGAAAAATAATTCACGTCCTACCGATTATCATTATGGAATTCCAACGGCCTAGTCCAACACCGCCAGGAGCTGGCGGTATTCTTAAATACGAAGAAAATTGACATCCTCCTGGTGGCAGAAACTCACTTCACTGACAGAAGCCATATAAAAATTCACGGGTATAAACTTTATAGCACTTAACACCCGGATGGAAGGGCACATGGAGGTACGGCGATTCTCGTAAAAACAACCATCAAACACCACGTGTTACCGCTTTCAGCCAAGGACTACCTACAGGCGATTAGAATAGCCATCGAAGATGCGAAATTCGGATTTATTGTAGTAGCTGCAGTCTACTGTCCTCCACGACATAATATAAAAGACAACAAGTTCACTGAGTTCTTCTACAGCCTGGGTCGTCGCTTTTTAGCTGGAGGAGGTTACAACGCCAAACACCCCCTATGGGGATCTAGGTTAAGTACAACTAGAAGCCGACAACTACTAAAATCATTGACTTCACTAAATTGTAACCAACTTTCAACAAGAAAACCAACCTACTTGCCAACCGACAGAAATAAAATTCCGAACGTACTCGACTTCTTCGTAACCAAGGGAATAACTAAACCCTTCACACACACCGAAATAAGTTTCGATCTCTCATCGGACCACACCCCAGTATTGGTGACGCTGAGTAGTGGAGTTATAAAAATTGATAAGCGACCGACACTTCACAAGAAAAATACAAATGGCTTACGTTCCGTTGACATAATCCATAAACGCATTAAACTAAACGTACCTCTAAAAAGTGTATTCGATATAGATGAGGCAACCGAACACTTCATCCAAATAGTTCAAAAGGCTGCATGGGAAGCCACCCCGGATACAAGTGATACCCCCACGACCATAATATATCCTGACGATTTAAAACAAAAAATTACCGAAAAAAGGAGAACAAGGCGACAGTGGCAGATGAGCAGAAGCCCGGCTGATAGACGACGATTAAATAGATTATCCCAACAACTAAAGACACTAATCATCAATTACAATAACAACAATGTGGAACAATACCTAAGAAACCTAACAAATACAATTGCTACGGATTACTCACTTTGGAAAGCAACTAAAAGAATTAACCATCCACAAAACCATATACAACCTATCAGGAAAGCCGGTGGAGAATGGGCTCAAAGTAATGTCGAAAAAGCCGGAATATTAGCAGAACATCTCGCGCAGGTATTTACTCCATTTCCAGCCCAACAACACGATGGAGATATAGAAGACTTCCTAGATAGTCCCCTCCCTCTGTACCTACCCATCAGGCATATTTCTCCTGTGGAAGTAAACAGCATGATACACAAAGAAGTCAATGCGAATAAATCTCCCGGATACGACCTAATCACAGGCACCATCCTCAAGAAGCTACCAAGGAAGGGCATAGTATTCCTGACCAATCTATTTAATGCTATAATTCGTACATCACACATACCTAGCCAATAAAAAAAGAAAGTGATTCCGAAACCTGGCAAAACACCAAATGATATTAAATCGTATCACCCTATAAGCCTCCTGCGCGTAACATCAAAGTTATTTGAAAGTCTACTGCTTAGAAGAATACAACAATTGATCGACAAGCTTGACATTGTCCCAGAACATCAATTCGGCTTTAGGTCCAAGCATTCAAGGATAGAGCAAGTCAATGGGGTCTTTAACACCATAGCTAACATGCTGGAACGAAAGGAATACTGCTCTGCAACATTCTTCGACATAGAACAGGCCTTTTTCAAAGTGTGGCACTCAGGTGTACTCTACAAAATCAAAAGGCTTTTATCGCAATACTTCTTGCTTCTGAAATCCTACCTAAGCAACTGCCAATTCCAAGTATGGTGTGGCACGGAGCTATCACCTCCTTGCCCGATACATTTGCCGACGATACCGCTATCTTGGCAGCTCATGAAAATCCAGACGCAGCTTTAAGGTCACTGCAAAGCGGACTCAACAGGATCCAAAGATGGCTCAAAAGGTGGCGAATGAAAGCTAGTAATACAAAGTTTATCCACATTACCTCCACAATATAAATAAAATATAAGAATATATACAATACAATATAAGAAAAAGGACTGCCCAGCGGTTTCACTCAACAACGAACCACTCCCGAAAATCGAAGAAGTAAACTATCTAGGTATGCTCCAGGACCGCAGGCTAACCTGGGCGAAACATATTAGGAACAAGAAGAAACAACTGGATGTAAGGTTAAAAAAATGTACTGGCTCATAGGAAAGAGATCTAAGCTATCCCTGCATAATAAAGTACTCATTTACAAGACCATACTAATGGACCTACGGTATTCAACTCTGGGGTACGGCCAGCAACTCCAACATAGAGATCCTAAAGCAATTCCAATCCAAAACGCTGAGAACCCTAGCGAATGCTCCATGGTACGTGACCAATGCCACGCTACACAAAGACCTTGGAATTGAAACGGTTAAGAATATAGCTCAAAAACTATACACCAACTACGAGAAGCGACTCGAAGACCACCCAAACCCGTTGTCACACAGCTTGCTGGATCAAGGATCAATCATAAGGAGATTAAAGAAATTCAAGCCGGTGGATCTGCAAGCACGGTTCCGCACAACCTAACTGTCCAAAACTAAAAAACCCCAATGGAGAAACATAGAGCAGTGTGTGTCATAGGATGCACTCTCTACTTCCACACTACCTACCAGTCATCAAAACTAATAAATGTTGCTTAATGCAATAGCTTGTAGTTCCATGTAATATTGTGAAAATAAAAAAAAAAATAAAAATTAAAACATTTTTAAAACTCAAAATACTTATATTATAATATTTTTTAACCCCAGTTAGATTAGGTTGCCAGCCGCGAAGCGGACAGATAAATCAAGACAATATACGCGCGTCAGCGCAAACTCTCGATCCAATTTATAGCGGTGGTGGCGTAAATACGTAAGTACCCAACATGTAGATGAAATACTCTATATAACTTTGTATTTATAGTGACAGTTTAGCAACAAATATTACACTATACATTGACAACACTAAAATTAAGTGAGTCAATTCAAGTAAACACTTTGGTTTATAAATTGATTACTTAATGAGATGGAACGTTCGGGTTAAAAAGTTATTTAAAAAAATGATATTTTGAATTCGTCTTACACAAACTAAGCACTTTTCTTGAGTATAAAACTTTGAAAGTGATTTATCATACTCTTTTTGAAAGTAAAAAAAATAAAATTGTAAATTATGATATCGCAGCATGGGATGGTGATTATAATAAAATAACAAGACCTTTGAGTACTATTCAAAACAGAATTATAAATAATATATGGTCTAAAAACAATAATACCCCTGTAAACATTAGCGAGATATTTATTATAAGGTCAATGCTATACCACCATGAATTTATCACATAATAATTATTCTGGTAAATCCAGAAATAAAACAGTAATGTTACCGAAAATCAGAGAATCTATCTATTATAACAGCTCTTATTCTGTAGCCATAAAATACTAGAATGTTACCTCACGATTTAAAAACCTAACTTTTTGAAATAAAACTATTAGGAAAAATATTAGAAAATGGATAAGGGAATTCCTTTAGTTGTATTGCTGAAAATTTGAGGTTGTTTTTACTATGAACGTGCGTGTGTAGAAAGAAAACAAAATAATGTTCTGTTTTCTTGTTTTTAATTATATATCTTTTATTTAAATTTCTCTTTTTGTATTATTTTGTGTTTTTTTTCCCGACCTATGTATAGATAAGTTCTTATCTCGATTAGATATATACTTTGTATACATTGAGTAAACGAAAGCAAAAGCAAACGAAACAAGTGAGAATTGCAATTTAAAAAAGGGCAGAGAAAAAAGAGAGCTCATGAAAATGTGTATTTTTTGAAAATAAAACCGACTTTTTTTAGGACACGTGGTAAAATTATTAATATTCTCTTGTTACAAACCCATGTAAAAAGGTTATCTTAACATTCAAATCAGTTCCTTTCGTAAATTTTCTGCTGTAACATATCAATATTTTTACACCACCATTTAGACAACTAAAGTGTCTATTCAAATGGAGAATAAAAAATGGGGGTTGCCATTTAAAAAAAACGTCGATGACGTTATAGCGCAAACACCAATGACGTCACGAAAAAATTTTTTACGTCATGTAAATGTAACGTCATGTAACTTTGTATTTTCGAAAATAAAATTGACGGGTCCAAGCGATTATCAAAAAAATAGTAAATAAAGAAGTTATTGGTTTGATTCCAAACTTTAACACTTTGTGTATTTTGATAAATAATTTAAATTAAATAAATGTAGCAAAACCTGCAAAAAAAGTTATTATTATTCCAAAAGATACATTTGCATAGAACTTATAGGATACGACAAAACGAATTATTTAATTGAAATGATATTTGCTTCTGATTTAACATTTCTAAGAAAAAAATTCTATTACCTTATTTTGTTATGTCCACATATATTTAGTTTTGTATTAAATTTCTTTCCTCTTATAAAGATTGTTACTTACGTATTAACGCCACCACCGCTACATTTTTAAATGCCGCCAATCTACACCTAAAATTTTTATGATAAATCATAAAATAAAACATTTTATTTAAATTAAAACATTTTTAAAATCAAAATACTTTTTATTTTTTAACCCCGGTTAGATTAGGTTGCATGCCGCGAAGCGGACAGATAAATCAAAACAACATACGCGCGGCAGCGCGAACTCTCGATCCAATATATGGCGGTGGTGGCGTTAATACATAAGTACTTAAAGATTAAATAAATTTATTTAATTATGTCTACTGTTTAACAATTTAGTTGTGTATAGTATTATTGTATAGTTTTAGTTGTGTGAAATATTGTATATTACAACGTAATAATACAAGGATAAACATAAACCACATAATAAAGAAATATTAAGTGCATGGATTAGAAATAATAATTTGTTTTTTTTTTGTTAAAACTCCAAATTGCGAAACAATGTTTCTTTCAAAGTTGAACAAAGAAAAATCAGCAAATAATCAAATGAAACGATAAACATTAAGAGGAATAATAACATTTTTGAATTGATAAAATCGTAATCTGCTACGCTAAAATAAAAAAAAAACAAATTCAAAACTAACAGAAAACTGATTTTCAATTAAGCTTGTAAATGAAAAAATACAATTTTCACTATAATTGCTAAAAAAATCTGCAAAAAACTTCAACAAACAATTTAACGACAAACAACGATAATAATTATGGTAATTCTGACCTTAAATCCGCCAAAAATCGCCGAATATTCACCAAAAACCAATGAATCACCTTCACTAAACGCGCTTCACTTGCCAGTTTTCGATTAACTACACAAACAATTATCATAATCGCGATTCAGCTGCGAGACAAAAAAGGGTGCAAAGGTCGGCAGATAGGCAGAGGTGCAAACTGGACCAATCAGTAGGCGTACGTCCGTCAAGTTCGAGCGCAATTTCAAGAAATGAATCTTCCCCACTAAATCCAACAACAAAAAATCACCTAAAAACACATATTTGATTAATTTAAATACAAATTATAAAATTTTATTTGTATTCAAATTAAATAAGTAAAATTAAATAAAACTGGAAAACTAAGCGTGGTAATTTAACTACATAAAGACTAGATCTTGTTAAGTTTTATAAGTTTTATTAAATTTTATAACCAAATTTAGCATTACATTTGTGACTGGATTTAAAATATGATTAAATAAACTAGACTTACATAATATTGTCCAATTCTATCCTTTATTTATCTACACTTATCTACACAAGACTAGACAAGACCGTATAAAATCAGTCGAGACCAGACAAGACCAGACAAAATCAAACAAGATAAGACAAGACAAGACCAGACGGGAGCAGACAGGAAAAGACAAGACCAGACAAGACCAGGCAAGACCAGACAAGACCAGACAAGACCAAACAAGACCAGACAAGACCAGACAAGACCAGACAAGACCAGACAATTCCAGATTAGACCAGACTAGACTTGAGCGAATCAGGCAAAACTAAACGAGACCCGGCAGGTCCAGACAAGAGCGGTCAGGAACAAATTAATCTAGATAGGACAAGACAAGATTAGACAAGACTGGATAAGACTATTCTAGAAATTATAACGCAAGACTAAATTGCAGAGAACTGGGCAAGATTAGTCTAAAATAAATAAGTCTAGACAGGACTAGACAAGACCTGACATGACTAGATAAGACTACACTGTTCTAATGAATACATACTAAGACTTAATATACGCAGAATAGGAAACTGAAATAATCTGTCAGGTGTCCATAGATTTTAAAGGTAGAGAGTAAGACCAGACAAGATAAGAGAAAACCTTAAAAGACCATACAAGACCAGACAATACCAGACAAGACCAGACAAGATCAGACAAGACCAGGTAATACCAGACAAGACTAGAGAATATTAG
This sequence comes from Phosphuga atrata, assembly GCA_944588485.1. Classification (NCBI taxonomy): domain Eukaryota; kingdom Metazoa; phylum Arthropoda; class Insecta; order Coleoptera; family Silphidae; genus Phosphuga; species Phosphuga atrata. The sequence goes on from OX155905.1 coordinate 22,261,296, forward strand.
AAAAGATCAGATCAGACAAGACCAGGCAAGACCAGACAAGACCAGACAAGACCAGACAAAACCAGACAAGACCAGACAACACCAGACAAGACCATACAAAACCAGATAAGATCAGACAGGACCAGTTAGCACCAGACAAGACCAGACATTACATGACAAGTCTAGACAACGCCAGACAAGACCAGATATAGCCAGACAAATCGAAACAGGACCAGATTAGACCAGACTTTGCCAGACTTGAGAAAACCGATACAAAAACAGACGAGACCCGGCAGTCCCAGACAAGAGCAGATAGAACCAAAGTCTAGAGAGGACTAAATTGTCTGGTCTTGTCCGGTATTGTCTAGTCACAGTACAGGACTTTAAACTAGATTAGACAAGACTGGATAAGACTAGTCTAGAAATGACGACGCAAGACTAAATTTTACATAACTGGGCAAGATTCATCTCCATCATCATCAATCTACCGTTTGTCTCCCCTGCTGAATATAGGCCTCTCTTATATTTCTCCCTATCTTGTGCTTCCCGCATCCAGTTTCCAATGATGCGCTTAATATCCTCGGACCATCGTGTCGGGGGCGTCCTGTGCTTCTGAATGCAAGTTGTCTGGGACGCCATACGAGTACATACATACATACAATAACTTTTATTGGCACAAATAAAATTTACAAAAAAAAAGAAACAAACCTTTCCTCTTACAATACCAAAAAACAAAAGAAAAAAAAACAAAACCAACAAAATATAAAAAAAAGAAAACAAAATCAATAATCTCACACAATAAAAACTAAAGTCCAAGTTAAAAGAGAGAAAAAAAAAACTACACTGGGCTATTCCTGTTTCCGTACCCTGTTCCTTCCATCCTTTTATCCTTTCCATCATTACCAAACCACTACCATCCTCATTCATGCACTGTTTCCATTTCGTCCCTAACACTCTCTCTGTCTTTCGGTCCACTCTCCTTTTTTGCACTCCTCAAACCAATGCACCCACACGTCCGTCCATCCAATACTTTCGCCCTCTTTCTTCACAACCGCATCTAAACCTGGCAATTACTGACTGGGCATTCAAGCCCATTGTTGATTTTAAGTATTTAGGTAGCTCTTCAAATATTTGTATTTCCACATAGTCCTTACTATATCTACTCTCCATTATTTTCCTTTGACGTTCTTGCAGTTCAACTTCTTTCAGCCTTACCACTAGCCTTTCGTCAACTCGCACGCCTTCCCTCCTAAGCCTCTCCATTTCCATGATAGATATACCACCTCCTTCATACAGTTTCCTTCTATTCTTTCTCCAATTTGTATCTCTCCTACCATTCATTCCTTCCAAACTTGCTACCCTGAACACTTCTTTTTCACTCAATTCTTTCCTCAGTCATTCCAATCACTTTACATTCATACCTTGCTGCTCGTCGGCTTGCTTCAATTCTTAATTTAAATGCATTTAGCTCCTGCAGTACTATGTAGAAAGGAGTTGATCTGTCTAATTTCAGGGCCTTTTTAAAGAATTGTTGCACTTTTTCCACGCCTTCTTCTTCCTTCACCCCCCATATTTCAGCTTCTTACATCAATATACTCCGCCAACAAGCCTTCCATATCATCTCCTTCGCCCGGCAATTTGTGCTAAACTCTTTTCCCCATACCTTCAAGAACCTTTCTGCCGCCAACCACGCTTTTATTGCCACGTACTCTACATGCTATTTATTATCGCACCCACTCCCAAATACATACCCTAAATACTTAAAATGCCCAACCTGCTCTATCTCCATTCCCTTCCATTCGAACCTCTCCATTCTGCGCACCCCACCTCTCTTAAACCATATCCATTTTGTTTTATCTACATTTACAGCCAGTTTTATTTTATCAGAAAATCTCTCCAATCTCTCACTCATTTCCTTCAATTCTCCTGCCGATTTTGCCATTATTACCACATCATCCGCATACGCAAGACTCCACACTTTCTGCCTTCCCACTACCACTCCCCCTGCTTGTCCAGCAGCCAAGACCTTTTCCAAATCTTCCACATATATATATTGAAGAGTGCCGGGCTAAGCGGGCAACCTTGCTTCAGACCCATATCTACTTTGAAAGCGCTCGACTTACTCTCTCTCACTTTGACCCTACACCACGTTTCTTTATACACCCGCTCGATACCATCTCTCAATTTTCCAGTTTTCACTTTTTTTTCAAACTTCCCCACAACATTATCCTATTTACTGTATCATATGCAACCTTTAAGTCTAGGAACAGAGCAAAGAGCTTACCATTGGGACTGGCTAATTCCTGGTCGATAATATACCTCAGGGTTATTAAACGTTCTGTAGTTCCCCTTCCTTCTCTAAAACTTATTTGCGTTTCTGGTAGCAACATTTTTCCTTCCACTTCCTCCCCCAAACGCCTTTCTAATAATTTCGCACACATTTTATAGGATAAATCCATGAGTGTTATACCCCTATAATTTCTCATTTCGTCCCCCTCACCACTTTTGTAGACAGGTATCACTTCCCCCACCGTCCAACTGTTTGGAATTCCAACTTATTTCCGCCATATGCTATTGAATTCGTCTGTCACTCTCTCCAAACATTGCTCATTTGCCATCATCCAAGCCTCATTCGGTACCCTGTCTTGACCTGCCGCCTTTTTTTTCTTTAAAGATTTTGCCATATTTACCACCTCCTCCACTGAAAATTCCTCTTCTTCCACTATCCTCATACCGAGTTCGTGCCTCATCGGTTCTTCTTGATTTACCCCCTCCTACTAACTCCATAAGGTGGTGTTTCCAATCCTCTATCTCAAATTTGTCTGTCACTCCTTATCCTCGACCTCCGTTTTTCCTTAGAACCACTCGAGTATCCGTTTCGTCCACGTATCATCCGCTATCATGGCAGTGTGGTCGGCCTAATTCCATTTTAGTATTGTAATCCTTTCCACTCCATCGGTGACGCCTGTTCTTTGTCGTATTGTTAGATTTGGGACTTTATCTTGTAGTTATTTTTCTTATCATGAACCTCTCCGTAGCTCTATGGCAGTATTGTATTTTTCTGATTGACTTTCGTATAAGAGTCAGCGTTTCTACCACATACATCATTACAGGTAATACACATTGCTTTTATACCTTCCGTTTAAGGCATATCAGAAGATCGGATTCAAAGATATTTTTCAGTTTGCCAAACGCGGTCCAGGTTAAAATAACTCTTCTGGTGATTTAGGTCGTTTAATTATCCCGGTTTATTCGAATTCTGTGGCCAAGGTATTTGTAGGAGGGCACCTGTTTAATTTCTAGGTCGTTAACGAGATATTACCGCTTGCGACGAGGTTGGTGATGAATTGGGTTTTGTTGGTATTTATCTTGAGTGCAACCTTGTGGGTGGACGCGTATAGGATCTCCAGCATCCTTGAAGCCTAGCCTAGGTCCTCCGCTATTATGACGTTGTCGTCTGAAAATTTTAGATGGCACAGGTTTTCGCCTTTTATATTGATGCCCTTTGTTTCCCAGTCCAATTCCTTAATCATGAATTCTAATAACGCCGTGAATAGTTTTTGGGAGATTGTATATCCTTGGCGTACTCCGCGTTTTACTCTGAACTTGTTGAATTTGAGTTTTACGCTGCCAGTTGCCTTTTCATAAGTTCCTTTTATTAGTGAGGAGTAGCGGCGATCTATTCTTGTGTAGTTTTACGCTGGCAGTTGCCTTTTCATAAGTTCCTTTTATTAGTGAGGAGTAGCGGCGATCTATTCTTGTGTAGTTTTACGCTGGCAGTTGCCTTTTCATAAGTTCCTTTTATTAGTGAGGAGTAGCGGCGATCTATTCTTGTGTAGTTTTACGCTGCCAGTTGCCTTTTCATAAGTTCCTTTTATTAGTGAGGAGTAGCGGCGATCTATTCTTGTGTAGTTTTACGCTGGCAGTTGCCTTTTCATAAGTTCCTTTTATTAGTGAGGAGTAGCGGTGATCTATTCTACATTCCGCGAGTGCAAAGACTTTATGTTGGCCTATTTGGTCGAAAGTTTTTTCGTAATCTATGAAAACTAGGACCAGTGGCTGGTTGTACTCCATACACCTCTCGATCAGTGTTTTAATCACTTGCATATGGTCGTTTGTCCCGAAACCAGATCTGATACCCGTTTGCTCACGTTGTTGATAGAAGTCCAACTTAGGTGTTTGACGATTCGTTATTATCTTGCTGAAGAGTTTATATATGTATGGTAGGAGACTGATAGGACGGTAATTTGGTAGTTACTTCCTGTCTCCTTTTTTATGCATGCTTATGATTACCGCATGGATAAGCAAGATAAGATAGTCTAGACAGGACCAGACAAGAACTGACATGACTAGATGAGTCTAGATGAGACCACACTGCTCTAATGAATATATAGTCGTCATTAGCCTTTATGTCCCCACTTCTGTGGCACCGGCCTCTTCTCTGCCACATATCCAACCTCAGCACTAAGATTTGAATATCTTATTATACAGTTTAACGGAATATTTAGTAAGGCTTAATAAACGGAGAATAGCACACTGAAGTAATATGCCTAGTGTCTAAGAGATTCTAAAGGCAGCTAAATCTTAATAACCAAGATTACGGATATTTTGTTAAGATCTGACCAGGTCTTGACTTTTAAGTTTAGAATTAAATCTAGTTAGTTTAGTCTGCATTTTAAAGTCTAAGGTATATTATAATTGACATAACTTAAGTAACAATAATTGATGATCTTAATATAATACTAATCATAAATAAACATAATAATAATTATGATAATAAACACTAGTAATACTAAATAATAATAATTGTGGATAATAAGTAAACTTTAATAGTGCTCAGAGTGGTATCTACCTGGGACGTAAGAACGATGGACTGGTTGTAGATTGCCTGGCTTTTGCAGATGGCATGGCACTGTTTGTTGATTCTCTTGAGATGGCAACAATGCAGGTAAACTGCCTCAGAAAACAGGCTGCCAAAGTGGGTCTTCAAGTGTCGCTAGAGAATAGAGTATTCTTCACCAACATTAGAGAAGCAAACAGAGATATGTTACTAGAACAGGGAAACATCAAGAGGACTGCGAAATTTAAGTATCTCGGCGAATGGATTGAACCCAACTTATCAGAAAGAGCATCATTATCCAAGAGAGTCAGCAAGTTAGAACTAGCCTTTCGGCTGATTAAAAACACTTACAATAAGAAATGCCTGTCACGCAACCTGAAACTTAAGCACTACACATCAGTCTTACGACCAAAAGCCCTATATGCCATGGAGTGTCTTTCCTTGAACCGAAGGGGTCTAATAGAGAAATTGGAAATCAGAGAGAGGAGAATCCTCAGGAAGATCCTGGGCCCGGTAAAGGAAGATGGGGAATTCCGAAGACGGCATAACTCTGAGCTCTATGAACATATTGAGATGCTCTCTGATTGTGCAAGGAAAAGAAGCGTAGCTTTCTATGGCAACGTTGTAAGATTGCCTCCAAACCGACTAACCAACCGTCTGTTCACCTTCTGGCAAATCAAGAAGCTTCGTACATTTGGTTGACAGAGACCGAGAAGGATATTAAAGAACTGGGAATAACAGATCTCAAAAACAGACACAGTCTGTGAGACGCACCCTAAAGGAAGTCCGTGGATTTCAGGAGAAACTTCGAAGGAAAGGTACCCCCTAGACAGAAGAGAGAAAGGAGTTACACCTGCAGAAGATGCGACAATACTAGGCAAACGTAAAAGCCCAACAGTTGAACAAGCGTGGTCCAAAGTAGGCCTATTCGAAAGAAGAAGAAGTAAACTTTAATAATACAGTACTAAAAACGACTGAATAAGATTTGGCTTTAGAATCTACAGACATTAGGCGTATTATTTCAGTTTCCTGTTAAGATTATATTAAGTCTTACCATGTATTCATTAGAGTTGTCTAAACTTATCGAGACTTCTCTGGTAATATCTAGAATTATTTACTTTTGACTAATCTTGTTAAGTCATGTGCAATAGTCTTTTCTAGACTAGTCATATCCACTCTTGTCCAATTTTGCCTAATCCAGTCTATTCTTACATGGTAATGTCTGGTCTTGTCCGGTCTTCCAGTCAAAACTATTCTTGTAATTTGGAATTTTATTTAATGATTTAATCATTTGTCAAATAGAGTTTACCATTGTAAGTGCCCATGCTCCTCAAGTTGGCTGTGAGGAGGAAGAAAAAGATGTCTATTGAAGGAACCTGGAACAGAAAATTTATAGTATATTAGCAGATGAAAGGGTATTTCTGGGTGGAGATCTAAATAGACATGTTGGCACCAGTGGGGAAGGGGAAGTATGATTTGATACGAGAAATGAGGAGGGTGAGAGAGTGCTAAGTTTTGCCTTGGCATTAGATCTAGCAATATTTAACGACTTCCTCAAGAAAAACGAAAGGCATCTGGTGACCTACAAAAGTGGAGGAAGAGAGAGCCACATAGATTTCCTGTTGTGCAGAAGAATGCATTTGAAGGAGTTTAAAAATTGTAAAGTTATTATGGGGGAAAATGTTACACCACAACACAGAATGCTAGTTATAGATTATGAATCCACGGGCATTAGGAAAAGAAAAGCAAGGAACATTAATCCAAGAATGAAATAGTGGAAATTTAAAGTTCCAATTTTGAGTAGCGAATTCAAGGAAAAGGTGTTGCAAGGGACACGACCAGTGGAAGGAGTTCAGAGATGGTGGACAGTAAACGCAGTAGCAATCAGGGTGACAGGTGTGGAAGTTTTTGGGAAGACGTCTGAGAAAGGTGCTCCACTGTATAAAGAAACATGGTGGCGGAATGAAGTGGCTTAGGAAGCCATCAAGTCAAAACGACAAGCAAGAAGGAAATGAAATGAGTCTGGAAATGAGGTACAAAGATAGAGAACACTGCAGAAAGGCAAATAAAGTTGTGAAAAAAGCAGTAAGGAAAGCAAAGGCAGCTGTATGGATGGAAATCTAAAAGAACTAGAGATCACAGAAGGGGAGGCCAAGCTTTTCAGAATCGTTAAGGCGCAATACAGAGCTTCAAAAGATCTCACACACATGAGGCAAATGAAAAGTAAACAAGGAATTGTAATTCAAGATAGAGAGCATATTAAGAAGAGATGGGAGGAATATTTTGAAAAGTTGCTAAATGAGGTGTTAGAGTTGCTAAAATGCCAGGCTTGTATGGTTGGTTTGAGGATGGTACCCTAAATCACAACGTAACAACTCGCATATGCAGGGAAGAGGCTATACCTGCTATTAGGAAAATGAAATGTGGAAAAGCAACCGGCCCCGATGGATTTTCAGTGGAGGCTTGGAAATGTCTCGGTGAAGAGGGCATAGATATACCAGGGCATACCAACGGGTACTTCAAGAGGTAGTAATGCCCAAGGAATGGCGGGAGAGTACCATAATTCCCATTTATAAGGAGAAAGGTGACATTTATCATTGTGCGCATTACAGAGGAATAAAACTCATGTCGCACACAATGAAGATCTGGAAGAAAGTTATTGAAATTAGGTTTCGGGTGGAGACCACTACAGGAGATGAACAGTTTGGATTTAAGCCTGAAAAGGGAACAAGAGATGCTATTTTTGCACTTAGGCATTTCATGGAAAAACACAGGGAGAAGAGGAAAGAACTACATATGGTGTTTATAGACCTAGAGAAAGCTTATGATCGGGTGCCCCGTCAGGAGGTATGGAGATGCATGAGATGCAAGGCAGTACCGGAGAAGTATATGCGCATTGTTCAGGATATGTACCGAGGAGCAAGGACACGAATTAGAAGCAGTGTAGGATTGTCAGATACTATACCGGTTCAAGTAGGTCTCCACAAAGGATCTGCACTAAGCCCCTATATTTTTGATCTCATAATGGATGTCTTCCCTGAAAGCTTAAGAGAACCAGCTCCTTGGTGTATGCTATTTGCAGATGATGTTGTTCTATGCAGCACAAACAGGGAAGAGCTTGAATATAAACTGGAATTCTGGAGGAGAGCCAGAGAGAACGAAGGCCTTAAAATTGCGTTGGAGGAACTGGAAATGAAACTATTCAGATGGATGGTAGCCAGCTACAGGCAAGAGACAGTTTCAAAAAAGTAATTGGAATCCACTTTATCTGACGATGGCAATCTAGATCTGGAAATTACCCACCGAATTCAGGCTGCTTGGTTAAACTGGAAAAGGTTATGTGGTATTATCTGTGACAGGAGACTGAATATCCAAGTAAAGGGCAAAGCCTATAAATGTGCAGTGAAACCTGCAATGCTATACGGAGCAGAAACTTGTTCAACAGTGCAGCCACAGTGTAAGCGACTGGAAGTAGCTGAAATGAAGATGCTAAGATGGATGTGTTGTGTTACAAGAAACGATCACATCAAAAACACCTTCATACGAGGCAGCGTATAAGTGACTGAAATATCAAAACGGTGCAAGAAAGACGCTTGCTCTGGTATGGCCACTTTAATCGCAGGGATGAGAGTTATGTAGGAAGGAAAGTGCTTGATCTGGAGGTGGAAGGCAAAAGGGAAAGAGGCAGGCCTAGAAGAAGATGGATGGACTGTGTGCAGGATGATCTGCAGGAGAAGCAGTTAACAGAAAACATCATTTGGTACCGACGAAAATGGAAACTACTTGTCAGAAACGTCGACCCCGCATGAACGGGAAAAGACGAAGAAGAAGAAGAATCATTGGTCAAATAGAACTAATCATAGCAAAATCGGAAAACAATTACAAGAAACGAAAATAGGCAGCAAGAGCGAGAAATCAAAAATATTGTTTTAAAATAAAGTATGTAAAAAGTTTTAATTTTGATAAAAATAAAATATTTGGGGCAATAATAAGTGCGATAGGACGGAAAGACATAAGGTCACTTTGTAGTTTTCAATTCAATAAAGATTGCTATTAATTAATTAGCAAGATAATGAATAAATATAAAGAGAAAAATCTTGGATAAATTTTTTTTTTTATTCAAGATTTTTTTTTTTTTTTAGGACAATTGTATCATTACCTACTGTTTTATTTAACTTGTTCGGTTCGTTCTATAAAAGAATGTAGATTTTTCCATATGTAGATTTTGATTACTACATTCGTTAAAGTTTAATAGGACAACAAATAGTGTATGTAATTTTACTGTCTTGCATGCATAAAATATTAATCGAGTGGACAAATTCCATTTAATATTCCAACATAATTTTGTTTAGTAAAAAAAAATGTGCGTGTACGAATGCGTAAGGACGCATTTCCGTATGGAATAATGATTTTCGTAAAGTAATTGTATATTCAAGAAGGATTTATAAAATCAACATAAACTCTAATATATTCCAATGGAATATTGCATTGTTCTATTGTAAGATAATCGTCAAAAGATGCCGCCAATATGCATGTTTGTGAGGCCGGTTATCTTTCAAAGGAAGTTCTTCGTCCACTATTTGTATCCTGTACAATGTGTGCGTATATACATTTAAGTTATAAATAAATATAAGCATTTCTTTTCTCAAAATCATTTTCAATGGTGAATCCTTAATACGGACTCGAGCAATAAAATCGCGTGTTTTCGAAACAATTTCATATTTTTTCTAAAAGCTTGTAGAAATGTATGCGCGGCTGGGTGCGGCTCGCTTCGTTTACATGGGGGGTTGTAAATAATAAAAGCGAGTTAAAGGAAGTGTTCCTGAGTGTTCGCGTGTTATCCTTCAGTGGGTCGAGATGCGTGTGAGAAAAGATTCGAAGTGAATAGGATTATGAAATACGAACTAAGAGAATGAAATAAAAATATCATTTGTCTTCTCAGCTGGGGACCGACTAGAGCCGTGGGCGAAGCAGCAAACTACAACACGCATACAATAAGAATACGAAATCCCACTGAAAATCTTTTACTTATGTACATATTTCAGTACAATCGGCTGTAAAATCCGTTATTTACGGACTTCCTTATTGCTCAATTTCTTGCGTAACGCGTTCGTATAATAATTACCAATTTCCATTACAAATTCAATACATCAATCTAATTCACAAAAAAATGTATTAATTGTTGTTTCATAAATATTTTTAATGTGGCATTTCAATTTACAAGTCGTGTCGCAACGACACATTTATTGCAGGCTGATCCCTAATTAAATAACAACAATAAATTAATCTCTCATTAATTATTTATTAACCTGCGCAACATCTCGCTGTGCCAACTAAATAATTGCGAATTAATTTAATAAAACTATTTTCTCTCCCTTCTCATGTATTTAATTATTACATACATATTCATTTTTGGACCCCTATAGATGGGAATAATTAGTGGGCAAGTACTTATCAAATTTGTCATGCAAACAGACTGATGATATCTGTGCGTGATGGACATCATTCCGGTGCCATATGAAGTTAGGGACAACTGCAGTGGACATTATTATTATACTAATAAATATACATTTTAATTCACTATAAGATAAATACGTCAATTCGTAAAGTAAACGTTACCGACACAAATTATGTTATATTTGAAATCGCTGTATAATTCATCGCAAGTATTTTTTATCTTTAATTATGTTAGAGATCATTTGTATTTCGTATCAATGTTTTCTTATTTTAATGGTTTCATAACATTTTTAATTGGGATCCGTTTAATATATAATGCATTGCAATTACTCAAAAACAAAATTAAACACAGCACAGTAAATATACAAACTAGTAAAGAAGACAAGATGTGATAGGCATTACAAACTACATAGAACTAGACAAAATAAATAGATAAGACTAAATGGTAACACATCAAACAGACAAAGAAAGAAAAGCTAGATAGACAAGCCTAGAAAAATAAAACTAGATAAACAACACTAGAGAGATAAGATTAGACCGACAAAAGCACAGCGATTAGGCTAAACTGACACGAGTAAACATACAATACTAGACAAACAAATCTGTACATATAAGACTAAGACAGACAAAACTAGAAACACAACACTCACACACAAGACTAGACAGACAAGATTAGACATACAAGACTAGACAGACAAGACAAGACAGACAAGACTAGACAGACAAGACTGGACAGACAAGACTAGACAGACAAGACTAGACAGACAAGACTAAACAGACAAGACTAGACAGACAAAACTAGACAGACAAGACTAGACAGACAAGACTAGACAGACAAGACTAGACAGACAAGACTAGACAGACAAGACTAGACAGACAAGACTAGACAGACAAGACTAGACAGACAAGACTAGACAGACAAGACTAGACAGACAAGACTAGACAGACAAGACTAGACAGACAAGACTAGACAGACAAGACTAGACAGACAAGACTAGACAGACAAGACTAGACAGACAAGACTAGACAGACAAGACTAGACAGACAAGACTAGACAGACAAGACTAGACAGACAAGACTAGACAGACAAGACTAGACAGACAAGACTAGACAGACAAGACTAGACAGACAAGACTAGACAGACAAGACTAGACAGACAAGACTAGACAGACAAGACTAGACAGACAAGACTAGACAGACAAGACTAGACAGACAAGACTAGACAGACAAGACTAGACAGACAAGACTAGACAGACAAGACTAGACAGACAAGACTAGACAGACAAGACTAGACAGACAAGACTAGACAGACAAGACTAGACAGACAAGACTAGACAGACAAGACTAGACAGACAAGACTAGACAGACAAGACTAGACAGACAAGACTAGACAGACAAGACTAGACAGACAAGACTAGACAGACAAGACTAGACAGACAAGACTAGACAGACAAGACTAGACAGACAAGACTAGACAGACAAGACTAGACAGACAAGACTAGACAGACAAGACTAGACAGACAAGACTAGACAGACAAGACTAGACAGACAAGACTAGACAGACAAGACTAGACAGACAAGACTAGACAGACAAGACTAGACAGACAAGACTAGACAGACAAGACTAGACAGACAAGACTAGACAGACAAGACTAGACAGACAAGACTAGACAGACAAGACTAGACAGACAAGACTAGACAGACAAGACTAGACAGACAAGACTAGACAGACAAGACTAGACAGACAAGACTAGACAGACAAGACTAGACAGACAAGACTAGACAGACAAGACTAGACAGACAAGACTAGACAGACAAGACTAGACAGACAAGACTAGACAGACAAGACTAGACAGACAAGACTAGACAGACAAGACTAGACAGACAAGACTAGACAGACAAGACTAGACAGACAAGACTAGACAGACAAGACTAGACAGACAAGACTAGACAGACAAGACTAGACAGACAAGACTAGACAGACAAGACTAGACAGACAAGACTAGACAGACAAGACTAGACAGACAAGACTAGACAGACAAGACTAGACAGACAAGACTAGACAGACAAGACTAGACAGACAAGACTAGACAGACAAGACTAGACAGACAAGACTAGACAGACAAGACTAGACAGACAAGACTAGACAGACAAGACTAGACAGACAAGACTAGACAGACAAGACTAGACAGACAAGACTAGACAGACAAGACTAGACAGACAAGACTAGACAGACAAGACTAGACAGACAAGACTAGACAGACAAGACTAGACAGACAAGACTAGACAGACAAGACTAGACAGACAAGACTAGACAGACAAGACTAGACAGACAACACGAGACAGACAAGACTAGACAGACAAGACTAGACAGACAAGACTAGACAGACAAGACTAGACAGACAAGACTAGACAGACAAGACTAGACAGACAAGACTAGACAGACAAGACTAGACAGACAAGACTAGACAGACAAGACTAGACAGACAAGACTAAACAGACAAGACTAGACAGACAAGACTAGACAGACAAGACTAGACAGGCAAGACTAGACAGTCAAGACTTAGACAGACAAGACTAGACAGACAAGACTAGACAGACAAGACTAGACAGACAAGACTAGACAGACAAGACTAGACAGACAAGACTAGACAGACAAGACTAGACAGACAAGACTAGACACACAAGACTAGACCGACAAGACCAGACAGACACGACTAGACAGACAAGACTAGACAGACAAGACTAGACAGAAAAGTCTAGACAGACTGGACTAGACAGACAAAACTAGACAGACAAGACTAGACAGACAAGACTATACAGACAAGACTAGACAGACAAGACTAGACAGAAATCGCTGAGCTTCCCGAGCATCTTGAAACCGCTTCTCGAATAATTCCAAGATATCCTTGTTTTTATGGCGCCCTTACATCCCCTTTCCACCGTTAGGGGATCAGGTGCTAACATCTTATTTTTGGCTTGTGGCCTTTCCACTCGCCCTTTTCTTTCATAGACATGACATCTGTTATCATATTGATCATTGCAGTCCAGGCATCTTCGCTTGTAATAATTAAATCGATTAGACTTGTTTTGTCGAGTGCATTATTTGTTTTGTTATCGCATGTATCTCATTCCGGTAGCCACCTGACACATTCAAACACCTGTGACATCCATAAGAGAGTGTTCGTTTGCCTTTCCGATGCTGTACAGGTAATCTCTGAAGCAAGGGTGTCCGGTTAATACCTGGGTGAGGTGAAAGTTGGTTTCGCTGTGACCTCGTGTTGCCCATCGGTCGACGTCAGGGATTAGGATCCTCGTCCATTGTACCTTAGATGTCAAATTCCATTTGCTTTACCAACTCTTTTCTTGTCGCTCTCTATGTCATCGTTGCACATCTGTTTCCCACGTAAAAAGTTGTTCTCCTTCGGGCACTATGGCATGCATGTCCGGTATGCACTATATACCCCCATCGCCATTTTTCGTAGGATAGACGATAGCTTAGGTTTATTGTTTGCTTCTGCATTGCAGTTGCCCAGAACGGAGCTGCGTAAAGCATAGTGGAATGTACAACTGTACATAGAAGCTTTCGCTTGTTGCTACTAGTACCACCGACATTTGGCATTATTTTGTCAAGCGCTGCAGCGGTTTTAAGCCCTTTATCTGCAACTTTTCAGAAATGCTGTTTAAAAGATAGACATTTGTTAGTCATACCGAGGTATTTCATTGACTCCTTTGGTGTTATTTTTCCCCAATTTTGCAGGGGCCAATATTAGCCGCTCCTCATACACCCATTCGCCAATTTGTTCAATGGCCTTGTTAGCTTTAAGTATCCACCCTCTTCCTGTTTTTCCCGTCATTGCCAGGGCCAAATCAGCGTCAAAACCCGCTATCTTTATTCGTTCTGGTAGCTTAGGACTGAGAACGCCATCGTATAGGATGTTCAACAGGGTTGGACCCAGCACCGAACCTTGTGGGGCACAACTGCAGGCGTCGTGCTCTTTTGTCGTGCTGCATGCTTCTAAGAAAAGTTTTATGTGGTGCAGACAACTCCGTATAAGTCTCAGTATGTCCTGTGGCATGTTTAGGGATGTTAGGTCTCGCAGGAGTTTTGCCATGCGGCTGAGTCCTCCGTGAGCCTATTTGGGCTTACTTGCCACTTCTACGCAAAAGAGCCCAAATGGGCCCACACAGAGAGATAGAAAAGACTTGCCACACAACACAAGACAGACAAGACTAGGCGGATAAGACTAGACAGACAAGACTAGACAGACAAGACTAGACAGGCGAGACTAGACAGACAAGACTAGACAAACAAGACTAGACAGACAAGACTAGACAAACAAGACTAGACAGACAAGACTAGACAGACAAGACTAGACAGACAAGACTAGACAGACAAGACTAGACAGACAAGACTAGACAGACAAGACTAGACAGACAAGACTAGACAGACAAGACTAGACAGACAAGACTAGACAGACAAGACTAGACAGACAAGACTAGACAGACAAGACTAGACAGACAAGACTAGACAGACAAGACTAGACAGACAAGACTAGACAGACAAGACTAGACAGACAAGACTAGACAGACAAGACTAGACAGACAAGACTAGACAGACAAGACTAGACAGACAAGACTAGACAGACAAGACTAGACAGACAAGACTAGACAGACAAGACTAGACAGACAAGACTAGACAGACAAGACTAGACAGACAAGACTAGACAGACAAGACTAGACAGACAAGACTAGACAGACAAGACTAGACAGACAAGACTAGACAGACAAGACTAGACAGACAAGACTAGACACACAAGACTAGACAGACAAGACTAGACAGACAAGACTAGACAGACAAGACTAGACAGACAAGACTTTTTTTTTTTTTTTTTAAAAGTGGTTCAGGGTAAGCTCTCACCAAATCCCCTATTCCACCTCGGCTTTTAGTATGCGCCACCCCGGTATCGCATATATTGCATTCATTCAGGGTGGGCAGCCCAGACGGTTAATGAAAACCGCCCTAGTTGTCGCCTCCCCGACCAGGATTCGAACCCGGGTCTCCCGCATTGAAAGGCGGCTATGTAGACAGACAAGACTAGACAGACAAGACTAGACAGACAAGACTAGACAGACAAGACTAGACAGACAAGACTAGACAGACAAGACTAGAGAGACAAGACTAGACAGACAAGACTAGACAGACAAGACTAGACAGACAAGACTAGACAGACAAGACTAGACAGACAAGACTAGACAGACAAGACTAGACAGACAAGACTAGACAGACAAGACTAGACAGACAAGACTAGACAGACAAGACTAGACAGACAAGACTAGACAGACAAGACTAGACAGACAAGACTAGACAGACAAGACTAGACAGACAAGACTAGACAGACAAGACTAGACAGACAAGACTAGACAGACAAGACTAGACAGACAAGACTAGACAGACAAGACTAGACAGACAAGACTAGACAGACAAGACTAGACAGACAAGACTAGACAGACAAGACTAGACAGACAAGACTAGACAGACAAGACTAGACAGACAAGACTAGACAGACAAGACTAGACAGGCAAGACTAGACAGACGAGACTAGACAGACAAGACTAGACAGACAAGACTAGACAGACAAGACTAGACAGACAAGACTAGACAGACAAGGCTAGACAGACAAGACTAGACAGACAAGACTAGACAGACAAGACTAGACAGACAAGACTAGACAGACAAGACTAGACCGACAAGACTAGACAGGCAAGACTAGACAGACAAGACTAGACAGACAAAACTAGACAGACAAGACTAGATTAGACAAATATGATTATTGTTTCAAATCTTAATTATATGGATATTTGTGTGATAGGATAAGACTAGATAAATTATAAAATATCAAATAGTGTTATCTGTGTAAAATTGGTGGCGAACTATACGCAGGTTTAAAGTTGTAAAACGGTTGGTAACCATAATTATAGGTTTAAATTCGAGGGGAGATGAAATTAGCCGCGCTATAAATATATATAACCTACGTATAACAGAGGTACAGCCTATTTAACGCAAAGAAAACGCATTCGCATGAAGTGTGTTTGTGAATTTATGGATCTATAATTCAAACTAAATAGCCCGAGCAGTGCTCAGTTTTGAACACCCCAACGGGTTCCGTATCGATAATTACAGCCGCAACAATTTTATTTATTGACACAAACCAGATATTGATAAAGGGGATCACCTGCTTAAGCACCTGCAACAATAATGGTCTATTTATTGCGATCAGGTTTGCAAGAAAAATCAATCGGATGCTAATTGCTGGACGAAGGGCCGCTTATAATTTACATTTATTTCGTTTCACTGTGCTGATATCAGTTGTCTTGACAAAAACATCTCCCAGCAAGTGGAACCTGTCTTCGGCGGACCTGACAAATTCAACACATGTCCCCTCTAACATTCACCAGACGGATTCTCCGAGTAAAAAAAGCCAACACACGTGGTGAACATTGCTCTATAAACTAAAATAAACACTTTTTATCCACAATACAAACTCTGTTTAACATAAAAATAAATCAGTAACAAATCACAACAAAATAAACAGAACAATCGTAACACATTTCCTCCCTGCATTGTTACTTTTAAACTAAAAATTTCGGGAATACTACGACGATATATATTTATTAACGCACCTTCTCTGAATGACATTATCTTAAAATTACTACAACTGCTCCTAATAACTGTCAATCAATTTACCAGCAATTAATTTCTTATAAATTATTAACACTTATTTAGGCGTATTAAAACATTTTTTACAGCACTTATATTTAAAGATACATATCACCATTTCCTAAGTGGGTGCACTAGTTTAAAGACGTGAAATCGACGTTAAAATCTCTTTTTAATTTTCATTGAATTAATTGGAAAATGTGGAAATTACTCAGTTAATCTAACCAGTTTACACCTGCATTTTATTTTAAGATCACATGCAATCGCTTAGAAAATGAGTTTATTTAATATCATAATTCATATTTTAATATGGCACATTATCATATTAGAATTTGTTATAAGTGTATTTGCATAGCATAATTTCTACAATCTATAAATACGAAATATAATACCCTATAATATATTCTTTAAATTGTGATTTAACATTTGAACCCGGATAAGAGCAGACGAGACCATACAAGACTAGACGAGACTAGACGAGAACAGACAAGATAAAAGGATACCAGATGAGAAAAGACCAGGCAAGAACAGACTAGATTACTCAAGATCAGAGATCACTCAAGAGCAGACATCACCAGACCTGAGCAGACAAGACAAGATATGACCAGACAACGACGAGACAAGTCTTACAAAGCGAAACAAGACTTGACAAAAATAGATAATACTAGCCAAGACTTGTAGAGACAGCACAGGACTGGATAACATAATAATTATACCATAGTAAGGATAATAGATATTAAGTTAATATAAAATATTTGTATAAGTCTAGATATATTGTTATACTTATAACTGTTATAGTATTAAAATGTTAAGAAAACTTACTTGGAGTCATATAGGACGGTTTGAGATTCCTTTATAATCCAAAACGAAACAATCTGATTTTCACTGACTTTGAATTTCTCATAAAAAGGTTATCACTAGCGCCCAAATCGTAAAAGATAATGGAATCATAGGAGAAGTTGGCTAACAATTTACTTTTAAATATTGCATGCAGCCAACCTTAAATAATTAAATATTTTATAAATTTAAGTTGGTAACGAAAGTCAGCTGATCATGCAATAAATCAGCAAAAATGTCAAAAGCCGAAGATGTTTTTCTGGAATATATTTCTAGTAAGTTTCTTTTGTGTTACATAATATTTTGCAATGAAATGTAGGCAAATGGAAATGTGAGACTAGACATAAATAGGCAAGACTAAACTAGACCTGCCTGGGCAAGACCAGACAAGACTGGACAAAACAGAAAAAGGATGGTTGGCTGGACAACACTGAAAAGTCTTTACAAAGCTGGACTAGACTCGACAAAACTTGACAAACTAGTCAATACTAGACAAGACTATACAATACTAGACCATACTAGACTAGACTGGACAAGACTAGACAAGACTAGACAAGACTTGACAAGACTAGACAAGACTAGAGAACACTAGACAAGACCAGACAAGACTAGACAAGACTAGACAAGACTAGACAAGACTAGACAAGACTAGACAAGACTAGACAAGACTTGACAAGACTAGACAAGACTAGACAAGACCACACAAGACTATTCAACAGACTAGACAAGACTCGACAAGACTAGACAAGACCACACAAGACTATTCAACAGACTAGACAAGACTAAACAAGACTAGACAAGACTAGACAAGACTAGACAAGACTAGACAAGACTAGACAAGACTAGACAAGACTAGACAAGACTAGACAAGACTAGACAAGACTAGACAAGACTAGACAAGACTAGACAAGACTAGACAAGACTAGACAAGACTAGACAAGACTAGACAAGACTAGACAAGACTAGACAAGACTAGACAAGACTAGACAAGACTAGACAAGACTTGACAAGACTAGACAAGACTAGACAAGACCACACAAGACTATTCAACAGACTAGACAAGACTCGACAAGACTAGACAAGACCACACAAGACTATTCAACAGACTAGACAAGACTAAAAAAGACTAGACAAGACTAGACAAGACTAGACAAGACTAGACAAGACTAGACAAGACTAGACAAGACTAGACAAGACTAGACAAGACTAGACAAGACTAGACAAGACTAGACAAGACTAGACAAGACTAGACAAGACTAGACAAGACTAGACAAGACTAGACAAGACTAGACAAGACTAGACAAGACTAGACAAGACTAGACAAGACTAGACAAGACTAGACAAGACTAGACAAGACTAGACAAGACTAGACAAGACTAGACAAGACTAGACAAGACTAGACAAGACTAGACAAGACTAGACAAGACTAGATAAGACTAGACAAGACTAGACAAGACTAGACAAGACTAGACAAGACTAGACAAGACTAGACAAGACTAGACAAGACTAGACAAGACTAGACAAGACTAGACAAGACTAGACAAGACTAGACAAGACTAGACAAGACTAGACAAGACTAGACAAGACTAGACAAGACTAGACAAGACTAGACAAGACTAGACAAGACTAGACAAGACTAGACAAGACTAGACAAGACTAGACAAGACTAGACAAGACTAGACAAGACTAGACAAGACTAGACAAGACTAGACAAGACTAGACAAGACTAGACAAGACTAGACAAGACTAGACAAGACTAGACAAGACTAGACAAGACTAGACAAGACTAGACAAGACTAGACAAGACTAGACAAGACTAGACAAGACTAGACAAGACTAGACAAGACTAGACAAGACTAGACAAGACTAGACAAGACTAGACAAGACTAGACAAGACTAGACAAGACTAGACAAGACTAGACAAGACTAGACAAGACTAGACAAGACTAGACAAGACTAGACAAGACTAGACAAGACTAGACAAGACTAGACAAGACTAGACAAGACTAGACAAGACTAGACAAGACTAGACAAGACTAGACAAGACTAGACAAGACTAGACAAGACTAGACAAGACTAGACAAGACTAGACAAGACTAGACAAGACTAGACAAGACTAGACAAGACTAGACAAGACTAGACAAGACTAGACAAGACTAGACAAGACTAGACAAGACTAGACAAGACTAGACAAGACTAGGCAAGACTAGACAAGACTAGACAAGACTAGACAAGACTAGACAAGACTAGACAAGACTAGACAAGACTAGACAAGACTAGACAAGACTAGACAAGACTAGACAAGACTAGACAAGACTAGACAAGACTAGACAAGACTAGACAAGACTAGACAAGACTAGACAAGACTAGACAAGACTAGACAAGACTAGACAAGACTAGACAAGACTAGACAAGACTAGGAGACAAGACTAGACAAGACTAGACAAGACTAGACAAGACTAGACAAGACTAGACAAGACTAGACAAGACTAGACAAGACTAGACAAGACTAGACAAGACTAGACAAGACTAGACAAGACTAGACAAGACTAGACAAGACTAGACAAGACTAGACAAGACTAGACAAGACTAGACAAGACTAGACAAGACTAGACAAGACTAGACAAGACTAGACAAGACTAGACAAGACTAGACAAGACTAGACAAGACTAGACAAGACTAGACAAGACTAGACAAGACTAGACAAGACTAGACAAGACTAGACAAGACTAGACAAGACTAGACAAGACTAGACAAGACTAGACAAGACTAGACAAGACTAGACAAGACTAGACAAGACTAGACAAGACTAGACAAGACGACAAGACGACAAGACTAGACAAGACTAGACAAGACTAGACAAGACTAGACAAGACTAGACAAGACTACACAAGACTAGACAAGACTAGACAAGACTAGACAAGACTAGACAGGACTAGACAAGACTAGACAAGACTAGACAAGACTAGACAAGACTAGATAAGACTAGACAAGACTAGACAAGACTACACAAGACTAGACAAGTCTAGACAAGACTAGACAAGACTAGACTAGACTAGACAAGACTAGACAAGGCTAGACAAGACTAGACAAGACCAGACAAAACCAGACAAGACCAGACAAGACCAGACAAGACCAGACAAGACCAGACAAGACCAGACAAGACCAGAAAAGACCAGACAAGACCAGACAAGACCAGACAAGACCAGACAAGAGACAACACTAGACAAGACTAGACAAGACTAGACAAGACTAGACAAGACTAGACAAGACTAGACAAGACTAGACAAGACTAGACAAGACTAGACAAGACTAGACAAGACTAGACAAGACTAGACAAGACTAGACAAGACTAGACAAGACTAGACAAGACTAGACAAGACTAGACAAGACTAGACAAGACTAGACAAGACTAGACAAGACTAGACAAGACTAGACAAGACTAGACAAGACTAGACAAGACTAGACAAGACTAGACAAGACTAGACAAGACTAGACAAGACTAGACAAGACTAGACAAGACTAGACAAGACTAGACAAGACTAGACAAGACTAGACAAGACTCGATAAGACTAGACAAGACTAGACAAGACTAGACAAGACTAGACAAGACTAGACAAGACTAAACAAGGCTAGACAAGACTAGACAAGACTAGACAAGACCAGACAAAACCAGACCAGACCAGACAAGACCAGACAAGACCAGACAAGACCAGACAAGACCAGATAATACCAGACAAGACCAGACAAGACCAGACAAGACCAGACAAGACCAGACAAGACCAGACAAGACCAGACAAGACCAGACAAGACCAGACAAGACCAGACAAGACCAGACAAGACCAGACAAGACCAGACAAGACCATACAAGACGATACAAGACCAGACAAGACCAGACAAGACCAGACAAGACCAGACAAGACCAAACAAGACCAGACAAGACCAGACAAGACCAGAAAAGACCAGACAAGACCAGACAAGGCCAGACAAGACCAGACAAGACTACACAAGACGAGACAAGACCGGAAAAGACCAGACAAGACCAGACAAGACCAGACAAGACCAGACAAGACCAGACAGGACCAGGCAGGACCAAAGAGGACCAAACCGGATCAGACAAGACCAGATAGGACCAGACAGGACCAGACAGGACGAGACAGAACCAGACAGGACGAGACAGGAGCAGACAGGAGCAGACAGGAGCAGACAGGAGCAAACAGGAGCAGACAGGACCAGACAGGACCAAACAAGACCAGACAGGACCCGACAGGACCAGACAGGACGAGGCAGGACCAGACAGGACGAGACAGAAGCAGACAAGACCAGACAGGAGCAGACAGGACAAGACTGGACAAGATTGGAGAAGACTGGGCAAGATTGGAGAAGACTGGACAAGATTGGACAAGACTGGACAAGACAACACAAGACTGGATTAGACTGGACAAGACTGTACTAGACTGGACAAGACTGGACAAGACTGGACAAGGATACACAAGACGGCATAAGACTGGACAAGACTGGACAATACTGAACAAGAGTGGAAAAGGCTGGACAAGTTTGGAGTAGACAGGACAGGACTGGACAAGACTGGAAAAGGCTGGACAAGACGGCACAAGAGTAGACAAGACTGGACAAGATTGGAGAAGACTGGACAAGACTGGACTAGAGTGGACAAGACTGGACAAGACTGGACAAGATTGGAGAAGACTGGACAAGACTGGACAAGATTGGAGAAGACTGGACAAGAATGGACATGGCTGAACAAGATGACACAAAACTGGACAAGACTGGACAAGGCTGGACAAGATTGGAGAAGACTGGACAAGACTGGACAAGACTAGACAAGGCTGGACAAGACGGCACAAGACTGTACAAGATTGGAGAAGACTTGACAAGTCTGGACAGGGCTGGACTAGACGGCACAAATCTGGTCGAGACTGGGCAAGACTGGAAAAGAGTGGACAAGTCTGGACAAGACTGGACAAGACTGGACAAGATTGGCGAAGACTGGACAAAACGGCACAAGACTGGACAAGACTGGACAAGACGGCACAAGACTGGACAATACTAGACAAGACTGAACAAGACTGGAAAAGACTGGACAAGACGGGACAAAACTGAACAAGACTGGACAAGACCGGACAAGACTGGAAAAGACTGGAAAAGACTGGACAAGACTGGTCAAGACTAGACAAGACTGGACAAGACTGTACAAGACTGGACAAGACTGGACAAGACTAGACAAGACTGGACAAGACTGGACAAGACTGGACAAGACTGGACAAGACTATACAAGACTAGGCAAGACTCAATTAGCCATCCTCAATTACATATGTATTTTATAAATTTCGAAATTAGCAATGAAAGTTATCTGATTATAAGTTTCCAAAAATGTAAAATGCTGAACACATTTGTCTTCAGGAAATTCTCCTTACTTGAGGAATATTTTTTATTACATAATACATTTTAAATTGGAATGTTACACAAGACTAGACGAGGCTAAATCAGCCTAGAGCAGACTGTAGAAACTTGACGAGGCTGTGGAAGACTAGACGCGACTGAACGAGACTGGAAGAGAGTAGCCGAGACTAGACGAGACTAAGCGAAACTGGCCTAGACTAGACGAGGTTGGAAGAGAGAACTGGGCAAGAAAATGTCTGAGACAAAATTAACAACAGCCTATATAGGTTATACATTGGCAGAGTGTAAGACGAGACGAAACCACACGAGACCAGACAAGACCAGAGAAGACCAGGCAAGACCAGAGAAGACCAGAGAAGACCAGAGCAACCAGACAAAACCAGGCAAGACTAGACAAGGATAAACAAAACTAGAAAACAATAGACAAGACTCGATAACTAAATGATTAAACCATAGTAGCGATTATAGATATTAAGAATATATAATATTTAATACTCTAAAATTTAATACTCTAGTGTTCGCGGATCGGGGTACCCAAATGGGAAAAAATCTTTATTTTTCATTTTACAACCAAAAGTTATTCTTTATAAAAAGTTCTGCTTGTCGAGAAAATGACTTTAAAAAATTTTAGAGTAAATTTACAGGGTGTTAATAAATTAGGAAAGTTTGAAAATGCTACAAGGGATAAGCTCCATTATTTATTATTTTTTGCAAAATTTTTGTAAAACAAAGTTGTTTATAAAAAACAACCAACGTAGAGCCTGAATACAAATTTTGCAATAAAAATTCGAATTTTTTATTTGAACATTTGGGAACATTTTGTCTTGCGATTTCTTAATTCATAAGAGACAGAATTACGTAATAATTTGTTTAGGCGACAAGACAGCAGCCATGCATATTGGGCAGCGTTGTTTGGAGCTTGGAATGGTTAAATGATCAATTTGGTGAAGGATGGATAGGAATGTTTGGCCCAAACCATTACCCAGCTAGGTCGCCTGACCTTTCATTATTAGATTTCTTTTTTTTTGGGGTGCCTTAAAACAAAAGGTGTATTTAGATGATCTTCTACATAATAGGGAAATATTAAAACAACGCATAGACGAAGAAATCCATGATCTGATTGTTCCGCGAACCATTCGTAAAGTGTACGGTTGATTTATTAAGTTAACGGAAAAGTTTGTCGAGTCTGGAGGTAGCTCTATGTGGAATAATTATTAAAAATTCGAATAATTATTTCAAAATTTGTATTGAGACTTGCCGTTAGTTTATGAACAACTTTGTTTTATAAAATTTTTGAAAAAAATAATAAATAATGCAACTTATCCCGCATGCAACTTATCGCATTTTCAAAGTTTCCTAATTTATTAACACCCTGTACATTTGATCTAAAATATTCTTATCGTCAATTGAGTTTCTCAACAAGCAGGACTTTTTATAAAGAATGACTTTTGGTCGTAAAATGAAAAATAAAGATTTTTTCCCTATTAGATACCCCAACCCGCGGACACACCGTATATTACATATGTTATATTATTAATAGGACGAGACAACTTACTTGGAGTAATATAACACGGTTTGAGATTCCATTATAATCTAGTATAAATGAAACTGATTCTCACCAACTTGATTTTCCCATACAAAGATTTTCACTAGAACACAAATCGTATAGGTTAATAGAGTCATAAGAGAAGTTGGCGATAACAATTTACTTTTAATAATTCAATGCTGCCAACCTTAAATAATTAAATATTTTATAAATTTAAGTTGGTGACGAAAGTCAGCTGGTCATGCAATAAGTCAAAAGCCGAAGATGTTTTTCTGGAAGATATTTCAAGTAAGTTTCTTCTGTGTTACATAATACTTTAAACAGTGAAATGTAGGCAAATGGAAATGTGAAACTAGACATGTCTAGACAAGACTAGACTAGACCAGCCTAGACAAGACTGGACAAGGCTGGAGAAGACTGAAAATTCTTTACAAGGCTTGACAAAACTTGAGAAGATTAGTCAAGACTAGACAAGACCTGATAATAATAGACAGAGCTGGACAAAACTATACAAGACTAGACTAGACTAGATAAAGCTAGACAAGACTAGACAATGCTATTCAAGACTAGGCAAGGCTAGACAGGACTAGAAAAGACAAGACAAGGCTAGATAAGGCTGGAGAAGACTAGACAAGACCACACAAGACTGGACAAGACTGGACAAGACTGGACAAGATTGGACAGGCCTGGAAAAAGTCTGGACAAGACTGGACAAGACTGAACAAGACTGGACAAGACTGGACAAGACTGGTCAAGATTGGACAAAACTGGACAAGATTGGACAAGACTGGACAATACTGGGCAAGACTGGACAAGACCGGACAAGACAGGACAAGACGGGACAAGACTGGACAAGGCTGGACAAGACTTGACAAGACTGGACAAGACTGCACACGACTGGACAAGATTGGACAAGTCTGGACAAGAATGGGCAAGACTGGAAAAGACTGGACAAGACTGGAAAATGAGTGGACAAGACTGGACAAGACTGGACAAGACTGAACTTGGCTGGATAAGATTGAACAAGACTGGATAAGATTGAACAAGGCTGGACATGACTGGACAAGCCTGGACAAGACTAGACTAGACTAGACAAGACTAGACAAGACTAGACAAGACTAGACAAGACTAGACAAGACTAGACAAGACTAGACAAGACTAGACAAGACTAGACAAGACTAGACAAGACTAGACAAGACTAGACAAGACTAGACAAGACTAGACAAGACTAGACAAGACTAGACAAGACTAGACAAGACTAGACAAGACTAGACAAGACTAGACAAGACTAGACAAGACTAGACAAGACTAGACAAGACTAGACAAGACTAGACAAGACTAGACAAGACTAGACAAGACTAGACAAGACTGGACAAGACTGGACAAGACTAGACAAGACTAGACAAGACTAGACAAGACTAGACAAGACTAGACAAGACTAGACAAGACTAGACAAGACTAGACAAGACTAGACAAGACTAGACAAGACTAGACAAGACTAGACAAGACTAGACAAGACTAGACAAGACTAGACAAGACTAGACAAGACTAGACAAGACTAGACAAGACTAGACAAGACTAGACAAGACTAGACAAGACTAGACAAGACTAGACAAGACTAGACAAGACTAGACAAGACTAGACAAGACTAGACAAGACTAGACAAGACTAGACAAGACTAGACAAGACTAGACAAGACTAGACAAGACTAGACAAGACTAGACAAGACTAGACAAGACTAGACAAGACTAGACAAGACTAGACAAGACTAGACAAGACTAGACAAGACTAGACAAGACTAGACAAGACTAGACAAGACTAGACAAGACTAGACAAGACTAGACAAGACTAGACAAGACTAGACAAGACTAGACAAGACTAGACAAGACTAGACAAGACTAGACAAGACTAGACAAGACTAGACAAGACTAGACAAGACTAGACAAGACTAGACAAGACTAGACAAGACTAGACAAGACTAGACAAGACTAGACAAGACTAGACAAGACTAGACAAGACTAGACAAGACTAGACAAGACTAGACAAGACTAGACAAGACTAGACAAGACTAGACAAGACTAGACAAGACTAGACAAGACTAGACAAGACTAGACAAGACTAGACAAGACTAGACAAGACTAGACAAGACTAGACAATACTAGACAAGACTAGACAAGACTAGACAAGACTAGACAAGACTAGACAAGACTAGACAAGACTAGACAAGACTAGACAAGACTAGACAAGACTAGACAAGACTAGACAAGACTAGACAAGACTAGACAAGACTAGACAAGACTAGACAAGACTGGACAAGACTGGACAAGACTAGACAAGACTAGACAAGACTAGACAAGACTAGACAAGACTAGACAAGACTAGACAAGACTAGAAAAGACTAGACAAGACTAGACAAGACTAGACAAGACTAGACAAGACTAGACAAGACTAGACAAGACTAGACAAGACTAGACAAGACTAGACAAGACTAGACAAGACTAGACAAGACTAGACAAGACTAGACAAGACTAGACAAGACTAGACAAGACTAGACAAGACTAGACAAGACTAGACAAGACTAGACAAGACTAGACAAGACTAGACAAGACTAGACAAGACTAGACAAGACTAGACAAGACTAGACAAGACTAGACAAGACTAGACAAGACTAGACAAGACTAGACAAGACTAGACAAGACTAGACAAGACTAGACAAGACTAGACAAGACTAGACAAGACTAGACAAGACTAGACAAGACTAGACAAGACTAGACAAGACTAGACAAGACTAGACAAGACTAGACAAGACTAGACAAGACTAGACAAGACTAGACAAGACTAGACAAGACTAGACAAGACTAGACAAGACTAGACAAGACTAGACAAGACTAGACAAGACTAGACAAGACTAGACAAGACTAGACAAGACTAGACAAGACTAGACAAGACTAGACAAGACTAGACAAGACTAGACAAGACTAGACAAGACTAGACAAGACTAGACAAGACTAGACAAGACTAGACAAGACTAGACTAGACTAGACAAGACTAGACAAGACTAGACAAGACTAGACAAGACTAGACAAGACTATACAAGACTAGACAAGACTAGACAAGACTAGACAAGACTAGACAAGACTAGACAAGACTAGACAAGACTAGACAAGACTAGACAAGACTAGACAAGACTAGACAAGACTAGACAAGACTAGACAAGACTAGACAAGACTAGACAAGACTAGACAAGACTAGACAAGACTAGACAGACTAGACAAGACTAGACAAGACTAGACAAGACTAGACAAGACTAGACAAGACTAGACAAGACTAGACAAGACTAGACAAGACTAGACAAGACTAGACAAGACTAGACAATACTAGACAAGACTAGACAAGACTAGACAAGACTAGACAAGACTAGACAAGACTAGACAAGACTAGACAAGACTAGACAAGACTAGACAAGACTAGACAAGACTAGACAAGACTAGACAAGACTAGACAAGACTAGACAAGACTTGAGAAGACTAGACAAGACTAGACAAGACTAGACAAGACTAGACAAGACTAGACAAGACTAGACAAGACTAGACAAGACTAGACAAGACTAGACAAGACTAGACAAGACTAGACAAGACTAGACAAGACTAGACAAGACTAGACAAGACTAGACAAGACTAGACAAGACTAGACAAGACTAGACAAGACTAGACAAGACTAGACAAGACTAGACAAGACTAGACAAGACTAGACAAGACTAGACAAGACAAGACGAGACTAGACAAGGCTAGGCAAGACTGGACAAGACTAGACAAGACTAGACAAGACTAGACAAGACTAGACAAGACTAGACAAGACTAGACAAGACTAGACAAGACTAGACAAGACTAGACAAGACTAGACAAGACTAGACAAGACTAGACAAGACTAGACAAGCTTAGACAAGACTAGACAAGACTAGACAAGACTAGACAAGACTAGACAAGACTAGACAAGACTAGACAAGACTAGACAAGACTAGACAAGACTAGACAAGACTAGACAAGACTAGACAAGACTAGACAAGACTAGACAAGACTAGACAACACTAGACAAGACTACACAAGACTAGACAAGACTAGACAAGACTAGACAAGACTAGACAAGACTAGACAAGACTAGACAAGACTAGACAAGACTAGACAAGACTAGACAAGACTAGACAAGACTAGACAAGACTAGACAAGACTAGACAAGACTAGACAAGACTAGACAAGACTAGACAAGACTAGACAAGACTAGACAAGACTAGACAAGACTAGACAAGACTAGACAAGACTAGACAAGACTAGACAAGACTAGACAAGACTAGACAAGACTAGACAAGACTAGACAAGACTAGACAAGACTAGACAAGACTAGACAAGACTAGACAAGACTAGACAAGACTAGACAAGACTAGACAAGACTAGACAAGACTAGACAAGACTAGACAAGACTAGACAAGACTAGACAAGACTAGACAAGACTAGACAAGACTAGACAAGACTAGACAAGACTAGACAAGACTAGACAAGACTAGACAGGACTAGACAGGACTAGACAGGACTAGACAAGACTAGACAAGACTAGACAAGACTAGACAAGACTAGACAAGACTAGACAAGACTAGACAAGACTAGACAAGAATAGACAAGACTAGACAAGACTAGACAAGACTAGACAAGACTAGACAAGACTAGACAAGGCTAGACAAGACTAGACAAGACTAGACCAGACTAGACAAGACTAGACAAGACTAGACAAGACTAGACAAGACTAGACAAGACTAGACAAGACTAGACAAGACTAGACAAGACTAGACAAGACTAGACAAGACGAGACAAGACTAGACAAGACTAGACATGACTAGACAAGACTAGACAAGACTAGACAAGACTAGACAAGACTAGACAAGACTAGACAAGACTAGACAAGACTAGACAAGACTAGACAAGACTAGACAAGACTAGACAAGACTAGACAAGACTAGACAAGACTAGACAAGACTAAACAAGACTAAACAAGACTAAACAGGACTAAACAAGACTAGATAAGACTGGACAAGACTAGACAAGGCTAGACAAGACTAGAAAAGACTAGACAAGACTAAACAGACTAGACAAGACTAGACAAACCAGACAAGACGAGACAAGACTAGACAAGACTAGACAAGACTAGACAAGACTAGACAAGACTAGACAAGACTAGACAAGACTAGACAAGACTAGACAAGACTAGACAAGACTAGACAAGACTAGACAAGACTAGACAAGACTAGACAAGACTAGACAAGACTAGACAAGACTAGACAAGACTAGACAAGACTAGACAAGACTAGACAAGACTAGACAAGACTAGCCAAGACTAGACAAGACTAGACAAGACTAGACAAGACTAGACAAGACTAGACAAGTCTATACAAGACTAACAAGACTAGACAAGACTAGACAAGACTGGACAAGAATAGGCAAGACTAGACATGACTAGACAAGACCAGACAAGACCAGACAAGACCAGACAAGACAAGACAAGACCAGACAAGACCAGACAAGACCAGACAAGACCAGACAAGACCAGACAAGACCAGACAAGACCAGACAAGACCAGACAAGACCAGACAAGACCAGACAAGACAAGACCAGACAAGACTAGACAAGACCAGACAAGACCAGACAAAACCAGACAAGACCAGACAAGACCAGACAAATCCAGTCAAGACCAGACAAGACCAGACAAGACCAGGCAAGACCAGACAAGACCATACAAGACCGGACACAACCAGACAAGACCAGACAAGACCAGACAAGACCGGACAAAACCAGACAAGATCAGACAAGACCAGACAAGACCAGACAAGACCAGACAAGATCAGACAAGACCAGACAAGACCAGACAAGATAAGACCAGACAAGACCAGACAAGACCAGACAAGACCAGACAAGACCAGACAAGACCAGACAAGACCAGACAAGACCAGACAAGACCAGACAAGACCAGACAAGACCGGACAAGACCAGACAAGACCAGACAAGACCACACAAGACCAGACAAGACCAGACAAGACCAGACAAGACCAGATAAGACCAGACAAGACCAGACAAGACTAGACAAGGCGAGACAAGACCATACAGGACCAGACAAGACCAGAAAATACCAGACTAGACAATACTATACAAGAATAATTAAGACAAAGCTGTTTTGTCTTATATTTTAACATAGTCGATCCATCCTCAATTACATATGTATTTTATAAATTTTCGAATTAGAAATGAATGTTAGCTGACTTTCCAAAAATGTAAGAAGCTGAAGATATTTTTCTTTAGGTATTCTTTCTTCTTGAGGAATTGGGGAAGATTTCTTTTATTATATAATAGTCATTAGAATGAAATGCGATACAAGAAAAGGCTAGACGAGGCTAAGGCAGACTAGAGCAGACTTTAGGAGACTAGACGAGTCTAGACGAGCCTGTAGGATAATAGACAGGACTGGACGAGACTGAACAAGATTGGAAGAGATTGGATGAGAGTAGCCGAAAGTGGGCGAGACTGGACGAGACAGAACGAAACTGCCTGACACTGGACGAGACTTGACGAGACTGCACCATACTGAACAGACTAAATAGGCTGGGCAAGAAAATTTTCGAGAAAGAACTAAGGGCAGAGTGTATAGGCTATACATTGGCAGAGTGAAACATTGTAAGCAGGGTTAGGTAGAACGAACATCCTAGCCAAAATCAAAGAGATCATACCGTGACAAACAAAACTAGAGACAATTGCTAGGCAAGACTGGTCTGATTTATACTAGACGAAACCGGACCAGTCTGGACATACGGGTCGAGAGTAGACTAGACTAGGCTAGAGTAGATTATAGAGACTAGAGTAGACTAGACTAGGCTAGACTAGACTAGGATAGACTAGACTAGGCTAGAATAGACTAGATTAGAGTAAATAAGACCAGAGAAGACTAAACAAGACAAGATAAGACGAGAATAGTCAAGGTAAGACACGACCAAACAACTAGACAAGACAATACCAGACAGAAGGAAATGTGACCATACAATACTAGTCAGGACTGTACAATACCATACAAGGCCAGATAAGATCAGAGAAGACCAATCAAGACCAAACAAAACCACAAAAGACCGGATAAGACTAGAAAAAACCAGACAAAATCAGACAAGACCCGATAAAACAAGGGAAGGCCAGACAAGACCAAACAAGACCAGACAAAACTAGACAATATCAGACAAGACCAGACAAGACCAGACAAGACCAGACAAGACCAGACAAGACCAGACAAGACCAGACAAGACCAGACAAGACCAGACAAGACCAGACAAGCCCAGACAAGACCATACAAGACCAGTCAAGACCTGACAAGAACAGACAATACCAGACAATACCAGACAATACCATACAATACCAGACAAGACCAGACAAGATCAGAGAAGACTAGACGAGACATGACGAGTCAAGACGAGACAAGACGAGACAAGATGAGACAAGACGAGACAAGACGAGACAAGACGAGACAAGACGAGACAAGACGAGACAAGACGAGACAAGACGAGACAAGACGAGACAAGACGAGACAAGACGGGACAAGACGAGACAAGACGAGACAAGACGAGACAAGACGAGACAAGATGAGACAAGACGAGACAAGACGCGACAAGACGAGACAAGACGAGACAAGACGAGACAAGACGAGATAAGACGAGACAAGATGAGACAAGACGAGACAAGACGAGACAAGACGAGACAAGACGAGACAAGACGAGACAAGACGAGACTAGATGAGACAAGACGAGACAAGACGAGACAAGACGAGACAAGACGAGACAAGATGAGACAAGCCGAGACAAGACGAGACGAGACGAGGCAGGACGAGACAAGACGAGACAAGGCGAGACAAGACGAGACAAGACGAGACAAGACGAGACAAGACGAGACAAGACGAGACAAGACGAGACAAGACGAGACAAGACGAGACAAGACGAGACAAGACGAGACAAGACGAGACAAGACGAGACAAGACGAGACAAGACGAGACAAGACGAGACAAGACGAGACAAGACGAGACAAGACGAGACAAGACGAGACAAGACGATACAAGACGAGACAAGACGAGACAAGACGAGACAAGACGAGACAAGACGAGACAAGACGAGACAAGACGAGACAAGACGAGACAAGACGAGACAAGACGAGACAAGACGAGACAAGACGAGACAAGACGAGACAAGACGAGACAAGACGAGACAAGACGAGACAAGACGAGACAAGACGAGACAAGACGAGACAAGACGAGACAAGACGAGACAAGACGAGACAAAACGAGACAAGACGAGACAAGACGAGACAAGACGAGACAAGACGAGACAAGACGAGACAAGACGAGACAAGACGAGACAAGACGAGACAATAAGAGACAAGCCGAGAAAAGATGAAAGATGACAAGCCGATGAACAAATAAGGCTGGAAGTCAAGACAAAACTAGATGAGAGTATACAAGGTTAGGCAAAACCATATAAAAGTAGACATAACTAGATGATATTAGACAATACTACAGAAAATTGTGAATAGCCTAAATACAAAAATATTGAACATGAGTACACACTAAACATATCACTTGAAGTGTATATATATACTTAAAGAATGAGCAGGCAGGCTAGACAGTTTATAGAAAATTGAGGAATGGGACGGCTTAAGTAGAATGGATAGATTGCACTCAGAATAGATTAACTAGAATGATCAGGCAGGTTAGCACAGATAAATATAGAAACCTCTTTACAAAACTAAATAAGTGTAAATAGAGCTAGGTAAGACTAAGCTAGAATAGACTGATATGACAAGACATAAGTAGACTACATAAGATTAAAAGGATTAGACAATTCTGGATGACTAGTAAAGACTTCAGGTCTAGACGACTAGGCAATATTAAAAAAGTAAACACTGGATAACAGACAATACTTTACTCAAAATTCTTTATAATTACTAAGCAAGAATCAAGGAAGGAAACTTCTAAGACAAAACCAGCGGAAGACTAGATAGGCTATACATTAGTTTAGTTTAAACAGTGTAGCTGGCTTAGGTAGAATAAACAACCTAGTCAAAGTGAAAGAGATTAGATCATGACACACGAAACTAGAGACAAAATTCGAGATAAAAAACCTAGGTGGGAAACAAGTCTATACTTTCCTTTCTTTATAATGACGCACATTAAATTAATGACAAACAAGATGAAAAAGAAGGTTGGGCTGTCTAATTACAAACAAGATTATGCTCGAGTTCAAATGTACACAACTTATTTTTGAAAATATTAGAGACTTTAGAAGTGAAGACAACAGTAGGCAAGCAACAATAGGCTTCGGTAGAATGAACCGACTAGTCAATGTCAAAGAGATTGGATTATGACACACAAAATTAGAGCCAAAATTCCATTTTAAAAATTGGGTGGGAAACAAGTCTACAGTATCCTTTCGATATAATGGCCGACATTAAATTAATGACAAACAAGATTAGACTCTAATGACAATGAAGGTTGGGCTGTCTAATGACAAACAAGATTAAACTATCGAATTACAAACAAAATTAGACTGGAGTTCGTAGACCAAATACTAGTAATAGAACTAAATGTACACAATAATTTATTTTTGAAAATATAACAGACTTTAGCAATAGAGACAATAATAACAAATTGTTGCAAGTGCATGATAAATTAATGTAATGTGTTCAGTTAATAAACATAAACTTGTTGCCACATGCGCGAGTATAACTAGGACGATATATTTTCGCAGTTGATTCATTTGAAAATCTCTCGACACATAATAAAACGTGCGAAACTAATTATTAATATAATTTCACTCCAACATTAAAACAAACTTCGTAGAGCGTAATGTTTTGACACCTGTTGTTGGGCGTCGACTACAGCCAAGCTCTAACTAAATAATTCATAAACACCAAATCTGCTAACAAACATGAATGGAAATTTATATGAATGTTATAGATATGTTTCTTTTGATATTCTAGCTTATATAGGGTCTCTCATTAAGCTCTTCCTATCTTCCTATCTAAATTTAAATGAAACAAATTGTGTGTGAGATATCACCGATTTTTTTAATTTGTTTCAAAGGCCTATCCATGCCATTATGTATGGAATATAACATCCTGCAATTGTCCGCCGCGGCTTCGCTGCTTGGTGCGCATCCGAAATCTCGTATTTTCCTATGCGCCTCTCTGGCACATGAATCAAACTTAATTTGGCGTGAATGGCATGAGTTGTGTTGGCTTTGTGGGCCGATATAGTTTGTGGCTTATTCGCATAGACATTCCACTTAAAGGTAGACTTCCGAGCAAAGCGGCTTTGGCATCACTAACGCAGCGATTCTGACGCGGCGACATAGCAATAGTATTATGCACTATGAAAATGTATGAGGCGCCATTCGAGCGCAGAGACACTGACGCACTGACGCTGAGCGCGTGACTGGCGCCTCATACATTTCCATAGTGCATAATACTATCGCCGCGGCGGCTTTAACGCTGCGCTAGTGACGCCAGAGCCGCTTTGCTCGGAAGTCTACCTTAAGAAAACCCCACAAGAAAAAATCTAACGGGATCAAATCGCAGGATCTCGGTGGCCAGTTCACATCTCCTCCATATGAGATGACCATGCCTTCAAATCGCTCGTGCAGATGTTCAATGTGACAAGAGCTGTGTGGCACGCAGCGCCGTCCTGTTGAAACCATATGTCGTCGGTGTCCATATTATCCAATTCAGACCAGAAGAAGTTGGTAGTTTTTGATTTATATTTTTTAACGGTGATGAACATCATTGTCAAAGAAATGTGGGATCAATCATTTTAACATTACATTAAACAAAGAACAAAGTGTTAATTTATTACAATTACCGCATGATTCTCTTAATCCAAAACAATTTCTTGAAGCTAGAAATCTTCTTAACAATTAAATTAACGTAAAAAGCATACATTTATTGAGATTAACACTATGTTAGCCTAAGTACTACTATATTAGCATAACAGTGCATTACCAGTTTATTAAGAACGTTCAAACACGAGATTAAATATATAATTAAGACTAGGAGACACATTAAGATTATAGTCACATATAATACATTTCACATTCAGTTTCTATTATCTCGTACATTCCAGCATTCCAATAACAGTATAACATGTCTAATTGAATTGAAATTGTTTTAACTATCAATTACCTAACCGCGATAAATTCACAAATAATTAATATAATAAATACAATTCACTGCAACGAACCAGACACAATACAAACTCTTTGGTTTTATTCAATTTGATATATTAATGAAATTGTGTAGAACTTAATATACATAATATATTAATGTATAATAAATGTTTTCAACAAATTTGTGACTAATTATTGGAGCT
Organism: Phosphuga atrata; assembly: GCA_944588485.1. Taxonomy (NCBI): domain Eukaryota; kingdom Metazoa; phylum Arthropoda; class Insecta; order Coleoptera; family Silphidae; genus Phosphuga; species Phosphuga atrata. The sequence continues at coordinate 22,297,533 of OX155905.1, forward strand.
TTAGGTCAGTATTCAGTATCATCAAACAGCCATCTGCTTCCACTGCTGGATATAGCCCTTCCTCATTTCTGCCCATTTCTTCCTGTCGGGTGTCTCTCATATCCTGGCTCTCTTAGTATCTTCAGTCCATCTTGTTGGGGTCTTCCCCTGTTTCGCCTACATGCCCTTGGTCTCCACTCCAGGAGTCTCAGTCCATCTCCAATCTCACTTTCAGGCCACGTGCCCGGCCCAGTTCCATTTTACCCTTGTGCACTATTACATCTTTGCGTACAAATGCTTGGCGTAGTTCTTCGTTTTTTATATGGTCTCGTAGCGACACGCCGAGTATCGATCTCTCCATCTTGCGTTGTGCAATTTGTAGCTTTGCTTCGGATGAAATAGTCAATGTTGAGGTTTATGTGCCGTACAACCGTGGGTTGCGGCACCCAGATGGATCGATAGAGACTTATTTTGGGTCGTTGAATTCATACAAAATTGAAGGCTTTATGTGTGTAAGTATAAGGTAGCAGTAAGATAGTCAAATTCCAATGTAAACAAATTAAAAAAACGCTACTTTCTATCCAGGTATCTTCTTCTACTTCTCCATCAGGTTTCCATCCTCCACTCCTGGACATAAGCCTATTCGATAGTCTTCCAAATCTGGCGATTTTGGGCTTTGCGATGCCAGTCTTAAATCCAGGGATAGCCATAAAACATTACACAAAATGTTGGGTCGCAAATGAAAATAGTTTGCGCACCACTGCTTCAGAGAATCGATGCCAGGTTTGATGGTATTTTTTAATTGAAAGTTTCGTAGGGATATGATATATGTTTTCCGAATAATTTTGGGTTGCTGAATGGTTTAGTGTTAGAAGTTACTGTGATAAGCTGTTAAAAAGTTATCATCGACACGCGAAAAATGTCAGAAAATGTAATTCATTAAAATAATTATTTATCAAGTGAATGGAAAATTTCAAAGTGTGGCTGAAAGTGTTTTCCCTGCTAGTTGTAAATATACAAATTACATCTCGCTAGCCGCTTCTGTTCCGATATGACTTTATATATTTGGCAAAATCGAGCAAAATTTCTCCAAATTTGTTCCAAGCACATAACTGGGAAACTATTTAATATTTTGAAGGAAATCTAATCCACAAATCCACATGAATCCACATGGAAATGAGATCCGAAAAACGATGCAGCATTCCGTTTTTAATTATCTGCAACCATTCACGAAATATTGATTTATGAAGTCGAAACTGGAAAATTTGCAATAAAAAATAGAATGTTTCCAAACAATTTACACATCCGTTTGCTCATCTCATCGTCTAGTTTCAGTATGCCGAAAATAGGGCTTCTCTCCAGATTCTCGTTTCTGATCTAGTCTTCAATCTTTGATTCTGACACGGGCAGCCGTAAAATTTTCTTCATAAATTTGAACTGCTTGTTCTGGGCTCGGGCATGTTCGGGTTGCTCAGGTTCAAATTTGTGAAGCAAATGTTACGGCTGGCCTGAATGAGATCCGAAACTAGACTCTCGTATGAAGCCCTAGCCGAAAATTATTTCGCTGGGAGTTGCAGTTTCCCAGAGGATCGTAGAAAACCGAAGACGCACTTTTTTCCTGATCTCAAAACGATCGATTTTATGACCAAATTTTACCGCATTTTTTTCAATATATCTAAAGGAAATGGAAATGCTAAAGACGATTCTCCAGTTTGTTCAGTTCAAAAGTTCAAAAACGCCCAAGATGTAGGCTGTTTTGCAGTTCTTAATCATCTCACTTATTTGTTCTTCATCTCACTTATTGTATCTTTTCCTGCAGAATAATTTAACAGAATTATTTATGCACCTTTTATAATAGTGTATTAAAGGACGAGTTCAGTAAGCGCGATTTTACAGCACGCGTTCAATTTTGGGAAACGCCGAACGTAGCGAGTAGTTTTCTAATGGACAAGTGCTGAAAAACGCCTTACGAACGAGTTTTTTATAGTATTTTTCCTATTTTACGCCCTTTTGTGCCATTTATAAATAAAAAAATCGCCGATACATATTGGGAAATTTGTATCGCACTCGGCGAGCCATAACCGCACGCATATGAGTGCTGTTATGAGTCCATTACAGACGCAAAATAGAAAAAAAATTATTCAAAAATTTTTGAAAATCGGTTGAAAATTGCCCGATAAGTGAATTAAAATTTAAGAGTCCTCCAGAGCCGCCCCAGATACAGAATAGATAAATTTAAGGCTTTTTGTGTGGAAGTATCAGATAGCGGTAAAATGGCGAAATGTCAATATAAACAAATTTAGAAACGTCTACTTTCTTTTCAGTGGTCGCGACAAAAATTGTTGGGTCGTAAATGAAAATACTGCTCACCACTGTCGTCAATCATCACTCTCAACCCGCTTTGATCAAAAACTTAAAGGACATAACGGCAGCGATCGATTCTTTGGATTCAATTTTGAATCACTCTTTCACATATATCAGTCGAATTGTTGCTAATTTCACATTCAATATTGTTCCTGAGCTGCGCAAACGTTGTTGGATTATTGGCATAAAGCTTCGACTTAAGCTAGGCCCCATAAAAAAAATCGAGGGCGTCAAATCGCATGAGCGAGGTGACCATTTCTCGAGATTAAACGATTTCCAAATTTTCCTTTCAATAAATCAATTATTTGAGCAGCTGTATGGCATCATCTTGTTGGATCCACATATCGCTGATATCAAGTCCATCCAAAAAAGAAGATGTGGTTCGATACAGATTGTCACAGACTTAATGGGGAAAAGTATGGAGCTAGAATCAAGATGTTACAAAATTCATCGGATGAAAATAGAAATAAGTTCCATAACCTAAGAAACAAAATGCGAAAACTTATGAGAAAAGAGAAATGGGACTGGCATAATGAACAGCTACATGGAGTGGAAAGAGCTAGAACACATGGAAACACAAGAAAATTCTATAAGCAAGTGAACATACATAAAAAAGGATTTCGCCCAAGAACCTCTACAATGATTATGAATGATGATGGCGAACTTATGACTAGCAAACAGGAAATCCTCAATACCTGGAAAGAATATTTTCACAACCTATTTAATATAGAAGACCCGACATATCAAAAAGAGGATAGGCGACATAGCGCTGAAGTCTGGGTTGATCCACCATCTAGAGAAGAAACAGCTTAAGCCATTAAAGAGCCATTAAAAAGCTATTAAAGAGAATTCCCAAAGGAGGGTGAACAGAAACTAGGAGATACCATACACCAGCTGATACAAAAAATATGGGAACAGGAATCGATTCCAAAGAACTGGAAAGAAATAGTTTTATACCAATACATAAGAAGGGAAATAGAATGTCATGCAACAACTATAGAGGTATCACTCTCCTTAGCACATCATATAAAGTTCTGTCCAACATAATTAGGAACCGAATAACACCGTATGCAGAAGAAATAGTTGGAGAATACCATAGTGGATTTAGAAGGAAACGATCAACAGCAGACTAGCTATTTACGTTAAGACAACTGTTAGAAAAATACTGGGAATTCGGTAGAGATTTGCACAATCTATTCGTAGACTTTAAACAGGGGTATGATAGTATCTTCTGAGCAAGCTTATGGTAAGCACTAGAAGAGCTTGGAATACCCAGCAAACTCACGAGAATGATTAAATTATGCGTTGAAGGATCATATGGTACAATTAAAATAGAAGGTCAATACAGCGAAAAATTCGATATAACAACTGGCCTTAAACAAGGGGATGCACTGTCACCGGCATTGTTTAACCTAACCTTGGAGAAGGTGATAAGACGATCCGAACTAAGTATGGGCATCTTCGAAAATATCGGACTCAGACTGATTCTAGCGTATGCAGATGATCTAGATGTTGTGGGAAAAAATATAATTATCGTGAAGGAAGCCTTTATAAAACTCGAAAAAGAGTCAAAAAAGATGGGATTGACAGTCAACAAGGAGGAACGAAGTATATGCATATGATACGAAATGCAAGACGAGATCGAATTCGACCAAATGTTACCATGGATGAGTACAACTTCGAGCACGTACAGTCTTTTCGATACCTAGGGGCATTAATAATATCAGATAACAACGTTAAACTTGAAATAGGACATCGCATTCTACAAGGAAATAAATGCTACTACGCAACCCAGCAATTGCTACGATCAAGAATCCTGACCAGACAAACAAAAATAAATAAATAAATATACATATATATATATATATATATATATATATATATATATATATATATATCTAAAACTATTATAAGACCAGTGGTAACTTACGCTAGCGAAACATGGACCATGACCGTACAAGACATGTTACTACTCAATCGTTTTGGAAGAAAAATTCTTAGGAAAATATTTGGAGCAGTCTGGGACTAACAAACGTTGCGGTATAATATGCGCACGAACAACGAGGTGTATGAACTTTATAATAGCCCAAGTATAGTACAAGAAATCAAGTCAAACAGATTAAGATGACTGAGATATGTCCAGAGGAGTAATGCCTCAAGGCTAGTTAAAATGGACTGGGAAGAAACCCCTATCAACAAAAGACCACTGAGGCGCCCAAAGCTTCGATGGCGAGATAATATCCGCAAGCACCTTCAAACTCTGGGGGTGCTCAACTGGGAGGAAGCCACTCAGGATCGGAGAGAATGGAGGAGAATTGTTGAGGCGGCCAAGACCCACCCCGGGTTGTAGAGCCATGGATGGACGGATGGAAGTCCATCCAATTCTGTCTAAAAATAATCTTCCAGCGTGACACGATAGCGAACTCCATTGACCATAACATGGCGATTATTTTCATCGACGAAAAAATACGGCCCTATCACACCTCCTGCATGAAATCCACACCACACGCTCACTTTTTGTGGATGCGATGTAGACTCATGAAGCACATGTGAGCCATGCAGCCAAAATTACCTTAATCGCTAACAATAATTTTTCGATGAAATTTTCGTCACATATAGGATTTTCTCCAAACTTTTGCAGAACAAAATCGGATAAGTTTCGGCGCTTTTAATGATCCAGAGGTTTCAGTTCTTGGGTTTAATTTGTTCTTGTAAGGGTGTAGCTGGAGATCTTCATGCAAAATTCGCCAATATGTGGACTGAGAAACTCGGCGTGGAATCGACTTTTTTTAGTTCATTTCGAGCTGAAGCTCTTACGGCTGCAATATTTTCAGTACTTCAACAGGTGCCTTGTCTCACTGGCACAGGAAGCCTTGACTGACGTTTTGATTTTGGTAGATCGTAAAATTTTTTAAAGTTTTGTTCCGTATTATTAAACAAAATTTTTATGTCCCTATTGAAAAACCCTATATTTCACATCATATTATATTTAATAAAATATATCTTTTAATAAAACTTCAATAATTAGATACTTTAATTTCAATCCAAAACTACTCTTCCTTCGATATTGGCCTACTTTGGACTACATGAATAACTTCTCATAATTGATTTTCTCTCTTCTTTCTTCCCTTCCAGTAATCTTTCATTTTTTATCCATGTTGTTTCTTTCTCTCTTCCGTCCATTTTCCTAATGTTTTATTTTTCGCCTTTTCTTGAAAACCCTGATATCCTCTGATCTTCTTTTTGAATTCTTCTCTTCTCTCTACCTCTGCACCATCTATTTCCATTTCTCCCATGTCTTTCCTGACCTCCTTAATCCATGTCATCTGTGTTTTATATATATTTATTTATAATATATATATATATATTTCCGTAGAAGGTTACTCTTCTTCTCATTGTGTCTGTTATTTTTTCTGTTTTTTATAGATCTCTTTGTTGCTTCTCTATTTCCAATTTCAATCTTCATATTTTGGTCCCAGGATTTTCCGTATAATCTTTCTGTCCTTTTTTCTCACCCCTATTTGTCTGACTGTGTTTAGAGTGATGCATTCTGAGGCATAGTGGCATTCTGGTTTAATAATTGTATTGTAGTGTCTTAGTTTTGTGTTAATGGATGCGGAATTTTTATCATATATTTTTTGTCAATTAGAATGCCAGTTCCATTTGTCTTACTCTTGCAAGGACTGCTTCTTCTTTGTCCAGGGCGTTTGGTTGGATTATTTCTCTTGATTTTACCATATTTTGTTGTGATTTGTTTGGCTGCATCTTTTCTGTTTGTCAAATATTCTGTCTTATATATATATATATATATATATATATATATATATATATATATATATATATATATATGTAATCCAGCCTTCTCTGTCGTCTCTTTCAGTATATCGATTTGTCTTCTAGCATCTAACCTAACGGCCAGGTCGTCTGCAAAAGCCAGGCAGTCTATTTCAAGGTTATCCTTCATTCATCCTATTTTTAATTTGAGAATTCCTTCTTCCTCCATTCTCTCATCACCTTCTCTAGTGCACAGTTCAGTACCTCATCTAGTGAGACAGGGAGAGCCCATCTCCTTGTCTCACTCCTGTTTTGATCTGGAAAGGTTCTGATATCTCTCCCATAAATTTTACCTTTGACTTTGTGTTTGTTAAAGCTTTTCTTGTGATTGCGATTGATTTGTCATCGGCTCCTAATTCTTCCAGGATTTTGAATAGTGTCTCTCTATCTATAGACTTGCACGCATTTTTTGAGTCTACGAATGTCACGTGTATGTCTCTTAGTCTCCTGTACCTTACTAAGAGTTTCAGATTTACTTTGGCACAGAATCCTTCTTTCCTGAATCCTCCCTGGTAGTCACCTAATTGTGGGTCCAGTTGGACCTCCAATCTTTCCGTTTTCTAATGCTTTGGACAGGATCTTGTATGTTACTGATAGTAATGAAATTCCTCTATAGTTTGTTCCATCCGTTTTCTCTCCTTTTTGTGTATTAGATCGATCATAGCTGTTTTCCACTCTTCCGGAATTTCTTCTGTTTCCCAAATCTTTTGTATTATTTTATGCAGATTTAGGAATTGGTATTTATGTTTTTCCACATTTCTGCTAGTATAGAGTCCTCTCCCGGGGCTTTATCATTTTTTAGTTCTTTAATGGTCCGTTGGATATCTGTTACGTTCGGTGGTTTGGAGTTTTCGAATTTTTACTTCGGATTTAGTTTTGGTAATCTCACTTTTGGCTCCTCACAGTTTAATAGCTTTTTGCTTTCATCTCGCTAGTAGTTTAAGTTTTAGTACACTAAGTTATCTAGATTTCATCCATGCTCCGAATATACGATTACGTGGTTTACCGTTTGCACGAGACCTTGCTCGGTTCTTACTGTAACTACCAGTGCTATGTCATTGGCGAAACCAATTATTGTTGCCCCCAATGGCAGTTGTATAGTTAGAATTCCGTCATATGCTACGTTCCATAGGATAGGCCCTAGTATGGAACTTTGCGGGGCACACCTACTAAATGCAAGCTCCTCCATTTCTCCATCGCCTTGTAACAAAAAGCTCCGATTGTTAAGGTAACTTCCTATCATGCGCAGCAAGTATGGAGATATACCTCTATTTGTCAAACTTTCCATTATATCTTCCCAGTTTGCGCTGTTGAAGGCATTTCTCGCGTCAAAGCTTAGGAGAGCACACATTTTTGCAGTTTTCTTGATTATTCAGTGCTAATTTTCCTGCATCATTTTTGAAGCATAAGTTTGGTAGTCGATATCCCTGGAGGTTTTGATTAAAAGTTTTATAGAATGTTCTTGTTGTTCGTTTCAAAGTCTTCATCTGTTTGTTGTAGTTGGGTCTTGTGAAAATGCCTCTTGTTTGTTCTTATAAATTTCGCTGTTTGTGATCTCTGTTCTTTGAAGAAGATATACTCTTCGTTGTTTTTGGTTGAGTGCCATTTTTCTAGGTTTTAGTTTTAAGGTCAAGGGCCTTTTCGCATTGGTTATTCCACCACCTGTGTTTTCTTTGTCTCTTGAGCGGAGCTATTTCCCTTGACGTCTTGACTATTTTTGTCTTGATTTCCTCCCATTCCAAAACTACTATTATGCTATTTATGATTACATATAAAATACTAATATACTTTAATCCAAAACAGTATTATGCTATTTATGATTACATATTTATAGTTGTTTTTACCTTCTCCGCTATTAAAATATCAATATATTTTTAGCCGGATATTTCTAACGATCGTGTTTACGACAATCGCATTCATGTCCACTATTTATATACTGAAAACGCGTAAAATCTCTTAATCCCGCTTTTATTATCCACAAGAAAGTGAAAATGAAATCAACGTCGGCGATCGTAAATAACGTTTTTATTGGCCGATTAATTGAATGCTACTCTATGCCATCGGAATCGATCGCGTTACTAATGATGTATTCGGTAATTAGAACCAAGAGCCAATATCCTGTCGATTTGTGTAATTAGATTTAATATCGGATAAGGGGATTAAATTTTGTTCGGGATGGGAGCTAGATTAGTTTATCGTATGTTAATACTGATTACAAATGATTATATTGCAACTGGAATATTCTATTCTACAGAGAGATTATTCTACGGAGAGATTCTATTAATTAAAGTTTATCTACTTGTACTACAATCTCCATTTTGAGATTGTCCCGTCCCATGTTTCCGTTGATTAATATTTATTAATCTCATATTTTGTAACAAAACAAATATTATTGTCACATGGCGTGCATCAACTACAAGTAACAAGATTAGACAGACAGATAAGATTAGGCATGCAGATAAGATTAGACGGAGAGATAATATTGACAAATTAAGTTAGACGTTAGACACACAGATAAGATTAGGCAGACAGATACGATTAGACGGACAGATGAGATTAGACCAAATTAGACACACAGATAAGATTAGGCAAACAGATAAAATTAGACAGACAGATGAGATTCAGCCAGCTTAGATAAGACAAGATTAGACCGAGATGAAAGGCAGATAGATGATACTATATTGACAGGAGTCGGTAAACTTAGACTAAATAGACAAAACTAGCTAGATGAAACTAGATAGACCAGACTAGACTGATAAGACTTGTGTCAATATTAAATACGGGTGTTAACAATAACTAATAGTGTCAATAATAAATAATAGTGTTAATAATAAAGAATATATTCTTCCAGTTATAGGGTGATGCCAATAGAAACAGGACATAAAGACAAAAACCAAACAGACAAATCTAGATAGTCAAAAATTTTCAAATGAGATGCTTATGGAACAGATAATGAAACAGATAAGTCTACATACCGATAGAAAGGATGTGCTAAATAACGGTTAACGTTAGTGGAGATAGATAGACTTGATCAAACAGATAAATTAGACCCACAGATAAGATTAGACAGACAGATAAGATTAGACAGACAAATAAGATTACACAGACGGATAAGATTAGACAGACAGATAAGATTAGACACATAGATAAGATTAGACAGACATATACGACTATCTTTTGATAAGATAACATTAGACATACAAGAACGACAGATAGATAATGCTATCACAGCAAGAGCAGATAAAACTAGACAGAAAAACTATCCAGATGAAACTAGATAGATCATACTAGGCAGGCAAGACTGTCAATATATATATATATATATATATATATATATATATATATATATATATATATATATATATATATATATATATATGTATAATAGTGTCAATAATAAATAATCACAGCAAGCTATCGACACAGCAACGAAACTATTATTCCAGTTGGAGGATGATGGCAACAGACACAACGATATAAACACAAAACTAAATACACTAAACTACATACTCCAGACTCAGAAACAAGACAATATAGATAAGACTAGATACATACATTATTAGACAAACAGGTAAACTTGATAGAAAAGATTTAATAGACAATACTCAATGGAAAATGTATAGTTTTTTCCATTTAGTATTGTCATGATCACGACAAATTTAGAGAGATAAGAGAAAATAGTTTACGTTCATCATTAACATTTAGTCCTTGTTTTATAGGGTAATGAAGATATTCAATCAACTGATTCCAAGCAGGATGAACAAAATAGCCAGGGCAGACAAGTTGTAAAAGTTGGGCAAGACGAGCAAGAAAATGCAGATCCGTCTAGAGAGGCAAGGTAAGATTTATTGTCAAAAATTAGTTTTTAGGTGTAATGTGAAGAATATAAGAAATATACCGAATTCTTATTTGGTATATTTCTTTCTAACAAGGGGGCCCTGTCAACTCGTCATCACCGATTTGGCCCAAATTTACAGAATATGTAGGGCTTGACTATAAATGAAGGTGACGGAAGCGGCAGGGCCAGATGACCAAGCATTAAACAAAAAATCATTTTTTACGCCGACCGGTAAGTTACCGACAACTCATAAGCCCGCTATGTTAGCATAAATTTCAATGGCCGGTCAGCGCAGCGGTAAGAGCTCGGGTTCATGGTACGAGGATCGCTGGTTCGATTCCCCGTGAGGACGCTTTCTTTTTATTTACAATTTTTAAAATGACTCTTTTATTATTAATATTATTTATTATTGTTTATCTTTTTAATTGTAATTATTAATTTGTCAATTTAATTATTTTATTAGTTATAATATTTAATGTTTGTTACTTTATAACTTCAACGGTTAATTCTTAAAATTGCTTTCTTTTGTTATTTCTATTATTGTTATTATTCTTTATTTTATTTTTACTATACATTTGCGCCGCAAATGAACCGTAGTAATTCATAATGTAGCATTCTTACATATAATTTTACAAAGGTATTTCCAGAGGTATTGTAATTAAAGCGTACACGAGGAATTGGAATATAAAATTAGATATTTTTATTATTGTACAGGTAAAACACATGTGCTGGGGTGTTAATTATCGTAAAAACAAGGGAAAAAGTAATTGTGTCGGCACCTTGCACACGTTACAAAAGCCGCATTTCTACAGCTACATGTTTTTTTTTAATTATCCATAAAAAAACAAGCTTGATTTACATTTATAAAAGTTTCTCTGTCGAGTTTGGCAGCAAGCCACGCGTAATGCAACGTGTCGCGGAATATTGGCGAGGATAGCTGGTGATGCAGGATGGAATGTATTTTGATGCAGTCTTCTCGGGATGTGATTTCTCGTTCTCTCTCGATGAGATAAGAGCAGTTTTGAATCTTCTTGATAAAATTATTTACCTGACGATAAAAATACACGTCGCAGGGTTGAAATCACTTTAATACTGCACGTTGGTAATCCATTTTCATCTTGGAAAATGTCTTCGTATAATTGTGGATTTTTTTGTCCTCCCCACGAGTCAATCAACAAAAGGTCATTGAATATTGCGCCGTATACGAATGGGCTACATTCTTCATATCCCTTCGTTTCATGAGAATTAGTTTTGAGCCTCGGTGGTCCAGGGTACGGTTGTAAATGGACTGGTACTGGCAACCTTGACAGAGAATATACGAATGTGAATATTTTATTAGGTATGGCGTTGAAAACAGTTCTTCGGTTAAAGTAGACGAATAGTAATTTACCTGTTTGATCTGTATTGATAAAAAATTCCTTATCGTAATTCGGGATGAGAGCCCGAGCCTGGACTCGAAAGTTCTCTGCCGCAGATTGAGTTTCCTCGATAGTGGTAGTCTCTCTATCCGAGACAAATTTGGTGAATTTCCTCTGACGAATCCTATGCCTTTCTTTGAATTCTTGGGCCTACTGCTCCGAGGCTTTGAACTCGAAATCTGCAAATTGACTGGCAGCAGCAAGTAACCATTGTTACAGGTTTCTCGTGGTTACTTGTAGGCAACTTTTCCGCCCTTCTACGAAGCGATCATACGTCCAGGTATCAATGGTGTTGCACTTATCCTTTCGGGTTCCACCGCTTTTAATGTGTTCTTCCCAGATTTTCAAATCTCGCATATACTTCAAGAGATATGCTCCTTTCGATTGAAGACTCTTTAAATTCCACTTGGGATGTGCTTTTGCAAGATTAACCACCATTATTTTGTAACAGAGTGGAACGTAATCTGCATCAACTTTCAATTTTTTTCCATCCGGTTCGCAGTCAGACTCTACTTCTGAAGAAACGACATCCTCGACTTCTTCATTTTCACCTCCTTCGTCGCATTCTTCGGAAGAAATCAATTCATCGACGCACAGCAAGGAATGCTCTGACAAAACGCCTTGTATTTTCTCGCGTATTTTGTCTGCAAGTTGCATGTGTTGTTCGGTAATTACCGCAGCACTCTCTGATGTGATCAGAATGTCTTGGGCCAAAAGATGTAACAAATAATCCAGCGCCATTTCTAACATTTGTTTCGACGATTCGCTGTAGACATTATCAGCGCACATCACAAAGCTAGATTCTTCTCAAAATATTCAAGTTACTCGGTCAAGAGCTAGCAAACGTCTAACTCATAAGGACATTTGGCCAACTTTCACCTCTGCCTTCCATTGTCAGCTTTCCTATTAATCATTACGGTCATTTTAAAACGTCCCCACGGGGAATCGAACCTGCGATCCTCGTACTATGAATCCTAGCTCTTACCGCTGCACTGACCGGCCATTGAAATTTATCTTAACATAGCGGGCTTATGAGTTGTCGGTAACTTACCGGTCCGCTTGCGTCACTTTCATATATAGTTAAAGTTGACAGAGCCCCCTTGTAAGTGATTTTATTCTTGAAAAATGTAAAATTGCTGGTTTTGATAGATAACTAAAACTTGTTTTAGTTTACAGCTAATAGATTTAGTTATATACTGCTCTTAGTATAGTTGGGGTAGTTTGAAAAGAGTAGAAGTTAGGCGAAAGTCGATGAATTTAGTTACCTAGGCCGTGGCTAGTAATATATTCTTGGCCCACGAGTGTATTTTACACCATATATTCCGTTTCATTGCCTGAAAAAATTAGTTAGATTTTCAAGAAAAATTTCAAGACTGTTATCTGATAGATCATTTAATAGACTTAAAGTTGCGTCTATCTCAACTAATCTATAAAATGTCTGCGAAAAACTGGCCGAGAAACTACATTACGAGTAGTCTGACAGAGATAATTAAATTTAGTTTCTGTTTGCAGCTAAAATATATAGTTATATATTTTATTTAGTTTAATTCAGTTATTTGGGCAAATTTAGAAGTTACAAGTGTAACAATTATAAATACAAGATTGATGGCTTCGTATGATTTTGAATGGATTCAGCACCTAGTCAAAGTGCTGTAACTTCTCGGGGAAATACCCTTTTAATGATTTTTTAAGTTTAATCAAATGTTCGTGTATATTCTTTTGCACATCTGAAGTTATTTGCAACTCATTTTCTTCCAGAACGCCATTTAAAAGAATAAAACATTCGTAACTTTTTTCTGCAACACATTCGATCCAGAAGACAAGCTGATTTTTAAGTGACGATATTTTGTCTCTTACTGTAAACGTGGTTGTGGTTCTTCGCTGTAAGGACTTACAGATTTTATTAAGTTTATTGGATATATCGGTCAAATAAGCCAAATCCATCAACCGTTTCTCAACATATAATAGTTCAACAAGCGTGCTAACAGATGCAGAAATGGGTTGTTCGGCCAAGGATATCTGAAGCTCGTTGTGCAATTCAAACATTTTCGATAGAACTTTTTCTCTTGAAAGCCATCTCACTTCCGTTGGTAGAAGAGGTGATTGATGCTGACTTCCTGCATCTTCAATTTTTTTTTTATAAAGTCTTGACTGGAGGGGACGTGATTTAATGTAATTGATAATTTGTACGGCTTGATCGAGAAATTTTTTGTCGGGTGGCATTTTCTTTGCCACAAGCGCATGACGATGTAAAAAACCCAATGACTGCTACTGCATTTACGTTCCACATTCTTTATTCTTGTCACAGTTCCTTTTATTTTTTCTGTCATAACTGCAGCTCCATCGCTGCACACATCAATACACTTGTTCCAGTCAATATGGTGTTTAATCATGTAACAATCAACTACTTTAAAAATTTCTTCTCAAGTTGTGTTGTTGCACAAAAAAATTAAATCTTCTTCAATAGATCCTCTGAGGGGTGTCTCACGAAAACAAGCAGTATTGATAGTCCGCCGACATCTATACTTTCGTCAAGTTGTATTGCAAACATTTTACCGTCTTTCAATCTACAAATCAATTCATCTTCAATGTGGTCTGACATCTTATGGACTTGATCAGATACGATCTTGTTGGAACACTGAACTCCTGCAACTTTCTTCGTTACATCTCAGAGTACGCAGTTGATTTCTGTCATACATGGCTTTATTAAAGCCTCTGCAATCGTGTGCGGTTTACCAATACGAGCAATTCTGTTACTTAAAAACAATTCTTTTGTTGCATTTTCATTTGCCGTTTTTACATATCTGTGTTCATTGATCTTGTAAAGCAGATACACCGGTTTTATGTACTTCTTTTTGTCTTTCAAGAAACTGGAGCTTTTATCCTTCAATTGAGAGTGGTTGGTTTCAAGGTATCGTTTAAGCTTTGCAGGTACCAGAGAACTATTGCACATTATTTTGTTGCAAATGACGCATTGTCCCTTCTGATTTACAGCAATTTCTACAGGAAAAAATCCAAAGGACAAGTAGGATTCGTCATATTTCTTCTTTTTTGAAGTAGTACTCTCATTAGGATATGTACTTTTTTTGGTTGGTGTACTTTAATTAAAATTTAATTAAACTTAATTAAACGTAATTTTGTTTGATTTATAAGATTTAATTTGGAAATCTGTTATTAATAAATTGGTACTTTAATATTTCGGTTGCTTAGTGACAGGAAAGTTACACGTAGCAGTCATAAACATATTTAAAACGCACTCAAAAACCATTCACAACACAACGACTAGATGTTGGGACCTATTGGTCGCTTTAACGTAATCTTAATGTAATATTACCTATTACCTATTTTTAAAACGTTTAGAAACTAAAATTTTAATAATTTTAAACCAAAATAAAAATAAAATTATTGGGTCTTAACAATCGCAGTGATTTGCTTAACAATTTAAAATAAATCAAAAGCTAAGAATGAACTCGCGATATACGTTGCTTATAAATGTATAAGGTAATTTAAGTATGAAAAAAATATATAAAGTAGGTTTTGTAGCGAAACCCCTGTGACCATTCCACGGAACCCCACCGCCCTTGTTTCGCGGACCACCTTTTGGGAATCGTTGATCCAAACTATGACTAGTAATTTGTGTTTGGAATTTAAATTTCTGAAAAATTTTAGTAATTTTGGAAAATTATAAAATTGTTGTCTGGTAGATAATTTATTAAACTACATATTGACGAAATTGAATGCGTCTACCTTATCTAATTTACTAGGTATCTGCGAGAAACTATCCTAAGAACTACTCGCCTTTGTTGACACTAACTCTGCAATTATGGACGAACGAACTAACAAGGATAACTTAATCTAGTTTTAGTTTGTAGCTAAAAGATCTAGTTATAAACTGAATTTAACCTTTGTCGAGGTAGTTGGACCAGTTTAGAAATTACAAGACGGTGAACTTAGTTATCAATGCCGTGATTTGTAATTTGTGTTTAGACGCACGAGGAAAATTTAGAATTCATTTTCGACTAACTTTCTGAAAATTCTGGGCGGTATCGGAAAATTCGAAGAATGTTATCTGATATTTAATATAGTAAACTACGTCTAGTTGAAATTTGTTTCATGTACCACAATTAGTCTACTAGTTATCTGCGCTAATTCAGTCAAGGAATTTTTATTGGAGCGGACACACTAATACAGCAATAACAGATGAAAGCGCCCACTTAAATAACTGGGCTTAGTTTGGTGTGTAGCTAAAAATTTTGCTACTACAGTTATTAACTGCATATAATCTCATTTGGATGATGGATTAGTTTAGAAGTTACTAGTCGTTGAATTAATTAATCAAGGCCTGTCTAGTAATTTGTGTTTGGACGAATAAAATCTAATTTGCCGTCCGATTTAATTGAAGTCTAGCCAGTTTTTAAACATTTTAAGGGCACAATCCATGCCACGAAGAACTACTGGGCAAGGGGAAAGGCTCAATATAGCGTATCCCAATTACTTTATTAGTTATCTGCGAAGAACTAACCGAGGAACTTTCTTGAGAATAGCCGCACTAATTCTGCAGTTACGATGCACGGTCTGATTGGTTTAAAGCTAGAATACTTAGTTACAAAGTGCGTTTAGTATAGTTGAGGTAGTTATACCAGTTTGAAAGTTGCAAGTAGTTGAATTTAATTCAACTCTTCTTCTTCACTTAGGACCACGCAGAACGAACGTATATTGAGCCTTTCCCCTTGCCCAGTAGTTCTTCGTGGCATGGATTGTTGTGGTTTCTATTCCTCCGACCAGGAACGTCGTTGGTTTCTTCTTATCCTCCTCAAACTCCTCGTGTGTACCTACAATATTCCTGATTACATTTCTATTCACCAGATCCGGCGATCCCATCTCTTTGGTCGTGCGTTTGTTCTGTAGTTTGTGGATTCGGTAAGTAAGTCTCGTATGATTCATCCTTTCCAAATGACCCAAAAATTGAATTCGTATCATACTCATGGTAACGGTAGAAATATAAAGAAGAAAGTTTAGAAATTTTCCTATGTATTTCAGAGTTAGGTATGGGATAGTGTATGCCATTTTTAATTCTAGTCCCTAAGATTTTTCGCATAATTTTCCATTTCCTAATTATTCCTTTAATGTTTTAATTTGTAAATTGAGCGTTTCTGAAGCATAAGGAGCTACAGGTTTAATCACTATAATAATTTTAATAATAATTTTATGGATGTTACAGATTTATTTTCATTGCCATTTTTTTAACCCATTCGCCCAAGTATTTAAATTCCTTTACTCGCAATTTGTAATTTTGTAAGCGTTAATATAGATTTTATTTTTTCATAAGAGATATGAAGCCCTACGGAAAAGACTGTTAGAGACTGAAGAAAAGCAGGGGCACCATCTCACCGACTAGGGCCAACGATTAAGGGTATTCAAATAGACTATCTAGCGTTTGCTGATTATATGGCACTAATTGGGAAGAACTAATTGGGAATCTTGGAAGAACAAGCAGCAAAACTTGTTCTTCTAAGATTCCCAATTAGTTCTTCCCAATTAGTGCCATATAATCAGCAAACGCTAGATAGTCTATTTGAATACCCTTAATCGTTGGCCCTAGTCGGTGAGATGGTGCCCCTGCTTTCTCTAACAGCCTTTTCCAGGGCACAATTGAAAAGTAATGGAGAAATTCCATCACCTTGACGGACGCCTGTATTTATTTCAATCACTTCACTTAATCCACTCATAAATTTTACTTTGGCCTTTGTCTCAGTAAGTGTTTCTTTGATAATATTTCTTGTTTTTTTGGTCCGAATTCTGTTAAAACATTAAAGAGTTATACGCGATCTATCACTTCGGAAATCCACAAACGTTAAGACAGAGATAGGACAACAAGATATTTTTTGTTAGTTGTGTGGCGAAAATATTGTATGATGTTTTTTAAATTCAAAATTTTGCTCTGCACCTGAATCCAGTTTGTTATTCACCTCATCATTGATTTGATTATCTACTTGAAGCTCTGCACGGTTTAGTAAAACTATTGAAAAAAATTTGTATGTGACCTGAAGAAGACCTGATAATTCGGTCAGTTTTACTTCCTTTTTTGTGTATGGGATGAATTATTGCCAACTTCCAATCTGAGGTTTTTTTTCCGTATGCCCAACATAATGTCCAACATAATTTTGTGCAATTTTGTGATAGAATTTTCTCCTGCATTTTTCCACAATTCTGCAGTTATTTGATGTTCCCCTGAGGCCTTGTTATTCTTTAGTGATTCAATGACTTCTTTAATCTCTTCTACAACCGGTGGGGTTGAATCTTGATTAATTTTATAAGAACTGATGAACTTAAACTTTCTTGTGGTAAGTCACCGTTAAGTAATTTAGAAAAGTATACTGCAAGGATTGTACAGTTTGCCTCTATAGTTATGGCGAAGAATACCTTTTCAACTTTTGCTTGAACGTTCTATGATAGTGACATATGTTGGTTAAAGTCCTTCTATATTGATTTTAATTTAAAATCTTCACTTTGCTTATGAATTCTCCTTATTGATTTTGTAACTCTCTTCCTAACGTTTTTAAGTTCTTGAAATGTGGTTGGAGTTTGACCAATTATGCCAGGTTTGCTGCCTAAGTTGTGTTACCTTTTTTTATCGGGGGCGTAGCAAGCCGGGGGCACAGCTGGGTTAACTTGACAAGTGCCCCCCCCCCGGAAACTCTGGCATCCTGGTACTGCTCCTCGCATGACTTCAGGATGCTGGTGTATTAATATATTTAGGCACGTACCTTACTTTCCCCATCCAGTCATGCTGATTAGGGGTTCGGGTTTTGTATTTCTTTTAATATTTTCTGCCTGGTTCTCTCGTCTTGCTCCTTATAGGTGATTATATTACGTATAATATTTTGAACGTTTTCCCAATTGTCTTCAGACTGCAGCAAGTAGCGTACTGTCGTTCGCGGTTTGATATCTTTTGGTAGGGTGCTCCTCTCGGTGTCCCACCTATAGCACGAGTATATAGTGTGTGCCACACGGTCTTCCTCCCCGCAGTACTCGCACAGGCTGTCAGAGGCTCTGCCTATTTTGTGGAGATAGTCCCAGAAACACCCATGGCCACTGAGTGACTGAGTGAGGTGGTAGTTTACTTCTCCGTCCTTCCTGGTGATCCATTTTTCCACATCGTTTATCAGGAGTTTGGTCCACTGTACCTTGGTTGCTTTTCAGTGCTTCTGCCATGTACGGAGTGGGTCTCTTCTTCCCGTCTTATTTATTTCTTTTTTGTTTACTGCAACTGAGTCTCTCTGAATCTGTGAGTATATGTTTAGCCTCTCTATGACTAGCAGCTCTATTGGCGGCATGCCCGCAATTACCAGTGACGCCTCCCTTGACACGGTCCTGTAGGCACTGCTAGCTCGAATTGCGAGCGTTCTCTGGACCGCTCCCAGCTTGTGCTTGGTGACTTTCACGTTCATGGCTCTTGTCCATACTGAGGCAGCATATAACATTGCCGAGTGCGCCACCGAGCACAGCAGTTTTCTTTTGCTGCTTCTAGCTCCTCCGACGTTAGGCATTAGCCATTCCAACGCGCACAGGGTTTTTTGGGCCTTATCGGCTGCTTTTTAACGTGCTTCCGGAATGATCAAGAGCATCGCTTTATTGGCCTTGCTCAATACACCCTACTCGGTTTTGCCTCGTACTACAAGTGCGAGATCGTCTGCAAAGCCGACGGACTCTACGCCTTCTGGCAGCTCGACTTTGAGGACTCCGTCATACACTATGTTCCATAGTGTCGGGCCCATCACTGATCCCTGCGGCACTTGACTGAGAGGTCAATCCATGTCAAGTGGTCTAGGGCTCCCCGCACGATCATCTTTGATTTGGCTGAAATTTTATGTGGAGGACTCCTATATCCAAAATTAAATTTGCTAAAATTTTAGGTTCACTGATAGAATGTTCATGGAGTTACAGTTCTTTGTTTGACCCCATACTGGAACCCGCGACAGTATGCCAGCGAGATTTCAACGACTTTGAATCCCAATATCTCATTCACAAGTTTTACTAGTTTTAACTTTATGGGCTTTATTCAATGAAATTAATCAAACTTTTTATGCATTGCACCCAAAAAGTGTTTCAAAATTAGCCTAAAATTTTACTTTAAAAAAAAAAGTAAAGTTTAGGTTTCCACAACTATGGCTGTAGTTAAGCTACAGGCTTGATACTTTGCTCATAGTGTCTCTGTATAACTTTGTTTTCGAATGTGCAGTTTGAACTTCCTAGTTATTCATGTTAGCTTACAAATTGAGTGTAAAATTTGTGTTTTGTGTATTGCGGCCAATAATAGGGCATTTTCAAACCGATTTTGCAAAAAAGAGTCAACCAGAAACTTTTTGAAACCTATTCCATTAGGAAGAGCATGTTTTAAACCCCCTTAAAAAAATGGATAGATGTTTCAACGCGGATATATAAGGCCCTAAAATCAGGTGCAAAGCAGGGCGTCATTGCCGTGGCGACGCTGTACGCTACAACATATAATTCACCTTTATCTTTCAAGATTGTCAGTTGTTTTGACAAATGTACATTAAATATCTTACAATTGTCTTGCAATGGTCCATGGTGACTTTGTCAGTACCAGTTCAGAAGCTTGACCTGGCAACCCCATCGCCATAGGGGTCACGCCCAATAGCTGTGCAATGCCAGCCACGGGTGGGTTTCTTCATCCAGGTTCCCAAGCCTGTAGTTCGGTTTCTTTGTTGAGGTTCCAAGACCTTGTGTGGGTATCTTTCTGGTTTCCATGCCGTTGATTGGGCTACTTATCCTAGGTTCCCAAGCCTAAATTGGGTATCTTATATGGTTTCCAAGCCGAAGTCTAATTTGATTTTAGGCACCAACAGTTCTTTTACATATTTTTGTAATTACTAATGTGTATAAAAAATTGATATTGTCGACCAGATGATGTAACAGAAGGAGCATGAATCATGCAAATAAAATGTTGTTCAGGAACCCAGCAAACATCTTGTTTTTTTTGGCCAATAAAATGAAACAGTGGGACTATGCGGGTGCATAAATTTTACCAGTGCATCGTTTTGTTCTACTGAAATTTCCACTATGTTACGGACCCACCATTTGTTGTCGTAAATACAGGCAACATAACAGCCAGGAAACAACTTGGGTAATTCCAAACTCGAGATGGCAGCAGAAACTTGACCAGCAAAACAACAAAAAACAACAAAATTTATTGAATCGTTTGAAATTCTGCTGACACAAACTGAATTCAAATCGACAGGTATAAATTGATGGTGTTCTCTTGTTCCGGCTATTGTGCTACTTTCTTTCCACCTTTCTTCTTAAATTTTCTTGCTTTCTTCAACTTCTTCTTTTGGAACATACACGTACTTAATTCCATGTATGTTTTGGTCACAAAAGTCAAACAAATCTTTTGGTGTCAATATTTGGTCAGCTGATGGCCGTTGGAGGCTTGCGCGAGCAGCTAAGCGTCTAGTAGTGCCACCAACTCCATCACAGGGCGATTTTCCATGGCTTGTACCAAAAAAAATCCATTCGGCCTCAATGTTGAAATCATTTTTGTGGTTGCACAAATTGACAAAATTCTTGAAGTTTTTGTATTGTGCAGCTGAACCGTCACTAAAGTAGTGTATTTTTGTGATGTCTGAGTCAACAAAAAAACTCAATCATTTTTTGCATAAATGCGTGAACGGATACTGTATCATGTTGCATATGATCGGAAATTATGCAAAAATTTACAACTTGTAACTTTGCCTCTGCATTGATGTAATAAACAACAAACCTATGCCATATTCTAATGTCTATGTGGAAGGTGCCTGCCGTAATGCGTGGCTGTGTGGCCCTTGTATATTTCTGGCTATGCAACCAGTTACGTGATGTGAAGGTCTTTCATAGTGGGAAATTGATAATATCGTCCTGTCAGTCTCGCCAGTGTAGCAATTTTAAATGCACACAAAAAGCTTTCTCGAGCTGGCTCGAAGCTGGTTCCTTACGTGTTGTAATTCGCAATGTTCGCGATAGTTTACTTCTATTAGTGCGGTTTGTTTGTGACGTAGCAATGTGGCTACAAGTGCCATAGAAATGTGTTTTGGGTACCGGAGGTTACCAATGCAATGAGCTCAGTAGGAGAGTAAGACATGGGTACTTATGCAGTACCTGTACATAGTACAAAAACAACTAACAATCTGAAAGATAAAAGATTGCATGTTGTGGAATGTGGCAATGACGCCCTGCCTTGCACCTAATTTAAGGGCCTTATATATCCGCGTTGAAACATCTATCCAACTTTTTTAGGGGGGTTAAAACATGCTCTTTCTAATGGAATAGGTTTCAAAAAGTTTCTGCCTGACTCTTTTTTGAAAAATCGGTTTGAAAATACTCTAATATTGGCCGCATTACAGGAATAACCCTGAGGATCTTCTTTTTAGTGCAGCCGTTGTCTAATTCGACGACGATCTTTCTTTCAGCTAGGTAGGTGTTGCCTCATCGAGGATGTCTTGCCAGCTGTGTGACAAGGGCGCATATTTTCAGAGTTCTCCTGATTCCTTTTCTGGCCTCGTCGGCGATGGCCACCACTTTTGTTAAGGCGTCAATGCTTGATCGGCCTTCATTGAAGCCGTATTGGTTTCTTGAGAGGTCTTCACCGCTGTTTAGTTCCTCTTTCATCCTTTGGAGAAGTAGCTGTTCAAGCAGTTTACCGGCAGTGTCCAGCAGGCATAGAGTTTTGTAGGAAGCTGCCTCATTGGCCGGTTTGTCGCCTTTTCGTAAGAGTAATAGTCTGGCCTTTTTCCATATTTTTGGGAAGACACCCTGTTTGAGCGTGCCATTTATGATATCGAGGACATAATGTGGAACGACCCTACATGCTGCCTTGACGATTTCCGCAAGTATCAAGTCCGGTCCTGGAGCTCTGCTCTTACGCTGGCAGCTGCGAGTTCTTCATTTGTAAATTCCGGCACCTCGCATCGTGCTGGTCTCTCTCTACGAGTTCGGGCCGGATGAGTAGAAAAGAAGGAGCAAACGATTTTTTCCGTCGCATCAGGGTGAGGGCGCATGCCAGAGCTTCTGCACTTTAGCTCTCTGGTGGCTATCTGATATGCGTCACCCCAGGGGTCTTCATCGATACTCACGCAGAGGTTTGTCCAGCATCGCATTTTCTCATTGTTGATTAACTTCCGCAGTGGTCGCCTTGCCTCTACACAATTTAATCTAAGGACTTCCTTCCTAGTCTCCTCCTCTGCGGTTTTCTTGTTGGCTCTTTGGTACGCTCGCCTGGCCTGTCCACATATCTTTCTGGTGTTGCTTATTTCTTCCGTCCACCAGTAGATTTGTTTCTTTCTGGTAGAGCTTTTCTTGTCCGGCAGATAGCCTTTATATATGGCGTAAGGTAATCGATCTTTCCTTCGGGCGAGTCCACCACCGCCAACTTCATCAAGCGTCGTTCCAGTGCATCTAATATTTTTTCCTCCTTGTTTGGGGTGTTAATGTTTTTTGTTGACCACTCCCGTTGCGGTGCCGGCTTCCAGCTGGACTAAAGTCCGTTTTGCTCCCTAGTTCCAGGTAGATGTAATTGTGCTCACTGAGGGTTTCTCGATCGCGAACTTCCCATTTCTTGACCCTGCCTACAAGCGGAGCGGTGGCAAGTGTAAGATCAATTGAACCCGTCATTTCGAAAAGGGTATGAGTCACTGAATTAAAAATGCCTATGCCTTCTTCGAAATGATCAAAAATTTTAGTAGTTAATCATCATTTTCCAGCAATTTTGACTTTTTTTATTTTATTATGTTTATAGTCTTCACTATTCCTGCCACCAGAAGAGAGTCTCTGGGTTTAATCTTTCTAGGTTTAAAAGCATTTTCGGCCTCACGATAAAGTGATATTATGTCATATCTGACAGATAGGTTTCGTTTCACTTGAAAGGGGCATAAGTCCAGTACTCGTGCCCTTTTCATTGATTTTTAATCAGTTGACTTGTGGTGTATACACATGTGCTCTTTTCGCATGGAATATGTAAAACGCTTCAATGAGTAAAATAGTGTAAAAATGTGATATTTCAAAAAAGTGTGACTCGCGCCCTTTTCGAAATGACGGGTTCAATTATAAAGCTTGATTCCCGTCTTTGAAACGTTGGTTTCTCGCCCCTGTTTATCACCCCACGGGTCCAGTTCCGCAAGCCATTCCGCGTCGATGACTCCTCTCTTGTCGTTTTTCTTGCTCCCCCAGAGCGCAGATTTGACGTTAAAGTCTCCTGCTACGATTATGTCCTTCATTTTTGCCTCCTGATACTGTTTCCCGCCTCGCTTAGCGAGGCTTCTAGCTGTTGATAACTATCGTTGGGTGAGTGGTAGCAGCTATATATATATATATATATATATATATATATATATATATATATATATATATATATAACTAACTTCTTTAGTGCTACCCAGACGAAGCCGGGACCATTGTCGCTGTTAGTAACCGTGTAGTCGTTTGTGGTGTATATTTTGATGGCAGTGTCTCGGTTTGGGTCCTTGTACCAGTCTGTTCCCGATATCCTTAATTTATTAGGTTCGCTGAGGATGGCAATGTGTATTGATAGTTCGGCAGCCGTAGCCTCTATCATGTCTTGCGCCGCTTTGCTGCGCATTATATTAGCTTGCAGTATTCTAGCCATTTCTAGTCCTCTGGGCGCGCCTGCCCTCCGGCAGCGCGTTTTGGAAAGCGGGACACGCTCCGGTGTCGGCGTTGTGCCCCCTGGTCTGGCAATGGAGGCAGTATTCTTTACCCTTAGATTCTATGGCCTGGTGTCTTTCTTTGCCGCACCGGTAGCAGGCTTTGCGTCTGTCTGGACCGTTACAGTTGTTGGCGGAATGGCCAGTCAGCCAGTACTTATGACACTTTAATATTTGTAGTTTCTCTCTGACCCGGCAGTACGTGAGTCCAACTCTAATCTTGCGAGCTGCTACCAGTTCTTCGGCTTATTTTTTTGAGACATTGACTGGTGCCATTTGGTTCTCTCCATAGACCGGTCGGAGGTTTGAGACATTTATTACTGCCTCTGGGTCACCCAACTCCTTCCTTATTGCATTGACTAGTTCTTCCGCAGTGGTGATCAGGTCCAGATCACTAATGTGTAATAACACGTTGGTCGTCGGATTTTGGCCAGAGGGCATTTTTTCCAGTTCCTCCTTCAGCTCCTTGGCACTGCCTGACTTAACTTCTAGTAGAAGATCCCCCGTCCTTGTTTTTCTGACCTTGATAATGCAGCTGGTCTTCTCCGTTGCCAGGTCTGTTGTTTCCGTTCTGACCATCTTCAGAAGTTCCGCATATGGTCTCCCTTCTGATTTTACGAGGACGACCTCTGTTGTGGGTGGTCTATTGGACCTAGGTGCTGTCACTGGCTTCTGTGCGTCACCCGGTGCAGCCTCGGTCCACACGGGTCTCTTTGCTATCTGAGTTGTCGACGACGGCGCTGCTGGCTTGTCGGTGATGCTTCCCTTGGGGACGTATAATTTCTAACAAATGTTGAATTCGAGATAAACAGATGTGGGTTTTTAATTACTCTAGATAGAATACTCATGTTTTCGGCAAATTGTAACTAAATATTTCAGCTATAAATTGAATTAGGTATCATGTTAGGTAACTAAATTTGTCATTGAATAGTATTTCGCAAAGCGCGCCCTTAATTTCTTATAATTGGTGTTTAACGTTTACGAAACGTTTGCGGGTAACGAAGACGGAATCACATCACATTACTTCACAATCTCATCACACCATGATGATGAAGGATAAAAATGTTGTTAAACCTTCAACAGTAATTGTATTAACTATGAAAAAACCCTTGGAAATTCAGTGTTGAAGTAAATTTTTGAATTCTATCAAAAACTGACGAGACATATAATGCTTAACAGACAAAACTATATGTATATATATAGAATACTAGATATAGAATCTCCATCAAAAGCTGAAATACAAGAATAGATAGTAAGTTATAGACTGATAAGACTAGAGCAAACAAATTTGGTAGGCAATATTGGACAAACTGTGTCAGTTCATTAGTAAGTTGGAGCATTGATTTGAGCCCTAGATAAATTTTGATAAAAAGTTTTGTTTGGTCTGGTTTGAGAAATGAATTAGTAACTAGTATAAATAAGCATATGATATACATGCGATAAATAAAATTTGGAATTGATTACCAGTAAATTTACGTTGTAAGCAATTGATTCGTAATCGAGTTAATTTAATTTAAATTCGATTACCACGACTGAACTTGATTTGTTAACGGGTAAATTTATTTTGAAGGATGAATTTGATTTGCATACAGTTCTAAAGTTGCATAGATGTAGTCTAAGCTTGACCTCACCTATAATTACAACCACAAAAAGCTTTGAATAACTGATAATGTTAAACATATGATGGCCGTTAAAAATAAAATCCTTAACACATATTGAAACGCGAAAATAGAAAACTGATTGATGACTACTGTGTAAGAACTAATTATATCTAACATTAAGCATTTAAAAAAAATATTATCGATACATAAATCTTAAATCAAGATATAATAAGTTCTGATTACGAATTCATATATACAAAAAATAGATATAATTGAACCTTATAGTGTTTTAATAACGCCGAGCTTAAGGTAACGGTTTTTCAATTAATATTTAAATAGATGTATGGGTCCAGGATACGCAGCCAGTAATTAATTGATAAATGTTTTTCAATCTAGCCGTAAGGACAATCACAGGAAAGCAGCCCATTAATAACCAGTATATAATATATTTTTGATTCCCAGCCCACACTAAGTTCCAGTAAGTGTATTATATACGATCAATAGTGGAGATACGAAGAGCATGTGGGAATCAACATGCGGGTTCATACAGAAGCTGCTGTACCCGAGGTTTATAATTACCTACGGGTACGTTAAAATTTATTAATAACGTTCTTTATCTTTTATATATTAAAGTTTAGATCGGTCGTAAACGGTACATATTTGAAACATATTTCTTGGGTAAGAGGTGTTGGGTAATATGAGATAAAGAATATTCAATAAAAAAAGCATTTATTTGTTATTATATGTAATAAAATGTTCGTATAAAAATATTTTATAATTGCCAGGATTAATTGTGTTTATGGGTAGATCGGTATTAACATTAAAAGGTCGCGTTTTTAAGTCGGTAGCGGTTGTAATAATTCTTCGGTTATTGTAAATGTGAAATGCTTAAAAGCAATAATGGCAAATTTATTGTTTTCTTCGGACTGAGTTATGTGTGAATTGTTGAAACGAAATTTATTTTAGAATATTTAAATGCAAATTTTTAACAATCCATTCGTTTAATTCCATTCTTAACGTCCATAAAATTATTCGATTACTAAACAACACATAAATAATATTAACCTTATCTCATATTTTCCTTTTAATTTAAAAGCTGCCTTCCGATCAGGAAGTTTTCATTAAATTTTACAATTCATCTGAAATAAAATGTGATGTGAGTAAATAAATGCAAATTTAATGGAAACCATCATCACATAGCTTTCTTAAAAGTTAATAAATAATGTGGTAATTGATGATTAAACAGTTTAGCACTTGAATTAAGCATAATCTATACATTTATTTTCGACTATCTAAATGCAAATTGCAATAATCTAAAAAAAAATCTTATATTCAAAACTAATTTCATCAACTTAAATCTCAGACACAAACTATTAACTTCCTATGCTAATTTAATAGTTTTCTTAACTGCAAGCCATCCATAGGTTCTCCTTATCCCACAATAAGATTACAACTTATCAAGTCTGTCAAGCCACAGAATGGCCATTAACGTTGAGGGAGATTTTTCTGTCCACAAAAAGACTCGATTGAGGCCGATTGCTCAAGAATATAAGAAATTCTTTGCATACTTTGCATGTAACCGTACCATACCGGGAATAAAAACGGAACCCTCGGGCCATTTCAATCAACAGATCAACGGAAGACGTCATGTCAGTTGCTCGAAGACAGTTCCCTAAGAAATGCTAAACAATAGGCTAAGTTAGCATGCAAGAATTTAACATCAAGTTTATTTATTGAATAAAAAGAGTTGAGGATTCTTGGCTGTAAGGAGAATTTTTATTGGTTTAGGAATGGATGTTATGCAACAACATTCTTAGATATTCATTTGGTTTAAAAATTGCTAGAAATATTTGTGTGAAAATTTATTGGAACCAAACAACATTTATTTCAAAGGAATTGTGTTGCAAGAAAACAGAGAAAAAGATAAACGTTTTACAACGAGTTAATTATGGCGAAATATTTGAAGACAAGAACGAAGATTAAGACAAGATAGTGGACTCGATCTTAATGTTTATTTATGAAATGATTGCAAATTTTTCACATATTTCATTCTTAATCGACGAAAAAATATTGTCAATCTATAGGCAATAAATAAATAAACGTCAAAAAGGAACAATTTTCTTCTACATTCTATTAAGTTTTTAAATAATTCCTATTACTTTCACATGGAATTCAATTAATAATTAGAGTTTAATACAGATATATTTGTTTAATCTAGTCTGTTAAGTCCTCTTCAGTCTACTTTGTATATCCTACTTTTAAATAAATATTGCGAAGGCACTAAGAAATTTTGCGAATAAATCTGGTAGTTAATTTACTTATCCATAAACTAGTTCGATTAGTTTTAATATATATAGCTATATAATGTGTTACAACCCTTAATAATAATACTATTATTCACATTTGCCACAGAATTATACATACATGGAGCAAAAGAAACACATTCAAATTACATTAAAGCTTATATACAATTTACAGAATATTATTACTGTTAGAAGAATTCGTCAATTGAGAAGAATGCTCCCGCAGTCATTAAAATTTTGATTTTGCTTTTTTTCTACTTTAAATTGCTTTTGTGGCTTAAATTTAATGTCATCACTTAGATGGATTTAGTGCCAATACAAAAAAAAATATTTCGAATAAGGCTGACTTATGCTGTAGAGGTCTTAATTGCATTGCATGTCTTGTTTAATCGTGTGCGAACTAGATACAGTGCTATAGTTATCTATATGTTTTTGTTGGGGGTACACGCAGTAGAATAATGTATCACTCACGGTTTGCAGAGGAAAATTTATTTACATGGATAAATATATATATATATATATATATATATATATATATATATATATTTATATATATATATATATATATATATATATATATATATATATATATATATATATATACCAATGTTCAAGAGATACAAATACTGTTGAGGGACAGAGTGGAGCTGGACTCTCTGAACTGGACTCGACTGGTCTGGTTGACTGACTGCTGGTTGAGTCTGGTTGACTGGGTCCACTGGCTGGACCGGTGTGTCCGAATCCACTGACTGACCCAGTGTCACTTCGTTGACTGGGTCCACTGGCTGAACTGGTGTGTCTGAGCCCACTTGCTGGACAAAGTCCAGTCATTTGTTGGCTGGTTGTGCATGTTGGTTGAACTGAACTGGAGTCGACTTGCTGACTGTCTTGCTTGACTGTTTTCGTCTGAATGTTGAACTTAACTGGAGCCGACTTGCTGACTGTTTGCGCCTGACTGTCGGTTGCTTGACGGTCTGTTTATTCGGAGGTTCAGGTATTTATATTATGTCCAGGTAACTGGAACCTCATCTGGGGGTGATTATTTTTCCATATTCGGCAATTTGTTATTTTGGCGATTACCGATTCTCGGGAAAAATCTTGTCGTATTTTACCCGGGGATTATACCATTGACCCTAATAAAATATTTTCGGAAGTTCGTCCAAAAATATTTGGGTAATCACCGTAATACCCTCGTAAAACTTAAAGTACAAATATTTCTTAATCTGCTCTAGAATTACATTGCCGACCCTAATAAAATATTTTCCGCCATTGTTCGAAAATATTGAGGTAATTATTGTAATCCTCTCGTAAACATAGTTATATATATATATATATATATATATATATATATATATATATATATATATATATATATATATATATGGGTTCTGGACTCCTAGGTGGAGCATAGAGCCTCCATAAGCACCCTCCAGCGGACCCTATTCTGGGCCATTGCTTTGGCTTCACTCCAAGAGGTTTTCTGGGCTTTTAGTTCATCTAACACTGTTCTCCTCCATGTTTGAGCCGGTCTTCCTCGTCGTCTCGTTCCTTGGGGATTCCAGTCTAGTGCTGCCCTTGCAATGTCGTCTGGTTTTCTTCTTAGAATGTGGCCGATCCATCCCCATTTTCTTTTCTTAATGTCGTGCTCTATTGTTTCTTCTCCGCATCGTTTAAGAAGTTGCTCATTAGTAATTTTCTGTGGCCAGAAGATTCTGAGGATGATTCGTAGACATTTGTTGGCGAAAACCTGAAGTTTATGTTTTCTGGCATTAGTGTTTTTCCAGGTCTCACATCCATATAAGAGGATTGCTTTGACGTTTGTTCTATATAAACGCAGCTTGCTCTTTGTTTTTATGATGTTGGACCTCCATATTGTGTTTAGTTGCCTGAATGCCATCTGTGCTTTTTGAATTCTGTTTAGAATGTCTAGGTCTGTTCCGCCCGTCTCGTTGAGAATGCTTCCTAGATACTGAAACTTTTCTACATTCTCAATTGGTTGGTCGTTTATTTGAAACGGTGCGTCGTTATTTGTGTGCATTCGCATCGCTTTTGTTTTTGAGACATTTATTTTCAACCCTATCTTCTGTGCCATGTCTGATAGTAGGGTGAGTTGCCTTTGCATACTTTCATAGGTATGCGAAAAAAGGCAAATGTCGTCTGCGTATTCGAGATCTTTGAGATTAGAGTAAAGAGACCATCGAATACCATCGTTTGGTCTGCAAGACTTTTCCAGGATATAGTCAAGAGCAATGTTAAAAAGCAAGGGAGAGAACACACATCCTTGCTTCACTCCTGATCTCACCGGAAAAAGGTTGCTATGTGCTCCGCTATGCAGGATACTACATGATACGTCATGGTACAGTTCTCTAATCGTGTCGATGATTTTTGTTGGCACGCCTCTTGTCCGTAGTATCTTCCATATAGCAGAGTGGGATAGGCTGTCAAAAGCACGTTCAAAGTCGATGAAAACAAGATATAGTGGCGATCGCCATTCAACGGATTGTTCTATAATTATTCTTGTTGAATTTATGTGGTCTATGCATGAGCGGTTTGGGCGGAAGCCTGCTTGGTTTAGACGCAGTATGGATTCGAAAGCTTCTGCCAGCCTATGTTGGATTACACTTGCAATAATTTTGTTTATGGTGTTTAACAGCGTTATTCCTATCCAATTTTTGCATTGCGTTAGGTCTTCTTTCTTTGGCAGTTTGATAATGAGACCATGTTTCATTTCTGCTGGAATTTCTTGGTTTGTCCAGATCCCTTTTATTATTTTTGCAAGTAGAGGTGCAATCCATTTAGGGTCTACCTTGATTAGTTCGGCAGGTATGTTGTCTACCCCTGCCGCTTTGTTGTTTTTCAGCTGCTTGATGGTATTTAGTATTTCTGTTTTTGAAGGCGCGTCTATTTTTATATTCAGCTGTTCATTTGCATTGGCTTCTGTAGCTATCTCAAGTTCGTCTTCCGTGGGTGAGCTGAGCATATCAGCAAAGTATTCCTTCCACCTATCGAGCTGAGTTTCTGGGGTGGTCAGTGGGCGGTTGTCTTTGCTTCTAACTATATTTGTGGTCTTTGTTTGCTTTTTGGAGAGCTTGTTTGTCAGTGTGTAAAGAGTCCTCTAGTTGTTATTTTTGGCTGCTTCTTCTGCTTGCTCACATATCAGGTCAATCCATATTCGCTTGTCTTTTTTAGCAGATGCTTTAATTTGTTTGCATAGTTGTGTATATCTCCAGATTGCATCATTTTTTGTCATCGAAGTTTTGCACTGGAGTACCAGTTTCTTCGCATCCTTTCTGTCTTGTATAAGTTGCCATGTTTGGTCTGAGATCCAGTCTTTTCGATTTCTTTCCTTTGTGCCAAGGGTTGTTTTGGCCGATTCGAGTAGTGTCTTGGCTAAGCCATCCCAAGATGTTATGGGATTTTGTTCTGCATTTTCATGCAGGTTTGTTAGGAAAACTTTTTTGCAGTTTGGTTGGCGCAGTTTGTGTAGGTTGAACTTTACTCTCTTTGATTGTTCAGGTTTCTTTGGTACGGCCAGTTTGATTCTGAATTTGATTCGTGCCGAGCAGAAGGTGGTGGTAGCTGGCAATGTCTGCACCCCTTTTGTTTCTGACATCAAGTAGGGATCTCCGCCATGTTTTCGATATGGCAATATGGTCAATTTGGTTTTGGGTTTTCTTGTCGGGGGATATCCATGTGACTTTGTGGATTTGCTTGTGTGGGAACACTGTTCCACCTATAACTAGGTCTGATGTTGAACAGAGTTTCGTGAATAGTTCACCGTTTTCGTTTCTTTTCCCACATCCTTCTTTACCCATGATGTCTTCTAGGTTACTGTTATTTGTCCCGACCTTAGCGTTGAGATCACCCATGAGTATGGTGATATCACCTATGTTTATCTTCCTTAACGTACTTTCAAGGATATCGTAGAAATTTTCTTTTTCCTCAGCACTCGCACTGTTTGTGGGTGCATAGCATTGTACAAAGGTAATATTTCTGTATTTAGTGTGGAACCTTGCTGTAATTATTCTGTCATCAATGGGGTTCCATGAAATTAGGCTCTTTCTGGCGTTTTTACTAATTATGAAACCAACGCCTCTTTCATGAGACCCAGTTTCTTTGACACTGTACAGGAAAAGCTCCCCAGATTGTAAGTTGAGCTCCCACTTGCCAAGCCAGCGAACTTCTGATAAGCCTAAAATTGAGATGTTGTAGTTATTTAATTCTCTCACCGCTTGATGCAGTTTTGATGCTTCGTATAGAGTTTTTACGTTCCAGCATCCAAAACGTAACTTTTCCTTAAGTGTAGCCAGTGTTGTCTTCGTTTTGTCCGTCCAGTTTTGTGATGTAGAGGTTTCATTAATAGCATAGTTTAGGCCAAGCAGGTTATTAGCCCACTGTGGCCGTAGTTTGGTGCTGCCAGCTATAGCTTCCAAACCAGCCTCCTGTTTACAGGATTTAAATCAGCCGCCCATTCTGGGTCAGACGCTGTTGCAGCCGCCCAATCTGGAACAGACGCTGCGGATTTGTAGCCGCTCATTCTGAGTGCAGACGCTGCATTTGTAGGTTTTGGTCCGCCCCGGGTATTTGATTTCCCCGGTACCACCTATATCTAGGAGGCATCCCCCTATCCGCCACCTGGGGAGGCGCCCGATGGGGGACCTACAACCCCACACGGGTCGTAAACATAGTTGGGCAAAAATTAATAGTGAAAACAGTTAACAACTAACAATTAAATTGCCAGATTTAATTGCATCTATCAATTAAAATAATTAATTGTTATTGCAAGATAACACAATTAATTAATTGTTAGTTGTAAAATTTTGCAATTACAATTAATTAATTGTTAATTGATAGATGCATTTTTACAGTTAACAATTAATAAATGTCGGTTAGAGGATATGTTTATTATACTCCAATGTATCACTTGCTACAATGCTTAACTGAAATAGTTATTTACATTAGAGTGCGGAAAGTTTGATTTTACAACGCGACAGCTCGTTTGGTTATCCACCTTTTCCTCCATTCATCGGTCATCCATCCCCGATTTCGCACCTCACTTCCGCTTCTCACCCCCACTGCTGGTTCAAAAAATTCACCCACTTCCTATTCCCACTTCCGGTTCCGGAACCTGAAGTGAGGGTGCGAACCGGAAGTTGGCGTAGGAAATGGAAATGGGGTGGGAACCGGAAGTGGGAATCGGAAGTGGGGGTGGGAACCGGATGTGGGTGGGAACCGGACGTGGGTGGGAACCGGAACTGGGGTGGAAACCGGAAGTTGGGAAGTGGTGGGGGCCGGAAGTGGAGGTGGAGGGTCCAGAACGACCATCTTTTCCTACTGTTTAAGTTTTTACATTCATCAAATAGTTTTAAATGTTATAATAAACAATTGATGATTAAGTTAATTGTAACTAACAATTAAAATTTTAATTGCAATTAAATTAATTGTAAGCCACAATTAATGGATTTAATTGCAATTGATTTCAATTGCATCTCACAATTAAACACTTAATTGAATTAAATTAATTGCAATTGATTTAGTTGCAATTAAAATTGTAATTGTTTGATTCTACAATCAAAAAATTAATTGAATTATGCCCAACACTGCTCGTAAACTAAGAAATAAAAATGTAACGCCTCGTTGCCGCTACAGTTCTTAGTGCAGCACAGGCATTTGTAAATAAATAACGATGGTAGATTTAATGAATTATTGGCTTTGAATGAACTTCTCCAGGTCTGCCTGGACTTTAAGCACCTTTTTAGCACCTTTTAGCATTACTTGAGATTCCCCAAAGCTGAACAATAAATGCAAAATGTTAATAAACAATAGCATGGTAAAGATTTAAAATTGTATTGGTACCCATCGATTTTATTCATTTGAGAGTTTATAAAATAAGCTCTTGATAGTTTCTTGCAAGCCATATCAATGTGATAAGAAAACGTAAGTTTGCTATCAATTTGTACTCCAAGAAATTTGGTAATAGTTGACAGTTTGTAGCGTTGATTAATTATTTCAATTTAAATCTTCCTCTTCATGATTTTTCTTTTGATAAAATATAAGCAGACAGTTTTATCATGATTCACAATTAGCAGGTTTATTCGGCAGCATTGATTGAATTGATTGATAATATTTCCCGCCTGTATTTTTACCTGTATTCATCAATGCTGTTTCCAGTAACAGCAATTAATGTATCATCAGCAAGTATGATAGTCTTGGCGTCTATGTAACTCGGAAAATCATTAATAAATACTAAAAATAAAAGTTGTCCCAAGACAGATCCCTGCGGCACTTCCAATCCGATATCATTTGTGTTAGAGATGTAGCTGTTTAATCTCACAATTAATTTTCGTTCTATCAAAAATGATCGCAGAAGGTTTGAAAAGGTGCTTCGAAAGCCGTAACATTCCATCTTGTCGACTATAAAGTCAATATTAATAGTATCAAATACTTTGGCTAGAACAAAGTATAGTCCAACAACATTGTTTCCTTCATCTAGGTTTTGTACAACAAATTTAGCGAAACTGCTGGCAGCAGTTTATGCCGCTTTATTTGGTCGAAATCCATGCTGATATGATAACAGTTCATATTTATTTAAAAATCATCATGCGATCAAATATGAGGCGCTCAACTTTTTTTGGGATTGAAGATATTATGGAGATTGGTCTATAATTGTTTATTTTCTGAGGATTTGCCTTTTTATGTAGTGGCACTACCAATGCGACTTTTAAAACTGATGGATAGACTCATTCGTCTATGGATTT
Organism: Phosphuga atrata; assembly: GCA_944588485.1. Classification (NCBI taxonomy): domain Eukaryota; kingdom Metazoa; phylum Arthropoda; class Insecta; order Coleoptera; family Silphidae; genus Phosphuga; species Phosphuga atrata. The sequence continues at coordinate 22,332,347 of OX155905.1, forward strand.
ATTGTAAAGATGCAACAGCTGTTCGATAGCTGAAAATACGTATTATGGTGTTAACTGAAAATCTGTCAATGCCTGCCGAGTTCTTTGATGAGATGTTGTAAACAATATTATGTATATCAGCTACGTCTATAGGCGGTCTGAAGAAGGATGTTGTATTGAAGTATTTGCTTTAGTGCATTGCCAGGATATTGATTGATAAACTTGTTTAATACATTGACGAGGAATTTCAGGGAATTAGTTAGCAAATTCTTCTGCCACTTTTGTTTCACTATTTTGTTTTTATTTATCATTATGGAAATTTGTTTTTTGAGGATTTACCCAAATGTTTGTTTATTATTTCAAGCCACTTTCATTTTATTATTTGCAGAATTTATTGTATTGGTGAAGTAGGACTTTTTAGTAATACTAATATTTAATGCTTGTTGACGTTTTTTTAATTTTATATGCATTAATTAAGATGCTCATCCACCCACTCTGCAACATGCCCAATAAAGATCTCGCAACTTCTTACCCTCCTCTATGCTAGCAGTTGTTATCCATTTATTGCTAGGTTAATTAACAATTCGTTTTATTCCCTCTGGCATAATATGGTTAAGTCCTAATGAGATTGTATTTAGGAATTCCCTAAAGCTTTCATTAACATTTTTTGACGCACAAATCCAAAATGCAACTTAGCTAGGCTCTACAAGTGTCGGAATTTATTGAATTTTTTTTCAGAATAGAGTCTAATACTAATACTCTAGATAAAGTCTAATACTAGATAAAGTCTAATACTCTTCATTCAAAAGCTTTCAACATTAGTTTATATGTACAATTTATAATCCCAAATATTACTATTTCTATTTTGTTATATATTTGCAGGATAAGATTTATCAAATTCCAGATAATTTTACGGAATTCTTAAGAAATTTTGCGATTAAATCTGGTAGATACTTAAATTATCTAGATAAAGCCTTACACATTTTAGAATCCCAAATATTGTTTTTTACCTTGTTTTTAGTTTTCATATTGAAATTACTCAATTTCCAGATAAGTTTGAGGGAAAACTTAACAAAAATGCGATTAAATATGATAGATACTTAAACCAACTATAAAATGCTACTGTTGCCTTGAACATATCTAGTTTGGATAAATAGATTCAAACTCATGAACTTTATAATCCGAAAGATTGCTATTATTAATTTAATATGAATTTGCAAACATAGACTTAAAAATTTCTACATAAATTTCGGGAAATATTAAGGAATTTTGCGAATAAACTTAGTAGATAGATAATTGAATTATCGATAAAATGCTGCTATTAGCTTTATTATAGCTAGTCTAGATAAGTAGATATAGTATCATACGCTTTGTAATCTCAGACTGTTTTTTTTTCATTGGTATCATATTTATTGCATATTGAAATTTCGCATATTATAGATAGAAGTGGAAATACTAAGAAATCTTGCGAATAGAACTTGTAGATCATTAAATTATCAACAAAATGATGCTATTAGTTTTATTATCTCTGATCTAGATAGAGTTTTACAAGCATCACAAACCTAAATATTGCATTTATTACACCGTTATTTAAGTGAATGGGAAAATTTAGCAAATTCCAGATAAGCTTGCAGGAATGGTAAGAAATTTTGCCAATAATTCTGGTAGATAATTAATGATCTATACGAAGATATTTAGTTTTTAAATACGAAGATATTTAGTTTATATTTAGTTTTTAAAGTAAAAAGTTAAATTTATCGAATAAATTCTGTTTAGTCCTCGTCGTCTAATCTCGCATGTCTATACTTACCTGTCTACTCTTCTTTGTCTGATCTTGTCTGTCTCACTAAACTCCCTATTCCAATTTGGCGTTTAGTTTGCTCCACTTCGGTATCGCATACTTCACATTCGTTTAGGCTGGGCAGCCCGAAATTTTAGTGAAAACCCTCCTAGTTGTTGCCACCGCGACTGGAAATCGAAGATGGGTCTCCCGCTTGCCAGGCAGGTATGTTGTCAAATACACTACCGCGGAGGACAATCTTACCTGTATAGTCTTGTCTGTCTAGTCTTGTTGTCTAGACCAGTCTTATCTGCCTAGTCTTGTCTGGCTAGTCTTATCTGTCTAGTCTTGTATATCTGGTCTTGTCTGTCTAGTCTTGTCTGTCTAGTCTTCTCTGTCTAGTCTTGTCTGCCTAGTATTGTCTGTCTAGTCTTGTCTATCTGGTCTTGTTTGTCTAGCCTTGTCTGTCTAGTCTTGTCTGTCCAGTCTTGTCTGTCTAGTCTCGTCTATCTAGTCTCGTCTGTCTTAAGACACAACAATATATACATTATATTATGGAATCCAAAACAACAGATGAAACGAAAGAACATAAGATAAAGTGAAATTAAATTTATATAAGTCACCCGTAACACCGAGGCCATGCGACTAGCAGTAACAGAGTTCACGGCAGTATTTCCAGAGGGGCTACTTGTCTTGTTAGCTGTATAACCGCCAGCTATGTCCCTCAAAATTAAAAAAAAATAGACTCGTCTGTGTAGTCTTGTCTGTATAGTCTTGTGTTTCTAGTCTTGTCTGTCTAGTATTGTCTGTTTAGTCTTGTCTGTCAGAACTCTATTATTAGAAGCAGTTGGAAGTACAGTGGAGAGGGAACTAAGTAATGGTGCTCCGCAGGGTTCAGTTATGGGCCCAACTCTATGGAACATCCTATATGACGGTGTCCTATTACTCAGACTCTCAGATGGTGCCACACTTATTGGCTTTGTCAACCACCTGGCGCTCATAACCTCAGATAGAACGGAAACTGTTATAATGCGATGGGCAAATCGCGCAATACAACTAGTAACAGTGTGGGTAACAACAAATAACCTAACACTTGCACCGGAAAAGTCCGAAGCTGTGTTATTTACGCGGCTTAGGGGAATAAAGCCAATACAATCCCAAATTCAAGAGACCCGCATAGTCCCAAAGAATGAAATCACTTACCTTGGGGTAATAGTAGATAAAAAAACTTTCCTTCGTTCCATACCTTACGAAGGCAGCAGCCAACAGTATTAAGGTAGCCTCAGCGCTGTACAAAATTTTGCACAATGTACGTGGCTCAAGAAGCCACAAAAGCAGACTCCTTGGCTTGGTTACACAATTCACTATACTTTAAGCCGCCCCGACGTGGGCTAAAAGTGGCCACAAGGCCTGTGTGGCCCACAAGGTAGTTGGAAGTGGAAAGGAATGTTGACAGGGGAATGTAGCGCAAATAAAACTATATCTGGAGAAGCCGCCCTAGTAATGGTGAGAGTTGAATATGTAAAAGAGCTGAATTTTACGTACATGGAAGTAATAGGCAAGTAAGAAGAACAGCTAGAACAAAACTTCCAGAGGAATGGCAAGGAAGATGGCGGACGTCGAACAAGGGCCAATGGCCAATAGTCATACCAGACATATAACACAATCCATCTCAGGTCACGGCTCATTCCTTGACTACCTGCATCAAATACGAGCCGCCGCAGACAACCTTTGCGGATATTGTGGCGAGATACAATCGGTACGCCACACCATATTTTACTACTATAGATGGGACGTTGAAAGAGTAAAACAAACAGGCAGTGTGCAGATGCCATCCGAACCAGGAACGATAATAAGTTACAGTATGGATAACATAGCAAATTTGTAGAGGACCGACAGGCTTGTCAAAAATATTATGTCCTCCAAAGATGACGAGAGGCTGAAGCGCGAAAGAAACAATCAGATAGGGCAATCAAGCTTAATTTACCAACTAAAATTAGAACCATCATTCTGAAGACATGCTAAACGCGGCTCCAAATGATTGTAGGAGTTCCTGTCCCTTAGTGTTGTCTGTCTAGTCTTGTATGTATAGTCTTATCTGTCAAGTCTTGTCTCTCTAGTCTTATCTGTCTAGTCTTGTCTATCTAGTATTGTCTGTCTAGTCTTGTCTGCCTAGTTTTGTCTGTCTAGTCTTGTATGGCTGGTCTTGTATCAAGTCTTATCTGTCAAGTCTTGTCTCTCCAGTATTATCTGTATAGTCTTGTCTATCTAATATTGTCTGTCTAGTCTAGTCTGCCTAGTTTTGTCTGTCTAGTCTTGTATGTCTGGTCTTGTATGTCTGGTCTTATCTGTCAAGTCTTGTCTGTGCAATCTCTTCTGCCTAAATTTGTCTGTTTAGTCTTGTCTGTCCAGTCCGGTCTGTCTAAATTTGTCTGTTTAGTCTTGTTGGTCTAATCTTGTCTCTCTAGTATTGTCCCTACAATCTTGTCTCTCTATTCTTGTATTTCTTGTCATGTCCGCCTAGTGTTGTCCGTCTGGTCTTGTCTATCTAGTCTTGTCTGTCTAGTTATGTCTGTCTAGTCATGACATCAAATTTGATGAAAATCAGTTTGGCTTTAGAAGAGGCACAGGAACTGTTCAGGCCATCTCAAAGGCGGTCAGGTTTATAAGGGAGGCATTAAGATCGAAGCTTTATTGTTCAGCCATAGCCTTGGATATAAGTGGGGCATTTGACAACGCCTGGTGGCAGCTTATTATCCACAGGCTGATTGAAAAAGATTGTCCTGACAATCTAATCAAGTTAGCCAAGTCTTACTTTGTAGATCGCAGAGCAATAATCAGCGAACCTGGTTTATACTTAGAAAGGAGCATCGGCAAAGGTTGTCCACAAGGTTCAAAGTCAGGTCCAGGTTTCTGGAATATATTATATGGCACCATTTTCGAAAGAGATCTGCCTGAAGATTGCGAGATTGTTGCCTATGCGGATGATACGTTTCTACTCTGCAAAAGCAAAACCATCACGGGCTTAAAGGAGAAAACTGATCGGTCTCTAGATAATCTTTGCCAGTGGGCAATTGAAACCCGACTTAATTTTAATGCCCAAAAGACCGAGGCCCTTTTTTTCGGCAGATCTTCGAAGCAAAGGAGTCCCGTATTCACTCTTGGGAATACAAAAATTAGATGCCAACAACACCTACGGTACTTAGGTGTCATAATTGACAGATTCATGAACTTCAGAGAATCCATGTGTTCTCTGAAGTTCAGGAATCTGTCAATTATGACACCTAAGTACCGTAGGTGTTGTTGGCATCTAATTTTTGTATTCCCAAGAGTCGGGATTCCCAAGAGTCGGGACTCCTTTGTGGTAGGGTAGGCTTTTGGTAGGGTAAAACGGTTCAGCATAAAGTTGGGTATCGCTGCGAGAAAGGAGTGGGGTCTGGGGAGTTCACAGCTGATTGATATATACCGTGGCGCTATAGAACCCGCACTATTATACGCTGCTCCAATCTGGCGGAGGTCGTGTGGCGTGAAGGGAAGCCTAAAGCTTTTGAGCGTACAGCGCCTCAGCACCATCCGTGCTGCAAAAGCGTATCGCACAGTCTCCTCTGACGCAGCCTGTGTGATTACGGGTCTCCTTCCAGCCGACATCCGTCTCAAGCAGCTGGCCCTCCACAACTCACACCAGATCGCAGACGATACGATTATTAGAGATATAACGGGCTTACCGGTTGCACTGAGCGAGCTCGAACTGACGGTAAATACCTAAGAACTAGTTCATCCTTCACAATTGTCGCTGGTTACATACTATTTGACACTGAGTAATATATTTCAACTCCGGGTTTACACGGGCGGTTCGAGTTCGATCAGATGTACGGGGGCTGCATTCGTGGTCTACTTTCAAAACGAGGAAGTGTACCATAAGCTGATTAAATTAGAAAAGTATTGCTCAATTTTTCAAGCTGAACTTTTGGCCATGCTGCAAGCTTTGCTTTATGTGGAAAATAACAGCAGCAGACCCTGTTCAATCATTTGTAACAGCCGATCTATTCTGGATGCTCTGAAGAATTTAAATTCACCCACTGAATTATTGTTGGAGACGTGGAAGACAGCTGCCAGAGTTTCAAGGAAGAACAAGATCCGTTGCCATTGGGTTAAGGCACACGCTGGTTTTGAAGGCAATAAACGAGCAGACATGCTTGCCAAACAAACAGCTAACAAGGAAGATCTGCCAATTTCATTTAGTAAATTGTCCAAACAGGCTTTAAGATCGTGCTCCAAAGGGCATTTCGAGAAGCTCTGGCAGGACAGATGGGATCTGGCTACAACAGGCTTGTGGACCAAGCAATTTATACCGTCCATTAAGACCTGGAGGGGTTTCAACATCAGTCTGTCCCACCACGCAATCCAGTTAATAACAGGCCACGGTAATATCAAAGCGTACCTTCATAGATTTGGTAAAAGAGAAAGTCCCCTCTGTGAGTGTGGCCAAAATGACTCCGCGGCACACGTGCTATTTTATTGCTCAGATACCGAAATATGGAGACGATCTTTGGAGACAGATATGCAGAAGCATGAACTTACCTGGCCCAAGGATGAAGATGACATCTTAACAGTTTCAAAATCGAGAGAGTGGTGGCTTATCTTTGATAAACATGCGAAACAATTATCTAGACTGGATCATGATGAACAGTTTAGAATTCATTAACTCCAGAGAGATGGTTCAGAGATCCCGGGAAACTACATAAAAAGAGAAAAGTAAAACTGATAGCGTTATAACCAGCATAGTGTCCTTTGGACGGAATGCTGGCCTTCGTGCGCTAGTCTGCACATGAAGGAAAATACAAATAGGCTGTCTAGTCATGACTGCCTAGTTTTGTATGTCTAGCCCTGTCTGTCTAGTGTTGCCTGTGAAGTCTTGTGTTTATAGTCTTATCTGTCTAGTCTTGTCTGTCTAATATTGTCTGTCTAGTTTTGTTTGTCTAGTCTTGTGTGTCTAGTCTTGTATGTCTTGTCATGTCTGTCTAGTCATGTCTGCCTTGTCTTGTCTATCTAGTCTTCTCTGTCTAGTCTTATCTGCCTAGTTTTGTCTGTCTAGTCTATCCGGCTAGTCTTATCTGTCAATTTTTGTCTTTATAGTCTTATCTGTCTAGTCTGTCTAGTCTTGCCTGTTTAGTCTTGTCGATCTAGTCTTGTCTGTCTAATCTTGTCTGACTAGTCTTGTCTGTCTAGTCTTATCTGTCAGTCTTGTTTATCTAGTCTTGTCTGTCTTGTCTTGTCTGTCTAGTCTTGTCTGTCTTGTCTGTCTTGTCTGTCTTGTCTGTCTTGTCTGTCTTGTCTGTCTTGTCTGTCTTGTCTGTCTTGTCTGTCTTGTCTGTCTTGTCTGTCTTGTCTGTCTTGTCTGTCTTGTCTGTCTTGTCTGTCTTGTCTGTCTTGTCTGTCTTGTCTGTCTTGTCTGTCTTGTCTGTCTTGTCTGTCTTGTCTGTCTTGTCTGTCTTGTCTGTCTTGTCTGTCTTGTCTGTCTTGTCTGTCTTGTCTGTCTTGTCTGTCTTGTCTGTCTTGTCTGTCTTGTCTGTCTTGTCTGTCTTGTCTGTCTTGTCTGTCTTGTCTGTCTTGTCTGTCTTGTCTGTCTTGTCTGTCTTGTCTGTCTTGTCTGTCTTGTCTGTCTTGTCTGTCTTGTCTGTCTTGTCTGTCTTGTCTGTCTTGTCTGTCTTGTCTGTCTTGTCTGTCTTGTCTGTCTTGTCTGTCTTGTCTGTCTTGTCTGTCTTGTCTGTCTTGTCTGTCTTGTCTGTCTTGTCTGTCTTGTCTGTCTTGTCTGTCTTGTCTGTCTTGTCTGTCTTGTCTGTCTTGTCTGTCTTGTCTGTCTTGTCTGTCTTGTCTGTCTTGTCTGTCTTGTCTGTCTTGTCTGTCTTGTCTGTCTTGTCTGTCTTGTCTGTCTTGTCTGTCTTGTCTGTCTTGTCTGTCTTGTCTGTCTTGTCTGTCTTGTCTGTCTTGTCTGTCTTGTCTGTCTTGTCTGTCTTGTCTGTCTTGTCTGTCTTGTCTGTCTTGTCTGTCTTGTCTGTCTTGTCTGTCTTGTCTGTCTTGTCTGTCTTGTCTGTCTTGTCTGTCTTGTCTGTCTTGTCTGTCTTGTCTGTCTTGTCTGTCTTGTCTGTCTTGTCTGTCTTGTCTGTCTTGTCTGTCTTGTCTGTCTTGTCTGTCTTGTCTGTCTTGTCTGTCTTGTCTGTCTTGTCTGTCTTGTCTGTCTTGTCTGTCTTGTCTGTCTTGTCTGTCTTGTCTGTCTTGTCTGTCTTGTCTGTCTTGTCTGTCTTGTCTGTCTTGTCTGTCTTGTCTGTCTTGTCTGTCTTGTCTGTCTTGTCTGTCTTGTCTGTCTTGTCTGTCTTGTCTGTCTTGTCTGTCTTGTCTGTCTTGTCTGTCTTGTCTGTCTTGTCTGTCTTGTCTGTCTTGTCTGTCTAGTCTTGTCTCTCTTTTCTTGTCTGTCTAGTATTGTCTGTGTAGTCTTGTCTGCCTAGTCTTGTCTGTCTAATCTTGTCTGTCTAGTCTTGTCTGTCTAGTCTTGTATGTCTGGTCTTGCCTGTCTAGTCTTGTCTGTCTAGTCTTGTCTGTCTAGTCTTGTCTGTTTAGTCTGTCTAGTTGTGTCTGTCTATTCTTGTATTTCTTGTCATGTCTGTCTAGTCTTGTCTGTCTAGTCTTGTTTGTCTGTCTAGTCTTGTCTGATTAGTTTTGTTTGTCTAGTCTTGTCGGTCTAGTCTTGTGTGCCTAGTCTTGTCTGTCTAGTCTTGTCTGTCTAGTCTTATTTGTCTAGTTTTGTCTGATTAGTCTTGTCTGTCTAGTCTTGTCCATTTTTTCTTGTCTGTTTAGTGTAGTCTTGTCTGTCTAGCCTTGTGTGTCCACTTTTGCCTGTCTAGTCTTATCTATCTAGTCTTGTCTGTCTAGTTTAATCTGTGTAGTGTTTTGCATATAATCTTGTTTACTAAAAACGAATGATAAATAAAAATATTCTGAATATAATGTAATAATATGTAGATATATTATATCAAATAATAAATACAATTAATTATTTGATTTAAGATTAAATTATCTGAAACTATTACGTTATGGGTTCAAAGTTATAAAGTGGAGAGTTTGGTTGGAAGTAATAACGTTTTTATCATATTCATATTCCAGTACATAGCCTTATGGAAATCGGCTCATTATAAATGTTAATATAATAATAATAATTATAATAAAGTATTCGTTGTAGTAAGATTAAAGTGATTTATGGCCGTACTCGTTGAGAAATGTGTAATTTAGAGAGGAATATCGGAGATATTCGGTGGAAGAAAACGTTTTGGTGCACGTCGGCCACAATAGTAATTTAATCTGTGAAGAAGTTTTCGACCGCGGGCCGGCACAACTGGTGACGAATGTTGACCTTGACCCCGAATGAACCGGTCCGAGCAGACTTCGTGCTCGGGTCATTTACTGCCTTAATTGCTTTTAAATAAATTTAATAATGAGAGAAAAATTAATTTCTTCTTTGCCATGAACGTATGACAAAAGCTTGTAAAATTGCATTTTTTTATTGTTTTTAGTATTGACGCAATTCATGTCAAGTTGAATGAACGTGCAAGTCTAGCATTAAAAAGTTAATAAATACCTATACCGGGAAAAAACACATAGCGGTTAGTAGCCCTTTAAAAATAAACATTAAATTCAAGACTCAATAAACATTAAAAATTCTCCATTTTGTGGTTTTTGATATAACCTAAATTGATGCTCAATTGTCGAGGTATGTTTTGAGGTATATTTTTTTCATTACTCATGCGCGAAAAGTACTTCTTGTTGCACGTTTTTTAATACCAGAAATGCCACTTCTCTTTGTATTTCCACATAACCTGGGTAACACGCAAATATTCAATATCGTCTGTAATAAAATAAATACAATCAAAACCTCAATATTAAAAAAGTGACGTGGTCTTGCATGTGGTTGTCTGGTTTTGTCTAGACTTGTCTTGACTTGTCTAGTATTGTCTAATTTTGTCTGGTTTTGTATGGTCTTGTCTGAGCTTGTGTGGTCTTATCTGGACTTGTCTGGTCTTGTCTGGTCTTCTCTGCTCTTATCTGGTCTTGCCTGGTCTTGTCCAGTCTTGTCTGGTCTTGCCTATTCCAGTTTAGTCCAGTCTTGACTTGCTTTGTCCAGCCTTGTACAATTTTGTCTAGTCTTGTCCGGTCTTGTAGAGATATATTGAATCAGTCTTGTTCATTTTGTTTTAGATTTATTATGTTTTGTCTAGTCTTTAGAAATCAAATCATTTACTTCTCAAGGTACCTTTTCTGGCACAAGAATTATCAATACTTATAAAATGTAATAAGTTAGCTAAATTTTTTCAATTTGTAAATTTTTAAATCAATCTTATACTTGTGGTATAGACCTTTATATTTTCCACATGAAATAATTTTAAATTTCAAAATTTATTAGTTAATCAATATTAAATTATGGCTAACAAATAAAGCTACTTAACATGATAACTTTGTTCAACCTATTTTCAGGTATGGCAACACTTGTTTGAATGATTAATTGAAATCGCAGTAAGATATTTTAAGTTTACTTCTCGTTTGGATTTAAATGGAGTAGTTTGAGTTACATTTTGAAATTCATAATTTTACATGTAATGATTCAATTCTAGCTAAGCAATTACCTGATTCTTGTTATGCCTGGACTATTACATTTTTATAATCGATTAAATCAAAATTTATGAAATGTGAAATGGTTCTTCGTAGAAATTGAGTCCAAGAGAGCGAGTGAGAGGGAGAAATGTTATAATGATAATGATCGTATGTGTGTTATTATTGTATATACAAAACGCTAATTCTTCGATATCATGTATCAAGAATTTTGTGATGAAGGAACATTTATGCGCCGTAGGTGCCGTCGTGTTCTCTGTTCACGCTCATATTTACGATTCAAGGATAATCGTTAACATCTGTAATTTGCTGAACAAGTATTCGAACTTTACGAGCTTACATCTCCCGAAATAATACCACAAAAAGACCGTTTTTATTAATATTGTGCTCGACTGAGGTATCCGTAACATTGTAAAAAAATACATTTTAATACTCGGAGCACAAACACAAAGGACGGGATAATTTGTGACGGTTTGCACACAATTATATTATCATCACGGATTTTACGCACTGCCTCATTTACTACGGCTGTGTTGCAATGAATTTGAGCGATAGATATAATTATTTTTTAGCTTTAGATGTATGTAAAAAAGGTAATTGTTTCTCGCGCGTCTATTCAGATTCAAATTTGATTATCGGTTTAGTTCCGAGTTGGCTGTCGGAGGAAGTATGGACAATGTGGCGTACCGTTTATTCAGGTGGTAGATATATTTCAATCACTGATAATGTCAATTTGAATTTTCATGGACTGCGCCAACGCGTGCTTCCGGTTAATACGCCGGAAACCGCCACGTTATCAAACATTCTGCAACTGACCATTTCCTTCTGAGATAAAATTTAAAACGTATTCACGTTTTCCTTTATGATTTCGCTGCATTCCATTCTATTCTTGAAACGACCGTTTGTTTGGGCGACTGGTCTACCCCTTAGACGCGCCGGCCTTGAAACAAAGTATAGTTTACCCTTGGTCTGGTTTTGTGGTATGTCTGCTTAGACCACAATGAGACAACCTCCCACTGACGCTTTACTAGAATTAGAACTATTTGTATACATTATTTCACCCGGGTTTAGTCGCTTACCCCATACTAAAGCCTCAGTTTATTTCCGTTAATATTTTTTATTTCATGCAGCGTTTATTAACTTTTATTGCGTTCAAATGAATTTTGATCTGATAGACCTAACCATATGGCCTCCGACAGGTAATTAAAAAATTTACGAATCATGCACAATGCGCTATACCATATAATTATCAATTATTTTATTAAATCTAATCTAATATTAGGGTCAATATTTAACCTTTTATCACGTAATTTCTTATATACCCCTTTATAAGGACTTTAGAAAGTTTTAGTACTAAACAATAAATCTAGAGTTTCTAATTAAGACATTCCAGACTATACCAACAATTAATAATAACTAGAATACCAAACCTAAATATATTAACAAATAATAAAGTTCATCATTATTTACGCAATTTCTAATTAATTTACTAACGGGTTTGAGAAATCTTAAATTTATAAATTACCTTTTTACGATCGAAATTTCACATTTATTAAACAAACTAAATTGTTTATACATTGATAAACACGAACAGACAAAAAAAAACAATTAAAATAATTAAATTATGACATCATATCGATACATTTTAATTAAGCCCGTATATTTCTTATTAAATATTAATTACAAGGTTTAATTATTTCAATTTAGTTTTGAAAGGCGAATTCAATGTACGAAGCTACAACTCACGCGACTTTCAATTGTGAATTCTATCGGATTAATTATAAACGAATTTTCTTTGGATTTAATTATACAAGACTTCCTCCAACAATTATTATGTTTGCGTTTAATTAATCGAAGAGAACGTTTTCGTTTAACTAGGTGTGTCGAAATCACAGATTGCATTTTCTAAGGCTGTAACTGTTTCGTTGCTCGAATATTTATCTAACTGTTCCACTTACATTTACTCAATATCACACAAAACTGAGCAAACAAACCTAGCCTCAGAGACAAGATTTACAGTCTATATAGAATTGTATCTGAAGTCTGGTCTTTAGTATAGACCGTACTGGGTAAAATTAGACTAAACTTAAAAAGAATACTTTACTGAAAAGTCTGTACTTATAAAAAAGATTAAATTGAAATGGCTATATTGACAAGATTTAAATATTTTGTTAACTTGTTAGCCACCCCTAGACAGAGACTAGGGGTGGCTAACAGAGACAGAAACTAGATAAGTTTAGCAAGCAAAATTGTACATACAGACGGAACTTTAATAGACTAAACTAGATGTATATTGGACGACTAAGATTACAGATTAATATATATATATATATATATATATATATATATATATATATATATATATATATATATATATATATATATATATATATATATATATATATATATATATATATATATATATATATATATATAATAATAATTAATAGATAATATTATGATTATTATTATTATCGTATTCTCCCAATAATGGAAGACGTTAAGCAAACAACTCAATCAATTTTTCTTGGCGTTCTTCTTGTTTCTCCAATAAACTTTCATTCTTTCCGAAAAGGCTTGTTTACGTTCTTCCTATCACTTTGGTCTGTACTGTTTTGGTTGCTCTAATGTAACTTCGCAATATAATATATATACATATACATATTTATTGTATAATAATATATTGATTTCAATAAAACATTTAAGCCTGTTATTTCATAAAATTACATTATCAGTTATTACATTTTAATGTATTCTCTGTTTTTTGCGGTGTGCATCCACGACTGAACATCCCATCATGTAGTAGTCTGGACTAGTTAGGCAACAATAAAACTACAAAACTGTTCCATACTACGTAGACAAAACGGACTAACAAACTAGACCAGTTGACGATTCTGGAACAGGCATAACTAGACAAAGGTGTTATATAATGCTGTGCAGACGGTAACTCATTGCAAACATTTTGTTTTTCAATAAATATTACTGTGCATAGTGTGTGTTCTATTTAGACAAAGCTAGACACAGATAGTTAAACTAGACATAAAAAGATGCACTATACTTGAGGCGCTTAGTATCAAAACCAACTCAATCAATTTTTATAAATTTTGCAGGAGAGACAAAAAACATTTCAGCTATCTGCCCATATAATTTTAAAAAAAAATTAAAAGGTCATTTCGATAACCTTCGGTTCACGTTTTAAAATCTTTTTTTTTTGTATTTTATTAATAGTATTCTATAATTATTTATAAATAAAAATGATTTGGATTGATCTGGGTTTGAAAAAAATTGAGTTTTTTTTCACCCTTTCTTTCAAATTTCAATTAAATCTATGTAGTATCTTAATTATATTCACGTATTAGCCTGTAAAATTTTTATTGTAATAATGTCGATAAATTGTTGTTCTGAATAATATAATATTGCTTTATTGTCAATTAGAAATACATAATATCTGTGGGCAAAGCACATGCAAAGTAAATCAATTAAAACTAAAACAGAACATAACAAAAAGAAATACATACATACATAAATAGGTACATACATATCGTAAAAAAAAAAAAAAAAAAAAATAAGATCTTACAAAAAAAAAAACGTAAGAATTTTTACTCGTTAAGTGAGGCTAGCTGAGACTAATGTGTGTGGCCGGTTCAAAAACTAGCGATCACCGAAGAATTCTGCAATAGTGTAGTAGAGTCGTTCTAGGAAATACGACTTGACGGCGGAAAGAAATTTGGAGTTACTGGTTATAGATTTTAGGCGGATAGGATAAATGATTGAACTTTTTTTGCGTTGTAGAAGATGTAGAATATGGATTATTATCAGTTCTGATCTAGGTAAGGGTAGAGAAATATAAAGATCCAAGTTCCTTGTACTGTGTTTGTGTTGTGGTCTCTCCGGTAAAGCACGAATGTGTTTATGCATTAATCTAACGGATTACAGGATAAATAATGAAGGGAGAGTTAAAATTTTGAAATTTTTGAAGTAGGGGTGAAAATGGTTCTACTCTTTTGTAACTTGAAGATAGATTCAAGTTGGAGAAGGTTGGAATGTTCTCAGAACGGTAAGCCATATCGAAGATGAGATTTGAAAAGAGCGAAATAAGAAGATCTGGATGTTTGGAGATTTAGCTCCCTGGAAATAGACCTAATTGCAAAGCAAGCAGAAGACAGCTTTTTGGTTAAGAGCTCCACATGCGAGGACCATCTGAGTGATTTATCGATGATGAGGCCCATACATCTAACTGAGTCAACAGAAGTAATTACGTTGTTGTCTAGTGTAAGAGGCGGGAGTGTATCTTTATAATATAGAACTACAGTTTTCTTGGTACTTAATTCTAGACAGTTACAATTGTACCATGATTTAATACATGCAAGGTCATTAGATATAGTAGAGTAGAGAAGCGGCAGGTTAGGTTTGGACCATGTTATACTATTATCATCGGCAAAGAAACAATTTTTTCTGCTGATATTTATATTAGTTATATCGTTGATGAATATTAGGAAGAGTATTTTACCTCGAACGGAATCTTGAGGGACACCAACATCCACTGCACTGCAGGAGGAAGAATAGTCATTTACGCTGACGAACTGCCGTCTATTGCTAAGATAGGATTTGAAACATTCCTGCATAGTACCCCGAATTCCATGCGAATTGCAATTTTTTAGTAAAATCTCATGGTTCACAAAATCGAAGGCTTTGGCAATGTCACTAAAAACTGTTGCTGTGAAGAGTTTGTTATTAAGATTGTGGTAAATATCACTAAGAACAGAGAATATGGCACCACTCGAACTTTTACTGGATAAGAACCCGAACTGATTTAATGTTAAAATGCTGTGCTTGGTCAGGAAAGCCATCAAGCGTAACGTGACGAGCCTATCTATGATCTTTGATAGAGCAGGTAGTAAGGCGATTGGTCTGTAGTTGCAGCAGTTGTCCTTATCACCACCTGTATGTAGAAGGATAATGATTGCTGCCTAGAAGCACTGTGGAGAAAATACCCTTCTCGAAAGATTGGTTGATTAGAGAGCACAGCGCGTTCATTGCTTCAAGAGGAAGGTTTAGAAATACTTTAACCGGCAGACCATCAGTGCTGCTGGAAGACTTGCTTTTTATGGCTGTAATGGCTCGTGACAGTTCCAGGTTGTCAACAGGATTTAAAAAGAAGCTGCTGGAATTCGAATTTGAGGCACAGAGGAAGGAAATAGGGTCGCAATTTGATAGGGTCGCAAGATATATTAGTTGTTATATTTTTGGCCACATTTACGAAATAGTTAATCAATTCATTTGGATCAGGATAAATTTGGTTAGATGAACGAGATTTATTTCTCAAATCATTTAACTAAACTAATAACTAGCGACGTTATCAGTAGTTAAGAGGCGATTTTGGAAGTAAACTTAAAGAAGCGTAAAGTTCGGTATTGAGAGATTTACTGATGGACCTTAGGGTTGACCGTGAACTTGTTAATGTACATCAAGGAGTGCATGTTTTTGGACGCTGTTCTAATTCCCTCTGTAGGCCAAGGTTTATGACACTTGGGCTTAATGGGACTTAGGGGGAACGCTGTATTTCTGCCACAGGGAACTTTCATTAAAAAATCTGAGAAGTTAAGGTCTACCTCTCCGGAAGGATAGTTCCAATCAATGGATGGAACTATAGAAAATAACCCTAAGTTACATTTATTGTACGAAAATGTACAAAGTTGTTTGTTGAAAAAATTCTACCCAAGCGGTGAGTTGTGGGATTTGGTTTCTTTCCTACAGAAAAATTGGTCAAAATTGCTTCTTGATCCCAGAGACCAGAGCAAATAACTACAGATGCTACGTCGTTAATTCTACGTACGAATATTCAGTGATATAGAAAATAGTCTAAACTACTGGTAGGTAATGAAAAAAAAATAAAGACTTCTTTAAATCAGAATTATTATTTTATACTTTAAGTAGGAAAAAAGGGAGATAATAAAAAAATTTCATTCAAAGAGTTCATCATCGTTCAAAGAGTTCAAATTGGCAACACATTCATTGCCTTTTTAATTATTTTCTTGTTGAATATAGTTCTTCACTACGTCCCTGTAATATTTGAGGGATTTGATTTCCATCCACTGATCCCCATGCTTAGTGAGCAAATTGTTAACGTCATTTATCTTTGTTGGAGCAATAGAAACTCCAACAGCCACAGGGAAAGGACGAAGGTCCTGAATAGTTTTGTCTTTCTTCAACACACTCTTGAAAGCTCAAATGAATGATCCTGTGATGCGAAAAATCGACGAAATAGCAGCTTTAAAATCATATACTTTTCCAGTAAGAGAAATTGTGGTTCCCTGCTAAGCGAAAATTGATGTATGTTCTTCGGGATCTATCACAGAAGTTTTCATCTTTATCTCCTTTTCTATTCGGCCAAATACGCGATCAGATATCCTGACGTAAGAAGCAAGTGACGGACATGGTGGGCTTTAATAGAAGTATGGATTGAGCTGGGTTTTAAAAAACACCGGTTTTTGACACCGGTTTTCGACCGGATCAAGGCGGATTCGTTCCAAATCGCTTTGTAGCTTCATAGTATCGACAAATACCTATCAAACTGCCCAAAGAAAAATCCTAATGGATTGAGCTGGTTTCGATACTAAACGCCTCACTTGTAGGTTTTGTGTATTAAGTGTATTAATTTAATAATTGTTTTTAATTTACGAAATGAAAGGCATGACTAGACCCATAATATGTAATATAATGCAATGTAGACGGCAGCCCATTGTAAACATTTTATGTTTTTAATAAATATTACTGTGTATGTCGGTGTATGTGTGCTATGCAGACAAAGCTTGACAGATTAATATTGTAGGTTTATACAATAGCAAATAGATAATTATTATAGTTTATTAACAATTATGTAAAGAATAACGAAATTTTACAAAAATAATAATGTAATAACAAACAACGCGAAATCATCTGCACGCGGCGCTGCCACCTTGAAAATCTACTACTGATACTGCAATCCCTTTTACATCGAATTATTGATTCCTACATTCGGCCATCCTGCTCTTGATACCGACTCGGTATCAAATGATACAAATCGTCATCATTAAGAGCCAATTCAGGTTTCGGCCAAGAATTCATATTGTCACTATACGACCTAGTATACTTTGGTCCATCATGATCTCCAATCCTCTCTACCTTATACCTGTTATTTCGCAAAATAGTCCTGACTCGGTACGCGCCGAGGTACTTGGTGTCGAATCTCCATCCTGGTCCATGTTGCATTCTTAAAAGAATTTCAACCATGTCACCCACATACTAACGTCTAGCTTTTATTCGCCCTTTTCTTCCTGTCTTTCCTATGCCTCTTCTTTTTCTTTTCTTCTTCAGAACTCGAGCTTGAAGAATCGAATTTCCTGCCTTGTCTTCCTCCTCCAATTTCACTTTCTTCTTATTTACATCTGGAGAAATTGTTCGTTTCTTCTTCTTTTCTTCGTCACTCGCTGACTCTACATCATAATCAGGAACAAAACTAGTTTCATCTATAATTAATCTTTCATCTATAATAAATCTAAAACTTCACTTTTTGGAACCTCAACAGGTTTTACTTGCGATCTTGGAACATCTTTAACCTTCTCCTTTTCTTGGCTTCTCTTTCCTTTTCTGCTTTCTATCCCTTTTCTTGCGTCTGTTATCCTCACTTCTAGTTCTGCGTCTTTGGCGTTTTTCAATTTTACTTTCTTCTTTTTTCCTTGCCCTTAACCTGGTTCGTTCCCTTCTTACATCGAATACCCTTGTTCTATTTTCATCTCTATCACGATCTCTTTCTCCAATCCTTTTATTATCTCTGCCATGATTCATATCTTTATCCAGATCTCTACCACGTCTGTCTGTATTTCTATAATTCTTATTATGTCTTTCTTTGGTCTATCTGCTCTCTTGATTTATGTCGCAATGTTTATCTTCTATGTTTTCTTTACGTTCATTCTTAATTTCTTGAACGTTTAACTAAAGGGCTTAAAGTTCTTGATCTGCTGCGATCGTAAGTTTCTACTATTATAAATGTATCTAAATCATTTACTTTGCAGCCTAAACACTCTTGAACTAATAATCGTACGGATTTTGCAGATTCTACTTCAGTAACTGAAATCTCTACCTCTGGGACTCTTTCTTGATGTCCAGAAACCACATCTTCCAATTTGGTTTCTTCTTATCCTCTTTCTCGCCAGAGTAAAACTTGTCATGGTCTAAACTGATTTTCTTCATTTCTA
Source organism: Phosphuga atrata (assembly GCA_944588485.1). Taxonomy (NCBI): domain Eukaryota; kingdom Metazoa; phylum Arthropoda; class Insecta; order Coleoptera; family Silphidae; genus Phosphuga; species Phosphuga atrata. The sequence continues at coordinate 22,351,004 of OX155905.1, forward strand.
TTGATATAGCATATAGCATTCGTATAGCATTAATAGGTTTGGCAAATATGGCATTTTCGGAGCGTTCGACACAAAATCAAGTTGTCTGAAACTTCTTGCTCTACATCTACAGAAAAAACTTTTTGGCACACAACCTCCAACGAATATTTATCCATTTCCATAGGCTTATCTTTAAACTTCGACAGAATAGCATTTCTTCTTTTAAACGCGATGGAAGCATAATCTGATAGTTCATTTCAAATTATTAAATCGTGACGAATATAGTTGTCAGGAACTTCAAAACTTAATCTAAATGGCAAATCATCTACTTTTACTGATGTAGTAAAAAGTCCTAAACCATATTTCGTTGATGAACCAACTCCCACAAAAGGAATCTTCGTTTCGTCTAATCAAGGTGCGCCCAACTGAACATACAACTAAAAACGCCTAAATCTAAAACGCCTTTTACATTTTGTCCCAAAATATTGGCCATTTTATAAGTCTTTTTGTCACCACTTGTAATGCAATCAACGCGTGTCTTGTGTACAAAAGCGTGTCTTGTTATTGCTCGTTAGTTTTTCGGGACATTTTGAAGCTGTGACCATATTTCTCGCACCTAAAACACTTTGCCCCTAAAGTTTTGTTCGGGCAATTTACGCTCACGTGATTTTTGTCAACGCAATTGAAACATATCTTCACAACAAGAGGTTATGATTTTGTATCTACATTCGTCTTTCTTGGTCTCACTTTCGCCTTATTTCGTTTTTGCTGCTCATATGATACGAACCGTTCCTTTAATTCTTTAATTGTCCTTGCACCATACAAAACTGTTTTATTTATCTCTTCGTCTTGCACACCGTCTATAATATACTGAATTTTCGCCTCTAATTCGATCGGGACTTGACTCGCGACTTCTAATACCCGATAAATATAACACTGTAAAGTTTCATAATTTTTCTTCTTTATCGAAGTCAACTGACGATGAATTTCTTTGCTGTTAATCACCTTTGGAAATTCTCCTTTTAAACCCGTTTTTCATCTTCGCCCATGTATTACTTGGCACTCAAAATTTATGAAAAGTTTGACTGAACCGCGTAATAATCGACTCGCAAACATAACCCGCTTAGCATCACTCTACGAATGCATTTACGCGACTTCCTCGAAATTCGCAATCCACCGCACGGCGTTTTCATTTTCGTCTCCGCTAAACTACTAAAGCGAATCTTCAACATCTTTAAATGTTAATACGCATTGCTTTATTCGTTTTCTTTCCAAACGTACTTCGGCTTCGTCTTCCTGTGAGCTGTCAACGCGCGTTTCGGCTGCTTCGTCTTCATAGTCGCCTTCGTCCTCGTCGTCATCGTCTTTTTAAAGCGCCTCTTGCAAGCGTTTTCGTAACTCACCCTCGCTTCCTGTCCTTGACAACCCCAAACGTCTTAATCGGAATTTTATTTCCTGGAGAGTCAAATCGGACACGTCTACATTAGAATTTTCGTCTTCAACGTTTTCTCCTCTTGCTTCTCGTAGTCTTCTTTGGAGAGCAGATTTTTTGCCTGTTATGGAGAACACCATGATTTCGAGCTGTTTCTTTAATTCATCTTCTTTCTTTCATTAAAATTACGTCTTTTGTCACCGACATTTCACTTCTCTTTAACTTTTATTTTTTCACTCACACGTGTTTAACCTCACTTTTTTTGTCCTTTCAATCGCTATTCAATCCCGGACGAACCCCCAAAAAATGTAGTAATTTTACAACATTTATACAATAATTTATACAAAATCAAGTAGATAATTATTATAGTTTATTAACAATAATGTAAAGAATAACGAAATTTAACAAAAATATTAATCAAATAACAAACAACGCGAAATCGTCAGCACGCCGCGCTGCCACCTTGAAAATGTACTACTGATGCTGCAACCCATTTTACATCGAATTATTGATTCCTACAATATAGTTAAATTAGTAATAGAAAAGATGCATTAGACTTGTAGGGTTTGTCTATTAAGTCTTTTAATTTAGTAATTGTTTTTAATTTATAAAATGACAATTTTGATAATGCAATACAAATGCGTTTTGTAAAGCATGACTTCTTCTTCTTCTGCGCGAATGGGTCTCCTAGGATCACGCGGAATCAACATTTATTGGCCTTTATGTTTGCCCTATAACTCTTCATGTGAAACGATTGAGCAAGTCTTCATTGCTGCGACCAGACACGTCTGGTAGGTCTTCTCTCTTCTCCTTCAAAACCCCATGTATGAGTAATTTTCTTATTTTCCTCTCGATCCTTCAGATTGGGAAAACCTAATTCAGCCAAGTCCTTTTTCGTCTGTTTGTACCAATTGGACCTTGTTGCCGTGTTCTGCAAAAACGTATAGATTTACGTTAGAACGTATAGAGTTAATCAAGTTGGGTCCATTATGTCCAATTGTCCCATGAATTGGGTCCTTCTCATACGGAATGTGTCTGTACTTGTAGTAATTTTCAAATAAAAGTCAGTATTAGCCTAATTAAAGCTTAATAAACATAACCAAAATCTAATGCCATTAGATTTTGGAAGGTGAACTCCATCTTTGATTCTTGGTCCCAAAATTTTTCGCATGATTTTGCGTCCCTTAATCTCCAATTGATTTCTCAGTGTCTTATGTTGTAGATTAAGTGTCTCAGCTGCATAAAGGGTTGCAGGTAAGACTACTGTTTTATAATGTTGAAATTTACAATTCCAAGAGAGGCATTTTTTGTTATAAACTTGATTTGTCAAATGGAAAGCAGTTTCCATTTTCTATAGTCTTGCTTCTATAGATTTTCTTTCATTGCCAGTTCCATAGATCCATTCACCCAAATACTTGAAGTCTTTCACTCGGGCGACCTTACAATAACCAATGGGGAGTATATTCGGAGCTGTTTTAATAACCCTCATAAATTTTGTTTTGTCAAAAGAAATCCGTAAGCCGATTTTTGCTGCTTGTTCTTGGAGCAATTCAAGTTGTTTCTGGGCATTAGAAATGTTTGGAGCAATCAACGCCATGTAATCCACAAATGCCAAGCAGTCGTGTGTTATCCCTTTGAGTTTTGGTCCTAGTCTATGTAATGGTGCACCAGCTCGTCGACATTCATAGACGACCTTGGCGCACTCCGGTATCAATTGAAAATTCTGCGTTCAATCCTCCCATAAATTTAACCTTTGAACTTGTATGCAAGAAAGTATCTTTGATAACTAATGTTGTCTTGCTATCTAATCCAATTTCTGAGAGTACAGCAACAAGGAATTCGTGGTCAATGCTGTCATAAGCCTTTGCAAAGTCAACAACAGTAATGACAATTATTGTTTTACATTTTACGGAAGTAACAGATTGAGTTCTTCAAATTAATAATTGGTTATCAAATTAATTATTTGCTTGCTAAGTTCATGTCTCTCTCACGAAATGTCAAATTAAAAATATCTAACCCCAGTCATCCACGTGGGTTCCAAGAAAGTGGTGTAGAAATTCTTATTCATAAAAAGCAAAGCTGTACTGAGGAGAAATAAATCTCGAAGCGCGTCTGCAGATAGCTTGTGAATTCTATCGGATTAATTATAAACGAATTTTCTTTGGATTTAATTATACAAAACTTCCTCCAACAATTATTCTGTCTATTAAGTCTATTAATTTAGAAATTATTTTTAATTTGAAAAATGACAATTTTGATTATGCAATACAAATGGAGAGTTTTGTAAAGCATGAGTTTTTCTTCTTCTGCGTGAATGGGTCTCCTAGTTGCATTTATTGGCCTTTAAACATTTATTGGCCTTTATGTTTTACCCATAACTCATCATGCGCAACGATTGACCAAGTCTTCATTGCTACGACTACATTATCCACCTGAATGACATGATCTTCAAAAACAATTTTATTTTTTTTAGTTTTCATTGAGTGCTACGAAGTTAGACTGAAAGCTAGTAAATAGCTGGAAAATTTCACTTGAGATTTGTTTTGGTAGTCCTAAAGAGACTCAATTATGTTATAGAGTTCCGCAAAGGTTGAATATATTTATATTTTCAGGCTGTGTTCCGACTTTATTAGATTTAAGTTAATAGTTGCTCTTCTAAAATTTGCTATGCATATAAGGAATGTGAGACCTTACTACAAGCAATTGGTTTGTTGCATTATCTTCGACAAATCTTTTGAACACACGGAAAATACTCAAATATATTTTTTTGCAGAAAAATTGAATGTACTTTTTCATGAAATGCTTTGATTTTATCCTTAGTTGTTAAAACATTTTCTTCTCTTCCTTAGAGATTCTTGTTTTAATTATTTAGGTTGCTAAAAAGATCAGCAAAAAAATGCTACAATAATTTCAAGAGCTAAATGGGGTTACAAAAATTATTAGCTTATTCGGATTTAATATCTTGTAGTGAGAGACGCCGTGAAATAGATATATCTCTCACGGTTTGCAGAGGAATTTATTTACGTGGACGATATAAATACAAATATGCAAGAGATGCAAACACTTGTGAGGGAATGAGTGGAGCTGGACTTTCTGAACTGGACTGATCTGGTTGAACTGGCTGCTGGCTGAGTCTCGCTGACTGGGTCTGACTGGGCTTGACTCAACTGCACTAGTGCTGAAATAAACTTGCCTCACTGGCTGAGATTCTAGTTGAGTCTGGTTGACTGGGTCTACTGGCTGGACCGGTGTGAATGGGTCTACTGGCTGGACTGAACTGCTCTCGTTGGTTGGTTGCGCCTCACTGTTGAACTGAACTGGAGTCGACTTGCTGACTGTTTGCGCCTGACTGCCTGGACGGAACTCCTGTGGATCGAACTGTCGACTGGTTGCGCCTGACTGTGTTGGTTGAACTGTCGGGATCGAACTGTCTTGTTTATTCGGGGGTCCAGGTATTTATATTATCTCCCTCATCTGGGGGTGATTATTTTTATATTTTCGGCTATATGTCGCTTTGGTGATTACCGATTTTCGGGAAAAACATCTCGTCGTAATTTCCCCGGGGATTACACCATTGTTCTAATAATATATTTTCGGAAATCCCTCCGAAAATATTTGGGTAATCACCGTAATGCCCTCGTAAAACTAAAGGTACAAATATTTCTTAATCTGCTCGAGGATTACATTACCGACCCTAATAAAATAATTTCGGAAATTGTCCGAAAATATTTGGGTAATTATTTTAATGCCCTCGAAAAACTAAGAAAAAAATTGTAACGGCTCGTTGCCGCTACATCACCCCCTTGCCAGTGATAACGCTATGTAGAGTTTGTTGCTGTTGTTTGTTTGTTCATAGGCGTCTGGTAGATGGTTGAGTTCGTTACCGTAGACGTTGTTTGTTGTTGCCGGCGTCCTCGTAGATGGTTTAATTCGTCATCGTCGTCGCTGTTGCGGGGTTTGTTCGAAGACGTCTGGTAGACGGTTGAAGTCGTTACCGTAAACATGCTTGTTGTTGCAAGTTTATTGCAAGGCGTCCTCGTGGACGTCGTTTGCTGATAGGCGGTTTCCTATGCAAAACCAGCTTGCACCTATCAGTATGAGTCGATCCGGAAGGTTAACAAGTCGATAGCGGCCTCGTAGACGGTAGAAGGCGTCGTTGTTGACGTTATTGTTGCCGGCGTATTCGTAGATGGTTGAAGGCGTCATCGTAGAGGTTGTTGTTGCCGGCGTCCTCGTAGACGTCGTTTTTTTGTTGCAGGGCGGAAGCGGCATCATAAAGCGTACGAGAGATGGAGCTTGACTTGCGGTGTTCAGTTTCTCGTGTAAGGTTTTATTGGCACACATGCAGGGTCTAGTTCAACGATGCGGTTGATTTCAGGTGCATTTGGTTCCATATTTGAGTGCGTAGTTTTCTCTTGTCGATCACGTCGGGGTCACCAATTTGTGGTGACCGAATTCCTCTGGTCGATCACGTCGGGGGTCACCAATTTGTGGTGAGAGACGCCGTGGAATAGATATATCTCTCACGGTTTGCTTAGGAATTTATTTACGTGGACGATATAAATACAAATGTACAAGAGATACAATTTGTGGTGAGAGACGCCGTGGAATAGATATATCTCTCACTGTTTGCTGAGGAATTTATTTACGTGGACGATATAAATACAAATGTACAAGAAATACACTTGCGAAGGAATGAGTGGGACTAGACTCTCTGAACTGGTCTGGTCTGGTTGAACTGGCTGCTGACTGAGTCAGGTTGACTGGGTCCACTGGCTGGACCGGTGTGAATGGGTCCACTGGCTTGACTGATCTGGACTAGAGCTGAACTGAACTTGCCTGACTGTCTGAGCTTCTAGCTGAGTCTGGTTGACTGGGTTCACTGGCTGGACCGGTGTGAATGGGTCCACTGACTGGACTCAACTGCACTCGTTGGTTGGTTGCGCCTCACTGTTGATTTAAACTGGAGTCGACTTGCTGACTCTTTGCGCCTGACTGACTGGACGGAACTACTGTGTTGATTGAACTGTCTGGATCGATCTGGCTGGTTTATTCGGGGGTCCAGGTATTTATTTTATCTCCAGGTATACTGGTCCCTCATCTGGGGGTGATTATTTTTCTATTTTCGGCTATTTGTCGCTTTGGTGATTACCGATTCTCGGGAAAGCATCTTGTCGTAATTTCCCCGAGGATTTCACCATTGACCCTAATATTTTGGAAATTCATGGAAATCCGTCCGTAAATATTTGGGTAATCACCGTAATGCCCTCATAAAACTAAAAGTATAAATATTTCTTAATCTGCTCGAGGATTACATTACCGACCCAAATAAAATATTTTTGGAAATTGCCCGAAAATATTTGTGTAATTATTGTAATGCCCTCGAAAAAAAGAAATGCCCTAAGAAATAAAAATGTAACGGCTCGTTGCCGCTACATTTTTATCAGAACATCAACAATTCAGTATTCAGTTCTAGTACTCTTGTACTAGGATAGCCACCTGACCTCTGTATGATAAAGGAGATTGCGACGTAGCGAACCCATGTCTCCACAAATGATTCTGAATATTTTTGTTCCTTACCTTTATTAAATTTCACCATTTTGATTACCTCTTTAAGCATGTCATTAGAATTAAAGGTAAAACCTTGGCTGCAAGAGGTTGTTGATGAAGAAAGCGGTGTGTCCATGCTACGTTTGGCATTATACATTTTTATTTCGCAAGGAGTCCGCTTTTTTGCTAGTCATAGCTGTAGCGCCATCGCTACAAGCAAGTGCTCTCTAAAAACATGTTGTACAAGCACTAGCCTGTAATTTGAACACTTTTTGTTTACAAAGACGAAATTTTACAAAAAATTTAACAATCAAGAAAAATTTAGATCGATACCATCTAAAACTAGATAATACAGATTTTGTTCTAGAACTTTAAGAACTGAAAGCGTTTAATAAGTTTTCTAAAAGTTAAACTAAAAGTTTATTAAGTCTATGGCCAAGATTTATAAGTTTTAGGGTAAAAATGGGCTTCTTTTACTACTTTAGTAGCAATTCTATTGATAAACAGAAAATGGCAGCGGTTTGTAGCATTTCGTTGGTTTCTTGGCCTGGGGGCAGCAAAAAATGTAAACAGATCGGTCGAAGTGATCATAATCAGTGCAGATAAGGTGATTTGGAACACCTTGATTCTAAACGTTTTTAGAATCAAGTTGAATAGTCTCCGAGTTGAATGAATTTTCTTTTGCGCAAAAATTGTTTTAAATTCAGTGTAAATAATGCAAACAGTGTGTGAATGTTGTACAACGTTTTGTGAGTTTTAATGTGAAAATGTTGTTGAAATATTTGCATTGGTGAGTGGATTATAGCATTAATTTATTAACTAGATTTAACCCCTTGACTAACGAATAAAATGCGTTGACGCGTCCTTAGAGAATCTTTTATTTTGGCACAATATTGAACTCTCTTGTACAAGCTCAGAACAGGGCGTTTTATTTTCGGATGTAAATCCGTTATCCGTTTCGATGTTATATAACATTATACAAGGTTGATATATAGTCTTATTTACAATAATTTATTAAGTAATAATATAAAATATTTTTTTTTTAAACTTTTCTAACGTGTGATACATCTCAAAGAATTTAGGAATATGTATCGGAACGAGGCATGTTTTATATTGCCAAATCGTTTCACCTATATTATGCGTTTTGCACACATGACATCGTTTAGCAGGATGTTGCTTTTTATTTGTCGCAGGTATATTTTCGGGAAAATGGGCCCAATGCTTTGCTTGAATTTTTCATTCACTTTGCTACGCCGATGGTCCACCTCGTGTCGGATAGTTTGGAAGGGACAATTTGCAGAGCATACTTTCTGCAATAATCAATCGATAATTCACAATCGATTGCTTTTGTGAAGTAAGCAGCTTTGAATATAAGACATAGGCATTATAAAAAGCTATGCCAAGCATATAATAGTATATTTTGTAACTAGGGCGGTAAGTAGTCAATTTGACGCGAGAGCGAGATTGGTCGCACGAACGAAGTGTACATATTCGCTCGAGAGGGCAATTGACAACACAACAATAGTTTTTATTTCTCATGCGAGGTTATGTATCTTAAAAGTTAGAGAGGTCCGAGATCCAGACGCCATAAAAAAAAAATAGAATAAAAAATGAGGAATTTGCTTTTTCAATTGTCTCCGGTGGTGTGGATTCGTCATAAGAACTCTCCTCAGTCTCCGGTATCACCATAGCAATTACCCTCATTTTAATACGTTCTCTTTAATATTTATTATTACACTTTCACGTCACTTTTTTTAATATTAAGGACTTGATTGTGTTTATTTTATTTTTTTTTTGTTTTTTCTTAATGTAACCTAGCGATATTGAATATTTGCGTGCGATACCCTGGTTATATGAAAATACAACGAGAAGTGGAATTTTTCGTATTAAAAAACGTGCATCAAGAAGTACTTTTCGAGCGTGAGAAATAAAAAAATTATGTTTTCTTATACCCTTTTACAAACTTTCGCATGAGAGGGAAACAATGAGGGGATTGGTCGTGCTTGTCGACACCCCCCATTCTTCGATTGTATTCCACAACACAAGTTGGTTTCGACACAGTTTCTTCTTTGCCCCCTGTTTTCTTCTTATTTTCCTCGTATCGACCATTTCTGCTTTTGAGTGTTTCGTGCTTATTATATACACATCCTCCTTGTCTTGTCAGAGGAAGAACAGGATACCTCTGCAAGATAGTGTTCTGATTTCTCCTTTATTTAGCTTGTATGATGCCTGCTCCTTTGTCACATTTTTCCGAATTTTTCTCACTGTTCCAACAACATTTGTATTATTGGCTTGCAAATTTTTTTATAAATTGGGAGACGAATACCAATTATCTAAAAACAAGGTATATCTTTTTACTAAAATGGGTTCGGCTAGTTGCATAACAACATTTTCCGATACAGATACATTACTTCTTTGAATTCTGTCTTATCCTGTGTATATTTTAAATGCATGTCAATACCCAGAATTTGATTCGCGATTCGAGATTTCTGAACATCTCGGAGACGGTGTCTACCATGGCACATCAAATACATGACGTCTTAGAGACGTGATTGTATTTCAAGGGGTTAAGGAAAATTTGTTAAAGTTTTGAAGAAAAGAGAGTTTTTGAATGAAAAATTTTTCTTTCAAGATTAATTTCAGGATTTTTGTTTGTAAAGTTTTCTTAGAATTTAAAATGGAAAATTTGGCAAAAAGTCAGGAAAGTTTATTTGAATTTATAGGAACGTGTTACGACATATCTTGGATAAATAAAAATCGCCTTTTATACAAATAAATTATCTACCAGATACTAAAACACGATAGATCTATCCACATTACATCTTAATTTACAAGCTTCCAAACTTCAATTAGTCGCTACTCTGTAAATTATAATATTTTATCCTCTAGCTATATAACTAGACCAGCTAGGAAATAAATCAATAATTCGCAAAGTAGCCACAAATCGGAATTTGGAAGCTCGTAGATTAACATGTAATCTAGATAGAAACTTCCTGTTTTTTTCCTTGCAATTCTAAATTTAAATCTCTAAATTTGGATGTAAAATTTGTTGATTTGGTCTTCAAGATTTTTTTATGTCAGTTAATAAATCACGAAATCGTTGCAGAAATTTACTTCTACTTAGCCACCTTACATCGGTATGTAACAAAAATTCTTGCTGTCCTTCATGATATAGCAATTAGAAGAGACGCCGTTTGATGGCACTTTCTCTAATGGTATTAACAATCTTGAACGCCATGTCCATTTTTTGTGAATTATACAGTGAATATAGTACATATGAATAGCTCAGAAACTTGGGAATTAAGGAGGTTCGAGCGTAATTAATGAGTTTATCTAACTAATGTTATTATCCTAATAGTTGTTTAAATTCATTATTTTTATTTATAATAACATAACAAATTTTAAAATTGGTAATTATTATTTATTTAATAAAATAAAGTTTTTAAATGACTTCGTTATTTTTGACTTATAAGGTGACATAAAAAGATCTGGCAACATCAGTGTTATGAGTCGACTGGTTGTAAAGGGATCAGAATTTTACTAGCCCAAGATATTGGCCGAAAACCTCGAATTACCAAAAGACAAATAATTATAGATAATCTATGTAAAAAGCTGGAGTGTATTTTATCAAATAGTTCCACTGACGTTCAAAAGTACAAAATGTTTCCATGTTTTTCTTTTCTCTCGCAAACAGCTGTTATTGCGACTTTGCCAAACCATCTTTTATGTGAATTACTGTCGATAAACAAGATTCAAAACAAAACAAAAAAAACTTGAATTATTTAAATAATTACATCGGAAACAGAACATTGCTTTAATGTTATCGTGTTTTAATATTATTCAAGTTTATTGTATATAGTTTTTATTCCTTAAAGTTGGGAAATTAATATCGAAAAAAATAAATAAAGACGTGACGGAAGCTTGTCGGCCATAGGATTTTTTTCCGGATAAACTAAACGGAGGATCACTTTCAAATTTTTAGAGGACATAAATAAAGTATTGATCTTCATGTATGAAAAGTTTCAAAGCTTAAACTTGAAAAAAATATTTAACATGGGATTCGCTCGAACCTCCTTAACATTTTGGCATAGAATTATAAATCCATTTATGCGGACAAATATGTTGAAACTTTGTCTTGGTCTTTCATCTAGCCTAGTTTTTTAATAATCTAGTTTGATTTTATAAACTACACCTGGTTTTCAAGATTTCGTCTAGACTAGATCTGTAATAATCAAATATGATTGTAAACTAGACTTGATTTTCAAGGTTTAATCTAAGCTAGATTTTTAATTATCTGGTCTCATTGTACATACAAGACTTGGTCTTTAATATTTCATATAGACTAAATTTGTAATAATAATAATCTGGTAGTTTGGCCTTCAAAGCTTAATCTAGACAAGATTTATAATATTTTTTTCTGTTTATATAGACTAGACTTGATTTACAATGTTTCCAAATTTTCAAATTTTCAAATAGATGGTAAAAATGAACTTGCGAAACATTCAGGACTCATGTGGCAAAGGATGACCCATAGCAGGGACAATATTATAATACCAGGGGTGATCTATATCCAAGCGATGCACTGATATGAGAAGTGTTAATAACAGCTCTAGTCTAATTGTATAGAGTGGACATGGTCTTCAATGTTTCATATAGTTTAGAGTTTTACTAATTTAGTTTAATTATATAAACATATAAAGGTGTTCGATAATTATTTTAGATGGTTAAGTATGGAATTTACTACAAAGATTTATTTCAATGATTTCACTGATCTTAAGCAATTCATTAAGCAGTTCATCAAAGCAATGAAATAAGATAAGTATTTAAAGGATATATTTTCTAGATTTTTTGTAAATAGAAAATCCGACGCCAAACTGATATAAATCAAATTTAGTTGACTGAAGATTTAACCAGAGCTTTGGAATCAATATAAATGAATTTTGTCCATTTTATATTCTACCGAGGTTTAAGGAATTCAATTTTGTTCATCCCGTTTTGCCCATTTAGTTTTGTCTTCTAAGCTTTTGGCAATTCAATTTTGTCTGTCGAGGTTAGTTCAAATTAATTTTATAAATTCAGTTTTATCTATGAAGATTTACCGAATTCAATTTTGCAAATTTCGTTTTTTTTTTATCAAAATTGAAACCTAAATTTCAGATTTATTTTTGCAAAAATTGAAATTATTTAATTTGTGCATTAAAATTGTACACAGTTTGTTTTTTCATCAAAATTAAAACCTTAAATGCGCAATTTGGAAGTTTAAATTGTGCAAATTTAGATTATTTTTTTTTTAAATTTCTACATACTGAGCAATTTTTGAAATTGTTCACACTTCGCTCTTTTTTTAATCAAAATTAAAACTCACACTGTGCAATTTGTAAGTTCACTATTTCTGTGCAAATTAGAACTGTGCAATTTAGAATATGTGGTCTGCATTTATCTGCTCTAATATAACCTAATCTAACCCTTATCCAATATTTTTTCTTATTTCGAATCGAGAAGTCACGCTACCGCGCGATATGTAGTCTAAATTTATATGCTCCGTTATAACCTAATCTAACCATCCATTTTGTCCAAATTTGTAGCTGTGGTGGCGTTAGTACGTAAGTACCGTTTTTCTTCTGAAACGGTGCAATTTTTTGCCAAAACTTAAAACTCAATTGTTCCAATTCATTTTGTCTAAACTTAAGCCGCATCAGAATCATTACCAGTCTTTAACACATTGCTTGCTACGTCGCTCATATATGAGAGACACCAACATTTCCCAGAGGGCCACGTCGCTCATTTCTGAGAGACACACATTTCTCACTATCTGGCCACGTATATCAAATATGAAACCCGCTACCGTGTATTTTAAATGGGAAATCATAAGCATGGCCTCTGGGGAAAGTAATATGTGGCTTGGTTTTAGCAAAATTGGAAAGATAGTTTTTACACAACAAAAAGTTTAAAAAACATTTATTTAACAAAACTCATTCTGAAAAAGTTTATTTTAGAATTTAACACAAAACTTATTTTGGAAAAACTAATTTTTAAAACTTAACATAACAAAGCAAAAATCAAAGTTACATTTTTTTAACAACAAAGAAAAAAAAATGAAAAAACTTCTATTATGTTAATGTTTTTCATTAAAACATAACGCACATATTTTCGGCTGTCCCGGGCACTTGTCGCAATAATTGTATGTCAATTTGGATTTAGATTTTGCAACTACACGTCCTGATTCTTTCTGAATTTTTGCATAGCACATCGAACACCTGAGACGGATTTTTTTTCATTTTCCCCGATTCTCACAAGAAAATGGTGATATTCCTTTGGCTTTTCTGGCAACTGCTCTTTTTTCCGATTTGCGATATGTAGTAGCTCTGCTGCTATAATGTCACGAAAAGCACGAAATTTGATTTTCTTTTTGGTGACTTATTTGTACCGGACCCATGCATTTACCACCGATAGTCCCAGAAGCAATTCTATTCCTAACTTCCTATACCATTTTACACCCTTTCGAAGCGTAGTTGCATAAGATGCCATCTGGACTGACAAATCAATTCCAGCTTTGCCTTTATTATATGCCAGAATCGCATCCGGCTTCTCTTTTGGTTTTCGGGAATTTTTTTACTGGAACTGTCTCCTGTATGTCATTGGAAGCGTCTGGGGATCGTCTGAATTTTCAGATTCTTGAATTTCCTTCAGATCTTGAGCATCATTGGATTCCTGGGTCTTAATAGTCGGTTTATTTTTAGCAATCCTTGGGTTAACTGGTACCATAATTGGGGCATGCTTTGTTGAGAGCAGTCTAACATCCCGCGTGTCTTTCCATTTTAAGACTACTATTCCATTTTTGTCTTCGCGAGATACCATCTCTCCCCTTTTTATCTGGAATTGAAGGACATCTTTTGGGATATTTTTCTTATTGGCTCTTAGGGTTCCAACAATATGTGTTTGCTTTTCGAGCATTGATTTAGCTAACTCATAGCTCGTGTAGAAATTGTCTACGTATAGAGTGCGTCCTTGATAGAGAAGCTTCTCGCACAACCTCAAACACACATTTGAAGCTAGTCCAACTTCGCGTTGCCCTGTCGCTGACTTTCCAGAGTATACTTCAAGTGCCCATGTGTAACCATCAATTGAACAAAGTTTAAATAATTTGATACCATATTTGTGGGCCTTGTTTGGTATATATTGCCTAAAAATTAGGCGGCCCCTCTATGGTATTAAAGTTTCGTCTATTACCATGTCTTTTACTTAACCTGAAATTTATTTTGAAGGATATCAATAAGAGGTTTAATTTTTGCTATACGATCTCCACTTTCAATTGTCTCGTTATCCTTGAAATGCAAAACTTAACAGCAACTGATATCTGTTTCTTGACATAGTTGCTCTCGGAATATCTAGGTGATAAATACCCTTGGTCGCCCAATAATCGGGTAATGCACTTAGTCGAACCAATCCCATCCAAAGTGTCAAACCCAAGAACTTTTTTATTTCTTCTGGATTGGTCGGTTTCCATTTTTTTATTCGGGAATATTTTTTTGCTTCCTTCGATGCAATGGTTTGTTGCGCGAATCTGTTGGTTTCAGTGACAACAAAGTCTATGACCTCATCATCGACAAGATGAATAAATGCCTGAAGCGGAGTCATTTTGGGGGAAAAATTTTGTTGCAGACCACTAAGACCGGTAAACTGGAATTTCTTGTGCCGTCCAACATATTCGCTGCAATCAGTGGAAGGTAGCGTATCTTCATCTCCTTAACTCTCTTCAGCCTCATCCTCTTCCATGACCAAATCTTGAAGAACCTCTTGAATATTTACGGCTTCTTCGTTATCCTCTTCATCAGATGACTCAAATCGATTCATTGGAGCTGTGGGGTTAAGATCAAAATCCGGATCTTTGATGGAGTCATCGGAGTTAAAGTCAAACTGGTCATTACTATCCAAGTCACTATCGTTATCAAGATCAATTTGAAGTGCTGCTTCCTCCAATTCGGCCTGTGTCAAGAATCGACGACGTTTAGACATTTTTTCTTATTCAGTCGGTTCAATTGTCAATCCTCAAACCTGCAACAAAAGCAAAAACCCTAGAAAACATGTGTCGATCATATTTGAGAGACGTGTCCAGCAGCTTAAATATCACGCATTTTTTCTAGAGGGCCGCGTCGCTCATATATGAGAGACATACAAAAACTACAAAAAAATAACTTAAAACCACAATAAAAATACAAAAGTGTCAGAAAAACATTTATTTCAGTTAATACATACAAATAGAGCAAACATGTGATTTTGGCCCCTGGGGCTGTTTTCCCGATTACAGCGTGGCACGCAATGTGTTAACAACATTCTGTTCATTTACAAACACTATAAATATACCAAAATCATTAAATTTTGTAAAAATTGAAAATTAAATTTTAGAAAAACTTTTTTTACAAAGACGAAACCTTGCAAAAATGTTAACAATCAAGAAAAATCTAGATTGATACCATGTAGGACTAGATAATGTAGATTTAGATCTAGAACTTTAAGAAAATGAAAGAAAATCCAACCCAATTTAAAGTAACTAGGTCGATAGACAAGATTAGAAGTTTTAGAGTGAAATATGGGCTTATTTTACTTGTTGAAGCAGCTATTATGTTTGGTAAACAATAAATGGAAGCGATTTGTAGCGTTTCGTTGGTTTCTTGACCTTGGGGCTGCAAAAAATGTAAACAGATCGGGTCGAAGCGGGCGGAATCAGTGCAGATAAGGTGAGCTTGAACACGATTCTAATGGTTTTTATTAGTTATTGGCGTGCGATTCTCAGCGTTGGATGAAATTACTTTTGAGCAAATATTGTTTTACAACGTTTCGTGAGTTTGTATGTGAAATTGTTGTTGAAATATCAGCATTGGTGAGTGGATTATAGCATTAATTTATTAACTAGATTTAAGCAAAATTTGTTAAAGTTCTGAAGAAAAGAGAGTTTTCGAATGAAAATTTTAGGATTTTTTCTTTGTTAAGTTTTGTAGGAATTTAAATTTGAAAATTTGGAGAAAATTGAGGAAATTTTGTTAGAATTTGTGGAAAGGTGTTACGATATATCTTTGAAGAAAAAAAAATCACCTTATAGACAACTAAATTATCTACCAGATAATAAAAACAGCATACTTATATCTAAATTATATCTTAATCTACAAGCTTTCAAATTTCAATTTGTCGCTACCTTGTAAATTATATTATTTTATCGTTCAATTAGATTATAACTAGACTAGAATATAAAACATTATAATTTGCAAGGTAGCGGTAAATTGGAATTTGGAAACTTGCAGTTTAATAAATAATCTATATAGAAACTTTCTGTTTTTAGAATCTGATAGATAATTTAGTTGCCTATAAGCCAATACAAGTTGTATTAGAATAGTTTCGCTTGTCTAGTTATCTAGCTAAAAGATAAAAGAAGATAAGCGTCAAATTGAATTTTAAAAGTTTCTCGATTACGATGTAATCTATATGGAACCATCCAGTTTTCTGTGTCTGATAGATAATTTAGTTGTCTATAAGCCAATCTCCATAAGCCGTCTAGATAGTATCGTAATCCACAAGCTTCCAAAATTACAATATTTAATTTTCTAGCTAGATAACTAGACTAGTTGCTTTAATAAAACTTTTATTTACTTTTGGACAACTAAATTATCTACCTGATACTGAAAATTGGATGCTTCAATCTAGATCACATCTTAATCTAGAAACTTTCAAAAATCAATTTGACGTTACTTTTGGAAATACAATGTTTTGTCTATCTATCAATGTTTCATCAATCTTCTAGCTAGATAACGGGACAAGCTATTCTATTACAACTTGTATTGGCTTATAGATAAATAAATTATCTACCAGATAGTAAAAGCAGGAAGTTTTGATCTAGATAAACTGTTTATCTAAAAGCTTCCAAATTCCAATTTGTCGCTACTTTGCGAATTGTGTTTTATCTCCTAGCTAGACAAATATACTCGCTGCTCTAATAAAACTATTATTGACTTATAGACCACTAAATTATTTTTAGTAACTGACAGATTATTTGGTTGTCTATAAACCATATAATACACTGTACTAATTATGTTTATTACGCTTGTTAGTCTAGTTATCTATCCAGAAGATAAAACATTTTCGAACTTACGTATTAACGCCTCTGCGGCTACTGATCTGAACCAAAATGGAATTCTGTTTCCCTCAAATTGAAGTAACTTAAAATATACAGTGGTGGGTAGACAGTTTGGCACTGAACTAATTACTCCTTGCAAAATAAGGGTAGCCTGACCTATCGATCCGAAATAAGAAAAAATATTACGGTATTATTAGAATATGGTAAGCTCCGATAATCGGGTTTTTCGTTTTTTTTTTTGTTACCTAATTTAATTGATGCAAATCGTCTTCCACAGAGCTTTAAGCGCGGACGAGTAAAATGATGCGTCTAAGTAGTCCGGTTTAAGAAATACATGGGTTTTTGTACTAAAAAATTGACATTTTCAACACAATAACTGACGTGTATACGTGCATATAAATAATATCATATTATAAATTATTTGAATTTTTCTGCGTCACACGTTTGCGTAAAGTATATACAAAAATGGATTCCAGAAAAGATTTGTTCATTCTGGATATTCAGAATATTTTAAGACTGGTTCTGACAGAAAACCTCCAGTGGCGGAAGTTAGATTAGGTTGCCCACAGCGAAGCAGGCAACTCTCGATCCAATATTGGACAATGTGACAAGGACGGTTGGTGCAACCCAGGTTAGATTGGGTTGCCGGTTACTGCAAAGCAGGGAGATAAATCAAGACCAAATACGCGTGGCAGTGCGAACTCTCGATCTAATATAGGACAATGTGGCAAGGACCGTTGGATTAACCTAGGTTAGATTAGGTTGTCCGGCGCGAAGCGGGCAGATAAATCAAAACCATATACGCGCGGCAGTTTTTTTAATAAAAATTCAATGTTAGTATATGTATTGCTGATAGAAATACAATTGATTGGTAATATATCCCACCAGAAAATTTACTTTTTTTTAAGTTAAATTTATTTTTTTACTACGTCTATGTTTTTTATATCAACGTTATATCAATGCGCACTAACGAAAAATATTTATAACCTTTATGTAAAATTTACCCTGTAAATTTAAAAATACTCTAATTACATTTGTTACAGTTTCTGCAAAACATATTTTTTTTATAATATTTCTCTAAAATAACATTTTCTTATTTTGTCTTTAAAAGAGTTAAAATTGGCAATGCCGATTCAGCTACGTGGGCATATTTTTAGTTATGTGACCAGTAATGCACATCAGTTGTTGTGTTGAAAATGTCAATTTTTGTATTACAATAATCTGAATATTTCTTGAAACGGATGACTTAGAAGCGTCATTTTACTTTTGCGCGCTTACTAAAGCACTGTGGAAGACGATTTGCAACAATTAAATCAGGTAAAAAAAAAAACAAGAAACCCGATTTTCGGAGCTTACCATATTCTTTATAAACTCTCTAGAAGCTTCAAAAATTCAATTTGATACAAGCTTACAAATTTCAATTTGTCGCTACCCTGGCGATTTAATGTTTAATGTTATAGCTAGACAAATAGACCAGCTCTATTAAAACTTGTATTGGCTTATAGACAGCTCTATCTTCCAAAATATGTTAAAATTAGGGTAAATTGGTGCAAATATATCGGGAAATAAATAAACTTTTTTTTATAAAATCAAAAAATCAGAAACAATGTTTCAAAACTAATTGGGATTAAGTAAAACGATTACAATGTTATAATAGTATATTTTACAATTAGGGCGGTAGGTTGTCAATTGGACATGAGACCGAAATTGGGCGCACGAACGAAGTGAGTGCGCACATTTGCAGAGGGCAATTGACAATACCGCCCGTGTTGCAAACAATATTTTTTATTACTGGTGCTACTCAAACAGAATAGAAACAAAAATGAAGAATTAGCTTTTTCAAATGTCTCCGGTGATGTGGATTCATCATAAGAACTCTCCTCAGTCTCCGTTATTATCATAGAATTTACACTCATTTTAAAACGTTTTCTGTATTTTTTGTTTTTATTTTGTAATGAAAAAAAAATCTGTCACTTTCACTTTTAATATTGAGGTCTTGATTGTGTTTATTTTATTTCTTTATTTGTTTTTGTTTAAATTTAACCTAGCGATATTGATTATTTGCATGCGTTAGCCACCTTATGTGATACTACCAAAAGTGGTAGGTATTTCTCGTACTAAAAAACGTGGGCCAAGACAGTATTTTTAATGCATGAGTAATAAAATTATATAATTAATAAAAATAAAAATAAAAATTGTTGAAAATCTAAATAGGATCCAATAGGATTCTAATAAAATTGTGTAAAGTGAACGCGCGAATTGGATGGTAAATCCAAATTGAACTCACTTTTACCAAACAAGTTAGCAAATGTGTAAGATATGCTAGTAAAGCTTAACTACGTACTTTTACCGTAACATATACAAACGACAAAATTTAATTTGATTATTTTAGAATTGCTAATTTATAATTATAAATATTACATTGGTTATCATAATATCTGTTTTTATTATTTTATAATTATCTTATTTTATAATCACATGTTGCAAGGCATCAATTTTCTGTTTGATGGGAAGACAATTTAACTAGTTTCGTCCAATCATCAGTTTTAAATATCGATATTTTCCAGTTATATTCTACATCCTTGAGTAAATACCTGAAGTATAAATAAATATTATTTCGATAAATATTAGTTGAGCGAGGGAACCAATTAATATGTATGACAACAAATATTACGACGACATGTTTCAAACGGGTTGAAATGGAATTGATCAATTACCCGAGGAAATGTGTTCTGTACCGAACGGGCAATTCAGTTTGAGATTTATTTAAGTTTAATAAGCACGGCTAGCTCACTTCTGTCCGTGGTGGACAACTGTTGTTAGATATTAATTGCGTTATTACGCGAAATGTAATTGTTAATGCAACAGGTGACGTTAATGAACTTAGGTTCAAGTTTTTGAGGTCAATTCAATATTTAAATGTTAATTTCACATTTGAATTGAGTTTTGGATGCCGTAGCCGTTTTGTTTTCATTCACGTAATAAATAATTGAGGTTTCATAATATTCCTTTAGAATAAAATTATGCATTATGCATTTACGGCATATAATTAAGTTTTTTTGTTAAATAAATTTGTATCTTTTGTATCGTGGAAGTTGCGATAAATTCACAATGGCAACAAATGGAATCATAAATCAAATAGGAAAGTAAAACATGTAGTTTGATATAAATATGTATGCGTAAGCAATTCGTTAAAATTAAATTAATTTTGCATATGGTCGAGGAATTCACCAGGCAGGTGACGTATAAATTTATATTCCTCACATACGCAATTGCATAACATAATCCCGCAAAACACTATTTAATAACGCAGTATAAATCAAAGTAATACTGCTTACATCTACGTTCTGAAATTTATGTCTTTATTGCTTCGTGTAAAATGTTATTTTTTAACCTGGTTCCGTTCGTTGAACATCCTGAACACGCTGATAATTGCGCTTTCGTTGCGACCAACAGTTAGTTACTGTAGGAAGCTTTCTTCGATTTTGACAGCCAAATATGTCACTAATACCAGTCATTTACAAAATGCGATTGTTAAACGAACTAACGTAATGCTACAATGCATGTGAATGTGATTTAAAATTGCCGGTTCATATGTACTAGACAGTTTCATTATATGTTCACATGAATTCTCTGGATAAATATACAGATTTAACGGAAACACATTTACTAGACGATTCAATTTACTTGGAAAAAATACTATGTAATACGTTTAAACATATACACATTTTTTAGTAATGTTGCATTATTTATTTAATTATAGTGATCGTTTACACTCTATAGCCTTTTTGTATCCCTACTTCCAGCCAACATTGCAATTTTTCTTTTTTAAATCCATTATTGTTAATATTCACAATAGAACATCCTAAACATAATTACAAATATTTTTTTTATAAAATGTCTGAATATCTAAAATGAAATAACAGGATAAATGATTGGAAACGACAACAAATTTTCAATAAAACCTAATATTTTTTTATAAAATGCAGGCTTTAACTTTAACTTAAAATATAAACATTTATTTATTCTATTCGTAGGTCAAACAAATTAAAAAATAATTAAACCGTTTCGTTAGTCAAGTCATGTCGGTTTATTCCCAGAACGTTATCCAACGTATTTTCGAAATATTATGTTTATCTATTAATTTAGATTTGGATTCAAGGAAGTTGGTTCGTTATTATTACTAGCTTTTATCCTTAACGAGGAACTATTCCAAACGCAGGAATAAAACGTTAATTCAAACTTTGTTTATAATAAAAACGATTTAAATAGAATACCAAGAAACGAATTTAATAATACATTCTCTGTGTAATCCTTAAATCATGAGTATTTGCTTTGGTAAATTTCTAATTTGTTTCTGCTCACGATTTCCGATGCCACAGGTTGTTATTACTTTAGCATTATTGAATTTATTAATTATAGATTGCGCCGTCATTCCACTTGGGCCGTTTTAATTTATGTTCCGCATTCGGCCGCACATATATATCGTGATATACAGAGAGACTCCTAATAATTTATCATTTTATTTATCTGTGGGTTTGTCGGATTAATATTTATATACTATTTCTGTTTCAACAGGTACCTAATCTGAAATTGTGCCGTACATTTATACATAAAATAGTGGTAGTTATCTCTTCGACGTTATTTATTGGTTCGCTCGCGTTGCAGAGAAAATTTGTTATGGACTATCTGTTGTATTAATTTATATCATTTAAAAGCTATATATTATTTTTATATTGGTGTTCTATCTACTACATTTATTATACTAACATACATCGCCGTTTAAAATTCATCTGGAAATTTATGTTTTACTATTTCTTTTCATTTTCTTTATTTGCCTTCTATTATCGGTTTTTAACTGAAACCTTACATTATCGTTGATTTTCTAATTGTATTAGGTTGAATGTATAGTGAGTATATTATAATATGTTGTTTCTGGTCTTCTTTATTACATTTTGTCTGTACCATTTATCAAATTTTGTCTGTGCTCTTTATCACATTTTGTCTGCTTTCTTTTGAACATTTTGTTTGGCTTTTTTATCACATTTTGTTTGACTTTTTTACCACATTTTGTCTGTCGTTTTTATCACATTTTGTTTGTCTTGTTTATCACCTATTTTTGGTTTTAGTTTTCACTTTTTGTCTGCCATCTTTTGAACATTTTGTTTGACTTTTTTATCAAATTTTGTCTGTCTTGTTTATTACATATTTTTTGTTTATT
This sequence comes from Phosphuga atrata, assembly GCA_944588485.1. Lineage (NCBI taxonomy): Eukaryota > Metazoa > Arthropoda > Insecta > Coleoptera > Silphidae > Phosphuga > Phosphuga atrata. The sequence goes on from OX155905.1 coordinate 22,373,315, forward strand.
ACATATTCTTAGTTGTCACATTTTGTCTGTCTTCTTTTTTATATTTTGTGTGTCTTTTATCACGTTAATTCAGCCAGACATCTCAATTACATTTTGTCTACTTTTCTATTTCTAGACCAATATACGCAAATCTATGAGACTAGAATTATCCGTCTCGAATCTCTTATATATTGTTTATGTATTATTCTGGTCTACTAATCTGTGAATTAAGCTAATATTAAACATTCAGTTTTAAGAAAATTGGAATAGAAATACTGTCAAATGTCACTGAATGTCATTAAATTAACAAATCTGACAATAATTAAAGGAAAAATGACAACTGTCTAATTAATACTAACTCCAACCAAATAATCGGTAAATTAATGTAAATATTAAATCATATGAACCAATCTTGAATTGAATGATATGAACCTTTTAAGACTTTTGGAAGTCACATAAGAAAGAAAAAACGAAAAATCTTTGGAAAAGGTTGCCTGTCGAGCCTCCAGTCCTGTTTCCAAGTCTTATATGTATAGTATTGTTTATATAGTCTTGCCTATCTAGTATTGTTTATGTAGTCTTGTCCATCTGGTATTGTCTGTACAACCTAGCCTACCGAGTCTTGTCTAACTAATCTTGTCTGTTCAGTCTTGTCTGTTTAGTCATGTCTGTTTAGTCTTGTCTGTCCAGTTTTGTCCTTGTATTGCCTGTCTAGTCTTGCTAGTTCAGTTTTTTCTGTCTCGTCTTGTCTAGTTTTTTAATAATTAATTTTTTAACCATAGGATGTATATACACAAAATACATATGGGTATGTCATAATGATCCAAGTGAATTTTCAAATGCGTGGTAGCCGTACAGACTTGTAGAAAGAAGCATTTCCCTGAGCTTTCTCCTAAACTGTTTGTAGGACTTTTCCTCGGTAAGACTAGTTGGAAGTTAGTTGTAGAAGTAAATTCCGTGAATGTCTGGTGCCTTGCTGCATAATGTCAGTTTATATCTTGGAGAACGTAATTTAAAGTGTTCTCTAGTGGGATAATTATGCTTGTCCAAGTTTTTAGGTAGATTGTGTTTCTTTTTATGGATGTGGCTGCTGGCTTCCGGAATGTATAGGCCCAGGACCGTTAATACCTTCAGTTGCACAAATTGCTGTTTGTATGAAGAGTATGTAGGCAGGCTTAGAAGAATCCTAATTATTCTCTTTTGTGTTTTTAAGATCTTCAGCACTATTATTCCATAGCTAAGTTTGGATTGGATTTCTGCATAATAATAATTTAATAGCTCCGGAATATCAAGGATATTTCTTAGGTAGCGAAGGCAGTATGCTTTTTTGTTTAACGATTTCAATAAATTATGAACATGATTGTGCCAAGATAAATGTTCATGAAAAGTTAACCCATGGAAATTGGTGTATTTAACTCTTTTGAATTGTGAGTTATTAAATCCTATCGATATATCCTCTATGTACTTGGCTTTGTGTGTTTGGAATACAACTTCTGTTTTTTCCAAGTTGAGGAACAGTCTATTGGCTGAGAACTAAGAATCTAGAGTTTGTAGGAGGTTATTTGACTCTTGCTGGTTATCCATTAAGTTGGATTTGAATAAAAGAAAGCTTAAGTCATTCGCATATAGAGTGCAAAAATTGCCATGGATGTAAGGAACGAAATTAGCTAGGTAAAGTAGAAAGAGTGTCGGCGAAAGCATACTTCCTTGGGGAACACCTGCTTTGATAGGCAATTCTGCAGAAGAGCTGGTTTTAAAATGCGATGTTATTTGAACATATTGAGTTCTGTCCTTTAGGAATGTTACCAGTTTCCTGCCTTCCCCCTTCTGCCATATCTATATATTTTATCGATTAATTGTCCATGATCTATACAATCAAAAGCCTTGCTCAGATCACAGAAGATACGTATCGAGCATCCGCCTTTATCGACTTCTGCTAGTATTTTGCTGTATAACTGAAGAATAGCCGTAGTTGTAGATTTTCCACTTTCAAAAGCATGTTGTTCCTGTGGTATAATTATATGTTTAATAGGAAAAGGTACAAGAAACAGTATTCTAAAATTTTAGAAAAGTCGGATACAAGAGCAATAAGTCTATAATTATTTGGCGTAGTCAAAACCCTTTTTATGAATTGGTATTATTCTAGCGACTTATAAGGTTTTTGGAAATTCTTGAGTTTCGAAGAAACAATTTACAATATTTAGTATGTGTTTGCCCAGATATTGCAAGTTCTCCTTTACTAGACGACAGGACAGTCCATCGGGTCCGTGCGAATTTTTATTTTTTTGTTCATTTGAAAGCATATTTATTAGCTCGGTATCAGTGATTTCGTCCAGATATAATGTTTTTTTCTATAAACGGGACGTGATTGTTACACATAATAGTGGGTTTAATGTTGTTGATGATTTCTTCTGGAACTTTTGCAAAAAAACTATTAAATATTGTGGCAATTTTATCGGTTTTGTTTCTAGTCTTGTCTGTCTAGTCTTGTCTGTCTAGTCTTGTCTGTCTACTCTTGTATGTCTAGTCTTGTCTGTCTAGTCTTGTCTGTCTAGTCTTGTCTGTCTAGTCTTGTCTGTCTAGTCTTGTCTGTCTAGTCTTGTCTGTCTAGTCTTGTCTATCTAGTCTTGTCTATCTAGTCTTGTCTGTCTGGTCTTGTCTGTCTAGTCTTGCATGTCTAGTCTTGTCTGTCTAGTCCTGTCTGTCTAATCTTGTCTTTCTAGTCTTGTCTGTCTAGTCAAATCAAATGAAATCAAATCATTTATTAATCTTCCGATGTATAGTTATACAAATAAGATAAGTCACAAAGTTATAAGTAATAATACAAAAGAAGGAACATTTACACAAAAGAAAAAAAAAGTGAATAAATAAATTACATTATAACTTTAAATGAAAGAAAAAGCACTAATTGTTGTTGTATGATTTAACTCTGTACAAGAAATTCATCTATTGAATAAAAACATTTTTTAATTAGGAACTCTTTCGTTAATTTTCGAAAGGCTTTGTATGATTTTTGTTCTTTGATTTCTGTAGATAATTTATTAAATATTTTGACCCCCAGCCTGTACTGCAAAGCGTAAGATTGTTCTTCTGACTACGTAGTTTGGACGCGTTTCTTGTATTAACGTTATGTATAGCTTTATTTGTAGAGAACTTAAATTTATTTTTAAAGATAAGACACGCTGCCTCCCATAGGTAAATAGATGGAAGGGTTAAAATATTCAATTCTTCAAATTTAGGTTTACACGATACCTTTGAATTTATTCCTGTAATTATCCTAATAATTCTTTTTTGTGGTAAAAACGGCCTTTTTGAGACTGGAGATGATCCCCAAACTAATATACCATATGCAAGAATATATTTCACTTCCGCATGGTATACTTGCATTGAATCTGTTTTTCCTATTAGATTTTTCACCCTTCTAATGAAGTATGCTTTTCCATTTAGTTTTTGTAATAAAGCGTCCATCATGACATCCCATTTAAGATGTTCTTCGATGAATACACCTAGAAACTTTATGATGTTCTTTGCTCTTTCGATTTTGGTATTATTAATTTTTAGGTCAATGTCATCATGATATTTTTTCTTATTGGTTTGGAAACTAATATATTTAGTTTTCTGTAAGTTTAAATATAAGTTATTGGCAGCAAACCTTATGTGTATTTTTGATAAGATATTCTGTGCCGTGTGCTTCGTTTCTTCTATAGAAGAACCTGAAATAGTCACACTAATATCGTCAGCGTACGTAGTGCAGAAATCGGATCCGATGTAATAAATAAAAAAGTGTCAAAAATCTAAATTCCGGCGTATATATCCAAAATACCTAAGAGAACACGCGGATGACTTCGCACAATCACTACAGACCGACACACAAACATGGGACGAACTTCTTCAGACAATCCAACAATCAGCAAGGAAACTCGGTCAACCGCCACGAAAACGAAAACACAGATGGTGGACATTGGAATGCGACAGGGTCCTTGAATCCCGTATGCTTGCGTGGAAGACTTGGCAACAAGACACAAGAGAATTGGCAGAATTTCTTAAAAATGCAGAGGGAAACATCCAAAACGATCAGACGCATTAAACGGACAAACCATTTCAAAAAATTAGAGGAAATCGACAATGAGTTCAAAAAAAATAACACGCGAAATTTCTACAGAACATTTAGGGAAGAACTGATGAACTACAAGCCACCGAGCCTCTGCTTCCGTCGGCCTGATGGAACCCTTGAAACCAACACAAAAGCGAACTGCGAAATTCTGAAACAGTACTTCGAGAAGCTACACAACTGTGAACCCCCTGAAGAAAGACTCCAATGCCACATAGCATCCCCAAACCACGACTCTGTTCCACCAACACAAGAGGAAGTACGAAACATCATTTTGCACCTAAAAAACAACAAAGCACCAGAGGAAGACGGCTTAACCGCTGAAATGCTCAAGATCGGAGGTGAACTCTTGATTGACAGACTGCAAGCTATCATTGGAAATACATGGAAGAGCGGCATCATACCAGCGGACTGGAAAAATGCTTTGATCCACCAACTACACAAAAAGGGCGACAAGACTGATCCAAACAATTACCGAGACATTTCCCTTCTATCAATCGCCTACAAAGTTCTCTCACGTGCCCTCCTCACAAAACTGGAAGAACAGACAGAACATCTAATCGGTGAATATCAGGCAGGTTTCCGACGGCACCGATCATGCGTGGAACAAATCTGGAACCTGAAGATGATACTGCAACATCGCCAGCCCAACCGCACAGTTGTTATTTTCGTAGACTTCAAGAAAGCCTATGACTCGATTGACCGCATAACTATGTTTAATATACCATATCTATGAATACGGTGTGGATAGAAAAACAGCCATATTAATCGAACAGACTTTGCCGGGCACAACATCTAAAGTAAAATTCATGGGTGAAATCTCCGAGCCTTTTCAAATCAGTACTGGAGTAAGACAGGGTGATGGATTGTCCCCACTCCTCTTCAACTTGGTACTAGAGAAGATAATAAAAATATGGGAGAAAGAAGTACCTGGGGTATATATGGGAACGAAGTACAAACGAATCAACATAAAGTGCCTCGCTTTTGCTGACGACCTTGCAATAATCACCCGGACTACTGAAGAAGCCAAACATGCCATCGCAACACTTCATGAAATCGCCATCAGGACCGGCCTTCAAATCTCTTACGTGAAAACGCAATACATAGACTACAAGAGCTCAAATATGACAGATCTTGCAACCAAATATGGCAACATTATACAAGTTAAGCACTTCAAGTACCTAGGTGAAATAATTGGAAACACTGGTAAGGAAAGAATGGCTAATAAAACACGTGCAGAAAAGTTACGCAAAGCCTATGCAATCACCTAGAATATGTACAACACGAAATCACTTTCTACCAAAGCAAAACTCCGTCACTACCATACAGTCATCCTTCCAGAAGCACTCTATGCAATTGAGACTTCATCATTAACCATCTACATCAATGATATTGAGAAAGTAGAACGTCATATACTAAGAAAAATATTTGGACCCAAGGTTCAAGATGGTATATGGATGCGTAAAAGGTCACAAGAACTGTATTCCCTGACAGAACGATTCTCCTCACTTGCACGGAAAAGACGTTTGAAATTCTAGGGTCATATAGTACGAATGGATGACTCTCGATTGACCAAGAAAATCTTCTACATCATCAATGGAACCCGACAGTCCAAAGTACGCTGGCTGGTAGACACCAAACATGACCCCTCAGTAGTCAATATAGACCCATTGGCAACTACGCGAACTAAATACAGGCAGGAAATAAATTCACATAACTTCACATCAAAGAATCCAACAGCTAAAAGTTTGCAACTAAAAAACGCATGGACGCAAGAAAGAAAACAGGCCCAGAGCAAAAGGATGAGGAAGTTTTGGGAAGATAAAAAGAACAAGTAATGGTTATACGCGCTCCTTAGAGGGCTAAACGAATAAAAAATAATAATAAGGTCCGCTATGTAAATGGAGAAGAGTATTGGAGCTTAAATTGTTCCCTGTGGCACACCAACAGACGGATGTTATTTTTGAGGTTGCCGTTCTTACTTTTACGTATTGACTCCGGTTAGATATATGATATTGGAACCATCGCTCTGCTTTTCCTCTTATTCCAGCAATACTAAGCTTTTCAATCAATTTCTATTGAGCAACGCAGTCAAACGCCTTTGACAGGTTACAGAAGATGCCAACAGAACATCTTCCCGTATTTACATCATTAATTATTATCATTAGTCTTGTCTGTTTAGTCTTGTCTGTCAAGTCTTGTCTGTCTAGTCTTGTCTGTCTGGTCTTGTCTATCTAGTCTTGTCTGTCTAGTCTTGTCTGTCTGGTCTTGTCTATCTAGTCTTGTCTGTCTAGTCTTGTCTGTCTAGTATTGTCGGTCTAGTCTTGTCTGTCTAGTCTTGTCTGTCAAGTCTTGTCTGTCTAGTCTTGTCTGTCTAGTCTTGCCTGTCTAGTCTTATCTGTCTAGTCTTGTCTGTCTAGTCTTGTCTCTCTAGTGTTGTCTGTCAAGTCTTGTCTGTCTAGTCTTGTCTGTCTAGTCTTGTCTGTCTGGTTTTGTCTGTCTAGTCTTGTTTGTCTAGTCTTGTCTGTCTAGTCTTGTCTGTCTAGTTTTGTCTGTCTAGTCTTGTCTGTCTAGTCTTGTCTGCCTAGTGTTGCCTGTCTAGTCTTGTCCGTCTAGTCTTGTCTGTCTAGTCTTGTCTGTCTAGTCTTGTCTGTATAGTCTTGTCTGTCTAGTCTTGTCTGTCTAGTCTTGTCTGTCTAGTCTTGTATATCTGGTCTTGTCTATCTAGTCTTGTCTGTCTAGTCTTGTCTGTCTGGTCTTGTCTATCTAGTCTTGTCTGTCTAGTCTTGTCTGTCTAGTATTGTCGGTCTAGTCTTGTCTGTCTAGTCTTGTCTGTCAAGTCTTGTCTGTCTAGTCTTGTCTGTCTAGTCTTGTCTGTCTAGTCTTATCTGTCTAGTCTTGTCTGTCTAGTCTTGTCTCTCTAGTGTTGTCTGTCAAGTCTTGTCTGTCTAATCTTGTCTGTCTAGTCTTGTCTGTCTAGTCTTGTCTGTCTAGTCTTGTCTGTCTAGTTTTGTCTGTCTAGTCTTGTCTGTCTAGTCTTGTCTCTCTAGTGTTGTCTGTCAAGTCTTGTCCGTCTAGTCTTGTCTGTCTAGTCTTGTCTGTCTAGTCTTGTCTGTATAGTCTTGTCTGTCTAGTCTTGTCTGTCTAGTCTTGTCTGTCTAGTCTTGTCTGTCTAGTCCTGTCTGTCTAGTCTTGTCTTTCTAGTCTTCTCTGTCTAGTCTTGTCTGTCTAGTCTTGTCTGTCTAGTCTTATCTGTCTAATCTTATCTGTCTAGTCTTGTCTGTCTAGTCTTGTCTGTCTAGTATTGTCTGTCTAGTCTTGTCTGTCTAGTCTTATCTGTCTAGTCTTGTCTGTCTACTCTTATCTGTCTAGTCTTGTCTGTCTAGTCTTGTCTCTCTAGTCTTGTCTGTCTAGTTTTGTGTGTCTATTCTTGTTTCTCCAGTCTTGTCTTGTATATTTAGTTTTGTGTGTCTAGTCTATCTAATTAACCTGCTTCTTTGTTTTCGGTTTCTGTCAATGTTAGATAATGATGCAATTTCCTGAAGTTGGTCAAACGATATTTGATCTTGATTTTTAAGTTTATCGTAACAAACTTGATTTATCTGGCTTGTATATCTTACTGTCTATCAGCATTATTTGAAGAAAGCCAGTTGTAACAATTTTAAAGAGAATAAATTAACAAAAATGACATTAAAATGAATGAAATTAAAATCCATTTTAAGTTGAACAAGACAAATTGAACATTTTATAGTCATACATTTCTGATTGAAAGCCACCCGGCTGGACACTCGTTCTTTATCTTTGAAAGTCCACAGTCCAAACAATTACAAACACTTCATATGAAATCCGCCGAATCTTATAAATATGCATTTAAGTTTCATTAACTTGTACTTGCCAGAAATACTTCACATAATATCTACCTTATTTTATAATGATTGCATATTTTATAGCTAACCGTTATTGGAGCCTAACACGTTGTCGGTATCGTCCGTATTTAAATGATGCGGAACTATCTATCCAACATATGCAACTTACTTATCTTGTAGGCTTTTAACTAAATGGATTACGAAGCGATTGAAACTTATTTGGAATGATGTATTAACTCGTTAAGCTTTGGAGAGGACAAATTGGAGTTTCATACAACAATGTAATGTTTATAAATAGGATATGTAGCTCCATTCCGAATTCGTAGCTTTCTTCTATAATTTGTGTCAATACGTGAATGGCGTCTATTTTCGATGTTCCTGTACTGAACGTGTTCTGGTATGGCCCTGTCTTGCATTCCGTGTGCTGTGTTAGTCTATTCCTTATCAGATCTGTTAGTATTATATAGGTTGTGTTTTAGATAGTAGCATTCTGCCTGTAACTAACACATTTCGTTATCTCTTCTATTTTGTATATTTGTGTTATTTGTCCGAACCTCCATTCAGTGGGCATTTTTTCTTCTTTCCATATTTTGTTTATTAGTCTATGTTTTCTCTGGGTTGGCACTGTTTCTCTCGTTTTTTTATCAGTTCAAGTACAGTTCAAGTGTGGTTAAAACGTAGTGAATTTCAATGAAATGTAAGTATGAATTACCACATAGTAACAGTCGCAACCATCCTTTTCATTTTATCACTTCCTTATTTATTTCGTCTGGCCCTGCGGTTTTGTGTAGTTTTAGCTTGTTTATGGTTTTAACTTTTAACAAAAAAATTAACAAAATCTGTGCAATAAAGTCCAAGAAAGTTGTCCCAGTAGGTAAGTCTTGTCAGTTTAATGTTGTTGTGTATTAAAACTTGTTTGTTTAGTTTTGTGGTGTAGTCCTGTTGATAAAATCTTTGTTAGTTCATATTAGTAATTTGCATAGTTGAAGAAAACCTAAAAAGTTGTTTTTAATTTGGTATAATGTAATTAAATATGTTAGATTTCAATTTAAAATTGTATTTCCATAGATTAACTACTATGTAATTACAAAAAGCATTTGATTAATATTTCTGCTAAGAATAAATTGATGTAGAGTATATAATTTCCTTTTAATAAGTTCATGTGTTCATTTTGTAATTTTTTGCAATGTAATGTATTACAGGTTGTAACATAATCGTAGTTTTTAATTACACTGAGTGAATACGCTATGTAACAGAAAGTGCGTACTGAATACCAACTGGAGTCTTTCAGATAGAGATTTATAAAATTGCCCTAGTCGGTTTTAAACGTCGGTGTGTGTGCTTTCTGCTATATCTGGTACCGACTAATGATCAGTTTATGCAAATCCGCTATTAACGTTTTTCAGAAAATTTACGAGTTTTTGCACATTTTCTGTTATTAGTTTAATTGCATTTTAAAATTGGAAAATTAGTTTTTATTGCCTTTTAGCATTACTAGTTATTAAAACCACGTGAGAACTTCATTTGCTAAACTTTTTAATTTCGCGAAATAATTACTTCTCGCTCAAAATCATCTTCTGAATTAGTTAAAAATAATTTTGAGTGGTTAATAAAAGTACTTAAATATAGTAGTGTGATAGTTTGCTAAGTGTGAATGTATACTATTACTTGTCTAGTCAAATGAAATCAAAATCTTTGTTTCCCACTTGACAAGTATCTATAGTATCTAGGGGATATGTCATAAATCTTATAAATTAATAATTAAGTTTACAAGAAAAAAATTCATCGAGTGAATATATTGTATCTGTGAATAGCATCTCCTTCAACTTCTTAGGACATTTCTTGTAGGATTTTTCATTTGTCAGGTCAGTTGGAATACGATTATAAATCTGGATTTCTTTGTTTTTGACCCAATATCTGCACAGGGTTAAGTTTCTCTTCTTGGTATCCAAAAGATGTAGCCCTTGAATTGTAGTTATGTTTTGTCTTCGTTTTTTTGCAACTATTCCTGTTTGTAAATGTACGAAACGGTTTCGAGTACATAAAGGCATACAAGCTTTTTAAAATGGGGCTTGCATGACTGTAACTTTTATTGCATGCATATTTCTGAATTTTTTTTATGACGAAGTTCCCCATAATACAATGCCGTAAGCTAGTAACGATTGTACCTCGGCATAGTACTAGATTCGGAGATCGTCTGTATTTAAAAGTCTCTTCGGTTGTCTTGATGAATACTTTTTTATATAAAGTCGCACATATTTTCTGCGTTGTTGATACCCAAAGAAGGTGCTCCTCCAGTTAAATAGCCAGGAGTTTTGCCTGCTTAATTCTTCTTATTTGGTGATTTTGTATTTCAAGGTCGAGGTATTAAATAGGTGAACTTAATAGAATAGTTACTACTTAATGGTACTACTTAATAGAATAGGTGAATATTATGTACTCTGTTTTATTCGTGTTGAGGTGCAAATTATTCGCGGAGAACCATTTATACAGGGATTTTAACAGTAACTTCGTCTGCTCAGTGTTCTCCTCCGAATTATTTCCCGACAAAATAAAACACGTATCATCTGTACACAAGGTGCAATACGGCACTTTCACGTAGTTTTCGAAGTCTGCGGTGTATAATAGAAATAATGTAGGCAGTTAACTCCTAGTCTTCTCTATCTAAAGTTGCCTGTCTAGTCTTATCCATCTAGTTTTTATGATTTATTATTCGTCTATTATTATTAATTTATTGTTCGTCTGGTTCTATATATTGATTTGTCTTGATCGATATGATGTTTTAGTTTCGATTCTTTATCTAATCTTATCTTTCAAATATAATTTTTAATAAAACTAATGCAACAAATATTCCACATGGATTTCTGCAAATTCTATTAAATACATATAACATTCCTTCTGTCAATGGTTGATATTTATGTATTTATTATAAGTTATTAAAATAACTACAACACTGTGCAAAAAGTAACATTCTATTTAGATTAGCATAAACCATAGGCTGTAATATATGTAGATATGGCAATCTTAAATATGATTAATCAAATAAATTGTATAAACTTGTATCTGTCTAGTTTTGTTTAGTTTCTAATATTCTATTTGATCAATTTAGTCTTGTGAGCCTGGTCTTTTCTGTCTAGTCTTTTTTGTTTAATATCATCTGCCTTGTCTTGCCTGTTTAGTCTGATCTGTCTTAGTTATCCACACTAGTCTCCTAGAGTTTTTCTTCTTAGATTTGTCTTTTTCATTTTGTAAATCTTTCTAGTCTAGTTTGTCCAGTTTTGCCCTGTCTAGTTTTCTATGTCTCAATCTGCCGAGTTTGGTTTTGGTCTTATACATTATAGTCGGAATGGTTTGCCTATTGTCTGTTGAAACTTACCTAGTCCAGTGTTGTCGCTTATTTTATATTTTAATAATTATTATATTAAATTATATTTATCTTATTTTATAGTTTGTCTAGTATCTACCTATTTTTTTCTGCCAAGTCTTTCCTCTTTACTTATATGTTTCGTGTGCGTCTCAAGGCTTATCTAGTACTCGTTTTGTTCTCTCAGTATTGACTGTCTTGTTTTGAATATCTAAATTAAATTATATAACGACAACCAAACAATTTAAACTTAAATTAAGTAATTAGAAAAGCTACATATGTGATCTATGATATATGAATGTATAGTGCAATGCAATGTATTAGTGCTACAACACTAGAGAACACAAATAAAATTAGACGTACAAAATTATACGGAAAGACTAGACAGGTAAGACTAGGTAAATAAGACTTAACAAGCAATTCTACAGAGACTAGACTTTTTTAAAAATTTTTTTCAAATATTAGAATATATTCTTATTTTTTAAATTATATAAGCTGAATTAAATATAGGGTGAAACTAAACTAATTACAGATACAATCATTCCAACTTATTACAGCGGAACACAGCTTGATTATATAAAACCTGTATATTCAACCTTTCCGAATCTCTATAATATTCTTAAGTCTTTTTAAGACTATAAAACAAAGTAATGTAAGTGTTTTCCAATTTATAATTCATAAGAGCAAAGCTGCAATGATGAGAGATAAACGACAGATAGATGAGAGATAGAAACGCGACTGCAGATGGATATTCACTTTGGGTTAAAGAGAAAGATCTGATCTTAAAAATAATTTTACTTATCTAGTATCGTGTTTTATTGTCACGTAAATGAACTGACAATGAGTCGTAGTGAATAACACAAATATCTGTTGTCTTTCAACATGAGATTTGTTTTATAGTCTTAAAAGGACATAGGAGATTCGGAAAGGTTGATTATACTTATGTATTCAAGCTGTGTTGCGCTGTAATAAGTTGGTCTATAAGCTGAAGGACCTCTGGGTCTGGCTAAAGGTCATTTGGTCAGCCTCTTTTGAGTCTTCTGAGAACTTGGTGTTGGGAATCGTATTTATTAGTAGATTTGTGTTGGATTCTATTTTGGCTTGATGCTTTTTTCGTCTTCCCCGGATTTCTTTTTTCACTGGGGTAATTCGTAAAAAAAGTCTTTCTGGATCACGTGGTTTGTGACGTATCATGGGACGTTTGCAATTGATCTTAATATTTTAGCTTGGCATCTTTCCACGATCGCAATATTCGATTTTCTGACACATCCCCAGAAGTTAATGTGCAGATAGGTTTGATGCTAGTTTTATATAAAAGTATTTTGTTGCTTAGCGTTACACTGGAGTTTGATGAGCCATCAGAGTTCTCTTTGTTTGAGATCAATCTGTTTTCTCTTAATGATAATGTGTTTCTTCCAATTGAGTTTGCTGTCTAGATGTAGTCCTAGGTACTTTACTGTCGAGCATTGAGGCATTTCTATTTTAATTAAATAAACTGTAGGACGGAGACTTTTCGTAACGTGAATGTTGCGTGGTGGGACTTGGTTTCAATGATTTTAACTTTCCGCACAGCATATACAGCACATACAGTAGAGGGCTCCATACACTGACTTGTGGAACTTGATCGGAAATGCTGCAGATACTTCATTGTTGACTCTGGTTCTGAACTGTCGGTTGTGTAGGTATGTTCTGAGTAGGTTCAAGAAAGCTGGAATTACCTTTTTTATTTTATATAATGGAGAGACTAGACTAGACATCCAAGACTAAGGAGACAAGATTAGACAGAAATTTTAATACAATTTTAGACGAGAGTAGGCAGACAAGATTAGACCAACAAGACACAAAATTATAGAGACAATACTTTATAGACAAGACTAGATTACCACTACAAATGCACAAGACTAGACATGCAAAAACTAGACAGACAGAACTAAATAGACTTGAATCGATAAATAAGACTAGACAGACATGTCTAGATAGACAAAACTAGAGAGGCAACACTAGACTAGTATATGCTATGTCTAGTAAGTGTAGTTATGAGGGTTTGTATAATATGTTATCTTCTTCCCAATGTATTGATTTGCTTATATGGCTAATAAGTTGGCGTACTTGGTTTTTCTAACAAGTTTACTTATTTGGTTTATCTAATAAACTAACTTATATGGTTTGTCCAATAAGTTTACCAATATGGTGTCTCTAATAGGTACAGATAAAAAGACAAAAAGAGCCTTTTTAAGTTTTTAATGTGTTTTTAATGTATTTAACAATTTTAATATTTTATTATCTAATGTCAATCAATATTGTATTATCTAATGTCAGTAATTTATTCCAACAACGTTACTGTTGGTAAGTTATAATTGTTTAACTTTTTCCAACACTTAACTAACTATAGTATAATCTTTATAATCCGGGGGTTGGTTAATCGGACACGTTTAGTAATCCGGCGCTCTGGGGAAATACGTGTCTTTTCTTTCCGCTGTCCCGCGTCGGATATAAACCTCACGCACAGCTGAAATAAAAGCAGAACGGACACCCTTAAACTCTGAAAACTTGATTCGAGATTCTGACTAATCTAATTCTTGTCTATAACTCTTGTCTACTCTCTCTCTTGTCTTCGGATTTTTACAAGAGCTTTGGTATTGCGCTGACAAACGATGACATAGCTTGGCTTCAAGGCGCAAGCTAGGAAAATTTTCATTCCTTTTCATTCCGGTATATCCTCTGACCCTACGTTTAGTACTTACATGGTGTTAAATTTTCGTAATCGGGTGTTTTTGACACTTTCAGGTACCCTTCTCGGTACTCTTCAGGTACTCTACTTTTATCTTCCTTGCAAATTTGTCTATGCCTATGTTTGCCATATTTGTGAGTTGTAAGTGTTTCTGCACTTCTTTCTGATATTCTTCTTTGTTGTTTTCTAAGTCTTTGCGTGTAGGGAACATCGCTCTCTCCATTAGTTTGTTCCTCTCGTTCTTGAGGTCTATACGTTGCTTTGCTCTGACAATCCTGTCTCGCTTCTTTTATCGAACCGGTTCAGGATTACAACGTCCTTCCATATTGATTTGCTATTTGAAAGAATATAGTCGATCTCATTTCTAACCGAGTTGTCCAGGCTCCTCCACGTCCATCTAGGTTGAAGTGGTTTCTCAAAGAACGTGTTTAGGCATGTCATAGGTATGTTCTGAGTACAAATTCTCTTTTTCCATAGAAATTGGCAGCATTTCTCCTCTGCTGTTCCTTACGCCGAGACCTTCATTTGTTTTCCAATTTAATGGGATTCGATGTTCTGGTTGGACCACTCACCGATTTTGGCGTTGAAATCTCCTATCACTAATGTGCAGTGTGTTTTCTCTGTTTTCCTCTTTCTATATTTTCATACATTTGCTCTACTTCTTCGTCGTCTGAGCTGCTTGTTGGAGCGTATATATTGATAATTTGCATGTAGCGCTTTTGTTCCGTCTTATCATGATATATATATATATATATATATATATATATATATATATATATATATATATATATATATATATATATATATATATATATATATATATATATATATATATATATATGACTCTGCTAGGTTGCTAAGATAGAGAAGCGTCGAATCTCATAGTGCGTATATTATATGTATCAAAATATAAGTGTTTTTGTCTGTGGTTATTTGTGGTCGAATTTTTGCCCTTTCTAGAATCCGTAGGGCAGACTTACTCAGTGTTAGATTTGGAGTTAGACTCGCTACTCACCTGAGACATTTTCGTAAAAATCGACGCGTTTATTTCAATTCATTCGGAGGTTTTGGCAAAATTAAAACCCCGCGCTTGCCCTGCGTGTTGGTGAGTTTGTTGTACAGCCGACCCTCTGGGTACAGACGCTGGTAGCAGCCGCTCATTCTGGGTCAGACGCTGCTGTAGTGGATTAACTTTCTTTCTAACCTTTTACCTTACCAGCAAGGGTGGCCCTACCAGGAGCATATGCTTCCGCTCTCAGGATCCTTAAACTATCTCTATCACTACTACAAAGTGTTAGTCACTGTGAGGGATTATAACCGGTTATTATCGGGTATTGTTATCGGGTCATTCTATTTGGAAATTTCTAGGTTATATTACACTTCAAATAAAGATCTTTAGCAGTCCTATGTTGGGTGTAGCCAGTTCATATTCCAGCAGTACATTCTTCAGCACCACTACGACCAAGGTGAAAAGGCAGATCAAGCGAGCAAAGCATTTTGTGCTGTTTATGAACCTAATATACTATCGAAAGCAACAGCAAAACGGTGGTTTCAACAATTCTATTCTGGTAATATGAACGTCGTAGTTTAGACACATGCTAGTAGGCCAATCGTCGAAAATATCGATTAAATTATGGCAATCGTCAAGAACCCTCCGAAAACTGAATATCTATCCTGAAAACTGTTTGGAATCACTTGCATAAGGCTGGTCGCAAAAATAAGCGATATATATATATATATATATATATATATATATATATATATATATATATATATATATATATATATATATTTATTTTTTTATGGTGGCTGGGAGAAGCTCTACCAGCCTGAGTGCGGAGCTCTCATCCGCTAAACCCCTAGTCCACTTGGCGATAATGTTTTTCCACCCCGGAATCATTATTATCTTCAGGGTGGATCGCCCGGAGGAGCTTTTCTCTCCCCCCTAGGTATTGAGCCTTGGGATCTTCCCGGCAGTTTTTTCTTCCGTTTCTATAATTGTTATGATATTCTTTATGAAGTTATGTATGTGCGACCATTCCTCTTCACTATTTAGCATTTTCTCTATAGTGTTTTCTATAGTCAGCTCTCCCACCTCGTTATATAACAGACTTCTTTCTGAGTTCCATCTTGAGCACCTGTAAAATGTGTGCTCTACTGTCTCCTCCACGTTACAGTGGGGCAGAGGTCATCGTTCTTAAGCTTACAACGTTTAAGATAAGCTTTGAAGCATCCGTGTCCGCTTAGGAATCGAGTGAGATGGTAGTCGACATTACCGTGCTTCCTGGTGGTCCATTTGCCTAAGTCTCTTATGAGATTCTTGGCCCAGGCTGCTTTCCCCGTCTCTTGCGTCCATTTCCTTTGCCATTTCTGGATTATATCCGTTTTGATGTCTTCTTTTCCTTTCTTTGTTTTCCTGGTTGCCATTTTTCTTTGTTCGGCCATGAGTTAGATGGGCGTGATCGATGCGATGACCATTACAGTTTCCGCTGATATTGTTCGATAGGCGCATGCTATTCTTATAGCTATCGTTCTTTGTATTGCTCCCAGCACGTTTCTGTGGATTTTGTAATTAAGGATATCGCCCCATATCTGTGCGCCATAAAGCATGATGGAGTGCGCGACGGTGCTTAGAATTTTTCTTTTGAAGACAGATGGCCCCTTAATTCTTGGTTCAGTTTTATAAGTGCATTGATGGATTTTTGGCTTTTATTGCCGCTTGCCTAACATAAAATCTAACTAACAAAAATCTAACCTAACTCATATTGTGGTCGAACCATACCCCTAGATATTTTAGGGTCGCTTTATTTTTGATTACTGTGTTTCCGGCTTTCAGTGTGATATTCTTTACCTTCCTGCCCCTTATAGTATTACCGCTTCCGTCTTGCTCTCCTCAACCTTTAATTTCAATTTCGTGATGGTATTAATAATGAGTCCAATAGCACGGTTAGTCAATGCCATCAGTTCTGTTTGCTTTTTAGCCCATGTTATTATAGCCGTACCATCCGCGAAGCAGATTATTTTAACCCCTTGGGGCATCTTAATTTGTAGGACCTCATTATAATATACATTCCACAGTAATGGTCCGAGTATTGAGCCCTGCGGAACCCCACAGGACAACATTGATTCCTCTTTGTCACCTATTATATATAATTCTTCTATTCTGTAGATAATTAGCTACTGTTTTTCTGAGGATGTTGCTTATTTTCATTATCTTTAGTGCTTCCATCAGCTCATGCCACGGGACTGAGTTAAAAGCATTCTGGATGTCGATGGTGACTAAAGTGCAGATTCTTCTGTTCTTCGGTGCATAGTTTGTGGCAGCTCTGACTGCTTTTATTACCTCTTCTGTAGCCTCTACCGTTGATCTGTCCCTCCCAAAACCGAATTGGTTATAATCTAATTTGGCCTCTATCTGCATTCTCAATCTCCCGGCAATTAGTTGCTCGTAGATCTTACCCAGAGCGTAAAGAAGGCAAATGGGTCTATATTTGGGTTCTTCTCCTCTTCTGGAGAGTTTCTTTATTAGGACGAGTCTCGCCTCTTTCCATTCTGCTGGGATATTGCCTTCACTGTATTCATGGTTTATTGCTTGTAGAAATTTATCAGGTACAGCTTTGTTGCTAATAAATCCGGGCCCGGCGCTTTATTATCTTTCGTCCTCTTTAAAGCTTCGTCAAGCTCCTCTTTCGTGAATGGATCTCCTTCCTCTGTCGCAAAGGTCTCCCAGCGGTTTGGATTGTGTCTGGGGAATAGTTCTATCGCAATTTCTTTCTGTTTGCTATATGTAAGTGTAGCTCGTTGTAATAAGTTTAATTTGTTTGTAACTATTTTATATCCTGGTCCCCATGTATCCTGCTCAACTTCCTCACATACTCTCTTCCATGCATTTTCCTTAGCTATTAGTAGCTTGTTTTTAGTATGTTCCTTTCTTCCTGGTACTTGTCGCTAAGCTCTTTTTTGTATTCGGATCAAGATTTTTCTTTATGTTTGCTCTGGTCGCTGCCCTCCTTGTTTGTATACATCTTTTTTTTTTGCTGAGTCGAGATCTTGTGACCACCAATATATTGTATTGGATCTTTTGGTTGCACATTTTTTTTGAAAGGTTTTATTCATGCTGTTTATAATAACACTCGTCAAGTTTTCTGCGCTAAGCGCTAAGCGTGTCCATCCCATTGATGTCTTTTGCAAATATTTCTTTTAGTAAGGGTATACGTCCGTTTTGGATTTTCCACCCTTTCTTCTTAGAGGTCTCCATGCCATATTGTGGTACACTTATCACGAAGTATATGTTCTGGTGTAGACTTAGATTTTCATCGTCTGCTTCCCACCAGTTTTCTACCTTGTCGCTTATCTCTATTAAACACATAGTTATGTCGATATATGAATGTGATGTTCCCCTAATAAAAGTGGGTTCATTTCCGTCATTCATTATGGTCAGGTCTAGCTCAGCCATCCACTCTATTAGCATCGTCCCCTCCCTTTCATCTTTCGCTACTCCCCATAACTTGGCCTTTGCGTTGAAATCTCCTGTGACTATAACAGAGTTGTTGTGACTTTTTATGCTCTCTCCAAGGTCTTGGAGGTACTTTTCTCGTTCCGCTAATATTATATTGGGTGACAAGTAACAGGAGTAGACGATAATATCCTCTACTTCCGCCCACACGAATCCCTTCCCCTTTTGATCCCATTTCTTTACAGCTAGTTGATGATTCATTATTTTTATGGCGGCGTCCTTATTATTGTCTGTTAGCCAGGTCCCACTAGAGGCCATATTTTTGTTTGGTTTAGAAAATACGCAGATGTAGTACTCTTTCTTTTATTGCCGCCTTATGGAGGAGACTCATAACTGCTTTACCCCTACCTATGTTGCTTTGAAGTACTTTCACCCTTCTCATTGGACTTTGTTAGTGCTTTCAATGATTTATTAGATCTTGAGAATGTTATTGTTGCTAATAGAATTGCCCCTTATTCTGAATTTGCTCGAGTTGAGTGCCGCTCGGTACGATTTGCATCTCCAAGTGCCTGCTTTGTGTCAGTCTTCTGGCATATCGGGCATTTTTCTTCATTGGGACATTCCTTGGCAATGTACCCCTCCTCTCCACAGTTAAAGCACAAGCTAGTCCTGTCTGTGCCTTGACAATCCGCTGCTCTATGCTCATGGGACCAGTACTTGTAGCATTCGATCATTTGAACTTTTTTTCCAGGGAGCAGTTTGTGTACCCCACCCTTATCGTTCCCAAGCTTAGCAGTTTGTTGGCCTCTTCTTTGCCTAACGTGACTGTTGTTGATTGTGTACCTTCCTATTCCCCTTCTTCTATTGATTTTTTTATATCCTCCGGAGCTGTTGGATCTTTTTCAGTTGTTATACTCATCGTACCATCCCTGGCTTCTTATACCCGTGACGGCTTGTCTTGACGGTTGTCCTTCAGATTGTCCTTTACACTGTTGAGCAGAGATTTGAAGTCTTCTTCGCCTTCTTGTTCAACAATTAGGGCGTATGTTTTCCTATCTGTTCTCCTTTCCGTTCTTTTCCCACTGTGGCTATTTCCGTTATCGGACCTGTTGGTATGAATCACACCTTTGTACACCCTGTTTGGAATATGCATTCGGTCATTTTCCTTTGCCACTCCACGCTGATCCAGTTAATTTTATGAATGACCACTATCTCGTCTCCTGCGGTCTCCTCTCTGATTTTGTCTAGATTTTCCCAGAGATCCTCAGGTCGTCAGTTAAGGGAAGCTTTTATTATTTTCTTGACCTTGGCCGCCTGCGTTTTGGAGCGTATTCTTGTTGTCTGCTCTATTACTTCAAAATTCCCCTCGCAAAGTGCTAGGTCGGGGAAGCGTACATCTTCTGTTTGCTTTTCTTCATTTCGGGATCATGTTGCTACCTTTTCAAAAACTACCTTTGTGTCTGCGTCTTTGTTTTCTAAAGGATTTCCCACTTTGACCGTAGTGTTTTGGAAAAGTCCTTCTTTCCAGTCTCTGTTTTCTATTTTAGAAAAGTCCTCATAGGACTTCACTTCATTCAGCGAGGTAACTTGGACGTTTGCGTTCCATGTTTCCGTCTGCACCCCTTCTTCCAGTGTGTTCGTCGTGATAGTCTGTGCTCCCATCTCCCTGGTTTCACTCTTTCTCGCGGTTAGGCTTTGTTTATATAGCCATGTCGACACCTCGTCGCTGGTCAGTTCTTTCACATTCCATCCTAGTTTTTATACTTCTTTTATTTCGCGTTTTGACATTTTGTTTGCCTCGATGTCCTGTAGTAGGATATTGAAGGTCTTCTTCATTGCATTTATTGTTTGAATTAAATTTATTGCTGTAAGGTCACCGGGTTCAGCCGACGTTGCTATTAATGGCGCCTGTGCCTTCCTTTTGAAAGCCTTCTCTCCCTGGGAGTTGCACCTACGTCTGGCCATGATCGCAAGGGTCATTTCTTTAGCTGTGTTGTCTTCTGTCAAGCGAGATATATGGATGCCACACGAATCTTTGCTGAAACGTAACGAAAACGGCCCATTTTTGAAGCGGATAGTAACTGGCAATGAAAAATGGGTCACATACGAGAATAGAAACCGAGGAAGGTCATGGTCGGGTTACAGTGAGCCGGCACAAACTATGGACAAACCCGGATTAACGGCCAAGAAGGATTTGTTGTGTGTTTGGTGCGATTGTAAGGGAATCGTTCATTATGAGCTGCTCCCATGAGGCCAAAACACTCATTCGGATTTCTTTCGTCAACAACTGACCAGATTGAAGCAGGAATTCGGCCAGAATTAGCCAATAGGAAAGGTTTGTGTTCCATTAAACGCCAGGCAAACATCTTTAACGGCGCGTCAGAAGCTCCGAGAGTTTGGGTAGGAGATTATACCGCACCAGCGGTATAGTCCATACCTGGAAGCAAGCGACTATTAGCTTTTCAAGCGTTTGAAAAATTTTCTTAGTGATACGAAATTGGCCTCGAAAGAAGCTTGTGATAATGAGTAGGTCAAGTTTTTTTTACAAATAAGGACGAGGACCGTTCTTCAACCGTGGAATTATGAAATCGCCATCAAAATGGGCAAAAATTATTGAACAAAACAGCGCATAATTGATCTAAATCGGTAAATATTATCTATTTTAATTTCATCGTTGATATTGTGCGAAAAAACACACTTCATAATACTTTCACATTTTTTGTGTCCTAGTTCTAAATCAAAAATAATAATAACATCCAACTTGGGACAGCTTAACTAACTAATTAAATCAAGGGAGGAATAAGTCGTTTGTCAATTTCAACACTAGTTATAGATATTATACATAGAATTATTTACGAAAAACCTGAAGACATTTGATATTCCATACTGCAAAGAAAACACGTTTGCTAATTTATTATTACAATTCTCATAACAAAAGTAAGAATCCTTGCATTCATTGAATGAACAATTTAGCAGTCATCGATTAATAATAATGATTTTTAAATTTCAGCTTTACATTTTAAACGAAAAAAAGCTTACAACGGTAATTTAAGCTCGATTACAAATGTCCAATGATAAATAGATTTATGACATTACTGTACATCCGCATAATATGTAGAAATAATGTTGGCTATATCTAAATAAAGATTTTCGTTAATTAGCCATATATTAAGCTCATTATAAATTTTCTGCGATGACTTTAATTACACATTACTTGAACAAAATGAGAAAAGTAAATTTATTGCCGTGCACCGTTACCACTATCCTACCAAGTAAACATTTATTTCAAATAAATGTTATTTTAAACATACCCGTTCGACTTGGCTAAAAGTTACTTATTCAATAAAGACGTAATTGGCATAGTTTATTCCTCAGTTGCGGCCCTTAATTGGTTATTTTGCAACCAATAATTACTAACTCCAGTAGCCACGATAAATATTAACTCGGTCTCTATATAATAATAATAATTGATATCAACCGAAGACTTTGCTTTGTGTATTTCGTCCGTTACATGAAATTGTAATTGAAATAGAATTTTCTTTCTGTAATTTATCGTGCATTCGATAAAGTACGCAGCGTATGCATTTTATATATTGCATGCGCATAATATTTTATGTAATTTGCATGTGTAAATATCATTACATGATAATTTATAACAAGATTTTACAGTTCTCAACATGCCCATAAGCAGGGCATAAAGAAATTGATGTTTTTCAACGTCCTTTCCTAGCGTTGTTACACTGCGACATGAATTGAAGCGGTAATAAATAAATCACTTCTTCTAATTTCTTAAGCTCGAATCGTTTTAATTGAGAAGTTTTCGTAACCGCAGGCTTTTAGAAATTGCCCTATGTGTTGAGGTTGCAACACTTTACGTTATAACTTACCGCAGTCCTTATCAAAACTGTTAATTACAAGATCACCTAAATCAAAAGCCACAATTAAATTGACAAACTAATAAGAAAGCCCCGAGCTTAATATTATTAAGAAGCGTCAAGTAGAAAGATTGACTTGTATTAATTTACTAGATAACTACGACGTGAAACGTATTAAGAAACAATCTATTTTTTAAACCAAGACTATTAATTATTTTTCTAGTAATATATATTTATATATAGAAATGTGGTTGACAGAATGGTATGCAGAAGAAAGAAAAAAAACTCCAAGCTACTACAATTTTAATAATTAATTTTTGAATCCGGAACATTGTAGAGCAAAGTTCTTCAGCTTTACGCTTTTCCTCAATTCTTTGTTTTTTTGCAGTGGAGTTTTTTTATATTGTTGGGAAATTTTCACGTGACTTGACATTTTCAAGTGAGTATGCATAACACTTGAGACTGTATTATGATGCCACACTTCTGGAGAAACGTGCTCAAGGGCTGCTTTTCTAAAAAAAGTACGCTTTTTTTGCTACCTAGTGCGGACTCAAAACACGATACAACTACACCTCGAGTTGATAAGAAATAAAAGGACGCATAATTAAAAATTAAAAAGAAAACTAAAATGTAAAACATCCTTTCAAAACAATATGTAGCTCACTTGTAGCGAATGCTTTGCAGTGACACTTTAATTTTATTTTTAATGAACCTGGAACTTACCCAAGGCTTTGACTTGTTATTTCGAAACTCATATCACCAGTACACACTAAATAAGCTATGATGTATAAAATGCAGATACAAAAATATATTTCGTAAATATTGTAACTATTGTAACTGCAAAATTTGTAATTGCAATATTGCAACAAATTATACATAGCAAATGTTTTATACACGCAGTAAAAGTTCTAAATCACATATGACTAAAAGGAAGAGAAATAAATAAAATATTTATAACAAATAAGGGACTTTAAGAAAATAATTATAAGGCCGAGGCCGCACTACGTTTTTTTCCCGCGAGCGGTAACCGCTATACCCGCGAAACCGTTCGAGAATGACACAGTACGCTATGGGAAATATCAGTCGCGGTAAGAACCCGCAAATGAGGCCGCTTCTATTAGCTTACTTGAATCACAAAATCAGGCGATTAAAAGCCGAGGCAGTTTAGCCGTAGTGCGGCCTAGGCCTAAATTAATAAAAACATAATACATCGTTTTATTCTTCCTGCTATATGACAGGGTGCGCTTGATGGAAAATTTATCTCATTTTGTTTCTGTCTTCAAACCTAATATTCACGAGTTGTTGCTTGATTTGATCCATTTATCGTTTCTTGTAAACCAGATTCTGTGATCAATTTTGTACAGTAGTGGGTAACTCTCGCAATATTTCCACGAGTTTGGGCAGGGGCACTTAGGCGACGTCTTAGGCGACTTAGTATTCCAATTAAAATTTTGAGACAAGCTATTTGATGCGGCTGGATAATCTCCAACCGGTGCGACACTCCACCACTCGTTGGAATTCCAATTATCAAAAAATAAAGTTGGCAAAAACATTAAAATCTATTTAATTTAAAACACTCGCAAATAATTTTGACATTTAATTTTATTTTCTGGTGATTTCACACAAGACTTTTCGACGTGGCCTTAAACGAGACGTGCAAGATTACAATAGGCTGCCTGAGACCGACACCTGCCGAGAGCTGTATCATCTATCTGGAATTCCCCAGCACGCATCAGACGCAAAGTGGCATCCGAAACAGAGCGGCAGAAGCAGATCGGAGATAGGCGTCACCCTCTACATGTCCAACAGCCAGAAAGGCCACGACTAAAATCAAGGAAGAGCTTTCTCTAAGATACGCAACAACTGCAGATATGCCTATAACAACGCCGCATAGAACTATGGAAAGAACAGCACCCAAACCTGCGAACCGACCCTAGAGAGGAGCTGCCACCGGGAAAACTTTTAACATACGTGACATAGAAATCACTGAACAGACTAAGTACAAGGGTGGACGCGCTGCAAATCGAACATGAGTTGATGAGGTGAGGAATGCCTGTGGATGAAGAGCTGTGTGAATGCGGAGGGCTTCATAGGGCTACAATTTGATAACAATCAACCTTGAACAAAGTCACTCTCATTCATATCCGTGTCCGAGACACCAGTGTTTACACTCAAACCCTTCCTTTCCAATAGTTGCCAGCGTCTATCGCCCGGTCATTTTCCACAATTAGGTCCCCCATCGTGCATGCCTCTCCCATGTTGGGACATCTGAAAAGGTGGCTGTTGCTCGGAAGCCAACCGCATTCACACAGCTCGTCATCCACAGGCATTCCCCATCTTATCCTGTTCGATTTTCAACGCGTCGCTCTTGTCCTTAGTCTGTTCAGTGATTTCTATGTCGCGTATGGTAAAAGTTTTCCCGGTGGCAAGTCCTCTCGCGGCTCGGTCCGCAGGTTTGGATATTGTTCTTTCCATAGTTGTTTTGGGCATATCTGCAGTTGTTGCTTATGTTGAACAAAGCAATTCCTTGATGTGAGTCGTCCTTTTTCTGGTTGTTGGTGGTGTAGAGTATAGAGGGTGCCGCCTATCTCCGATCTGTTTCTGCCGTTCTGCTTTGGATGATACTTTGCGTCTGATGCGTGCTGGGGCAATTTCAGATAGATGGTACAGCTTCTCGACAAGTGTCGGTCTCAGGCAACATGTTATAATCTTCACGTTTAAGGCCACGTCGATGTGTCTTGTGTGACCCGGGTTGTACCACACTGGTGCCGCATACTTTATAGCGGAGAAATAGAGAGCAAGAGCGGGTATACGCAGAACGTCAGGCTGCGCTCCCCATGTTGTGGCAATAAGCTTCCGGATGATATTATTCTAGCACAAACTTTGGCCTTTGTATTCTGGCATTGTTTTTGGAGAGATAATGTGCGGCCCAGTGTTACGGCCAGGTACTTTGCATTGTCGCATGTTTCCAGTTCTTTTTCTCTCGTTGCGTGCATCCTTATTTCTCAGGTGAAATGCACATACCTGGGTGTTGCTGGGGTTCGGCTTAAACTGGTTTATGTCGTAGTACTATACCATGTTCTAAGGCTGCAATTAATTTATTCTCGACTTCTTCGTAGCTTTTCGCCTGTGCGGCGATGGCTGTGTTCTCCGCACAAATGAAGCAACGTGTCTGTTGGTCGGTTGGTTGGTCATTTCTGTATACGTTGAAAAGCATAGGAGCCTTCACTTCCCTGTGGTATGACGTTCCTCTGTTCTCTCCATCGACTCCTTTTTCCCTGCAGTTTATCATATGCCGCTGACAGGTCTATAAAGGCTACACCGGTAATTTGCTTGCGCTCAAAGCCATCTTCAATATGTTGTGTTAGGTTTAGAACTTTGGCGCAGCAAGAGCTTCCCAGTCGAAACCCTGCATACTCTGGTATTATGCTTTCGACTACTTTACCAGATATGCGATTCAGTATCAATCTTTCGAAGACCTTGAAGAGATAACTTAGTAATGATACGGATCGAAAACTTTTAGGTTCAGCAGGATCCTTTCCTGGTTTCAACAGCGCGAGTACTC
Organism: Phosphuga atrata; assembly: GCA_944588485.1. NCBI lineage: Eukaryota > Metazoa > Arthropoda > Insecta > Coleoptera > Silphidae > Phosphuga > Phosphuga atrata. The sequence goes on from OX155905.1 coordinate 22,399,262, forward strand.
GAGCCTTCCTCCACGTTTTTGGGATTTGCCATTTCCTTGCGCAGCAGTTCATTGAAGAAAGTGAAAACCTTTTTTAGGTTTATATTTTCTAGTCTCCAAAGTGTGAAAATATCAAAACTAGCCGAAATTTTATAAAACTTGAAGCGAAATATATTTTATGTTAGCGTAGCAAAGGATTTTGTCTGTTGTGGGGCAGGGGGGGGGGGGGGGGGGGTTGGCAGTCGTTCAGCAGAAATAACCACGGTCATTTAATGTGTACCCTAACCTACGTAAAACTGACTGGGAGCAGTATTGGGAGAGCTGAAGTCGCATACTAGTACAATAGGGGCATCTACAACCACCTCACCTTATATCGAGGTAGCCTCTGCACTACTTCAGGAAGCTTTTGTAACCTCATATCATGTTAGTTGTCCTGAAGTGAAGTGTTACCAGCAGGAGGAAGGTAATATAGTGCAGCAAAGAAAAACCAGAGAACTCTATAATAGGGCTAAAAAGACAGGGTAGTGGTTGGAATACGCGACAGCTCTCACTGAATATAACAAGTCTATTCGACTGGCAAAAAGGGACCTGTGGAGGAAGCTATGCGAGGATGTCGAAATTAAACTAAAAATCCAATCTCTTGGGCACTATTAGAAAGTCTCAGGGAGTGCATACAACCAATCGAATAGAAACTATGGAGACTTTTGTAAGCTCATTTTCCGGGCTTCTATGTAATTGAGCCAACAAGGAACAGAACACCTTGGACAGTCATGCTGTCAGCTTGATACTGAGATGATCGAAGAAGGACTGGTAGTAGTGCCAAAAGGATCATTATAAAGGAAGGAATCGAATGGGCCATAAACTCATTTGATACATACAAGGTCGCTGGCGAAACAATGGTGCCAATACTGAGCAAATTATTCCGGTCAAGCCTAGTTATGCACGAGTTACGTTCCGACCCCCCGGAGACAGGTAGAAGTGGTATTTATTGAAATACGTGGCCGTCTAGATTACACCCAGGCGAAAGCGTTTTTCATATTGAAAACGTTAGAGAAACTAGTTAAAACGCATCTGGAGATTCCTGAGCACCTGGAAATTTATCTCTGATAAATGGACCCCTATATCCTAATACGCATGCCTATTAACAGGTATGAATCAACCCTACAGCAACTGGTGGTGAGGATAGAAAACATACTAGAAAACAAGCAAATAGCACATAGAGCCTTGCTTGACGTCGAGGGTGTATTCGAAAGCATAGTTAGTGCAGCCAGCAGCCATGCAGTTGACATCACATCAACCAAATGGATAAAATTCAAACTGCAAAGCAAAACTGTACAGTTGCAGGCGACACAATGCAAGTCTCTGTTATCAAAGGGTACCCACATGATGGGGTTTTATTCCCACTCCTCTGGGATCTAGATGTTGACAGCCTGCTTGTGTCTTGCATTAATTCCGAGCTTATGCAGAAAGCTCTGAACGAGTTAGAACGCTGGTATTAGGGGTTAATCCCATAAATCCAGTGTCTTTTACGAAAATGAGGAAATCGTTGGTCGTAAAGCTCCCAATTTTCTACAAAGAGCAATTTAAGGCAAGTGACGAGGTCAAATATCGAGATTAAAAATCAAATATCGCATAGTTCTAGATGCAAAACTGACCTGGAACAAACATCTCACACGGGAGACCAACAAATGCAAATTGGCATTGACGATGACCAGGTGAACACATGGTAAATCGTTGGGCTTAAAACCAAATATGGCACATTGGTTGTTCAAGGCGGTAGTAAGACCCATCTTCACACATGGTCCACAGTTTGAAAGAGCAATCTGAAACAAAAGCAGGCTGTAAACAAACTCTCCATCGAACAGAGACTAGCGTACTAATCACGTGATCGATAAGAACCGCACCTTCAACTGCCGTGGAAGCAATCTTAATCCTTCCTCCCATTGATATTTTCATTACAGGTGAAGCAAAGATGGGAGCGTTCAGATGCAAGTGCAACAATACAACCTTGGCAATGTCAGGGTATAACACAATAACGGGTGAAATAAAAGAACCAATCTTTAACATAGAGATTCGATGTCCCAAAGGCTTTCATACGAAATACTCTCCAAAACACAACTACAGTGGACAGAAAGAAATTACCATAAGAAAAATCAATGAGACCTATACCGGTGACCTATACAAGGTGACCACAGACGGCTCCGAAAAAGACAGTGGAACTGGCGGTTTGTGAGTCTGCGGACTGGCTCCTAGATGCTGCATAACTGGGCCACTGGAGAGACACACCACAGTCTTTCAAGCGGAAATACTTACAATCGAGACATGTGCCCGGAAAATTTATGAATGGACTACAAAAGTAGAAACATCTATATTATGACGGACAGTCAGGCTGCGATAAACGCATGTGATAGAATATAATCTAGGAGAGCTTGCGAGTGCCTTCAGAACTCAAAACGTCTTGGACAAAAAAACGGCGTTACGCTTGCATGTGTGCAAAGTCACGTAGATCTGAAGAGAAACGAACGGCGGACGCACTTACAAAAAAGGGCCCTGCTTCAGCGCTCTTGATTGCAAGGAAGAGGACGTTACCAAAAACAGAGCCCGTAAAGTAATAACAGAGGAGACCAATAAGTCACCAATTACAATGGTTCCGCACAAGTGTCCAGCAACCAGTAAGGCCAAATAATATGTATTGAGGTGGTCAAGTGGGTGTCCAGTGGAGAGGTATATAAAACAACTATATAGGCTTAACAACATATATATTAACAGAAGACCTTGTAAAAGTACGTCTTGACACTTCGAAGGGTGGGAGCAGAGAGACCTAAGTCTCGTCTGCGATCACCTGTCTCAACTCTTATCTCTTAAAATACAATACACTCTGGAGAAGGACAAACGAACAATAATAAAGGTTACAGTACACTACATTTCGTATCCCTTACAAAAAAAATACAATATACCGAATAAAATATAAACATTAAAATTATAATTGACTAAAATAAACACAGTAGAATAATAATTATAAAAATAATACATAAAACAATAAACATACACTATATGAAATATATTGAATTTGACACAGGTTATCCGCAAATCTGACAGGGGGTCTAACAATTCTACCCGAACGTGTTTTAATGTCATTAGGGTCAGGACTACTGTGGCAAGATGGACCAATTGATGATCTTGGCGGTAATGGTTGATCAACTGTGACTGCCGATCTGTAAAAATCACATGGACGTGGACCACTTGCAGTAACATCCTTATGTGATCTTAACTTAATTTGGTTATAATGAACCTTCCTTATATCTCCTCCATCGGACAACTTTATATTGGTATTTACAATACGTCATTGGACTAACTTTCAATTCTCTGACTGCCTCTAACCATTTCTCTTGAGTTTTTAAATGTCTTAGTAAAACTAACACATTAGTTCCTTCTTCAAAAACTATTGACGACCCTATAAAGGCCGGACTATATGCTCCGTTTTGCACAACCTTTTGTATGCGCAGTTCAACACCTTGCAGATAAAATGTTGCTTGTAGATAGGAAAGCTGCGCAGTTTTGAAAACTGCGCGGAGACGGTACAGTTGCAGCGATAACTGAGCTAAAGAGCATAGATATCCGTGAACTGTGCAGACAAGTGGGCGCATGTAGACGGTAGCTCCGTTTTCCGATTCGTTTTGTTCAAAAATAACCAGACTAGTACCTCCTCCATGACGATTTCACTAAAACTGTGCAAAAAATAAAGATATATCTGCACCGTGTAGACGCTCTACAAATTGCAAAGTTTTCATTCCGTCTTAAGACTACGCAGACAATAGTTTGCGCAAGACTGTGTAAAACGGAACGTCTGGCCCGCAATACAGGCCGCAGTCCCTGAACCCACATTGGGATGTGAAAAAAATGCAGTTCATTGACTTTCCTTGTGACCATGTGATGTTTTTCTGCTTAGTATTGTTAAAGGAGTAAACTTAACTAAATCTATATTAATATTATAAATATAAAAGAAGTTGTAGGAAGTGTGTCTGTCTGTTACCTTTTCACGCTTAAATGGATTTCGATAAAGTTTGGCAAGAAGACATAATAGTATCCTGGGGAACGTACCTTTTACCGAGGAGAAATATATGAAGCGAATCTAATACTTTAATACTGTTTAATTAGAGTGGTTGATATTTATAAAAACGAGAATAAGACATTAAATCTGCATAATATATTTACATTTCATTAGCTTTCTATATCGTTCGCTGAATCGGTTCAACATTTCTTAGGGGTGATCCTATCCTTTGCAGTTTCATTTTCTATATGTAGCAGAGATATATTCGAAAAATGATTTTGGAGCATAGTTGTCCTTTAGCAAGGTTTTTATGGGCCACATCGCAGAGCAACTCCTTTCGTGACCGGCGGAACTCACAGGGAGCGCTTCTTTGTATACATTTGGACATAATTTTTTTTTTGATATCAATTCTTTGTCGCTAATCGCTAATCGCTGCAGCTCAGTTTGTGAAAAGATCTGCCGGTGCTTATGCACCGTTGCTCAGGGGACGCCCGAATGTACTAATCATGCATTCTTCGAGGAGGCTCTTTCCGTGTCCCCATATCTCTTCCAACTTCGGCCAATAATGCTGAAGTTTAGACCGGTGATAATGCCGCAGAAGGTCCCATTTTAAAGATGGTTTAACCTAAGTAAGGCCAACTGGTACAGAATCCCACTGAATACAGAATATTATGAAAATTTAATCTCTGTAATTAAAAAGGCAGCTAGGCGCAGTATTCCACGCGGCTACAGAACTTGCTATATACCGGGTTTCTCAAACGAAAACAAAGGCACATACGAGGAGTACCTAGAGCACTACAGTCGGAATCCCTTCTCTCCGGAAACCAAGCTGGGCAACCAGCTGACAGACTCGATAAGTAGAAATAGACAAGAGGTATGGAAAGACAAGATAAAAAGCCTGGATATGAGACACAGCAGCAGAAAAGACTGGAATCTTATCAAACAGTTATCAGGCGACCCAAATTCTTCCAAAGGCCGGGTAAACGTCACTGCTAACGAAATTGCGCATCAACTACTCTTAAGTGGTAAGACTGCTCAGAAGGCAAAAGGGGCTCTCACCCTCAGGATTTCACAACAGCCTGATAAAACTAATATGGCTTGCTGTATCACTACAGTATTGAGAACCGCAATCACGTCCCGGAAGTCCCCTGGTAGGCCCCTGACCCAGATGATATCCTGAATTGGTTCCTGATAAACGTAGGCCTATTAGCCCTGAGCTGGCTTCTTCAATTATACAACTTCTGCTGGACCAACATCACATTACATCACTGTGGTTAAAATCTAAGGTAATAGCTGTGTATAAACCTGGGAAACCACGTGAAGATGCCAAAAGCTATCGTCCGGTGTCTCTGTTATGCTCCCCGTTTAAACTATATGAACGCCTCATAATGAACAAATTGGGACCCCAATAGAAAATTGGAATCCACATTATCCAATAGCAAGAAGGCTTCAGACCTGGGAACTCCTGTACTGGCCAGGTACTAAGCCTCACCCAACACATTAAGGATGGCTTTGAAAGAAAGGAAAAGACGGGGGCAGTCTTTATAGATTTATCAGCGGATTATGACACTATAAACCACAAAATATTACTGGATCTTTTTATTGTGACAGGAGATTACCAGCTGACTAAAGTAATAAAAACAATGCTTTCTGATAGAAGATTCTACGTAGAATTTCAAGGTACAAGAAGCGGCTGGAGGAACCAGAAGAATGTGCTCCACCAAGGTAGCGTGCTGGCGCCCATACTCGGCAACGTCTATAACAACGTTTCAACGTCTCAACGATCAACGAGCCGGCCGAGCAACAAGGAGCATCATTTATGCCGATGATGAAGCTATCACCTACCAATCAAAAAACATTGAAGAGATAGAAGAGCACCTAACAGAATCGCTCTCAGGTTTGAGCAATTATTATAGATTAAACCAGCTCGGGCCCAACCCAGTGAAGACGCAGACATCCTATTCCACCTTGATAACCGACAGGCGAAAGGGGAACTGCAAATAGAGTGGAACTCTGTCAGACTGCAACACTGCCCAAACCCAGTCGATTTGGGGGTTACATTAGACCGAATACTGACCTACAGAAAACATATTGATAAAACCAAGGCAAAAGTCAACACTATGAATGGCATCCTCCGGAAACTGACCAACGCCCGCTGGGGAGCTAACCCTAACGTCCTGCGCTCCTCAGCCGTTGCGCTGTGCTACTCCGCAGCCGAGTATGCATCCCCGTATGGGAGAGATCAACACACGCCTGTAGACTTGACCCTGTCCTGAACGACACATTCAGATTAATAACGGGATATCTAAAACCCGCCAGCCTTGGCCAACTGTAGATGCTAGCCGGGATTGCACCACGTCAAATAAGGAAGGAAACCATGTCAGAAAGAAGCAAACAACGCGACGACATCAGACATCTTTATGCAATCCATAGAGGCCCTCACCGCCTCTAAACCTGCAATCAAGGAGGGAAAACGGAAACAGCGCTTAACAGACAATGATATCCCAACCTGGAATCCTAGAGATAAACTCGCTGCAGGTTCGGGCCCAATCTGGGGTACCTGAAAAACCATCAACTGACTACGCTGCCAAATGGGAAGATGCAAGAACAACCTCCCAAAGTGGGGATATGCGAAAGAGGATGCATGTGAATGCGGAGAATCACAGACAATGGAACACCTTCTGGTGTGCCAATCCCTACAAGTTCCATGTACCCTCTGGGACCTATAGCCGTGTAACGAAAATGCTGTAATGTGTGCTGAACATTGGAGTGATATATGAGCACTTTATAAGAACATTTTCTTTTTCTTTGAACAGTTGACATTTCATGACATGTTTGATATGCATATATTTTTATATTTTGAGTAGCTTAGACACAATTAAATAAATAAATTATTTATTAAACAGTATACTTAGTCTTACTGTTTGAAACAATATTAATGAGTGAACATCAAAATTTTATGGTTTTTTAAGCTTTTAGAAAATCTAAAAATAATTTCGCTACTTTTATTCTGTTTTAAGATATCGCTATAAATCATTTAGTATTTTTTAAACCGTTGGCTTTTACACAAGTCATTCCAAGATATCGCCAATGCGACGCTCAGTACGGCACTTTCGCACATTAATTTATCTATCTCCAAAACGTATTCTTAAACCCATTCTAAAACAGAACAGTACACGTATATTTTATATGCTACAAAAATGCTACAAAAATCTAATTTTAATTTATTAATATATTAACATCTGCTAAGAAGAACAATTTATTTTCTCAAAAAATATTACATACTTTTTCCTATTCATATTTCGTATCTTTTTCGGATAAATGCAGCAATAGCTCAAAAAATCTGTTCCTCAAGTTTCGTCAATTCTTTAAGGGCTTATAAATCAGCAATTAAGCTTCATAGAAAAAAATAATGATATACGGTACTTAGGTACTAACGCCACTGCAGCTACAGATTTGAACAAAATGGATGGTTAGATTTGGTTATAACGGAGCGGATAAATCTAGACCACATATCGCGCGGTAGCGCGACCTCTCGATCCGGAATAAGAAAAAATATTAGATAAGGGTTAGATTAGGTTATATTAGAGCAGATAAATTCTGACCACATATCTCGCAGTAGCGCGACCTCACACTGCGGTGGCGTTAAGACGTAAGTACATGTGTGCTTCATGTGAACTACTCCATAGTTAAGTCCCATCCGCGCTCACAAAAAAAACTGATTTTAATTAATTTGGTGAATTGTCTTGTGATCTTTGTAAAAGCCGATAAAGTGTCTCGTGTCCGAAAATTATGGAAATTAAGAAAATAATTATTCTTCGTTTCCATTTAGGACTCACCTAATAGTTATAAATTTTTATAATCTATGAATATTCAGTAGAAAATTAAAGACAATTATTAAATATTTACGAGCAAAGTAAGCAACCGGACGTCTATTATATTCGCTTTGATCTAACAAACACGTGCACATCGATCGTTCATAATTAATAATATTATAAAAATACTGTAATAATGATAAATAATTTAGCATAAATGATTCGATATCCGCCGATTTAAATTACCACGAACAATTCTACTTTCTATTCGCTCCACGTTAATATCCACAGATATATTAAAACCTCTTAATTGATCATTAAACAGAATTTATAATTCACTCAAACGTTTCGAAACGAGTCGTCGCGTCGGTGGTATTCAATTAAAACAAAATAAAATGTCTTTTAATTGAACTTTTTGTGATATTTATATTAGAAATAAATATTTTAATTTATCAGTAATTCATATTTGTGCTGTTTTTTTTTCTTTTCTTTTAGATAAATTTTATAATGGCATTAACATGGTGGATGTATTGTAGGTTTATAAAATATGTGCATTGTCACATCAGATTATAAAGCCATAAAATTTATACGGAGTGAAACGTTGATAGAACCATTAATTATCGTATATTGTTCAGCAAATTGTGTCCGGGAAAATATGTTATTAAGAAATAAATTCCAGATAGAAAGTGATGTAATTCATAAATCTACGAATGAGTTTGGTAATTTTTTTTAAGGTACGCGCCCGTAAAACTAACTGTAAAAAACAATGTGCTCACGATTAATGAACGTACACACACGCATAAAGCGAATGAAATTGAGAGAAAAATGGCGCCCACACAATAAACATATACGCGTTTGAGGTCAAAAGTCACTCGTAAGTCTATGGGACTATTAGTTATAAATTTCGTTTCACAATATCTTAGATGCGAACTGAGATTAGAATTTCAAATTTATCTAAATTATTTCAAAAAAGCGTTTCATTTCTCCCTGACGCGGCGCCGTAATTGTAGGCGTGTGAATAGTACTAAATGAGTAATACCTTATTTTACATTCGTCCCATTAATTTCCATTCACTATCTATTATTTCCCTGCAATATATTAAACGTGTTACTGTCTTTGCTTTCGAATCAAAACTTCAATCTAAACTTTAGATTATCTTGGACTCTAGATTGTCGTTTATATCTACTTGTCCGGTTTCATAAATTTATTTATCTACTAAACTTTTAAGACGTTAAATGTGGTAATAAATATCGGATAATTTATTTTCCTCTCTCATTTTATTACAAATATTCTGTTTCGAACAAGGTTTGTCCTTTTTTTATGTAATATATTCCTTAGGAAAAGTACATTATAAAAGTAGTTACAATAAATCTATTAACTTAATTTTATATTTAAAACTTTTTATAATATTTAATAAATATCGTATGCATGTAAATATTTGGATTTTTTGAGTTTGAAGATTTTATAACTAGTTATAAAATCGTATGCATATTTCTATATGTTAATTAACATTGTTATAACTGTAACTATAAATTAATTATCACTATTTATTATTATCATATTAGGCTATTCGAGACCACATTAGGCAACAATTATATGTTTCTGGAAGCCTTCCTTGCAGCCCAAAATCTTTGCATTCTTTCCTTTTTGGTTCGTCATGAAATCCCTTAAACTTGTCTATCATTGACCTAAACTTTGTTCGGTTTGAGATGTCTTCCGAATTCAGTCCAACCTGTTTGAGATCCTTTCTCACCTCCTTGAACCATTTGGCAGACACTTTAGGTCTACTGTCAAGTATTTTAAAAGTCCTTTTTGTTTGCCTATTTTCGTTCATTCTAAATAAATGCCCATAGAATTTGAGTCCCGGGAAGTTCTTCTCTTTCTCTTAACCTATACTGCCCATCTACGATATTTGGCCCATTATTTTACGAAGGATCTTCCTTTCAAATTCCTCAGCTTCTCTGAGTTCTGATTTCCCTGTCATTTGGAGGCATTCACTAGCATACACGCATTCCGTTTTAATCAACGTATTGTAGTGTCTTAGTTTAGCTCCCTTCGAAATGACTTTCTTGTATAAAGCAAAAGCCGCTACCATCTTCCCCCGTCTGACGTTGGTAGCTTCTCTTTCAGTGGTTTTCAACTGCACGAATTCACCCAGGTACTTAAAGCTGACATTTTTTTGTCATCTTGCTGTGCTCGGTCTACAGGTGACGGCGGGCTTTTTTAGTGTTTGTCACATAGAACGTTTTTTCAAAGGAAATCTGTATTCCTGCTTTTTCTGCTTGATTGGTTAGTATATTCAGATGTTCTATAGTTCTGTCAAAATTTCTAGAAAGGAGCGCGAGGTCATCGGCAAAAGCAAGGCAGTTGATCTTGATGCCATTCTTTGATCCTCCAATGTATACTTGATAATGTAATCATAGAAAGAACTGGACAGGTTCTTTCTCCCATTCCCGGATAATCTTCTCCAACATACAGTTGAATAGAACTGGTGACAGTCCATCACCTCGCCTGATTCCTCTTTTAATGTCAAAGTCTTTGGAGGTCTCTCCCATGTACTTTGCTTTGGAATGTGTTCCTGTTAGCGTCAGCTTAATAATTTCTCTAGTTTTGGCGTCGACGCCAAATTCCACAAATGTGTTAAACAGCACTTTCCTGACAATAGAATCATAAGTTTTCATAAGACTCATAGGTCTACAAAAACTACTACTAGCTCTTTTGAAATATAATGACCTAGTATTCGCATCAGGCTGCAGATTTTTTCAACACGTGATCTTCTTTTCCTAAATCCAGCTTGATATTCACCAAGTTGGTTACCTACTTGCTCCATAAGTTTCTTCCGTAGTGCTTTAGATAGTGCCTTATATACTACAGGAGCTATGGAAATACACGGTAGTTTTTAGGATCCGTTCTATCATCGTTTTTGTGTAAGGAGTGGATGATAGCATTTTTCGAATCTAGCTTCAGTTTCCCATATCCTTTCCATTTTTTGCTTTAAAATTGGGATTTTGATTTCTCCACCACATTTTAGCATCTCTGCTGTGACGGAGTCTTCCCCTGCTGCTTTTTGTCCTTTAGGTCTGTGATTATTTCACGAACATCTTCTTCTGGTGGGATTAAATTTTCATTCTGTTGCTTTGAGTCTTCTCTTGGCCATTTATTTTTTGGTTCTTCGCAATTCAATAATTTCTCGAAATATGTGGCTAATATCAATTCACAATCAGTCACAATTTTCATTCCTATTTGTAACCAGTTTTCCACCTTCCTTTCGAAATCCCATGCTGGACGGCTAATATCCATTTATTTGCTTTTTAAAGGTCCTGTAGTAGGTTCTAGTGTTGTTGCTCTTATATTCCGGGTCAATTTCCTGAATTTCTTCTGTTACTTGTTTCCCTTTTGGCTTGTCGGAGGACATTAGCTGTCTGTTTGCGCACCTCTTTGTATGTCTCAAATTTCTCTTCAGTTTTGTCTGCATACCACGCTTCATACGCTGGGGCTCTACTATCGACTGCTACATCACAGTCTGTGGTCCACCATCGGTGTGTGCTAGTTGGTTGCAATGGTGTCACATCCTTGGCTGTATTCGCCATCTTCTCACGGATATCCACGCAAGTCTCCACTTTCTTTTCTGGTTTTGAAAGTCCTTTCTACTTTCTTGAAGTTTTTCATTGTTTACCTCGTTCGACACATTTCCAGAGAGACGTTTCTTGAACGGCAAAGGTTTGAATTAATATTATTTATTAATAGATTTTTGAAAATTTTTGCCTGTTTACCCGAAGGGAAATAAAGTGCTAAAACTGTTTTTCGAGTTTATTTTGCTGTAACATTTCAACAAAAAAAAAGTTTTTCGCTGTGTTAAGTAAAAGGTGTTGCAAGTTTTTCTTCCAGAATAATTAAAGAAGAAACCGTTCAAAAGTTATTGTATCCACAAATAATAAGAAAATGCATAGATAAGGCTACCATCGTTATGTTAATGGCATAATACAGAAATGTTCCTAAAACTTTTGTTTGGTTAGGTTAGTTAGGTTAGGTTTACATGACCAAACAAGACCAGCAAGACCAGACAAGACCAGACAAGACCAGACAAGACTAGACAAGACCAGACAAGACTAGACAAGACCAGACAAGACCAGACAAGACCAGACAAGACCAGACAAGACCAGAAAAGACCAAACAAGACCCAGACAAGACCAGACAAGACCAGACAAAATCAAACAAGACCAGACGAGACCAGACAAACCATACAGAACCAAAGATGGCTAGACAGAATCTCGTCTTTTTGAAAATACAGTATAATCTCTGCAATTCGGCCGTTGGTTAATCGGAAGACACGTCCAGTAATCCAGCGGTCTGGAGACCGCTCGCGCTCTTCCCTCCCACCACTCTTTCTGATAATTTGGCGGTTGTCTGGTCCCATATGTATCTCATTATCGATATTATACTGTATTTAGAATTTATTGAATAATTCTGAATAATATAATCTAGCAATAAGCAAATTTGATAATACCAATTTATTACAGCGGAACACAGCTTGAATATATAAATATATTCAACGTTTGCGAATCTCTATAATATTCTTAAGTCTTTTTTACAATATATATTAAATCTCATGTTGAAATACAACAGACAACTCAAGATAATAAAAAGACATATCTGTTGTCTTTCAATATGAGATTTGTTTTATAGTCTTAAAAAGACGTAAGAATTTAGAAAGTTTGAATATATTTATATATTCATGCTGTTTTCCGCTGTAATAAGTTGGTATGATTGTATCTGTAATTAGTTTAGTTTCACCCTATATTCAACCAAACTAGATAGATAACAGCAGACAATACCTTACTAGAGCACGACCAGAATATGGCCATAATCATAAACTATCTGTTTTTAATTAGCTGTTTGTTTTATATTATTGGTATTGAAACTATCCATTGGGAAAATTTTATTGAAAATTTCGCAACAGAAATTTATTTTTTAGTCTTATTATGCGTTTCAAATAATTGCAGCGTTACAAATTATTTATGAAACACTTTCTTTTTATTTAGTGCTGAAACTACGTTTTGTTTCAAATTTGCTCTAGACACAACTTAATTTATGCAAGGCATTCAATATTTCATTGTTGTTTTGACGAATTGATTCTCTGTTTTAAAACATTGATTGTTAAACTGTTAGTAGACAGGTTTCTCTACAAGAATCAAAATTTCAAAGTCGGATGGAAATTTGATTCAGTTTTGAAAATTGCATTTGCATATTAGAAAATCAAATGAGTTTACCAAATTATGCTCTCTACATCTCTAACTTCGCTAATATCTCTCTCTCTCTATTATATTTATTTATTGTTAAACTTCTTTGCTTCTTTCCTTTAAGGTTCAATTCTTCTTTAAGGTTCAATTTTTAAAACTTTTTTTGTTGCGGATCAACAATTTGCAAAGGAAGCAAATTTGTAGTCGCTTCAAATTTCTTTTATTGAAAGAGTATTTGGATAAAATTCAATAATAATAATAATAAAAATAGTCTTTATTTGTTAGTACAATTATGTATAATTATGTATGTACCTATATGAATTAATTTATAATATTAGTAATAGTAGTATTCGCCTCTGAGGCATAGGCCTCTCCGAAACCTTTCCAAACATCTCTATTTCGCGCCTCTCGCAACCACATCTCTGGTTGTAGATGTCTCTCCACCTTTTGCTTGGTTTTTCTTTTCCTGTGCCTTGGTATCCATTTTGTTAAATGTTTTGTCCACTTGTTATTACTCATCCTACAAATGAGTCGTGCCTATTGCCACCTAAGTAATCTTGTTCTTTTCCTTGCGTCTATTATTTTTGTTTTTTCCTGATGTTTATGTTTTTAATCTTATCTGCTAGTTTCAGACCAAGCATTCTTCTTTCCATCATGCGTTGACAGATAGCAATTCTTTCTTCATCTACCTTTCGCAGTGACTACGACTAAACCTAACATATGGTTGCCATATGTTAGGCCTAGCAATATCACTAGTTCATAGAGTTTTTTCTTGATACTTATATTCATATCGTTATTTTTCATTATTTCCCTCATTCATCATATTTTCCCTTATGGTTTCTTCCAGGCCACAGTTAACCTTCTTGCTCTCTCTCTTCCTGTATTATTTACCAATGATACTAGCTGTACTAATTTTTTTTTCGATATTTTGCCACTCTGGACCACGCTTAATAACAACAATAGTTTGTTTACAATGTTTGTTAAAATATTATTTATTCGATCCAGTTACTTTCTTCCTTTTCTCCCAATACGTTTTCATCATTTCGCTTTGTCTTTTGTTTCTTTCGAGGTCCCGTTTCGTTCCGCTCGTCTTTGTCTCTCTTGCCGGAAATCGCCGTAGGTTCTTATCTTCTCTCTTATTGTGTTTCTCTCGTTGATGTCCTCTTCCGTTAATCCCATTAATGCTAGGTCTTTTTCTACATCCGTGATCCATTTCCCTTGGTCTCTTAGGATTTTCGGGACCAACATGATTCTTTTGAGGAGCCTCTCATTACTCATTCATATTATATTCTTATGGCAGTTGATAGTCGTTCTGTTTGTTTACTGCTATATAGATCCTCGCTGCTTCTGAGCCTCCAAGACTCATCCACTTTTAGTGGCCCTAGAATTTCCTTAGAATTCTTCTTTCTCGGTTTTCTAGTTTTTCTATCCAGCCTACTTGATCTGGCGTAAAACATTCTGCGGAATATAGTACTTCTGATTCAAGCACTGCATTTAGATGTCTTATCTTCGCGTTTATGGAGATTGATTTCTTGCTATAAAAACCTCTGCATAAAAAGTATGATCTATTTAACTTTGAGACCCTATTGTCCTATGCTTCTTTGTCGTTTCCATTTGGTGTTATTATTTTTCCAAAATATTAAATTTTCTGGACACCCAATTTCGCCGTACCTAGTTTCAATATTTTTCTGAGCCGAATTTTTTTCTGTAGTGAAATACTTTGTCTTTTCAAAAGATATGTGTAGGCCAATTGTCTTCGCGATTTCTATGAGAATTTCAATTTTCGCCATAGCTTCCTCCGCCGAGTTTGTGAATATTACTATATCGTCTGAAAGGCCAAGCAGTCTATCGTAATGGGTTTGCCTGTGTATTTATCTTTATACCTTGGAAGTTTTTTACTCCTGCCTTCATTATCCATTTTCCTATGACCTTTTCCAGAGCACAGTTAAACAACAATTATGAAATCCCGTCTCCTTGCCTGACTCCCGCTTTAATTTTGGTTAGTCTCGATAGCAGTCCCTTAAATTTCACCTTGGAATATGTGTCGGTAATAGTTACTTCAATTAGTTTATATGTTTTGTTGTCCAATCCCATATCCTTTAGTACCTTGAATGCGTTTCTGTCAATGGAGTCGTAAGCTTTTTGAAAATCTACGAATATTTTTATCAATTTTTTTCCGATTGATGTGTAGTGTTTTGGTATCATTTCGAAAGACATTATTTATTTGTTCTATGCATGACCTTACTTTTCTGAAGCCTCCTTGATACTCTCCGGTTTGGCCATTTAGTTGCTCCCCGACCTTTTTAATGTTGTCTTGAATAATATCATGTACACTACCGGTAGCAGAGAGATAGTTATTAACGTTTTTTTTGTCCCCTTTCTTATGTATCGGTTGTATTACTGTTTCTTTCCACTCTCTTTGGATCCCTTCTTTATCCAAAATCTTCTTTATCATACTACAAATGTTTTCTACCATCCTCGGGTTGAATGTTTTTAGCATTTCCGCTGTGATGAGTTTTCAAATATAACCAAATATTAACCCAATAAGAAATAAATTTGTTACATCAAACATATTTTTCTTATTAAACAGAAACAAATTACTGTGGTCGTAGATAAAGTATAGTACATAACTCGAGTTGTAAGGCAAGTACTCGCAAGTACTCGCGAAATTACGCACGACCCGCGTAGCGACCGCTCGTACCGAATATGCTTCTTACAACTCTCGCTACGTAATATACCATTGTGTGGCGTGTTGCACTGTATGGGTATGAAACCTGGACTATAGGGCCCAAGAGAGAAGACGTCTGGAAGCCCTAGAAATGTGGTGTTATAGGAGGATGCTAAAAATTGGCTGTGTGACAAATGAAGAAGTGTTAAGGAGATCCGAGGGAAAAAGTTGTCTGTGGAGCAGCATTGCAAAGAGACGAATGCAACTTATTGGCCATACACAGCGACATGATTGCTTGTTGAACACAATTATCGAAGGACACCTTGATGGCAAGAACAGCATAGGGAGACATTGACCAACTAATTCGAGATGCTGGATGCACAACATATCAAGAAATGAAGCGGAAGGTTAAAGACAGAGCAAAGTAGAGAATTGATGCAAACCAATCTTCGGATTGAAAACCATTGATGATGATTAGGGCTCGGATAAATATGCATTAAAAATTACAAAATATGTACATATAATATGGACCAAAAAATCTAAAATATGGAAAAAATATGGAGTTAAAAATAACAATAACTTTAAAGTATAGTTTAATGAAAACACAGTTTAATGTGAAAAATAACTAAGTACAATTTTATTCGCCTTCAGTTACATTAACATTGAAATTATTGCAGTACATACTTCATCAAATTTTCAAAATTAAAACTCTTTCTGTTTGGTGGAAATAATGCTTTGTACTGGCTGAATGATCTTTCAACATCACAGAATGTCACTGGTGCATAGTTAAATTAGCACAATTCTGCATGTAAGAGGTGCACGTCTAAGATGTCTTCTGCCCAGCATGCTGCTAATTTTGAGACTAAAATACTAGCAGGCTCGTCTTCTAATTCATAAATAATTGATTTCATTAAAATGTTGAGTGTACTATTCAACTGCTATCAGCCATGTACCCCAACGTGTCAGCACTGGCTCCGGCGGCAAAGCAGGGTCGGGATACATCTCTTTAAATTTGCAGATCCTGCTTGGTGCTTTCAAAAAAATTTTCTTCACATTTGATACTAAACTATCTGATACCTAACCTAACCTAACCTTTTTAAACTGGGACCTTATGTATTAGGATAATCTATTTATACCATGTGCTATGCACGTTACATGGATCATTTTGGGATTTAAAACTTTAAGAGCATCTACTGCTTTAACCATATTAGGAGCAGCATTAGGAGCAGGAGCTGATGATTTGTGGTTGCATTTAGGAAGTTCTTCATACGCCAATAAAAAGGATTTGCTGGATCTGTCTTCCAATAGACAGAATGAAACAAACAATACCGTAGCAAGCGCGATATCAAAGTGGCCCAAACGCCATTTTTTTTGTATTTTTTGTGCTTTTCCGTCGTAAAATAATAAAAATATGGATGATTTTCATTTTTTTTTTTTTTAAAACATGGACAATAAAGATTACATTTTCTCGTTCCAAATATCATAATTTTTGTGGAAAACTAAATAAAGACCGAAAACGATATGAATTAAAAATATGTATTTACATATTAATCCGGGCCCTAATGATGATAAACGATAAGCATTCTTAATAAATTCTTAAAATAATATGGCTTGGATTTTTGCGCACAATAAATAGATGTTTTTTTACAAAAAATAGTTGCAAAAATACAAAATTCGGTTTATTCATACAAGAAGAGATTACTTCATCCAAAAAAAGGTTACTTCGTCCAAAATAAAAGGCTTGGATTTTTTGCGTACAATAAATAGATGCTTTTTTACAAATAATATCTGGAAAAATACAAAATTCGGTTTATTCATACAAAAAACGATTACTTCATCCAAAAAAGGTTACTTCGTCCAAAATAAAATATAAACGCCCAATGATCGATTGAATCTTACAAATAATAATGGTTTAGTACAATAACTAGACAGATTATATATAGATAGATTTGTACAAAATAAAATCAATTCACCCAAAAAAAGGTTTAACTGTACAAAAAAGGTTGGTCCATCCAAAATTTGATTGCTCTTTACAAACAATTTTTTTATACAAAATACAATTATATCTTCACAATAAACGCATTTTACAAACATGGACTTGATTCCTTCAAATTTTATTTCTAACTAATGCGGCGTGTAACGAAAGAGAGAGCGCAAACACATCAGTTTTACGACCAGAAGCACTGTATGCCATGGAGTGTCTTTCCTTGAAACGAAGAGCTCCGGTAGACAAATTGGAAATCAGAGAGAGGAGAATCATCAGGAAGATCCTAGGCATTCCCTGTAAAGGAAGATGGGGAATTCCGAAGACGACATAACTCTGAGCTCTACGAACATATTGAGAGGCTCTCTGACTGTGCAAGGAAAAGAAGGGTAGCTTTCTATGGCCACGTTGCAAGATTGACTCTAAACCGACTAACCAACAGTCTGTTCACCTTCTGGTAAAACAAGAAGGTTCGTACCACTTGGTTGGCAGAAACCGAGAAGGATATTAAAGAAGTGGGAATAACAGATCTCCAAAACAGACAGTCTTTTGTGAGATGCATCCTGAAGGAAGTCCGTGGATTTCAGGAAAAACACTGAAGAAAGTCCGTGGATTACAGGAAAAACCCCGAAGGAAAGGTACCCCCTGGACAGAAGAGGGAAAGAAGCTACACCGGCAGAAGATGCGTCAATACTGCGCAAAGATCAAAGCCCAATACTTGAACAAGCGTGGTCCAAAGTAGGGCTATTGGAAACAAGAAGAAGAAGATAGATGCACTATATATAAGAAGCACTATATATACTATATATAAGCAGATAGAATAATGCAATTTATTTCCGATCTAATCCACTCATCAATAAGGTGAACAGTTTTTTCCTTTCAGTATTTTTATGCATATAATAAAAGTGGTTCTTTGTTGTTATTGAAGTCTGCAATTATTAGTTTGATTTCATTTATATCCAATGGTTTAGAGTCAACTCCCGTTTTGGTTGTTATCCAGCTTGTTGAGAAACCTTCATCTGCTTCGCAGTTGAGGATTTCCTTGAATTATTTTGCTAATAGTTCACAATTTTCTATATTGTTAACTGCTATTTTGCTGTCTGGTTTCCGAAATCATATGTCCGGTGTCTGCTATTTTTGGATTGAGTCCCTAAATGTGCTGTAATTGTCTCTGGTTTTGTTTTCTTCTATCCTCTCTCTTGTGTCTTTATCAAAATTAATTTTGTTTCTTCTAATTATTTTAGCCGTGTTTTTCCTGATTTCTCGGAAATTTCCATAGTCGGTCTCTAGCTTCGTTTTTTGACATTTCCTCAGTGTGCATCTTTCCAAAGTTTGGCCCTTTGTTCTATTGCATTATCTTACTTATATTTATATAAGTTCCACTACCGATGTCTCTTCATCTTTTTGCGGTGTGCCACCTCCTTTGCTCTTTCAGTAATTGTGTTCCTTATGTTTTCCCAGTTTATTGTTTCTACATTAGTCATTTTCTGATATTATTTATTCCCTGATGGCTTCTAAAAGTTCGTTGTCCTCTCTGAAAGTTCTGTTAGGATTTCTTTCTGTTTTGTGCTTGTATAGAAATACTTTAGTTTTTATTTTGGTTAGGTAGTGGTCCGAATCTATGTTTGTCGACCTTATGACTTTAACATTTTGTATTTATCTTGTTTGCGATTTTGATATTGCAACATTATCTATTTGGAACTCCCTATTTTGTAGCTGTCCTAAATATATATATATATATATATATATATATATATATATATATATATATATATATATATATATATATATATATTACTTTAAATATTATATTTTTTCATTTGATATTGTAATATCTCGAGGTATTCAATTTTTTTAAATCTTAGTTTTCGATTTATTCATTAACAATCCCACTTTTTGGCTTTCGATGGCAGTTCGATCACCATACTCTCCAATTTGGTGGCGCTTTCTGCGAAGACCACAATGTCGTCCGCGAAACCTTCGTTTTCCAATCTAGACGTTTGAAAATCGATTCGACCACCTGTAAAAACAATTTCGGAGAGAGAGAGTATCTGCTTGCCTTACTCCTTTTTGTAAGGGGAATTCTGCACCTTCACTCACTTTGGTGTGACATTTTGTATATATACTCTTAATTAAATTAACATATTTCTGGTTGACACCTTGTTGTTTTAGTCCTGTATATATGTAAATTTCAAAAATACTGAAGTGTTAATATTTAAAAAAGAACAAATTTGCTGAATCTAAGAAAAATCCATTTATTGTAAGACTTTTTTAACAAATATGCAAGACGGTTAATTTCTCAAAAAATAAAAAAATTGTAACAAAGTTTTTAGTTACAGTTTATAAATAATAATCTCAAAAAATTGCCAATAAAGCTAATTTGTAGTCTCCTCAGATTTCATTTATTGCAAGACTATTTGGACCAATATTAAAGTTCAAAAACGTTGAATTCTCTAAAAAGTTCAAGTTTTCAAAATATGAAATAAATTTTGCCCGGGGATGTATTACACATTAATTTCAATGATTTTAAAATTCACTAAAATTAATAAAAAATATAGTATAGGAGCTAATATATTAACCCTATATAAGTTTATACTATGTTTGTCACAGCCTTTGGTAATATAATTATAACTTTCAAAATATAATTTAACAACAATAGTTTTCCTCTTCCAATATCTTCCATGTGAACTTTATTAGATATTATTATTGTTTCTTCTAATCATTAATGTACATAAATAATTATCTAACTAAGTTTTTTTGTTTAAACAAATATATTATTGATTGTTTTTTAATGCATTTCATTCTAAATGTAGCCTTAATACCTAAAATAGCTTAGATGTTAACTGCCACTTAATTACGCAATTAATGTATTAAAATATTCCTTCGATTGCCATTTACAAAATAATCAAATTTGCGGATATGCAAATATTCAACTGAATGCACTCTCACAATCAATTTAATACTAACTTTATAGTTTTTCCCTTGATTATTGACATTTTATTGCCACTTAATGTATCTAGCATAAATTCTATTTAAAGTCTTTCGTTAATTGAGACAGGCGTTGTTATAAAAAAGGTCATTATTATCGATTTTTACGTTCGCTGTAATTGAATTTCCAATGGAATAAACTCATTTTCTATTTTAAAACGGCACTATTTTTCTTGCGCATTAATTTTCTATTGGAAATAATTTGCATGTGTGTCTTATTTCCGCATAATATGAATTAATGTCTTCAGGGGGTCTCATGACGTTCAACACGAGAAGCCTTTCTGTGTATGCAAACACATGCATGTATTCATTTCGCAATGTTATTATAAGCAAAGTATATCATTTTTAGTATTCTATGTATATCTGCCGGGTAATATATTATTACTGATAATGTAAGGAATAACAGATATAAATGATGTTTAGAGAAGGAAAGCTAAGTATACTTTAAGCCTGCTACTGTTATTTGTCTCTATTTTAAAGACGACTTGTTTTATACGTCTATTTCATAATTCGTATTATTTTATGCTACGAAAATATGTTTGTGATAATTTTTGGTTTTCTATTAAATTAAAAATAACGTGAGATTTATTTGATTTCGCCTACACCTTTGTTCGCGTGGCTATAGCCTGTGGTTTATAAGTATTAAATTAAGATTGAAAAATTTGTGATTGAAAGTTTTGAATCCTTAAAACATTGTTTTATTGGTAAATAATTAAATGTTGTGTTCAATTGTAATTGTGTTGAATATTTTTGTTTAGTAGAATATTATTGCAAACATATTTTCGAAGGATAAGATAATACGAATTATATACTATACACGCACACACACCAATTTTTCGAATTAAGTTTATAACTAAATTGTCTAAAATTTCTACATAAAAATAACTATCTTAACTACTTTAATAGTGAACATTTTATTTTGTGCAAATGTTACATAATGAACAATTTATTAAAATGTAAATAAATTACTTTTTAAAATAACAAATTTTATTTTAATTTTAATATAATGTTAATACTTTCAAGAATTATAAATTTCATAATTTATTAAAACCTGTAATTTAAAAATTTATACCAATTAGGTATAAATTTTATTACAAACAATGAAAAAAAACACATTTTGCAACGTAATGTAGTTTTGTATTACACTTTATAATTTTTTATAAATACAAGCCAACTTACCATAAACAGATTGTTTTAATCTGAAAACAAGTTTATCTAAATTGCAGATGGGACTGTGCGAATTTATAGACATTGATCTTGCCGGGATACAATTGCGTTTATTGGTCAATTAATCACCAAATGGGGGAAACCTAATTCAATTTGATTTAGTTGAGTAGATTGACTTGCCGCTGCATCATACTGCACTAGATTGATAACACCCATTGTAATGCATTACTACCGCGTATTATAACAGATTGGCTAAATAGACTCCTATCATAACATCATCTCAAATATCATTCCAAAATTAAAGATGATAAACACAATATTTAACAAAGAAATTACATTCAAATTTTGATAACAATTACTAAATGGAAGAATATTAATTAGATCACGACAGTCTTAGTCCTTAACCACCTGCCATACGTCTCAGGTGAGAAAATTACTGCTACTTTGGGTCTGAGAGACATACGTCAGGTGGTTGGTGTTAAATTAAACTATTACACAATTATTACACAAATTTCAAACAGAAACAATTCCTTTAAACAGTAATTCGGGAGTTAATTATTATTTCAAACTTATCATGTTTTATATCAAACAGGAAGTTCTTATTTATATACCATACTAATAAAGAAATTATGTTTAATTTGTACTAATAATTCCTATTTAATTTTATTAAAATATTTAAATGGAATTAGTGTAGTTTATTTTCGCGCAATAAATATACTAATCATCCGTTGTTAAAATGCTCCATTTCCAGTAATTATGCTTAAAGAGGAGCATAAATCTTGGCAGCATTTTACTCAATTCCGCTGACTAATTACAACGATATAAGGCAGGAAATTAAAATTTCTCGATAATAACATTAATAAGAACTAACAAATTTAAATTCTTCGATGAATCGCTCAAGATAAGTCCAAGACATTAATTATTTACTGCACAAAGAGACCACTGTAATCTTGAAATGAATGTTTAGTTTCGAAGGAAATACTAAATAGTCTTTTTAATCTTCTTGTGGCGCTCTTGAAAAAGCTAGTAACTATAAACTTGTTCATTAAGTTTTGTTATGCTCTGTTTTATTATTTCTTGTTTGTAAAGGCTAATTAAAAGACAAATGTTTATAAATTATACAGACAAGACTAAACACAAAAGAACAGACAGCCAAGACTAAACAGACAAGCCTAGACAAACAAGACTAGACAGAAAAGACAATACAGACAAGACTAGAGAGACAAGACTGGACAGACAAGTCTAGACAGGGGAGATTAGACAGCCGAAACTAGACTGACAAGACACAGACAAGAGTAGACACACAAGACTATACAGACAAGACTAGAGAGACAAGACTGGACAGACAACTCTAGAGAGACAAGACTAGACAGATAAAGCTAGACAGACAAGAGTAGACATACAAGACTAGACAGACACGACTAGATGGACAAGACTAGACAAACAAGACTAGACAGACAAGACTAGACAGATAAGACTATACAGACAAGACTAGACAGACAAGACTAAACAGGCAAGACTACAAGAGAGTCCACCTCTGGTCCTCAATACTAGCATTCGTCGGTCTCGCTCTTCCCAATTCTTTTTAGGTATGTGTTGAAGACACCATGGCCCGTCATTGCCTGGGTTAAGTGGTAGTCTAGATCACCCCACTTTCTATTACTCCACCTAGTGTGGACTACTTTGCCAAGCGTTCAATATATTCTCTCTGGCTGTCGCTTTTGATTTCCTCGCACTCGGGTGGATAGAGAGTCTTGGACGCGTAACTTTATAGGTGGTATGCCTGCTATGGCACGTACGGCCATGGTGGAGGCGGTCCTGTAGGCCGCTGCAACACATATTGCCACCTTTCTATTTACGATCACCAGCATTCCCTCATATGTGTTGTGTCGTAGTACTTGCCTCCATATAGGAGCCCCGTATAGGAGTATTGAAGAGACTACGTGAACAAAAATTATATCGATCCTCGTTCTCTGCCCTCCAATATTTGGCATGATTTTTGCCAAAGCCATCAGGGTAACATTATCCTTCTGCCATATACTCTTAATATGTGTTCTCAGTCTGTATCAATGTGTATCCCTATATATTTACGGCATTTAACACTCTGATGTTCCTTCTAATTCTGTTGTTAGATTGCGCAACTTGTATCTCCCAGCCAGGAGGACACTCTCAATTTTTTTAAGGGCTAGCTTGATACCCGTTTGCTTCCATGTCAGGCCAATTTTGTTTATGGCATCTCTTATACGTTCCTACAGGATCCAAATGCTCGAGCTGAAACCACTACTGCAAGATCGTCGTATTAATCTAACACCCTTTCCTGTATCCGTTCTCAGTATTTTGTCATAAAAGACTAGCCACAGTCTCGGACCCAGGACGGATCCCTACGGCACCACACAAGTCCTTCTGCGTATTCAATCTGTTTTGATGTACTTATTAGATAAGTATGATTGTATAATTTTGTGGAGGTATCGCTATATCGTAGTGCGCATATGATATATTCCCAGGGAGCAGAGTTGGAGGCATTTTCATTGCACAGAACTTTCTATTTTTAGCCTTTTTCTTGATTTCTCCATTGCTTTGCCCAATAAATCGATAGTGGACTTACGTGCCATAAATCCAAATTCAGACATAAGGAATCATTTTCTGTTCTAGTTTTAGCTCTAGTCTGTTATTTTATAATATTTCTAGCAGATTTCCTATGGTATCCAATAATTGTTCTGAACGCAGCCGGGGCTAGGGGATCTTTTTGGGGCTTCCGAAGTACCAATCTAGCGATCTTCCATATATCCGGGAAGGTACCTTGTTTAAGGCATCGATTTAAATATCTCTTCTTCTTCTTCTTAGCGTTGTCCCGCTGGTGCCGGGTTCGCTTTCTTGGCCAATGACCGCTATTTTGCACGGTTTTGTGCGTAATTTGGTTTTAAACCATTTACCGGTACAAGCGAGGTTGTCATGATTTAGTTGCGACAAAGAACTACCGACTGTCCTGTCGCCGCAGCCTGATGTCAAGTGCAATTTATACCTATATGCCAGGTGATACTTAGGCCGCCCCTGACATGAAGATTAGATGCCTTGCGTAGCCGCTTCACTGGAGTACAGACGCTACAGATTTGCCTCTCCCATCATCCGTGCCGTACTCAAGCTCACCTTCTCCGCCAAAGATGCTGTTGAGGTCTTTGCGATCCTATGCCATTGGCCAACTAGTGGCTCTTTCCCCTTTAGGGGCAGTGTTCCACACCAAGGGCAAGGGTGTGCCGTTTCTTTTACCCGCTCATCCGCTTTCCTAGGTGGCAGTTGATAAAAGGTGATTTCCTTATACCGGGAGATAATCGGTCCCTTCATTCGTTAGCGGTCTGTATAAAATATATACAGCCAGTACATCTCTACCGCGGGGAGGTGAATGTCAGGAGTTTACCATCATTGAAAACAGGGACCAAAAGGCAATTCCCAGTTTCTCATGATCTTTACAGAGCGCTTTAATTATCTCTGGTCGGTTAAATCCGGTCCACTTGATTTCCCAGGTCTGAGTCTAGCAGCCGCTATTATAATTTTTGCTGGTTCAAAGAGCATTATATACTTTTATCGTTATTTCTGGCCTCTCTAAAACTGGATGGTTCGGACAAAGCTTATCCACCGGCTTCAGACTCTCTGTCCAGGTCGTTTAAGGTATCATATTCAATTTATTTGGGACAATCTTGTAAGCTTTTCCCCGGATATCGTTCTTTAGTTCATCACATAGTTCTTTCCAAGATTCTTTCTTTTTTTTACTGACGACCAGTTTCAGTTCGTAACGGGCCTTACGGTATACATCATGAGTCCTCTCTCTCTCTCTGTATGGGGTTACCTGCTGTTTTATTTACTCTAACTAGTAATCTTTGACTGCGTATGCATATATTTCTTTTTTCCGCAATAGTAGGTGTCCAGTATGCCGGCGGCCGCCGTTGATTAGGCTTGTGATTTCCGAGGAAAGAAGGTTTCACACTTCCTCCTATGTATTCTATTAGAATATGCGGTTCAATTCCATTTTCCTCTTCGTGCTGCGAGAACATCTTCCCACATCCCTCGATAAATTTGGCCCAACCCTCTGGAGCAATTCGCCATCCCTTGGCTTGCATTGCTGTGTTCGGCATTTCATAGAGGTACATATTAAATCATTTTCAAAAGTGATCGCTCATATTTTCTGAATTTTTTACTACGTGCCATTCTCTTATCCATCTGCAGATGCCCGCTGATGCCACAGTAATATCAATTACCGAACTGCCGTTTTTATTGGTAAAAGTAGACTTGTGTTCTATATTTAAGGCCACAAGATCATTTAATGCCAATCATTCCTACGAGATTCTGCCCATATTATTAACTACTCTCAAGCCAAATATGGTTGCTTTTTCATTCTTGTCTTCTCCGATAACAATTTTTTTCCCATCCCTCTTACATGTCTCTCAAGATAATTTTGTAATTCTTCAAAGTCATCAAGAGTCCTGTTTGGGGAAAAGTAGCAGGAACAGCCTGCTATCCCGGGAAGTTTCACACACACAAAGCCATTGCTACTAATGTATTTTATTACTGAAATTTCTTTCTTTACGTAGATAAAAGCGTCACTGTTGTCATGGTATTAATCATTTAGCCTATTTTTGTAAACTTCCTGTCCAATAACAATGTCTATTCTCTCTATGCTGATTGCCTGCTTTAGCATATCATATTTAGTTGTAGGAATTTAATCATGACGTAAGAATTATGAATTTCTCGCGGCCCTATTAGCCAGCTGTATAGCTCTTTTAAAGCCTTCGCATTTGCCACTTCCCCAGACAGACAAGACTAGACAGCCAAGACTAGAGCGACAAGAATAGACAGACAAGACTGGACGGACAATACTAGACAGAAAAGACTAGACAGACAAGGCTAGAAGGACGAAACTATACAAACAAGACTAGATAGAAAAGACTAGAAAAAGAAGACTAAACAGACAAGGCTAGATAGACAAGAACAGACAGAACTAGACAGATAGGAGTAGACAGACAAAACTAGACAGACAAGACTAGACAGAAAAGACTAGACAGAAAAGACTAGACAGACAAGACTAGAGAGACAAGACTAGACAGACAAGACTAGACAGACAAGACTAGACAAACAAGACTAGACAGACAAGACTAGGCAGACAAGACGTCTAGTCTTGTCTGCCTAGTCTTGTCAGACTACTAGACAGAGAAGACGTCTAGACAGAGAAGACTAGACAGACAAGGCTAAACAGAAAAGACTAGGCAGAAAACTCTCTACAGAGAAGACTAAACAAAGAAGGCTAGATAGAGAAGTCAAAATAGAGACAGGGCTAGAGGGACAAGGTTAGCCCGACAAGGCTATATAGACAAGGCTAGACAGGCAAACCTAGAGTAGGCATATCCCTGTAGAAAGAAGGCTGCACAGATAGGAGTAGCCAGACAT
The DNA here is from genome assembly GCA_944588485.1 of Phosphuga atrata. Classification (NCBI taxonomy): domain Eukaryota; kingdom Metazoa; phylum Arthropoda; class Insecta; order Coleoptera; family Silphidae; genus Phosphuga; species Phosphuga atrata. The sequence continues at coordinate 22,426,593 of OX155905.1, forward strand.
AGACTTAATATATCCCGGAAACGGACAAAACTAGGACAACTTCCTGCATATCGTTGCAAAGCTTGAAATATTTTCAAAACAGAAGTGTAAACCGGAAGTCGCTGCGATTTCCGCTTTAAAAACTATACTGAATTTTCCAGAAAACTATTGTAGTTTCAATAAAATAAATTTCAGTTTTTCGGGGAAAGATACCGTCGCTAGCAGGAAAAGATGAAATAAAACTCAATCACTATTTATTTCTAATTTGATGTTCGAATCCAAATTTGCAAACCGGAAGCTGCTGTGGTTATTAGTTTTCGAGTTATCTTAACCGGAAGTTGTTGAAGTTTGAAAAGCTTAATTTCAAGTTCGACTCTTTATATCAGGGAAACGGACACAGCTAGGACAACTTCCGGTGCATTTCCGCAAAACCTGAAATGTTCGTGAAACAAAATTGTAAACCGATTTCCGCTTTAAAAAATATCGTGAATTAAACAGAAAAACTTTTTTAATTTCAATAAAACAAATTTTAATTTTTCGGAGGATTATATAGTTGCTCACAGGAAAAGAGGAAATAAACCCCAAACACTGTTTATGCCTATTAATCTGTCCGAATCCAAATTTTCAAACCGCAAGTTGGCACGGTTATTAATTTTCGAATTGTCTTAAACGGAAGTTGTTGAAAAAAGCTTAATTTTAAGTTTGACATGCCATATACCGGAAACGGACACAGCTAGGATAACTTGTGGTACATCGTTGTAAAGCTTGAGATGTGCTTGAAACAGAAATGTAAACCGAAAGTAGTGGTGATTTCCGCTTTAAAAAATATCCTGAATTTTCCAGAGAAACTTTTGAAGTTTCCATAAAAAAAATTTTTTCGGAGGAAGATACCGTCACTCACAGGAAAACAGGAAATAAACCTGAATCACTAATTCCTATTTACCTGTCTAAATTTAAGTTTGCAAACCGGAAGTTGGTACGGTTGTTTGTGTTCGAGTTGTCTTAACCGGAAACAGTTGAAGTACCTAATTTTAAGTTTGACTTGCTATCTACCGCAAACCGACACAACTAGGACAACTTCCGGTACATCGTTTCAATGCTTGAAATGTTCTTGAAACAATGAAATGTAAACCGGAAGTCGGTTAAATTATAGTTAAACCGATTTCCGCTTTAAAAAATGTTCTGAATTTTCCAGGGATTTTTTCAATTTTTCAGAGCAAGATACCGTCGCTCAGAGGAAAACAGAAAATAAACCCCAAACACTGCTAATTTATATTTTCCTGTTTTCCTGGGAGTTGCTACGGTTATTAGTTTTCGAGTTGTCAACCGGAAATTGTGGAATCTTGTAAAACTGAATTTCAAGTTTGACTTGCTATATCACGGAAACAGAAAAAGCTAGGACATCTTTCGGTGCATGCTAGCCAGACATAGACTGGACGGACAATTCTAGACAGGCAAAGCTAAACAGGTAAAGTTGGACAGACAAGGCTAGTGTGACAATACCACTCTGACAAGAGTGGACAGAAAAGACTAGACAGATATGAGTAGATAGTCAATTCTAGATAAACAGGACTAGAGATACAAGACTTTTTTTAAAGTGGTTCGGGGGAAGCTCTCACTAAATGGAATACCCCACTAATAGGGGGTATTCCACCTTGGCTTTGTATGTAGTTTGCGCCACCCCGGTATCGCATATTTTGCATTAATTCAGGGTGGGCAGCCCCGGACGGTTAGTGAAAACCGCCCTAGTTGTTGCCTCCCCGATCAGGATTCGAAACCGGGTCTCCCGCATTGAAAGGCGGGTATGTTGTCAACTACACCACTGAGAAGGACAAAGATACAAGATTAGACAGACAAGACTAGACTTTTAGGACAAGACTAGACCTTCATGAGAAGGCTAGACCTTGATGAGAAGACTAGACCTTCATGACAAGACTAGACTTTTATGACAAGACAGACAAGGTTAGACAAACAAGACTTGACGAGCAAGACTAAACAAACAATATTAGACATACAAAACTGGACAGACAATACTTGACAGAAAATACTGCGCAGACAATACTAGACAGACGGGACTAGGCACACCAAACTTGACAGACAGGATTATGCAAACAAGACTTTGTAGATAGGATTAGACAGGTAAGGCTAGACAGGCAAGACTAGATAGACAGGACTAGACATATAGAACTAGACTGTCAGGGCTTGAGAAGCAAGATGCAATCCTGTATATCTATTAGTATTCGCCTAAGCCTGACAACCTCTTCTCATCTGTTTATTATCCTTAGAATATTCAAATTTGTTCAATTATGTAAATATTAATATTATTTATGCGATTCTATTGAAAAAATGCGGATATGTTTACATAATTCCATCTAGTGTTCAATTAAACAAATCAATCTGGGATAAAATCGTGACCGAATCGTTAAAAGTGAACAATTATTATAACTTATTATTAATTACTTAATTATTATGTTACACTTATATATACATAAAACGTTAACATATAGGATAATTAGTCTGTTACACCATAGCCGACTCCGCCGTAATTAATAACCAGATTATTGAATAATTACTGAATTACTTCGTTTATAAAAGTAAGAGGAAATAAATGCGGATAAAATGCAATTACAAGTCTCGGTGTGTGTTTGATAATGTGAGATATTTATTAAAATCCTGAGGTAAATGTTTCATTGTATTGAAATCCATTATTCAACACACGTAATCGTAATATAAATAATAGATTATAAGTCTCGATTGATTTGGTTATGTATAATAAAAGGGAAAAAACATATTCTTCGTTTATCCCCGCGGCACGGGGATTATAACGGTTCAGTTACTTGTATATATTAAAATACTTATTTGATTATGTTTCATGTATCACGTCAAGATTCCATATTTATTTTAACTTAATATATAATTTAAATATTATAGAAAGATAATTTAAAAAAGGAATTTTTGAGATGATTTGAATTATGATTAATTTAATATTTCTTCGGTTCTGCACCCATAGCATATCTGCGTGTAGACAAAAACACGCTAATCTATTAATTATATAAATGATGATCTTTGGAGCAACTTGTTTGTGAAAGGTTGCTGCATACCAAACTTCGGCCTTAATACGAATTTGACGATTTGTAGTTTCAACAAATGAAATTTGAGTAAAGGTGAACCAGAAAATGTAATGGATATTTGTTTGAACGTTTGGGATTACTGTAGGAAGCAACGAGATATTTTCTTGATGTAAATTATTCGAGACTAATTTGTTATCCCACATGTTTTGAATGGATGTTTGTTTTACTGGTATTGGTAAATATTCGAAAAATAAATATGTTATCGAAACTTTCTTGTGTAGCTGAATAACGACGTAGCATTCGACTTGAATTAAGTTCCGAAAGATTGATGGAATCAAAAAATTACTTGTTTAAATTAATTTAGAAAATGTTTAGTCTTGTCCGCAAAATCTTGTTTGTCTAATCTTGTCTATCTAGTATTGCCTCTACAGTCTTTCCAATTAAGTTTTGTTACTCTATTCTTCCACATACATTTTGTTTTGTCTATCTAGTGCTGCTTATCTATCTATTCACTTCTCTATCTAGTCTTCCCCGAGTTGTATTTCCAGTCTTGCCTGACTTTTTGAACTTTTTCTTTATAATTGCTTGTCTGATCTTGTCGTCGAGTCTTTCCATTAGTCATATTTGGCTATCTACTCTGGATAGAGAGAACTTTCACCTTTAGTTATGTCTGACTAACCTGCCTCTTCATTATTGTTTATCGACGTAGTACGTAGTCGACGTAGTCTTGTCTGTCTAGTCCAGGGGTCGGCAAAGTGTGGCTCGCGAGCCACATGAAGGCTCTACAGAATAATAATGAAACATCAAAAAAAAAGAGACAGAACTGTCAATATTCGGAAGTCTTACGACCGCCGCCGCTAAGTTCATAACTCACAGTCACAGCGCGGATCTTGGTTGTTTCTTTTAGTAATTGTGTCTCGGAGTCAAGTCAGTGCATAGTTGAAAATTGTGTTTTTTTTGGACATAATTCTCAAAATTTCTCTCAAAATGGCTTCGGAGAAAAAAAAGAGAAAGCAAAAAAACATCCGATCGAGATCGTGAATCCCAAAGTCAATGGACTGAATCGTTTACGTTTGTATCTAATGCAGCTGGTCTTCCAACTTGCCTTATTTGCCATGAGAAGCAAACAAACAACAAAACGGCTTATGGCGAGAGTCATTTTGTTGTCGAGAGACGCATAATCATGCCGCATTTGCAAAGAATTATTATCCCTTGGTTGATGTTAGAAAGAAGAACATTTAAGAACAGAAAAATTTAAAAATAAAGTTTGTCTTTTAACTGTTGAATACAGTCTGCAAGTAATGCTAACTTGGCAAACTTTGTGGTGAGTCACGAAATCGTCAAAAGCGGAAAACCTTGTTGCTTACACACTTTTTCACAATTTTAACAATAATGCAGATATTATGAATAAAATCAGAAGCTTACCATTGTCTGCCAAAACAGCAAACAGATAGGACAAAAAAATCGTTAAATGTATGCCAACAACATGTTGAGGACGTTAACTTAGCATCAGCCACATCAATAGCGGTCGATGAGTCTTGTGACTTAGAGGATACTGCGCAAACTGTCTTCTTTGCTCGCTATATTTCATCAGATGGCCCCAAAGAAGAGATCAGAGACTCCTGAGATCATTACCACTCAATGGTTAAACACGAGGAGAAGTTGTTGAAAATGCAGTAACCAAATGTCTGTAGAAAAATCACACCCCACTTACTAAAATTGTGTCAATTTCAATTGATGGAGATGAAAGTATGGTGGATAATAGAAAAGGATTGGTCGCAATTTTTAAAGAAAATTGATCATGACGTGTTTTCTATTCATTGCATAATTCACCAGGAAGTAGTTTGCACACAAACATTTCTAGAAGATTTTGGTAAAGTTATGGATTTGGTCAAGGGCGCCAATAATATTATTGCAAAGGCGCTTAATCATCGCCAATTATTATTAAAATGGGATTAAAAACCCAGTTTGAAATCAATTTAAATAAAAAAATGGCTCTTAAGTTTATAGAGTTTTCCGACCCCTGGTCTAGTCATAATTGACCATTTAAATTTTTGTCTGACTAATCTTATCGCTTTCCTATTGTTTGTCTGCGCTTATCAACGTAGTCTTGTATGTCTATCTACATTTAGCTATCTAGACTTGCCAAAGAGAACTTAAGTCTTTAGGTATGTCTCACCAATCCTTCATCTTATTTATTGTTTGCCTGCACTTGTCGACGTAGTCTTGTCTGTCTCGTCACATTTGGCTGCCTAGTCTAGCCGGAGAATCGATTGCCACTAGTCATCTGAGAATAAAACATCCAAACCTTAAAATCAGCTTGGAAAAGGCCAAGGAGGTAGTAGACGAACTTTTCCCCATCCACGTAGAACCTAGGTGGGAGCAACTGCTAGTAAATCCGATTACTGAATTTTTTCCATGGAAGAACTTATTAGGGACAGTATGCGTATTCGAAGTGGCAAAGCCCCTAGTCCAGACGGTCTGCCATCAGAAGCCATTAAACTTGCTGTCAAAAGATGTCCTGAATATATACTAAATGTCATGAACAACATTTTGGCGGATGGAAACAACATCTGGAAGAGGGATAGGCTAGTCCTACTTATAAAAAGGCACAAGCCCATAGACAACCCATCGTCCTATTGACCATTGTGAATGCTCGATGTTGCAGGGAAATTGCTGGAACAGTTACTGCTACATAGGATAAAGATTGAGCCCAGTCAAGGGAAAAACCTCTCAAAAAAAAACAGAATGGAATCAGGGAAGGCAGGATTATTCGAATCCTGGTGCATAAAGCCTCAGCTGGTACGAGAGCGACAAGAAAGATTAGTATGCTCAATATTTTAGACGTCAAAAATGCTTTCAATGCAGCAGCATGGGAAGATATTATGAATGAGGCTAGTGAGAGAGCCTTCCCACCATACCTGTTGAGACTACTGCGTAGTTATCCACATGATGGATTACCGACCTGTGGATAAACCGACAGTGCGGCGCATACGGTCTTCGAATGTGAAAGGTGGATTCCGGATTATCCCCAATGTTATTTATCCTACACTCTGAAAAGATATTCTAGAAAGCTCTCGGTGAAGAACAAGCTGTAGTCATGAGATATGCGGATGACACATTCATTATAGCCTAAACTCTCGAAGACCTACAGAGATTAACAAATAAAGTAAACGTTGCCGGTCTGCAATACGGTCTCAAGATGAACCTGAAAAGAAAAACAAAAGACATGATAATATCGGAAGCCCCAAGGAAGTATGAAGCCCTATACATCGATAACACTCGGATAGAAAAAACATTTAAATACTAACATCTTGACACATGGATAACGGAAAATATAAACCAGACACGTGAAACAAAATCGAGAACTGAATTGGCCAGAAACACATTTCTGGAAATGCGAACGTTCTTTTATGATATACAAACTAAAATAGATCTGCGTACAAAAATGTTGAGAGGGTAGGGTACGTCTTCTCGATTCTACTCTATGGAGTGAAGGCATGGACATTGAAGCAAGCTGGAATAAAGAAGCTAATTCCAAGAGAAGAGTCCTTCAAACTATGGTGCTATAGACGTATGTTAAAGATATCCTGGAAAGATAGAGTGACGAGAATAAGAGTGATGGAACGTATGAATAAACAGCCAGAAGTCATATCGACAATTGCAAGAAGAAAGCTACAGTACCTGGGTCACACAACATGAGGCAAAAAGTTCGATCTGCTGCAATAGCTCTTTTCATAGTTGAATTTTTTTGTGCGCATGCGTCAATTTCTGCCATGTTCGGGCACTTTTTTGACATATAACCAGTGAAAAAAAATGTGCCCGAAAGTTTAAAATTCCCGCTATCTAAACATTGCGGACGCACATGCTAAACTAACCGTAAAAAGGTCTTTTGATATTGCAGAGAAAGATATTAGGCAGACGTAACATCGGTAGGCGCAGAATCTCATGACTGCCTAATCTGAGGAAATGGTATCACAAAACATCCAATGATAGTACATTGGATGTTTTGTGTGCTGCTTCCGAGCTGCAACATCTACAACATCCAAGATCAAAATGGAGTTGATGATTGCAGACCTCCTGAAAATGGATACCAATTAAGGAAGAAGAGCTCGTATCGAGATAAACTTGTATGTAATCTTGCCTGAGAGAACTAGCATCTTTAGTATTGTCTGACTAATCTTGTCTCTTTATTATTGATTGCCTGCTCCTTTCGACGTAGTCTTGTCTGTCTAGTCATATATGGCTATCTAATCTTACCAAAAAGAACTTGCATTTTAAGTCTATTTGAATAATCTTGTCTCTTTATTGTTGTTTGCCTTTTTTAGACGTTGTCTTGTCTGCCTAGTCATATTTGACTATCTAGTCTTGCCAAAGAGAACTTGCATCTTTAGTAATGTCTGACTAATGTTGCCTCTTTATTATTGCTGGTCTGCGCTTGTCGACGTGGTCTTGCCTCTCTAGTCATATTTGGCTGTCTAGTCTTGCCAGAGAGCAATTGAATCTTTAGTTTTATGACCCATATATTTATCTCTAGTCATATATGGCCCATATATTTATTTATTTATTTACAGGAATTGGCCAACTAAGGACCGCGTTACTTCTAATAAAACCTAACCTAACCGTGTTAATTCTATTTCCTATTTTGGTTTTTCTTCTATCTCTTCCCTAAGGCTGTTCTTCTTCTTGTAACTTCTTCTTGTATGTTCAGCTGTAAGTTTTCTGTTGGTGTTAGTTTTTGGAGCCTCCTGAAAAACCTCAAATTATTTTATTGACTTTCTGTACTTATCCCTGTTCATTGAGTCAATTTTTGTAAGTTTAAGTTCTGTGAGGTCTTTCTTTGTTCCTTCCAACCAAGAGTTGGGTGTTTTCCTTTTGTTGACTTATGTTGAAGATTTATTTCGTTAATCTGCCATCATCGATTCTCACAAGATGACCGTAGAACATCAGCCTTTTCTTTTCCATTTCTGTTGTGACCTGTTTAATAAATTGGTAGATCTTTTCATTGTTTATCTTTACCCATTTTTCGCGAATTTTTTGTGTCCACCAAGAATCTTTCTCAGAATTACTCTTTCCTTCTTCTCGAGATCCTCTACTAGTCCTTTGTTCTTGAGGGAGATTGTTTGTGCTGCACATTGTACTTCTGTTCTTGTAACTGTGCTCTAGTGTAATTACTTTGCGGGCACAAATTTAGCTATTCGAAATTTGACAGCTTATTTTTCTATTCCAGTGTCCGTTCTTTAGTGACAAACTAAAATAGATTTGCGTACAAGGATACTAAGAGGGTACGTCTCTCGATTCTACTCTATGGAGTGTAGGCATGGACATTGAAGCAAGCTGAAATAAAGGAGCTAAGAGTCCTTCGAACTATGGTGCTATTACAGTGTCCGTTATTGTTTCTCCCAAATATTTAAAGTGTTTGACCCTATCGATGCATACAATATTCGTGTGTAGTTCCTTGATTTCTTTAAATTTGTTACGCATGAATTTAGTTTTTTCTTGTAATATCTGTAAGCCCAATTAAGCTGCATGCTTTGCTAAGATTTCTGTTTGTTTAACTGCATCTCCTATATTCATGAACAAGAGAACAATATCATCTGCAGAAGCTGGTGCATGTATCATTAGTCTTTTAACTGATGACCTCCAGAAAAGTTCCCTTCAGTATTTGTGTGTGTATTCTTCAAGTGTCTCCCTCGTTATCTTTTCTAGAGTGTTGTTGAATAGGATTAGGGAGAGTCCGTTACCCTGTCTCAGACCTGTCTGAACTTTGAAAGGTTTAGAAATCTCGCCTCAAAATTTCACTTTGGACTTCACTTTGGTATCTGTCAATATTTGCTTCAAAATCTCTGGTTTTTCTATCACTGACTTTCTATGTCTATTGAGTCATAAGCCTTTGTGAAATCAATATAAGTTGTAACATGTGGTTGGGCAGCACGTGTTTTGATTATGTTTTTCATATTGATAATTTGCTCCGAACAGCTCCTGCCTTTTCTAAATCCAGCGTATTTAACAGTATTTTTAAAAGGACCTTGTATGGTACGGTTGTAGGACCTTGTAACAGATAAGAAGAAAAGTCTCCTGTGATTGTTTACGTCGGATCTGTCACTTTTTTTGTGGAGCGGATGTATATAAGTTCCAATCTTCTGGAATCTTCTCGGTACGCCAAATTTCCTTAATAATAGTACTGAGGTGTAGTGAAACTTTTTCCTCGCCTAGTTTCAAAAGTTCAGCTGTGATTCCATCTTCACCAGGAGATTTGTTGCTCTCAAGGGATTTTATCGCTTGCTGTACCTCATCTTCTGTGGATATGATTCTGCAGGAATTTCGTCTGGGGTTTTGACTTCTGGTTTCTCTGGGGGCGATTTACAGTTGAAAAGGTCTTCGAAATTTTATGCTAAAATGTTGCAGTTTTCTTGGTCATCTGTACCCATTTTCCCAGATTTGTCACAAAAATTTAAACTAGGTGTTTCATACCCTTTCAGGTGTCTTTTGAAGGATTGGTAATAGAATGGCTCATATATTATTAGATATATCAAATAATAATAAAAAGTTTTATCAAATGCAATTATGTAATTTAATAATTGATTTGAAATAACAATAATACTATTGCTATAATTGCCAAAACCCAAAAATAATTAACTCTAATTAACTTTAGGAAAAATATAAATTTTACATTTTAAAAAGGTACTTAATAGTTTCTCACATTTAAACCTGTCCAATTAATCATCTCAATTCGGTTATTAAAATTATTAAAATTCGGTTATTCGGTTATTTTATGTTATTTTTATTGGCCCTACAATTAAATACTGAATACCATTGTAATATTAAGCACAGAGCCATCTGCGCCTGTTAAATATTAAGATCGGTTTCGTTTTGCACTGGCGCGTGTGCGTTTCGACAGCAACCGACGATTTCGCGTCGAAAGGCGAGGAGCAAAGTTCGCATTATAAGAGGAAACTGCTGCTAATTAAATTTATAATTAAGAACGATACATTCCAGTAATGAGTCGTGTTAAATTACGGATTAGAACGACAATTACGCCGGTTTATTTTAATTAATCCCGAACATTTGCAGGACTAACGAAAGGGTGCAATTAGAATTAATTCCGGAAGGCGATTATTCTTCCAAATAAAATAGGTTTTGAATTAAAAAAAAAATGTGAATGAAATGTCGTATCTACTTGTAATATGTTAACGAATACTAACTTTATCATACATATTCGAATTTATAGAAATTAGGTCTTATTAGAAAACATAAACCACTCAAAACCAAACACGACCAAGCAACGTCAGAGAAGACAAGAACTAGACAAGGCCAGACTATAATAGACAAGACATGACAAGACGATGCTGTCTTACTATGCTTGCTCAATGAGAACATTTAAATGGTACATCAAATTATGGATTCATTTACTTGAAACTTTGCTTTAAATACTTGGAGTTTGCCTTTAAGATTTTGAGTTTGAACCAGTATGTAGGTAAAATGGATTGTGATTCGAGATTTTGAATGTAACGCAAAATGTGTGTAAAGTGATAGCAAATATAAACATTATTCGAGAAATTGTTTGGTTTTGGTGACATATAAATATATTCGATTCTGTATTAAATTTTTTTGATTTTTACAGCTCTTTATGTAATTTTCTTGCTGTTCTATTTCTCTACAAATTTAAAATATTAATAGCTGTTTAATGACATATTGCATAATATTGCATTATATTGCAATATAATATTGCATGACATAATGACATATTGGATTAAGCAATCCTTATAGCAATTCTAAGTAATTCTAAATGAATATATAAAATTAATGTAATTGTTCCTAATCTATCGCTTTGCAGTTTTGAAAAATTCATGAAAATGTACCAGAATCCCAAACAATTTTCTTGAAAACAGATTTCTTAAATTATGAAAATTGAATCCGCAATCCCCACGACTTCTTTCAATACGTAAAATATTAATCCGAACTACCGTTGCTATATGTCTCCTGCAGTCAAAGTTATAAATACTCCGAACATATTTATAGCTTTTATGTTGCTATTGCATTAACGGAATGTGTTGGTGTTTTCAAAAAAAAAGTCCAATTATACGCATTCACCATAAGCATATACAGACAGGAATATTTTATTAATAATAGTTTAGCCTTAAATCAAATTAATATTTCTCATTAATCAATTGTATTCTATGCAGGGTAATAACTAATCTCTGATTACTAGTTTATTTGCATAAGTTATTACTAGAAAATATAAATATTCGAACTTGTTTTTATGAGATGTTGATTTTCTGCTTTTGTGCTGTGCTTGTCTGATGTTAAGCCGGGGTTTGTAAACTTTACCGAAATATATTTGAAAATGTATTCCAAAGTTAAAGAAATAAGCATTTCACATATTTGTTGAAGCGTGAAATGAGAAATGTTAAAATGAAATTTGGATTCTTAATAAATGAAGAAACGACAAGATTTATTGAAAGTTGTTAGTGAAATATTTTGGACTAAACATGAGCTTTATGAACATAAGTTTGTAATGAAAATGGACACAAATGATGAAAAAAAGGCATAATTTTGTCATCATTATGTCTATTTTCATTACAAACAGAAAAAAAGGTGTACCTTTAAATCAAATTTTATTTCCAACATTTTACAAAAGAAAATAAAACAATATTTTATTGTAAATATATATTTGATGTTTTTTTTTCGTTTGCCGTTCGTGCCTGGTTTTAAATAAACACGACGAGAATGTTACCCAATTCCAAAACAATTTTACTTTTTATAGGTCCATAAAACTATTCGCTAATAAAATAAACTGTTTCAATTTATCTACGAAACATCTGTCCTATATATATTATATTGTGTTGCATCAATTATAAAATTTTGATAATTGATTTTTATGTGAGCACACGTCGTTTCCGATCTCGTAAACTCGCTTATTTGGTAAGTTGTTAGAAAACGGAAAGTAGGCGAAGTTTATAAAAACTTTTATTCAAATAAATTTGGTTAAAACATTTAAATTTTATAGGTGTTGTGTTGTTTTTGGGGAATAACATGAGATTTTTCCTTATTTAATGGGTTCTAATATTAATGCATTTTATTGCATCGTAAAAATCTTATTTGGTCAAATGAAATTTACTTTTTTTAATATTTTTTTCCTTAATTTTACATAATTTTTTATTGAAGGAAATTGATACGAATATAAATTTAGGTACCGTTTTACATAAGTTCTACATAAATTTAACGAGGTGTAAATTAATCTTATTTCAAACCAAGTAGAACTAGTTTTCTTTTAGCAGTATGGCTTGTATCAAACGAAAAACTGAGGGCAAAAAGGCAAGAAGCCTTGCGAAATATTAAACCCTGATTTTGTTTCATACTTTTCTTGTACCAAAAATATCTCGACACCTCTTAGTGTACAATTGTATATCTTGATACACCACTATCTAAGATGAGGTCGATTTCTTACACTTTTTTGGTTCTAATCTATAAACGTGGATCCAGAGTGAACGTGAATCCGTATGTAGTCTTGGTCTATATGCCGCTTCGCGGTGGGCAACCTAATCTAACCTGGGTTAAACCAACGGTCCTTGCCACATTATCCTATATTGGATCGAGAGATCGCGTTACCGCGCGTATGTGCTCTATATCTCTTGATTTATATGCCGCTTCGCGGTGGCCAACCTATTATAACCTGGGTTAAACCAACGGTCCTTGCCACATTGCCACCTATATTGAATCGAGAGTTTGCGCTGCCGCGCGTATGTGATCTTAATTTATATGCCGCTTCGCAGTGGGCAACCTAATCTAACCTGGGTTAAACTAACGGTCCTTGCCACATTGTCTTATATTGGATCGAGAGTTCGCGCTGCCACGCGTATGTGGTCTTGATTTACATGCCGCTTCGCGGTGGGCAACCTAATCTAATCTGGCTTAAATCCATGGTACTTGCCACATTGTCCCATTTTATATGGAAATTAGTTGTTGAAAATGGCAAGTAAAAAATCTGACATTGTTTAGTTGTCTAAATCTTGAGACCAAGACTAGGTGGGTTAATGCGGATTCAAGTTTGTGAAACTAGATATATATATATATATATATATATATATATATATATATATATATATATATATATATATATATATATGTAGTGAAAACTAGATTGTAGACTTGTATCTAGAATAAGTAGAGTCACATAAGGGCTTGAAAATTAGGTGTTTGAAACTAGCAAGGAAGAAATCAAACTTTGTTTAGTTATCTATATCTTGAGAACTAGACTAGCTAGTTTACTGCGGTTTGAAGTCTACGAATCTAGAAAGATTTGTCTAAGTCGTCGCGAAAACTATAAGATGATATTTAGACTAACTAGAGTTATTCAATCATTTTAAAATTACTCGCTTCAAACGGCAAGGCAAAAATCTAACTTTGTTTACTTTGTCTATATCTTGAAAACAAGACTAGGTGGGTTAATGCTGATCGAAGTTTGTGAACCTTATAGATTTTTCGAAAACTAAAAGCTTGTATATGGAGTTACTAGAGTTTTTTTCTTACAGCAAAATAAAGAAATTGTGCCAATTTCTTTATTTTGCACAATTAAGAAATTGTGACTGAGCACATACGCGCGCCGACGATCCGTGGTCGATCACAATTTCTCAATTTGGCCGTAAGAAAGGGAAAAGTGGCAACGCCGAGATGATTGCTTACGCACACTTTTTATCACGTGTCCACAAATTTAGGAGCCGTTGCGTCAAATGTGTCAATTTTTAGGGCAACCAAAATACGAATATTTATTAAACCAAACAATGTTGAAGCATCATTTTTGCTCTGCGACCTTAGTTAAATCGTGCCAAAGACGATTAACAACAGTTACACCAGGTAAACAGTCCGCAACCCTAAGTTTCAACGAAGGGTTCTATTCTACATAATAGCCAATATATTCTTTGTAGTACGGGCGAAATTTTCAATTCTCTTCTCGAGCCATTGCGCTCCCTAACTTTGTTCGTGCGCACAACTTCGCTCTCGACTCATATTGACAACTTTTCGAACTAGCTACAAAATCTACTAAATGTGCACGGTATGAGTACCGACGAAACCGGTACGTGTAATATATCTGACGAGAACAAGCGTGATTCGACCCAAAAGTAAAGAAAACGCGGGCACCCCCTTAAACAAAAAACTGAGACAAAGATGAAGAGTTCGCATCTATCGACTTCTGCCCCAACAAATTCTCATTAATCTCAAGGTACACTCTCCATCAAACCAACCACCCCATCTGCAGCTCTGGAAGTCGTGATATGCCTTCCTCCACTGGATATATTTATTATAGATGATGCAAGGATGGGAACATTTGGCCTGGTGCACCCAGGCCAGGGCGCACCACCATAACGAATCTAATATTAGAGCCAAACTTCAATATTGAGCGAGACTCAATGCCAAACAGGCTTTCATGCGACCAATCCTTCAAAACACAAATACGTTGGACATAAGGCAAGGAACCAAACAGATGTCAAGGTGGGCTGGACTGGTATATCAATATCTGCCCGTGAAAATCTAAAGAAGACTACAAAAGTGGAAACATCCGAATTTTCACAGATAGGCAGGCTGCTATTAGTGCCATGAATTAGTGCTGGCGAAACACAGAAAGGTCTAAAAAGAAACGAAATGGCTGACCAGTGTGCAAAAGATGGAGCTAATAAAGCAAACATCAGTGCTAACAGAAACTCCTATATTACTAAAACCACGGACAAAATAAATGGTCAGAAAAACCGGACACGAGTGCTAGAAAATTTAATTTAGACGCTTCAACTGCTACTGCAATTGTCAAAGAAGCAGATTACAATTGTGACACTACCCACTACGAGAATATCTGCACTAAATGGGAATCTGGAGAGATGAGCCACTATATAGACTCTTCTATGAGGAGGATGAAACTGCCTCCATATAATCTTGCATTGCGACTAAAATGCACGTAGGAGACACAAGCTTAAGGGTTATCCGTGAAGAACATGGCACATAACAGTGCCTAGTTCCTAGACCTAATACAGGGACTGGGACTATTTGGATGCACCGAACAATGTGGGGAAATACAATACAAACACAATTTGCGATTAGGGCGCAGTGTTTTAAGGTTTATCCCCCCCTGGACCTATTTGTTGATGAAAAAACCGAATGAATTTCCGAATAACCGAATTTCTGTACCGAATTAAAAATCCCAAAACCCTACTCCTACAATTACACTTTTCCACCACCAATTTCGCCAAAACAGGAATACAATTTCGGACACCGTCCAACGAAGGAAGAAATCGTTATCAAAACTAATATTCACTTCATCCTTAATCATCTTTAAAATCAATGTTAATCCCGAAAATTATCTACAAACTCTACTTCCTTACAAAACCATCTCCTCCTTGTATTTGAAAAGGTAGAACATGAAATATTTAACATAAGATAATTGCCAAACACCTGATCCCTTGAAACTACCAATTCCACTACTGTTAGATGATTATATCAAGGGCCACAAACAACTCAACTCGTCTCATAAGAATCATTACGCCGGCTATAAATACTTTCGAAGCTCTACTCTCCTCTGGTGGCCTGTTTTTTACAAACAAATCTTACCCTCCCCCAATTACCCTATTTGGCTATGTACATCACATCCCCCCTTCCTAGTTCCTGTACGCAGAACCAATCGTTCCTCCACGCCTCAGAGAACTGCACCGCTCCTATCAAATGTAGGTAATTTGAAGGACCTCATGACACCAGCAAATACCCAAGCATTTTGCCGCCGAGATGCCCTCCTTGCAATTCCTCCTTGCTTGGTCACCAAAATGTTCTAACCTTCTAAAGGCTACCATCAAGAGAGTACCCATTATAAAAATCAGCTGGTATAGCTTGTATTAGCCATGTTACTTTCTGTTGTCTCTTCTGCTGGTATTTTTTCCTAAGTATGTACATATTTTTGGGCAAAAGACATCGCCAGTTTAGAGGTCATATGGGAAAACAAGAAAACCACAATCAACGAAACAGCCAGCGCAGTACTAGCAACCTGCAAACAGGAAAGAAGAGCAGCGTGGTGGGATGGCGAATGCAAGAAAGCCATCGAAACGAGAAAAGACGCACACAAGAAAATGCTGCAAGTGGAAATAAGAGAGAGAAGGGAGGCGTTCAAACAAGCTAGGCGACAGTTGGACTGAGTATGTAGACAAAAGAAAAGAAAGTTCGAGAACGAACAAGCCATAAAGATGGAGACAGACTTCCAAACCGGTGGTATAAGAGGCGCGTATAAATACCTAAAACAAATTATAGGGAGGGATTAGTGACCCGAACCAAATACAAGAAACCTGGAAGAAACACTTCGTAGACCTGCTAAGCACAGCGGATCACGACGTCCCTGAACGAAAAACACAAGCTATCAGAGAAGGATTCTCTGCAGAAAACGAAGAAGACAACGATTTTATATCAAATCCGACGATTACAAGAAGTCAAGAGAGCCATTGAGCGAATTAAAAACAACAAGACCTCGGGCATCGATAACATACATGCAGAAGTTATTAAACACGGCAGGGAATATCTAGCCACCAATATCCATAGACTAATCACCAATCAACATCTACACCACTAATCACCATTAATCTTCACGAGTATAATAAAGTTTAGGAACACTTCTCATAAAGCATAATAGGGGAGTACCAAGCCGGATTTTTCCAGCGAAGATCTGCAATAGGCTAACTGTTCAAAGTTAAACTGATGCTACAAAAAGCTTGGGAGCACGACACAGATATATAGGTACAATATTTTCGTAGACTTTAAACAGGCCTGTGACTCGATAAACCGAGAAAAACTTTAGGTTGTTCTAAGGCATACCAGGGAAACTGATACGAACGATAAAAATCACGACGAGGGACTGCACAGCACAGGTCTAAGTACAAAGCGAAATAATGGAACCGTTTACATACCAACAGGGGCTAAAACGGGGAGACGGACCGGCACCGACTTTTTTTAACCTAGCCCTTGAATATGCAGTTAGGGAAGCGGAAGTGGGAAACAACTTGCCTGCCGGGGGAGAAGATGCAGGAATTAGAACAAGAATAATACAAGCAAATAAGACCTATTTTGCGGGGACGCCGGTATTCAAATAGAAAAAGATAACATAACACAAAACATAACGTAACACAGGAATACCAAAGTACGGGTGTACAAAACCATAATCACACCCATCCTGAAATATGGATGTGAAACTTCGATCCTTACACAGAGCAACGAAGCTAGCATAGACACCTTCGAAAGAAAAATAATGCTTAGAATCCTGGGCCCAGTGTATGCAAACAATGTATTTAGAATTCGGTATAACTGGTAAATCGAAGAACCCTCGGTATCCAGGTGCACTAAAACGCAAAGACTGCAGTGGGCAGGGCGCGTCATACGAATGGCCGAAAACATAATACCAAAAAGGGCCACTATGGAAACATGGTAGGGAGAAGACCAGTTAGTTTTCAACTACGAAAACGGTGGGAAGATGCAGTTAAAGATGATGCCGGAAATCTTTCAAGAGAGACAAGAGAGTGGAGAAAAGAAGAGCTGAATAAGGAAGAGTGGAGGACGAAGCTGAGGGAGACCAGGACCCAATTAGGGCTGTAGCGCCAGTGAAGAGAGAGCGAGAGAGAGAGATGTACATATCCATTTCGGTTGCTACGTTATCGAACCTTTTTCCAATATTATTCATTTCGTCATGAATTGTTTCTTTTCTCGCAATTTTTTTTTCGTGTGTGAAGCTATTTTTTTTTCTTTTACATCCCCACCATCATTCAAATGTTAATTTCTACTTTTATTATCAATTTCTGTTGTTATTCTTTCTTTTTAATTATTTGGTACTTGATATTTGAAACATTTTCTATTTGTTCTTAGTTTATATTTAAGTACCTGAAATATAGTAGTATCCAGATTTTGCCTACTACCCAGAACATAATTTTCATATTCTTTTGAATAGCTATATTCTTCCTTCATTACCATTATCATCAATCAACCTTTTGTATCCACAAATACGATGGATATAGGCCTTCCCCATTTCTGCCCACTGTCTTCTATTTTGAGCGCTCTTCATCCAGTTTGTGGTTATTCTTTTGATATCGTCCGTCCATCGCGTGAAAGGTCTTCCCCTGTTTCTCTTGTCAGCTCTTGGTCTCCACTCGAGCAGCCTTTTTGTCCATCGCTTATCTGCCATGCGAACCACATGTTCAGCCCAGCCGCACTTGAGCTTAGCCACCCGGTAGATAATATCCGTGACTCCTGTTCTCGCCCGTAAGTCCTCATTTCTAACGTGGTAACGATGTGACACACCGAGCATCGATCTTTCTATCTTGCGTTGTGTTATTCTAAGCTTCTTATCAGATTTGACTGTCAGAGATAAAGTTTCGGCGCCGTAGGTCATAACCGGTAGAATGCACTGATTAAAAACCTTTCGTTTTAAACAAATCGGGAGATTACTCTTAAACACATCCCCAAGCCTTGCCATATGCAGCCCAAGAGAGGGTAATTCTTCTTTTTAATTCGTATGTTTGGTTGTCTCTCGAGATTCTTATTTCATGACCAATATACGTGTACCTATCCACCAACTCCACCTCACAGTCACCAACAATAATATTTCCACTAGGGACCAGATTCGTCATAAATTTCGTTTTTGATATATATTAAGTTTTAGCCCGACCCGAGCACACACTTCCTCAAGATCTTCCAGCATTTACCTGATATCTTGTAGGTGTCAGACAACAAAGCTATATCATCCGCGAAACGCAGATTTGTTCGGTTTATGCCATCTATATTTAAACCCTTTCCGCTCTATTCAAGTATCCCGAAGGCGTATTCCAGAACGGTTATAAATAGTTTTGGTGACATAGTATCACCCTCTCGTACTCCTCTACCCATTCTTATGGGGTTGGTGTTTTCGTGCAGTTTTACCATCATGGCATCATTTTTTATATATGTTATATATTGGTTTAGTGTAACGATAGTCGATAGGACATTTTTGTAAGGATCTTAGACTCCTTGCACTCAACTCAACGGTTGATTTTTCAATCACAGTATCAAGCCAATAAAGGCATCAAACATTTAAGATGGTCATTGGTTACAAATCCTCTACGGAACCCGGCCTGTTCCACTGGTTGATAAAAATCTAATTTGTTTTCCAGTCGTGTAGTAATAATTCTCGTGAAGAGTTTATATATGTGACTGAGAAAGCCTATTGGTCGATAGTTTTCCAGTTCAGCTGTATCTCCTCCATTCTTTCACCGTTTCCCTAAAATTACATAACCTACTAGATCTTGCACAACTAGATCACATGCTACAGTTGTCCTGTACGGGGCCAAAGATTTTGCGTAATATGCTTCTTTCGCAGACTCGTAGTGCGTTTTCGTTGATCGTAGATATGGCCCATGTTTCACAAGCGTATGTTATGACGGGTCTAATGAGTGTGATAGCTTCTTATTCGCGTAATAAACTCTCTTTCCTGCTACAATTCTCGCACTGATTTCGTCGCTGATTCTGTTGTCGTTAGTTATTTGCGACCCTAGGTAGGAGAAGGTTCTGACTTCTTCGAAATTAAATGCGTTGACTTGTAGTGGCTCTGGCCAGGGTGTTGGATCCCTGGTACTTCTCATGAACTTGGTTTAATTCACGTTTATTACTAGTCCGGCTACGCTAGATTTATGTTCTAAGGAGGCAGTAGCTTCTTTTAGGCTTTCTGCTGTTCGTGCTGATATAATTATATCATCGGCAGCATCGGCATATGCGCATAGCTGCTGAGATTTTCTGTGTATGTGTTCTGTTATGTGCAGGTTTCTAAAAACTGATTCAAGTATAAAGTTGAATGGCATAGCAGATAAAGCATCACCTTGCCTGACCCCTGTCCTGATGTCGAATTCGTCCGTAAGTTTGGATGAAAAAGTGCTCATATGCAGTGAAATTGTTGGCTCGTGGGAAACGCACTGTGGGAAAGGTGTGGCTTGGGAAGCCAACAACCTACAGATCCGAGTATTTGAGAGACTTCTGGTCAGGCTCGTCAAGCCACAGGTCGTGGGAACTCTCCTTTCATCATCATCGCGTAGCCGTCGTTGTCCATTCCTAAACATAGGCCTCTTCTAAGTTCTTCCACGTCTCTCGGTTCTGGACCGCCAGTATCCAATTCCCAGCGATTCTCTTTATATCAACGCTCCAGCCTGTCAATGGTCTACCTCTAGTTTGGTTAGGTTAGATTAGGTTTGGTTAGGTGTGGTGCATCTTGTGCTTGCATGGTGGACTTCTCGAAGGTTCATCTTGTGTTATGCAAAATTGTTTACACTCACTTTCACTTGATTCCTCATCACTAGCATTTTATTTTCTATCGCTGTAAGGAGGACTTGGAGGTCTCTCACTATTTGCAAATCTATCAAGATAATTATTTTTCTTTAGTTTGTTTGAATCTGAGATTTTAGTTTGATATTCGTTTGACTGTTTACTGCTTGTTGAAATTTTAGATTTCCTTGATTTATCAGATTTTCTGGATTTTGTAACTGAAGAAATATCGCTCGCATCATCCATAGTCTCCAATCCACCGAATTCGCATTCCTCATGAATCGCATGTTCATCATCCCCGTTGTTTCCTATTAAGAAATTCGATCGATTCGCTTTGGAAATGATTGCATTTATAGCAATTTTTATTCTTCACTATATCCTTCATGCAATTGTTGGACTGCTTAAAATTGCTTAGATTCGGTTTAGACATCACCTCCGTTACAGGCAATTTCATTAAACTATTTCGACTCCTCATACGATTATGTTCAAGTTGCTTGGTTAAAGTATCGTACCTACGTACTATTGGCCGCGATTTATTTTTCATACTAATATCAGAATTTTTTTGTTCGGCTTCCACCAGTAAGTTTCCTCGGTGGTGTCACTGGACTTTCTTGTGGAGGACTTCGAGTGAACGGGACAAACGTTGTAGTTGTTGGACATCTCGTTGGTTAGGTTCAGGTTATTGAATTTTTTGGCTATGTAGCCACGTCGTAGTATCTGTCATTGTATATGATTCTCTTCCGGTATACTTCTGTCGGTGTGAGACGCAGTAGAATGTATCACTCACGGTTTGCAGAGGAATTTATTTTCATGGGCGATATATATATATATATATATATATATATATATATATATATATATATATATATATATATATATATATATATACAAATGTACAAGAAATACAAACACGGTTGAGGGAATGAGTGGAGCTGGACTCTCTGAACTGAACTCGACTGGTCTAGTTGACTGACTGCTGTTTGAGTCTTGTTGAACTGGCTGAGTCTGGTTGAAATGGCTGCCGGCTGAGTCTGCTTGAACTGGCTGGACTGAACTGAAGTAGTGTCAGTCGCTGACCGTCTTGCTTGACTGTACTGAACTGGACTCATAGGTTGGTTGAGCCTGATTGTCTGGACGGAACTGGAGTCCACTTGCTGACTGTGTCTACTGGCTGGATCGGTGTGAATGAGTCCACTGGCTGGACTGAACGGGACTCGTTGCACCTGACTGTTGAACTGAACTGGAGTCGACTTGCTGACTGTTTGCGCCTGACTGTGTGGATTGAACTGGAGTCGACTTGCTGACTGAGTGGACGGAACTGAACTGGAGTCGACTTCCTGAATGGTTGCGCCTGACTGTCGGTTGCTTGACTGTATATTTATTCGGGGGTCCAGGTATTTATATTATGTCGAGATAACTGGTCTCTCGTCTGATTCTGGGGGAAAACGTCCAAAACATCTTTTTGGGAAAAACATCTTGTCATAATTTCCCCGGGGATTACAACATTGCCCCTTATAAAATATTTTTGGAAATTCTTCAGAAAATATTGGGGTAATCACCGTAATGCCCTCGTAAAACTAAAACTAAAAATACAAATATTTCTTTATCTGCTCGAGGATGACATTACCGACCCTAATAAAATATTTTCGGAAATTGTCCGAAAATATTTGGGTACTATTGTATATGATAACAATTGTAATGCCCTCGTAAACTAAGAAATAAAAATGGAACAGCTCGCTGCCGCTACTTCACCCCCTTGTCAGTGATAACGCTATGTAGCGTTTGTTGCTGTTGTTGTTTGTTTGTTCATAGATGTCTGGTAGACGGTTGAAGTCGTCATTGTTTTCTCTGTTGCGGTGTTTGTTCGTAGACGTCTGGTAGACGGTTGAAGTCGTTACCGTAGACGTTCTTTGTTATTGCCGGCGTCCTGGTAGACGGTTTAATTCGTCATCGTCGTCGCTGTTGCCATGTTTATTCGTAGACATCTGGTAGACGGTTGAAGTCGTTACCGTAGACGTTGTTTGTTGTTGCAAGTTTGTTGCAAGGCGTCTTCGTGGACGTCGTTCGCTGATAGGCAGTTTCTTATGCAAAACCAGCTTGCACCTATCAGAATGGGTCGATCCGGAAGGTTAACAAGTCGACAGCGGCCTTGTAGACTGTAGAAGGCGTCGTCGTAGGCGTTGTTGTTGCCTGCGTCCTCGTACGCGGTTGAAGGCGTTATCCTGATTATCCTAGGAACTGAACTGGAGTCGACTTCCTGACTGGTTGCGCCTGACTGTCGATTGCTTGACTGTGTGTTTATTCGGTGGTCCAGGTATTTATATTATATCCAGGTAACTGGTCCCTCATCTGGGGGGATTATTTTTCTATATTCGGCAATTTGTTGTTTTGGCGATAACCGATTCTCGGGAAAAACATCTTGTAATAATTTCCCCGGGGATTAGACCATTGACCCTAATAAAATATTTTCGGAAATTCGTATGAACATACTTAGGTAATCACCGTAATGCCCGCGTAAAACTAAAAATACAAATATTTCTTTATCTGCTCGATTACATTACCGACCCTAATAAAATATTTTCGGAAATTGTCCGAAAATATTTGGGTAACTATTGTAATGCCCTCGTAAACTGAGAAATAAATATGGAACGGCTCATTGCCGCTACACTTCCATTCTTACTTTTACATCGATATCGTCCAGAAGTATAAGCGTGTTGTGTTTTGGGGTTGCCTCGCATAACTTTCCGCATATATTACATAGTTATTTTTATGGAAGTTGATAAATTAACCTAGAAACAAAGTCAAAACCTTCTTATTTACGATATGGCTGGCACAGAAGCATTTAAAAAAAAATCTCAGGCTCAAAATTCATGCTGACTTATGTTATCTGCCTAGTTCTATATTTGTATTCTCGACTTATTTCTAATTTTGCACGCCCTTTGCCTATTTAGTGATATCTAGGCTAGTCCTCTTTTTCAAACCTTGAACCAAAACTCGTGTCATTATTCTCACTTATTCATGGCATCAGATAAATAAGCATTATCTATTATGTTGCAAACACAGATTTATTACTAATCTCTGGTTTATCTATCTAAGCTAATTTAAAACACATACACTCATGTTTCCTACCATTTGACAATCTTGATAGCGTTTCAGATTTATCGGAACGATTTATCTTTAATTGGATCTGTATCTTTTAACCTGAATAATTAAGGAAATAAAAACGTAAAATATCCAATGCTTTAACGTACACGCCGCAATAAATTTTGCTGCAATATTTATTACAGATAATAAAGTTTTTTTTTTCGGTTGCAGTTTAATTAACACACTTATCATATTAATTAAAGCCGTGCCTGTACAAGGACTCGGAAGAACAGCATTGTCTTTATAAAAAAGCTTTATATACCCGAAGAAGGAAATGCTATAAGTCAAATTAATTGCATATCGGTTGTGTGGTCTTATATGTTTCGTTAAACGACATTATTTGAACAATTCCGTTTTTTTGGTTTATCAATCATACTCTGTATAATAAAACTGGAATTTAATGTGCCATCTATGGTATGACAAACGTGAATTGAGTGTGGTCCGAAAATTTGTTGTAACTAACTTTTATTTTACAAATTTGCATAAAACACGTGGGTCTAAAAAAGCTGTTAGGGTTTGTTTCAAATAGAATTTCACACCTTGTTCATTGATTTTTTGTTCTCTTCATTTGAAAGTGTATATGCAAATGCCGTATTCAATTTTTATGTAAAACTATATATGCAAGACTGATTGATACCATGCTGCTTTTTTAATAAAAAAAAACTTCGGAGGTCATGGTGAAGGCAGCGAAAAATGTCATGTTATATGTTATACATAACTGTGTGGGTGTAGTTATGTTTCAATAATAGATATCATTATAGATAAATATTTTAATTTATTACTAAATTTCACCTTGTGGTGTAGTTTTTTCGCAGCAGTTTAAATTGAAATGCAAATGCAGTCGATTTCAGCTTTATTAACTTTGTGTTAATTAACGCTCATAATGTGTAATTAAATTATCCGTAATTGATTTACGATTTTAAGGAACACTTTAATTAATTTTTGTATTTATTAATTCGCGAGCTTACATAATCTCTTATTGCAAAAACGATTATTGTAATAATTTATCATAAATTGTCTGTATCCTGAATATCTGTAAATAGAAATTGCACGTTTGGTAACAACATCGATATTTGAATATGCTAATTGTAATTTCTAAATATAGCGTTGCTAATTTTTATTTTAATGACTAATTTAATTTTGGACAGACACAATCAATAAATTGAAATAACAAAAGGTGTTTCTTAATTTTATTAATTAATTTCCTCATAGAAATAGAAACAAAACAAATTAATTAAGAATGTAAATGGTGACAAATTAAGAGTGTATCGTTTTTATTGAACAATAATGAAAAGAAGTAATGACTTCTTTGCCAACATTTTAGCTTTCTAATAGTCAGTAAATCCTCAAGTTTTTTTTTTGAAACTGGAGCGAAGATTGGAGATTTCAAAGTTTTCGTTGATTTTTTAATAATTTTTCGAATAATTTTTACAAAAGTTGCTTCTAGAAATATTGGTCTATATTTATGTTCTACACGGTTGCTAAAATCAGTTTAGATCAGCAAGTTCAAACAAGATTAATTCAGTTCAGTTCAGCAAGTTGGTTCTAGAGATATTGGTCTATAATTCAATTAAGCGCTTTTTCCTTTTTAATAGATTGTAATAACCTTAGACAGTTTTAATGATGACGGGAAAATTTATTCGGAAAATACGTTTATGGTTGATTTTAAGGCTGTGGGAGGAGGTACCAGATCCTACACGTTACTGTAGCACCATTAGATAATGGTGTATGGATCCAGATCGGTCGGATTATTTTAAGCAGAGTTATTAAAACTATGACTAATGTTTTGATTATGATTAATTTATTCCGAATGCATCCCATCTTGAAGAGTTACTTGGAAGTGCCCCCTCTCACTTTTTTTAAATTTAGCCAACTATGGACCTCAAAGAACTTTTAGTTCTTCTTCTTTTCTCCTCCCAGAACTTCTACATGCGTTTTCTTCTTTCCTTTCTCTCCTCATCGGAAATGATCCGTTTGGGCCTCCTTATTGTTGGTTTCTCCTGAAATGCTTTAATACAGCCTACTCTCCTTTCAAACTCTCTTCTGTTGTGGGCCATCTGTAGTGTGATTCCAACTTCTGTCGCATTTCTTTTCACCTCATCTACCCATTTAGAAGGGGCCTTTAATCCTATGATGTAGTTGAGAATCCTTTTGGTCAGTCTGCATTCATCCATACTAGTATGCGGAAGGAAAAGAATGGGCAGAGTGGGTAAGGAAAAGTCAATGGGATGTCTTGAACGGGTGTGTGGAAGGGGACTGGGAGGGGCAGTATACGTTTGGGAGTGTTGGGGGGAGGGTGTCGGTGATAGACATTGCAGTTGTTAACGACTCCGCGAGGCAAGAAATTAGAGAGATGTTGATCGGAGTGAAAGGTGAATCTGACCATATGCCAATACTGATCACGAATTCCAGACAGTATACCTAAGGAAACCTGGTTAAGGCACTATGACTGGAAAGACAGTGTTAGAAGGCAGCAGACTTTTGAAGAAGTAGGTGAAGAAGAAATTACGACCGGGGAAGTACACCAGGTAACTTCAGCCTTAAAGCAGAAGAAAGCGGCGGGGCCGGACGGAGTTGGAAATGAAGCGTGGAAGTTGGTACGAGAGAAATGTATCGACAAGCTTACGGAGGAGTTCAACAAGATATGGAAAAGGACAAGGGGTATCCCAGAGAGCTGGAAAGAGGGGATAGTACAGCCAATCCACAAAAATGGGGACAAGGAAAGGGTGGAGAATTACTGGGGGATCATGCTGATGAACTCTTCCTAGAAAATGTTCGCCAAGATTCCAGAAGGGCGGTTGAGAAAAGAAGCAGAGGAAAAGCAATTAATACCAGAGTGCAAGCAGGATTCAGAGAGGGAAGAGGCATAGTCGAGCAACTCATAACGCTTAGATTTATAATTGATCAGGAAAATAGTTCTGGGAGCCTTTTTGCTCTTTTTATCGACCTGAAAGCGGCGTATGATTCCGTAGATAGAGGGAGATTGTATGACTGTTTGGTTAAAAAGGGTATTTCGGAGAGGGTGAGGAGGAATGTGAGGGAGGTGTATAGAGAAACGGTGTGTAAGATCAGGGCGAATGAGTGTGTAACGGAATATTTCGAGATAAAAAAGGGCCTGAGGCAGGGATGTCCACTGAGCTCCACAGTTTTCAATCTCTATGTGGCTGATTTGGAAAGAGTTTTGTCAGACGGGCAAGCTGGAGGAGTGGTGGTAGGGAGAACAAAGGTGTGGAGTTTAGCATACGCTGATGATGTAGATGTATTTGCCAAGACAGCTGGGGAATTGTGAGAGGTGATTGAAAGGGTGAGAGGGTTTTTTGAAAGGAGAGATTTGAGTGTAAATGTGTGAAAAACTAAATGGATGCGGTTCAAAAGAGGTGGGAAGTGCAAGAAAGAGAGGTTTGAATGGAGAGGGAGGGAAATCGATGAGGTGCAAAGGTTTAAGTATCTGGGGTATGTATTTGGAAATGGAGGTAGCAATAGAGAACATGTGGAGTATGTAGCGAAGAAAGCGTGGGTGGCAGCTGGGCGAGTCTGGAATGAATGGAGGAATAAATTTGACGGAAACTTCAGGGCGGCTGAGACGGTATGGAAGGTGTGTGCGAGAAGCATTTTATTGTATGGCTCAGAAGTCTGGGGGACGAGAGAGGAGGACAGGATAGAGAGAGTCCAGTTAAAGTTTTTCAAAAAAATCCTGAAGCTTTATAGTTCGACACCTGGTTACATCGTCCTCCAGGCGAATGCGTGCAAGGTGGCAGACTTGGCTGCAAGAAAGGTCATAAGGTATGAATATAAGGTAAGTGAAATGGGAGATGAAAGGTTAATAAAAGAGGTTTTTAGAATGGTAAATCGAGTGGGAGGAGGCGGTATAAAAGGGAGTGACTGGGGTAAGAATAAGAGGAGATTGTGTGAAAGAGGTGGTATCTGTGGCGAGGGGCTCGAAACTCTAAAGCAGGAAAGGGCAGGGTGGGCCGAAAGGTTGGTAGAACGTTTGCAAGAGTGGACCTACAGGAGCGACGTAGTAATTTTCATAAAGGGTATGTAAATATACAGGTACATGAGCGGTTACCAACCTATTTAAGTGTAAATCAAGAGGACGATGCACAAGTCTTGTTAGCCAGGTATAGGTGTAGATGTGAGGAGCGTGGAAGAAGATACTGGATGAGTGAGGAGCATAGAAAGTGTATTGTTTGTGGGACAGCAGAGGATACTAATAAGTCTGGTCGCTTGTTTTGTCTAGCACGGTTCCAAGATAAGAGTAGATTCCTACAAATATCTTGGAACCGTGCTAGACAAAACAAGCGACCAGGCAGGTGAGATACGAAGAAGGGTGGAGATAGCAAGATCAGCGTTTATGAAAATGAAAAAGTTTATTTGTAACAGAGACACTAATATAGAATTACGAATTAGAATACTACGCTGGTATGTGTTCTCTACCCTGCTGTACGTAGTTGAAGCCTGGACCCTA
This sequence comes from Phosphuga atrata, assembly GCA_944588485.1. Lineage (NCBI taxonomy): Eukaryota > Metazoa > Arthropoda > Insecta > Coleoptera > Silphidae > Phosphuga > Phosphuga atrata. Next base: position 22,454,562 of record OX155905.1, read on the forward strand.
AAGAAACCTGAACTAAAACGGTTGGAAGCGTTCGAGATGTGGTGTTATCGCAGAATGTTTAGAATATCCTGGAAAGATAAAGTCACCAACAAACAGGTACTTGAAAAGGTAAAAAAGGAATGCGAAGTCGTGCTGACCATTAAGAAAAGGAAACTAGAGTATCTAGGCCATGTCATGAGAGGCCCCAAATATAGTCTTCTAAGACATATTATGCAGGGAAAAATTAAAGGAACCAGGAGTATTGGTAGGCGTAGAGTATCCTGGCTGAAGAACCTGCGCGAGTGGTTCAGCTGTAGCAGCACGGAACTGTTCAGAGCAGCGGTGAACAGGATAAGAATAGTCATGATGGTGTCCAACCTCCGGTACGAGAAGGACTGCAAGAAGAAGAAGAGCATACTTGCGAGCATTGGATGGAAAAGTGTACAAGGGGTGACTGGAATGAGGGAGAGAGGCGGGAAGGAAAGAAATGGGAGGAATGTAGGAATGATAGCGGAAAGGGTCTGAAACTGCTGAGACGGATAAAAAGATGGAAAGAGCAAACTGGTAACAGAGAAGGTGTATTATAAAGGAAATTGGAGTTTATTTTGTGTCAGATATTTTTGTATTTTTATTTTTAATTTTTTTTTTGTATGTGGTTTTTATATGCCAGTAGGTTAATTAATAAATAAATAATAATACTTAGTAGGTGTCCCAAGAACTTCAACCTCCGCTTCCTCATTGTGTACGTGATCTTCTCAGTGTATTTGCAGAGTTCTTCGTTTTTCTTCAACCCCCAAGTCTAATCAGTAGTTTTCTGTGGTCCGAGTATTTTCCGCAGAATCCTCCTTTCTTTCTTTTCGAGTTCTTGATACCCCCCCCCCCCCTTTTAATTTAAAAGAAGACATTCCGAGGCGTATAATCCTTCAGCTTGTACCACCGACTTATAGAGTCTGATTTTGTCCTTGTAGGATGATGCCTGTTTGTTGTACTTGTTCTGCGTTAGCTTGTAGGCCTCTTGCTTTATTTGCCTTATTATCTAGTCCAGGGGTCTCCAAACTTTCCAGCCTTAGGGCCTTACTGATTACTCCAGTAAGTTCCGAGGGCCAAAACCATATTATAATTGTTGAAGGTGGTAAAAAGTGAAATAGTCCACTGATGAAAACAAAAGTCCGAAAAAGTACGCAACGTTTAAAAAAGGCTGCACATCGGACTAAAGTCCGCAAAACGGCAACTCTGCATATTATTAATTTTCCTGTCATTATCTGTTATTTCTAGATTAGTCGTAGAGTACGGGCCATGAGGAGTAACGTGACACGACATCTGGTGGACACAAGCGGAAATAGGCCTTATAAAAACGTTCTATCGCTAACAGATGGCGCTAATAGCACGTACAGAATAATCTTGTTGGTTCGAGAAAGTTCTGGTGTCTTCCACTCACTTCTAGATGGCACTAATTTGAATATATAAGAAGGCTAGTGGCGCAACCACAAGTCAGTTCCTATGACACTGTTGTGAAATAAAATAGTGCGTACCTCCTTAAAACGTGTTTGTGCGTGTTTAAGTTTAGGACATCTTTGTAACAGTATTTTGATTTGAATTGTTGCTTTTGTGTGTGATTTAGTAGTATGGAAAAGAAGCGAAAAATTGATAGTGAATGCAGAAAATTCAAAGATCAGTGGAACATTCAGTATTTCGTAATTGAGTCCAGTAACAAGGAGCTATGTTTGATTTGCAATGAAAGCATAGCCGTTCTCAAGGAATATAACATTAAACGTCATTATGAAACAAAACATTTTCAAAATTACTCAAAATATACAGCAAGTTTTCGGACAGAAAAATTCGAAGCTATGAAGCGCGGATTGAAATCGCAGCAATCTTCATTTACAAAACTAAAAACTGAACAAAAGGCTGCAACTCGTGCCAGCTTTCGTGTGGCTCTTGAAATTGCAAAACGTGGAAAACCATTCACCAAAGGAGAAATGATCAAAGAATGCATAATTGGAGTAGCCGAAGAAATGTGCCCTGAGAAGGTAAATTTATTAAAAACTGTCAGTATGTTAGCAAACAGTATGGCTCGAAGGGTAGAAAGCATCGCTGAAAATATATCCTCTCAAATGTTCGACAAAAATGGACATGTTGAGTGGTTTTCTTTGGCACTGGATGAGTCAACGGATGTGTCAGATACTGCCCAGGTGTTGATTTATATTCGAGGAGTAGATAAAAGCTATGAAGTGCATGAAGAACTTCTTGATATGTATAGTATTCATGGCACCACTACTGGTACAGATATTTTTAAAGGAGTTGAAATGGCCATTAATCAAAAGAACTTTCGATGGAAAAACTTGAAATGTATTACAACTGATGGAGGCAAAAACATGAGTGGAAAAGATAAAGGAGTGGTCGCTCTTGTGTCAAAGGCTGTAGAAAATGACGGTGGTTCAAAACCATTAGTCTTACATTGTATCATTCATCAACAGTCTTTGTGCGGAAAATGTTTGGATATGTCTGAAGTTCTGAAACCAGTCATATCAACTGTTAATTTTATCAGATCTTTTGGGCTGAATCACCGACAATTCCGACAATTTATTGAAGAGATTGGAGAAAATGACTTACCTTATCATACTGCCGTACGTTGGCTTAGTTGTGGGAAAGTCCTTGAGCGCTTTTTTGAACTTCGAGCAGTGATCGAAATTTTTTTGAATGAAAAGCATAGCCCTCTTTCTGAATTACAAAACAACGCATGGCTGTGGAAGTTAGCATTCTATGTTGATTTGACAAAACATGTGAACGAACTGAATTTGAGATTGCAAGGAGAAAACCAGCATCTTCCTGATTTATACACTAATATCAAATCATTCCGGAAGAAATTGATACTGTTTCAATCACAACTACGAAGTAAATGTTTTTCACATTTTAAAACATGTGAAATATTCAGCCACACCACTGAGACTGAGTTTCCTATCGATTTTGCAATCGAAAATTTGAGTGCTTTGAAAATAAATTTTGATGCTCGTTTCTCGGACTTTGATGCCATTGCGAATCAAATTAAGATTTTTCAGAATCCTTTTGATACTGACATTGAAACCCTAGCCCCGGAACTTCAAATGGAAATGATTTATCTACAGTGCAGTGATATAATTAAGAACAAATATCAAAACTCACTTTGTTGGAATTTTACAAGAGTCTTCCACTGACACAATTTGATAATTTGCATAAATTTGCTCGTGGGCTGTTTTCTGTTTTTGGTACTACTTATTTATGTGAGAATACCTTCTCCAAAATGAAGTAAATTAGTCCACAACTACAAACTATTGTCAGTGGAAAATCTCAATTACATAAATCTCATTAGTATTTCATATGTCATTATGCTGGTTATATGTTATGTTTTAATTTAAAATGTATAAAATGTTAGTTGGATTCATTTCAATAATTTCTTAGTTATTATATACTGAAGTTAAATTTTCTGCATATTATACATGTCTTTACTCATTACAAGTGCATTTCTGTGTTTCTTTATCCAACTTATCACAAAAACAATAACATTAAGCCTACAACAATGTTATGAGTAGTTAGCCCATGACAATATCAATGTAGATGTCATATTAATAATTATTCAACATAAAATTAGAATACTTCAGTAAACTAAATTTAATTTGCTATAAAAAATATGTTCTCTAAAAGGAGTTTTCAAGTATGCTAGCTCTCCGCGGGCCGGACAAAATCTGTCCGCGGGCCGGATGTGGCCCTCGGGCCGTAGTTTGGAGACCCCTGATCTAGTCCGTTGGGTTGGATCCACTCCCCCGTGTATTGAACTTGAACTTTTCTTTTCTCTTTATCTTCCCATGTTTTACCTCAATGTATCTCTCTCTTTGGTGCTTATATTCCATATATTCTGTCTTTGCATAGCAGATTTGAAATCCCGTTTTGCAGCGATATTATGAAGACACTCAAGCATCTTTCGAGCGTCTTCTCGATTATTGGCTATGATAGCAAGGTCATCGGCAAAAGCAAAAGATTGGATTTCCAGGTTTTTACTTTCCCTCCCAAGGCGTATTCCTCTTATTCTTTTCAAAGTCAGGGCCTCTTCTCAGGTTTTCATTATTTTTTACATTACGATATTGAAGAGCATTGGGGATAATCCATCTCCCTGTCTGAGTCCTGTGTACATTTCAAACGTTTCAGAAATTTGTCCGAAGAACTCGATTTCTGAGATGGCATTCGTCAGTGTTTGTTTGATAATTTCTCTTATTGTTTTGTCAATTCCAAACTCTTTCAAGGTACTAGAGTCGTATGCCTTTTTAAAGTCGACAAAGATGACAACAGTGTTCTGGCTCCTTAGGGCTTTTATTAGCAGAATGCTTTTTAGAATGAATCTGTTCAGCGCATGATCTTCCTTTTCGGAAGCCAGCTTGGTATTCTCCAATGAGGTATTCAGCCTGTTCTTCCACTCAGCAGAACTTTAGATAGTATCTTATAAGCGATTGGAAGTAGAGGGATCCCCCTGTAATTATTTGGGTCCGTCCGATTACTTTTCTTATGAAGTGGATGTATGAGCGCACATTTCCAGTCATTTTTGGGATCTGTCCCGTTTTCCACATGTCTTTTATCAGGTGATGTATTCTATTTACAACGATCTCTCCTCCGATGTTCCACATTTCTGCCACAATGCCAACTTCCCCTGGTGCTTTGCTATCCTTGATTTATTTGATTATCAGTTTTATCTCATCTAGACTTTGCGGTTTGGAATCTAGCTTCTCGTGGATTTGGTTCTTGGCATCCAGTCTTTCTAGAGGTACTTCGCAGTTTAGCAGCACTTTAAAATAGTTCGCCAAGAGTTTTCTTTTTTATTGGTAACTCTGCTACTATCTTTGCGCTTAAAGCAAAGAGTTGGTGATGTTACCCTTATAGCTCCTCTTTGAAGGTTCGATAAAACCCCTAAATGTTCTTCCTTATACCACCGTTACTCTCCTGTTGATGGCTCTGGCAAAGTCATCACAGTAAAAATCTGCCTCGAAACCTCCCCGAATAGTGGCTCGCTCACCACGTTAAAAACTGTAAGGCTGGATCACACTGGATCCGCTCCGCTCAGCTCATATCAGATCCGATCGGGTCCGCTCCTCTCAGCTCCGTAGTTTTTCCACATATTTCATCCGCTCAGCTACGTCACTTTTCCACACACTCAATCTTCTCCCACCTCTCTACTGGGAGAGTTAAATATGTGCTGCTTTCCTGGTTGCATAAATGCCTTAGCGCATATATGAAAACGTTAGTGTTGCGCTTGCGTGAACCATCCGCCAGCATCCGACCTCCGGCCTAGTATGCTTTACAAATATAGGATAAGGAGCGGAGAGGAGCGGAACTGAGCCAAGCTGAGCTGAGCGAACGCAGTATATGCGTTTCTATTTAAATACACGGGTTTTATATTTGAAGGAAATAGGACACAAATAAGACACATCCTCAAAGAAATAGGAAAGACACAGTGTTAGATTCGCGTGTAAACAAATAAAAACGTAGGTAGGGTAGTGATGGATCCTATCAATGGTTGGTGGATATGGTTGGGAGAGCGGCGCAGACTGCAGGAGACGCCTGTAGGGCAGGAAGGACTCCTGCCGCTCAGGATCTCAGAAAAGCGCAGGTCACCGTCCACTGCACCTGTAGGTCCTGTAAGAGATTGAGCTCCAAGAAGTACAGTGATTTTTTAAATTTTTTAATGGCGGTCGAGAGTGCTTCGGTAGGACTTTACTACTCAAGAATTGGATTTAGTTTTGAGTGGTCGAAGTTCTCGAACGTTTGCAGAGAAAGGACCGCAGTTTAGACCGATCTGGAATATAAAATTTAGAATGGTCCTTTTGGTTTTTGGTTTAATGAGTAAATTTCAAAATATCCTCTTCCAGAGTCGACCAGGCATTGTTAGCTAGATTTCTTAAGACTAAGCAGATTCGATCTAGAAATCGCGTCTGATTAGTACTTAGTTTGCGCTTTCTGCTTTGTCGTTTAGCAGAAACCGAACGATCCGGATCGTTCGGCGCGTGTATTAAGATGGAAAAAAGTTATCAACAAGTCTTGTATTGTTAGGTTGGTAATCACTGATGCACAATGGAATAGATACACGCATGTTCGAAGTGGTCAGAGAACTTCTTAATTTACGATTTTCTATAGATATTTTTCTTCGGGTAATAAATTCAATTTTAATTGGCACTTGCTTTCATAATTATAACTGGTTGTATTGTAAAATTTCTCACTCTAGATCCGATGAATTGAATTGAAAATTATGAGCTAGATGTGATGAAATATCCTCGTTAGCGAATCCTCCAAAAGGAAATTAAATATATTCAAAAATCGGTAAAATATTATTGAGATTTGCAAATCGCCTTTCAAATCTTGATTAAAATTTTCCAGTTTAAAACAAGACATTTCAATATTACATTCACCAGTTAGTTTAATATGTTCTAAATATGGAAAACATTAAAAATGTTGTCCTTTTAATTGTGAAGCAAATGGTGTATTAAAGAACGAGTTCAATAAGCGCGATTTTTCAGCACGCAGCCATCTTTCAGATCCATCTTCCAGAAAACGACGAACCTAGCGACATGGTTTCTAACGGACAAGTGTTGAAAAACGGCTTACAAACGAATTTTTTTATAGTATTTTTTCTATTTTGCGCACTTTTATGCCATTTCTAAATAAAAAAATCACCGATACATATTGTATCGTACTCGCCATTTACGAACCCTTCTGAGTGCTTTAATGTCTTCATTATAGACGCCAAATAGAAAAAAGTTTTAATTTTGCTTTAACAGCATTTACCGAACTGAACAAGTCAATAATATTTTTTCCATTTCCTTGTAATTGTAAAATCATCGACTTGTAATGGCCCAGAAAATCCATAAGAAATGATATTTTTTATCACATACTGGGTCTTCTAAATTTACCAAATGTTTTTCTCCCAATGTGTCCTAAAATGCAATAATTTCTGTCAAATGATTTGGAAATCTTTCTAAAAACTTCTTTGGCTGAGCCACCTAACATATCAAAAAAGAAGTAATTCTTCATATTCCCAGCCATTGTTGTCTTCAAGTTGACTGCGGGATAGACGCCACCTTAAACTTCGCTCTCGTATTGAATTAGCAATTTTCACTGCAACATCCTTAATATCATTATCATCCAATTAGTAATCATAACAATCAATTTATGCAAATTGTTTTTTTCAGAAAATGGCACACAGTTGCCATCATATCTGCATTTCACGTTGTTCCTCGGAAAAGCGTGAAATTGGAAGTTTTGCTAAATATTATATTAAAGAACGAGTTCAATAAGCGCGATTTTTCAGCACGAATCCATGTTTAGAAAACAACCAGCGTAGCGAGGAGTTTACTAATGGACAAGTGCGAAAACCGCCTCATGGACGACTTTTTTTATACTATTTTATAACGTTTTTTATAACTTAGTAGTGATTAAACTTGTTCGAACAAATACACTTCTCACCTCCAGAATTATCTCGCGTACAATCTTTTTGGACCACAAAGTCTGACCCGAGATTTTTCGGGCTTGAACCATAAACGATTAAGGTTTGATTCAAAGTTTCTTCGTGTGCCATGAAATGTGTGTTAATAGTAGAGTTTTTTGGGTCCGAGTACTCGGACTCGGCGAGTCCAAGGGAAAATACGCGATACCCGATCCAAGATTAGACGAGTCTCGGGTTTTGAATGTTCGGCCTTATCTGAATGTTTTCAAACATCATCCTCCTCCTGAAGTCGCTTACCCATTTTTTTTCTCCTATCCCCCAAATACACCCTATTACCTTGTTTGTTTTTCTGGCTAACTCTCTCATATGGGCTTTATCCGAGGCCCTCTCATTAAATGTGTAGCCTAGGTACTTAAACTCTCTTACTCGATCTATTGTTCCCCCTTTCCACTTACATTCTTCCTCCTCATTCTTCCTCTTTCTCTATCTAAACACCATCATTTTCGTTTTATAAACATTGTTTTTCTGTCTCACATATCTCCCTAGGTTTTTCATCATTTCTTTCATATCCCCTTCACTCTTTGCCACCACAACCACATCATCCGCGAAGGCCAGGCTCCACACTTTCTCTCTACCTATCACACACCCTCCCGCTTGCATTTTCTTAAACATTCTCTCCATATCTGCCAAATATATCGCAAATAATAAGGGTCTAAGCGTACAACCTTGTGTTACTTTTGTCGTCTTGAACTCTTGCCCTCCCATTCTGAATTTGCTTATATATCTTCCATCCTCCCTACCAACCACCCGTTAACTCCGCATTCTCCCATACATTGAAATATTTTGCCTCTATCCACTCCATCAAATGCCGCCTTGAAAGCTATGAATAATGCACAGGCCCTTGTTTATTTTTGCTAGTACATTTACATTCATCTTATTATGCATATAAATTATGTTTGCAAAAACTATCGCAAAATGTTTTATAATGTAATGTAATGTTTAACGTTTTTTTTTTGGTAGTTTAACATCTTAGAAACAGTAAAACGTATAGAAGAATCTATTTACATTAGGCGTTGAAGCCGGCTAAAAATTGTTTTAGTTACCTATTTATCATAACATTCACAAAATTCCTTGTTTACCTTGTTAAATCCCACTTAACTTAATTGGCAAATTCTTACAATATCGCTTGCTTTACCACATGCATGAACACGAAAAATCGTGTTATTGTTAAAATTGCGACGAAGAAAGAAAGACGGATTAGGCCCGGACCCGAAAAATAATCGTCGACCCGACTCGGACTCGCCGAGTCTAGAAAGACCGGGTATTCATTCCCAAACTCTAGTTAATAGTGTATTAAAGAACGAATTTAATAAGCACCGTTTTTCAGCACGCGTTTATGTTGAGAAAACGACGAGCGTTGTGAGGAGTTTTCTAATGAACAAGTCCGAAAAACGTGCGGAACCAAGGGCAGAACTTTTATGCATTTTCTTCTATTTTGCGCCCTTTTATGCCATTTCTAAATAAAAAAATCGCCCATACGTATTGAGAAAATTGTATCCCACTCGGCAAGCCATTAACAAACTTATATGAGTGCTTTAATAACGTCGTTATAGACCCAAAATATTATTATAGTATTGCTAAAAATTCCTCTTTTTCCGAAAAATCGCAACAAACTATTCTTAAAAAAAACAATTAATTGTGCAATATCAACAATATCTTTTGACTCGTCAAACTGCAACCAAAAGAAACGGCAACTTTATATGTTAACTTATAGTTGTGGAGTTTCATTTTTATTCATATTTTCAATACGAGTTACAGCACTGCCAGAAAGTTGCAAAGATTTAATTGCATAGAGAATTACACTTTTATTTTTAAATTGGAAATTTTTTTCTAGCTGCCTTCAAGAAAAGGTTCCTTCAGAATTTCCTCATCCCGAAAAGACAATACTTGAGAATTAGTCATGGCAATTGTAGAATAGGTACGAGTTTTATATTAAATTCATGTTTTATCGTCTGCTAAGTTTTTAGTATACATTCCAAATTAAAAGATTAGAAATTAAAATGGAATAGTATATTACGTAACGAGAGTTGTAAGAAGCATATTACGTCCGACCGGAACAGTTACGCTCGTAACTGTTCCGTGTAGCCAGTGTAGCGGGGAGTGCGTAATTCCGCGAGTACGTAATTGCCTTACAACTCGAGTTATGTACTAAACTTTATCTACGACCAGACTAATTTGTTTTTGTTTAATAAGAAAAATATGTTTGATGTAACAAATTTATTTCTCAAATATTAAATATTTTTGAAAAGAAATACATTCTTAATGGTTACATATCTTATTGTTTAGTACTTATTTGGGCTAAACTGGAATACGTGCCCATAGATTTAGGCAACCCAATGTACGCAATGTCAATTTCCGTTAGTTTTAATTGAGGAACGGGGGGCGCTGAACTTATGAGCACGTAGTAGCAGCTCTCGACCGATCAACGATTCGTAAACCAAACGCACGTGTGTTATTAATCATAAGTTATCATTAATCTTGGACTGTTACATACGTGTGTGTTTGATGTATTTACATAGTCCACGAACTGTACAATAATGGGCATTTACAATAGTGGTCGTAGATAAAATTATTTATAATTTGTGATCGACCGTATGCCCGCCGCTGCTCCAACTCTTTTCCAACGTGCCACGTAGTAGCCACGCACCACAGGGTGGCAATTTGATCGTTAAGGGTGCAACACTCGTCCATAATTTAACCGTATAGCGAATCACAATCGCTAGACGCACCAGTGATGTCATTATATGTTGTGAAATTTTATTTCTGTGTTTCCTAAACAATTTCCTAATATTTTTTTCTAAAACCTATTATTTAAATTTTTCCACTGGACTATTCATTTTTTTCAATAAAACCCATCTTGAACAGATAAAACATAGCACTCCGTTGTCACCGCTATGGCTAGATAAAACAATAGCACTCCGTTGTCGCCGCTATGGCTACAACGCAAGGTAGTTATTGATAGAATAAAAATCGTTCGGAGTGCAAAGGGTTAAAAATTACGTATATGTTGCATTGCTTATACCAAATTTCTGTAAAGGCATGTAATTTCTGTATAGGCTTCAGTGAGGCATGGTACAAAATCGTTTGGGAGAAAACATTGCTGTAGATCTACCCTGGATAGTATTTATTATGTGTTCTTTCACTTAGATTTGACTTCTTGTTGAGAATGTTTGTAATTTTATTCATGAGTAACTGAAGCTGTACAATTTAAAGTGTGTTTTCAAATAAGAAAACTGCAAATAAATTTCTAAAATTAGCCTAAATTACTGTTTCTCCGCTAAACAAGTGTCTATAAATATCAGTTTGGACTACACGACCGAGTTGAAACGCAGCTGTGTGATCTACAATCCGTTGTAACTATCGGATCCGATTCAATTACATCGATTAGTGACGTGTTTCTGCATAAATCTTCGTAATTACAGCGAGCGCTCTTCAGGTGCACTGTGGGCCGTTGGAGGTGGTCCGATTGCATGAAATATTGTTTAATTAGTTTAGAAAGTCTCGTGCTGCTCCCTCGGTCCGCTTCACTATTCAACTCGCTTATCTTGTTTCATAGTTTTGCATATGCACTTGCAATTACACCTACCTGTTGGATTTCATTTATCTTCACCCTGCTAGCTCCACAAATCCCATCAGCAAAATCAATTGTAGATTAATTGAATTAATATTATAAGATTATATTATTGGTTATTGTATGTTATAAGACTAAGAAGTTTTAAGCTATATGATCTATAAAAATACGTTGGGGATAAATCAATCCATTACTTTTTCCGGTAAATGGCGGTAAATAATCGATATCTTGTAAAAGTATCCATGAAATAATTTCTGGTTTGTGTTCGTTGGACAGGTGACAGTTCGCGCTAAAAAAATCTTTTGCTGTTTTTCGTTTGGACTATTCAGTTGTAAGTTACAGGGTGTTAAAAATTGTCAGTAAAGAGAAAATTTGGTACATTTTACAGTAGTTTTTCTTTGATAAAGGCGAAAATGGTCCCAATACTGTAATAGCCAATTATGTGCAATTTTGATTTCGTCGATTCCGTTCTGGTTTGAAATGATTCAGGTTGAAAATGACACCGGATTGCAATCCCTAATCTCAAGCTCCTAGGCGATGCTGACTACCGGACAACTTCGATAATTTCTGTGATTTTATCGACATTTTCGACGACAGACCTAGCTGTGCGAGGTGCATCTTTAAAATAAAAAAACCTGAACGGAATCGACGAAATCAAAATTACACATAATTGCACGAATCCGGCCGGATCCGGCTGAATTTCAACCGATCCGGCCGGATCCCTACGGATCCGGCTGGATCGATGGAATTAAATGTAGCATAATAAACTTGACGTAATCTGACGCTAACAAGTCTTATTCTTATATTTATGTCAAACATCATGATGAATCTGTTTAATGAAATATAATATATATTTAAATGTCTATTTAGTTTAATCAAATAACTATATATACCCTATTTGCCAGTGCATAAGGCGCACCCTAAAATTCAACCTACTTATAATGCGGATCTTTGTTTTAGAGCTCAACCTCATCTTCATTGATCTGTCGCTGTCTTATTTTTAAACATAGTAACAAAACGGTTTAAGATTTTCAAAATTTGGTCTTTTGGAGGTCTTTTGAAGTTCGAGGTTATTAGATTTTCAAAATTCCTCCTAATAGTATCACGGTAGAGAAAATAGCGAGAGTCTATGAATGTTAATTTTGTCAAATCTTAACCTGGTCTTCATTAATCTGTCGATGCTTTATGTTTCAAAATATTTACAAAATTTCAAAATTTGGAGTTTTTGGAGAAATGTTGAGTTTTTAAATTTCAAAAATTCCTCCAAATAGTCACACAGTAGAAACTAGTGAGAGTCAACAAAGGTTAATTTTGTAAAATCTCAAGATCATCGTCATTGATCTGTGGCTCTCTTATTTTTCAAAGTAATAACTAAGCGGTTTTAGGTTATAAAAATTTGGACTTTTTGGAGTAATTTGTAGCCCTTAGATTTCCAAAAAATCCATCAAATACTTGTAGAGTCAGGAAAATAGTGAGAGTCTACAAATGTTAATTTTGTAAAATCTCAACCTCATCTTCATTGATCGGTCGCTGTATTATTTTTAAAAATATTAACAAAACTGTTTCAGGTTATCAAAATCTGGACTTTATGGAGTAATTTGTGGTTCTTAGATTTCCAAAATTCCATCCAATAGTTGCACATTCAGGAAAATAGTGAGTCTTCAAATATTAATTTTGTAAAATCTCAATGTCATCTTCATTGATGTGTGGCTGTCTTACTTTTCAAAATATTAAGATAACGTTACCAAAAGGGTTACCAAAATTTGGACTTTTTGCAGTAATTTGTGGTTCTTAGATTTCCAAATTTCCTTTAAATAGTTGCACTGTCAGTAAAATAGTGAGAGTCAACAAATGTGACAATAAGTCAACAATTGATATGTCGTTGCCTTATTTTTCAAAATATTAACGATTTTCAAAATTTGGATTCTTTTGAGAAATTTTCGGTTTTTAGATTTCCAACATTCCTCCAAATAGTCGCCTAATGAGGAAAAGAGTTAGAATCTACATATGTTAATTTTGTAAAATTTCAACCTCATCTTCATTGATCTGTCGCTGACTTATTTCTCAAAATACTAAGAAATAGGGATTGCAATTCGGTGTCATTTTCAATCCGGCCGGATCGATGGAATGAAATCTAACATGATAAACTTTATTTAATCTACTGAGATCACAACAAGTAGGTATTTGAGCATGCTAACCAGTCTTATTCTTATATTTATGACAGACATCGTGTATTAAAAGTACCTATTCATGCAATAGCACGATTATTTTACCAAAATTAGCATCACCGGATCCGGTGACCGTATTGGTACCGGATCCGGTAAACGTTTAGTGAAGCCGGATCCGCCGCATTACCGGACCCAGTTTTCCGGATTGCAATCCCTACTTGAGATCGCCCATAAAACAGTTTGCCACACAGATTGCCACACGAATTAACACAAAAAACATGATGGATCGAATTTACATCTCCGAAGTTTTGGCCAAACGGAATGAAATCGAACCATTTCTTAAACAGATTTTAACTGGTGACAACGTTGTGCGAAAGCGATTGTGGTCAAAGCGCTGTGAAACCAAAAACCAAACGTGGAGTAACGGCCAGAAAGGTTCTTTTGTGCATTTTGTAGGACTGGAAAAGAATCATTTATTATGAGTTGCTTCCCAATGCTTCCCATCATTTATTCTTCGGCCAAACACTTAATTCGCGTCTCTACTGTCAACAACTGGACAGTTTGAAGAGAACCAACTGGACCGATTGACCAGTAACGGCCAGAATTGGGCAACAGGAGAGGTGTTGTGTTCCATCAGGACTACGCCAGGCCACACCCGTCTATAGTGACTCGCCAGAAACCCCGGGACCTTGATTGAAAAGTTATGATGCATCCACCATATAGTACAGACCTGGCACTAAGTAACCATGTTTCTCTTGCATTGCAAAACTTCATTAGTGATAAGAAATTGGCATTAAGAGAAGATTGTGAAAATCGGTGACTAGAGTTTTACGCCAATAGGGACTTTGACTTTGATATATGAAAATCTTTTGACTTTTATTAGAGAGTCATTATTAAGCTTCCTTTAAAATGGCAACAAATTATAGAGCACATTTGACGAAATTCATTAATCCGAAACATGTTTAATATAGTCTTGAAGTTAAGGTAAAATAATTGATTTCTTTTTCCCAACCTGATATATCATGAAATATTATTTGATGTTGGATAAAAAGTGTTTGGGATTATAATTTCTGTTGGGCCGGAATGTTATCGACGTGTGATATTTCATAGTCGAGAGTCGGTAACAAAAGAGGCGAATGAAAGAAACGTAATGGCGCAGCAGGATGCAGTGGAAGGCTAGATCAAAGCGCTTTGCAATCACAGTCATCAAGCGCCGCGAGTCTGCAGCGTCCTTCACTCCGACACTTCTTACATCTGAAGCACTTGATGAATCCTTTTCCGACGAGAAATTCAGCATTATGTGCAATATTTAGCGGGCTGCTATACAACGCCGTCTACGCTTTTCAGAACGGTTTCAAGTGCGCACATAAAGAGTAGACATTATGCGCGCTCCCCCACGTCTTGTCTTAGCTTAGTGGGAGTCATTAGTCGCCAAAAGAAAGTAACTTTCTCGTACAAAAGACTGCTTTCAGTTTTTCACCAAAACGAAACTTGCTTGAACAAATGTTTGATTTTTCATCGTTAAATATTCAAACGCCGCTAAATAATTGAACCAGAAAAGAAAATTACAGACAAAAAAATGCTTATGAATATTTCAAGATTTTTTTAAAATAAACTGATTTGAATTAATAAACAGCTAAATCAATCAATATTTGACTGGAAATATTAATGTAAAATGGGATTACTTCCATCCTATTACCAACAACAAAAAAATCCACCGACATTACCTTGATGATTTCCTTACAAAGTTGTTATTTGAATAAAGAAACAGGCCATTATTATACAGTAGTTATGAAATTAAACTTCGCATAAATTAATACCGAGTTGACCAATCCCGAACGCACTCAACGTATGTTGTTAATAAATCAATCTCGTTGATAAATGTAAAACATAATTCAAACATTATCTAGGATATGCGAGCGAACCGACAAAAAATCCTTATTAAATACTTATTAGTTGCGAATGTTGGAGCAATCTACCATGAAATTGTGAACACAATAACACAAACTAATAAAAAATGCGGTTTTCAATTACAAAACAAGATTTATGTTACTGATTGTGATAAATTTTTGTATTTTGTAAGAAAAATAAGTTGCACCTGTAACTTTATGATATAATTTATGCATAAATTTGTTTTATAAATACCTTATGGTATGTACTTTATAAAACTAACATTTTTTTCTCTAAAATGCTGTGCGACATAAATATTATATTTAATAAATGTACACCTATACTTTTTATTTTGTTTTACACGCTTAGATAATCAGAGAAAAATGGAAATACAAGACTAGATAGACAAGACAATAAAGGCAAAATGAGACAGACTGGATAAAATAGAGTAGACAAGCAAGGCTAGGGAGACATGAATTGAGAGACTGGGCTAGACAGTCAAGATAATACGGACAAGTTTAGACATACAAGACTAGTCAGAAAATACTAAAGAAGCAAGACTTGACAGAGAAGATTAAACAGACAAGACTAGATAGAAAAGTCGATACAGACGCGACTAGACGGAGAAGACTAGACAGACAAGACTAGACAGGCAAGACTAGACATATAAGACTAGAAAAACAAGACTAGATAGACAAGACTTAAATTCTGAAGATGACGGTGAGAGTGATTGTGCAGATATAAACGAAAGAGACTTAAATCAGTAGACCATCGAATGGAGGAAGGAGTTGAAGAGAAATCTCTAGAATCTAAAGCTGAAGTTATAAAGACTAGACAGACAGAACTGGACAGACAAGAATGTACAGACAGACTAGACGGACAAGACTAGACAGGCAAGACTATACAAACAAGGCTAGAAAGACAAGCCTAAACAGACGAGACTAGGCAGGCAAGACTAGACAGAATAAATAGACAAGACTAGACAAACGAGACTAGACAGACAAGACTAGACACACAAGACTAGTCATACAAGACTAGACAGACAAGACTAGACAGACAAGACTAGACAGACAAGACTAGACAGACAAGACTAGACAGACAAGACTAGACAGACAAGACTAGACAGACAAGACTAGACAGACAAGACTAGACAGACAAGACTAGACAGACAAGACTAGACAGACAAGACTAGACAGACAAGACTAGACAGACAAGACTAGACAGACAAGACTAGACAGACAAGACTAGACAGACAAGACTAGACAGACAAGACTAGACAGACAAGACTAGACAGACAAGACTAGACAGACAAGACTAGACAGACAAGACTAGCCAGACAAGACTAGACAGACAAGACTAGACAGACAAGACTAGACAGACAAGACTAGACAGACAAGACTAGACAGACAAGACTAGACAGACAAGACTAGACAGACAAGACTAGACAGACAAGACTAGACAGACAAGACTAGACAGACAAGACTAGACAGACAAGACTAGACAGACAAGACTAGACAGACAAGACTAGACAGACAAGTCTAGACAGACAAGACTAGACAGACAAGACTAGACAGACAAGACTAGACAGACAAGACTAGACAGACAAGACTAGACAGACAAGACTAGACAGACAAGACTAGACAGACAAGACTAGACAGACAAGACTAGACAGACAAGACTAGACAGAGAAGACTAGACAGACAAGACTAGACAGACAAGACTAGACAGACAAGACTAAACAGACAAGACTAGACAGACAAGACTAGACAGACAAGACTAGACAGACAAGACTAGACAGACAAGACTAGACAGACAAGACTAGACAGACAAGACTAGACAGACAAGACTAGACAGACAAGACTAGACAGACAAGACTAGACAGACAAGACTAGACAGACAAGACTAGACAGACAAGACTAGACAGACAAGACTAGACAGACAAGACTAGACAGACAAGACTAGACAGACAAGACTAGACAGACAAGACTAGACAGACAAGACTAGACAGACAAGACTAGACAGACAAGACTAGACAGACACGACTAGACAGACAAGACTAGACAGACAAGACTAGACAGACAAGACTAGACAGACAAGACTAGACAGACAAGACTAGACAGACAAGACTAGACAGACAAGACTAGACAGACAAGACTAGACAGACAAGACTATGCAGACAAGACTAGACAGACAAGACTAGACAGACAAGACTAGACAGACAAGACTAGACAGACAAGACTAGACAGACAAGACTAGACAGACAAGACTAGACAGACAAGACTAGACAGACAAGACTAGACAGACAAGACTAGACAGACAAGACTAGACAGACAAGACTAGACAGACAAGACTAGACAGACAAGACTAGACAGACAAGACTAGACAGACAAGACTAGACAGACAAGACTAGACAGACAAGACTAGACAGACAAGACTAGACAGACAAGACTAGACAGACAAGACTAGACAGACAAGACTAGACAGACAAGACTAGACAGACAAGACTAGACAGACAAGACTAGACAGACAAGACTAGACAGACAAGACTAGACAGACAAGACTAGACAGACAAGACTAGACAGACAAGACTAGACAGACAAGACTAGACAGACAAGACTAGACAGACAAGACTAGACAGACAAGACTAGACAGACAAGACTAGACAGACAAGACTAGACAGACAAGACTAGACAGACAAGACTAGACAGACAAGACTAGACAGACAAGACTAGACAGACAAGACTAGACAGACAAGACTAGACAGACAAGACTAGACAGACAAGACTAGACAGACAAGACTAGACAGACAAGACTAGACAGACAAGACTAGACAGACAAGACTAGACAGACAAGACTAGACAGACAAGACTAGACAGACAAGACTAGACAGACAAGACTAGACAGATATGACTATACAGACAACACTGGACAGACAAGACTAGACAAACAAGACTAGAGAGAGAAGACTAGACAGACAAGACTAGAGAGAGAAGACTAGACAGACAAGACTAGACAGATAAGACTAGAGAGACAAGACTAGACAGACAAGACTAGACAGACAAGACTAGGCATATAAGACTAGACAGAAAAGACTAGACAGACAAGACTAGACAGACAAGACTAGATAGACAAGACTAGGCAGACAAGACTAGACAGACAAGACTAGACAGACAGGACTAGACTGACAAGACTAGACAGATAAGACAAGACAGACAAGACTAGACAGACAAGACTAGACAGAGAAGACTAGACAGACAAGACTAGACAGACAAGACTAGACAAACGACAATAGACATGTAGTTCTAGACAAAAGAAATTAGACAGACCAAGCTAGAAAGATAGTGCTAGAAAGATAACATCAGATCATTATACAGATCATTTTTATCGTCGTACACGTAAATATAAGTATGCCGTTCAATCAGCACAATGTCCTACTCTAGTTGTTTCAAATCCGACTCCTGCCTAGATTGCCGTTTTTTGGGAATCGTGTCCGTTAAAATATCCGGTAATCCCTGATAGGTAATGCCTGATATAATTCCTTGTCGGGTCCAGTAATCCCTGATAAACCCCATCTCTTCCCAATTTTGTTTCAATCCTGCCAATAAATTCCCTTGTTCATTTCGGTTCTTTAAGTCCTAACCGATTCATCTCCCTATGCGCCAGCTTTTCTTTAACCTTGATGAACTGGTCTAAATACGGTGGGATTTGCCGTAAACTTTAGAGGTCAAATGATCTAGTGTTAAAAAAATCAGTTTAAGGGTAATGCGACTTGGCAGAAGAACGTTAGGCTAGTGATAGAATCGGAAATGTTGGAGTTTGATGACTTTGTTGTTATATTTCTGTATATAATGATCGATTTATCAATGTCCCTTGTTGTATTCCTGCTGGGATATTTTTATTTCAGGTTTGGTGAGTTGACTATACAAAAAAAATGTTTCTTTTGTGCTAGGGTTGCACGTTTCGCTAGTACGTGTAAAAACAGTTTGAAACACTTGTCTATTAGGAATTTTTCGATTCGGAAAACGACGTCGATACTCTTCTACTGAACGAACAGAATTACCATTTCAAAATCTATAAACAAATACCATATCTCTCTATGACTGAAAATATGGGGCATTTTTTATAAAAAGAAACTTTTTATGACATTTACCTATTTAATATTTTGTTCAAATGGGCATTTAGGACAACATTGCCAAATTTAACTTGATTGACTTCTTAAAAAGAAAAACCCAATTATCTCTGAAACAAACGACAATCGGATTGAACATTTATTTTGCTAATTCTTGCATTTCCTCCCGAAAAATATTTGCATTTCCTCACGAATCACCCTATATTTCTGGTCTAGCTAGTGCAATTTTTGAAAACAGTTTTGTTACTTTGTATTACTTTGTATGTACTTTGGTAGTGTAATAAGTCTTTTTCTTAGCGTTGTCCCGCTGGTGCAGGGTCCGCTTTCTTGGTCAATGACCCCCAGTTTGCACGTTTTTATGCGTCATTTGGATTTAGGCCCACGATCTTTAGGTCACTATTTAACGCTTTCTGCCATCGCTGCTTCGATCTTCCTCAATCTAAAAATGGAGGGCAGAGTTGACAACAATACCAGGAGCTGCTCGCAGTGCATGGCCATACCTTTAGAGTCACTTCTCTCTCATTTTATCCACAATTGGAGCGACACCCATTTGCTCTCGAATTGTGTTGTTTCTGACATGGTCAATAAGCGAGATGCCCAATCCCTAACGAAGCATTCTCATTTCCATGAGCGCAGCAGGCCAGATCACTGTCCGATATATCTTGGATCTGAGGTAAAGTGGCATTTTCATCCACCGCATCTAGGTTGCATTTACTCTTGCTCTTACTTCATCACTGAAGCTGCCATCACTCTGTAGACGAGACCCAAGGTAGCTAGAGGAGTTGGTCTTTACTAGATTTTCTCACCGGCTTGAGTGGTACCGTCACTTGCATTTAACTCCAGATATTCCGCCTTTTTCACGTTTAGACGTAGACCATACAGGGAGAGGCGGTTATTCCAGTCTTCAACTTGACGTTGGAGTTTTTCGCGGGAGACATCTGCAACCATTACATCATCCGCATACAGAAGGGTCCAAGGGACATTCTGTTGTAAGTAGATCACGAGTGATGCTGTCCATGACAAGAACAAAGAGGGATGGTGATAGTGCTGAACCTTGGTGGACCCCGACATTTACAGGAAAGTTATCTCAGGTGCCAACGGCACAACGTAATCTGCTACTGGTGTTTGTGTATAGCATCTTGACCACATTAACAAATGATTCTGGCATTCCATGGTCTCGGAACGCATGCCAAATTAACTTATGAGAAACACGATCAAAGGCCTTTTCGAAGTTGAGGAAGGCAATATGCAGTGGTTTCCTTTTTTCACCATGCTTCTCCATGAGTAATCGTGCTACAAATATGGCGTCAGTAGTTCCAGCTCTCTTGACAAATCCACACTGGTTGACGTTAATGTTGGCAATGTCATGTAGTTTGTGAGGACGTATATGTTTTATATTTACAATAATCTAAAACCATTACAATTGCTATAAGATGCAGAGCCATAACATACGAATATAAAGTTATAGAACGTACACATGTAAGATTATATTTAGTGAGAACAAAGGAATTAGTTCACCTGTAAACTGCGCGAGGACAACATAATATTTAAGAATAAATGTTGCTAAAGGTACGTTTACACTGGCACACACGTATGTGGGACATATGTAAGGTTGCACCAATTTTTATAAATTTGCAGTCTAACTCTTAGTGACTTATCCGATGCGTAGTAATATACTTATGACATATCCGATGCAGTCTACTTAATTTTGTTTAATCTGAAAGTTGAAATTAAAATCTTTATAAAAATTGTTGCCAAACTGGACAGGTGAAATATCATGTGGGGGCTATCAAGCCAGCTAGACAAGATGTACGACTTACTGCACAAGAACACAGATGACTCCTACAGATAAACAGAAACGCAACAGAAAAAATGTCTAGACTTATCACATTCTTTCCCTCCTCTATCTCAACAAATTTATATCTTGATTGTCATTATTAACCCTAATTAGCTGTACATGGTAACATTGGAACAGCGGTAATAGTCGGTAGAAAATAAAAATAATATTTTATTGGAACTTTTTTAATAAAATCGCTGTTTTAAAGCTGGATAAGATTA
The DNA here is from genome assembly GCA_944588485.1 of Phosphuga atrata. Classification (NCBI taxonomy): domain Eukaryota; kingdom Metazoa; phylum Arthropoda; class Insecta; order Coleoptera; family Silphidae; genus Phosphuga; species Phosphuga atrata. The sequence continues at coordinate 22,475,882 of OX155905.1, forward strand.
ATAAAAATACATTTATTTGAGTATTATTGAAAATAAAAATATGCAAATATTGAAGATTCGATTAAATTGAAGACTCAATAAATATATTTTTTTAAATAAATTTCTATAAAACTGCAAATGTATTGAATGGTTTTCTGCGATTACATCTTCATAATAATTAGTAAACATAAATTTATTCAATAATGTTTGCTGGAAATTGTCGATTTGGGGAATAAATTCGCGTTGTTATATTCCGTATGCTTGAAACGAACGTTAATTAACGACAATTAAAATAATAAGCAAGAAAAAAATTTCAATTCCAATTATGAGTTATGGCTGGCTCAAAATTATTTATTCAAACCCGGCTGAATTTAATAAAATATTTTAATTAATCTTGTATGTAATCACGGTGGAGCGTTTTATCGGCATCTCATCGATGAAAATGTTTAATTGGGCTCATTAGTATTTTATTAATTGCTTCTAAATGCACTTCTCCATATAATTACATATCAAAATCTTACATAATATCTAAACATCTTTTAATTATTTCCAACTATATAATTATTATGTCGTGTTTTAAATAATTTCCATTGAGATATTTATGAGATGCAGCAACTTAGTCAGATAGTTTTCCATTGGAGGGGTAGGTTTCTTATTATTGGAAACATTTATCTTTTTATTGAAATCGTTTATCATAAAATATCATTAATAACTACTGTTAGGTATTAATAATTTATTAGCTGAACAGAAGCAACAAGAATAATATTAATTATATTGTATGCATAATTCACAATATTAATTTCCCTTGTGTCGCTTAATCTTAAACATTTCAATAATATACATGGTGTTAGGTAAACATGCGGCAAAATCTCAAGGCGTTATTCCTTGGCCTATAGTAAGAATATTTACTATAGTATATATTTACTATATATATATATATATATATATATATATATATATATATATATACATATATATATATATATATATATTATCTATGACGATTTCTGAAAATCCCCTTTGTTTCGAAGATACAGGGTGAACAAAATTTTTGCCACAACCATATTTGATATTTGTTGAAATCATTAATGTAAATAAAAGTATGGCATACGCTAACGAGTTCATCAAGTATAAAAAATAATGAGTTTATCGAGTATAAAAAATTGTTGACGATAACTTGGAACGGCTGTTTTATTTACTAACGTACAAGTGGATTTCATTTGAATACGTGTCGTCAGTGATCATCACCTGTATCGGTCGCAGTTGTTTATATTGAGTGACGTTTGGCTGTTTGACGTGCGTTTAATAGTTAGTAAAGTCCTCTATCATGTATACGAATGCCGACATGACTGACATGCATTTTATGTATGGACTTGCTGGTGGCAATTCATTACAAGCTAGACGGTTGTACATTGATCGATTTTCTAGTCGTAATATCCCCGACCGAAAAATCTTCGAAAACGTTAATGGATGTCTTCGTGAAACAGGCACATTGTAGCGAAATGGAGGGCTAGGAAGTTTAATTACAGTAAGAACGGTACAACTGGAACAATTTGTTTGGAGAAGGTTAGCTTCATCTGGAGGCTACTCCTAGGTATTCATATCTATTGACGAATTCCAGCTGGTGGTCACATATGTTAATTTTATCGCAATTTCGGAGTCGACCCAGTTTATATACAATTTGTTTAGGAGGCACCATGTGTTTAAAAATTTAAGCTTGCCTGAGTTGCTGTAAGGTCCTAGGAGAATATGACCAGATCGGCGGCGTTCATTAGGCAGAAAACCCCAGGTACTATGATGTAGGCTGGTAGATCATGGTCTTAGATCAGAAACATGGTGGGGCTCAGTGTGCCACCCTGGAGTACCAGCTAGTTTTGGGGAACCTGTGTTGATAATACCTCTCCGCTGTCGATTTTTATAAAATTCGCGGCAAGAGTTTTACATATAAGCTTTGAATGTTTACCTTGGCACCTGCTTTGATTAGTTTCCTTGCACTAAATATGCCTGAGCACTTTGCCAAAGCCTTTACGGAAGTCGACATATATGTCGACAGCATAGAGTAGTGCGCGGGGGCGCGTCAGGGTAATTTGTATTTCGGAGGTTAGTTGGTTAATTGCTTCCTCGCAGCTTTTGTTTTTTCGAAAATATGACATTGTAGTTAAAAAGTAGTTTTTAAATGTTTTTAGAATTATAAGAAAATAATTAAGGAAACCATGTTCTGTAATTCACAAATTGACTAATAACATAAATAAAATATACTTATTAGTACGGTGTGGCTCCTGCATTTTACTGCTAAGGGAGGCCACGAGGTCCCGATGAGATAAGATAACCTAATAAATAAAAATTACCAAAAGGCAGAAACGCGTCTATGGATTTTCATAATTATTTTCATTTATCAAGTTATGTTATCTCATCGGGACCTCGTGGCCTCTCCTAGCAGTAAAATGCAGAAGCCACACCGTACTAATAATTATATTGTATTTGTGTTATTAGCCAATTTGTGAATTAAAGAACACAGTTTCCTTAATTATATTCTTATGATATGCAAATTCATATAGTAACTTATCTTAGTTTTTAGAATTGACGCTAGTGTAAGAAAATCGGAATAGAAGATAGATTTTATTGGAATGTTATTATATCTATGACTAACCAGTAAATTCTTGGAAAATGGTATATTAAGGTTTTTGTAGCAGATTATTTATGAATTCTAACATACAAGGAGAAACTAGGATTAAGGAGAGCTAATTTTATGAAAATTATATGAACAAAGGGGTTGCCTTGTGTATACAATGTATGCTTGCGACATATGTCATTACAATATTTTCAGAGCAAACTGCGCGAGGGCAAATTACCATCAATTCAGCCATACTTTGTTGTGCAGCAGATTTGTGCAACAAATTGTACGGCAACCAGGGATTTGGAGCAGATGCAGTCCAAACGCATTAAAGCTTTTTTAATAACAGCATTTTATGATATAACGTGATATGTATATATAGACATATAGAATTATATAAAAAAATATTTAAAGTATTATTTATGTTTGTTTTATGTTTTTTTTTTTTTTGGCGATATCAAGTTTAAATTTGGGTTGCCCGAAAGCTCTGAGATAAGTGGTTTAAATGGTTTATGTTAACTAGAATTAAAAGTGATTTCATAAATTCGGTTAATTTTGTAGTGAGCTCGTTACAAATGCGAGACATTGAGGTATAATTTATATTATAACAGAAACACAGACAGTCACAACGATAATTGTACACTGAATTGATAAATTCCTATTCACTACAATAATTGTATATTCAAAGTTTTAAATTCATTTTTAATGAATACATTACAAATTTAGTAGACATAGTTCAATGAAAAGATAAAAATAGACTAAATTACATTTGTAAATTAAATATATTTAACTTTAAACGAATGTGAAAATAGAATAATATAATAGAATAAATAGATAAATCACTTATTGTCTTATAAACTTCTAAATATATTCAACCTTTCCGAAGCTCTCTTATATTATTGAGTCTTCTTAAAACTACTAAAAGAAATCTCTTTCTAAAGGAATATATTTTTATATTCAGGCTATGTGCCTTCTTTATCAGGTTTATAAGATTATCTATAATATAGTATAGTTTCATCAATAGCACTTATTGTCTGTTCGTCTGTCAGTAATTTTGCAAGTACAGAAGAGATAAAAACAGGCAAACTAAACTTTTTTGTGTGATTTGTTTCATTTGTAGCTACTAAACTAACTTAGTCATAGAGACAAAATTAGCATTAGGTTTTTCCGTTAAAAGGCCCACACAAATATAAGCCCTGATGGGCCTCTCCTCTCCCAGATTCTCACCCTTTCCCAGATCCAGATATTCCAAATATTGGGTGTTTTTTTAGAGTTTTGTTTTTCGACACTGTTTCTAGTGACAGTCAATAGACCTTTTCATAGTTGAAATTTTGTTATGAACATACGTCAATTTCCGCCATGTTTGCATGCACTTTTTTTGACGTTAACCACTGAAAATACCAAAATGTGGAAGGCGGACGCGCATGCGCTTAACTAACCGTAAAAAGGTCTATTTAATAGGTGACAGCTGATTTCTGCTCAGCATGACGTTTTGTCATTTCATCATGAATAGACTTACACCAGAACAACTCTTGCAAAATGTGCAAATTTACTTCGAAAGTGGCGGTTCATTTCGCGAAACTTACCTTGCTCTACGTCCATTTTTGGTCGACATAATCGTCCATCCGAGCAATTTGTTTGGAAAACCATGGTTTGTTTTCTACGCATAGTCAGATTTGTGCATCGGTAGAGACGTCGTACAGTGCGCACCGAAGAAGTTGTTGCAGCTGTGGAGCGTAGTGTTGAGGAAGATCCGAATGAGTCGATTCTCCGTCGTGCACAGCAATTAGAGCTGTGTGCATCCACCTCATGGAAAAATTTGCGAAAAGATCTCGGTTTGCGAGATTACGAGATACAGCTCGTGCAAGAGCTAAAGACGCGTGGACATCATATGCGTCGTACGTTCGGAGAATGGGCAGAAAACTTTTACCAAAACATTTTGTTCAGCGGTGAGGCTCATTTTTTCCTCAATGGCTTCGTTAACAAACAAAATTGCCAGATTTGGAGCGAGGAAAATCAGAGGCCCTTATTGAGATGCCGTTACATCCACAAAAACACTGTTTGTTGTGCTTTATGGGCTGGTGGAATCATTGCCCCATATTTCTTTAAAGCTGATGTCGGTCAGCACGTGGCAGTCAATGATGAGCGTTATCGATACATGACTGCTGACTTTTTCGTTTCCTAGTTGAGTGGCGTCAATGTGGAAGAGCTTTGGTTCCAACAAGATGACGCAACATACCACCCAGCGCGCCACACAATCAATTAATTGCAGGAAACATTCGCGTAACTATAATCTCGCGTAATGGCCCCTGAATTGGCCTCCATGGTCGTTATTACACTTATGGACTACTTTCTTTGGGGATTTCTGAAGTGGCTAATATGTATGCCAATAAACTAACAACGTTGGATCAACTACAAGCCAACATTATTGCCGTATTATTGCCTATATACGGCTCAGTCTGCTGGAAAAAGTATATCTTAAAAAAAAACACTAGAAGCTCATGGGCCTTTATTTGGGGACAAATAATAACATGCTTCACGTAACGTATATCACCACTTTGCGCATGGTTCTTCCTACATAGAGGGGATTCGGTGCATTTGCGTACAGAAAATATATCACAAATCACATATTAACTGTCGGTGATTTTTGTGTCATTATTTAGTTGTTTATTGCAACTAAATTAACTCTAAACATGGAAAATAGAAATCTTAGTAAATGATAATTTTATACTGTCCAGTAAAAATAAAGTTTGTGTAAAGGGTGGGCCATCTAGTGGTTTCTTTTTAAACCATCGGTTATTTGTCCCGCTCAAAATCATCAAGAAACAGGGTTCCCAACTTAGGGAGTTTCCCCCCCAAATTCAGGGGGTAAATAAGTGGGATGGGATTTTTTTAGGGGTTTTATATTTTTGGGGGTATTTTTAGCGATTAGTGATTTACATTTATTAATTTTTTATTGAAAAATAAAAGTAAAAGTAAAATATATGCCCTGGGATAACTCAAGCTAGCCAATCTTTATTATATAATTGTTGACCTGGCGACTTAGCGACATCTAAACAAGATTAGAAGTTCCTCGTTACTAAGATTTCGCAATTAAATGAAAAATATATTGATTGTAACGGAGCTGGTAAACGTTTTGAAAATGTCTCAAAATTCGAACTTGCATTTGTCACGGTGCTAATTTCAAACGCATTTTCGAACGTGCTTTCTACATCTTCAAAATTGTGAAAAATAAGTTGCGGAATAGACTATCTATTTTAATGTTACAAAGTATGATGATGGTCCGATTCACATTGCAACGAAATGGTGGATCTGCACAACATTTAATCCATCCCCTAACATGTTAAGTTTATTTAATGTCAACATGTATGATTTCAAAAAGTCAGAACCAGATGAAAACGAAATATTTGAAGTATTAAGTAATTTATAAATAAAGAATATTAAAAAATATTACAGAGTATTAATTATTATTAATTAATTATTTTTTACAAAATATTATTTTTTTAGGGGGATTTTCAAGTAATTGTGGCAATTTTAGGGGTTTTTGACTTTGGCTCTAGGGGTAAATATTTGTGGGAGTTTGTAACACTGTCAAGAAAGTCAGTATCATACCTCCGCGGAACGAAATGAGTCGCTTAAAGGTCGCTTCCCATATGTGCGACACTCAGCTACGCGACGTCGTACGACATCGTCTGTCAAATAATGATTACATTGTTTTAAATGGGCACGTCGCGTAGCTGTCGCGTAGCCTTAGTGAGAAAGTGTCCATTTGAAACAATATAATCATTATTTGACAGGCGATGTCGCGTGACGTCGCGTAGCTGAGTGTCGCGTAAATTAGAATCGGCCTTTACGCTGGAACAACGTTGGGAAATATTGAAAACTTATTTCGAAAGTGAGTGCTTTGTAGCCCAAACAGTGTGCTTGTTGAAAAGAAGTTGACCGAAATGAAGCACCCACCGCGCATGATATGCGCAAGCTTGTGCAAAAAGTTCGTGAGACTGTCATGCTAGTGGACAATACTCATGGTCCTCGTTTTCGTACGGTGCGCACAGACGAGAATGCGGCTGCTGTAGCCGAGAGTGTGAGAGTCAGTCCACGAACATCAACTCGCCGTCGATCCCAACAGCTCAACATTTCACAGAGAATTCTGCACAACGACCGCGGAGTGACCTTGTTATTCGCTTACAAGGTCCAATTGATTCAGAATTTGAAGGTGCACGACCATCCACTACGTTATCGCTTCGCAGTTTGGGCCTTAGAACAGTTTGAATTGGACAACGATTTTGGCCGAAAAATAATATTTTCTGACGAGGCGCATTTTCATCTCGGCGGCTACGTTAAAAAACAAAATTGCCACATCTGGGGCTCAGAAAACCCGCACGTTATTGGCAAGAAGCCAATAAACCCATAGAGAGTTGATGCGGATTGTGGAGTGCTGGACCATCATTGGACCATTTTTTTCGTAAATGAAGCTGGGAATGACGTTACGGTCAACGGTGAGCGTTACGGAGCCATGCTATCCGACTTATTTTTTGCTGAAATTGAATACATGGATTTAGACGACCTTTGGTGCATGTAGGATGGAGCGCCATGCCACACAGCCCATGCCACAATCGATCTTTTGTGCATCAATTTCACAAATCGTGATATCAGTTGTCTTGGCGATGTCAATTGTCTTGGCGATGAGCCGCCTCGGAGCGGTGATTTGACCCCTTTGGATTTTTTTGTGGGGAACTGTGAAGGACCTATGTTATGCCAACAATCCAGAAACGATTCAAGCACTTCAGGCTAATATCATCCAATCAATCCGTGAGGTAAAGCCCAGAACCTTAAACAAGGTCTTGAAAAGTTGGAGTGACAGAATGTACTACTGCGAAGCCTGCCCAGGCAGCCACTTGAACGAAATTGTGTTCCATAATGAGAATGTTTGCTCATACTAATACAGCCATAATACATGTAAAAAAATATAATGTTGTTCATTTTATTGCATTTTTAAAGAGAAACTTGTATTTGGCACACCTATTATAATGACAGGGGAATGTCAAAATTCGGTATCGCAACAAACAAGCCATTGGCAGGAAAAATCGACGTCGTTAATTGCAGAGCGAAGCAGAATTATTGAAGCAGGTTAAAAAACGTAAACACAAACGTCTTGAGGGCGCAAGAATAAAATCTTTCTATCCTCAAACTGAGGAAAACCTTGGATTAAAACCAGGTTATTAGCTTTTTAGCTTTAGCTTTAACCAGATTAAAACCAGGATTAAAACGAGATAACCACCGATCAGTTTATAATACACTGCGAAACTATATTTTCTCATCAGAATTTGGCCTTAAAATACCACCTGATTTTAAAATAAGCAATAATTTTTTGTTTGGATTGCCCAGGAGACATCGTATTAGATCACGTAAAATAACTCATCTTGGACAACTCGATAATAGTGATCCAAACGAAACACACGAACTAGTAATGCAATACTTAATTGAAGTAAATAACGCGACAATAGGAATGGCAAGTGATCGTGTTTTTAATGTGGATGAAACTCCATTACTTTAACATTGCAAGAGGTTGCACATTTAACTTTGTTTGGGAGCAAAAATGTTGATGGTGCGGACACAGGGTTTAAAAAAAATCTATACACTGCACTGTTTGAATTCCATTGAAACCGTCGAGAGTTTTACATATCTAGGATCGTTAGTTACCAACAAGGGAGGATGCGAACCAGGAATAAAGAGACGCATTGCAATCGCACGAACGGCTATGAAAAAGCTTATAAAGATCTGAATTGACAAACAGATAACCAATAACACTAAAAAGACTATAGTCAAAGCGCTAGAATTTTCGATATTTTGGTATGGCACTGAATCCTGAACTATAAGAACATCAGACACACATCGAATACACGCCTTTGAAATGAGGTGCTGGAGAAGGATGCTGCGTAACCCATGGACAGCACATAGGTACAATATACCAATACTAAACGAACTCAATATAAAATAAAAATTGTCCACTATATGCCGCAAACGCATTTTGCAATATATCGGCAACACGCAGAGGACAAGACAAGTACAGGGGAAAATAGCCCCTCATCCAGGGGAAAAGAGCAAGAGGCAGATCTCCATCAAGCAAAACACATCATAAATCAGCCAATGCACATGGGGTTCAGAGAAGCAGAAGACCGATAAAAATGTAAAAACCGGGTCCGCCAAGCCATCTGAACATGGATATGATCCAATAATGTCACGATACTTCAGCTATGAAGGCACGACCAGGAAGAGTCTGTTTGACGATATCATTAGATGGATGTATGCTACCACCTATGATTATTTCTCGTGATTTGAAGAAATTTTTTTAAAGTAACAATCCCCGCTGGTAAAGCGGTTGTTGCTGCAAACAAAAGCGGATCATTGGACACAAATCTACTAAATGTGGATGGATACTGTTTTCTGCAAGAGAGGACATTATTTCATTATTTAGCGTTTGGATCAACAAAATATTGATAGAAATATAAATAAAAGAGGACAGGATATATTCGATTGCATTGTCGTTAGCGTTCAGGAGCTCATAAGCCTTCCTCGGTAGAACCTTAGTGGGCATTTTGAATGTGTCAATGGTTGAGATATGTCCACTGTCTTGCCCACGTGTGTTACAGCTCCGCATTTATCCTCAGACATTGTCATAATCTTAACCAGGAGATCCTTAGGATTGTCTGGTTGCCAGCTGTTGTTAGTTCATTTAGTTCACGTTTTAAGAAATAAAGCGCTATTCGGAGTGCACCACCGAACTAACATTACACCCCAGGAATTCTTATGGAACTCATAAGAAATTTGAAAATATCTTTAAAAAAATATGGCTCAAAGACAATAATAATTTAGGAAAAACAACGTACTATACGTAGCCCATAGATGTTGCCCTAAATTCCAGTTTCAAGGCTGCTATGAGAAATGAGTGGGAGAATTGGGTAAAATAAGGAACTGCTGAATTTACTGCAAAAGGATATAGAAAAAGACCATCTTATCAAAAAATTGTTTACTTGGTTATTTCTGTCTGCAATACTGTCAATTCAAAATCAATTCAAAGAACATTTGAATGTTGCGGCATTACTGCAGATGGAAAAGAAGTAACGACCAATATATTAAATAAAAAGTAGTAATTTATCCTTAAGTTATCATGCACTTGAAATAGGATCTGATGATCTGGCTGTTAGGGATGGAAGTAAAGAAGGGCTAATAGAATTGGATAAAAACGAAAACAACAATTATTCCACTACAAGCTTTGATTGCTCGGAAGACGAAAACTACAATTGTTTAACAAGAAATTCTGTTTGCTTTAATACACCAAGTTCTGAATGATACTCGTTATGCATTTACTTTTCATTTTGTAAATTTTCATTTTTTAGGATAAGAAGAATCAATTTGTTCTATTGCCGCAATATTTAAAATAATAATAACATTTAATTATTCAAATAAATATTATTTCAATATAAACTTAAAATTCTTAATTTGTTCAGAATATATGTGATCCAGTCCAGCGGCTTTCCGGTTTCTAAGTTTGTCAATGGCTTTTTGAAGTTCATGTGCTTTTAGAAAATTTCTCAGTACATGAACTTCAAAAAGCCATTGACGAGCTTAAAACTCGAAAAGCCAAAGGACTTGATCACATATATTCTGAACAAATTAAGAATTTTGGACAACAAACCAAAATTCTATTCAAGGGTATTTTACTTACGCAGTTGATACCCAAAATTTGGAGAAGAACTAATATTATCGCACTATTGAAACCAGGAAAGTTCCCACATGACCCAAAAAAAATCCGCCCAATTTCCCTGCTCTGTCACCTCTATAAACTCTTCGAGAGACTGATACTCAATCGGCTAAAAGTCTATATTGATGATAAGCTTATTACGGATCAAGGTGGTTTTAGACCAAGTAGATCTTGTACTGGACAAGTTCTAAACCTTACACAACACAGTGATAACGGGTTAGAAGAAAAAAGATCACTGGAGTTACTTTTATCGGCTTGTCTGCGGCATAAGATACAATTAATCAAAACATACTATTATCAAAACTTGAATGTCAAATTAACCTCGGACAGCAAATTAGTTAAGATAATAGAAATTATACTCCTAACCAGGCAATATTTTGTAACACTTGGGGGGATAATAGTAGGTGGAGGAGTCAAAAAAATGTCTTACCCCAAAGTAGTGTCTTATCTTCAACCTTGTTCAATTTATATACTAACGACCAGGCTGAAAATTTTGAGGTGGTTGAGAAAGCACTGGAAAGTTCATTACAGCTAGTATGTGATTACTACCACTCAAAGTATCTGAGAAAAAACCCCTCAAAGACACAAGTTTGCGCTTTCCATCTCCATAATAGGATAGGCAATTGAATATTACGTGGAAAGGTGTGGAAATCAAACACACACCTTATCCTAAATATCTAGGAGTTACCCTAGACAGATCCCTTACATATAAAAAGCACTGCGAAAATGTAAAATCAAAAATTATTGCAAGGAACAGTTTACTAAGAAAATTTATCGGATATCTATATTAACCTCAGAGTATCTGCGTTAGCACTATGCTTCTCCGTAGGAGACTATGCAAGCGCTGTATGGTGTAGATCCACCCACGCGAAAAAGGTTGAAGTGGCACTGAATGAATCCTGCCGCTTGATAACTGGGTGCCTAAACTGCACACCTCTCCACATAGTCTTCCCAGTCGCATCCAACCTCCAAACATTCGACGAACAATTAATGCAGACTTAGAAAGATCGAAACTGACAGTCGACATATCCTACAGGGCAAGAATACACACAGGTCAAGATTAAAATCAAGAAAGCGTTTTATGAAATGCACAAATATCTTAGCGAACTGCCCCAAACAAGCCCGAATGGATAGCTGGAAACAAACCGTAGGCCATATTGAGATGATCAGATTTCACCAGCAGAACACCTTCCTGCAGGATATAACCTCGATTGACCTGCCTGGAGAACACTCAATACTAGACTAAGAACGGGAGTAGGAAGATCAAAATACAGTCTAAAGGAGTGCGACATTATACAAAAAGACAAAATGCGACTGCGGAGACGAACATACCATGAGCCACCTTTTGATCTGTCCAAACTGCCCTACAACATGCACTACTTCGGGTCTCCTAACAGTGACAAAAAATGCAATCAATGTGGTGAAACATTAGGAAGGGGAAATTTAATAATTAGTAACTAACAGAACCAAATATCACCTTACTTATATAGTAGTAAGAATACCCAATTCATATGTGATTTATATATTTTATTTTTATTTTACTTTATTTGCTTTTATGCTGACTCATGTTTTATTTATATTTATGCTTATTTAATTTTGGACTCATGTTTATGTTCATGTTCATATTTATGCTTTGTATTTATATTTATATGTGGTTGTTTGACACGAATATAATAATAATAATATAAACTTGTTTTCGTCAAGAAGTCCATGAGCTGTTATTTAGGCCAAACATGGAAACCTTAAAAAAGTAAAAACCAAATACAAGTCCATGGACTTCCTAACCGAAAAACCCGTCAGTCTTAATACATTCGTCTAGATCTTAACAAGAAGTGTTATTTAATATTAATTTATGTAGTATATTTATTATGTAGTATATTAATTGGAATTTTATTTATTGTTTTGTTATAAATTATTGTTCTATTCTGCCCAGTTTTTGTCTAGTTGACCAAGTATATATTTAGTATGTAATTTTATGAGCAAATACTGAAAGCTATATATTTGGCTAATGGTTAATTATAAGTTTAATGCGTAGCATAAGATGAGCAGAGGGTTGAACTGGGTAGAATCGTGTTCGACCAGAGGCCGGTTATTAAGGACTACGGCAAGAATTGGTGGCGATTAAAGAGTCCGCCGCGGGTGTAGTGTCGTGATAACAGGTGGCGCTCCCACGGTCCGTTTGCACCTGCAAGGTCCAGCTGCCGCATCGCCGCATTACACCTTAATTACTCCGGTCCACGTGGCGAACATGTCTCGCTCGCTCACATATTGATTCTGCCAATCTTGTAAATCAATCAATATCGTATCACGTCGAATTTAAATTTAAATTCGTTATATAATCCCTACCCATAAATAATATTACTCGCAAGTATATAAATATTAAAAGACAAATTAATTGGGAACACACTTTTCACAATATATTGTTTCGTGTTTAACTACTACATATGTCAAAATGAAATTTTTAGAATCATATGCCACGATCTATTTTACTATGGTCCGTGGCTATGCATTCGATTTCATGTTGTCGAAAGCTATTCATGCTCATTCTTGGGCCCTTACTAGCACCGACCTCATATATCAGGGCTACAACGGCACCAGTTCAATACCAGTGTGGCATGCTGAGAGATCAATTCGGAGGTAATTGGACTTGGATTCCGAATCTCAGGGGAGCCTAATTCTAACATTGTCCCGTCCTAATTAGCAGAACTAATACACAGCGAACCGAAAACAGTCTAAACTAGATTGTTTAGTATCCATACTTCATATTTCTAAACACTATATTTGCTTGATAGCCGATCATTCTTGATATCTTGATAGACAAATTGTATCAATTTGCAACAACCATTTGTAGGTCTTGCCTTCCTCAAGCAGTTCTCTCCATTCATTTCTATTACGCGCTATGGATCTCGTATTGCCTTGTGTTGCCATCAGTGTTCTTAGATCTTGCTCGGCTAGATCGAGGTACCCAGCATTATTAATGGTATTCTGCATAATTCTGAAGTATTCGATATTTGACCTCCTTGTGGAATATTCGCGTAAAACACTCCTCTCAAACAGCCCAGAAATGTAATTCTCAGGCAGTTGAATCAGGGGATCTGATTAGCTAAATCATCAAAATTAAGATTAATTTGCTAGGAAAAGCTTCCCTATTATTTTGCGTAGTTTGTGTCTATGTCTTGTTGGCTCCATACATTCTACAGTCTTACTTCACCACTGATCTTTACTGTGTTATCATAGTTGTCTTCAAAAAATCTGATGATATACAGTTATGATACCACACCAAGAGGTTGTTTATCTTATGCCAATAAATCGATTTTCTCAGTAAAATCAAATAAAAGCTTTTCAACAAGACTAGACAATTTGAAATCGATCTTGTCATTCATTATTATAGGGATATACGCAAATTTTTATACACAACAAATTGCTTGAGTTTCTCTTAAATAAATGTAATATTTGTTATATTATTTGTTATATAATAACAAAAATAATATTTCAAATTTATTTAAAAATTATTTACCTATGCCTTGTTTAACCCAACAGTTAATAATTGCATGTTTACATAAAACTGTTTAAAATAAGGAGAAATGAGTTATGGATGTTATAAAAATATTGAGTGTAGAGAATGTAAATCAGTCGTGGAAACACTTGACATCTACTCCAGGAGTAGCTATTTTGAGCGGTCAGGGCGCGGTCCATCAATCTTCATCAACCCTGTTCCGGTCTGGTTGGTCGCGCTATGCAATTTAATGATATGCAGCCTCTTGCAGTCCACTTATAAAACGATTCTGGAGAACTGCTGCCACGGCGTTTTATGACGAGCTGGATGCGTTTGAATGTTTCAAACTAAATGTCGCATATATACGAGATTGCTGCGTGATAATCTAAATATACAAATTACTTTTGAGAGATTGGCCTGGCTGTATGTATAAGACTGATTGTAACGCAGCGAGAAGAACGGAATGTCTCGCAAGAAAATGCTGGTGGAAAAAGATACGGAATCTTGTTCCGGCTGACAGGACTCACTTCACCTAAGGATTTTCTTCGCTGTGTAATTTACTTTTAATAATATAAAATGAATAAATTTATTTCTCTCGCTGAAACATTTCATTTACAATAAGAATTATATTTATATAACGGCGACGCGAGAACTACATCTAGATCTCTTTCCTAGACATTCAACAATATTTCATATTTATATAATGATATACTACGAAAGACTTACCTCGTATAGACTTACTTAACAAGTAATTAATGAATAGTATATCTTCCAAACTCTTTTTAATCGCAATATATAATTAATACTAGATAAAATCCAAGCAATACTATGTTCACAGTTTCGCCAATTAAACAATAACAAAAGCAAAACAATGAAATAAAGCATTAGTAAATCATTTGTTTTATATGTATATTTTAAACTGTTTAGTATTGTCTGTATAGATTTGTCTCTCTAGTGTTGTCGATCTAGTCTAGTCTATCTAGTCCTGTCTATATAATCTTGTCTGTGTACTACTGCATGTATAGTTTTGTGTGTCTAGTCTTGTCTGTCTAGTCTTGTCAGTCTAGTTTTGTCTGTCTACTCTTGTCTGTCTAGTCTTGTCTGTCTAGTCTAGTCTGTTTAGTCTTGTCTGTATAGTCTCGTCTACCTAGTATTGTCTTTCTAGTCATGCCTGTCTAGTGCTATCTGACTAGTCCTATCTATCTAATCTTATCTGTGTAGTCTTATCTGTCTAGTCTAGTCTGTCTAGTTTTGTCTGTCTTAAAATAAAGTAGTTCGAGGGAAGCGCTCACTAAAACCCCTATTCCACCTTGGCTTTTAGTATGGACCACCCCGGTATCGCATATTTTGCATTTTCTCGTTTTGTTTGTCTAGTATTGTCTGCCTAGTCTTGTGTGTCTAGTCTTGTCTGTCTAGTCTTGTCTGTCTACTCTTGTCTGTCTAGTCTTGTCTGTCTAGTCAAATCAAATCAAATCAAAATCAAATCAAAATAAGTTTATTTCATAATCTAAGAATACAAAAAAATGTTCTAAATGAAATGTGTCATAGAAAAAAGAAAATATTATATCTAATTATCATGTTCTTGGTAATTTATTCTTTTAGTAGAATTCTTCGATATTATACGGTTCTACATCAACTAGGAGTTTGAAAAGAATAAGAAAAAGAATTGTATATCTTTTTTTAAAAAGGATTGCATTCACTAGTTGTTTAATCCTCCTTGGTAGTACGTTGTACATTTTCATATTGCTGAACGGTGGATTTCTTTCAGTTAGCGTCAGCCTATGCTGGGGCAGCTGAAAGATTTCGTTACAAAATCTGGTACTCCTTAGATTCGGCTTGTTAAAGTTCCCAAATAAGTGCCTATGTTTCAGAACGAAAAGTATAGACTCAGAAATGTAAGTGTTAAAATGTAAATGTTAAAATATTAGCAAGCTTGAACTGGCCTCTGCAGGATTCTCTGTAATGTAGATTGTTCAGAGTACGAATAGCTTCCTTCTGTATTCTAAAGATGCTTCTGATGTGGATACTATTTCCCCAAAACAAATACCAAATTTTAAATGGGAATAAATATTCGCGAAGTACACCATCCTAAGAGCTGCAGTGTCCAAATACCTATGAAGACATCTCAATGCAAAAACTGCCTTCTTCAGACGTTTTGTGACACGGAGAGTATTTGTCGTCCAATCAAGTGATTGATCTATAAATAGACCAAGGAGCCTGATAGAATATTGTACCTCGAGGTCTTCGTTATTAATTTGTAATCTTGGAGGGTACTGGTTCGTATATCTGTTGGTTTTAAAAATGATAGTATTAGTCTTGTCTTTATTTATTATTAGTTTGTTCGTATGAAACCATGATATTAATGATGACATCGTGATATTTGCATTTGGACTAATATCATCCACAGTTTTGTTAATGATGAGTAGGGATGTATTATCTGCATAGTCGATCATCAGGTGTTTCTCAGTAGTGGGTATTTGATGTAGATCATTAATAAATATTGAGAACAGCAAAGGACCAATCGTGCTTCCTTGTGGAATACCTAATACCCTAATAGCCTCTTTGATTTCCTCCTCTATTACAACCTCATCCATTCCTTTTACATGGATTATTTTTGTGTTTGCTCGAAGAGAGGTCGCCCCTAGTATTTTCCCATGAATTGCTTTTTCAGAATTTCGACTTTACTAGCTCTATCTTTCACTGTTAGCAGAAGTTCTCCATTTTTAGTTTTAATTATATCTTCAATTTCTACACCGATTTTACTAGGGTTAACTGTTTGTCTAACTGTTTTAAGCAGATCAGCATATGACTTGCGTTCTAGGTTTTTTGTAAGTAATTGCCAAGCCGTGATTACCACTAATTTTGCTGAGCATTGATGTATTTTCTAGTCGCATTTTGTCTATCGTCGTTCGAAACGTTATAGTTTCTACATTAGAGCAAAAAGGTATTTCATTTGACTCGCAAACATAAGCCCGCTTATTCCGTCTAACTCAGGTACGGCTATTTTCGTCTTGTTTTTTTTTTGCATATAGCTCTTTACTGATTTGAGCGATTTGAAGCAGTTTACATCATCGATTTCCAAAGTCACATTGTCAAGGCGTACCGGATAGTGTATCCCTCTGGAAGTGAATGATACGTTTCCATCATTATCAGGAAAGCCTAGCGAGTATGTCATCATGGCAACTCCTTATTTTGTTTTGTTTTGGCGTTTAGGTCCGTTTATACCTCCAAATTTATTAATAGCTACCTCAACTGATTTGTTTTGGGTGTCGAAATTATGCTGCAGGGGAATGTGGGAGTGTTTCGTAATCTATTGGAGCCTCCCATATGTTTCCTCTTTCAACTTTTATTCTAGGAAATACTTAATTTATCCCCTCTTCTTCTGGAATTTGTTGAAAATTTTCGAACGTTTCTGTTTCTGTTAATGCTTGTCTTCTTTTTATTCTAATTTCTGCCTTTTGGCTTTCTTCACTCATACTTTTTTGGTAAGTTTTGTTATTTTCTGCGCATGGTGTAGTTCCATGGATTTCACTTGTTGCCATAACTTTACATTTTCCTCGTGAATTTACGACTCACTTCTTTCTTTTCCAGTTTCATTTGCTGCCTCTGCAAGCCAATCTTTCAATCTTTTGCTCTGCAGTAGTTCTTTTTTGGATTATACAAGCCTTTGACTGTGTTGTCTATCAGCCTTATTTGTGTAAACAGATTTTCTAGAATAGATTGAAACTCATTTCCACCCCTCCTGATGTTCTTTGGATTCACTTCTAAATTCTGGGACTCGTAAGTTGGTTCACCTTGCTCCACCAAACCAAGTTTTGGTTTTTCATGGGAGATTTCATTTGGAAATCTTCTAATTTGGAATTTCATTTTCAGTTGGAGTAAGAGTGGTATTTAACTATGCTTATACTTTGTATAAAACGTTTGAATGTGTCGATAAAATTTTAATGAAATACTATTGACTGCCGTCAAAACTGACGTGTCTGCCTAGTCTTGTCTGTCTAGTCTTGTCTGTCTAGTCGTGTCTGTCTAGTCTTTTCTGTATAGTCTTGTCTGTTTAGTCTAGTCATCTTGACTGTATAGTTCTGTCGGTCTAGTTTTGTCTCTCTAGTTTTGTCCGTCTAGTCTTGTCTATCTAGTGTTGTCTGTCTAGTCTTGCCTGTCTAGTCTTGTCTGTCCAATCTTGTCTGTCAGGTCTTATCTGTCTAGTCTTTTCTATCTTGTCTTATCTGTCTAATCTTGTCTGTCTAGTATTGTCTTGTCCGACGCGTATTGTCTTGTCTGACTAGTCTTATATGTATAGTCTGACTAGTCTTATATGTATAGTTTAGTATTGTCTTGCCAAATCAAGAGAAACATGTAATATTGCAAGGAAATATCTGCTACAGGTCAAAAAGCCATGGACCATACAAGTACGCAAGAATTGAAACAATGGTATACCAATGCTAAAAAACAACTGAGGAAATCTACCTTTCCAAGAAGTTTCACTGGGAAAACTTATACAAAAGTATAGGCGACGATACATGGGGTGAGACCTATAAGATAGCGACCAGAAAGCTCTATATTCGAAAACCGAATTCACTACTGACAAGGGATAAAATGCTAGAAGTTGCGAAAACATTATTTCTAATTCATCCGAAACCAATATGGAACAACCTGAACTCAGAAATATTACTGTGTCTACAGAAGAACTAAATTCAGCTAGGAGCCGCCTGAGCAACAATAGAGGTGCAGGACAAGATGGTGTCCCCCGGAGGAAATCATACCGAATGGTTAAAAACTTTCTTCGCCGTGTACTGCAGTTACTAAACCAAAGCCTATTAAGATGAAAATGGAATGTCCTAGTACGATGAAATCAGGTCAAACTGATCCTCATTAAAAAAGGAAAGAAACCTGTGCCATTTGGTGTTAAGTATGACTGTATCCACTGTAAAGGGATTCCTCTTATCTCCAGTTTTTCCATTTTCCATTTCGTTGCCAATATATGATGATCCACAGTAGCATAAGCCTTTGACAACTCCAACAGTAAACCGGCAGGTATACAGTTTTTATCTAATTGTTCATAGATATTTTCTTCAAAATCAAAACACGTAGTTTCTGTACTTTTCCCTTTAACAAAACCATGTTGTGATCTAGAGAGGATATTGTATTTTTGAATGAAACCCGCCATTCTAACACAAAACACGTTTTCGAAAAATTTTGCAAAAGAAGATAAGATGCTTACCGGTCTGTAATTTTCGACGTTATTCTTGTTCCCGTTTTTGTAAATGGGAGTTATGGTCGATGATTTTAAGTTTTCTGGGAATATACCATAAGAGATAGAGTTTTTTATTACAAAAGTCAATGGTTTTCCGATTTGGTAGAAACTTTCTTTGATTATATGAATTGGTACCTCATCATTCCCCGTACTCCTTTTGTTTCTAAAGCTACTAATTATAGTGTGGAGTTCATTTTCCGTGAGTGGATTCACAAACATTGATCCTTCTGAATGTGCTGCACTGTCGTGGAAAGGGACTTTTTGTAGAGTTTGAATCAGTTTTTCGGCATTAACTGTGAAATGATTATTAAATGCGGTGACCGCATCTACTGGTTTCATCTGTGATTATATGAGAATTTAGTTTATTTGGGTTAATTGGCGTTATTTGTTTAATAACATCTCACGTTGTTTTACTAAGATTATCGGAGGCTTTTAATTGGTATTCGATGTTATTTATTTTCTGGTTTCTTAATAGTGAGTTATATTCTTTGCGTTTTTTATTATATTGCTGCTTATAGTTCGCATTATATTTGCCGAAATTTTGTAATATTTCTATATATTTTCTCGTAGCACATATTTCTTCTGACTTATATATCGGTCGAGGTCTATTACCGGTCTTAGTTGGTAATCGAGGGAAACATTAACCAAAATATTTGAAGAAGGTATTCATTAAGGTATTCTATTGCTTGTTAACATCGGTTTAATCACAGTGGAATAATGCTGGACATAATTATTCTTGAAGCGTAAAAACGTAACTTGCCGATAAATTCTTGTGTTTTTCAAAATACCAATATTAAAATCGCCTGTAATTATATATTGGTTCTTTTCTGGATCAATTTTAAACCGTAAGAGATGAAGTTTCTCTAAAAAATACTGTCGGAAGAAAGAGGCGCTCGGTATATTACAATAATAATAACTGGCTTCATATCGATCATGGTTTCCAATGCAGCACATTCGAAAACGTATTCTTTTGCCAAATTGTTTATGTCATCCCTGTTTTTGCACATACTATTATCTTTGCAAAAGATAGCAACACCTCCGTGCATTCCTTCGTTTCTGCATTAAGAGTAAATTAAAGTAAAATCTTTTATTTTACATAATTTTATTTGTTCCTTGCTTTTCCAATGTTCTGTAAAGACAAACAACATACAATGCCGGTTTTTCTCTAACATGAATTCTATTATGTCTATCGAGTTTCCGATTGATCCTTTTTTTTCGAGATCCTTCGTTTAGAGATCCGAAAAAACGATTTACATAAGTGTACCGGGGCCATATTTCCGGTTTAGTAATTTCGTTTAGATTCTCCAGCGGTACCGATACCTTGAAAGAAGCGTAATCATCTGGGTGTTTAGATGAAAGATTTTTACAAAAAACTGAACTAAAATCTTTACTTTTCAGATAAGCGATTAGGTCAGCTTCTGTTAGATGCGGTAGTAAGTCTCGTTACATGTAAATGAGTGTATCTGGATATTGCCTTTATTTCCATGTTTTCTATGCTCGTCCTTATGACGATATTTGAGCGACGGGAAGATTTCCTATACTTTTTTTCTGTTTCCCATTTCTCATTATTTACCTCAACTTTATCATTGTTTGTCGTTGGTTGAGTCTCCGTATCATTTTGGTTTTTAGGATGATGTTGTTTTTTTGTTTCAAGTATTGGCTTATCAGATCGCGATGAGTTTTTATCGACGGGCATCGACTGTGTTTCCGTCTATTTCGGCTGATATAGAAATCTCTTATTTTAATTGGAATTAAAATATTTAACTGTAAAATGCTCGATTTCACTTTGTATTTTAATTTTCAGTTTTCCTTTAATTTGTGGGTTCCTTCTCTTAAAACTTTTAAGTCTTTACTCATTTCCATTACGCACTCTCTTATTGGCTCAACTTCTTTTTTAACTGCAACACTAATGATCTCCGAGAAAGATGAGCTTTTTAAAAATGCGATAATTTGCTCTAGGAAAATATCGGAGCTTGTTTTAGCCGACCTAAGTTCTCTAGACATTTTGAAATTGCACTACTGTTTGTTCAATATTATATTGTTTCTTAAATACTAAAAGTTTAAAAACTTTTCGTTTATAAACTGAGACCGCTCGAACTCGCACTACCACTCTGCTTGACTGTCCCGACGCGACTCCTAGTCTTGCCTGTCTAGTCTTGCCTGTCTAGTCTTTTTATCTAGCCTTGTCTGTCCAGTCTTGTCTGTCTAGTCTTGTCTGTCTAGTCGTTTCTGTCTGGTCTTGTCTGTCTCGTCTTGTCTATCTAGTCTTGTCTGTCTAGTCTTGTCTGTCTAGTCTTTCCTGTCTAGCCTTGTTTATCAGGTCTTGTCTGTCTAGGCTTGTCTGTATACTCTTGCCTGTCTAGTCTTGTCTGTCTAGTCATGCCTATCTATTCTTGTCTGTCGAGTCCTACCTGTCTAGTATTATCTGTCTAGTGTTGTTTCTCTAATTTTGTCTCTCTGGTCTTCTGTCTCTAGTCTTGTATGTCTAGTCTTTTCTGTCTAGTCTCGTCTGTCTAGTCCAATCTTTCTTTTCTGTCTATTATAGTCTGTCTAATCTTTTCTATCTAATTTTTTCTGTCTAGCCTTGTCTGTCTAGTCTTGTCTATCTAGTCTTGTCTGTCTAGTCTTATCTGTCTAGTCTCGTGTGTTTAGTTTTGTCTGTCTAGTCTTGTCTGTCTAGTCTTGTCTGTCAAGTTTTGTCTGTCTAGTTTTACCGATCTAGTATTGCCTCTCTAGTCTTGTCTGACCAATCTTATAACTCTGGTGTGTTCTGTTTAGTCTTTTTATTAGGGTAAAATTATGAAATTTCCAAAGTCATATTTAGTCGTGTCGAGTATTTTACGCGGGCGGCGTTAAATTAATTTCCGCGGCAAAGGGGGTTTCATCCGCCTTTTAGCAATCTTGTTCATTCCTCCTCAGATTTGTAACGCGGTAATGAACGTAATACAAAGCAAAGTAATTTTAATATTCACATAAAAATAACAGAAATTTAATTAACTTAACGTTTAACAATACGCACAATGCTAAATACAATAAAGGTGGATTGTGGAAATGCCCGGGTAAATGCGGTGAATGGAATGTAATTTTATTATTAATACTTTGTAATTGTTGGAAATCTTAACATATTTTTGTTAAAAAAAATCTATAAAATAATTTATTACCTCTGGGTACCCTATTAATATCAAATCAGTATTCTTATATACTAAAGTTACGTACATACACACGGTTTAGAAAACTAGCGTATAGTCCTGCTATAGTTTGACAATAGCTGTGTGATCGCTTCGTAAATTCCAAAACTATTCGTGTAGTTGAACTATACAAAGCGGTCTTTCTATATCGTGTGTACGTAGCTTTGCGCTGTAATTGTAAATCACGCTAAATGTACTTTATTGGTGTCTCGACGGTAAACCTCCATCGACGCCATCGAGTTATTTGTCTTCATTAAATTTCAAGTCTATTATCTTCAATAAATTTAGCTTTAACTATAATTATACCAAGTTTTTTTTCACAGTTTCTAAAATTTTTGTAGAAATAAATTTACTTTTGCACAAATTCAAAATGTTGGATGCTTTTAATATCTGTTTTGTTATTAAAGACTGCAGGTTGCTGCATTTGTTACATTCAGTTCTCGTGGTTAATTTTCGTTAAGAATTCTATCAAAAATCACAAAGCATAAATATTATATTAATTGTTTCTTTATATGTTATGTTCTTTATTAATGTCTGTTATAATTTGAAGGAAGATAAATAATTGGCAATTGGAAATGAATAAATATAGATTAATTAAATTTATTAAGCAGGAAATGAATAAATATTAAATGATTTGTTGGAAAATAAAGAACTGGAAACGTATTAGTCACATCTATAAATCTTGGAAGAAATGTCACGCCCATGTAAACTGTATTTTTTTTTCCTTTACAAAATATTGACGAATTGTCCTTCGAAAGAAACATGCGATTTATCCGTTTTTCATAGTTCATGTTCGAAACATAACACGAATCTAGCTGTTCCGAAATCAGACACATAAAATCAGAAACACAAGAAATAATAAAATAAACGATTAATAAAAATTTAAATTCCAAAAGGCAACCGTTCCTCCACAGATTTTATGTCAAAACGAGATATATTGTAACAATATTGCTTCGCAAATAATTTTTATTCCGCTATTTAAAACATTTTTATTGCTTGGTGATAAATTCATACATCACATTCTATGCAACACAAATATTTAAACGGGAAGAATATCCTTCAACAACTAAGAAATTGTGAAACAATTTTAAACATAGTTTTCAAATTTCTACAGAAATTTCTGCCAAATATAGCTTGTCCGAGCAACCTTTTGAAACAAGCACGCTAATTGATGTTAACGTCCGTTTTAATTCCACTTTATACTTAATTATTGATTTAGGTCTGGTCGATCTCACGATAAAGTTCGTCGAGATTGTAATCTGAATTATATTTTGTATTGAATGCAGCCAGGTGTGGACGCTGAATATCCACCTAATGAGGAGAAAAATATATTATCTAATTATATCAAAAACTTTTACTAGATAATTAATTGGATGTCTTTTATTGAACATAATTAAAAATCAATTTAATGTAGAATACAATTCAAATTATGTTAAATTGTTCTTACTGTTAGACTTGTTTACGTAACCCTATATGTCTAGTCTTATAAGCCTATTCTTGGATGATATGCCTATTCTGCATATTAACATAATCTTGTCTGTCTAGTCTTTTCGATCCACTTTCACCTATATAGCCTTGTGTGTCTTACTTTGACAATCTAGCATTCTCTGTCCAGTCTTGTCTGTCTAGTCTTGTCTGTCTAGTCTTGTCTGTCTAATCTTGTCTGTCTAGACTTGTCTGTCTAGACTTGTCTGTCTAGACTTGTCTGTCTAGTCTTGTCTGTCTAGTCTTGTCTGTCTAGTCTTGTCTGTCCAGTCTTGTCTGTCTAGTCTTGTCTGTCTAGTCTTGTCTGTCTAGTCTTGTCTGTCTAGTCTTGTCTGTCTAGTCTTGTCTGTCTAGTCTTGTCTGTCTAGTCTTGTCTGTCTAGTCTTGTCTGTCTAGTCTTGTCTGTCTAGTCTTGTCTGTCTAGTCTTGTCTGTCTAATCTTGTCTGTCTAGTCTTGTCTGTCCAGTCTTGTCTGTCTAGTCTTGTCTGCCTAGTCTTGTCTGTCTAGTCTTGTCTGTCTAGTCTTGTCAGTCTAGTCTTTTCTGTCTAGTCTTGTCTCTCTAGTCTTGTCTGTCTAGTCTTGTCTGTCTAGTCTTGTCTGTCTAGTCTTGTTTGTCTAGTCTTGTCTTTCTAGTCTTGTCTGTCTAGTCTTGCCTGGCTAGTCTTGTCTGTCTAATCTTGTCTGTCTAGTCTTGTCTGTCTAGTCTTGTCTGTCTAGTCTTGTCGGTCTAGTCTTGTCTGTCTAGTCTTGTCTGTCTAGTCTTGTCTGTCTAGTCTTGTCTGTCTTGTCTTGTCTGTCTAGTCTTGTTTGTCTAGTCTTGTGTGTCTAGTCTTGTCTGTCTAGTCTTGTCTGTCTCAAGTCTTGTCTGTCTAGTCTTGTCTGTCTAGTCTTGTCTGTCTAGTCTTGTCTGTCTAGTCTTGTCTGTCTAGTCTTGTCTGTCTAGTCTTGTCTGTCTAGTCTTGTCTGCCTAGTCTTGTCTGTCTAGTCTTGTCCGTTTAGTCTTGTCTGTCTAGTCTTGTCTTGTCTGTCTAGTCTTGTCTGTCTAGTCTTGTCTGTCTAGTCTTGTCTGTCTAGTCTTGTCGGTCTAGTCTTGTCTGTCTAGTCTTGTCTGTCTAGTCTTGTCTGTCTAGTCTTGTCTGTCTTGTCTTGTCTGTCTAGTCTTGTTTGTCTAGTCTTGTCTGTCTAGTCTTGTCTGTCTAGTCTTGTCTGTCTCAAGTCTTGTCTGTCTAGTCTTGTCTGTCTAGTCTTGTCTGTCTTGTCTTGTCTGTCTAGTCTTGTCTGTCTAGTCTTGTCTGTCTAGTCTTGTCTGTCTAGTCTTGCCTGTCTAGTCTTGTCTGTCTAGTCTTGTCTGTCTAGTCTTGTCTGTCTAGTCTTGTCTGTCTAGTCTTGTCTGTATAGTCTTGTCTGTCTAGTCTTGTCTGTCTAGTCTTATCTGTCTAGTCTTGTCTGTCTAATCTTGTCTGTCTAGTCTTGTCTGTCTAGTCTTGTCTGTCTAGTCTTGTCTGTCTAGTCTTGTCTGTCTAGTCTTGTCTGTCTAGTCTTGTCTGTCTAGTCTTGTCTGTTTAGTCTTTTCTGTCTAGTCTTGTCTTTCTAGTCGTATCTGTCTAGTCTTGTCTGTATAGTCTTGTCTGCCCTGTCTTGTCAGCCCAGTCCTATCTTCCCAGTATTATCTCTCTAATTTTGTTTGTCTAGACTTTTCTGTCTAGTGTTGTAATCTTTTGTGTCTAGTCTTGACTGTTAATTCTAATTATCCATAAAATTTGTGTAAAATATTTTTCTTAGTAAACGTGTTTGGTATGTACCAAGAATAATTATGTAATAGTTTTCGTTGTATCTAGAAGAAAAATAGTAATGTAATCAGATAATGGTGGTAAATGTAGCCGTTATTTCGCACCGACTGAAACACAATAATTACAGGATTGTTAATTATAGGTTGGCGCAGTGAAATAATGAATATATTTTAAAGTGTTTTTTGTATACATTGTGTGAGACCATAAGGGTTGAGCATCTCACGAAAAAGTCATTAGCAGACGCCGATGTTAAGCGCAGTGGTTACTATTATATCTTTGGCAGCGGCTATGAATATACGGACGGAGGCCACAGGCGCCGCCAAACTTTAATATTCAACGAATAGAAATCGCAAATTACCTATAATTTATTTTCAGTCAAAAACAGTGTGTTGCCAACGCTCATAATTGTCGAGAATTCATTAATCATTTTGCGTACGTTTTATTTTTATTACAGCGTGCACGCGTTTTTTCTTTTATGGCGAAATTATATAACTCTTTCCTTTCGAATTTAGGAAAACGAGTCTATGGGGGAATAGTTTAAGTGCGTTGGGAATTTATGTTGATGTAAAGTTGTCGGTCTTTTAAGAAATACAAAGAGTTAAAAGATCAAAGGGTTCCTTCTCGTTACCACCAATTACTATGCTGGATGTCAAGTGATCAAGTGCAAGTAACCAGATAAAGGCGGCTCTAACACTGAGCCTATTTTAATAAAAATACCACTACTTCATAAAAATATCTTGAAATTCCCAACAAGCCCGACTGCAAGAGAGATGAATTTGACGATACCGCATGGCAGATACGAGACAATTAACGCGTGTACAGTGAAAATTATTTAACGTGCCCGATTGTCTCTAAAGACAGAGTTAATATATCTTGTGCTTTGTAGTTTCCTTTAAAAACTTCTTCAAATGCGATTACCGGCCTCTAGCACGTTCATCCTAGCTAACTTTATACATTCTTAAATCGCAATGCTGTTAAAATAACACTACCTCCAATTAAAAGCCACCTTATTTAGTATTATACACTACGGCATAAACCCAGCTACATCTTCACGTTATTTCAGATTTTATTATTTTCTCCTTTCGAAAAAATTTCCCATTCCTTTTTCGTAACTAATTTCATCCATAATTTACATCCATTATTTCCCAATACAGAAATATTGCATAAGGTAACGTTATTTCTTCTACCACAAAACAAAAATTAAAAAAATATTTATTATATAACTGAAGCCTTACACATATTTTATACATCTCAAAACATAAACTACAATATAATACCCTGTTTTTATCTTGTCCACTATTGTTTACTTTTTTTTGTGTCCAGCCGAGTACAGTTCTGTTAAGTCTGGTCCAGTCTTGTCCAGTGTTTTCTAGCCTTGTCTAATTTTGTCTAGACATGTCAAGTCTTCTCTGGCCTTGCCCAGATTTGTTCACAATTGCCCTATTTTGTCAAGTCTTATATAGTGTTGCCAGGTCTTGCTCATTCTTGCCCAGCATTGCCAGATATTGTATAATCATGCCTAGTCTTCTAATATATT
This sequence comes from Phosphuga atrata, assembly GCA_944588485.1. Lineage (NCBI taxonomy): Eukaryota > Metazoa > Arthropoda > Insecta > Coleoptera > Silphidae > Phosphuga > Phosphuga atrata. Next base: position 22,502,991 of record OX155905.1, read on the forward strand.
GTACAGTAATAACTAGTCTCGCCCAGTCTAGTGCAATTCTGCCCAGTTCATCCAGTCTTATCCTGTCTTGTCCTGATTTGTCTACAATTGTCCAGTTGTCCAGTCTTTACTAGACTTATACAGTCTTCTCCGGTCTTGTCGGATAGTGTACTGTAATGTTCAATCTTTTCAGATATTATACAGTCATAGCCAGTCCCATCCAGTCCTCTCCAGTTTTCTTCAGTCTTATCCTTTTCCAGTCTTTTCTGGTTTTGTCTGGTAATGTCTGGCCTTGGTTGGTCTAGCGGGGTATTGTCAGGTCTTGTGTAGTCTTGCCTTTTGTCTTTTTTCTTATGTCTTTTGTTTCTTGTCTCTTGTCTCTGGTCTCTGGTCTATTATCTATAATCTCTTGTCTCTTGCCTCTTGTCTCTCGTCTCTTGTCTCTCGTCTCTTGTCTCTTGTCTCTTGTCTCTTGTCTCTTGTCTCTTGTCTCTTGTCTCTTGTCTCTTGTCTCTTGTCTCTTGTCTCTTGTCTCTTGTCTCTTGTCTCTTGTCTCTCGTCTCTTGTCTCTTGTCTCTTGTCTCTTGTCTCTTGTCTCTTGTCTCTTGTCTCTTGTCTGTTGTCTCTTGTCTCTTGTCTCTTGTCTCTTGTCTCTTGTCTCTTGTCTCTCCTCTCTTGTCTCTTGTCTCTTGTCTCTTGTGTCTTGTCTCTTATGTCTTGTCCCTTGTGTCTTGTCTTTTGTCATGTTGTCTGCTGTTATCTAGTGTTGTATGCTGTTGTATAATATTGTCAAGTAAGTATTCGTTGTTGTTGTCTCATGTTGTCCAGTTTTTTATAGAGTTCTATAATGTTGTCTACTCTTGGCTATTGTTGTTAACCCGGATTTACTAATGTCTAATGTTGGCTAGTATAGCCAGGTGGTGTCTATTGTTGTCTTATGCAATTTAGTGTAATATAGTATTGTCTAATTTTGTTTAGTCTGATCCACGCTTGGCAATTATTACTATTTCGCAAGACATAAACAGTATGGTATGGTATTGTAACTACTATGGAATGGTATGGTAACTTCATTTCCCCTTCTACCAAACCCAAATGAACAAGATATTATTAACTATAATATATCAAAACTATAAAAACATAAAATCTTGTTTTTCCTTAACTTTCCTAGTCTCATCTAGCCTTGTATACATTTTCCCGCCTTTGTCCAGTCTTGCTCCAGCTTGTCTAGTCTTGTCCAAACGTGTCCAGTTTTCTCTAGACTTCTCCACTTCTATTTAATTTTATCCAAGACCATGTCTTACGTATTCTAGTCAAGTATCGTCTAATATCATTTAGTCTCATCTGTCATCTTATCTAGTGTGGTCTTGCCTAGTCTTCTCTGGTCTTTCCTGGTCCTGTCAAAAAATTCAAAAAATTCATTTATTCACCCAATAACAAAAGCAACAAAAAGTATGCATATAAAGTATGGCACTGTCACAAATAAAATAAAATAGATTAATAATAATCTTCAATATTATAATAAGCCTTTTCTACCAAGTATTGTCTTAATCCCGTTTTAAATATTTTGAGACTCCCTTCGGTCTTGAGATGATCTGGCAGTTTGTTTTAAATCCGTATCCCTGACTGATACGGTCCCCTGCATATCGTGAGGTTGACTTTAGGAACCTCAGTAGTGAGTTGTACCTTGTATAATGGTCGTGTTTATCCCGCTTCTTTTTTAGTTTAAATTTTTCTTTGTGGATGAAAGTTGCTATTTCCAGAATATACAGACAACTTAATAGTCTCAGTCGTTTAAAATGAGGTTTACAGCTGTCTCTTGGATTGCACCTCATAATTGCCTTGATCACACGTTTTTGGGCTCTGAATAGTGTCTCCGCCTTTGGTGGTGATCCCCAGGCTATTATCATCATCATTTGCCTTTATGTCCCATTGATGGGCACCGGCCTCTTCTCTGCCACATATCAACCTCAGCACTAAGATTGATTATGGGGGACCTAGCGGTTTAACGTCGAATCCGAACGACAAATTTCCAGAAAAGGTGTTAGGCAGTGAGACCCCACGGTTGCCTAAGCCGCATTGGGGAATTGAGTGTGGTGGGTTGCAGCCATTAGTTTTAATTTTTACTGCTTTAGTTCACCGTGGGATTATGCCATAGCGTAAAAGAGACTCTACTTCCGAAAAGTAGATGTTTATTATGGCCTGTCTGCCCACTAAGTTGTTGATATTTCAAATAAGGTACGCTTTAGTGTTGATTTTTTTCGCTATCGAATCGATATGAGTTTTCCACTGTAGTGTGTCTTCTAGGTAAACCCCTAGAAATTTGATGCTGTTGGACCTTTTTATTTCCAGTTGGGTATCAAGTTTTATTTTTATATCGTCTGCGGCTTTTCTTTTTGTGTGAAAGATAATAAAATTCGTTTTATCTATATTCAAAAATAAATTATTTCCAGAGAACCATTTCTCTAGTGATTCAATTAGCTTATTGGCCTGAAATTCAGTTTCTTTTGTCGAGTTGTGGGAAACAGTTAAACTAGAATCATCTGCATATAGCGTGCAGTGGAAATCCGTTATGTAGTTTGTGAGATCCGCCAGGTAAACAGAAAATAAAATCGGGGAAAGGACACTGCCTTGTGGCACCCCTGTCGTAATTGTAATCGGGGCTGATCTCTCAGTTTCCTTATCATTCGATATGTATACCATTTGCTGTCTGTCCTTTAAAAATGATTCTATCCAGTTCGCCGTTTTTCCTCTTACGCCATATATTTGGAGTTTGTCTAGCAATTTTTTATGCGAAACACTGTCGAATGCTTTTGTGAGATCACAAAAGATTCCCACCGGGCATTTTCCGCAATCTACTTCTTCAAGGATTTTTTTAACAAGCTGGACTATTAGTAGTTGATTTTCCTTTCTGAAATCCGTGTTGGTGTGTTGGAATTATATTTTCCAAGAAAAGATGTTAATCGGTTTAACACCTAATGTATTCTAATATTTTAGAGAATAACGATACCAGAGAAATCGGCCTATAGTTTGATAAATTTTCTTTATCTCCCTTTTTTTGAATCGGAATAATGATGGATGTTTTGAGAACTTGAGGAGATTCCTCCATGGCGAAAGAATAATTAACAATGTGGGTAATCGGCGTGATAAGTATAGGTAGGAGCTCTTTAATATTCCTACCCGGTAGAGCGCCAGGCCCTGATGTACTTTTGCTTTTGAGTTGTTGTAGCGTTGCTAGTAGTTCGTGTTCTGTGTATTCATCTAGGAACATTGTGTGACAATTTCCTGTAATGTATTGATTAGTGATTACTGTGGGTGTAATATTTTGCAGCACTTTATCTGGAGCGTTTTTAAAAAAGATATTAAATGTATTGGCCAGTTTTCTTTGGGTTTTCAATCATTTCTCCATTTTCACAAATTTTCATGTTGGTTTTACCATCACTTTTATTAGAAATGTTTCTAACAATATCCCATAATGTCTTTTGTTTACTCGCAGTGATTTCCAACATTTTTTTATAAAACTTTCTTTTTTCTTCCAGTATGAGTTTGTGTTGCTTTTTCCTTTGTATTCTATAGCAATCCTGGAGTTCTGGGAATTATTTTTGAAGTATATAGAGATCCTTCAGGTTTCTGCTTGAGGTTTTTTGATTGCGATTTCCCTTTTTGCTTCACCCTGACTAGAGGAAAACTTGCAAAGAAGTGGAATTGCAGTGTCTGAATCAGTATTGTGGTTTTGTTTTATTGCAATTTGTTTCCATGTACATCTCCTGCCAATTTTCGTCAGTTATCGCTTTGGCAAATTTTGTTCTATTTGCTTTCAAAAAGATCCTACCCTACCTAAGCGAATTTATTCTTTGTACTTTGACTTTTGTCTGTATGCAGGATTAATTGTCGATGGTCTGAGAAAGTTGTATCATTAACTGTCGTTTTTGTGCAATATCTAGTATTTAAAAAGATATTGTCAATTAAGGTCTTTGAAGAGGCGGGTAGCTTCTGTTACTTGTTGTTTTAGTCCATACGCTAGCATTAAGTTCTTCATATTAATTGTTTCCTTAGAGTTTATTTGAAAGTTTATGTTAAAGTCTCCGATTAAGATGATATCTTTCGTTAATGCAGATACGTTTTTGAGAATTTCCTCTAATTGATGTAGATGGTCTGTAGAGTGCTATTATTGCAGTGGAATAGTTATTATTTTTCCAAATAACACCGCAGGTTTCAATTTCTTTTTCTATGGAGACCGAATGTAATTGAAGTTCCTTAGTGTTATCCACTTGCTTCAATGTTACCCATATAGCGACTCCACCACCACTTGATTTAGTTCTACAATAGTTAGTTACCACTTTGTAGTAACTTATGTGGACGTATGCCATTTTTTCATTATTACCCCAGGTTTCTGCCAGACAGATGAAGATTGGCTCAATTTCCTCAGCAACGAGTTCTATTTGTGCAGCTTTAACTGCATTTAATGACTGTATGTTATAATATAAAATTTATTTACAGTTTGAGTTTGTATAGCTGGTCGAAAATTTTCTTTACGGTGGAAATGGAACCTTTCATACCGAATTCCCTCAGGCCAAAATGAGTGGTCGTATACTCTTTCTAGAAGTTCATAATCTATGCCTACTTTAAAACTAACATTGTCTGGTTGTTTGATTTTTTTCTCAATTTTCTCGACTGAAAAATTGTTTTCTGTCTTACCTGATTTTTTTATTATATGATTTAGGACCATTTCTTCGGTCACGTGGTCCTTAGCTCTCGGTCCTTAGATGTGCAACCAGACTTTTTTTGGCTGAAAATCTCGACCCGCGAAACAATTTGTTTTCTTCTTCCGACAGTCTAGCATTCCCCAGTGCTATGTTGTCTTCTTTTTTCTAATTACGACTTGAAATCGAAGGCGCTATCTTCACCGATTCACAAGCTATGGGGGTTGCTTCCCATTTTTTTAATTTATCAGTTAGATTATTGATCTTATTATAAAGGGTTTCTACATACTCCTTGATGCTGAACATTTGTTGAAGCATTTCCTTTAATTCTTCATTTTCCTTGATGATCAAACTCATTGTGGAATCTTCAATTTCCATAACCTCAAAATCTTCATTCTCGTTAATCTCCTGGATATGGTGTTGGCACTGTCCTGTTTTGTATATTGTTGCCTGAGACATGCATCCCAGGTGAATGGTATTGTTACATTTAACACATAAATCTGGATTTATAGCTTTTCTCTTGCAGTAAAAACACTGCTTATCTCTAAGCTGCTTCTCATCCGCCCTCTTTCGAGAAACTGTCCGGACTTGTCTGGACTTTTCAAGTCTTGTCCGGTCTTGTCTGGTCTTGTCTCTTCTTGTTTGGTATTGTTTCGTCTTATCTAGTCTTGTCTGCTCTTGTCTGGTCTTTTCTGATCTTGTCTGGCCTTGTCGGCTCTTGTTTGATCTAATCTAACCTTGTCTGGTCTTGTAACGTCTTGTCAGGTTTGGTCTGGTCTTGTCGTGTCTTGTCTGGTCTTGTCTGGTCTTTTCTAATGATGACTACCACATGTATAAGAAACATGTTTTTAAGTTTTAACTTTTTAATTTGTAATTTTTAATTGTTAATGTTATTAATGTCATTAATTTGTAGTGTTAGACGATAGGTAAGAGGAATCGATTATTTAAGAATTGATAAAATAAGCAAGTATTGTTCCGTTCTAGCATCCTGTAGAGGCCTAAATTAATAAGGGCGAAACGTCGACGATTAAATCGTAATTTTGTTTTTAACACAAAGAACCTCCTCCCTACGAAGTTACCGTTCCAATAATAGTTGTCTGGTCTTGTCTGGTCTTGTCGGGTCTTGTCTGATCTTGTCTCCTCTTGTCTGGTCTTGTCTGGTCTGGTCTTTGTCTGGTCTTGTTTGGTCTTGTCTGGTCTTGTCTGGTCTTGTCTGGTCTTGTCTGGTCTTGTCTGGTCTTATCTGGCCTTGTATGGTCTTGTATGATCTTGTCTGGTCTTGTCTGGTCTTGTCTTTTCTTGTCTTGTCTGGCCTTGTCTGGTCTTGTCTGGCTTTGTCTGGTCTTGTCTGGTCTTATCTGATCTTGTCTGGTATTGTCTGGCCTTGTCTGGTCTTGTCTGGCCTTGTCTGGTCTTGTCTGGTCTTGTCTGGCCCTGTCTGACCTTGTCTGGTGTTGTCTGGTGTTGTTTTGTCTTGTCTAGTCTTGTCTGGTCTTGTCTCCTCTTGTCAGGTCTTCTCTGGTCTCGTTTGAACTTCCCTGGTCTTCTCTGGTTTTGTTATCTCTTTCGCCTTTTCTAGTATTTACAAGTCTTGTCTGGTCCTGCCCAGCCCTGCCTGCCCTTCTTTGGTCCTGTCTGGTCTTTTCTGAACTTCTGCCGTCTTGCCTGACCTTATCTGGTACTGTCTGTTCTTGTTTCGTCTTGTCTGATATTGTCTGGTATTGTCTGGCTTGGTCTTCGCTTGTCTCGTCAAATACAAAACAAGTCAACCAATTACACCAATTACTTTGCTGGATGCCAAGTGATCAAGCGCAAGTAGCAAGTAAAAGGTTCTAACACTGTCTCGTATGGTATTCTCTGGTCTGATCTCGTCTTGTCAGGTCTTGTTTGGTCTTGTCTGATCTTGTCTGGCTTTATCTGGTCTTGTTTAGCTTTGTCGGGTCTTGTATGGTCTTGTCTGCTCCTCTGCTCTTGTCTGGTTTTGTCTGGCCTAGTCTGGTCCTGTCTGGTCCCGTTTAGCCATGTATAGTCTTGTCTGGTCTCGTCCGATCTTGTCTGGTCTTGTCTTGTCTTCTCTGGTCGTGTCTTGTCTTCTCTGGTCGTGTCTTGTCTTATCTGGTCTAGTGCGTTCTTGTCTGATCCTATCTGATATTATCTGATCTTGTCTGGTCTTCTATGGTCTTGTCTTGTCTAGTACGGTCTTCTCCGGTCTTGTGCGGTCTTGTCCGGTATGGTGCGGTCTTGTCTGGTGATGTCTGGTCTTGTTTGGTATTTTTTGGTCCTCTCTGGTCTTATCTGTTATTGCCTGATTTTGTTTTGTCTGGTGTGTACTTTTCTGGTCTTCACTGGTCTTGTCTCGTATTGTCTGGTCTTACCTCATTTTGTTTGGTTTTGTCTGATCTTGTCTGGTCTTGTAATGTTCATGTCTACTGTTTCCTGCTCTTATCTATATTTGATAGGCAAGACTATACAGACAAGACTAGACTAGACAGACAAGAGTAGACAGAGAAGACTAGTCGGGACAAGACCAAAGGCACAAGAGAAGACAGGCAAAACAAGAGGGACAAGTTTTGACACACATACAAGATAGGCAAGTTGACTACCAATTTTAAACAGTCGAGATTACATGGACAATTTCGTATTAAAAAATACTGAACATGCTGAGTTAGATAATGACAGATTATAGAAGATCTGAGCAGGCAGATTGACAGACAGGCTGTGTATAGATAGTTTGTTTAGATTGCATTTTTAAATCTAAAACTATGTTTTAGCGCATCAAAATTAGATTTTCTAAAATTAAAATTATCCGTCGATTCAAAAATATTTGCTCCCGAAAGTAAAAAGAAAGGAAAAACCATAACACGAGCAAAATAGATTTTAACAGATGCAAGTATTACACGTCTTGTTTCGGTTTTTGTAACCGTTTTAATTTGCAGAAGAGAGAGCCAAACTAATATGTTATAATGCATCACGTTGAAATATTAAAAGCCATTTATATATTTATTTTGGCAACAAAGAGAAATCCTTCTTATTGAGGTTCAAAAGTGGCCTTTTGTGCCGTTATTTGACCAAGATTAATTTCACTAGTCGTATAAATCATGTAAAACCGAACAACATACATATTAACATGGATTTTGTAGAGGATCAGTGGTGGGTTTGAGCATAAGGGCCGAAGCATTGTATGCTGAAGAGGTGTTTTGACGTGTAGGGGAAGGGAATCGCAGTCTCATTGTGAAGGGATCACGAGGCCGATCGGTATTGATATATGTCGATTTATACGTATTGGAAAATAGCACCTAGATTCCAGCCACTAATACAGGTAACCTCTTTTGTTAGATTTCGAGTGCATTGTTAAATCCGATTTAGCAACGTCAAGGGTTCCCATTGATGTTTTCATTTCGATTTCGGATCGGCGATCGGTTGTAGATTTATCGATTCGAATTGGTTATTTATTGGCGGCCGATTGAATATTTCAATGTTAACTGTCGCATTAATGAACTGTGCATACACTTCGCACCGCACATATAAAATTTATAGAGATAATTATAGATTATATAAATCATATGCAGCGTAATATTATACATAAAGGCTCCGATATAACGTCCATACAGGACAATTAAAACTTATTATTTATTGCTTTTTATTTGCATTTTGTATAAATAAACAAGATCATGTTTATACGCTCCCCCGTCCTTTTACAATTCCTACAGAAAGAAAAAAACTAGAGATAATATTTGAATTTATAAATCTACACTTATTTTATGCAAAATATTCAAATAAATATTTTGCCAAGATCGCATACAAATTATTGAATCATCAACTCAAGATATATTATTTCATTAATTACTAAATACGTTTAGATAACAAACTCGCTCTCTAATATAACCCATAACTCAAATCCTACACTATTATTTAAACCTGCCTGTTTGAATTCGTGTGATAATTCTCATCCGCTCTGCATTTATTATCAATAAACAAGCTCGTATTTCTTCCTGCTCTGCCCTTACAAATCCAATTTGGAGCACAAAACGTGTAGATATTTTTTCACATTTTCGATGATAATAACTATATGAGTGCGTGTAATAGAGACATTATGGTAGATGTGAAAATCACGTTTTAATTGGCCACTATAGCCATGCTCTCTTAAAATAAATGTGATAATTGCACCGCTTTGATGAGCACAAATTACACGTCGGTGAATAAAATCTACAATTTTTTTGTTCTCCTGTATTGTTTGTGTATTTGTAAATTACACAAAAACGCATTATTCCGCGCTGCAGTCGGATTACATCCGCAATCATTTTTATATCTGATACAACAAAAGCCCCAAAAACAAACACAATCCTGTAAATAAAAGCGATTTGCAAATATTTGGCACGGGCATAATTAAATTTCTGCAATACTGTAGTATACACATCAGCATGTTAACAATTCGCAGGGAAAATATTATTTGTTGAACGGCTGCGATTTTAGCTAAACAATTCAATTGGAAATGCAATAATTGTAATTGTGTACACTTTACAATTTCAAGTTTCGTTCGTTAAATTAACAAAATTGTTTCAATAAAGGCAGTCAGTTAGTTTCATTTGTTAATAAAGAAAAAATAGTCAAGACTGGGCAGTATTGGGCGAGATCAAACGAAACTGCACAAACTTGATAAGAGAATATAACATCAGACAACATAACACTGCTAGGCTACACTAGAAAACTTTAGACCAATCTATATAACACTAAACAAAACTAGACAACAGTAGGCAATATTATAAAATACTACACAAAACTAGGCTTCACTAGATAACAATTAAAACACAGCAGAACACCAGACAATACCAGGCAACTCCACCCAAGGCCAGACAAGACCTGACAAGAATTAGACAAGACCAGAGAATAGCAGACCATACGAGACAAGACCAGAAAACACCAGACAAGACCAGACAAGACCATACAAAACCAGGCAAGACCAGAGACAAGAACAGACAAGAGCAGGCAGAACCAGACAGGACCAGACAGGACAATAAAAAACCAGACAAGGGCAGGGAAGAGTAGACATGACCATTACAAGATCAGACAAAACCAAACCACGTCGGGCAAGACAAGATAAGACCAGACAGGGTCATACAAGACCAAGCAAGATCAGATTCTTGTATGTCTAGTCTTGGCTGTCTAGTCTTGTCTGTCTTGTCTTGTCTGTCTAGTCTGGTCTGTCTAGTCTAGTCTGTCTAGTCTGGCCTGTCTAGTCTTTTCTGTCTATTCTAGAAGTGCAGTCTAGTGCCGTATGATCGATGTCTTCCTGCTTCTGACTTATATGCATAGTCTAATCTGTCTATTCTTGTCCGTGTAGCTGTGTTTGTAAATCTAATCATTTTTCATAACGATACTACTCAAACATTTTCTTCTGTTCTCTTGTGACATATCCTCTTGACTGATGTTGACAAAAATATATTGATAATCTTTCATGTCTTATTTTGCGTGTATACAAAGATGATAGATTTGCAATGCTTAAGTTTTAAATGACAATGCGGAAAATTTTATGGAATCCATTATTCATTCCGCAATTTGTTCCTCTTTCCCAAACGTATTTTTGTTTAAAACTTCAATTACTTAGAATAAATAACGTGGATATTCACATGATGTCCACGAGCAGGAAAAAAGCTCAGCGTGATCTCGCTGCCGAACAATCGGAGACGGCAAGACAATACAACCCCTGCGGATATTTCTCTTTTGGGGTTACTTCAATCCTGCTAGCTCTAATTACGAGAACAACATATGACATTTCCATCGTAAAACAAAAATAATATTTCTCTCTTTGTGATTTTATTGAATAATTACTCGAGCAAGTCGTACAAGAGCACCTGCATTTTGCATTATATTCGAGCAATTATACAAGTTTCAACAAATTTGGACAAGTGATGAAACTAATTTACACAATTTATTATTACAGATGTAATTTATTAAACCGAAATTACGAAGAGCAATATTTTCATTTATGCGAGTAATCTCGGCGGCGAGGAAATATTTTATTCACTTTACGAGTCTTACACCCAAAATAAATTTTATAGCGAAAATAATTTATTGCCATTTATTTCTAGTTTATTTCGTTTTATACTTATATTTCCACTTTAAATTCGTTAAAAATATCACGTTATATCACAGGCCATTGGTCCCTGCAGGTCTTCTCAAATTAAAACATGTTTTCGAAAACACTAGAAACTAGAGAAAGATAATCAGAAGAAATCTGATACAAAAATAGGAAGTTTTAAGTATGGATAGGTGCTATTTGCAGGACTGGACAGGCGTCAATTCCAATCAATGTGCAAACAATGACAGATAAACAAATAATAAAGTTATTTAATAAATAGAACTATTTATTAATATCTAATAATTTTAAACACAGAAGAATATAACATGAACTCAATACTAATACAAGTCTAAATACATTTTTTCGATAAAGAAAATACTAGACAGACAATAGTAGAAAGACAACTCCAGACAGACAACACAACACATACAAGGCTATACAAGTCTAGATAGACAAGTCTAAACAGACAAGACTAGACAGACAAGACTAGACAGACTCGACCAGATGGACAAGACTAGACAGACTATCCGTGAGACATTCTGACACTCTCCGTGAAACATTCAACGTGAGAAGACGTGCGAGTTATTAAAAGTTAATATTCATAAGTGCTACAAAGTATCTATAGTCACTCATAAAAATATTGAAATACTATCTATAAGTATGCCAATGGAATTAAGGTTGAATATTGTTAATTATCCGGATAAACAGCCTGATATCCTGTCAAGTTTTTTAAACAGTCCGAAATTCGAAGACATGATTTCAAGAATAATAAAAAACATGTCGACCCGCTAGAAACTATCATAGTGGAATTATGTAGAAAAATAAACATCTTGGTGGAAACAAATGAAAAATTAACAAAACCGGTCAGTTCGTCGCAGTGGAAAAGGCCAACTATTTTGCGAGAATCGCCTCGATAATTGCGAGAATCGATAGTGCTGAAGCCAATGTCAGCGATAGCGACCCAAATATCTTACCTGATAAGACCAGCAAAACTTATCCTCCTACGGACGGGCTTATCAAAACAAAAGATACCAACATAGAGAACTAACCGGAACAGACCAGAGAACAAGGTCTCACTCATACACAGAAATAAATATTGGCAATTGGGAAACCTATCGACACCAAAAAAGAATGAAAAGGAAGTCGAATGTTTTTTCTGAACTAATGATACATCTCTAATAAAAGCAGCTACGAGGTAGGCTCGCCTACATGTTTATCGCCTTGATCCGAATTTATCAGCAAACGACAACTATCTTAAGAATAAATCATTCAATCAAGTAATATGTACAAAACTCTTATCCAGACATGCAGTTGAGTAGTCGTTGTTCAAAATATCATTACCAAAAGAGGAGCTGGAAGGTCTATGAAAACCGGTTGTATAGCCAAGAAACACCTGCTTCAATCATTTTGTGCTGAAAATCGGGAAAAGGACAGAGAAAAAATAGTTTTAACCCGAAAAACACCACCCACAACTATGTTAAACCAGAACACGCAATTGTCAGGAATCTCTACCAACTTATTACTATTCCTAAATATACAAGGCATTAGAAAAAACCTGAATCAACTCGAAAAACTAACATCTGACCACAAACCTCTTTTCCTGTGCTTATCAGAAATCTGGGTCAACGAAAGCATAGTAGCTGAATTACATATAGACAATTATCATCTAATAAATGCGTACTGCAGAAGACAGGCCATTGGCAGAGGTGTAGCTCTTTGGGCACTAAGCTCACCTAGACACTACAATACAGAAACTCAAACATTAAATATACATAATAAAAGCATTGAAAAACAGATCGAAATTTGTGGAGTGGAATGGAAATATAAAAAACAGAGCCACACAAATTATTACAGTTTATCGACCACCCACAGGCTCGGTGCTGCTGTTTTTAACTGTTGAAGCTTTTACTTGACTGAGGGAGAAATAAAGAGAACATACACTTGTTTTCTAACTGCGTTTATTCAAAAAGGGTAAATTAACATTTACGCTATGGACGGCATCTAAAACTTAACTGAACATTATCATCCAACTACTTCCTGTAGAGAGACACACGGTCAAGAAGTGAACTACTTGACACGTGCTCAATTATCTTAAATAAAAGGAGGGAAATATTCAAACAATTCCAACACTTCCGCCGTTTGAATACTTCACCAAATGTCTTACACATATACCCATAACATTACGTAAATTAAAAAAACGTTCCCTGGGCAGAAGATATCTTTCGTGAAGATATCGGCTTTTTGTTCTCCAGATGAGACATATTAGACAGTTATATCTCCTGACTCTACCTTCTCGCATATATAGTGATAACGAATATCTATGTGCTTTGTTCGTTGATGAAATTCTGGATTTTTGATTAATTTAATCGCGCTCTGATTGTCTATATTCAAAAATGTCGGACCAGCACATGGATGTTCGATATCCTCGAGATGCCTTTGAAGCCAAATAGCTTCCTTCGATGCTGTGGCTGCCGCGACATACTCTGACTCGGTGGTACTCAAAGTGACTAATTTTTGTCGCTTGGAGTTCCAAGTAACGGGTCCATTGGCCAAAGTAAAAAGATAACCAGTTGTTGACATTCGAGTTTCAATATCACCTGCATAATCGGCATCGGTAAAACCTTCTAGCTCAAACGTTTTTCCACCTTTTCCATATTCGATGCCATACTCTACTGTCAGAAGATATGCAAACACTCTTTTTACAGCACGCCAATGACATTCATTATGATTGTTCAAGAATCTGATCAGGGAATTCACTGCAAAAGACAAATCAGGACGAGATACAATCGATAAAAGCATTAAGGAACCAATAGCCTCACGATAAGGTACATTGTTTTGGATTTCTTCATCTTTACTTACGGATAAGGTTACATTCGGATCTATCGGCACACTGACGGGCTTTGCATCATTCATACCAAATTTTGTAATAATTTTTCTTGCATATGCAGCCTGATGCAAGAAAATACATTTAGGTCGATCGCGATCGATTTGAACGCCTGCGAACAAACTTGAATCACCCAAATTAATTCTAAATTCACATTTTAAATGCTCAACCACACATGCAAGAATTTCTTCAAGTGATTTCGCAGCAATCAGCCCGTCATCTACAAATAGAGCAAGGAATACAGAGGCACCATCGATATTTCCTCTAAAAATACAATCGTAAAAATATAATTAAATCGATTTAAAAAAACACAAAACTTTTTGTTCCAACAGCGTGGAGACTGTTTGAGCCTGTACAAGGACTTTGAGAATTTACAAACAACATTTTTTCCCCGCACTGGCACTTTGCTCTGCTTTGACACTTACACCTTCGGGAACCTCCATATATTTGTCCTCCTCCAGATCACCGTAGAGAAAAGCTGTTTGCACATCGAACGGAACCAGGTCGAAATCTGCCACTGCAACCAGAGCTAGGAAGACACGTAACGAGTCGTATATCACGACTGGAGCGAAGGTTTCTTTGTAGTCGATGCCTTGTTGTCGCATGAAGCCACGAGCACAAAGTCTTGCTTTACAAAGCAAGACTTTGTGCTCGTAGCTTCATCTCTGTACATTTCCATACGAGTTTTGGATAAGTTTCAAACCCCATTTAGAGTCAATGGTTTTAATTTCAGGTTTCTTCTCGATAATTTCCCAGGTTTCGTTCTGTTGCAAGGCTTGCAACTCAATCTGTATAGCCTGTTCCCACTGGATTGATTCTGGTCCATGTATGGCTTCTTGGAATGACTGGTGTGTCTCGTATTCTGCGACGTTTGACTCAAAACGGCTCGGTCGTTTGATGTTGTCACGGTCTCGCAGGTTGTACTGGTTTTCCGAAGCTCTTGAACTAACCTGGGGATTTGGATTATTATTGTCATTGTTACCTGTTCCAACTTCACAGCGAAGATCCTCATCTGACTCCTGGACTCCTTCCTGGTGAGGATATTGGAAATCTGCTGAAAGTTTAAGTTGGGTTTCTTCATTTTTAGGGTTCCGTACCGAAAACGGAACCCTTATAGGATCACTTTGTTGTCCGTCTGTCTGTCTGTCTGTCTGTCTATCTATCTGTCTGTCTGTCCGTCCGTCCGTCTGTCTGTCTGTCAAGACCATTTTTCTCTGGAACGCGTAGAGGTAACAAGTTGAAATTTGTATCAAATACTCGGGCAAAAATCAAACTTGTAAGTCAACGCGATCAAAAGATATGAACGTTTATGTCGCATATTTTGCGATTTCACAAGGGAATCAAAACCTATAGGGTACTTCCCGTTGACCTAGAATCATGAAATTTGGCAAGAAGCGGTGTGTCTTACAGCACATGTAAAGGGAAAAATCTGAAAACCGTAAATATGTAGTTTAATTACAAGAAAAATGCGAATTTACTATTAGAGACTTATGAAAATAAACTAATATGTTGCGTGGTATTGTCAGGCACCAGAAGCATATGGGTTTGTATACAGTTAGGTCCTCCTAAAGATACCTTACTTACAAGTTTGTACGGAACCCTCGGTGCGCTAGTCACCACTCGCACTTGGCCGGTTTTTTTTATAATGAGCTCTGTTTCCACTGAGATTTCGTTTAAAACTACATCTCGTGCAACTGACTAGAAGAATAGAAGAATAGAAAAACAGGGGGAAAACTGACAAGGAGGGGGAAAACAATAGGAAAACTGACTAGAAGAATAGAAAAACAAGACTAGACGGAAAAACTAGACACACGGAAATAGACAGACAAGACTAGACAGACCAGACTAGACAGAAAATACTAGACAGACATGGCTAGACAGTCTAGGGTAGATAGAAAAGCTATACAGACAAGATTAGACAGAAAAGACTAGACAGACAAGGCTAAACAGACAACACTGGACAATCTATACAGTCAAGACCGGACGGACAAGGCTTGACAGGCAAGACTAGCCAGACCAGACTAGACACAAAAGTCCAGACATACGAGACTAGACAGACAAAACTAGACAGATAAGACTACAGAAACTTCATAGACAAGACTGAATAGATAACATAATATAATGAGAAAAGTCTAGATAGACTAGACAGGTACGGTTAGTTTGCCAAGCTACACTCTGTAGTTTTCAAACACCGGTGAGCCAAAATGAGGAAGACTATAAAGGCTATAAATACTATAAAGTTATCTATAGAGAAGACTATAAAGACTATAATGATATCTAAATTGGATAAATATTAAAAACATTTAAAATGTGGTTAAGTTTGTAATATAACAAACTATAATATTTAACCTCATTGCTCACAACATTGAACATTTTCTCGACAATTTTGTTCGTTTAAGTAGAAAAGGCTATAAATTAAGGTAATTAGACGGACAGATCCAGAAAGACTTGATAAGGTGGACGAAATTGATAGACAATATCGGTATATACTACTAGTTAGTTTGGCCTAGGCATATAAAACTAGACAAAGTAGATCTCTATCTAGATAAACAAGTATGAGCAAATGAGTGTAGATAGATAGAATTATACAATCTACATATCAGAAGAAACTAATGCATTAATTAGATGGACAAATGTATGCAGAAAAATGATGATATTGGACGGACTAGACTATAAAGTAAATAGACAATACCGGTAGCTTGAAAAGTAAGTTATATAAGTAATTAGTCAATACCGGTAAATCAAGTAAAAGTACAATATATTAAAGCAGAGTAATAAGACTATCGATGAATAGAACTAAACAGACAACCATATTTAAGACTTGATTAGGCAATACTAGATTAGAGACTTAAACAAGGTTGAATTAACTAGACTATATATTCCAATTAATTAGAACTGGAATCCGCGTAAGCATTACCTGGGATTCTCAAAATTATATAAAATGGTTACAAACTCATTACTTAACATCAACATTCTTTTATTAATATTTGTATTAATTTTCTTTCATCTTTATAAATACGCAACACTATTTATTAAAATCACCATTGATCACAATCGATACATTTTTGGCAATATATGTTAAAAATCTTTCTGGTTAATACATTAATTTGAAAATTGAAATATCTATTATATCGTTGTGCCTAAGAGGTTATTGAGCAAGAAATAAAATCTCAAAAACGAGGTCAAAATGGCTAGGGGTGAGCTGGAGTATTCCACAAAACAATATTGTTCAAGTGCGCGTCTACAGAAAAGATGTTCAAAAGCGAGTCCTCGGACTACATACGTTTAAGAACCGCTTAATTAGACTATAACATTAACCGTGCAGGGCTAGACAGTCTGACGTATCTATATATACAATATAACAAGTAGACTCAAATGGAAACTATGATTTGTTACTGTATTGTGTCTTCGATACCTTATTTGTAGCTCTACTTTCCGCACGTGTAATGGTGTCAATTTACTCTAAAGATAGTTAGTGTCCATAAGGTTAGTTTACGTAGCAGCAATTTTTGCCTAAAAATATGTATGGCCGTCGAGTGGATAAATTTTTTGGAATCGTGTTAAGTGCTATATATACCTGTCGAGTAGACTTGCAGAAAGCCCCTTCATATTTCAACGCGGTTGCATTTTTCACAAGTATTTACAAAGTGCTCGAAGATCACGTAGGAAAGCAGCGATGGAAATCATGCAGTACATGGCGTATCTGCAATCTCGACTCAAGGGGTAACTCGACGGGTATCTTTTACATCGCGACCCGCCTGCACCTCGCGGTGATATCGGTTGTGCTTACAACACACATAAAAGAAACAGTAATTATGGTGAAACAGCGTCCTGTAGCGTCCATTAAAAATCATTATTTCGCCGTGTATGTATCCGAGTGGTTAATTAAGATTAGACTTTTATTAGATAAATTCTTATCGGAAATAAAATAACTGTTTAGTAGTGATTATCGCTGATAATTGCCTTTTATTGTTTCTCAGTAAGTGAATGTGAGGTATTTTATTGCGTATTGCCTTAGAGGATGCTGGATTTTGTCAAATATTTATGAGCCTAATTATCTTTTATTAACCACACATTAAGTATTTAAGCCCGCACATTTTCATTTATAACATCAATAATTTAACTCCGAACAAATAAAAAAGAACTATCCACTATATTAACGTTATCTTAATGCTATAACCAAATTAAGTAAACGCTTGGATTTCACTTTGGTAATTGGTTTGTGGAGACACCTGTGAATATCGGAACCTGGATTAAACGAAAACCTGTTAAAGGCGGAAATTAGCATTCTCTTGATAAGGCGTTTACATTTAAATGAAGGTTCTTTGTTGTACGGAAACTGCGAGGCGCAACGGAAAAGAGATTTAATCGATCATTACTTTCTCATACTTACATAATGCAATGTTATATAACGAGTGATTTCTAGGTGATTTTATCTCCCGATTGCAGATTGAGGTGGTAATTTGTGGTCTCCCTCAATAATTGATTTTCTGGAAATTTTAGCAATTTTTATTAGTAGACTCAATTTAAACCTTGATAATTTTATGTAAGTGTTCAATGAAGTAAGAGAAAAAATTGATTTATTGATAAACTTATTTAAATGATCAATTTTAAATTACAATATTAATTAAGTATGTTTATTTGCATATTGATTAATTTAATCAATATGTATTTAATAGTCCATTAGATTATGAATTTATACAAGTTCCTAAATGAAACGTTTATGTTCATTAAATTCAAGGTTCATAACTACCAACTTGACGGACAGAAAATCACAGAATATTGAGATTTCTTATAGGAAATTTAATTATCTACAAGCTTTATTTGAAACATTTTTCAAAATCTCGCTTAGTTTCTCAGGTATTTTCGAATTTTTTGAGACAAGGTATTTTAAAAAACAAGCTTTTGACTATGTTCAAGGTTGATTATAACCAAATCGACAGAGCAATCTCACTAGTTTAGGGCTTCTGAAACTATGGGTCGCGACCCCATTTGGGATCGCAAGATTTTAATGTAAAATGATACATTTGCAAGAGAAATGGAGTGCTTTGTGTCACTTCTGGTGCAGCAATACATCGATTCAGTAAAACTGCCTACAGAGTTAATCTGTGTAGCATTGTCGCTTTTTTAGTGTTGTCAGTTGTCTTCGTTCCATTGTAATACAAGGGTGGACATCGCAAGAATAAAATAATTTCTATATTTATTCTTTAATTATTAATATATTATTTTTATATATTTATGTGTATATTTAGAAATAATATTATTTTTGTTTAATTGCTGAACTTAAGTAATAAAGCTATGGTGCAGAAGACAACGATAGCTATCACTCGCCAAATTCGGCGTTTGACGGCTATCTGTATATATTGCTACATAGTCAATAAATGATCACGAAATATTTATACATCTTTATTATTTTGTTGGGAAAAAATCACAATCATAAATGGGGTCGTGCTGAAAAAAGTTTAAGAAGCCCTGTAATAGATTATAACATTTCTAATAAAAAAATTATTTCTTTGAAAGATTTAATTCAAATAATTTTCAGAATTCTGTTTATTTTCTATGTTATTTGCGTATATTTGGGAGAAGAAAAATGTGCTCGAAAGCACAAATCATAACAAATGTGCTGACATAAATCACGGTTGCTTATTACAAACTTGATGGACTAGAAATCACCAATCCAAGGTTTTTATATAAAATTTAATTCTCTCTCTTCTGTTTTATTTAAAATATTTTAGAAAATTTTGTTTGAAAGTTTTTGTGCTGCTGCCGAATTCTTGGGACAAGAAAAATATCAAACTACACACGTTGGTTTCAAGCTTCGACATTCTTCAAGATTGATTATAACGAACATGGGAGATAAAAAAACAGTTTTTCAACAGTAAGTTTTCTTATAAAAATTTTCATTTTCTTATGGAAAATGTAATTTTCTCTCTTTTATTTCAAACATTTTCAAAAATTTTGTTTAGTTTTCGAGTCATTTCCAAATATTTAAGACAATAAATGTGTAAAACTAAAACTAAATTTGACTCTGTTCCGAAGTTGTATTACCAACCTTATAAACAAAAATCA
This sequence comes from Phosphuga atrata, assembly GCA_944588485.1. Taxonomy (NCBI): domain Eukaryota; kingdom Metazoa; phylum Arthropoda; class Insecta; order Coleoptera; family Silphidae; genus Phosphuga; species Phosphuga atrata. The sequence continues at coordinate 22,522,702 of OX155905.1, forward strand.
CTAAATAACAAGGTTTCCTATAGCAAATCTTCTCTTCTAGTTTTTTTGGAAACATTGTTCAAAATTTGGCGTAATTTCCGATTTATTATCGAATTTCTGAGAAAAAAAATATCTTTTTTTTTCAAGGTTGGTTATTACCAGAGTGACAGACTCAAAATCGTTAGTTAACAAGGTTGTTCAGACAAAATTGAATTCTGTATCCGTTTTATTTGAAACATTGTTTTAAATTTCTCTTAGTTTCTATGCTATTTGAATGTAACAAGAAAAATATAAAACAAAAACAAAATTGTTTTTACTTTATAAGTGATTTTGACAAACTTGATAGACAAATAATCACTAAATGATAACGTTTCTTATAGAAAATTTAATTCTCTTCCAGTTTTATTTGAAATATTTTTCAAAATTTTGCCTAGTTTTCGATTTATTTTCGCATTTTTGATAAAAAAAAAACATGAATCGGTATTATTGCAACCAACCCAACAAAAGCGAACTATTGTCTATAATTTCTAAACTAAGCTAGTTACGACATCAAATTTCGTTTTACTCTCAAGATCAAGATACAAGAACCAAAACTAATTAGATAAATCTTATTTTTTTTTATTTAAGCTACAAAAAAAAAAACAAAGTTGAACTGGACTGGTCAAGTTGATTTTGACTCTCTATAACTTACTAAATATCTAAGTTACAAGTTTCCTTAGTCTTAAACTTGAGTAACAACTCTAATCTTTTTTCTGGACGTAGCTGGCCGCTGAGAGCTGACAGACAAGTGGCCCTACGAACATCTCCAATCACGCCGGAACCGCAGATAGCATATCTTCAGCGTGGTTGTTGTAGTTAAGATGGTTGTTGATTCATCTTATTTGGCCTCACATCCAGTCTCATATAGTTCGGCTCTCTCCTTTACCAGGAGCTCTATGGGGTCTATACCAGATATTACCAAAACTGCTTCCCCCGATACAGTTTTGTATGCGCTACAGATCCTGATTGCAGTTTTTCTTTGAATTTTCGCAAGTTTGTAAATATTGCTTTCTACTGCTATACTTTGTGCCCATATTGGGGCAGCATATAGCATTGTGTATTGTACGACAGTACCAAGGAGTTTACGTTTGGAGCTTTTAGGCCCACCTACATTAGGAATAATTCTGTCCATTGCCGCTATTACCTTCATGCCTTTAGCTGCTGCCTTCGTGAGGTGTGGACCGAAGGACAGGCTCTTGTCTATGACTACCCCGAGGCATAAAATTTCGTTATTTGGGGTTATATATATATGTTGCACTTTAAACTGCATAGCGTTGATTCTCCTTAGGCCGGTCAGTAACACTGCTTCAGACTTTTCGAGAGCAAGGCTCAGGTTGTTTGATGTCATCCAATCGGTTACTTGGCGAATTGTGCCATTTTCACAAAACCGTTTTTTCCGATTCCGTTTTTACTGAGACCACGAGCGCCAGGTCGTCCGCGAAGCCAATGAGTGTGGTACCCTCCGGAAGTTTCAATCTTAGGACGCCGTCATACAAGATGTTCCACTAAGTAGGGCCTAAAACTGACCTATGTGGGACCCTGCTACTCAGTTCTTTCTCTACCGAAACTCCATGTGCCTATAGCAGCAGTGTTCTATTATCGACGTAGCTACATACCATGCGCAGGAATTAAGACGCTATTTCTCTTTCCGTTAGTTCCTTTATTATTATTTTCCAACTAGCACTGTTGAAAGCGTTTCTAACGTCAAACGTAATTAGTGCACATATCTTCTTTGTCCTTTCGGTGCTACTTCTAGCTTCTTTTGCAAGTTTTTGGACCACTTCTATAGCGCTGACAGTGGATCTCCCCTTTCTGAATCCAAATTGTCTGCTGGACAATCCGATACCTGCCTCAAGGCCTCTTTTAAGTCTGTTCACCAAGAGCTGCTCAAGCAACAAATCTAGTCTAATTAGAAGTTACTTAGACTAGATTTGTTGCTGGAGTTGTCTGCCTCTAATTAAACTACACTGAAAAAAGTACACTTTAAAAATTACAGATTAAATAGTAGCATCGGCCTTACGAATGCGAATTTGTAAAGATTGGAGTCGCACACTGTAATTTTTAAAACTTATTTACTAATAATACCGGAAACTGTAATTTTAACAAAAGCAATTTGTAGTTTTTACAGTTTTAAATTCGCCAGGCACTATTTAAAACTGTAATTTTAAAGTGTACTTACGTAGTGTAAAACCAAAACAGTTTCTGTTTGAATTTGATTAAGAAACAGGGACGATAATGGAATAGACAAAGTTAATATTGACTGTTTATAACTTGCGAACTAGATTTAAGATTTCGGCGATGACTTGTACTACGACCGCAATAGCTGTATTGTACCCTATTAATCTATACATTTATTGTACCCTATTCTATTGTATCTTTTGAACTTCTAGATATTTTGTACCTTGCGAAGTAAGCCAATTCCGATTAAAAATTTAGTCTCAAATTCATGACTTGACCTAAATATATAAACAAAGACTAGGTAGATGAGTCTAGGTACGGTTTTTTCTTTGCTGTTAAGCTACAAAGAAAAATCACCAAAGTTGGAGTAAATTGATTTTGACTCTTTTTAACTTACAAAATTTCTAAGTTTAATTTCAGCTATTTCCATAGTATTGAAGTATATTGTAGTAATCTACAATCTAGTATTGCACGCAAGACTGATAGTCTCTAATGTCGACCAACTAGTCTTGTTTAAGTAAGATCGTTTGCCTTTTATTGAGCTAAAACTAAAACGGTTGCTGATTGAATTAGAATAAAAAACAAGGATGATTGTTTAATAGACTAAATTAACTTTAATTGTCTGTAACTTGCGAAATAAGCTAGTTACGATTACAAATTTTGTCTGAATTTCAGATTTGGGCTTAGTTAGGGTTTCTCGTTCGGATATATCCTAACCGCAAAACCGCGGTATTCTGTGCAAAAACCGAAACCGCATAACCGTCATAAAGAACCGCGGTTTTCGGTTTTATCCAAAAATATTTAAAAATAAAATACACTTAGTGCTCTTTCGAACTACGATGGTTACCAACTCAAAAAGTTTAAACATATGAATTTCCTAGGTTTAGTTTAGGTTGGGTTAGGTTAAGTTATGTTAGGATTTTTTGAAAGCTAGACAGGGCTAAGGCAGAGGATGAGAAAGATAAATGAAAAAACAAAAAAAGTTAAGCAAAGAAAAACAAGAACACAATAAAAACAATGAAGGGACGGAGGCCCAAACAGGCAATGGCAATGCTAATTCTACAAACCAATGTGGACCGATGTAGAGAGACAAAAGACCTACTCTACAAACACGTAAACAAACGACCATAATATGACGAATATAAGCAAAACAAAAAAGACTGGATAACGGACACAGATCAGGACATCGCCATTAAAACCTTCATCGCAGAATGGCAAATCCTAAAAAAAGAAACAAATAACAAAGGCTTCGCATGGGTAGAGCTCAAAAACATGCTAATAGTAGGATGCTATACCAAACAAGACCACAAAAAAAACACTTCATAAATTACCTCAGCCAGATAGGAAACCTGATCAGAACATGCAAAAAGGTCCAAATAGCTGGTGACCAGGGTGAATTAGTGCACTATCGAACTACAATGTTTACAAGCTCTAAAAGTCTAAACGTATGTATTTGCTAGGTTAGGTTTTATACATTTGCTCACTTTGTGGTACTTTTATAATTAAACAAATATTAATGTATAAAGAACTTTATATTCATAGATACAATTTTTCAGCTTTTACTTACAATTAGTTGCACCTGTATTTAAACACTACCAAAAGTTCTTAAAAACCGAATCCGAAACCAAAACCGCGGTTTTTAATTTACAAAAACCGAAAACCGCGGATTTGAAAAAGTGCGGATATTCAGAAACCATAAGCTTAGTCTATCTACTACGACTAATCGGACTAAGTTTTTCGGTTTGTACTTATGTTATACCAAAGTTAGTCTAGGTTGATTTCGACTGTCTATAACTTAGATAGCTTAGATAGTTGGTAAATCTAAGCTACAACTACTTACTTAGTTCTAAATTCTAGGCTGATTTTTAATCCATAAATATGGACTAACTAGTGTAAAGTAAGTAATTTGGTTTGCGTTTTATTAAGGTAAAACTAAAATGGTTTCTGTTTGAATTACAATAAAAAATAGGAAAGATTGTGGAATAGACTAAATTAACTGTGACTGTCTATAACTTGCAAGCTAAGCTAGTTGTGGCTACAAATTTAGTCTCAAATTTAAGATTTAGCCTTAATTTATATACCTGGACTAAGTAGATAGGTCTAGGTAAAGTTTTTGTTTGTACTTAGGCTACAAAGAAAACATTATCAAAGTTAGACAAAGTTGACTTTGACTATCTATAACTTCGTAAATATATATTCTACAGTTACTTCCTTAGTCTTAAACTCAAGAAATCTTTTTAGTTTTTCAATCTGAACTAACAAGTCTAGTCTAAGTAACTCCGTTTGTATTTAATTAAAATACAACTGAAACAGTTGCTGTAGGAATTAAAATAAAACAATAGGGGAGATTATAGAGTTAGCTGTTATTTTCTATAACTTGTGAGTTGTGAGTACATACTTAATCCCAAATTCGAGATTTAATCTGAATCTATAAACCAAGAGATAGTAAATAAGTCTCGGCAATTTTTTTTGTACTTAAGTTTCGAGGAAAAGCTCCAAAAGGTACACGAAATTGATTTTGACTGTCTATAACTTACTGTCTGAGCTACAAATACTTTCTTGGTCTTAAACTCAGGACAAACTAATCTAGTCTAGATAATCTATAAACAAAAAACTACCATAGATTTACAAAGTTGATTTCGACTGTCTATTACTTAGTAAATATCCAGGCACTTTCTTAGTCTTTCTTAGTCTTAAACTTAAGTCTTCAGTTTAAGTTTTTTAGTATATAAATCTGGATTAACTAGTCTGGATCTAGTTCTGGATTAACTGGTCTAAGTAAATTCATCGGCCTTTTTACGATGTACTAAACGAGCAACGAACCATCAAAATTAAGATTTTAATGAAAATTATGAAAAATTGGACAAAAATTCAGTTTTTCTCGAGATTTTTTTTCCATCAGATCAAGCAAAAAATAGCAAGTCATTTAAAGCAAGTATTTAGTTTTATAACGTTGCGCCCTAGTAGGGGACGGCTGTAGGTGCGTTTTAATATTTCCTCACATTTTCCGTGAAAACTCCTTTCCTCTTGGACAGCGAAACAGGAATATATCATTTTCTGGTGTAGGACAGAATGGGCTTTTCATCACTGTCAGTGCCGCGCACAAGTCGCACAAAGCGTCCTCCAGGTCTCGAGGAGAAACTTTGGTCCGCGGCTCGATTCTTTTTTTCTTGCATCCTCTGGCCGGGTCGGTGGCACGTCTTTCGACATTTGGCGAACAAGTATGCGACCGATACAGCGGAAAGAAAATTTCGTTTCTATGTTTACATTTGAGGACGCGGTTCGCTTATTAGAAGGTCTCCAGCTCTGAAAATATGTCCGTTCGATGCGGGAGGGTTGCCCGCAAAGGTCGGTGAAAGAATCCAATGACTGCGACGTCCTGTTCCCGCTCCATGTCAATTCCATCGCAAAAAATCCGGAAAACGCGATTGTTTTCTCCTCCGAAGCCGCCAGTACGATCACCACAGGACTAGCGCCATTCGATTCGGCATGGTGTCTTTTAGTATTAATCTAAAACTAAAACGGTTGCTGTTTCAATTAAAGTAAAGGATATGAAGATTATAGAGTTAGCTGTGACTGTCTATAATTCGCGAACTGAGCTAGTTGCGACTACAAATTTTGTATAATTCAAGATTTGTGCTAACTCCATCCACCAGGACTAAGAGATAAGTCTAGGTAAGGTTTTTTGTTTGAACTTAAGCTAAAAAGAAAAAACGTCAAAGTTAGACAACTTTGATTTTGACTGTCTATAACTTACTAAATATCTAAGCTACAACTACTTTCTTAGTCTTAAACTGAAGACTAAGAACTATTTTTATTTTTTAAAGCTGGGCTAACTACTCTAGTCAAAGTAAATTTGTTTGCCTTTATTAAACTAATACTAATGCGCTTGCTGTTTGAATTGAAATAAAAGATAGGGAAGATTGTAGAGTTAGATGTGACTGTGGATGACTTGCGAACCAAGATAATTGCGACTACAAATTTAATCCAAATTTAAGATTTGAGCCTAATCTATAAACCAAGACGAAATAGTTAAGTCTAGATGAGGTTTTTGTTTGCACTTGAGCTACAAGAAAAAAAAACACCACATATAGACTAAGTTGATTTTGAGACGGTCTATAACTTATGAAATATCTAAGCTATATCTACTTGCTTAATCTTAACCTTATGACTTATTTTATATCTAGACTAAAAAACAAAAAAACTTACCTAGACATATCTACTTAATCTAGCATTATAGAATAAGTTCAAATCTTCAATTTGAGACTAAACTTGTAGTTGCAACTAGCTTAGATCACGAAACTGTTTATAGTCAAAGTAAACTTAGTCTATTAAATAATAATAATATTGTTGTCTATTTTTTATTCTAATTCGAAAAGCAACAGATTTAGTTTTATCTTAATAAAAGACAGACGAACTTACTGAAGTAGTCTTACCTAAGTAGTCTAGTATAAGTAGGTTCGTCTGTCTTTTATTAAGATAAAACTAAACCTGTTGCTTTTCGAATTATAATAAAAAAACAGACAACAATATTATTATTATGGAAGAGACTAAGTTTACTTTGACTATAAACAGTTTCATGATCTAAGCTAGTTGCAACTACAAGTTTAGTCTGAAATTGAAGATTTGACTTTATTCTATTATGCTAGATTAAGTAGATATGTCTAAGTAAGTTTTTTAGTTTCCACTTAAGCTTTAGAGAAAAAAACACCAAAGTTAGAGTAAGTTTATATTGACAATCTTTAGCTTACTAAATATGTAAGCTGCAAATACCTGCTTAGTCTTACACCCAAGACTGATTCTTTGTCTTTGAATATGGATTAAGTAGTCTAGTATAAATGAGTTCATCTACCTTTTATTAATCCTAAACTAAAACCGTTGCTGTTTGAATTAGAATAAAAAACAGGAAAGTTTGTAGAATAGACTAACAATAAGTTAAATTTGACCGTTTATAACTGGTCAACTAAGCTAGTTGCGTCTAGAAATGTAGTCTTGAAAGTTCAAGATTTGCTCTTAATCTATAAACCACCATCTAAGTAACTTTATTTGTTTTTGCTTGAGCTACAATAAGAAACCACCAATGTTACACTAACAATAAGCTAATTTTGATTGTCTATAATTTAATAAATATCTATGCTACAGCTACTTCCTTAGTCTTAAAGTCAAAACCTATTTTCAGTTTTTAAATCTGAACTAACAAGTCTTGTCTACGTAAGTCCGTTTGCCTTTTATTAAGCTAAAACTAAACCGGTTGCTGTCTGCATTAGAATAAACAACATGTAAGATTGTATAATAGACTAACGTAGGTTAATTTCGACAGTCTATAACTTGCGAACTAAGGAAATTGCGTCAACAAATTTAGTTCAAACTTCGACATTAATCGATAAACTAAAATTATGCAAACAAGTCTAGATAAATTTGTTTGTTTGTACTTAAGCAACAAACAAAAGGACCACCAAAGTTGCACTAATTTGAATTTCGCCGTCTATAACTTACTGAATATCTAAGCTACAACTGCTTCCTTAGTTTTAAACTCAATACTGTTTCTTAGTCTATAAATCTGAACTAACTAGTCTAGTCTAATCATGTTCGTCTGCCTCTAATTTAGCTAAGAATAAAACGGTTGTTGTTTGAAGTGAAATAAAAAACATGGATGATAGAAATAGACTAAGTATAATTTGACTCTCTATATCTCTCGAACTATGCTAGTTGCGAGTATAGGTTTACTGTTTAATTCAAAATCTGACTTCATTCTACACACCAAGACTAAGTAGGTAAGTCTAGGTTAATCCGTTTGCCTATACGAGAGTCATATAAACGAAACTATCAAAATTTGATTAAATTCATTTTATTTATAACTAACATAATATAGAAACTACTTCCTTAGTCTAAACCTCAAGACAGATTCTTAGTCTTTAAATCTGGACTAACTATTATAACTAACTAACAGACAAATAAATATAATAATTTTCTTTAAAGAAAATTTAATTAAATTCTAGCGGATTTTCATGTGCTCAAATTAGTTTCTTTATTATTCTAAAATTAGTCTGTAATTTCGAGACGGTTTTAATATTATCTTTTTGAATTTAAATGTTATTACAATAATATTTTAATTTACTTCCAATATTTTTTATTGCAAATAAACAAATTGTGAAATTGTTATAATAATTTTTAGTATTAGAATAGCGACTTAAAATATTAATTACTTAATGTTTTCGCCATTTTACATAGTATAAGACTGCATTGGCAATGCAAGCAGTTAAGACACCTAAGAACATTTCCTCTTTATAATTCCACCGATAAATCTAAATCATATATCTTCTGCATTTTTCCTAAATTTCAACATTTATTTTACCCTAATGTATATTTATTTTTCAACAACCTTTCAGTCTTGTTTTAAAAAAATCTCAGGAAAAAAGGGTTTATCGGATCGAAAGTAAAATATTTAATTTCATCTTTTACCTGGATTTTACTATTATATCAAATTTCCTTGCCCAGCAAATAAGAATCTGAAAGAGCAGCTTAGGTTATTAGAAATTAATATAACGGATGTGGAAACTTTAGACGGTTGCTTCGCGTCTTATTAATTGATTACCGATGGATTGATTTACATATTAATAGGGAATTTAATTACATATATCGTTTATTTATAAATGAGATTTCATATTGATTTAGGTTTTTAATTAAAAGAGTTGTATTTGAAAATAAAAGTTTTGTTTGGAAAAAAAATCGATGCTGGATAAAATATGTCTTTCTTTGATTTATATGACGCGTCGGATAGAAATAAAGTTCTAAATATCATCGAAAAGTTTATAGAAAACTCCATTCAATTTAAATCAAGTCCCTTTTAAGGAATCCGCATCCGTGCCCGTCGCAAATAACACGTGGGACCGAACAAATAATACATAAATATGTTGGAAGTATTTTTCGTAGCATCCATCACAATATTCGAGGCGCAGCAAATTGAAATCCATCAGTGGAGAAACCCCGCAGTCCTTGCGACATCCATAGACAGCTATTGTTATCCTCATCCGCGCTTCATTTTCATATTTCTACGTGCCTCTCCCTAATATTCTCCCTTCTATCGTTTCCCTAGCGTATATTATTGATCTTAATGACATATCTCCTTTCGTTCTCTCGGTTCTTTGCGTTTCGTAAGGATCTGAATAAATACATTACTACTTAACTTTAACGACTCTTTGGGAACCGAGGACTGAATTTGAATTTCTTTCTAAAAAATTTCTAATTTCACATGTATAGTCCGCGCAAACATGTTATTTATGAGGGAAAAAATTCGAAATAAATCTCGAGAAAGTTCCACGGGCATTATATCCCTACGGAAAATATCCACTTAAAATTTTAATATGTTCCCTGCTTCAGCATCCAAGTTACCCCTAATTTGCTGGAAAATCAATAATTTCATTATTGTCGTCGTTATAGGAATCGTTTTCCCTCCTTCTATATCACCTATTAACTTCTACAAACGTTTTCTTTCATTACCCACTAAACATCTCATCCTATTCTAAAATATATATCTCTTACAATATTGATTTCTCTTTATCGTCTTAAATAAATAACCCCACATTATTTTTAAGTTTCGTTTTATAATATATCGCTATATAAAGTCTTAGATTCTTAGGATGAAAACCAATATTATGAAAAATCCAACTGACATTACGTATGGAAATATTTAAATAATAAGCGTGACCATTCAAGATTTCCTGGTACACTTCACAACGAGGATTTGGGGTACTATGAACCTTACACCATTGACTTTTTATCAAGTTCATTCTATTTCATTGATGCCACAGCTCCTAATGAATGTCCAAATAACATTATTCCCTTCAACTTCCCTATGTTAGATCTTACCAATTATATCTCAATTATGTAATCAATTTAAATCTGGTGATGAATCTATAACTTTATCTTTAGTGCTTGGTTCTAGGTTTGTTTTCGCTCGACGTCAATCAATCCTTTTTAATCTATCCATTAAAACTCATACATTTCCAAGCAAGTGGAAACGCGCTCGCGAGTTTGCTCTGTTTATATATATATATATATATATATATATATATATATATATATATATATATATGTATATATATATATATATATATATATATATATATATATATAAAGGAATTTTTACTAAAGCAATTTCTTTTATTCTTTGGGTTTCTTACATTATTCAAGCTGTCCGCCTCCCCAAGAAGTCGTCACACACTCACATACGATACGCCGAGCTTACAGGGGTGGAACCCGGAGCCGCCCCCGGAGCTTTCTTATGGAGCTCTATCCGGGCTCGTTTCGATGTCTAGTCAATCGGAATCAATACGAAAATGGCGAAACCGTAGAAATCCGATGCGAAAACTTTTCGCTGTGAGTTGGCTAACATAAATTGAATTTTTTTTCGTAAAAGTGTAAGAGATAAAATTTAATGAATGGTCATGACGTCGAGGGTGGAAACCTTGACCTGCCGCAAGCCTGTCTAATTTCACTCTTTAAAATACTTTCCCTTGACTTCCATTCTCGTTCATTATTCCCCTCGTGACCCAGTGAGCTTCTTTAATAAGCGCAAGCGCCGCAGCTTCAATTAGCTGCGCCGCGGTGCTTAATTACCTCCGGGAGCGTCGGTCGAGGGCGGTTCAAGGCCGCGGGTCACTGGCCCACTTTCTCGTTCAATTAAGAAACGGCGAACATCTCTTATTAGCGTCGCGATTCTCAAAGAGAGCGGCCACAATCGCTGGAGCGAAATGTTGCGGTGTTGAAGTTGAATTTTCAACGCGATTTAACTGTGCATTGTTATTGTGGATGAAAGCGTTTCATCGTGGTGGCGTTGGTCAGGTCGTATATTATTTACGGGGGTTGGGAACGGAATTGCTATGCGGTTCTAGATGTCAACATGCGGGTTTCATAATTCACATGTGAATCTAATAACACTGTGGTGGGTGCGTAATTAAGAGAATCTCCTGATGGAATGTTCATTGCTTTTTCGGATGGCATTCGGGCAACGCCCCTGTATATGCAATCTTGAAGATGGTATGATAAATGGAGACGATGCGAGGTGATTTCTTTGTGCGGACGTGAGGCGAAGACGTAATGTGCAGCTCAAGCGGACGATCGATCTAGGGGTAGGCCGCTCTTGGCTCGCACGGCTCCACCCGGATGAAAAATACCCTCGGCCTGGATGTGGATGTGCAAAATGAGAGAAAAAGCACAAAAGTACACACGCTCTTATTCCGTCTCGTTTGTTCCCGGTCTCTCACTTTATGTGAACGGTAACGCTAACGGGGTTGGCACGCAAGCGCCCTCAGCATCGTCAATACTTCACATTCGAACACCTACTCATGCCACGGGATTGGGCGGTTTCCTTTCGTCACACGAATATTTTATATGTAATTTAGGTGCAGGTTTTTCTAATGTCGCCATCCTGGGAGTGGCGGCCGCCGCTGCCGAGCGATACTCTCAAACACATAAAAAGAGGGCCTTTGAAGTGATAAAAGCTTTGCCGTATATCATAAAACTACAATTCCGCCTTCTCGGCGACTTCTCGCGGATGAGATGTGGAGTGTAAGCAATCTGTGCCTTTATGGCTCACTCGCCCTGCTCGCAGCGGGCATATGCTGATAAAGGGCTATTTGTGTTTTATGGACCAAATATAACGATCCTGTTTGTTTTTACTGCTTTGATCCAAATCCATTCTGTACGGAAAAAACGGCGCCACGATTTCTTCCCATATTCTTACACCGGCTATAGCCCGTGGCTTTGCTCGCGTAAATTTTTATAACAGTCAGATTAATTCAAATTATCCAGATATGTTTACCAAATATTGATTATCGCTTGAGTAGGATAAAGACTAATATTAACTAATATTAAGAGGCCGAATGAAATCAATTTGAAATAAAACTTTCATAATATATTTTCTGCAATATTTTAGAATAGATTTTTGTTATATTTTGTACACTTATTACTTATAAATTAAGTTAAAATAATTATAAGCTTGAATGCAGTTGATTATTTGTTTTCAAAGTTATTGCTTCTTGCAGACAAATTTTCTAAATCTCGACGTCGTTTTTAAACAGTCTACCTAATCTTATTGTTTAGAATATTAATAAATTTCACTTCAAAGTTCTTCAAGCTTTCAGAAAACCTAAAACTATTTCCGCTTCTTTTATTTTTATCGCTGATATCGCTGTAAGGTGCTTTTAGGTGATTGATATTTGTTTAGTTTTAGAATGGCTTGGATTTTTTGCGTACAATAAATAGATGTTTTTTTACAAAAAATAGCTGGAAAAATACAAAATTCGGTTTATTCATACAAAAAACTATTAATTCATCCAAAAAAGGTTACTTTGTCCAAAATAAAATATAGACACCCAATAATCGATTGATTCTTACTAATAATAATGGTTTAGTACAATAATTGATGGATTTGTACAAAATAAAATCAACTCACCCAAAAAAGGTTTAAATGTACAAAAAAGGTTGATGGATCCAAAATTTGATTCCTCTTTACAAATAATTTTTTTTTACAAAATATAATTATTTCTTCACAATAAATTTTTTTTACAAACAACGACTTGATTCCTTCAAATTTTGTGAGATGTGAGATAGAAATCGGAGAGAATCGGAAAACGGATGATTTTACAATTATTATAATTCACAGTTATTTATTGTCATATTTGGCCTTTAGTAATTTTACAGTGTTAACTCTGATAACTCTGATTTATTTCCGAGCTAATCCACTCATCAATGAGGTAAACAGTTTTTTCCTTTTAGTATTTTTATGCACACTTATGTATAACTATGTACACATATTATATAATGTGTAAAATTATAATGTGTAAGTGTGAAGATTATTAAATACACTCGTAAATTTCCATTTTGCACTTATTAAGTAAAATAAAAAACCTTTTTTGCGTGAATTGTGAAAAAATCATAGCTTGTACGAAAAAAAAACAATTATTGGATGATTACATTTTATTTTGGATGAATTAACCTTTTTTGGATGAAGTAATTTATTTTTTACGAATTAACCGAATTTTGGATTGATTTAATTTATTTTGTATTTATCCAGCCATTTTTTGTAGAACTTCATCCATTTATTGTATGTTGACTTTTGTATACTTCTAATCGAATATTGGATGAATAAATTTTAAGCGTTTTAGAATTAAGGTTTTCTGACTTATTGTAAACTAAATTGCAGAGTGATTTATATTCGCATAATCTCTGTAAAATTCTTTACAAATGAGTAAAAGCCTTAAAAAAATCGCTAATTTGACATAAAGATTGACATATTTACTTTACCAAAGACATGAAATCTTGTATTGAACAAACAACTAATAATTGTTTTCTGTCTTGGTGAAACGTAAGCCTGAAATTTGCGTTTATAAAAATGCACAAGCTAGTGTAGGCTAAACTTGCCTAAATCGTACCTGCTAAGGAGAAACTGTCATAAATGTAAAAAAAAATAATGGAAACAATTATTATTGTAAAACTATAAACATTATTCTTCTTCTTTATATGGCATCTCCTTTAAGGAGGTTTGCAAACATCTTCGCTATATTCATCTTGGAAGCGGTAGCTCGGAATAATTCTTGGGATGTGGTATCATACCACTCTCTCAGGTTACGCAGCCATGAGTATCTGCGTCTGCCGCTGTTCCATTTGCCTATTACTTTGCGCTGTATCAGTTGAAGTAACTCATACTTTTCTCCACTGGATATATGGCCTAGATATTGTAGCTTCCTTCTTTTTATTGTTTGTATGATTTCACGTTGTTTGTTCATGCGTTCCATTACTCTAGTGTTCGTCACTTTGTCCGTCCATGCTATTTTAAGCATTCGTCTATAACACCATATCTCACAGTCTTCTAGCTTTTTTATTTGTCTTTGTTTCAAAGCCCATGCTTCCATTCCATATAGTAGAATGGAGAACACGTACCCTCTTAATATTTTTGTACGTAGATCAAGTTTTACTTGTCTATCACAAAGAAACAGACGCATTTTAAGAAATTTGCATCTGGCCATTTCAATTCTGGCTTCAATTTCTAGGGTTTGATCTATTGTATTGGTTATCCATGTACCAAGGCATTTATATTTAGTTGCCTTTTCTATACGCGTGTTGTCGATGTATAAGTTTTGATATTGTGTTCTGCGTTTTCTTATGACGATGTACTTCGTCTTTTTCAGATTCATCTTGAGGCCGCATTGTATACCGATGTCGTTTAGCTTGTTTGTTAACCTCTAGAGGTCTGCAAGATTCTCTGCTATAATAACAGTATCATCGGCATACCTCAAGTTGTTAACCGTCCATGACCATTTATTGTGATTCCAGTGTGTCCTTTACTTAGCGTCTCTCTGAATATCTCGTCGGAGTGTAGATTAAACAGCATTGGGGACAGAATACAACCTTGTCGTACTCCTTTTAGTATCTGTATTTCGTCAGATTCGTGGTTGTCCACTTTTGTCGTGGCTCTTTGATTCCAGTAAAGTGATAAATACAAATTCAGATCAATAATCTGAATGTCTCGCGAATCGATGTTTCGTTGTTTCAGTAGATCTATTAGAATATCATGGCGTACATTATCATAGTCTATGAAGCATACGTGTATATTTGGTTCATGTCTAAAACATGAACTTAACTTAACATAAGAAAATATTTAAAAAAAGATATTCTAACATAAGAAAAAGGAACAATTAAAAAACTTAAAAAAAGTACGATTCAAGATGATAGCTCTTAAATCGTACTGGACTATTTCGAAATTGTACCTTACTCAATTTCCTCGTCACAATACTCTCAGTAGTAAGAATACGTATTCTCATTTTCTCTTGCGCATTTTTTGTGCAACCATATTAAGCATTTTATGCATTTATCATAGACATTTCCTCATTTTCATTGCTGAGTTTGCAGTACCAATTTTCTTTTGTGTTTCTTTTCTTCGTACCAACTTCTGGCATACCAATTTTTCTTTTTAATTTACTGCGTTCTTCATTCGTTTTGTTTTCTAATTCCACTTTATATGGAGACTCAATAAGTACTTTGCATCCGGTTGTTTTTTTTAATTTTTTTGTCGGAATTTTACAAATTGCAGACAACGTTTCTATATCAGCTTTTATAGATGACTTTCTGAGTTTTATTACATTAAAATGCACACTGGCCGTAGAAGGATCAGACTCATTGTCAGTTAATAACGTGCAGGAACTGTTTATATTGTTTGTAAAAGGACCAGGCTCATTTAATGACATGCGAGAATTGTTTATATTGTTTCTAGAAGGACTAGGCTCTGTTAATTGCATAGAAAAGTTATCATATTCCAGAATTACATAGTCCTCATCAGGTTATTTATATCTGTTACATGGCCACAATTCACATGATTCAAAATCATTTAATGCACTTTGCATACAAGCTGAACGATGACATGCAATTCCCAAAATTGCAGAAATATTTGTCTGCTTGATCACAGAGCCAAGGGGTGGTTTCGCCTTCATGTGAGAGATTCTCTATTAAAATAATGTTTTAAGGACTTGAAGAATGATCTATCCAAGGGTTGAAGTTTGTGTATAGCGTGAGCTGGCAAAGATAAAATTACAATTCCATACTCTCTAGCAAGATTTATTGCATCCAGATTTTTAGTGTGTGGTATATCCATCTAAGATCAGCAGAATTTGCTAACCTGGTGTTTTTGCCAACTTTAAATAAATATAGAGCAGCTGCAATCCAACCACTAACAGAACACGCTTCAAGCGTATTAGGTGGACCACCACGTTTAAGTTCATCTGTCATTCTTTTTCGTTTGAAAATTAACATTAGAGGAATATATTCTCCAGCTGCATTCATGCTACAAATGCATGTAGTGTTTATTCCTCGTTCACAGCTAGTTGCTGAGCCAACTTTATGCTTTCCTCTTAAAGCCAATATTTTACCAGGTTTATGAACTGTATTGAGACCTGTCTCATCTATGTTGAAAATTTGCTCCGATGAAAATTTTAAATTATCAAGGATTTCTTTATTTGTATCAAAAAATTGGAGATGACGTCTGTTAAATCCTTTATATCACGCAATTGAAATTGGTTCAGGGGTTCTTAAGGATACCTCTGAATGGGTTTTCAGAAATTTGTAATACTCTTTCCAGCCTGCCAATTCCTTTGTTAAAGCGATGCTGAAGTTTATATTTTTCAGTAAATTGGAAGGGTAAACGTCTTAAATCGGTTTTGGTTAAACCGAAAAAGTGTGCTGCCATCAGTCAGAACATGATAAACAAGCTCCGCTTCCATTTCTGTCGTTAAATCATTTGGCCGTCCAA
Organism: Phosphuga atrata; assembly: GCA_944588485.1. Lineage (NCBI taxonomy): Eukaryota > Metazoa > Arthropoda > Insecta > Coleoptera > Silphidae > Phosphuga > Phosphuga atrata. The sequence continues at coordinate 22,539,203 of OX155905.1, forward strand.
TTCTTGAATGTGAGTTTATTACTTTCAGGTGACGTCTAAATGTAGGTTTTGGAATACCGTACACACGGCATACTTCATTAAATTTTAATGTGCCGTTTGTATAATTTTGGATTGCTGCATCCAAATTATTTTTGGACCTTATATTATATGCACGCTTCTCCATTAGACCCTAAAAATATTAATTATTTGAAAATAGGTTTACCAATTTTTAAACAAAAATCTGCAAATCGGCGAATGGATTGAACCCATCTTATCAGAAATCTTAGAGAAGAGTATGCTCAGGAAGATCCTATGCCCGGTAAAGGAAGATGGTGAATTCCAAAGGCGGCATAACTGTGCGCTCTACAAACATATTGAGATGCTCTCTGACTGTGCAAGGAAAAGAAGGGTAGCTTTCTATGGCCGCGTTGCAAGCCTCCAAACCTACTAACCAACCGTCTATTTACCTTCTGGCAAAGCAAAAAGGTTCGTACCACTAGGTTGACAGAAACCGAGAAGGATATTAAAGAACTGGGAATAACAAATCTCCAAAACAGACCGTCTGTGAGACGCACCCTGAAGGAAGTTCGTGGATTTCAGGAAAAAACCCGGAAGGAAAGGTACCCCCAACAAACGTGGTCCAAAGTAGGCCTATTCGAAAGAAGAAGAAGAAAACAAAAATCTAGGCAACCTAAATTACTAATTCCTAGCTATTACTAATTCCTAGCTTTACTAATTCGTACCGCTACGAATTAGGAAAGCGATGTCAGTGCGAAATGGGCGTAAGCTCAATTGCGAATTGCACATGTCTATTTGTGGGTTATGAAAATCGATATCGCGTTGAATACATAATAAATAACTTCGAAAAAGGATATAGTTTCATAGCATACCATGCATTTTCAATCATGTTTTATAAAATTCGCACAAAATCCTTACAAAACACGCAAGCATGTTACTTAAAAAGATTAAAACAACCTACCTTCGATAATAAAAACACGTTAACTGCTGCAAGTTGATCTAACTTTTGCAAACGACTGTATTAGTAGTAGGGAAGCTACACACAAGTAGATGGCCCTACATGTATTATGAATCACGAAAAAATGGGGTGGTACGAATTATGCACAAGTACGATTTAAGCAAGTTTACCCTACTTTCGGATTTTTGCTAGAAATTTTTTTCAAAATAATCTAAATTGGCTGAATATTTTTCTAAAGCATTCTAAATTGAATGCAGATTGAAAGTATAATGCTTGCAAGGAGAATAAACCTCTCAAAATTTCTACAAAAAGTAGCATTCAATTTTTGAAAGACTCGAAACTTTCATCTTGATTTTCTCGGGCACCCCAGCTGGATCCGACCCCTAACTTGATTTTAGCCGGCCCTCGTAACAATTTGCAAATCTTATTAACACGTTCGTCGCCGTGTCACCCATATCTGGGCGATAGGTGTACTTCCGTAGGGATACGTCTCCCAAATATTGGTGATGCTCTTGTTCAACTGAAATGGGATTTTTAGTTGAATTTTTAGAAGAAATTTAATGGAATAAGCACTGAAATATAGGATATATTCCATAACCATATACGCATTATATTATACTTTTTATTAATTTATATTTCAAATCAAATATTATATTATATTAAAACATTGTAACAACAATTGTCTAATAAAACATTGTCAAATAACACATTTGAGGTAAGTTGGAACAATGGGTCGTAGTTTCTTTGAAATTGTTTCTGCCTATTTTGCGCTCGAAAGGTTGCCTGTTCTTCTGGTAACGTGCGTCCTCGTCCTTCTTATAGGCTTGTCCTGCCGATTCTTGTGAATCTCGGAATGATCTATTACTTTCTACGTTTTGTTTTTATTACTGTCGCGAGCAATATTAATTTCTTATTTGTATTTAAGTGGTACAAGATATGAGCATTTATTTCAGTTGTTCCTAAGAGCAAACGATGGGCTAATTTCCGATATTCCATGATGCTTTTCCGTACCGCTGTAGCATATGCCACGATGTGCTCACTCCTATCGATACCAGTTTTCCATTATTATACGCCATTATCACCAAGGGTCAATTGTGTTCGCACAAAATGGCAGCTGGCTCCGGCTTCTTCGTCGACCAGGAGCACTCACTACTTCCTCGGCGACGCCGCAGCGACTTCGGAACGGCCTGGGTGCGTTTGGGTTTGGGAGTTTTCGGTTTCTTTGTTGGTCCTTTAGTGGTTTTATTAGCTTTCGACGGGGACTTGGAGGCGGCGGCAGCGGCTTTCTTCTTCTTCTTTTCTGCCGCCGCCGCGACTTTTTTCGACTTTGTCGCCCAGGATTCTGTTTTGAAGTGCAACCACAATGTGTAAATCCGATGGATTTTGGCCCCGCAAGAAACTCGGCCGAAACAAACCGTTGGGCGACGAACTTGTTAAACCTGGTGGAGTGTGTAGACTTTGTCTTCAAGGTTTTGAAAGTTATTAATAATTATAATAGTTTATTCAAATAGACAAGCTAATATTCACACATTCTGCATCTTACAACAACAGTAAAAAAATTACATATCCAAATATAACATTATTAATTAAAATCAAACATTTCTAAAGAGACCCTACAATGATGTTTACACAAATTAGATTTTCACGATTTTAACAAGATTCACTAACAAAGCATTGTTTACAATAAATACAATAAATATTATAGACACCGTCGCCATACTCTATTATAAATCAAAATTGGACCTCTACCTTCATATCTCTGATATAAATCAAGATTGGAGCCTCATACTTAGTTTTAATATTTAGCACTAGTTGGTGTTTGAATTCCTTTAGTGATTGGGATTGTTTGATTTCGATAGGAAGGGCATTGTACTCTAAGCCTCTAAGCCTCTATGAAATAATGAATTTGTAGTTCGAGCAAAAGTTGTCCTTTGAACATAAAAATCATGGTTTCTTCTAGTGAGATAGTTGTGCATTGGGTTTTGGAACACAATAATTTGGTCGAAATAACGAGGGGCCTTCATCATCATCATAATATAGCAGATTCGTCCACTGCTGGACATCTCTCAACCTAGCCTCTCTTAACCTAGACCATCTTGCTCGGTCTTGTCGAGCATCCTCGATCCAGTTCAGGGAAATCCTTCTTAAATCGTCCGTCCATCAGGTCAGCGGTCATCCTCTGTTTCTATGTGCTTCGTCTCTGGGGCGCAATTCTAATATTCTGTTCGTCCATCTGTTGTCCGACATTCTTCCGACCTGAGCAGCCCAGTTCCATTTTGGGTGTTTGACTCTTTCAATTGCATACGTAACTTTTGTTCTTCTTACGAGATACAAAAGGACCTTACCAGATACAATCTTACCTTGTGGTATACCTACTTTTCAATGCCTATGTTCAATTTGCCAATTACCTATGTTCACAAATAGAAGTTTGTGCATGCTAATTAGACTAGGGTTCATAGAGTGTTATGTGTGATCAGTGTTACTGTACGGGGTAGAAACCTGGACCTTAAAATACCAAATTATCAAAAAGCTTGAAGCGTTCGAGATGTGGATATATAGGCGCATGCTACAGATACCCTGGACACATAAAATAACGAACGAAGAAGTACTAAGGCGCATCGGACATAAAAGGAAACTATTAAAAATTATCAAGACACGTAAAACAGCATACATAGGTCATATTCTGCGCAACGACAAATATATACTGCTACAAAACATAATGCATGGAAGAATAAAGGGGAAGAAAGAAATACGAAGAAAGAAAAAATCCTGTCTCCGTAATATAAGAGAATGGACAGAAATGAATGTTAAGGAACTGTTCCAAGTGGCAAGAGACAGAGACGCATTCAGAAAGGTGGTCGCCAACCTTCAATGAGAAGACGGCATCAGAAGAAGAAGATACCTACTGCATCTGAGAATAACACGCATTCTTCCATTTTGTAGTTTTGCAAGCATACTATTCTCTCTCTCTCTCTCTCCCTCGCTATTCAGCCCGTGTTTGTCCACTGCTGGACGTGGGCCTCATTCAGGTCGTTCCATACGCATCTATTTTTTCGAGTGAGTAATCCTATAGGTACATTTGTCGGTGTTTTCCCTGGTTACGTGTCTTACCCAGCCCCACTTAAGTTCTGCGCTTTGACTTTGGTTCGCAGTCTGATATCCTGGTTTGTTATTCTGTCTCTTAAGCTTATGCCGAGCAGAGCCCGTTCCTTAGCTCGTTGACAGGTTTTTAATCTGTTTGCGCTCTTTTCTGTCTATATCAACGTTTACAAGCCACACGTCGTAAAGGCCAATATGCACATGTCGTTGGAGGGACCAGAGGAACGTCCTACCATAGGGAAGTGTATTGGCTCCTATGCATTGCGACGTATACACTAATGACCAATTAACCGACAAACAGACACGTCGCTAATCTAGGCGGATGACACAACCATCGCCGCACAGGTAAAAAGCTTCGAAGAGGTCGGAAATAAAATAACTACAGCCTTAGAAAACATGGTACAGTCCTACGGTACTACATAAACCAGTTGAAGCCGAACCTCATCAAAACTAAGGTTGTGTATTTCACCTGAGAAATAAGGACGCACGCAAGAAGCTGCAAATCACATGGAGAGAACAAGAACTTGAAACATGCGACACTCCAAAGTACCTGGGCGCAACACTGGACCGCACATTATCTTTCCAAAAACATTGCCAGAATACAAAGGCCACAGTTTGTGCTAGTAGTAATATCATCCGGAAAGATCACTGGCACAACGTGGGGAGCGCAACCTGACGTTCTGTGTACGTCGGCTCTTGCTCTCTGTTTCTCCGCCGGCAAGTACGCGGTACCAGTGTGATACAACTCGGTTTACGCAAGGCATATCGACGTGGCGTTAAACGAGACGTACATAATTATAACAGGCTGCCTAAGACCGACACTTGTCGAAAAGCTGTACCATCTATCTGGAGTTGCCCCAGCACTCGTCAGATGCAAAGTAGCATCCGAAACAGAGCGGCAAAGCAGATCGGAGATAAACGGCACCCTCTACACGACCAACAACCAGAAAGGCGACGACTCAAATCACGGTTGAGCTTTCTCAAACATACGCAACAACCGCAGACATGCCCAAAACAACATTTCAATGCGGCGTTGTTTTGGGATCGCTCCGCAGGTTTTGAGTGTTCTCTATGGAAAGAACAACACCCAAACCTGCGGATCGAACCCAGAGAGGAGCTGCCACTCAGAGGATCAGTTTTACCACGGGTAAAACTTTTACCATACGCGACATGGAAATCACAGACTAAGGACAGGAGTGATGCGCTGCAAATCGAACAGGATGAGATGTGGAATGCCTGTGGATGACGAGTTGTATGAATGCGGGGAAGAGGCATGCACGATGGAGGATTTAATTGTGGCAAAAGAAAGGGCGATAGACGCTGCCAACTATTGGAAAGGAAGGGTCCGAATATAAACACTGGTGCCTCGGACTTGGAAATGAATGAATGATTATCCGAATGTCTATCGCCAACAATTAGTCCGATTAATCGAGTATCCACTGTATATGTAGATAATATGGAATTGATATTATCTCTACATGTAAAGGAAAAACTGATGTTGGAATTAATAACAATACCTACATTTTCCATTGATAGATATCAAACGTTCACAAATAACATTGTTAAACAAAAATCAACTTTTTTTGTGGCATAGATAAAAAAGGGCGTATATTATTTAAAATTGCACTACAAAGAAGAAAATGACTTTTGATTTTTTCTATCACCCATACATTATTTGCTGCGAAATGTTGTGTGTGACATTGAATTAAATCAATATCGGTAAAATATTGTTGCCTATGTTTTAAGGCGGTATTTTGTCTTTGCGGCTTCCTATATTATTGTCCAGAGCTAATCAGCAAGCAAACCAGGACTCGATTTGCCTTGGTTTAGCGTCACTAACTTTCAGAAATTGTTGCAGAAGTTGCAGAAAACCCTTGAGTGCATATTTGTTGCAAGTAATAGACATGAAAGTACTTGTCTTAACGCGGTAAATTCGTCATTACACAAAGCTGATATATTACACAAAGTAGTGTAATATTTATGAAATCATTTAGACAAATCAATCTAAGATATATTAAGTTGGATGCTTATATAAATAAAAATGCTTGCTCCTAAAAGTTCGTGGATGATAATCGTGGTGTTAATGTGAGTGACGCCGAAATGCATCAGAACCAACTAAACATTTATTTGTCATAAAATGTGTGATAATTTGCGTTTATTTATTGCAACCACAGAAAAAAATAAACATCGGATGGATATTCCAAAAATAATTTTAGTTTCTTTAAGTACATATACAACTGGTAGTAATTGGATATTCGTGAAATTATCATATCTATATAAAACATCTTTTTCAGTCGGGATTAACCATGTGTGAAGTTATTTTTTTAGGGTTACCCGAGGAAAGATTATGTACAAACGTTAAATCAATAAGTAATTGGCATTAACCGTCAGGTAGAAGTTGTATCATACCCTTGTTGATACTGCATCTATAATGAGGACCCTAAACGGATGTTGCACTAACCGGAACACCGTTGGTAAACTATGCACAATAAAGTATTATTTAAATTCGCGCAAAATATCGACTTACTGTGATAAATACACAGAGTCGTGTATGCATATATAAATAAGTAATTTCCATAGATCCCGGTGAATGCTGGGAGTATGTGTATAAAGGAGTCCATTAACGATATTCAGCCGAGTGTAAAAAAGTATCAAGTTTTTAATGCACTTCGGCGGGAAGTAGGTAAGTGAAGACGTCATTGGGAGATAACGGAATCGTAGAAACACTTTGAGAGGCTGCGGCCGAGCAACTTTGATACAGAGCGCGCTAACCTCATTACTGTGCCCGACTCGAGCTAGCAAATTACCCCCTCAAGAAAACGACCGAGAAAAAATAAGCTAACACGTTTATGTACAGTGCTAAGAAATAGAATTACATTCATTCGCCGCATTATTAAGTGATCATTTAACTCAACTTTTCAACTCTTTCCTTTCTCCGACAATTTGCATTCTAATTTGTACAGATAACTTTGCACTTCCCATGTATGATATTATAATCATTCCCTCCTTCTTTTTCCCTTATTCGCAAAAACTTTCTTGATTCTGTTATAAGATGAGGGTTGGCGGTGATGGAACACACGCACTATTCGGTTTAACGTATTCGGGGGTGGAGTTTCAATATATCTTCGCTTCCTTTCAAAATCCAGGAAGTGCGAATGCGCACGTATGTGTGCGTGCCCATATGTGAATTCTTTCCTTTTTTCTGGCTTTCTTATAGGAGCCATCTTGAATCTATCGCGAGGAAAACTTCCAATCGCATTCCATGAAAAACTCCTTCATACATTATGTATAGACCGAAACTTTCTTTAAGAACGTATCCCGAAGGAAAAGAGCAGTTTTCTGATGGATATTAATGTTTATTTTATGCGACGTTAAGATTTATTGTTTGAAGATTCACTGCTGAAATATATTTTTATTTAACAAAACGTATACTGTGCTAAAATTGTCTACCATGCATCAGTTCTTCTAATACAAAAATCTTCCTTGGATATTTTTTATAATTTTCAAATACTTATATTAATACGCAAATTTCAACATATATCATAACCAAGGTTTCTTATAAATTCCTGAAAAAAAAATACGACAAAACATTGAAGCTTTAACATATTAATTTGGTGTAGTTCAATTCTTAAGCAAATTGTGAGATTATACCATAATATTCATATTATAGATTTGTAATGCTAAACATTAAACACTAATAATATCTTAATTGTTAATAATAATATTTTAAATAATTTATTGATCGTGGAGTTACTTGTTGAAACTTCATTTCAATATTTAGGATAAAAGCATAAATTATTTTTAACTTGCAAATGCAATTTATATATCATTACCACAGTCAGACACAGTGTTGGTGAAACATACAACAAATTTGAATCTTAAAAACCATTTATTTTTTTATCTATAATATTAATATAATTTTAAGTTTGATAACCCAAAAGGTTTAACATTTATATTTAGGATTTATAAGTTTGTTTTGAATTTGCAAATAACATTATTATACTAACAAAACTATTCCTGATCCAGAAACGCAACCGTATTCAATATGTGTCTTAACTATAAGTTATTAAAATTACTATCAAGAAAATATTAAAAGAAATTATTAGTGCATCAATATATTTAATTTAACACGAACGATATTATAAACGAATATGTATCAATTTATTATTTGTAATTTATTTTATCACGCCAAGAATTATTACAGCGATCTGGAAACTTTCGATGAGAATGTAAGTCGTTGTCAAACAGTTTAAACTTTAATCAAAACTTTCAAGAACTATGCAAAACTATGCTCTGCTACTTAACAAAAAGTTTTCATTTACTACCATTTCAAACTAATCAAAATTCAAATATATACAACAATTAATAACAATTAACTTTTTCATTTAGCTTCTCTAGTCTTGACTGCCTAGTCTTCTCTGGCCTAGTCTTGTCTGTCTAGCCTTGTCTGTCTAGTGTTGTCTGTCTCGTCTTGTCTGTCTAGTCTTGTCTGTCAAGTCTTGTCTGTTTATTCTTGTCTGTCTAGACTTGTCTGTCTAGTCTTGTCTGTCTGGCCTCCTCGGTGGTGTAGTTGACAACATACCCGCCTTTCAATGCGGGAGAGCCGGGTTCGAATCCTCGTCGGGGAGACAACAACTAGGGCGGTTTTCACTAACCGTCCGGGCTGCCCACCCTGAATTAATGCAAAATATGCGATACCGGGGAGGTGCATACTAAAAGCCGAGGAGGTGGAGAGGGGGTTCAGTGAGAGCTTCCCCCGAACTACTTTAAAAACAGTCTTGTCTGTCTAGTCTTGTCTGTCAAGTTTGGTCTGTCTAGTATTGTCTGTCTAGTCTTGTCTGTCAAGTCTTGTCTGTCTAGTCATGTCTGTCCAGTCTTGTCTGTCTAGTCTTGTCTGTCCAGTCTTGTCTGTCTACTCTTGTTTGTCTAGCCTAGTCTGTCTAGTCTTGTCTATTTAGTCTTTTCTGTTTAGTGGAGAGATTTTTCTCGAAGTGAATGACGGAAATGCTAGGGGATCAAGCAAGTAATACATGAATCCGATCGAGTAATACAGATACCCTACTGGTTTTAAGAATATAGATGGCGTTACGGATGGAAGAGATAAAAGACGCGGTAAAATCTACATCAGACCTGGGTATGGTAACATTCAAGCGGCAACTATAGCTCTTCCCAAAATGCGGGCAAATACCGCTCATAGAGAAAAGGAAAACTTAAGATCGGGTGGTTATACTGCAGAGTTAGGGAGAGGATAGACATAATAAGATGCTATAAATGCTGTGAGACGGTTCACTTTGCAAACTCATGTACATGACCAGATAGGTAGAAGGTATGCTTTAGATATGGTCTAGAGTCTAGAGGGACATGAGGAAATAGATTGCCAAGAAGAAGTGTACTTCCCAATCTGAAAACGTAAAGGACACCAGACCTATTCCGGAACGTGTCCTGCATACAAAAAAAGCGCTGTTGGAGTCACTGAGATTGAAACGGCAAAAAGTAACCAAACAAGACTAAATCATCTAAACCAACCTCATGAAATGTCGTGCCGCACACGAACTCCTGACTGCCACTGATATGAAAACCAAGGCAGATATTCTGTTATCGAACCTAATAAAAAAATAATGAGCTCGGGTGGCTGGTTTACAAACCAGAGAACAGATACTCCAATACTAGTCACAAATCGCAACATACCGATAATAAAAACTGGAAGTGGAACAATTTTTATATGGATAGAGACCCAGAACTTAGTCATATATAGCTGCTATCTCTCACCTAATGCCCAAATAGACCAGATGGATAGCGCCTTTCTAATGGCGCTAATCCAAATCCTAAGAGAACAAGACCAAATTAAAAAATATATAACTGTAACTTTAATCCCCTTACTGGGGATGTGTACCCTTACTGGGGATGCGTACATATGGATAAGAGAGGAGAGAAGAGATGCTAATGAACTGGGCAGCAGAAATGGATATAGTTCTGCTAAACCAAGGAGTGCACGCTACGCTTATATGGAGGAACTCAAGCTCCAGGATAGACCGCACCTTCTCTACAGTCGTATTTCTAGCAAGATACTAGACTGGAGAGCATTGGATAAGGAAACTATGAGCGATCACCGATACATAGCGTACAAAATAGGAAAAAATGAGGGAGTAGGTACAAATAACCCCGTACGGGAAATCAGTTTGGAATATTAAACACATAGATGAAGTAGAGATTGTAGATTGTAGATATGGTGGTGACGCCTTGTACTGCGACTTTTATAGATCTATTGTACCGCACCCTCCTCCTCCAAGTGTTGGTGTACTTACCCATTTAGAGCGCCTCCTCTAATCCTGATTCCTTTAGGAATTTCAGGATCTGGGTGGGATTCAAGGCCTGCAGCTCCTCTGTGTTCAAGCAGTGAGCCCCAAGGTACATCTGTCTCTTGCGGAGTAATGCTCCGCAGTCTTTGAACAGATGTATGGGAGTTTCCTCTGCTGAGCCACATAATCTGCATCCGTCATCCTCCTCTAGGCCTAGGGCCTTGAGGTGTTTCCTAAGTCTGTAGTGTTCCGTCAGGACTCCTGTCAGAATTCTAAGCTTGTTCCTGCTTAGTTTCAGGCAAGCTTTTGTTCTCTTCTGGTTAAAAGATCCCTCCATCACTTTGGATTGCCTTAGCCCTAGAAGTTCTTTCCAGGTTTTCATCCATTTTCCTCTTGTTTCTTCATCTAAACTTTTGTGGATGGTGTTCACACTCATGCCGCAAAAAGGTTCCGGACCTATAAAGGGGCTACTGGATCCCTTGTTTGCTAGGTGATCGGCTTCTTCGTTTCTTCGTTTTCCGTCTTTCTTTTAGATGAAGTAAAAATTATACTCGTACAGTCAGAGGATATAGCACGTTCAAATACCAAAAACGCAGACGAACTTCTGATAAATGTTTTGAGTAAAGTATGTGACGCAACGTTCAAGAAAAGAGGGAATCCCACCTTGAAAAAAATTGTATACTAGTGGAGCGAAGAAATTGCAAGCTTTAGAACTTCATTTATCGCAGCTAGAAGAAAGTGCGGGCTACAAAGAACAAGAAAAGGAAATGAAGAAAGGACCAATGCAATTTTAAGCAAATACCTGTATCTCATAAAACAACTGAGATATAAAATGCGGCCAAGCAAAAACATTAAAAGCAACTGTGCGAAGACCTGGAGTACAACACATGAAGAGATGCTTTCCGAATCAGCACCAAAAGGTTGAAGGTCCATCAACCAAATGTCAAAATGCCTACGAAAGATATCAAATGCATATTCCAAGTACTCTTTTCATGTTAGGAGCTAGCAGCAGCAGGAGATGGCAGCAACCAACAGTAGAAGAGATAACGCTGTTCACGAAAGGAGAAGCTGTAGTCATATAATAATCCTTTATTGGCATAAATTTAAATACATGACAGTTCGTACCTTAGTGTAACATCCAAAAAAATAAACCAAAAAAGAAAACAAAAAACAAAATACTCACCAGAATGAAACGGAAAATAAAAATATTCAAATGAATATGTGTTTCTCATCTATGTGTTTTTGTCTCTCTTACAGCTAAATCTCCAGTAGTCTATCTGCGAGAATCCTTTCCACTAGCATTCCCTCATTCATCATTATCTCGATCTCTTCTTGGTACCATCTCCCTCTTTCATACATTCGCTTGCGCAGGCATCCCCATTTTGTTTCCTTTTTACTCCCTTTACCCCCCTTTCTTACCACTTTCAGAACTTCTTTTACTATTCTTGCATCTCCCGCACTATTCACTTTCCATTCAAATTTAGTCACTCTCATAACCGCGTTGTTTGCCACCTTGTTAGAATTTGTTTCTTGTTGAACGATGTACTAGGGGTGGACTTTTCTAGCTGCAGGGCCCTCTTTATGAAATGTATCTGCACTCTCTCTATGTCGTTTTCCTTTTTCACACCCCAGGTTTCTGCCCCATACATCATTATACTACGTACGCACGCCTTCCATACAATCATTTTTGCCCTAAAATTCTCCCTCAGGTATACTCACCATGTATGCCAGAGCCTGTTAGCAGCCACCCACGCCTTTTTACTATATACTTGATATGTGCGGTTTTTAAAATTGCTAACTTGTTCTATCTAACTCGCTTCCCATTCAAAACTCTCTTTCCTTGATCCCTTTCTCTTCTGCAACGGCATCCACTTTGTTTTCAGCACATTTACCTTTAACATACGGTTTTTAAAAAAACTTTTCCATTCGTACTAACACCTCTTTCATTTCCACTTTCGAGCTTGCTAAGACAACGACGTCGTCTGTATAAGCTAGACTCTAAATCTTTTTCGTCCCTATTACCAACCCTCCCGCTTGACCCAAGCTTAACGTTCTCTCGAGGTCCGCAGTATATAGACTAAATACTAGTGGACTTAACGGGCACCCTTGTTTTAGCCCTTTGCTAGCCTCAAATCTTTCAGATAGCCTTTCACCTATCTTCACTCCACACCATGTTCTCTCATATAGATGCTCAAAGCTCTCCCTGATCTGTTGCGATATACCTTTCTCCCTCCCCTCCCTAACTTTTTTTCCAGTATCTTTGCATAGATTTTGTATGACGTGTCCATTAGAGTTATCACCCATAGCTTCCTAGTTCCTCCTTGTTAAAAACCTTGTTACCTTGCTTAAAAATTGATACAATAATTTCTTCCCTCCAACTGTCCGTAATTTGTTTGCTACCTTTGAAAAAGCTGCTAAGTTCACCACGAAGTCTCTCCTTCACAATTGGTGTGGCTAGACACCACGCCCCACTTGGCACCGAATCTGAGCCTGGACCTTTCTTTCTATTGAGTGCCGACATAACCGTTTTAAACTCTTCCTCTGTATCTCTTGTAATTGTGATTCCACTGGTATAAAATGTGAAGAGCTATAAACGGAGAGCAAACTCAGTTGCGTGGTCCAGTCCGTGATCCGCTATATGAGACCCCAATATTGGCACATCATCTTACATCAAAGCTAGCTATCGATAAACTCTCGATAGTCCAGAGAAAACTAGCATTAAGGATTTGCTGCGCATATAAAACAGTGTCTGGCGACGTTGCCCTAGTAATTGCTAGTACACCACCTCTTGATTTGCTGGACAAAGAGAGAAAGGACCTATATGAAGCAGGCTCTAGCAAAAATGCTAGGAAAATTGCTAGAGATAATCTGTACTATGAATGGCAGAGAAACTGGTGGGCGTCAGATAAAGGGAAATGGATGAGGCTGCTAATACCCAAAATAGTTCCGTGGATAAACAGAAAACACGGAGAAATTAATTACCATGTAACCCAATTTCTTACTGGGCATGTCTGCTATAAAGATTATTTACAGCAAATACGAAGATTACCTGATAATCTGTGTCAATATTGCGGTAAAGAAGAATCAGTTACCACACACGATATTTAAATGCTGTAGATGGACCACGGAAAGGGAATATATGGACAATATATTCCCTTTCCCACATATCAAATATGGACAAAAACCTCCAACCCTAGAGAGCAAGGAAAACTGGGACAAGATATACAGACTTGTCCAAGTTATTATCACCACAAAAAAAGAAGCGTAGTCTAGTAGAGAAAAAATGACACAGAAGATATGAACTTTAGAAAATATAGTGAAAATATAGTGTACAAATAATATTTTATTATAACCAGCACGCCGATGTCATACGCTTTTTCGTTCCGGTGTGCCTGGATGACGTCGATAAAAAAAAGTCTTGTCTGTCTAGTATTGTCTGTATAGGTTAGTCTGCATTGTATTCTTCGTGTAATCGTGTCTGTCTAGTCTTGTTTGTTCAATTTTGTCTACTTTTGTTGTCTGTTACTCTATTCTTGGTGTCGTAATCGTTATCAAGTCTAGTCGTGTTTCCCTTAAATTGCCTGTCTATATTTGACTTACTATCCGTATTTCTTTGTTAATGTTAATCTATTTTTATCTTCCTAGTCTCGACAGTCTAATATTGTTTGTCGATTCTTTATCGGCTAGTATGTTTAGTCAAACATTGTACTATCGACAGTGTAATTTTGTTTACTTGCTTTGTCTGTTGGCTTATTCATCCTACATATCTATCCGTACATATTGATATTTTCTAGTTCTTGCCTTATCCATTCAAGCCTTCTAAAGCTTGAATCGCTGATTAATTATTATATTTTATTATTGTATTTTTCACGCAAAACACAATAAATGCAGACAATGCCTAAATTCATTCAAAATATTGATAATATGATGTTGAAATTAGTTAAAACAAATATAGTCTAAGCTACAGCCACCAATCTGTTTCCTATTTTGAAGCACAAACAATTACATTAAATTATGTATAGCGTTAAGAAAAACCTGAATTAAATGACAAACTTCATTTATTATTGATCGTTTGGTATCGTTAAAAGTTTTCACTTTTTTTCGATTTTTGCAACGATTTGATGAATAACAAGCCAAATAGAATTTTTTGGACAATAATTTTCACAAAATGCTTGTTGAATACTCACAAGGGGACGATTGTTAGACAGTTACTTGCTTTGTTTGTGATTGATTATTCAGCCAAGGCCTGGAACACACTTTCAATTTTCAGTTGAGCAACTGCTTGGTTGCATATTTGTAGCGTATGCTATGGACTTGCATATACATACATGCAATTGCAACTAATAATTCCATAGCACTCGATATGACACAAATACGTTACCAAACAGTTGCTCAACTGAAAATTGCAAGTGTGTTCCAGGCCTAACTTATCTATCCGGACATATTGATATCAAATATTCCTTCAGCACACATGTCTCTCACTTAACGACCGAGTTTCTTTTCTTTATCTAGGTCATTAAACGGATTGGTCTATAAGTGAAGACCCTTCACTCTCATTTATTTTGAGTTGAAATGTACAAAACTACCCAAAAATTAAATTTATTTAAATTCTGATTACTGAATCAACCAGAGCTATTAAGTGAGTTTTCGATATTTAGAAATTTCAATTTTCAGTTGTGCAACTGTTTAATATATTATATTATACAACTTATTATACAACTGTAACATATTTGTGTCATATGGAGTGCTACGGACTTATAAATTGCAATTGCATGTATATGCAAGTCCATAGTACTCCATACGACACAAATATTCAACCAAACAGTTGTATTTTATTCATAAACGTGATCGGTATATAAAAAGGTTGCTACAGAAAATTTGTCCAGAGAGCTCGTCGTAATTCTTAGCAATCGTTAAGTAGGTAGGTCGTTATGTTAGCGGTACCTTTATATTGTTTCCGTAAATTGTCGAAGAATTCTAAAAGGCATATGACATCTAATATTGTGTATCAAATTAAATTAATCAAATAGCAAATTAATATCTTCACAATTGAAAAACCCGTTAGCTTATTTCAAGATGGTTTCTCTAAATAATTTCGTTTTGAACGAGAATAATAAATAGACCAATGTTTGAAATGTCAAGATTCATTAAGCAATATTCATGAGATATGACAATGACGAAAAAAGTTTTAAAATTCAAACAAGAACTAATAAACTAAATAACAAATTTCATTTCACAACAAAATTTCTATTAATACTTAAGTTTCTATAGTGTTAAACAATTCATTTTATTTTTATTTTATTTTACAAAAGTCTTAAAGGACAATTAATGCCACTATGCATTATAAAAAAAACATCCAAAACACTTAGGAAAGAACGTAAGCTGTTGCTAAACACTTTCAAGAGAAAAGTAACATTTGTTGGTTATCATCTTACCAATCAACATGGGATTTTTAAAATAATTATACTAAAAGACATATTTCTTTATATTGTTTCGAATTTTCTGAACTTGTAAGTTTAGTAATAGTTCCTTTCAATAAACGAGACTTATTTTGTTGATGTTTTAATATAGGGGATGAAAATATCGAAGCATAAAAGTAGAGTGAAACGAAACATGCGATTTAGATGCCGAGCAGAAATCATATAATGTAAAATTGAACCGAGGCAGAATGTGCTTTGTCGCGGCAGCGTGTATGTGTGAGAGCGCCTCGTAGTAATATCCGCAGAATTTTCTTTTTCCAGCGTCTCTTTCCTTATCTCATATTTCTGCCGAGCACCTCTCGTATCGCACACGTTTTATTGCGCCCATTCCTCGTGCTTGTCGCGCGTTTTTACAAGGACCCTTGTCAGCCATCTTGAATACTCGACTATATTCCTTCTTTCTATTTCACTCTTATTGTGTATAAAAAATGTTCTGTATGGAAAGGAGAAAATTTCCAGCGGGGATATTAATCATTCTAAAATGTATTTTACTTAAACTACAGATAAAAATGAAACAGGATAATTTAAAGTCTTTTTATTACATTCAAAAATATATTGCGTTAGTTCATATTTCTTAATTTAATAATAATTAATTTATCTTATACAGATGAGACTAGACAGACAAGGCTAGACAGACAAGACTAGGCAGATAAGACTAGACAGACAAGACTTGACAGACAAGACTAGACAGACAAGACTAGACAGACAAGACTAGACAGACAAGACTAGACAGACAAGACTAGACAGATAAGAATAGACAGGGAATACTAGACAGACAAGACTAGACAGACAAGACTAGACAGATATGACTAAACAGACAAGACTAGACAGATAAGACTAGACAGACAAGACTAGACTAACGAGGCTAGACAGACAAGACTAGACACACAAGACTAGACAGACAAGACTATACAGACAAGACTAGACAGACAAGGCTAGACAGACAAGACTAGACAGACAAGTCTATGCGGATAAGACTAGACAGACAGGACTAGAGAGACATGACTAGACCATGTTCATCATTTCAGTGATTACCATAGTCTTTTGATTGCACATACAATAATCATTACTGAATCAAACAACAAATTAAAAATATGAATAGACTTATAATTAATTCTGAATCATAATGCGAATTAACAAAATCATGGCGTAAAGCAATTGGATATTATCTATACAATGAACGCCACAAAGCCTGAGATAATTCAATTTTAATAAAAGCGGAATAAATAGTTGTTTAGTTGCGACTAGTGAATACAGTAACGATTAATATATTTTTCACAGCGTTAACGCATGTGACATCGCGGCTTTTATCTGAAAAATCCGCGTGACCTCATTATGAACAAATCATTTCCTCTTGTTTAATGCCATGAAAATTGTTTTGTTGTTAAGTATTTTTGTGGATAATGGGATGTGTATATAACGTTGTGTGATTGTGGTTTGCTGTGGGAGAAAAATAAGTCAACAAACACCATATGAAAGCCTCCGCCCTAATGTGAAACGAGGTTAGCTTATAGTCCCGTTGCCTGGGTAACTCGTTTCCCTGCAGGTTAAAGCCTTATTGGATATGTTTATCGTTTTATTTTATTTTTCCGCTTTTTCTTTACATTTACATTTTCCATCTAGGGACCTCCATTTTCCGATGTGCGCTTCGTATATATCTATATATACATTGTATCAAATGTGCCCTTCTACTCCGGCCGATACGCCATGCCGCATTCCTGATTGCTTTTTGCAGATTTAGCAAACCCGATAGGAAGTCTTTCGTACTCGGCGCTAAACTCTAATTCGATCAAAACCTTTTTCTAAAATGGATTTATGTATATTTTATCGATGTGCAAGCCACAGCTCATTTCTGAGTGCCGCTCCAAGTAAATAATTTTATTTCGTTCGTTTAAAAAGAATTTCCTGGTTATTACAGATTTCATATTTAACTCCCCTTCCCATACATTCCACATAATAATTATATGGAAAATAACTAATCATGATTCTAGTAAAACGTTTCAAATTAATAATGAACGTTTTAAGAAACGATTCAGGTTTAAAGTTAAGTCAGGTGTTTGGACAATTCTTGGAAGTAGTTTTATTAAAATTATGCCAACGTTTCGACCCACATTGGGTCTTTCTCAAGGCTACAAAGAATTGTTTTAAGAAACTATTGGTATTATTTATTAGTTCGAGTTTAAGACGAAAAACTAAATAGACAAAACTAAACAGACAAGAGCCAAAAGTACCACAACAGACCACAACAAAACAGACCACAACAGACAAGAGCAAGCTGTGATAGTTAAAACTAAATGGACAAAATTTAGTTGCTCAAATCTTCATGGACAGAGTTTCTTAAGCTTTGATAGATAAAATTAATTGGACAAGTTTCATAAACCTTTATACAAAAATTTTGAAGCTGATTGGACAATATTGAGCTTCTCAAAACTTGATAGATATGGCTAGATAGACAAAATCGAATTGCGAAAACTTTGATAGACAAATTTAAATGAACAAAATTGTTTGTCTGAGCTGTTTAGACCTTAATGGACAATACTAAATGGCCAAAATTGAGTTGATATCTTGAATAGACAAAGGCTTGAACTTGATAGACAAAAAAACCTTGATAGATAAAATTGAGTTTTTTAGGCCCTGATGCAAAAAGCTAAATCGTCAAAATTGAGCTTAATTCTTTTTTTTTTAAGTTTGGTACAATGTGGATAGCAGGTATTAACCCTTCAAACACTGCGGCCAAATGGCCTATTGTATTTTTTAACACATTTCTCCTTTTATAGGTCCAAAAACTTAGGTATTAGTATAATTGGCATTAATTAATTACACATTTCAGACTCGACGGATGTGAGGATAACCAGCAATGTTTATTGGAACCAGAATGTTAAGCTATAGGTCGGATGTGAATTGACTGAAGAAATCGAGATACAACGGGGTGTAAGGCTGTAAGGATGTATATTTTCACCACTTGTATTCAATGTATATAGCGAAGCTATTTTTAAGGAATACATGGATGAAGAAACTGCAGGTATATTCATTGTGAAACATTAAACAATATAAGGTATGGTAATGATACAGTTTTGTTAGCTAGACTTGAAGATTTGAAACCTTGCAGACTTGAAATACCTGTTAGGAAAAAAAAACGGCCAAGTGGGAGTTGTGACTCGCGCACCGAGGGTTCCGTACAAACTTGTAAGTAAGGTATATTTTTTTTTGTGGAGGACACATAACCGAGAAGGACCTAACTGTATGCAACCCATATGCTTCTGGTGCCTGACAATACAACGCAACACATTATTGTATTTTCATAAGTTTGTAATAGTAAATTCGCATTTTTCTTGTAATTAAACTATATATTTACGGTTTACAGATTTTTCCCTTTACATGTGCTGTGGGACACCGCTTCTTGCCAAATTTCATGATTCTAGGTCAACGGGAAGTACCCTATAGGTTTTGATTCCCTTGTGAAATCGCAAAATATGCGACATAAACGGTCATATCTTTTGATCGCGTTGACTTAGAAGTTTGATTTTTTCACAGCTGAAAGAGACCGCAGATCCGAGAATTTGATACAAATTTCAACTTGTTACCTCGACGCGTTCCTGAGAAAAATGGTCTTGACAGACAGACGGACGGACGGACAGACAGACAGACGGACAACAAAGTGATCCCATAAGGGTTCCAGTTTTGGGTACGGAACCCTAAAAATGACTGCTGCACTTATTATGGATTGAAAATAAACCTCAAAAAGACTCAAAATAACTTTGCTATTTGTTTCTTTGCCCTAAACATTGAGTGCATTAAACGTGTCACCGTTTGTTACAGTTCGTCGAGCTAAAACATTCAAGTCATCGTTAGCTTCTGAACAAAGGGAACAAATTAGGCTGAAGATTTCTTCGGCAGAAAAGAAATGACAATTTTCCTAGCTTGTGCCTTGAAGCAAAGCTATGTCATCGTTTGTCAGCATAACATCCACTTCAAATTTGTTGGAAAGCTCTTGTAAAAATTCCGAAGACAATTGTAGAAGTCTTTCCGCTTCCCCCCCGCCGGATTACTGAACGTGCCGGATTATCAAGATATTACTGTATATATAACCTGTAATGGTTCTCTTGAAGCAGCAGCTGGTAACTTACTATATATTTTGATATATTAATTATAATAATTACTAGACGTAACAGTTCTAAATTCTCAAGATTAAACGTGATTTTCGAAAAACTTCTTCAATGGAGTTCAGCGTTGGAGAATATGGTGCTAGAAAAAGTAGAGTTGTCAACAAAATCATGTACTTCCTTCGACTTGAGGATCACCAACTTGGCCATCATCAACCAAACTTCGTCTTGCTTATCGTCTTTCAATTTCTGAAGTAACTCCTTCAGATAGTTGCAGAAAGTATTTGAGTTTACTGTAGACTGCCGAGTTACTTCTGCGGGTGCCTATCCGGTTCGAATGTTGGCGATCATCATTGCAATCTGGATTTTATTTGCAACTGTTCTAAATAATTCCGTTGTTGTTGAATTGAACCATTGCCTCAGGTTCTTCATCCAAGATATCCTTCTTCTGCCTGGTCCTCTGCGTCCTATTACTTTGCCCTGCAGTATGAGCTGCAGCAGTCGATATCGTTCTCCGTTTCTCATTATATGACCGAAGTATTCTAGTTTACTTGAATTTTTTGATGGTAAACAGTAACTCTGGTTCCTTCTTCATTTTTCTTAGTACCCCGATGTTCGCAACTTTATCCGTCCAATTAATATTTAGCAAGGGTCTATAAAGCCATATTTCAAATGCCTCTAATTTCTTGCAGGATGCTTCAGTTAAGGTCCACGACTCAACACCATATAAAAGTATGGAAAAAATATAGCATCTAATATGTCTCATCTTGATGTTCAGTGAGAGATCATGACTGATAAATGGTTTCTTCATTTTTATAAATGCGGCTCTGGTTATTTCGATTCCTCTCCTTATCTCCAGCGAGTGGTCCCATTGGTCACTTACCATGCAACCAAGATATGTAGTTGTTGCTACACGTTCGACCACTGTACCGTCGATAAAGAGTTGGCCGGGTGGTGCTTGGACCTTACTTATGACCATAAATTTTGTTTTGTTGATATTCAGTAAGAGACCATAATCTTTACTAGAGGCTACTACTTCCGACATCAACCGCTGAAGATCCTCGAGACTATCCGCGAAGACTACCGTATCATCGGCATATCTGATGTTATTAATTATTTCACCATTAACCACGACCCCCTCGTTGACATTTAAGAGTGTTTTCTTACATATTTCTTCAGAGTAGATGTTAAATAGCAGAGCTGATAAAACACATCCTTGCCTTACTCCTCTCCTAATCTCAATATTGTCGGTGGTCTGGTCCTCTGCATTTACCACAGTTGTCTGGTTCCAATATAAGTTGGCTATTACGCGAATATCTTTTTGATCTAGTCCAAACTTCTGAAGTATGTTGATAAGTTTATCGTGATGTATTTTATCGAATGCTTTTTGATAATCTATGAAACAAGCGTATATATCATAATTCACATCCCTGCATCTCTGAAACAGTACTTTGATGCAAAACAATGCTTCTCTTGTTCCTAGTACGTTTCGGAATCCAAACTGCGTGCTGCTGATGTTTCCCTCGCATTTCTTATATATTCTACCATAAATAATCTTCAGTAATAGTTTCAAGATATGGGTCATTAGGCTGATAGTTCTATAATCTTCGCATTTTTTCGCAATTGGTTTTTTGGCAGTGTTACAAAGGTAGATTTTAGCCAATCCCTTGGTATCACTCCGCTGTTGTAAATTCTATTAAATAGAGAAGTTATTACCGATATACTTTCATCGTCCAGCAGCTTCAAAACTTCTGCATCCGTGTTATCTGGACCCACTGCTTTACCATCCTTGCTTTGTTTGATGGCGTTCTTCACTTCACTTGTTATAATATTAGGACCAGTAATTCACGTAATTGTTGGTGGGTTTAATGGTCGATCATCTTCAAATGAAGTATTTATGTATTCTTTCCATATTCCAAGCTTCTCTGTGACATTTGATGCTATGATTCCGTTTTTGTCTACTAATTGAACATATACCCGTTTTCTAAGCGTTGAAGACATCGTGTTTCTTTTCCACTCCTCTATTTCCAAACATTCTTCATTAATTATTTTCTTTTACTTTTCTTATTAGCTGCCTAATTGTTTTGTTTAAATCCTTATATTTGTCTGTATTTGTTTGTCGTCTTCTTTCTTCCAAGAGCCTTAGGATATCGTCAGTCATTTTCTGAATTCTGTCGTTAACGCAGATCGTATTTGGTCTCTTATATCATCCTTCTTGAGTTGGGAAATATCTTCTGTGTTACTATTGTTAGGTTTAAGGCTACTTCTCATTTTCAGCTTTAACGTTCCGACGAGGGTGTTGTGGTCTGATGATACATCTGCGCCAGGGTATGTCTTGACCGATTTAAATATATTTCTGAACCTTTTATTGACAGGAATATAGTTGATTTGGTTTCTTACAATTTTGCTTTTCTTGTCCGCGGGGGATCGCCATGTATATAGTCTACGTGGTGGAAGTTTGAAGAAAGTGTTTAGTACGACATATTCTTCATCTACGCAGAACTCATATAATCTATCCCCTCTTGGGTTACTTTCACCCAGACCAAACGCGCCCACTATATTAGCTCGTTTTCCGCATCCTATTTTCGCGTTGAAATCTACCATAATGATATTAATCTCGTTTTTCTTTAGACTCGTATTGTTTTTAGCAAATCGCTGTAAAACTCTTCGTTCTCTTCGTCAGGTTTTTCAGAAGTTGGTGCATAAACTTGTATTAAGTTGATGTTTATTGGCGCTGTTGCTAGTTGTACCAACATTATTCGGTCAGAAACTGGTGTAAAGTTGCGTACCACTTTTACAATTTTCTGATTAAGAATTATACCTACGCTGTATTGGTGCCGTTTCTCATCTAACCCTGAATAGTACACTGTGTGATAATCTACTATACATTTTCCCACTCCTTTCCATCTCATTTCACTGATCCCCATGATTTCTACTTTCAGTGTTTTGTATCTTAACCGCTGCGAATATACTTCTCACGTTCCAAGTACTAATTATTGTAGTGGCTGACCCGGAGATTCTTTGCAGCCTCTGAACATTTAAGGACTGCGGGAACTAAGGCCCATTATTTGATTGTTTTCAGCCATATTGATGATTATACTAGGAAATTGATATATGGTTTCCGTTGCTTTCCATGCGCTGTGACCAGCCCGGTTGGGATGAATATTTCATCTTCGCCCTCGTCGTCTTGATTACTGCTGTACCGATTACACGTTAATCTCCACCTATAATCATACTGGAACGCTGCTGCCCATTCCAGGGGTGTGCTTATTTAATGGCGGCACTATTCGCCATGTCATATTACCGTCGCCGTATTTCTGCAGTATTTACTCAAGGTAGTCGTACGCGCTGACTACCCCTCTGCATCCTGATAGTAACACCGCTTTATGGTCGAGGATTGCATAGTGGGTATTGGCAGCTAACCTTTATATCCAAAGGCTTTTCCACTATCCGCCACCCGTGGACCCCGCTGATAGCACAAAGCTCAGCCTCCCTTGAGTTGGCTTTTTTTTATATACCTATATATGACGGCTGTCATTTTAATTTTGATTGGAACTATTGGACTATTTTTCCTTTTTTCAATTCTCTTTGGATTTAATTTAAAGAAAAACTGTGATTGAACTGAACTGCACTGCCACTGCAATTCGAAGTCGAAACCCCTCCCTTGATTCCGTCTCTGCGCATCTCAAACGTTCAAGCGATCTTCATTGACCATTCATCCTTTGTACTAGTAATTTTGCCTGGATTTTTTCTGTATTCATTTTGTATGGAAACTGGACACTAAGACTTCGGTTGCACTAAACTGCAACGCCACAGCATTTCAAAGTCAAAATCCTGCTGTTGACTCGGCCTCTTCACGGTCTTCACAAACGGTAAAAAATTTGAAGGGACTTTTTCCTTTTTTTCAATTCTTGGACAAATGTAGACAATATTTCCATTTTAAAATATTGGAGTAAAAAAAATTTCAACTATTCAGTTTGACATTTCAAAGCCAACCAATTAATTTACATTAATTGCTGCAATTAAACAAACAAAAGCTATTGATGGCGGAGCTTTTCTCTGCCGAAGATAACAATTGAAACCCGACTCAATAAATATTATATTTTGTCGCTCTTCCGGGTTATTGCGAAAATTTTATTTAATATATTTTACGCTCCTCAATTGTTATTTGCGAATTACGCCGATCAATTGCGTTATGGAAGGGTTTTCTTCTATTATTTGCTTGATAATGAATTTTGCCGTATTTTTAATTTTGCCAGCGATTTCTGCCGATTCAATGATGCTTATCATCATTGTAACAGTTTATTAGTCTGTTTTGTTATCAGAACTTATGCGGTTGTATGTATACGGACGATTTCGTGAAACAACCATACGGCTTGAACTTGTGTTCGATGAACTAGATGAATTGATTTGGATTTACCTGTGTGAATGCGTTACAACGGGTCTTTCAAAACATGAGCCGTAAGCAGAATATAGACATTGCTTAAGTTTATTGCCGCCCAAAAAAGGTTCGAGTAACCTAAAGTAGTTTTACCTTGAGAAATTTTAAAATCTTGTCTCTGTAGTATCTAGATATGACTTAGGTATTAGATTACCGGTTTCGTTGGTGACTTGTACTGCCACCTTTTTAGATCTATTGTATCCCATCTACTTCCTCTAATCGTTGGTCTTCTTCTTCTTTTAGCCTGTTTTCGTCCACTCTTGCACATAGACCACTTCCAAAGTTTGCCATATCGATCTTTCCTGGGCTACTTTCATCTAGTTTCCCCCCGCGTTGCGTCGGATGTCGTCCCGCTATCTTTCCTGAAGCCTACCTACACTTCAATCTTCATAGGATTAGTTCACTTCAAGTTGTGTTCACTTCAATGGGCATCACATAGCGATAGATGTGATGCCCATTGCCACTTAAGACACACAACTCGCCCCACCACATCCACTACCCCTGTTCCCTTCCTGATTTCTTCATTTCGAATTTTGTCCCTGAAGCTGATTCCTAGCTTCATCACTCGAAGTTAATTTGCACTGTACATCTTTAGAGTTACAGTCTCGAGCCCATACGTTGCGAACGGCCAGATGCATGACTCATAAACCTTCCTCTTGAGGTTTATAGGGATGCGTGGTTCCCGAAGGATGTAGCTGACCCTGCCAAACGCCGCCCAGGTCAAACCGATACATCTGGTGATTTCGGCTGTCCGAGTGTCCTTTCCCACCTTGATGTTGCGTACCAGATATACATACTCATCGACTTTTTGAAGAGTATGATTACCGATGATGACCATTATATTGCTCGGACTCATGATTTTAGTTTTCTGAAAATTGATTTTCAGCCCCCACCCGCTGGGAGACTTCTTCGAGTTTACGTAGCATTATTCCCAGTTCATCTGGGTCGATGCTGGTATGCATAATATCGTAGGCAAAGCGTAGGTGATCTGTCGATGTCGACTCCGTCTTCGTCGATTCTGTCGATGTCGACTCCCTTTCGCTCCCAAGAAAGATTTTAAGTACGTTCTTCAACGCTAGGGTAAAAAGTTTGGGTGAGATGGTATCGCTTTGTCGGACGCTTTTCGTGATCGATATTTCTACCGTAACCCAATCCTCTTCCAGCTTTACAAGCAATGTAGCTTGTTCGTAAATATATAGACTCAAGCTTGAGTATCTAAAAACCCCACCAACCTGGGCCCAATGTTTGGGAAGCCAGGCTATGCCTGTCACAAGTCATGCCAAAGGGCGAGTGATAGAGGAGTAATACCTCTTTAAAAAACCTGGGGCTAGCTGACCCGGCTGGTAGTACCTTGTAAGGGTCCCTTGCCAGGGTTACGGTGAAGTCCTCAACGGTATCTACAGTTGAGAGGATAATCTGCGGCACAGTGTAGATGGCGGATGTGGCAGTCCAGTGCTCGGGATTAATTCAGTAAACGGTATCGTCCTCAATTTGAGGGTAGGTATCAGTTGTAGCATCTGACCCGGAGCGGGCGGCTACGAACGGCGTCTGTACTCCATGTTAAAGGCGGCCGGATTATATGCTGGCAATAGCACTAAAATGCTTGGTGACAGGCTTTGTTACAAGCCGACCGTAAAACTCAACGTCACATCCTTGTGGAAAGGTTGTCTCATAGATTCGGAACTAAGGTTAGAGCGTCCCCTGAAAGCGACGTGTGTTGGCAAGGCGCGGTCAGCATGAAAAGTGTGCCAGGGTTACCGTCACATGGGCGGCGACGGCTAAACAAGCGAGCCTCCACTTTCTGTCCCCCATAGTTGAACGTCGGGACTCCTAAGGGATGACCAAGGCAGAGGTGGGTTGATACGATCCATAATGACCTAAAGACTGCACCCAGATATGGCTTCTACACCCAGATATGGCTCAAGACAGATAGAAATGGAGACAACGAAATCAGGCGGGACAAACGCTAGGATGAAAAAAAGAAGCTTGAGTATCTAGAGGCAATATGAGAACTACCCGAAGCACTGCCCAGGTTTCAATCGAGTCAAAGGCTTTCTGATAGTCATATGGAGAGGAATGTTACATTTTGTGCATTTCGGTTAATGTTACTCCATTTAAAGCGCCTCCTCTAGTCCTCATTCCTTTAGGAATTTCAATATCTGGGTGGGATTCAACTATATAACTTATCATATAACTTATTCATCTATAATTAATTAAAGTCATCTAAATTATAAAGTCATATATAACTTATTTCCGTCAGTCAACGTCCTTTCCGATTGAAAAAAGTTACTCCGAAGTCGCACCTGAAGATGTTTTACTTCAAAAATAAAATAATAACAAAAAATAAAATAATGACAATAAAATAATAATAAAATAAAAAAGTTTTATTTTTCATTTTTATTCTATCAAAAATCTGAAAACCTATAGAAAATCGATAACAAAACTAGAAGCTTAACTGCTTGAACCCTTGAAAAGGGTGACAGAGTATTTATGTTTGAAGAGCCGCAATTGCCTTTGTTAAGAGCCGCATTCGGCTAGCGAGCCGCGGTCTGTCGATCCCTGGATAAGGTAATTAAATTTCCAACGCTGTTTTACTTCGATTCGATTTAGTTTCATATCAGTTATTAATCATTTGTTATACACCATTTCATTTGGAAAGTTTGAACATCCTCAAATATACGGTAATTTCAACATAAAATAAATGACTTAATAAGTGACGCTTTATAAGCCTTGAACTACTCAGCATTTGGTTTACCCTAAACTTAATTATTCCCTAACTCCTAAATTTGTCTTTGAAGCTATCCGTATGTACAAAGGCTAGTACATGAAGTGCTATATGTCCTCTTACGTTAGAACGTTTAATTTGTATGTTACTACTTTATGCTACACAGCTTTAAATAATTTTAAATGAAATTAGTAATAACTAATTTTTTTCTTAAGATTATGTTTACATATTTGTACTCCACAGCTTTATACTAATTTAAATGAATGCCAAAGTTTTTAACATTTTGTGTAAAGTTTCTCGTAAGAAGTTAAGAACAAACGAATATTTCAGTGAAGAACGTTATTTGGATAAATATTAAATATAAAAATTATTCCCAATTAACGGAATTCCAAAGATTATCGTGAAGGAAAAACACACGCACTTACATTGTTTTTTTAATATAATAGCACCTGCCCACGCCGAAAGCAGATATTTAAGCGTGTTTTAAATATTTGAATATAATTTCTAGTATAAATATGGAATATTTTAACAAGTAGATATAACCTTTGGAGAGTAAATATTTGAAGATTAAAATCACGTTGATAAGTAGAAGCGTAATATGGAATCATCATTTAAAACCGACAGCGTCCAACTTTTTCGAGATGTGGATTTATGAGACATGCATATTTTTTGTACCGCGTCGTTTCCCCTGTAGAAGTTAAGGGTAGCGGAAAGCTCCTAGGTCGGCTCTCATCTGGAGCCCTTGTCTTTTACGTGCCTCTTCATGTCTATTGTTCCGAAGCGTGTAGTGAGTTCGGGGCCGGATCTTCGCCCTCAGCTCTATATAATGACGGATTTAAACTAAAAAGAACTCCGAATTCAAGCGCACAATTTCATACTACATCGAACAAATATATGCTTATACACAGAACAGGAGGAGAAGTTTTAAATTAAAGACACGACATTTACATCCCCCAACACGAAAAACGAATAAAATAATTATAATAATTATACATTCATTTTCGTTAACATATTTTATATATCTACCCTGCTTTGTTTAAGATCTTTGTTTAGAATCATGCAAACGAAAATAGTAAGTTTTTCTAAAACATTATACTTGTAAAACGATCTACATATTTACTTCTATTATGACGGACCGTCGTTTACTCTTCGGATCGTGAAATATGAACGCTCGATGGGCTCGACTTGATGTACTACATGCAATTAAACTTTACGAGTTAAAGGAACACTTTTATTACTTACTAATATATCGAGCGTGAGAATGCTGAATTACGTGAATTCTGAACTGTAAGATTGATTGCACTTTAAACTTGGAAACCATCTACGTGAGACGGATTAATAAACTGCAGGTTAAAAATCGCGCGTTGCATCTTGCGCGTCGAAAGGCCTGCATTCGATTCAATTATCATGTATATTGTGAATTGTTATTATTTCTTGCATCTTATAGAATATTTCGAACATTTTCTGGTTATGTTCATCTCGAGTTTCTAATTACGTATTTAGCACGTCCCTCGATCTTCTTCTCTCCCCCATTTTAAGCAAAACAATTTGGGGCTTGTCCTCCTTTCTCTTATTCTATTTTTCAAATCTACTTAAATATTCATTTGTTAAAACATAATAATTGATTTTGGTTCAAAATTAACTAAATATAAAGTAACATCATATCTAGTCTCGTTTCATTTGTCTTGATAATCAAACTTGCTAAGACTTGTATGTTTAATCTTGTCTGTCTAGTCTTGTCTGTCTAGCTTTGTCTATCAAGACTTGCCTATTTAATCTTTTCTGCCTTGTCTGTCTATTTTAGCCTGTCTATTATTCCCTGTCTTGTTTTATTTATTTCCCTTTCGAGACTTGTCTGTCCAATCTTATTGGTTTGACATTCTCTATCTTGTCTTGCCTGTTTAGTCTAGTCTTTTTAACGAAGTCTAACATATCCTGATTTGCCTGTCTAGTCCTGTCTATATAGTCTTGCCAATCTATATTTATCTGTCAAGTCTAATCTGTTTCTCTTTGTGTATTGATAGTATTGTCAGTTCTTTAGTTGTTTATAATCTGCTCAGTCTTGTTTGGCTAAGGCAGTCAGTATCATCTTATCTGTTAAGGCTTGTCTGTCCAGTCTTGTTTGTCTAGTTCTCTCTGTCTCGTCTAGTCTGCCTATTCTTACCTGTCTACTCTGGAATGTATAATTTTGTCTAGTTTTTCTGTCTGTCTATCCTTGTCTGTCTAGCCTTTTCTGTCTAGTCACGTCTGTCTTGTCTTGTCTGTCTAGTCTTGTATCCCTAGCCTTGTTTCTATAAGCTGGCCTGTCTAGCCTTGTATTTCTAGTCTTCTCTCTAGACTGTCTAGACAGTCTAGTCTTATCTACTTAATCTTGTCTGTCTACTCTTGTCTGTATACTCTTGCCTGTCTAGTCTTGTCTCTTTCGGCATATCTGTCTTATTTTGTTCGTCCAGTATTCTCTGTCTAATCTTGCCTGTCTGATATTATCAATCTGCCAAGTCTTTTCTGTATTTTCTTGATTGTTTATAGTCTTTCCGGTTCCTTTAATTTGTTTAAAGTCTGTCCAATCATGTTTGTCTAGGGGTTTGCCTCATCTTGCCGTCTAGTCTTGTATGACTAGTCTTGTCACTCCAGTCTAGATGCCTCTCTAGCCTTGCCAATCTACTCCTGTCTGTCTAGTCTATTTTCTCCAGTGTTTTCTATCTAGTCTATTTTGTCTGCTATAATTGACTCTCTAACTTTGGTTGTATATACTTCTATGCCTCGTTTTCTCTGTATAGTTGTGTCGAGCCTCTCCTGTCTGGTATCGTCTGGGGGGGCTTGTATACGCTTGTCTGTCAAGTCTTGTCTTGTCTGCAAAGTCTTGGCGCTAGTCTTGTCTGTCTACGCCTGTCTGTCTAATTTTGTCTGTTCAAGCTTCTCTACTTTGTCCAGTTGTCGTGGTAAGTCTTCTCCAGTTTTTCCTGGCTGGTCCTGATCGTGTAGTATTGACTCTCGTGTCTTGTCTGTCTAGTTTTGTCTGCCGAGTCTAATCTCTAAAGTCTTGTCTGTCTAGTCTTATCTGTTAAATATTGTATATCTAGTTTTCTTCTGCCTAGACTTGTCTCTGTGGTCTTGTCTGTCTAGTCTTTTCTTTTTGTTATTGAACCAAATAATTTCCTATTAATTCATCGGCGACTTCAATGCTACCGTCATTAATTTCGTCAATGAGATCATGTGGCTCTTGGGAATCAATGTTGCAACCAACAGATTGAGTAAAAACTTCCTAAAACTTTCTTTTTGTTCCTAAAACTCCCTTTACTGTGCCAGATAATTGACGTGCCATTGAACGAGGACTCATTTACTTGGAAATGTTGAGGAAATCATCTAAAGTAATGTTTCCATTGTGTTTAATTATTAATCTTTTGCTTCTTTCTGCCACGTGCAGTTTTTTTAAGAACCCTAATCACAAGGAAAGCAGCAGAAGGTAGAACAGAAATTATCGCCTGTCTCTTTTGGATTTTCAATTGTACATTAATCTCAAGGCCTTTCAAGGCAGCAGGTCCTTTAGCAGTATCAACATCAATCTTTTTTGGTGACAAACCTAACGGACCAATTTTACGGGCCAAAGGGGAATATGCTCCTACTTCTCCACCAACAAATCTTAACTAACTTGTCTTGTCTGTCTTTCTTGTCCGTTTAGTCTTTTATGTTTAGTCTTGTCTGTCTAGTCAAATTAAATCAAAACATTTATTGATCTTTGGATGTATCAATATACATATTGGATAGGTCATATCATCTTACGATATAAAGATGCAATAGTAAAAGAAAAACAAAAAGTAAATTAAGAGAAAACTATTGTTATGTTCGCAACAACAATTGTTACTTTAATTACTTTAAAGGATCCATTAATTACTTTAAAGGTTTATATCGATGCATTTTTCAGTGCTTTAATAGCACATAAGATACCTTTTATTTTTTTCCCAAATGACTGATGTGTCCTTTCTTCTTTAATTATTTCCGGTATACCATTATAAATTTTGACTCCAATTCTGTTTGGTTCTGCGGTGTATAAAGTGAGGTTGCTCTTTGGTGTATAGAGCTTTAAGCAATTTCTAGTGTTATGATTATGTACATCGATGTCCATTCATCAAGAATTCATGTTTTCATATGTGTTACAGTTGAAGTATAAAATTCAGTTAGTGCATACTTCCACCAGTCAATGTATACTTCTACGTATATTTGACAAAGTATCAATTGAAAAATGAGATGCATACTACATCTAGTTAAAGTATACAATACCGCGATAATGCACACTTTCACAGCGTGGCATTAGTTAAAGTTTGAATGTGGTTTAAATTTTGTAACCCTAAAATGTCAAAATTATGCATAAAAGGAACAAAAAGGAAAGTTGAAAAGGATTTTTTTTTTAATTTTTTCCAAAATTATTATTAGATGCAGAACTATAGTATGCAGGTACTATAACATAGGAACGAACGGAGATAATGTTGTAAAATGCGGTTTAAGGATTAGGGTATTTAGTGAGAACCAAAGAATTAATGAATATATTTCAAAACAGATGTCGCAACTCTAAGATTAAAAGTAAAAAATAAACATCTTATAGTAAAATAGTCCTAATACTACTTTCATTAATTTTAAATATAGTGTAGGTTATCATACATCATTTAGTGAAACTATTCATAAATTGATTTATGTACACTTTGTATGAATGAATCAGTTAATGAAGGCTTTTACCAGTGACCGTATACACCGACTGTGTTAACGATTTGACTGTAACATATATAAGGATGCTATTGTTAACAATTCCATCAGCTTAAAATCTGGTTTACATGAGTGCTTTCTGGAGATGCGTGCTATCGCCCTTATCACTCTTTTCTGTCCGAGAAATATTGTTTTAAGGTCGGGTGAAGCTCGCCATATAAGAATGCCATATGTCATGATTGCCTTAATTTTCTTTATTACCGCCAACTTGGGAAAAATTTCTCTAACACTTCTAATGAGATATTCTTTTAAGTTTACTTTGTGATGTAGCTGCCCAATATTTTCCAAGTCATATGTTCCTCTAGAAATATTCCCAAGAATTTTATAGATTCAGCTCTTTCTATATTACAGTTTCCCACTGTTAGTCTAAAATATTGCATATGTTTCTTTCGAGTTGTTTCAAATCGCTATATATTTGGTTTTTTCTCCATTTAAGCGTAGATTATTGGCAGAGACCATTTGTATAGCTTTTTTAATAGCATATTAACTTCTAGCTGAGACTCCTCTGCATTGTCCTTAGATATAATGACACTTACATTATCTGCGTACAGGGTAATCTAGTCTCCTGCAACATAACTAACAAGATCAGCTGTGTATATAGAGAATAAAATGGGGGCTAATAGGCTTCCCTGTGGTACCCCAATTGTGGTTGATATTATTCCCGATTGGTTTTGGCCAACCCTTATAAATTGTTTCCTATTTGTTAAGTAAGAATTAACCACCTTCCCGTTTTATCCCCCACACTATATATGTCGAGTTTCTCCAGTAGTCTCTAGTGGGATACGCAGTCGAATGCCTTGCTTAGATCGCAAAATATCACGACTGGGGTTTTCCCGCCACTTCCACTTCGTTTATTATTTTTCCATATAATTCTTCAAAACCTGTGATTGTGGACTTATTTTTGTAGAAACCATGTTGCTGAACTGGTATCACACTATATTGATTTAGAAACGGTGTGAGTCTGCTTTCCATAGCATATTCAATAATTTTTGCTAGCACTGATATCAGGGCTACTGGTCTGTAGCGATTAATAATTTGGTTGTCCCCTTTTTATGCACCGGTATTATTGCTGATATCTTGTAAAATATCCGGGTAAGACTCTTGTTAAAATGAGCAGTTTATTATATGGGTTATTGGCTTTCTTAGTTCTATACAAAATTCTCGAATCAGATTGCAAGGTAGTAAATCTGGGCCACAGCTTCTTTTATTCTTTAATTTCAGGATGACTTCAATAACCTCATTTAGTGAGAATTCATCTAAAAACATGGCACCATTATTATTTCGTTTGTGCCTGTTATCTAAAACTATTGGTTCAATGTCTGCACAAGATATGAGCATGGGACGAGTTTCTCGTTCCAGATCCCATCCCGTGGGATGGATGCCTATCACCATACTATCCCATCACATTTTCGTCCCACTGACCCATCCCACAAATCTAAAATTTTCGTCCCGTCCTATCCCATTCATCACATCTTATCCCGATCGCGTGACCCGTCCCATTCATCCCATTTTTTCCATACAGCGGACCTGAGAGTGAGTAAATCTTTTTGGTCGCAAACGAATCGTAAGACTTCGTTGTCAGGAACGACATCGTTATCACAGAAATCTCCTGGGCTGGACATATTATGGAAAATGTGCGCATTGGCACGAAATTGGCAGCAATTAATAAAGCACGAACTAGATTTACTAGATTATCAAAACTCATCCCACTCCGTCGCATACAAATTTGTTGTCCCATCCGATCCCGACCCACGCAACGTTCATACCACTCATCCCATCCCATGGGACGATGGGATGGGATAGGACGATGGGATCCCATGCTCATCTCTAGTCTGCACAAGCCATCTCTGGAGCAGCTTTAAAAAACTTATTATACTTTTGTATTTGCTGAAATTTCATTATTAGTTTTAAATTCAATCTTTGTCGTTTCTTGGTTTTTATTTGAAAGCTTGTTGATTATTTTCCAAACCATTTTCAAATTATTTTCCAAATTATTTTTTTAAATTTGTTTGTTTGATGAACTGTTTATCATTTCGCCATAGAAATTGCTTTTTGTATCCACTAATAGCTGTTTGTGTTTTAGCTTTTCTTGTTTGTATTTCATTCATCTCAAACTTTTTTTGAAGCAGAAATAGACCTTTTAGTTTAGTACTTGAGTAGATTATCTCTGTCGTTACCCACGGTTTCCAATTCGGTTTGCGCCTTACCAGTGGAAAGTTTTGGAAAAAATTATCTTAAAGTGTTTCTAAAAATTCCACAGTTTTCCCATTTACATCTTTTTCATCACGATTCTTCTGCAAGAGATTGTTGGAAGAGTGCCTTATTGGCTATTCCGAAATTCCTAGTTAATTTTATTTCCATTTTGGACATATTATGTTTTTTGCAGTATTGCCAAATAATAGAAGCCCATGGTCAGATATAGGCGTGTCTTCTACTTTTATATCCGGTATAGAATTATTGTTGTTGTAAATGTTATCAATTCGATATTGGCTGGTCGGAGTAATCCTAGTATATTGCTTTACTACGTCAGTTAAACCATATGTCTTCATCAAATTTAATAAACTCTATCTTTAGACGTCTCTTCAGAATGTATATTGAAGTCGCCCACAATAGTTATTTCATTATATTTGTTGAAGATACTTTCAAGCACGGTTTCTATTGATAACATGAATGTAGTTATGCATCCTAATAGAGGTCTGTATACATTCATTACAATGTTTCTTCTCTTCTTATTAGATACTTCTATTGCACAAATTTTAATATATTTCTCTATTGAATTACTCGATATACTTGTTTTTTTCTTTGTAATATAATAAGTCATTTCAACCCCAAATGGCAACTCCTCCACCACTGAAGGATTTTCTACAGAAGGTACTGGTTAATTTATAGTTTTCCAAGTCTATTAGAGACAACTCGTTATCGTTTGTCCATGTTTCTGTGAGACATATTATTTCCGGATTATATTTTCAAAGTCAAATACGAAGTCAGTAATTTTTATTTATTTATTTACCAGGATAAAACATACATACATACATATACATAGATATACATAGATGTGCACCTATATAGATGATATAAATCATCTGTGCATAGGCCTGGTTAATACAATTTTTCAAAATGTCGTATTGCTTATAATTATCCACCTATCATCCCAGCAAAACGGACAGGAAAAGAAAAAAAAACAAAATAGTAAAAGAAAACGTAAAAATATAACCCTATCAGCAGTTAAGGATAATAATTTTTTGTTTACTCTAGCCAGTTTATAAGTTTTTTCCTTATTAATTTTTTATCAACATGTAAAGATTTAAGATAGTCAGGGAATATGTTAAAGGTTTTTGTTGCTACAATATAGGAGTTTTTAAATGCAATTCTTTTATTGATTTTCGGTATAATTATCGCTCTGGCTCTAGTTTTAGCTTGGTAATTATTAAACGACTTTTTACAATTTTCATAGTGATTTATAGTGATTTTAATAGTGATTTCATAGACATTTTTTTTTTGATAGTATATAATCTGTTTCGTGCGAACATTCAGCATAAGGTTAGGAATTTATCAGTTGACTTGGAGGGCAGTCAGTCCTGCGACGTGCGCCCTTTATGTATAATATTCCCTATAAATCTCTAGGGGACTTTCTTTTTAGCCTTTTGAATGTTGAATTATCATTCATTAAGTGTGTAGCCAGTATGTTTAGATGATTATCAAGTCTGTTCCTGTACGACTTCATTGAGTGTTTAATCTATTCTTGAACTGTTGTGATTTCAAGGTCATGGTTTGTTACGAACCACGGAGATTTAACAATTATCCTCAGAATTTTGGACTGAAACCTCTGTAATATTTCCAAGTTTGACTTGGAGGCTGTGCCCCAGAGTTGAACTCCGTAAGTCCAGATTGGTTTAAGAATACATTTGTATAACAGCAGTTTGTTTGCCAGTGACAACTGTGAGTTTTTGCCGAGCAACCAGTACAGTTTCCTTAGTTGGATCCCTAGTGCTTTTCGTTCTGTGGATATATGTTTTTCCATGTAAGACGACGATCCAAATAGAGTCCAAGGTATCTGACTTCGTTCGCTTGGGGAATCAGTACTCTATTGCGAGACACAGAGGGGCATGTTGCGCGTCGCGTCGTAAAGGTCACCTGAACCGATTTAGTCTCGTTTGCTTTTATCCGCCAGGTAGTTAGCCATTCCGTGATGTTGTCCAAGGAGCGTTGAAGCATTATACTTGCTTGTGCCGATTCGTCATGGACAACTAATGCTGCTGTGTCATCAGCGAAAGTGCCGATCACGACTCCGTCTGTCATGGGCAGGTCTGAGGTAAAAATCAGATAGAGGATCGGACCAAGCACGCTTCCCTGTGTGGCTCCTGCGTGAACCCTGTGAAGTTTGGTTATGTCTGCTCCTTGCTTAACATAGAAAAACCTGTCGGCAAGATATGACTTTAAGAATGTGTAATAGTTTGTCGGAAGTTGGCTTTTTATTTTGTACAATAAGCCCTCATGCCAGACTCT
This sequence comes from Phosphuga atrata, assembly GCA_944588485.1. Taxonomy (NCBI): domain Eukaryota; kingdom Metazoa; phylum Arthropoda; class Insecta; order Coleoptera; family Silphidae; genus Phosphuga; species Phosphuga atrata. Next base: position 22,575,572 of record OX155905.1, read on the forward strand.
GTCATAGGCCTGCGAAATGTCGAAAAATAGTGATTACATAGGAACTCAATTATGAAAGTTTCCTTAGTGCTCAAGATGTAATTGTTCCTTTGTTCAGTTATTACATCTATTAGTTTATTTTGTATACTAGTTAATTTTTTCGTGAAATTTAAACGTGAAGGACCAATTTTACGAGGAACTGCAGAAAGCATATCGTGATGCGCCAGAAGGAGATATCAAAATCATCCTTGGTGATTTTAATGCTAAAGTGGGACACGAGGAGATATACCGACCGACAATCGGACTGCACAGTCTTCATGCTGAGACTAATGAAAACGGAAGTAGGATGATAGACTTTGCTACGACCGACAACATGGTAGTCAGTAGCACATATTTCCCACACAAAAATATTCACAAAGCCACATGGAAATCACCAGGTGGTAGAGTATTGAACCAGATAGACCATGTGATGATAGATGGGAGACACTGTTCAAATATCCTGGATGTAAGAGCCTGTCAAGGCCTCAATGTAGATTCGGATCATTATTTGGTAAGGGCGGTGCTTAGGGCTAGAATTGATTGTCAACGCATACAACAGCCGGCAGTTAAGAGATACGATCTGGAAAAATTCAAAACCGATGAGATGAAAGAGAGATTTCAGTACCAAATGCAGGAACGAATATCCAAACGGCCAGAAAACGCTCTAGTAGAGGTCAATGAAGCGTGGCAAAAGATCAAGCAGGACATCGAAGATACAGCAGCAGAGGTTGTGGGGTGGAAGAAGGGACAAAGGCGTAATAACTGGTTCGATGAAGAATGCAAGGAAGCTCTGACAGAGAAGAACAAAGCCAGAGAAAAAGTACTACACCGAAATACTAGAGCGAATGTATAGGATTATCGAAACAAACGGAAAGTTGAGAAAAAAACTCTTCCGAAGAAAGAAATCTTAAAAAGATGAAGAAGATTTCGCGGAAATAGAAAGAATGAGTAATGCCAGCGAAACTCGGGGACTGTATCAAAAGGTCAGAAATGCGAGACTTGGCTACAAACAGCTGCCACTTCTGTGTAAGGATAAGGACGGCAGAGTAATCGGACACACAGAAAAGTGTATCAAGAGGTGGGGTCAGTCCTTCAGGGACCTGCTCAACCAGAACACTCGCGTAGTCCAAGAGGAAAGTATAACGCCAACATCAACATCAATATTAGGGACTGAGCAAGTGGAGGAACCCACCTTAGAAGAAGTAGAGACTGCAGTGCGCAGGATTAAGAACAATAAGGCGCCAGGTGCAGATGGCATTCCAGGAGAATTGTTGAAGTATGGAGGTAGAGCCCTAATATCGTGCATGCATGATCTCATATTAAACATATGGAGAACGGAAAAGCTACCAGATGAATGGAAGCTAGGGATAATATGCCCATTGTACAAGAAAGGTGATAATTTAGATTGTTCTAACTACAGGGGGATAACGCTGCTAAACATTGCATACAAGGTCTTCGCTAATGTGTTGTACCGTCGCTTACTACCATACGCAGAGGAGAATATCGGGGAATACCAGTGCGGTTTCCGCACAAACAGGTCAACCACAGACCAACTGTTTGGCATTAGGCAGATCCTGGAGAAATGTAATGAGTTCAATATCACGACACACCATCTATTCGTGGACTTCAGAGCAGCATACGACAGAGTTATAAGACACAAACTGTGGGGGATAATGACAAGTTTCGGATTCCCTGAAAAACTGAAAGCCCTAACCAGAGTAACACTGTCTGAAGTATCGTCTGTAGTAAGAATACGAAACAAGTTGTCTGAGACTTTTATAACAGAGGAAGGACTACCACAGGGAGACCCACTGGCAACTTTACTATTTAACATCGTACTAGAAAAGGCCGTTAGGAGTAGTGGAGTGGATACTAACGGCACTGTGTACTTTAAGTCAACACAACTATTGGCTTACGCAGACGACATTGATATAATTTGCAGAAGCGAACAGGCGACCAAAACTACTTACTCGCTGCTGGAGAAGGAAGCAAATAACCTAGGACTCACTGTCAACGTAAACAAAACGAAATACATGGTGGCTAACGAAACTCATCGGAAGGTAGGACCAACGCTAGAACTAGACGGAAAGCACTTTGGCACAGTAGATACATTTGTGTACTTGGGCTCGCAACTGAACAGCGTAAACCGGATGGGCGAGGAGATTAGAAGGCGGATAACTCTTGGTAACAGGTGCTATTATGGGCTACTTAAACTTTTTAGGTCCAAAACAATCCACCCCAAGCATAAGTGCACACTGTACAGGTCACTGATAAGACCGGTGGTAACCTATGGTGCAGAAGCATGGAGCTTAACACAGAGCGAAGAACAGGCTTTAAGTGTATTTGAGAGAAGAATGCTACGTGCAATATTTGGAGCGACCCAAGAACGAGGAATCTGGCGCCGAAGATATAATCACGAACTATATCAGCTCTACAATCAACCAGATATTGTGAGTTTCATCAAGGTGGCAAGATTGAGATGGCTCGGACACATGCAGAGAATGGGTGATCATAGGGTTCCGAAAAAGTTGTTCAATGGCCAACCAGTGGGAAGGAGAAGGGCCGGAAGGCCAAGAGGGAGATGGAAGGATGCGGTAACAACTGACCTACAAAAACTTCAAGTACGGGACTGGAGAACGTTGGCGAGTGATAGGTCCGCTTGGAGAAACATGCTGAAGGAGGCCCAGACCGGCAATCGGTTGTAGTGCCATTAAGAAGAAGAAGTTAGTATTTTCATAATATTTTTATAGCATCCTCCCCACGTAATTATACCATAATTAACTACACTCTCGAATAGTGTATGATAGATTATTTTAAGTGAATTTTTGTTTACAATCCGCTTTAGTATATGAAAGATAAATTCAAGTTGAAGAATTTTTTTCTTTAAACTTTGTATGTTTAGATAAAAAATAATTGTGTTATTAATTTGATTGGAAATCTTATAATCATTGCAATGGTGAATCTCCTTTGGTTGACGAAATCTTTGAATTCTGTTTATTTATTAATATTGCACTCTTGCTTTTCCGACGATTAAGAAAAACCGAGCGTATATTTCGAACAAGTTTCTGGATTTCTTAATTGATCTAAATATTCGAAAGGCGCCGAGATTTTAAATGACGAATATTATTCCGGATATTTTGATTCCATCTTAAGAGATTGAACTGACATGATATTTTTGCTTTGATGGTAATATATGATGTTGCTTTCAGTTAGACTGGGAAACTCTAGTTTGCAGATATGCAGGTGAGCATATCTTTGAGCTGCTTTGATAGTAGTTAGGGCTTTCAATACAGGAGCAAAAATGAAAACCGATATTTTGGTATTATTCGTTTTCAAAACCGGAATACCGGTATTGATACCGGTATTACCAGAAAAAAATATTTTCGACAGATTTTTATAAATATTAATGATAATGGCGATTTATTAAAAAGAAAACAAAGGAAAAACTTAAATATATATTTATTTTGTTGTAAACTATACAAAAAAATATTTAAACGAAATAAGTATAAAAACTAAACATTTGTTTACTCCTTCTGTATATAAAAAAAAAACAAATTATTTATAGCAAACATTCGGAACAAAGTTTATTAAAATATGCCCGAAAAACATAGACAATCAATTGTTTTGTGGTTCAGACTGGAGCGATTCTTTGTATATAAGTGACTTGCTGCAGAAAACGCCCTTTCCGATTCTACACTTGTTGGTGCAATTGTACTTAATTGGTCGTACGTCAGTGGCAAATATTTTCCTCTTACTCCTGTTTTTCCAAAAATAGATATTTCGTCTTTTATAATTGGTTCTACCAATTTTGTAATTTTAGGTTGAACTGAAAGTTTTTGTTGGATTGCTGATTGAAGTTGCAGTTTTAATTTGTCATGGTCATGAAAAGCAAAGTTGGAGCCAGTCCTTAATGTATTGGTCAGATTTCTTTAAAAGGATTCTTTGGAATTTTCGTCTTTATCCGAATCTGATCCAACATGTTCTTCTGCGGTTTCGGGCGAAAGTCGTTTAATCAAACGAATTATTTAACGTATAAAGTGACTGTGGAGATATAGTTTGAACTAAATGGCTATTATGTTGTTCTCCACTATGTAAGTACTGAAGTACCTGCGATAAATTATTTCGTCTTTGTAATATGCGAATTTTTAAAGCGTCATAAACTTCTTTAGCAATTTCAAAATTTTGATTCGGAAGAGGTTCCATCATAAATTTTATTGTTTCATCTGCTGTAAGAAAATTAGAATCTTGGTGGCATAATGCATCAACTGCTAATTTTATAGGAGTAAGAGTAAAATAAAGTAAAGTCTCTGTCATAAAAATTAATTCCGAAATTTATGTCAATAGGGCTTTTTGAACACAATATCTCAATTGGTAAAATGTTTCTAAGATAAGTAACATGCTATTCCATCTTGTTTTACAGTCTAATTTTAAAGCAATTTCTCTACCAAAATCATCTTTTACATATTTCTGTAAAAAGTTATCATTTTTAGTAGGTGAATTTATACATATTTTGACTACCTTTCTTATTTTTTGTTACAAGAGGAGAAATAGTAGCATGAGTAATACTGACCGTAGTATCTACTAAATTAGATTTTATAACGACGCCGTCAACATATTCTCCATTCGCATCATCTTCTACTTCAACATTCATGCCATTATCAACAATTTTATCGTTTGGTTCTGAGTCAGAACCAAACGATGAAATTGTCAGAACTTCTGACCTTGACTTATAAAGTATATCGGTTATAGCTACACCAAGCAGATCTGATGCTCAGCATCGATAAGTTTGCCTAATTTAACCACAACCGATGCCCCATCAGTGGTTATGCTGACTATATCTTTAGAAATACAGAAGCCAAATTCTTCTAACTTTTCTCTAACCAGTATTATACACCTTTGCCTTTGCTGGCAGACTTCCAAATGCTCGTACTAGTCCAATATTAAAAAAAAAACCTCCAGCAGTATGTATATTTATATTTAGATATCGTCGATTGCGAATCGATGTCCATTCATCAAATGTTACACTGAATCGTTTGTCTTTAGATTTAAGCTGAGCTATTTCATCTTTTATGGTAATTCGAATAGTTTTATTATATTCGAGTATAATATTTCTTATTGTACTTGCTGATTTTGGAACATCTTTAAAACCACGAGCAATTAATCCTTCTCTAATATCAATAGATGTTTTCAAAATATTAAATAATAAGCCGTTTCGAGCTGCCATTCGAGCTAGTACTTTAGCTAGGCTTCCGTTTTATTGCTTTTTAAATAACTTGTTATTAAATTAAGTTTTTTAGACTGACTTGGTTGATCTTGATCATTGTTATCATTCAAAGTTACCTCACTGCTTTTTCTTAGATTTATTCCATGCATTGTCTTTAATGAGTATGTAGTCCACTAGTAGAGCCTCCACCACATTTTATGTCCTTTGAACCAGGTGTAAAGAGACCTGGTTAGATGCACATTTCTTTCATATAAAAAATAGTGCCAAACCGAAGATGCATCGTTGCCTTTTGTGTTTGAAGAACTCCTTTTGTGTGGACGTAGACATGGCGTACGATATGCCGCGTATCGTATATGTATATCCAAAACTTAATAAAATCATTATAAAAATTTGATATTGTATAATAAAAAACTTACGGTTTCAAACAACAAACAGTACAGCAATTTACAGCAAATAATAAATTCAGAAATATAGCTTATATCGTTAAATGTATGTGTTGTTAATCGTGTGCGTGTGAGATGAGAGATGGCGCGTAAACAGTTTCTTTTTAACGAAATTCAGTGACTAACTGCACTATGCATTGAAGAGGTATAAATACGAATTTATTATTCTTGTTCTTATTCTGTTCTACTAATTGAAATAACTAACACCAAAAAAAAAAAACCGAAATACCGGTATTTTTCTTGTAATACCGATTTTCTAATACCGGAAAAAATAGACTAAAATCCCGGTTTTCGGGATCCCGGGATTCCGGTATTGAAAGCCCTAATAGTAGTTACCATAAATATTATTTGCTTGGTGGCTTCGCCAAATCTACTTCTGTTTCGTTTACATTTTCGATAATTTTTTCTCCTGCTGTTTCTTCTAGTTGAGATGTGGTTTTTGCGTTCCGCTTTGGAATTTTTATTTTTATCTCTATCAGCCGTTGAGGTGTTTGCCAGCAGATATGCGTTCTCGTCTCTTTTCTTTTTTCTCCAGTCGGTAGAATTTGATGCTTCGCCCTTTTCTACTACTTCTACACGTTGCGGAATTCACCTTTTATTGAATTCTATTGATTTCTCAATTTCCAAATTAAGTTCATTAATTTTCGCCAAGAACACACTTCTACATCTTTCTTGACAAATCCAGATATTAGCTGATTTCATTCAGATTTCATTGGCGGTCGCACTTGCCAAATAGTAAATTATTTTGTCACATTGCACTTCAGAGGCCTTAGATCTAGTTCCCGCGACATAATCTATCACTTAGTTGTTAAATAACTACGGCCATATTTTTGAAATAAGTTTAATACTTTATACTCTGAACATTTTATCACAGGACCGTACGCTTCAACGGTTCAAACTCGAGTAGTCGTGTCTGTCTGGTCGGGTCCGTCTAATATCGTCTCTCTAGTCTTGTATGTCTAGTCTTATCTGTCTACTCTTGTCTGTATAGTCTTGTCTGTCTAGTCTTGTCCGTCTAGTTTTTTCTGTCTAGTCTTGTCTGTGTAGTCTTGCCTGTCTAGTCTTGTCTCTCTACTTTTGTCTGTCTAGTATTGTCCGTCCAGTCTTGGCTGCCTAGTCAAATGAAATCAAAATCAAAATCATTTGTTTGATGGAATGACAATGGAATCCCTGGAATCCCTGGATGGCGATCCCTGGAAACTTCACGGGGGTTAAGCGTGGGGCCAACTACTCCATCTTGGAAAAAAGAACAAGTTACGAAACCAAACAAAAAGCCTCGGAGAACTTATATGGACACACGGATACGACATTTGCAAGGAAAAAAGGAAGAAGATTTACGAATTGGGACCTGGAATATTCGACCCAGAACCAGGTGGAAAGATAAGGTACAGGAAGATGTAGAAACTCTACAAGTAGGAAACTGATCGCTGAAGACCGTCAAAGGTGGAAGGGGATTGTTAAGGAGGCCAAAGCTCACCCTGGGCTGTAGAGTCATAAGAAGAAGAAGAAGAATACACTCAATGAAATATGCCAAAAGAAAAAGCAATGCCTAGAACAAAAGAAATAATGGGTTCATAGACAAAAAAAACATACATATAGGAAAATTATGTAACACAACAAAATATCGAGACTAAGATCGTAGTTATATATAATTAATCGTAACTTATATATAATTAATAGTTCAAAAATTCTTGAAAATTGTAAGGTTCTATGTCTCTAATATACGCAAAAAGGTCTCTTTTAACTTCCTGATATTAATAATTATTTTAATCTACTTTGTCAGCCTGTTGTAGATTTTCAAGGTGCAGTAGGGAGGGCTCCTTTCCGTCATCGATAAGTTATGTCTTGGGTATTCATACAACTCTTTATTATATCTGGTATTCTGTGCTATCGGTTTTATAACACACTAAAATAAATATTTATTTTTAAATAGGAAAATTACACTTTCGTATATGTATATACCCGAACAGGTTAAACGGATTAGCTCTTTTAAAGCGTCCTCTACAAGTCTCCCGAAAGGGTTAGTTAAGTATAATTCGTAGAAGTTGTTTCTGCACTCTAAACACCTTTCCAGAATTCATTCCGTTTCCCCAGAAAATTATCCCATACTTAATGTGTGAATAGAAATTAGCGAAATATACCATTCTCATGACAATTGGATCTACATATCGACTGATCACTCTTATCGCGTAAACTGATCTGTTTAGCTTTACTAAAAGTTGGTTAATGTGACTTGACCAGTCCAGACTTTTGTCGAAATGAATGCACAAAAGCTTTACCGACTGTTGCATTTTTATTGAATCCCCTTCAATAAATATCCCATCTGGGTAGGTGCTTACGGATCTTTTTGATTTAAAAGTGATTACCTTGGTTTTCTGGCTACTTAGGATTAGTCCATTTTCAGTGAACCACGACAATAGTGCGGACATAACCAGATTCGCATTATGAGTAATATCCTCTATACTCTTGTTTATTATTAGTACAGAGGTGTTATCTGCATAGTTTACCAGTGAAAGTCGCGGAATGATTGGAACTTGGGCCAAATCATTTATACTGGGTGTCCCATTTTAATCCGCCAGTAGCGATAATTCTGAAACATTCCATTAAATCAAAAAGTGTTCCAAATAAAAAGTTAATGGTTCTGAGGGGGACATCTGATGCCGTAGACTTTGCCCCCCCAGCCCCCCAAGGGGGGCGGGAACAGGGGGCAACTTTAAAATCTTAAATGGAAACCCCTATTTTTTATTGCAGATTCTGATAGAGGGTTAAAAAGTATGTAAGTTTTATCCGAAACATTTTTTTTATTGGTCGAGAGATGGCGCTGCAAATGTAAAAATTAGGTTTTTTGTCAATTAAATTGCGAAAATCGTCACGTAATTAACTGTTATTATTACTTAAGACTTACTCACAACCTTACAAGGTTGTTTTTTTCTCAGCCTGCTCAAATACTACCCCCGCCCCCCCCCCCCCCCTACAAAGACGTAAAGTACTCAAAAATAGCGATTGAGTAATTATTTTTCAAATTAAATAATGGTAAAATAATTAAAAAAAGAATGTCATTTTTTTTTCAAACAGTGTTTGACCGGGCCCCCCACAATCAATTAAAACCGCCGACATTAGCGTTACCCAAGACGTACCACGAGGAGGTTGCTCGGTCGGATTTACGTCTCGTGTGTGTGTGCGTCAGTGTTCCTGTCCGTGTTTGTTTGTGTGTGTGACTCTGTGTATGGCTGTGTGTTTGACTGTGTGTTTGGCTGTGTGTTTGGCTGTGTGTTTGTTTGTGTGTTTGTTTGTGTGTTTGTCTGTGTGTTTGTCTGTTTGGTTGTCGTATGTTACATGGGCATTTGAGTGTGCGTGTTCGTGCGTGTGCGTGTGTGTGAGTTCGTCGCCGTTGCAATTCACAAGAACTGCTCGAAATTGTGTCCCTGATGGTCTCGACACAATCGTATTCGTTTGGCGAAATTCTCCACGCACGCCCGCAACGTATTTGGAGATATTTCACGACAGGCATTAGTTATCCGCACCATCATGTTCTCGCGCGTGGTTGGAGGATCGCGGAAGACGACGTCTTTCAGGTAACCCCAAAGGAAGAAATCAGGCGATGTCAAGTCCGGAGATCGGGGTGGCCAAACAATAGGTCCTCCGCGACCAATCCATTGCGCTGGAAACAGCTCATCCAAATGTTGTCGAACCGCACGAGCATAGTGTGGTGGGGCACCGTCCTGCTGGAACCACATCGTCCTCCGGGTACGCAAATCGACTTCTTCTAGCAGCACAGGAAGATCGTTCTGGAGAAATTCCAGGTACCTCGCGCCATTTAACGTCCTGTCGAAGAAGAATGGTCCGATTATCTGCGAGCCGAGAAGTCCACACCACACGTTGACACTCCATCGCTGCTGTGCGTTCACTTGTCGAACCCAGTGGGGGTTTTCAGCACTCCAATAATGGGCATTGTGGATGTTGACGAATCCGGTATTCTGGAAAGTGCACTCGTCGGAGAACAGGACTCGGTGGAAGAATAAACGGTCGCGGTCGATCTGCTGCACAGCCCAGTTGCAGAAACCCACACGATTGGCGAAATCATTTCCATGAAGTTCTTGAACGCGTATGATGTGATACGGATGGAACTTTGCCGCGCGGAGTAACCGTTGAGCCGTGGGCTATGTGGGGGGCCCGGTCAAACACTGTTTGAAAAAAAAATGACATTCTTTTTTGAATTATTTTACCATTATTTAATTTGAAAAATAAGTACTCAATCGTTATTTTTGAGTACTTTACGTCCTTGTATGGGGTGGGGGGTGGGGCGGGGGTAGTATTTGAGCAGGCTGAGAAAAAAACAACCTTGTAAGGTTGTGAGTAAGTCTTAAGTAATAATAACAGTTAATTACGTGACGATTTTCGCAATTTAATTGACAAAAAACCTAATTTTTACATTTGCAGCGCCATCTCTCGACCAATAAAAAAAATGTTTCGGATAAAACTTACATACTTTTTAACCCTCTATCAGAATCTGCAATAAAAATAGGGGTTTCCTTTTAAGATTTTAAAGTTGCCCCCTGTTCCCGCCCCCCTTGGGGGGCTGGGGGGGCAAAGTCTACGGCATCAGATGTCCCCCTCAGAACCATTAACTTTTCATTTGGAACACTTTTTGATTCAATGCAATGTTTCAGAATTAACGCTACTGGCGGATTAAAATGGGACACCCAGTATAGATTGTAAAAAGTAAGGGACCAATGGTACTTCCTTGCGGAATACCCCTGTTTATTAAACTTGGAGTGGACTACAATACACCGTATGCTGTTTCTAGCCTGGTGTTGTGAATTCTATTATGTAAAAAGGATTGTAGTCAATTCAACGCTACATTTAGTGGTTTATGGGAAATCGTGTGAGTATTGCTCACTATATTGTTAATATACCTGACCCTTGGTTGAGCGCTGGATTGGCTTTCAGCTTTATCAGCAAAGAAATTGTAGATGGTAGTGGCGATGGAATGTTATCCATTAGAATTTTCAAATAAAAAAGTTCTATTCTTTTTAGTTCCTGTGATTTGTCGAACAATGTTCCAAGTTGACTTTTGTATATCTGTTGCATTTTCAGGTTCTCTTAAACTTGTTTTTTTTTCTTCTCTAAGTAAACTCTTGTAGATTTTATGTAGTCTATTGTACGATAGCTTATAATCATAGGTGGGCATTAACTCGTTAATCCGTTAATCGTTAATTAACGAAGTTAACAAAATGCTTAACGGATTAACTTTTAAGTTAACTCAAAAAACAATTTAACGTTCTTGTTAACTTCCGTTAAATTGAACTTCCGTTAACTTTAGTCCGTTACATTGGTTGTTTGATGACATTTGTTGTCATTTTTGTTGGAATTATGCGCCACGCGGGCACACCCGTGCGGCGCAGCGCTGTTACTCAAAAGAGCAAAAATCCAGAGCCGAGAAACTACAGAGCCGAAAAAAATAAAACGACCCTCTTGATTATTTGCTCTTTACGTGTGAATACGACCAGTTATTATAACCTGACTTTTTTAATTCTCCATTTATTTATCTTTTTTGTTTGTGTTGGTTTTGGGTGGAAATAGTTGATGGTGTAACATTTACAAGTTTACATCATGAACACCACTACTTTTACTCAAAGTACGCAAAGCTCTGAAAATGAAACTGAATCAAATCCTTGGCCACGCTTGAGTGATTACTTGTGATGTACTTTATATTCCAATCAAAACTTAGAGAACAGAAGATGATTTATGAATGCAAACTGTGTTTGCCTAAAGTTTCTGCACTAAAGGCTCGTGAAAAAGACGCATGCATCCCAATAGGTGCTGTTTGCAAAAAAAGTAAAAGCAGCGTCAACTCCTGGGAAAAAGAAAACCGTTCTAAAGCCCTCTTTAAGTGCTGTCAATTTGAATTCTTCTGATGTTGGTGCAGATAGCATTAGCAGTAGAAGCGATTTGTTTTTGTTTTCACCTCAACCTGTTAAAAGATTAGTTGACGCAATCTTTCTTCGTCGCTTCTGTCGCTTCTAATACTTAAATCAATTAATCCATAGTAGCATTCTCTTCTTGTCAGACCAGTCCTGACTGTCTGACTGTCAAGACTAGAGAGACGTAATTTAACATACTAGAAAAAACAGACAAGACTAGACAAACAAGACAAGGTCTAGTCTTGTCTGTGTAGTCTTGTCTGTCTAGCCTTGTCTGTCTAGCCTTGCCTGCCTAGCCTTGTCTGTCTAGCCTTGTCTGTCTAGTTTTATGTGTCTAATCTTGTCAGCCGCATCTAGTCTATCTAGTCTTATATATCCAGTATTGTTCCTCTAGTCTTGTCTGTTTAAGCATGCCTTGCATAGTCTTCTCTTTCTAGTCATGTCTCTCTAGTCTAATTTGTCGCTTTTCTATCTTCTGTGTCAAGTCTACTTTGTTTAGTCGTGTCTGTGTATTATTATCTGTCTGATCTGATCCGTATAACCTGGTTTATCTAGTATAGTCTCTCTACTTCTGTCTATTCAAGTTACTTCCAATATTTCTAACTTATTTTATCCATTGTCTAACTGGAAGTAATAGTAGTAATAAGTCATACACAAAATAAGACATCAAACTTTTGAGAATAAACAGTATTAACAAATAATGCAAATATTATTATTTAATGAATAGATAACTTTACTATAGCCCAGTAGTCATACATGCCAAGATGTGCTGGCATGTTACATTGACTTTGAAAAAGCATTTGACAAAGTAAGACACGACAAACTACAACAGATATTAATTAGTAAAAACATCGACTTGAGAGACGTAAGAATAATTAACAACTTATACTGGGGTCAAAATGCAAACATAAAGGTAGAAAATCTACTAACGGAGGAAATAGAGATTCGCAGAGGTGTAAGACAAGGATGTATTTTATCGCCAATGTTATTTAACCTGTACAGTGAAGCTATTTTTACGGAAACCATGGAAGAGGAAATGACGGGAATTATTATAAATGGAGAAGCGATCAATAATATAAGATATGCTGACGAAACAGTCCTATTAGCCAGCAATATAACAGACATGCAACAACTAGTCAATAAATTAAATGATCGTTGCAACGAATATGGACTGAAAATTAACTACAATAAAACCAAAATAATGCTAGTCACAAAATCTTTACAAAACCAAAACCAGATAAATCTAAGAATTGGAAACACCATAATAGAAAATGTACAGACATATAAATACCTAGGGGCATGGATGGAACAAACGGGAGACATAACAAGAGAAATTAGATCGAGAATTGAGGTAGCAAGATCTTCCTTTACGAAAATGAGGAAGTTATTCATAAGCCGAGATATTAACATAGAGCTTAAAATAAGAATGCTGCGATGCTACGTTTTCTCCACGTTGCTTTATGGGGTGGAAGCATGGACGCTGAAAAAATGGCACATGGACAAACTGAAAGCTTTCAAAATATGGTGTTACCGAAGAATGTGGAGGATCTCGTGGACTGATAGGGTTACCAACATCGAAGTCCTAAACAAAATGCAAAAGGAATGCGAAATCATTCACACCATAAAAACGAGAAAACTACAATACTTAGGACATATAATGCGAGGCCCCAAGTACGAACTTCTGCAACTGATAATACAAGGGAAGATAAACGGGAAAAGGAGCATCGGCAGGAGACGAACGTCTTGGTTCAGAAACTTAAGAGAATGGTTTGGCTGTACCAACATCCAACTGTTCAGAGCTGCCGTCAACAAAGTGTGCATTGCCATGATGATAGCAAATCTCCGATAGGAGCAGCACTAGAAGAAGAAGAAGAAGTAGTCATACCTATTATCTGGTTCAATGTTGATAAAAATCATTTTCAATTTCTTTCACAGGTACAAATGAAACAAGACTGGGTTATAGACTAAACAGGCCAATTTAGTCTATAACCCAGTCTTGTCTTATCTGTCTAGTCTTGTATGTCCAATCTTGTCCAGCCTTCTATGTCCAGTTTTCTTTGTGTAACTTGTCTGTATCGTTGTCTGCCTTGTCTTGTTTGTCTAGTCTTGTCTGTTTTTTCTAGTATGTTAAATTACGTCTCTCTAGTCTTGCCTGTCGAGTATTGTCTCTCTATTCTTTTCTGTCTAGTCTCGCCTATCTAGTCTTATCTGTCTAACCTTGTGTGCTCAATCTTGCATTTCTAGTTGTTCGTCTAGTCTTGTGTGTCTAGTCTTGTTACTCTATTCTTCTCTGTGTAGTCTTGTCCGTCTAATCTTGTCTTGCAAGTCTTGAATATTTAGTCTTTTCTGTCTAGTATTGCTTGTCCAGTCTTCTCTGCCTAGTCTTGGTCTGCCTAGTCTGTTTGCCTAGCTTTGTATGCATAAACTTATCTGTATAACCCAGACAGTTTTTCCCAACCAGTTCTTGTTGTAAAGCTTTCTCTCTCTTGTTCCTTAGTTTATAGCTGTCTCAGTCATGAGTTGGTGTTCTAAGAGAGAAGACGGGTGATATTAATAAAAGTTGAATATATAAAATATTGAATATAAACTACATGATTTTGTCTTGTCTTTTCTTGTTAGTCTTGTGTATCATCTGTCTGTTTTTGTTGGGTTAATTAAAATGGTCTAATTTTGTCTGCATAAATACAAACATTTTTCATAACGTTTGTTATTTGCAGTGGAAATAAGAATGTCGCTTTATGAGAAAATATTTTTCAATATAATTTAAAATTGTGAAATAAGACAGTGTATGCGAGATATTACGCTTCCTTTAAATCATTGAAACGTAAAAACAATCAATTTTAATATCGCCATGTATATTGTCGTCTGCAGAAAGCCGGGAAACAAAATTACATTCTTCTGCGCAAATTTCACCGAAATAATATGAAAATGTACAGGAGGCTATATATATTTATGTACTGAAAAGAGTCAGTTAGTTGCTATCGGAATGTTGACTTAATTAAAATTGTTCCAGCCGCGGCATTGTTCGGTTTAATATCCAGGTATTTCCACCACAGGAATTTGTCTTATATAAATAATTAGTTAGTCGACCAATTATTTATTCTCTTTTGATTATGCATAATATTAGTTGTCGCCAAACTACGGCTCGCGCGCCGAATCCATCCCTTTAAAGATTTTGATCCGGCCTTTATGTTTCATTATAAATTTCAACATAAACAATTAACCATCTTATCATTTCCCAATATTATAATTGCTTATACGAGGTTCGAGATGTGGGGAATAAGTTACTAAAAATTGTTGTTAATGCAACGTTTCGGTCTTAATTTTCAAAACGGGAATTGAGAAATGTGAAAATTAAACACCAAAATGTTGCATTAACTACAATTTTTAGTAAAGATTTAATTGTTTTAGCCTTAACTATATGAAACGACTTTTTATTTTTTATTTATTATTAGAATAAAACTCATTTTGTGATTTGTTTCATGTGGTCACATGATTGAACAACAAATCACAAAATTTGTTTTATTTTAATAATTTAATATTTACTTACTTATTCCCCACATCTGATGAACCACCTCATAGTGTATTGTGTAAGTAATATAAACAATATTTGCCTTCACGTGCAATGTAAATTAATAATGTAAATTATTCAAATAGGATTTCAATAATATTTTTCGTCAGGCCCCCCAATCCGGCCATTCTCAAAAAGTTTGACCCGTGCATTATAATATCGACTTTACGTAATTTTGAGTTACGGTAATGCTGAGAATATAGTGCGCAGATCTTTCAGGAACATGTTTATGTAGCTAATAGTTTACATAATACACTCGATAGAAATATTCAAAACATATTTTTCATGAAATTATGTTATCGTTACCAACGGATTTTATAAACATTGTCAGCCATCAGTTAATTAGACCCCTGACGAAAGGAGCAGAGAAAATATATTCTTAACACGAGTTTATATTAAAACAGTCTCGGAGCATACACACTTGCTGTATACAATTATCCCGAAGAGTCGTAGAAACGTCGAGTTTCTCTTATTACTGTTAATGGATAAATTGAAATCGTGAGATAAACATTTTATTTAACACATCTCGACCGCAAAAAAAAATTCAATTCTTTAATCAATTTACATTTTTATGGACGTCTGTATCTTGTCTGTCTCTTTCCTGTGTAGTTACTTATTTTATTTATTTAGAATTTGTGCCGTCGTTTTAGAATGTTCAATTGTACATATAATTCACTATTAAGAAAACGCCATCATTTTTTAGTACTAGCACTTTCACAACTACTTTTTGGCAGATTTAATTAATTTATTTAGGATTTTACAGAAAGCTTTATATTCATTTTTCAAGTCAATGTTACTTTTATCACGCTTCCAAGATTTAGTGTTAATAGAATAATTATAAGGAATATTATAACTAATTAAATATTAGCAATAACTTTTAATAATAACTATATTTATTTGAGCCGGAATGTTTGTTTACTTAATCGTGTATGCTTTTTTTGTGTTACAAATTCGTTTTTATTTTAACATAATATTGTGAAAGCATGTGATGGACATGAGAAGGATGTTGTTGAGTGATGCTATTATAAAAAAGAAATGAGTATAATTTTTTAATAATATTAAGTACAGGTTGGTTTGTGGATGTCGTGCGAGAGTTGGATGATGTAAATTAAAGATCAGGTACATCGATTAAGCGGGCACTTAGGAGATCATCAGCATGCAAATATCATTATCTACTTGAATACTCATTCAATTGTCGAAGATGAATACCGCAGGATAAAGGGGCTCAAATGGCCACAAGCCCGGGTCGTCATGGAAACAGCGGAGCACTTTGGCGGGGGCGCGGGGCCGTTTACCGGGAAAGGGTGTGCGCGCCCCGATCAATCTTCAAGCCTTTGTGCGACCCTCTATTGTGAACACGTATAAGTGTTCTACGTAGCCTTGTAGACAATAGCTGCATTTTAATCATTATGTGCGAACCAGCTTTTCATATTCCGTGTCATAAATGCACTTTTATTGTACTGGAGGTCAGTTTTGTAGTAAAATAGAAGAAAGGAAGAAACGGCAATTCATCCGGTCCAATTAGACTCTACATACATTTCCCTATGTTAATTCTCTCCGCATGTAATGCATTCTATTAGCTCGATTACTATCATTACTACCGACGAGTAAACTACGTACGATTTTGTATATACTCATAATATGATAAATAATTGCGTATACAACAGGTAAATGCATCCTCCTAGAAATATTATTACGGCTTCCATTGTAAAACAAAAGGAATGCGTCTTAAGGAAACCGCCTCAATACTGCAATCTAACTGTAATTAAGATCCGTTGATAAACTACGACCTCTCATATACGCTAACAACAACTATAATTAATAATTATTTTCCCACCTAACTATGCACTACATAGTAAGCGCGGGTTTAATATGCTTCATCATAAATCTATGAGCGCAGTCATTTTAGCTTTAATTGGTTTCACTTTTGTACAAATGCAATTTGGTTTATCCGCTGAAGCTAATTTATCAATCTGCGAGGCATTGATTCAAGTCCCGGGCGACCATCTTTTATCCGGGAAATAGAAGAAAATGCAATAAAATCTGTCTGGTTGGTGACGTATGCGACACACGAGAGGCGGCGAGATTGGATGTGCCGCCCTCTCTTCGTCTCCTTTCCTTAAAAAGTCTTTGTGTAGTCCTGGAATCAATCAGCCTCGACTGGGCCCGAGATTGAAAGAGACCTGACACTTGCAGAAAGAGTGCAGAATCTGATATAGCACAGCGCTATCGGGTTTGAGCCTTTGATTGGATTCTGGATATATGCCGCATTCGATTCTAGCCGATTTAATGAAATCCAAGTGCAAAGAAGTTGAAAAATTTGCGCGCTAAAATTTACGGTTTAATGGAAAATGCGAACTACATTCTTTTCCACGTTTATCATAATTAGATTAATTTTTAACTAAAAATTTTCGCAAATGTAAAGCGTCGCGACGCTAACGAACGGACGGTCGGTTGTGCTTTGGGGAATGACTGCACGGAAATAACTCGGTGTTCGTTAGCAGCGCTCTGAATTAATTTCTTGAGTTTCCCGACCTATCGTCTTGTCTAAGCGAGCGCAAGCGCCTCTTCGTTTATTAGCCCCCGCCGCGTGTACGGCGTCAATTACAACTAATTGGCTGTCGGCAGTCGGTTACCCGGTCGATGAAAAAGTTGGACAAGATCAGGGCTGTCCTCTGCTAATGAAAGTTATGAGAGAAAGTTCATTGCACCGACTTATAAATAGGGTGACGTCGTCGACGCTCCTCCGCTGGGGTGGTTTTAATTTTACTCTTTCCTCCGCTTTTTCTTGAGTCATTATTTTTTTAAGGTTTCTTTTTATACTGCCAACACTTTTTTATTGCCGGGAATAATCTATTTTCTTGTTTAATATGCAATTGGGGGTTGATCCAAGGACCTTTTTATCGATGCATCAAAAGGATATTACAATAATCATCAATTACTACTTATAAATATTCTCGCACACATTAATCTCATAGTATTATCACAAATAAAATTTTCCTCCCAATTTTTTTAAAACAACTTACACCACTCAATCAATTATTAAAATCACTTACAATTAATAAAGATTACACAATATCAGTCAAGATGAAATATAACTAGGACATGATTAAGATACGATTAGGTCAAGACTAACAGCAATAGGACAATACTAGGACAACACTAGTATACGTCTAGAACAAGACAACAACGAAATTAGACATGGATAGAGAAGACTACATATTAGTAGACATGGGTATACAAGACTAGACAAAACTAGACAAAACCAGGCAAAACCAGACAGGATCAGACACGATTAGACACGACCAGACTAGACTATGCAGGACCATACAAGAATAGACAATATCAGAAAAGTCCAGACAAGACTAGACAAGACCAGATATAACGAGTCAGGAAACTGCAAGACCAGACAAAGCTGGACAATGTTCACTGCAAGCTCAATTAATAAGATCACATCGATTATTATATTCAATCTATCAAATCAAATGGCTACTCTATACACCAATAAACTCACTTAGTTCATTACAAAGTTTACACAAAAATTGGTTGGGTAGTGGTAGTCTACTATAATCGATTATTATTAAGATTGTTTAATAGAAATCTTGCAAATGACGATTTAGGAAAAATAAAAGTTGTTGCTAAAGTTTTCTAAAAGTTGTTAATGCATGAAGGTATGCGTTAATTAACGAAATTATTGATTTCAACATTGTAACGCAATTTATTTAATGGCAGTGATATACAATAAACCCGAGTTTGATTATATTTATTAAGAAAAGTTGATGCAATAATTGAAGGTATAAACTGAAGGAGTTTTTAACGGTAACGTGTTAGTTTTCTGGGAGCAATAAAATGATTGAGAAAAATTTGAGCTTACCTTGGGAGTGATTGCCGTTAATTTCGTAGGTGTTAAGGAGTATTTTACAAACTGTAAAACACGGTTCTGCGGACTCGAACAGCGTGTTGTGAAAACCATTTCGCCTGACTGAGAGCCTTGTATAACATAAGAAGCGAAATAAATTCCAAGTAAAATGTAAATTGAAAATATACAAGTCGCAGCGTTTACAACCTTTGAGAGCCAGTCGTCTTCGGTTACATGGGAAAAAGTTGGACGCATATAAATTGATTGATTCCATCGAATATGCATTAATAAATTTGCATACTTACCGTCTCTCATTGTAATCGAAAAGAGAGGTATACGCAATACTTAACATACACGAGATTTTGCATAAAAGGGTAAAGGCAGAAAGGGTTGCTCTTGCATATCCCTTGTTTTCATTATGTTCACGTTGATTTATGGTACGCGTATGTTGTTATTCAAATGCAAGGAAGTATTTTATATCATGCCCACCTGCTATGCGGGTTCCTATCCCACGAACCCTTACAAACTTCTTCGCATACACATTTCACGTCTTATACAGCTTCCAGTACAGCATACATATACACACATTTTAATTGTGCAAAATTTCCATGCGAATTCCAAGACGAATTCAAAGCGGATTTCCAATTTGCATAAGTGCCTTGAGAGTTCGATCCATAAACCATCATACCTTGCACGACAACCCCTAATGCTATTAATCGAATCAGTTATTTTTCTACCCTTGTAACATAATTTCTCTCCCTATAAATTGCCTACGCAAAAAAATTGGAATAAACAACTCGAGACGGTTACATGATATTCGCCGGAGACGAGTCGTTATTATTCAAGTGCTAATGCAAATGCATAAAATGCGTGTCAGTGCGCGATTTTCCTGAAATTAACAAGAACTCCCGACAAAAATAAAAAAAAGGAAATCAAGTATTTTATCTTACCATGAATGTTAAAATTACGGAACAACATGCAAATGCATGTTACATCTTCGAAAAAGTATATCTTAGATTATCAGAAAGGATCACATATTTAACGGAAAATGCAACTTTATACATAGTTAAACTGCATAAAAATTGCCCCTAAACATGAAACGTTACTATTAACGATATTACATAATTATACACCAGCTCCGAATTTTAAAAACTGGATTCGTATATAATAACCAACTCATCGCCAATTTTTCTTAACTCTTCTGCATAATCAATCGATCTCCAACAATTAAAATCGAATTAAATTAATGCATTTATAAATGCTCTTGAAACAATATTCTAATTGATACCCGCGTGAATAAGTTTCGGACGTCTTATTTCGGTCCATAAATCTATGAGCGATCGCGTGTCCTCCCGGAATCCAGAATACGTAATTATCATTAAGGCTCCACACAATTGATTGCCTCCCAAGGCAACTCGTTACAGTAATCTACTGGTAAAAGTAAATTATTATTTGATTTTAACTGGATCCTCCGGTCTGCTCCTAATACGAGTGGATGCTTTATTTATACGCTGCCGTGCTTTATTCGATTTATGTATCACGTGTGTAAAAAAATCCCATAATAGATTTGGCCCATCTATTTTTATTAGATAATTATTTTTTAGTTTTATGGTTCCAACAGCGTGAAAAAGATATTCATTAAGAGAATGAATTAATCTTGTTGGATGTGTTTATTTTCGGACGGGACTTTAAACACACACACAATATTCGGAGAGAGCGCGTTGTTATTGTTTCATTATAACTAATGTCCGTCCAAATTATTACCGTGTCATAACAGAAATACTATTTTTCATTAACAATTTTTAATTTACTTACTCGCACATGTGATTAATAAGATTTGAAACTATTTATTGTTGCTTGCACACGTAAACTTTTCTCTCAAATCGCATTACAACTGTAAATACAATTAATAAGATTTGAAACTAATTATTCTTACTTGCACACAAAAACATAACAAATACGAATTATGAACCTATTTTATATTATAAATATTTCGGTATTTACGTATTAACCCTACAGCGCGATATGTGGTCTGGGCTCCTACTGCTCGAATATAACATAATCTAACCTGTATCCAATATTTTTTCTTATTTCGGATCGAGAGGTCGCGCTACCGTGGGATATGTGGTCTGGATTTATCTGCTTCGTTATAACCTAATCTAACCATCCATTTTGTTACAATCTGTGACTGCGGTGGCGTTTTCTTATATTCATAATTGTGCATTGAATCATTCAAAACTTTAAAAAAATTGAAAGCATTGAATAATTAACATAATATTTTTTTACCACGTTTTTATTAACCCGATTTTTATTCCGTTTCTTGTTTGTTCGAAGGGATTTTGCAATCGATTTTAAACTAATTTGCCCATGAGCTAGAGACTTGAAATTTTAAACATGGCTCAGAACTCCATTATTGGATGACTAAATGTAATATTTTAATACTTAGTTTTGCTTTAGTTAACTATTCCTTATTTAATATAATTATAAATGTCGGGGATCGTATAGGCGGATGTTTTGTTTATCAACATCCAGTCTAGGCAAAACACAGTTCGAGAAGAATGCGGATAAAGCAGAATCTACACTAGCTGATTAAGCAATTCTTAACCTATTATTACTGACATGAGGTCTCTGAGACCGCAGCAGATGAGAAAATTAAATTTTCCATGTATTAATTGTCCCGTTGTTTTGTGTATCCAGGTATGTACGATTTAAAGTTTAGTGGAAAGTTTGCCGAATGGTGAAGGTTGTAGTTATTATCTTCTTCTTCGTTGGATCCTCAGGCCGCTATCGCCCAATGACCTCTTGTAGTTATGCCGCCAACTGTCTCTGTTCTTATAGTCTCTCTTCCAGCATCTAACGCTGTTTAGCGTCCTCATTTACCGCTAATTCCCACATTTTTCTCGGTCTACCTTACTTCTATCCCCTTGAATCGTCCAATGTACTATCCTATTTAACAGCCTAGTATCCTCCATTCGCGATGTGTAGCCAGCCCACTGCAGACGAAAGATCTTGTTGACAGTCTTGACCGTTTTAGGTGTTCGTAGAGCTGGTTGTTATTCTTTAATATCGTGCTTTGGTCTAAGGATTCTTCAAAGAATTTCTCTTTGAAATATGTCGAGCGCATTTGTTTCTTTTTGAGAGAGGATTCAAACTTCACATCCATAGCAGTTTACTGTGTCGATGGATGGTGTGCGATCTGAAGATATATGTTCGGGAGAAATGGACCCTAAATAGACCCTAAAAGTCGAACTGATTTGCTTATATGAAGCGTTTGCGCAACTTCGAGTCTTCTTTGACATTTTCTGATATTTCCGTACCGAAAACGTGCAAATGCTGACAACTTCTATTTTGTCTTCTGTAAATGATGAACCAACGCAACCTCCCGCAATGTTTATATGTTTCCGCGGCGTCCTTCTTCATCCTATTCATGATCACATTGTCGGCAGCATATGCTCCTAACTGCGTTGCTTCGTTGGTGAGTAAGCTGTCTCTTCCTACGAGCGTTTTTCTTATTATCGCTTCTAAGGCTAGGTGCAGAAGCTTAGGTGCTAGTCCATTCCCATGCTTTCATCAACCAGCCCTCGACTTCCACTGTTGGACATGAGCCTCCCTTATGGCTTTTCATTGTTGTCTGTCTTGACCCGCCTCCAGTTCGTTTAAATTCTTTTTAGGTCGTCGGTCCAGCGTGTATGTGGTTTTCTCTTGTTTGGCTTATCAGCGCGTGGTCTCTATTCCAACAATCTGTCGTCCTTCATTCTGACCACGTGACCGGCCCAATTGCATGTTGATGTCTCTATTCATTTGATAATGTCTGTCACCCTGATCCTCTGCCGTAGGCCCTGATTCGAAACGTGGTGTTTTAAACCTAAACCAATCATTGATCTCTCCATTTTTCGTTGTGCCACTCTATGCTTCCTCGCTCATAATATGGTGAGTACCGGCCAAACACACTGATCGGACACTTGGAAACTTTGGGAACAGTGGGAAGATCGCTTTTAAAAACATGTTGTAATTTTCCGTAGGCTGTCCATCCAAGGTTGATTCTTGATTCTATGTAATTTGCATGTCTGGTTGTCCTCCGATATTCGTATTTCATGACCCAGGTATATAGTCCAACACCAGAGCATGCTTCTTCCAATTCATGGAGCATTTGTTTCGACTCTCCTAGATTATTGGTTGTGGTTGTGTAGGTCAATGTCATCTGCTAAGCTAAGATGACTGAGTTTACGACCGTCTATCTTTATACCCCTAGTCCCCCAATCGAGTTTCTTGAAAACGTATTCTAGGACTGATATGAATAGTTTTGGTGACATAGTGTGTCCCTGTCTCACTCCTCTTCCGACTTTAATGCGGTTGCTGTTGTCGTAATTTGACCGACATGGTAGCGTTCTTGTGTATGTTATAGATCAGTTTTGAATATCTATAGTCCACTCGACATTCTCTCAGGCTTCCATTATTCCTGTCAATTCGATCGTGTCAAATGCCTTATAGAAGTCTATAAACAGGTGAACTAGTGCTTGTATTCGACGGTTTTCTCGATGAGGGTCTTAATACTCTAGAGCTGATCATTAGTTCCGAAACCCGATCGGAATCCGGTTTGCTCTCTTGGTTGGTAAAGCTCAAGTTTGTTCTCCAGTCTTGATGTTATGATTCTGGTAAACAGTTTATATAGATGGCTAAGGAGAGTTACAGGGCAGTAATTTTCTAGGTTTGCTTTGTCTCCCTTTTTATGGAGCAAGATGGTGATCGCTTCATGCCACTTCTCCGGAATTCCCATGCTTTAGCCCTTGTATTAAACGAAAGGTTTACTTTAGTCGGATCTGTACTTTTGCGTAAGCTACTGCATTTGTTAGAATTATTTCGAATAATCTTATAAGTTTTATATGCAGAACTCCTCCAGGACTTTAAACAGTTTTTCTCTGTTGATGGAGTCGAGAACTTAGCGGAGGTCCACAAAGATGCTGAGTGCTGATTTATATATTGTTCCCACGTCTTTCTCATGATCTGCTTCACAACAAAGACTTGGTCTATTATTGTTCTGCCTTTTCTAAAGCCTGCCTGGTATTAGCCTATTGCCGTCTCAGCATACCTCTGAAATATGCTATTCAGGATGAATAATTTATAGCCCACATTCTGGTGATCTCCAAGTGATATATCTCGATAGTTTTCCTACCGTATCGTGTTCCCTTTCTTATGTATTGGGAATACAACTGCTTTGTTCTAGTCAGCTGGTAGCGAATCGTGGTTCCACATTCTTTGTATTACGGCATGTATTTCCGTGAGTACGTTTGAGCTTCCCGCTTTAAATAAATCTGCTGGTAGCTTGTCAACTCCTGTGGCTTTACAGATTTTCAGTGCTGATACCGTATTGTTTACTTCTTCCAGGGGTGCAGTCTCACTGTCTATTCTTCGTAGCGTTGTGGTGTTGTGCGTGAGTTATCTTCTCCTTGTTGTTAAGCCGCTCCTAGCGTGTTCAGCTCAAGTTCTCCTTTATGTTGTAAGAGAAAGGCTATGGATAGAGTTGAGTGGAGGAGGCAGAATGGAACCTGCACATAGCAGAACACCAATGATGATGAGCGTGTTCTGTAGCTTCAGGAAATACTTCCTCGAGAGAAGTATTTTCCCGGATTTATTCTGGCACCGAGTGGTCCGTGAACTACAGCCTTGCTTCTGCTTATTTATGTATTTGTAGGCCATTGTTATGTTATTTTGCTTAGAGTTCTGCTGCATTTCTAGAGGTTGCTGATTCTCGTGTTTTCATTTCTTTTGCCGACATATCTGATCTGCTCTTCGTCCCGCGTCTCTCAAATTTTCTTCTCGCACTCGTGTTCTGAGTTGTACCATTTTTTTGCTTAATGATCCTGGCTTCTGAGGTATTTGTTGCGACTGGTAGGATTAAGGTCTTGAAGATGGTAACTTAAGAGCTGTTGGTTAGATTACGAGATGATAGCAGGTTACGTAACGCACAGAAAGATGTATTGGCGCTGACTATTCTTTGTTGGTTTTTCTGGATTATATTGTTTTGGCTGGTTACTGTTGATCCTAGATAGACAAACTCTCTCTATACAGATCACACCATTTAAAGAAGCAATAAAGATCATCTTGAAGGAGTAAATGGTCAGCGTAGGAGTTTACGGATCTAAAAACTTCTAAATCGTCGCCGATTAATAAATATTTAATAATTATTATTATTTACTCTGTTCAAATAACGCCATTTGAAGAAGCAATTAAGATCTTTTTTAAGGAGTAAATGGTCAGAGTAAGAGTTTACCTTTATATGTTATGGCCTTTCCCTATATCGTCCACAAACAGTTGATAAAGGGGTAGTGCCGAGTGAGAACTCTGTGGAACCACAGATGTAACATCAATGTTATCCTCTTCTTATTTCGAATAGGCCTACTTTGGCCCACGCTTGTTCAACTGTTGGGCTTTGATCTTTGCCCAGTATTGTGGCATCTTCTGCCGCTGTAACTCCTTTCCCTGTTCTGTCCAGGGTGTACGTTTCCTTCGGGGTTTTTCCTGAAATCCACGGCCTTCCTTCAGGGTGCGTCTCACAGACTGTCTGTTTTGAGGATCTGTTATTCCCAGTTCTTTAATATCTTTCTGTCAACCAAGTGGTACGAACCTTTTTGTTTTGACAGATGGTTGGTTAGTCGGTTTGGAGGCAATCTTGCATCGTGGCCTTAGAAAGCTACCCTTCTTTTCCTTGTACAGTTAGAAAGCCTCTCAATATGTTCGTAAAGCAGAGAGTTATGTCGTATTCGGAATTCTCCATCTTCCTTTACCGGGCCTAGGATCTTCCTGAGGATTCTCCTCTGTCTGTTTTCCAATTTCTCTACCAGACCTCTTAGGTTCAAGGAAAGACACTACATAGCATACATGGCTTCTGGTCGTAAGGCTGATGTGTAGTACATAAATTTCAGGTTACGTGACAGGCATTTCTTGTTGTAGGTGTTCTTAGTCAGTCGATAGGCTAGTTCTAAGTCTCATGGATAATGATGCTTTTAGATAAGTTGGGTTCAATCCATTCGCCGAGATACTTCAATTTCTCAATCCTCTTGATGTTTCCCTGCAATAGTAACATCTCTCTGTTTGCGTCTTTGATTTTGGTGAAAATTTTGTTTTCTCCAGCGACACTTGAAAACCCACTTTAGCAGCCTGTTTTCTGAGGTAAATAACCTGCATTGTTGCCATCTCAAGAGAATCAACAATCAGTGCTATGTTATCTGCAAAGGCCAGGCAATCTACAACCAGTCCATCGTTTTTACATCCCAGCTATTACACCACTCTGAACACTCAGAAGTTGATGAGTTCCTTGTGCCATTCTATCATAACCTTTTCAAGGACACATTTGAAGAGAAATGGGGAAGGTCCAACTCCTTGCCTCACTCCAGTTTTTATTTCGAAGCTTTCTGAGATCTCGCCTCTAAATTTAACCTTGGAAAGGGTGTTGGTCAAGGTTTGTGTGATGAATATGCGGGTTTTGTTTTCTAGTCCTAGTTCCTGTAGTACATCATGTAGTACTTCTTGTAGTACTGGAATCGTAGGCCTTGCGGTTTATCATCTTGGAGTATGCAAGTACAGTTTTAAGATTGAGGATCTTCAACACAGGATCGAGTCTTCCTGAAGCCTCCCTGGTATTATCCTAGTTGACTATCCAGCTGATTTTCTCCCCTTGTTTGTAACGCCTTGTAGAGAATCTTATATATCACCGGGACCGGTTACCGAGATCAGCAAAATCTCCCTTTTTGTTAAGCGGGTGGATAGCATATAAGAGGATATTTCCAATCGGGTGGTAATTTCTCTGTTTCCCAGACGTCCTGGATGATCTCGGTTAGCTTGCGCACGGTATTGCTTCCAGCACCTTTCCACAATTCAGCAACAATAGAGTCCTCTCCAGCTGTCTTATTATTCTTAAGAAGTTGAATGATCTGGCGAACTTCTTCCAATGTTGGAGGCAGCGAGTACGGGTTTGGTATGGTTCATTTAACATCAACGTTATATGATAGAGAAGAACCTACTTTAACCCTGTGATTTGTTTATATTGGAATGTAGAAGTTATAAGCCATTCGCAAGTTATATAAAAATAATATGTTAAAGGAATGATTCGTATAGTTCCCCATATCAAGGGAAATATTGAGGAAGAAAAAACAACAAAAACACGGAGAGCTTTTTAGAATTTATTATTTGGTCTTTTGTTTTAAAATTGATTTTCTTAAGAGTTTAAACATTTTAAGGGCGATATAGAGCCTCAATATATACATATATATATATATATATATATATATATATATATATATATATATATATATATCCAACATTTTGGTAGCTCTATAATATTAAGTCTTATTATGACTACAAAACAAATCTCATGTTTAAACATCTACTTCCCTTGCTAATACCACGCAGGATATTGAATAACCCAAGAGATATTTGCATGTTATTACTAGCCTCAGCCTAATTTCGTGGCACTAAACGTGAACCAAATAAATAACATTGTTTTTAAGATCATATCTTTCTATTAAACTTAAGCGAATAGCCATCAGCAGACGCGTTTCATCAGTGTAGCTTTGCTATTTTGAATTATAAATTGGAATACACTTACTTTAACAACTCGTGCATGACTGGCGAATTTAGGTTTTTATTTTGACGTTTGTGGGGAAAGACATGCACCTGAACATGAAGTAATTGGTATGGTTTCAAAAATATTAAGTTTGTTTGTTTTTGGATTTTCTTCATTTTAGTGCACTTTAATAAAATCGTGGTTTTTAAAAAGGTTTATTTATATTTTTATTAAGACATATGTAGTTTGAATTATTCTGTTCAAAATGTTTATATTAGAATGTAAAAGTTATAAGCCATCCGCGAGTTATATAAATAAAATGTGTTAAAGCACTGATTCATAAAGTTCTCCATATCAAAGAAAACGTCGAGGAAGAAAGGAAAACGAAAACAGGGAGCGCTTTTTTAAATTTAGAACCAGAGAATTTCTTAAACCGTGTTTTATTTTAAAATTTAATATCTTAAGAGTTCGTCGGTTTTGGGATTCATGTAATACGCGACTTTTTAATCTACGGTTATTTATAATTCGCGTTTGAGTTTGTTTATGTTATAATTTAATTTTTACTGATATTTATTAAATTGTGGACTTGTCAAACAAATCACAAATTGTTGCTTGAAATTATTGTTAATCACAAATACAAATGACGAATATATAAAATGCATTACAGAAACTCAATTGCTTTAGTTGGGGGAAAGAATTTAATATTTTTTATTATTTACGTTGATTTTATCTTCTTCGCCCGAGTCTTCAACTGTCAAGACGTCAAATGCATTGACAGGCGGCAAAATTGCAATATTGGCAGGTCTCGATTCGACCTCACCGTCATATTCCACTGAAGAAGGTAGCTCAGCAAGCGTTAGCCACCATGTGAAAGTTGACGCGTGGCAGTTGAAAGACTCTATAGTTGCGACATAAGTTTTTGTTTCTAATATAATATTAAAAATAAATTTCGCCCTCGCTTATTTTCTCATTAAACACACAAAGTTGGGTAGAGAATGTGCAGGTATTTCGTTGCGTATGTATATACCTATATACATATTATAGATTCTTTATGCATAAGATCCGACGAATATTAAAATTCGCTTTGTTTCAAAACTCAATCTCGCAATACAAGCTTAATGTAAATATAAGCAGTAATACTGGGAGAGAGCGGATAGCTAGCTAGCTGATTTGACGGCTCATACCGCCTCTGTCAGCCGCCTTTCTTGCGGAGATTGATTTTAATAAGAAAGCAACAACTAGGGGAAGATGCGAACGACAGCTATGAGATTACTAATATTATACCGGGAAAAAAGCACGTACACGCCCGAAATCTTATTTATTTTATTGATAAGTATTATAATTTATTTTAATTTCGGTTTGCTTGACAATGTAATTGATGGTTAAACAAATATCGGCTCGTATCATCTGCTTTATTTGACTTTCATAAGTGTACACAACTTAATTTTAACTTATGCTTCGAGTTTGTTTCCAGTTTGTTTTAATCTTATTAAAATTAATTAATAACATCGTAAAAAGTTACTGTAATTACCATTTATTTTGTGGTAATTTAAATATGCCTTGTTTAAATGTATAAAAATTTCTTTTAATTAAATCGAATTTTCGGTTAATTTTGAATACTTGAAATTTATATTTTTATAGGCGCAACTAATAAGGCATGCTTAGAAAAATTTCGGGAAATAATTAAAATATTACGGTGGTTACGAAAATGTTGTTTGTCAATTTTTAACTTTTTTCGATAATTGCTAATTTCTTTCAATTTTTCGACAATGAATTTCCACTGAAAAATACAACTTTATCATTAGCGGAAGATATGATTCCCGCTTTTACTTTTAAACAGAGTAATGAAGCTTGAAAAATTATTGGACCTAGAACGGTTCCTTGGGGGACCCACATTTTTACAATCGTAGTTTCACTTAAAGTATCATTTATTTTAACACATTGTTCCAGATCAGTCAAGTAATTGCGAAAGATATCTAACACAGCTCAACGTATCCCATAACGCTCCAATACGTTAAGAACTATTGCATCATCAACAGTATCATTTGCCAAGTCTAGAAACACTGCAATGCATTTTTTGTTTTCATCAAGTCCCTCTGTAATATTGATGACATTGTACATGGCATCGCTAGTAGCATCGCTAATCATGTATGATTTTATTTTCATCAAAATATTTTACTAGCCGATTTTGCTTACCAAAGAAGATCTTACCAAAGCTGTTTATTTTGCTGATAGGTCTGTAATTACCAAATTTAGTTTTGTCGCCAGTTATAAGAATTATGAAGGATTTGAACTGTGTGGAAATGATCAAATTGAATAAATGTTTCAAGAGGTTCAGTATATATTGGTTGCTTCGTATAATTATTTAATGTTTTATAGTTTCCTAAACAGACTTTGTCAACTGAATAGACTAGTATTTAATGAAAACTAAGATTCATAAATAAATATTCAACTATATGGAGTAAGATTTGTTGAAAATTATAACATCCTATACAAATAACTAACCGAGTTTATACATGATAACACTTATCCTACAAGTAACCACAGAGATCATGAACATGTAAGTCTAAGGGCTCTAGAAGTTGAGAGCTGCATGCCAAAGACGTCCAAATCACTACAAACACTGTTACAAGCTGCCACAGCTGAATGAAATGGCGATATAAAAGCAAAATAAGAAGTGTAGTGATGGATATAAATTAAGGGAGCATCCCTTGTACGATAATAAGTCACAGATAAATTTCGGGATCACACAAATTATTTAGAAGTTTATAAACGAAACATACGCATAAATATTTTCTAGGCATCTTTAGCTCAGTCAAGCCAAAATAATTTTTGCATAAACTAGTGGGGTTTCTAAGACCAATTGGTATCTTATATTTGATCGATCTTGTAAATTTATTTGGCGCCTTATCTGGCGGCCAGACCATCTAACAAATGCCACATATAGGACAGTTAGTTTGTGAAGATTGTGAAATTTAGCCATATCTTTTCACACATCCTAAGGCTTTGTTTGCTTCAGTGATTATGTATTCATATTGATGAATAAAAGACAATTTGCTATCAAGAATAATTTCTAGATGCTTAACTACTGGTATCACTTTGAGAGCTACATTATCCACCAGATTGTACGGTACAGAAGGATTTAGTTTCCGACTAAAATAGATTGATAAGCATTTATCCCTATTTAATACCATTAAATTTTTATTTCACCACTGAACCAAAAAGAGCAAATCACTTTGAAGTAGCCCTTCATCACCAGGATTTGCAATCACTTTGAAAATTTTTAAGTCGTCGACAAATAACTCAGTCACATGCAAGGTCATCGGCAAAGTCATTCACGAAAATAGAAAAATGTAAGGGGTCAAATATTGAATCTTGGGCAAACTTGGGCATCTTGAGATTATGTTTATAAGACTTTTTGTCGGTGGTATCTTCTCGTCTTCTACGGTGTATTCAACATTTTTAAATTTTTGCCTGCCCAGTATCATGAAAACTTCTATTTTTAGATTTACTAGGCTTTGCTTTATTTCTAGCATCCATCTGTTAATTAATCGCAGCGTTTCGTTAACTTTTTTATGAAGTCCTCTTCCGATCTCGCTTTCGTTACGATTGCTACATCATCTGCATAAACTAATATCTCAACTTCCGCCGATAACTGCGTTTTAAATAGACTATCAAACAGTATGTTCAAAAGTTTTGGGCCCATGATTGATCCTTGTTGTACACCGCTATTTATTTTTGTTGTGTAATTTGTATATTGTTCCAAGAATTTTCAAGAGACGTGGCTTCCATTTGGAAATTTCATGCAACATGCTTTCATTTTCAAGAGATAAAGATGTGGCTATATTTCTCTTCTTTGTAGTGCCTCGAGTATTTCTTGCCATGACGCTGAGTTTGGCGCTTTTTATCCGACTTCTCACGTAATTAGAGCGCCTAGTCTTGATAGTCTTTTCTGTCTAGTCATTTCTTTTTAATTTCCTTAACGCAGTACAGCTGCATTCTCTCACCGGTCCGAATATAGATATTATTGATTTGATAATCCTGGACAGAGTTTCCAATATGGAGGTCGGACGATAGTTATCGATCAGAGATTTACTACCAGATTTATAGACAGAGACAATGTTCGCATGTTTCCACAATATTGGACATATACCAGATTTTATGGACAAATTAATTATAAGTTATAGAGGGAATCAAATAAGAAGGAATTTCTTTAAAAATATCGCGATTTTCAAGTCCTTCTGAAATTGCTTGTAGAATTGGGGTGGTATTTGATCAGGACCAGCAACTTACTAAATTCGATGCGTTATGGGCTAACTTGATTAATTGAGTTAGTCGACAAGATAGAATATTAGATTATTGTTATAGAAAACTAGAAACTTTTATTGAGAATATAACTAGATTATAGCCTTTTAAACCGCTTATAATTATAACCTCTTCAAACTTAAACGTTATATAAGTTTTTGATAAAGTATTGTTTGTGATTAAGCCAAATCTGCTAAATTAGATTAAGAAATTGGGCACAGATATAGCTAACTAAGTAGAGTAATAGACTAAAATATAATGAAAATCAGGACATTCCAAGTAAATAGCTAACCTAGTTTCTCTTGTGTAAACCAGTGGTGCGCAAGCCGTGGGTCGCGACCTCCAGAGGAGTCGATAGAAAATTATTTTGGGTCGTTGAATTCATCAAAATTGAAGGCTTTTCATAGCAGCAAAATATAGTAGCAGCAAAATAATGAAATGTTAATATAAACAAATTTAAAAAACGTCAAAAAGTTTTGACACCGTGGAATCTGCGGAAAATGCGAGAAAATGTATTTCCTTAAAATAATTACTTATCTAGTGAATGGGAAAATAGTGAAATAATCTCAATGTGTGTCTAAAAGTGTTTTCGCTGCGGGTTATTAATATACAAATTGCATTTTGCTAGCCGTTTCGTTCGCGAGACATACCGAGCGAAATTTGGTCGCCCGAGTAGAGAACTGGGAAACTAATTAATATTTTTAAGGATAACTAAGTGCACCCGTAGAGAAATGACTTCCTGGAAACAATTTCGCAATCTTTTTTAATTATCCGCGACCGTTCTAGAGATTTACACTTATGAAGTCGAAATTCTGGAAAATTTGAATCCAGAATTTGGCAATACAAAAATTGAGTCTTTCCAAACAATTTACACATCGATTTTCTCGTCTTGTCGTTTACTTACAGTATGCCGACAATGATTTCGTTGAGGTTTGTAGTTTCATGTGAAAACCCGAAAACGCGCTTTTTTCAAATTGGGTGTTGAATATTTTGTACCCTATATCTCTGAAATCGAATATGCCACAATTGTAAGAATTAGCAGTTAAATTCTTCTTAGAGAAAATCTAACTAAGTGAGCTGCAAATACAAAAAACATATATCCCCAAAAACTGCAGATGTTGAAGATGTATAAATTGTTCTTTAAATTCTTCTTTAAAAATGAATAAATGCGTGTAAAGCAATAATCTAGTTAAAATATGTAAAAAATACTGCTCATTTGCAGATCTGACAGTTGCAGACATTTGAGTAATAGTTTATAATTACAATTTGAAATGCAAATTGAAAATAGAAATGTAAATGGTTTGATAACTCCATATACAATCGTATTGTAGGCGATGAATCGTGTCTATTCCAAATGCCATCTTAAGTTGTGTGAAAGTCAAAATCTAGATAAGGAAATACATGAACATAGAGTTTATAGTTTTGAAAGCTGTATAGAATCCTCTATAATATACATTATTGTAATGGTAACCGTTGCATATATCAAAGCTCGGCTTAACTCATGAAACCTTGAAGATGAAGTCCACACACTCTAATAAGATTTGAAAATTATTACAAGGGCCGGACAAAATCAATTTGAAGGGCGTATCCGGCGTGGGGACTCGAGAAATCGAGATCAAATTTTCGAGTCTCGCCAAAATTGATCTAATTCGTTTATAGATAATTTGAGAGGTTTTTTCTCCTTGCAGCTGCAAGTATCACGCACTGTTTTAATCTGCATTTAATTCAGAATAATTTAGAAAAATATTCAGTCAATTAAGATTATTTTTGAAAAAGTTTTAGGCAAAAATGCCTAAAAAGTTTTTACAATCACTTATCTCATGTTTACGTTTCACCTAAACAGAAAAAGATATTAATTGTTTATTCTACACAACATATCGCGACTTTTGATGTATTATATGTAAATATACACGACATGTTAAAATTCGCGATTTCGAAGAAGGAATTTCTATAAAAATATCCATAACACATCTCCAATGGAGATAACACATCTCCAATTTTTACATATTGTATAGCAAAACACGCAAAATTTTACACAGATTACGCTCATATAAATCATTATGCAATTTAATTTACCATAAGTCAAGAAATCTTAAGAAACTAATCAGTCTTCCAGCGGATCGGTGGCTGGTTCGATGGTATTTTTTAATTAAAAGCTTCCTAAGCATATGATATATCTTTCTGACTAATCTTTGGGATGCTGAATCGGTTGATAAAACTAGAAGTCTCTGTGATGTGTGAAGCCGTTCAAAAGTTATGGCAGCGTGAAATTTGCGGAAAATGCGAAAAAATGTGTTTCGTTAAAATTATTATTTATCTTGTGAATGGAAAATTTCAAGGTCTGTCTGAAAGTGTTTACCCTGCTGATTGTAAATATACAAATTACATTTTGGTAGCAGCTTCCTTTCAAGAGATATGACTTGATTTTCTATTCAAGGGTCGCGATAAAATTTTACTCAAGATGTTGTGTCCCAAATGGAAATAGTTTGCGCACCACTGGTCTAAACCTTCAAACTACTAAAACCTCTGTGTTATTAACTAACATAAATAACTCAGTTATTCAACAATTTAAGGCAAAAATATTTCATGAATTGGTAGTCGACTTAAAATCTACTCAATACAAAACTTGTTTTTTAGAATACTACTGGACTTTGGTTTTTGAAACCTCTGCCGCTCCAGGTTTCTAGGTTTCCTAGGTTTTCGACTGCGTACTGTCTGTGATTACTAAAGGCTTAATACTTTCACTAATCTAATAGATAAATAATAAATTAGATTAAGATATTTGGCATAACCTTGGTCAACTAAATATACTAAGATTTAATGAGAATTAGAACATTCCATCGAAATAACTAGCCGAGTTTCATACATTTTAAGTTTTGAAGAAAACAAAAAACATATATTCTAAGAAATTTATTTGTGAATCAAATAGCAAAAATCTAAAAAAAAATATTATTGAGTAATATGGGGTGTAATGTTAGTTCGCCTCCCCGTGGTGCACCCTGGATAGCGTTTTATTTCATAAAACGTGAACTAAATGAACTAACAACAGTTGGGAACCAGACAATCCCATGGATCTCCTGGTTACGGTCAGGACAATGCCCGAGAACCACTGCGGAGCTGAAAGACAAGTGGGCAAGACAGTGGCCATCCCTGAACCACTGATACATTCATGAATGCTCACTGAGGTCCTACCGAGGACACCTTAGCAACTCCTAAACGCAACCGACAATGCAGTCGAATATGTCATTCATTACAACTCTATATACATTTTTTATTTGTATTTCTATCAAAATTGTGATGAGCCACACGCTAAATAAATAATAAATAAATTGAGTAATATAAAGTTTATCTTATTATATCGTGAGCGCACGTGAACTTGAAGTTACTGTTTCACGTAAATTAAACAAAAATCAAAATTTGATGAAACCTGGATGAAACATTATTTTCATAATTTTCCAATGATAAATGATGTATTCAATAATGTGTTTCATTTTTAGACTTTCATTATTTACGCGATTACATGTATTTTAGCAGTTTTGAAGCAAAA
The DNA here is from genome assembly GCA_944588485.1 of Phosphuga atrata. NCBI lineage: Eukaryota > Metazoa > Arthropoda > Insecta > Coleoptera > Silphidae > Phosphuga > Phosphuga atrata. The sequence continues at coordinate 22,611,026 of OX155905.1, forward strand.
AAACAAACAATATAAATTCAAATAAATTTGAATAAAACTGTTAACAGTTTATACATAAACATTATTCACAACTACAAATTGTACCGTTTGATTACATCTTACATTACAGCTTACATTTTCAAATGTCAAATTATATTAAACAGTTAGAATGAACACTCAATTTACAATTATTGGTTGCAAACTTTTAATCAATCAGTTTCATTTATTATAACAATAATTCATTAATTATTTCTAATTAATAATTAATAATTAAATTAAATGTAAGAAAACACCCGAAAGAAAGTAAACTGTAGAAATTGTAGAAACTGTAGAAATTTAAACTGTAGAAACTGTAGAAATTTGAAACTGTAGAAGTAGTAACGGTGGTCCTTACTAATACAAATTTGTAAAGATTGCAGTCGCATACTGTAATTTTTAAAACATATTTACTAAACAAAATCTTACAATTCCAAACTGTGAATTTTACAGTTTGAAAAAGTAATTTTAGTTAAATGAAAAGTTAAAATATTTTTTAATTAATCTTATTCTTTTATCATTTTATTTATTTTATTATTAATCTTATTATTTTGTAATTTTCGTCAACTTTTCGTCATATGTATTCATTATTAGTCTTTATGTATTCATTATTATATATTACATATATGGAAAACATTATTCCATATGTATTCAATGTTTGGACTAATAATGTATATGTTATTCATTATTAGTCTATACAGTAAAACGATTTATTCGTAATGTATTTATTACCTCATAAAATAATATTTTTTATTTATTTTCAAACTAAAAATTACAGTTTTAGCTATTACTCGCTGAGTATGAGAAATGAACGCCGAAATAGTATATCTCGATACTGCTTCTTTTAAATTATTTTTAGTAGAGTGAATGAGTCAAATTTGACATTTGACAGGTGTCAACTGTCAATAAAACGAGAAAATCTTGGAAAGTTGAACGTTCGAATAGGTGACCGATCCGGATCATGGCGTGACGTTTGCTAAGCTGACTTACGTCAAATTTGACATTGGACAGGTGTCAACTGTCAATAAACCGAGAAAATCTTGGAAAGTTGAGCGTTCGAATGGGTGACCGCTCCGGATCACGGCGTGACGTTTTCTAAGCTGACATACGTCAAATTTGATATTTGGCAGGTGTCAACTGTCAGTTCTTTGAGCAAGTAACAAGTTGCAACGTTCGTCGACACTGGACAGACAGAGTCGATAGAAGTTAAAAAAACAAAACCAAAAAAAAGTAAATAATTAGTCAAAGAATAAAATAATAAATTTAAAAATAATAATCATATAGCGGGTGACAAAAAGAGAAAGAAGGAAAAATAAATCGAATCTCAGGTAACTGGCAAGTCGTTTATGAAATTCCGGTTGTGCAATGACTTTTTTTTTGTCGACTGTCAATCAACTGAGAAAATCTTGGAAAGTTTTTTTTCTTTTTAGCACGCATGTTTGAGGACAACTCTCGAATGGGTGACTGCTCCGTATGACGGCGTGACGTTTTCTAAGCAGACATACGTCAAATTTGAAATTTGACAGATGTCAACTGTCAGTTCAGCGAACAAGTGAAATGAAATGCAGTTCGTGCAACGTTTTACTGCTTGGGCTCGCGGCGTGACGTTCTCTAAGCAGACATACCTCAACTTTGACTTTAGACAAGTGTCAACTGTCAATAAACCGAGAAAATCTTGGAAAGTTGAGCGTTCGAATGGGTGACCTCTCCCGATTACGGCGTGACGTTTTCTAAGCTGACATACGTCAAATTTGACATTAGACAGGTGTCAACTGTCGATAAACCGAGAAAATCTTGGAAAGTTGAGCGTTCGAATGGTTGACCGCTCCGGATCACTGCGTGACGTTTTCTTAGCTGACATACGTCAAATTTGACATTTGACGGGTGTCAACTGTCAATAAACCGAGAAAATCTTGGAAAGTTGAGCGTTCAAATGGGTGACCGATGCGGCTCACGGCGTGACGTTTTCTAAGCTGACATACGTCTAATTTGACATTTGACAGGTGTCAACTGTCAATAAACCGAGAAAATCTTGGAAAGTTGAGCGTTTGAATGGGTGACTGATCCGGATCACGGCGTGACGTTTGCTAAGCTAACTTACGTCAAATTTGACATTGGACATGTGTCAACTGTCAATAAACCGAGAAAATCTTGGAAAGTTGAGCGTTCGAATGGGTGACCGCTCCGGATCACGGCGTGACGTTTTCTAAGCTGACATACGTCAAATTTGATATTTGGCAGGTGTCAACTGTCAGTTCTTTCAGCAAGTAACAAGTTGCAATATTCGTCGACACTGGACAGACAGAGACGATAGAAGTTAAAAAAAAAAAACAAAAAAAGTAAATAATTTCTCAAAGAATAAAATAATAAATTTAAAAATAATAATCATATAGAGGGTGACAAAAAATAAAGAAGGAAAAATAAATCTAATCTCAGGTAACTGGCACGTCGTTGATGAAATACCGGTTATGCAATAACTTTTTTTTTGTCGACTGTCAATCAACTGAGAAAAATCTTGGAAAGTTTTTTTCTTTTTAGCAGGCATGTTCGAAGACAGCTCTCGAATGGGTGACTGCTCCGTATCACGGCGTGACGTTTTCTAAGCAGACATACGTCAAATTTGACTTTAGACAAGTGCCAACAGTCAATAAACCGAGAATATCTTGGAAAGTTGAGCGTTCGAATGGGTGACCTCTCCCGATTACGGCGTGACGTTCTCTAAGCTGACGCACGTCAAATTTGACATTAGACAGGTGTCAACTGTCAATAAACTGAGAAAATCTTGGAAAGTTGAGCGTTCGAATGGGTGACCGATCCGGATCACGGCGTGACTTTTTCTAAGCTGACATATGTCAAATTTGACATTTGACGGGTGTCAACTGTCAATAAACCGAGAAAATCTTGGAAAGTTGAGCGTTCGAATGGGTGACCGATCCGGATCACGGCGTGACGTTTTCTAAGCTGGCATACGTCAAATTTGACATTTGACGTATATATATGACGCATATTTGAAAACTTTGATATTTGGCAGGTTTCAACTGTCAGTTCTTTCAGCAAATAACAAGTTGCAACGTTCGTCGACACTTAACAGACAGAGTCGATAGAAGTTAAAAAAAACAAAACTAAAAAAAGTAAATTATTACTCAAAGAATAAAATAATAAATTTAAAAATAATAATCATATAGCGGGTGACAAAAAAAGAAAGAAGGAAAAATAAATCTAATCTCAGGTAACTGGCACGTCGTTGATGAAATACCGGTTTAGCAATGACTTTTTCTTTTTTTTTTACACAAAAAAAATATTTAAATCTGAATCTGTAATTTTAACAAAAAAAAAAAATTGTAACGTGATGACTCTCATTGTAGTTTTTACAGTTCCAAATTCGAAAGGCCGATGCTACTATTTGAAACTGTAATTTTTAAAGTGTACTTTTTTTCCGTGCACAAAAATAAATTATACAAAGTGGCAATGTGTTGTACAATAAATAATTTCGGCGAAAATGAATTCCATTTCTTAATTTTCTTAATTGAATTTTGATACACAATAAGATAAATTAAATAGAGTAATGCTTACTAAATTAGTATTTAAACAAAATTAAAAGACACTATGCCGAATCGAATGGCGCTAGTCCTGTGGTCATCCCACTGGCTTATTCCGATGAGTTAGAATCCTCGCAAACACGCAATCGTGTTGAAAAAATCAAATTTTCCAGATTTTTGGACATGATACCCCGCAGACCCCGGATTCTTTCACCGCCATTTGTGGGCAACTATCCCCCGTAGAACGAATAGATTTTGAGACCTGGGCCCTTTCCCCCTTCAAATAATAGAACGGCGTCCACATTAGGGATGAGCGGTATGGTGATTTTCTGATATCGTCCTGATCAGTGACTGCTACTTTTCAATCACGGTGATTTTGTCAAGGTGACTGTGATCATGTTATTTTACTACCATTTACAAAACTCGATTTTGCGCCTATTGAATTCAAACTAAAATAACCAGTAACTACTACCATACAATATTCACTTCCACTCTACTTGATTTTCTGTCGCTAATCACGGTATATTGCTTAATAGTCAGCAGTGATGTAGTACTTTTTTAAACTACATATATTTAATTTATACAGAAAAATGAGCAGATTTACCTTCCAGAATTATTACTCTTTGAAAAAACAGACCGTGGTTGAGGAATTTGTGGTTTATTAAACAGAGATATTTAGATAAAAAGAAACAACACTTAGCATCATTCACAAAAAAAAATAGATCTGTTGTTTTAAAATAGATCATATTTGTAAATCGAATTTAAAAAAATTATTTTGGTTTATTAAATTTATTTAATTAACAATTACATAATAAAGGGTGTAACAGTCAATAAAAAAAAAATAGGTTCATACAATATTTGTAATTCGCATTTTAAAATAAACTCATTATGACTATAGCATCGGTTAATCCATTTTTACTCAGACAAGACCTGATCAGCTTTAGAAGAAAGCATTTCACAGGACACAAAAGGAAGAATCATAAATAAAATATAAATACTGGGAGTGGTAGCTTCTTGTCTTCTTAATAGTTATTCGTATTGATCACTGTAGTGTCGAGTAGGGCTTTTCTGGTCTGAGTACCCAGACTCGGACTCAACGAGACCAAGGATAAATACCCGGTACCCTATACCCGATCTAAGACTCGACGAGTCTCGTGTCTTGAATGTTTGGCATTGTCTAGTACGCCGCGTCGTATAGAAGATCGACGAATTAGCATTACACTTGATGAATGGAGGAGTATGAAATTTCGAAAATATCTAAAAATCAATTTGCATGTAATTGACTCTGAAGTGTATAATCTGGGTTTATTGAGAATTCTTAACTCATGTACTGCTATACAATTAGTCTAAAAATTGAAACAACAGTTAAACACATTTAATATAAATTTTAGAAACATATAGTTGGTTCAACCGGCGACGGTGCAAGTGTAATTATGAAATTTCGACGAGAATCTTCAAGTCTTTATAATTTATGTTTGAATCACACTATACACGTATCTGTTTGTGATGTAGTATATAAAAAGACAAATGTTACCGGAATGCAAGATGAAGATGACCATGGTTTAGATAGTATTGATGACGATCAAGAGGAAAATTATTATTCTGACGAGAGCGTCTATGATGTCGAAGAATAAGGACAAGTTGAATTAACTTTAGACAATTTAGAAGGGAATTCATCCATTTGCCTTCCGCTGTTAGCCTAAGGTTAAGGAGTTTTGTTTTATTTACCTATTTACCATAACATTCTCCAACTTCCTTGTTTACCTAAGGCCCACTTAACTTAATCGGCAAGTTCGTACAGTATCGCTTACTTTACCATAAGCGTGAACATGAAAAATCCTTTTGTGTTTTTGTTAAAATTGCGAGACGGATTAGACCCGAACCCGAAAAATAATCGTCGGCTCGGCTCGGACTCGCCGAGTCTAAAAAGACCGGGTATTCCCAAACCCTAGTGACGAGTGATTTTTTGATGACGGTGATTAAATCACCAATAGTAGAATATCGCTTATCCGGTAGTAGAAGATATTTCATTCCTAATGTGATCTAAGAATCAAAATTTTCTTTCGGTGCACCCGATGAACCGGCGGCTGCAATCTTATCCGCCTAATACCAAGAACGTGCCAGGGACGCGACCAAAGGATGCAAGAAAAAATTCGAGCCTCGGACCTAAGTTGCTCCTCAAATGCCCAAAAACTGATTTGATTTCGTACCTGGAGGATACCGTATGAGACTTGTACACGGCAGACTACGGTGGGCTAAAAGCCTGTGTAGTTCTAGACTAGAAAATGATATTTTCCCATTTCGCCATGCAAGAGGAAAGGCGGTTTCGTGGAAAAAGTCGACAAATGTTAAAACGCGTGCTAAAACTTGTTATAAAAAACCTAATTTTTTGCTCGAACTGCTGAAAAAAAATCCTGAAAAAAACTTAATTTTTAACACATTTTTATCATTTTCTATAACTTGTTACTCGTTTAGTACCTATAACGTAAACGTAATTAGATAACATATAAACGAGGACATAGAAAACAATAAGATTAGTTCAAAGAAATAAAATAACTAGATAAGAAAACTTACAAAATTTCCTAATAAAATAAGGCAGTTTAAATCTAAACCTGTGATAGATTTATGATAAATTTAGAATTTGTAAAACCATGCTACATTATAGATAATCATATAAACTTAATAAAGTCGGAACACAGCCAGAATATATAAATATATTCAGCCTTTCCGGAGCTCTATAATAATAAAGAGTCTTTGTTGGACTACCAAAAACAAATCTCATGTGATCTCATTTGTAAGCGGTTTACAAATTATACTTCATAAAAGCAACTTTATTTTATTTTTTAAATAATTAACAGAAAGATACAAATTCAAAACCGGTACTGTAAATCGTACCGGGTAGATTTTTTTAACTTTCTAGACAATACTAAATTTTTTTAGCTTTTGTTATATGGATATATGACTCATGTACCCATATAAAACATTTTACGCATTGAATCATATCCTCCAATCGAAGAGTTTTTTTGCGTGATTATTGGAAGTGAACCAATTTCTTGAATGGGAATGTTTGCAGTTCTGCAGGAGTGTTAAATTCTTCATTTATTATATTAACATGTTCTGCTATAGTTTGTTGGTTATTTAAAAGAGAGCTTGGCCTCGATATCTTTAGAACTTACCGAAGTACGATTTAGCAAAGATATTCGGAAATACTTACTTTCACAGTGTATTCTAAGCTAATTTTACACTTGTCACATTTAGTATAATATGTGAGCTTATGTTTAATACTACAATATTTAATATGTATATAATATTAGCATGGCCACAGCAATTACAACAACGCTTAAATTTTACAATTTTGTTATCTATTTTTTTTAACTCTCTACCACCGCTGTTATATACAACTTTATATCAATATTTCGGCTTAGATTGTTTCAATTATCGATTAACTTAAAAAACGAACTTGCTGAGCAACGCGAAAAATTGTTATTAAGAGAAATTTGCGGGTGGTACGATTTAACTGACCGGTACGATTTTGAAAACTCTCCCCTATATATTCACGCTGTGTTCCGACTGTACTAAAACTATGAAATTATATAAAGTTTATTTAAAGAATATTTTCTACGGTAATTTGGGCGAAAATAAATTCCATTTCTTAATTTTCTGAATTTTGATAGACGCAATAACATTAAATAGGCTAACGCTTCCTTAGCACTTAACTTGTATAATATATGAATAAGAACATAGCAAAGCAAAAAGATCAGGTCATAGTAATAAAATAGATAAAAAAAACTCAACTGATTTCTAATTACATGAAACTTTTTAAAGTTAAAAATTTAAATTAGACTTAAATTAAATAATATAGGAAACCAATAAGATCAGGTCATAGTAATAAAATATCTAGATAAGAAACCTCAACCTGTTCCTAAAAAAAGAAGGCAGTTTCAATTTAGAACAACTTAAACTTGTATATAGTTATTAATATAGTAACTTAAACTTGTTTAGACGTGTCTCTATCTTCTTTAACTTTAGTTCTGATTCAATGAAAAGAGTAAATATAAGGAAGAATATATTAGTTGTAAATATTTTCAATCGAAACGAAATCGTATTTGATCAAGCTGTAACTTTGTATCAAAAACTGAAGATGTAATGAATGAAAAACTATTCCAAAAAAATGTTTGTAAACAATTATTGGGTTTGTCGTCACCTTTATCTAATTCGAAACACATTAGTTTTTGGAATGGAAATAACTATTCATAAAAATGCCTTTTAAACAATGATTAAGGTTTTCGTCACTTTCATCTAATTCCAATAGCAATTCTCTAAACTAAACTTCAGATTTTTGAATGGAATAAACTATTCAAAAATAAGCTTTTTAGACAGTGAATATCTTTTGCGTCACTTTTATCTAATTCCAACCACAATTCTATACGTGAATTTGTTTTTGCAATGGAATAAACTATTCCAAAAGCATGATTAAATAATGAATTCGTTTCTCGTCACTTTCGTCTAATTGTTATCACAATCCTCTACTTAAATTAGCCTTTGGATTAGAAGAAAAAATATTCCAGCTTTTTAAACAAATACCTATTCAGTTTCTCGTCACTTTCATCTAATTCTATCCACAATTCTCTACCTAAATTAACCTCTGGAACTGAAAAAAAACTATTTCAGCTTTTTAAACAAATATTCAGTTTCACGTCACTTGCATCTAATTCTAATAACAATTTTCTACTTAAATTAGCCTACGGAAGGAAAGAAAAAAATCCAGATTTTTGAACAAATATTCAGTTTCTCGTCACTTTCATATATTCTATCCTCAATTCTCTACCTAAATTAGCCTTTGGAACGGAAAAAAAACTATTCCAGCTTTTTAAAGAAATATTCAGTTTCTCGTCATTTGGATCTAATTCTAATCACAATTCTCTGCTTAAATTATCTCTTGAAATGGAAACAAAACTATTCCAGCTTTTAAGCAATTATTTAGTTTTTCGTCACTTTGCCTAATTCCAATCACAATTCCCTACATAAAGTAATCTAAGCTCTCCTTAAAACTTTAACTCATACAACAAATTAATTCCTCAAAAACTACAACAAATCACTAAACCACAACGAAGAATAATAACAATTCACGTGAACGTAACGAAACTGTAGTAACTTCGTTAGCTATAGCAGAACAAAAACCCAACATAATAATAAAAAACTCACGCTCACAAAACCGGTGTTGTAATTTTATTTCTTTGCGCGGCTACGAACCGTTTTCAAGCAACTGTTTCCAAATCTGTCCGCGAGGGAGAGCATCAGTGCAGTGATGCATGCAGCGCCATGCCTTGGCCAGTTAACTAATTACTAGCCGGCAGCTTTCAGGGGTTTATAAAATTGATCGCGTGCCAGTGTGCGTATTTATATTCCGGTTGCGTTTTGAATACATAAATTTAAATTAAGCATAATATTTAAGCTATTGGTCTTTTGAGAATATTTTTTTTTATAAAATATAGATTTAGGTCTTGTTCGATTAGTTAAATAATTAAATAGTGATTAATTAATATTTATAATAAATTTATCTTTATGGATAATATTTTTATTTAAATTTATATCCATTCAACAACTCAAGTTAAAGCTAATTAAAATGTGAGCTAGTTAAAATTAAATTAATTTAAACATTATTTAATTAAGAGCGAACCGTAATGTTAATTAAAAATATTTTTTTCCAAACGAAATTCACACGAAACTTGTATTTTACGCTCAATTTATAGATATATTTAGAAATATATCTTTAAACTAAACTTAAGCTTCTATGTTATAACTAGAGTAGATTCTTAATAATTTAGTCTCATTATATAGACTAGACTTGGTTTTAAAGGATTACTCTAGTTAGGATAATCTCTTAATAATTTAGTTTAATTGTATAGACTAGACATTTCTTTAAATTAAGCTTAGTCTTTAATGTTATAACTAGACTATATTCTAAATAATTTAGTCTCATTTTATAGACTAGACTTGGTTTTTAAGGTTTCCTTCAGTAAGAATAATCTCTTAATTATTTAGTCTAATTGTATAGACTAGATAGACATTTATTTATATTAAACTTAGTTTTCACTACTATAACTAGACTAGATTCTTGATAATTTACTCTCATTATGTAGTCTTTACTTGGTTTTCAAGGGTTCTTCTAGTTAGGACAATCTTTAATAATATAGTTTAAAAGTATAGACTAGACATTTCTTTAAATTAAACTTAGTTTTCAATGATATTACTAGACTAGTTTCTTAAATATTTATTCATATTATGTAGACAAGACTTGGTTTTCAAGGTTTCGTCTAGTTAGGCTAATCTCTTAATAATTTATTCTATTTGTTTAGACTAGACATTTCTTTAAATTAGACTTAGTCTTCAATGTTATAACTAGACTCTGGTTAGGATAATCTCATAATAATTTAGTCTAATTGTATAGACTAGACATTTCTTTAAATTAAACTTAGTCTTCAATGTTATAACGATTATTAATAATTTAGTCTCATTATATGGACTAGACTTGGTTTTCAAGGTTTCCTTCAGTTAGGCTAACCTCTTAATAATTTTGTCTAATTGTATAGACTAGACATGTCTTTGAATTAAACTTAATCTTTAATGTTATAAATAGACTAGAATCTTAATAATTTAGTCTCATTATATAGATTAGACTTGGTTTTCAAGGTTTCCTCTACTCAGGCTAATCTCATAATAATTTCGTCTATTTGTTTAGACTAGACATTTCTTTAAATTAAACTTAGTCTTCAATGTTATAACTATGCTAGATTCTCAATAATTTAGTCTCACTTCATAGACTAGACTTGGTTCTTAAAGTTTCCTTTAGTTAGGATAATCTCTTAATAATTTAGTCTAATTGTATAGACTAGATAGACATTTCTTTAAATTAAACTTGATTGATAATTAGTCTTTAAACTAGACTAGATTCTTAATAATTTACTCTCATTTTATAGACATGACTTGGTTTTCAAAGTTTCTTCTATTTAGGATCATCGCTTAATAATTTAGTCTTATGGTATAGACTAGACATTTCTTTAAAATAAACAAAGTCTTCAATGTTATAACTAGACTAGATTCTTAATAATTGACTCCCATTATATAAACTAGACTTGGTTTTTAAGGTTTCCTCTAGTTAGGCGAGTAACTTAATAAATTAGTCTAATTGTATAGTCTAGACATGGTCATCAATGTCTCATCTAGACAGGATTTTTATTAATTTAGTCTGATTACTATATAATTGGTAATAAATTCTGATTATTATATAGTCGTACTAAATTATTAAAGATCTATTGTAGATGAAATATTCAAGACCATTTCTAGTCCATACAATTAGACTAGATTGTTAAGACTAGGTTTGGTCTCAAAGATTCATCTAGACTAAGCTCTTGAAAATCTATACTGGTTGTGTAAACAAGACTTGATACTCAAGGTTTCATCTAACATAAAATTGTATCCATTTAAAAACATTTTATAAATTTACCAAATGATTCATTTTTGAAAAAGTGCAAATTAAAGTTTTACAAAACTTGCTATTTTTTGTTTAGAAAGACGAAACTATGCAAAAATAGATCGTTCTAGATCGATACATCTAGAACTAGATAATATATAGATTTATATCAAGAACTTCAAAACTAAAATAAATAAAAACTAAACATCTATATATGAAAAGCACTCAATTTAAAGTGAATTTAATTGATAGACAATGTTAGTAAAGTTTTTGGGAGGAATATGCCCTTGTATTACTAATTTGAGCTGCGATTCTGTTTGATAAACAGTAAACGGCAGCGATTTGTAGCGTTTCGATAGTTTTTTGTCCTTGCGGGTGCAAAAAATGTAAACACATCTGGTCGAAGCGAGCGTGATAAGGTGAGTTTGAATACAATTCAGAACGTTTTTAGTTATTGGCGTGCTAGTATCGGGTGCGGATTAATGTTATTGTGAGCAAAAATTTCGGAAATTCAGTGAAAATTGCGCTAAAAATTTGTGTGATTATTGTGCAACGTTTTGTGTGTCGGTTTGGAAATGAAAATTCTGCATTGGTGAGTTAGGTTTTGCATGATTTATTCACTAGATTTCAGGCAAATTTTATTGATTGACTCATATTAAGTTATTCATTAAAAATTTCAGGTTTTTTATTTGTAAAATTTTGTTCAAAGCTGCCTATCATTTGGCGAAAATTGAGGAACTTTTGATAGAATTTGTGGGAATGTGTTAGATCGTGAATCAGTATCCGGAAATTCGTTTAAATTAAGGGAATTTGAGGAAAATAAATTTTAAGAAATCTATGAAATTAAATGTATTTTATAAATTCAAAAAATCATTAAATAAAATAATTAATCAACACTTTTAAGTAATATGTAGTAAAACGTCAACGTCGTACAATGTTAGATAATATTTGTGGAAAATTTAAATAGAATCGAATAGGATACTAATAAGATTTTGAAAATTATACGCGGAAAATGGTTGATAAATATTTATTCGTGTAATAAATAGAATATATATATATATATATATACATATATATATATATATATATATATATATATATATATATATATATATATATATATATATATATATATATATATAAAATAAATTTAAAAAACGTGGTATTTAGTTATAACAAGACCAGACAAGACCAGACAAGACAAAACAGGACCAGACAAGACAAGACAGGACCAGACAAGACCATACAAGGCCAGAGTAGGCCAGAAAAGGCCAGGCAAGGCCAGACAAGACCAGAGAAGATCAGAGAAGACCAGACAAGACCAGACAAGACCAGAGAAGGGAATACCAGACTAGACAAGACAAGGCCAGACAAGACCGGACAAGACCGGACGAGACTCATATTTACCAACCAAGTTGAATTCATATTTACCAACCAAGCGAGCAGATGGTGATTTAACATATACCGGTAAATGTGTACATTTACCCAACCACGTACTTTTATCCTAACATATACATAAATATGCTTGGTTGTCAAGGCCGCTCCTTTCTGGTGCTCTTTGATAATTTTGTTGCGGTGTATCAGTATTTTTGGTACTTTTTTCTTCCATTCTTTTCTGTCTTTTACCTTCTTCTTCCATTCCGTGACTTCCATTATTCGTATTTCTTCGTGTATGTGTATTTGGTTCTGCCATCTTATTTTCGGCCTTCGTCTTGGTCTACAGAGTGGTGATTTCCAGTTTGTAATTTTCTGCGTTATGGAGTCTTGGGTGTTTCTTTGTATATTGCCATACTAGCTGAGCCTCTGTGCTTTTATGAATTTCACTGTGTTCCTTTCTCTTGTAGGATACTTTTTATTTCTTCGTTTCTTAGTGGTCTGTTTTCTAGCCTTTGTGTTTTCTTTGGGCACAGGGTTCTTCTTATAATTCTTCTTTACAGAATTCTCATTCTTTCTTCGTCTCTCTTGGTGAGACGCATCGTCTCTGCTGCGTATGTTATTACTGTTCTTATGCTAGTTTTGTTAATTTTTATTTTCGTGCTTGAGCTGAGGCTTTCGTCTTTAAGTAGCTTATGGTATTTCCAAAAACCTAGTTTTCCTGCCTTTATTCTTCGATCTGTCGTTGCTTCCGTTTACTGTGACTCCTAAATATTTGTAGCTATTTACCCGTTTTAATATGTACTGTGCTATTTATATCTGTGTGTTTGTTGGTCTTCTTGATAAGTACGTGCACTATGCATGTACTTTGTTTTCTCTTCATCGATAGTTAATCCTCTTATCCTAGGCTCTTTGATTGTTGCCATAGTTTTGTCTAGGCACATTTTGCTTATTGCTATCAGTGCAAGGTAATCTGCATAACCAATTATATGTTTTTCGTATAATGTTATTGTATTAATAATTTGCTGTTTCCCACTTTGATTATTATGCCTTCTACCGTGATGTTAAAAAATACTGCTGCTAGTCCGTCTCCATGTCTTATTCCTTTTTCTACGCTCACCTTATCTGTTTGACCGTCTACTGTTATAGTGTCTGCTGTTGAGTGTTCATTGTCACTCTTGCTAGGTCTATCAGCTTGTTTTGCTTTTCTCATTTCCTGCAATTCTTTTATTAGTTGTTGTCTTTTTACGCTGTCAAAGGCTTATATGTAGCGATATGTAGCTCCATTCCGAATTCGTAACTTTTTTGTATAATTTGAGTCAATACGTGAATAGCGTCTATTGTCGATTTTCCTCTTCTGAACCCGTTCTGATATGGGCCTACCTTGGATTCCGCGTGTTGTGTTAGCCCATTCCTTATCACTCTTTTATATATAAGTAATAATGTACGGGGGCTCACAAAAAGGCAGAAAGACCAAAACTGTGGTATCAAAAGAAGAAACTAGGAGAGGAAAAATCGTTCTGTTCTAATATACTATCTAGTTTGTCTCAAAATAATGAATTCGTTATTGAACAACTGTCAAAAAGTTTTACTTCAACTGCGTCTAAAAGTTAGACGCACTAATCGTTTTTTTATAACGTTTTTATTAGCTCACTTTCTTGTCTGTCTGTTCTCAACTTTGTCTGTTCGCAACTTTCTTTGTTCTCAGCTTTGTCTGTTCTCAACTTTTTCCGGGCGATTACAATAAATTGTTATTAAACTAACTTCCCGATAAGCTAGAGACTTGAAACTTTAATCTACTTACCTCGGAACAAGATGACAAAGCTATTAACACCGATTTTTAATTTAATTACGTCATCATTCATCATCACTATTGATCAGCTTGTAGTGTCCACTGCTGGACGTAAGCCTCCCTTAATTCCATCAATTCTTCTCATTGTTGTGCTGCTTGTATCTAATTAGATGTGATTCGATTTATATCGTCACTGCATCTCGTCGGTTGACGACCTCTGCTTCGGTATGCCTCTTGTCTAGGCCTCCATTCAATGATACGTTTCGTCCATCTTCCATCCGTCATTCTTGCTACGTGGCCTGCCCAATTCCACTTCAGAAGGGTGATCCTCTCTACTGCATCTGCAACTCCCGTTCTCTGCCTTATGGTAACCTTTGGGATTTTGTCATGCAGGTTTATTCCTAACATGGACCGCTCATTGCTTCGCTGTGTCACCCTAATTTTGTTACATAACTTTAAAACTTAACATTATTTGTTACTGTAAGCGTTTCCACTCCATATGTTAGGACAGGCAGGACACATTGGTCGTACACCTTTCTTTTCAAGCAGATGGGTAAATGAGCCTTAAACACGTGTTTCACCTTACCAAAAGCGGCCTTAGTCCTACTCGTATGTAGAATTCGTTCGTTTGATTATCTCTACCAATTGGAATATGGTTTCCTAGATATTTATATGAGACGGTTTGTTCTATTTTGACATTATCCACTGAAATGGTTTTACTCAGTACAAGGTTGGTCGTCATTACTTGTGTTTTCGAGTAGTTGATCCTTAGGCCATTGGTGTGAGGCAGATTTTAATTTTTGGAGCATTTCTCTAGATTCATTATTACAGTCTGTTATAAGAACAAAATCATCGGCGAAGCGCAGATGACTGCATTTTTCGCCGTCTATGTTGAACCCCATGTGTTCAAAGGCGACCTTTTTAAACATGTATTCCAGAAGTGTGGTGAATAATTTGGGCGAGATGTTATTTCTCTGCCGTACCCCTGTATCTATTCCGAATTTCTCGGTGTCTTCGTGTAATCTCACGCATTCAGTCTCATTTTTATAGATGTTGTTGATTAGCGCGGAATATTCTATACCGAAGCGTTTCCCAATTTTGTTTCTTCGTGACCCGGCTATTTTCATATTTTTCCTTCGTGACCCAGTACCTAAAAAATTTGGAGTTATTGTTAAAATGAAAGAAGAAAAAATTGGATCATTTTATTAATGGTAAAACAAAAGTAGCTCTAACAAAGATGCACACAAACAATGCAAAAAAGCATTACAATATATATATATATATATATATATATATATATATATATATATATATATATATATATATATATATATGTGTTCACAAATAAAATAAATATTAATGTGAAGAGTTTGGAGAAGAATTTATTTCTGTTGCTCATCGACCAACTATTTTTGGTTCATTGCCTTAATTGTTATTAAAGGCCGATTCTCATATACGCGACAACAGCTACACGACGTTTCACAAAATCGCCTGTCAAATAATGATTACATTGTTTTCAATGGGCACGTTCTCACTATAGTTACGCGACAGTTACTAAAAGTCGGTATTCAGCGCGCTGTGGCTGGGATTATTTCGTGAGCATACTTTTACGTTTTGTCGCACATCGCATGACGTTTGGAAAGTTTCTTTCTGATTCGAATGACGGATTGTGTCAAAAACGGCGTGTTTTTGAAAATTAATGTAATGAACGACGAAAAAGCAGAGGAATTGATTGCTCTTGTGGCTGATTATGTTGAACTGTATGACTTACAAAATAAAAATTACAGTAATCAACGAAGGAAAGATCTAATTTGGAGAAAAATTTCTTTAAAATTAGATGAGACTCGTAAGTACAGACTTTTGTAATTGTTTGAAGAGAGTATGGAATTCTCCTTCTACTAGTTTTGTTCTTAAGATCCGATGCACCCAATATTTTCTTTTCTTTTTCTTTCCTTTTAATTTCTCATTTTCATAACTCATGGCTAAGACGAAAAAACCATCATCGGAACTTGACGAACATGACATTTTGAAAATATAACTTAACCTGAAATGTAGAGAAACTACAGATTTGACATTTGAAGCAAATAATCGCTTAGCAGTGTCGCATATATGAGAATACCTAGCAGCGACGTGATAATTCGCGACAGTTCATTATGCAACTTCGCGTAGATAGTGTCGCGTATATGAGAATCGGCCTTAATGCTTTACCAGCCAAGTAACATTTTAGATATGCATATTTTAACGAATCATCTAAATTGTTGTTCTCGTGAATTGCTAGATTGTACTGCTCCCAAAAATCTGGCCATCTTGAAATATTACCAACTTGAATAATTAAATAAAGCCTGGGTAATCTTACCAAAGTCTGGCGCTGACTAATTTGTACTTGTGCCGTATCTTGTTGCTGCCTTGTTAATGGCGACGAAGCCGCACCAAACCCGATTTTGGTTGAGGCGATGTCTACTTGCGTTTGCCACATTCTTTGTTCTAATCTTGCGATTACCTTCACTGCATTGTCGTTGTACTCCACAATTTTTTCGCACTCAATCTCTAGTTGATCATCATCGAATACTGGCGCTAATTTTTCATTGACAACTCCAAGCTGATCACGAATAGCCTTTACCCTTGCAATAACTACTGGAATATTGTCCACATCAATATCTTCTTCCTTCATAAGCTCCTCTACTTCTTTAATTATTAGCGTTTGTTGTTTGCGGTAAGTTTTTCTGGTATGTTCTTCGTTATGGTTCTGATTATAACACTCACACACTATACGTTATCATTCCTGGTTTCGGCACCAAAATGTCAATATTATCGTTAAAAGAACACTGTTGTATGTATTTATCACTTGTATTTTTATTTCAACTATATATATATATATACATATATTTCAATATTTCATTATATTTCAACTATGTATTATACATTCGGTTATTGATTGTTATTGATTGTATTTTGTTTTTACACTGCTTATACGATATATGAATTTAAACTCCTCGTGCGTTTGCGCGATCGTAGAATGTGGGCGTGAGCTCATTGGCTCGCACAGGGCCTGCGTTCTAGACCTACAGGGACGTATTCGCCCCATTTTCAACACTCAAAACAACTTTCAATGATTTTCCGCTATTCTGGCAAAATTGGATTAATCTCACTGTCATTGATGCAAAGACTTAGAGCATCCTTTACCTTTAAAAAACGTTCGAACATGTAAAATGTACGGTTCCAACTCGTTATACAATCTTGGAACACTTTGATATGAGGTTGATTTAGTCTGTCCTGAATTGCTTGCAGTTGTTTCTGAGCTATAGTGGAATGATTGAAATGAGTCGACAGTTTCTTATATATTTGTTACATTTTGTTAGGAATACATTTCAAAAACGTATTCAAAAACAATTAGTCCTGAACAGTTTCCATATACGTAGCGGTTATATATAAAGAGCTTTAAAACGCACTTAAAAATCATTCACATTACCACGACCAAATGTACTCTAGTACAATTCCTATTGGTCGCTTACCAACCTATTGGTCGCTTACCAACCTATTGGTCGCTTACCAACCTATTGGTCGCTTTAGCGTAATCTTAATCCCTTTAAAACCAAATATAAACAAAAATTAAAATTAATATGTTTAAGATCACAATAAAAATAAAATTCGCATAAACTCCGCAATTATTATTGCGGATGTGGATGCGGATGCAGATGTCCAAATCCATGCTGAATCTCCGAAATTGCAGATGCTGTTGCGAATATTCGCAACATCCCTAGTTTGAAGCCCTACATGCTATATAATTTTCTTGTTTGCAATTTGTATATTTACTTATACAAATTATACAAAATATACAAATAATAATCTACATTTAAAATATTATTGAAGTTATAATAACATTTATTTAATCCATCAAAGTTTCTCCCAAATTTCTCCCAAAATTTTACTTTTCAAGTTACATATATTAAAAAAAAATTAAAAATTAAAATCAAGATTTGGTTGTTTATTTCTGGTTCGAGGATATGTAACTTTTCCTTTTAAAAATAGTTTTAAAAGGAAACTCGGTTTAGAGTTTTGAAACTCCTTTTATAACTAGTTAAAACTGTAAAGGCGATAAATCATATTAAGCCTTATAAAACTTATAAGCTTTCAAAGCCATCAAACTCTTGCTTAATTTCCTGACCGTCCCTCATCTAGTAATCAACTTATCTGTTAGAAAACATGGAGTTGAGTCATTTTTTTAAGCAGGTGTAACAACCGCGTCCCCTAAAATATAAATTCCCTAGCCTGGAAAAAGAAAATAATCATTGATAAACTAAAAAAACATGTTTTTATCATTTTACTATGTATTTCCCACACAGTAAATTGATAAAAATATGTATTTTTATCATAGAATTATTTAGTTTAGAATAGATATATTATTTGTATAGACTTGCAAGTAAATATTATATAGAAGTATGTAGCATTTCATTTGGTTGCTTTGCATTAAATATGTAATGCCAAATCTCAGAAAAATAACACTTTTTTGAAAGGGGACGGTCGTGAAAAACTTGGGGACGATCTTGATTAAAGGAGGAAGGTCAGATTCAGTGTGGGACGATTAAGAAAACAGATCTTTATAAACATCTTTTTAATTTTTGAAGATATATTAATTTAGCATGGAAAAAGGAACGTGTTTCAAATGAATAATACTATTCCATTGATTGACAAACAGTCTAGTAGTTTTCTATGGCATAAAATCTACTAGATAGAGCAAGTGGTGATGAAAATTTTGTTAAAATTTCTTTTTCTTTCTTCTTAGCTTGCAATTGTTTTTCACGATCTGAGTTTATTTTAGCTCTTTGTCAACTTTTCTCCATCTTTCTCGGGAAGGAACGGTTGGGAAAGGGGACGGTCAGGAAAACGCGAATGTTTTTGGCAAATTTAGTAGGTAAAATTTATTATTCAAAAGCAGGGTTATCTCTCTTCTTCTTCTTCCTTTTTGTAAGGTATCTGCCTTGTTCTCTAATTTCGACGAGTTTTAGCTGGGATGATGAATTCCAACTTTCATACCAACATATGGGTGGACGTCCTGGTAGTCTCCTGGATCTTGGGAGACCATCCCTTGTAATTTTCGGCAATCTGTTGTCGTCCATCCGTTCAACATGATCTCTCCATTCGCGGCGTCTGTTTCGGGACCATCTCACTATGTCTTGGATATCGCAAAGTTCTCGGATGTCTTCGTTTTTTTTTGTGGTCCCTTGGTGTGTAGCCTATATATCTTCGAGACCTCATCTCTGCTGTAGGGATTATCCTTTTGTTTTGGAGTTTTTGGCTCTTGTTTCTACAGCGTAGGTCATAACGGGTCTCACACGGGTCTTATATATGCGGAATTTGCTTTCAATGGACATGTGCGTGTTTCGCCATATTATATCTCTAAGAAATCTTGATATTAAAGCTGCTTTCGTTGTTTCAGCTTTTGCTTCTTCTTGGAGGTCTTTACTACTCGTGATGTTGACGCCGAGATATTTGAAACTCATAACTTGTTCTACTGGTTTATTGTATATAACCAATTTACATCTTCTGGGCTCTTTTGAGATGGTTACCGATTTTGATTTTGCTACCGATATCTCCATGTTGTATTTGGCAGCTGTCTTTTCAAACTGATAGAGCATTCTCTGTAGGTTGTCTCCATCTTCTGAAACCAGCATGGCATCGTCCGCATAGCAAATTACTTTTAGTTCTTTGTCCCCTAGTGAGTGTCCCTGTCCAACATTTTTTACTTCCGTTATATGTTCGTCCATAATGAAGTTGAAGAGGATGGGGCTTAGGCTATCGCCTTGTGTTATTCCAGTTTGCATGGGTAGTCTGAGTGTCTTTCGGCATTCTACTTGTATTTGGGTCCAGTTGTTAGTATTTAACTCTGCAACAATGCTTGAAATATCCGGGTGCACGTTTTTCTATTTGAGAAGTTTCACAACGTCAGTGAGTCTTACGCGGTCAAATGCTTCCGTAAGTTCTATAAAATACTTATATGCAGTTTTGTTGTATTCTATAGCCTTTTCAGCAATTTGCCTGATAGCTAAGATGTTTTTTTCTGAAGCCTTGTTGCTCTTCGCATATGCCATGAGAGGATATATCTTCTGCCAGTATTTTAGTGAATATTTTTAGTACTGAACTTAATAGCGTAATTCCTCGATAGTTTGCTGGGTCTTTTTTGGTTCCCTTCTTGAAGATTGGGATGGTTATTGTGCTTTCTTTCCATTCGTTTGGTATTTTTTTGGAATCTATGATTTTGTTAAAGAACACGTGTAGTAAGCTCTTTGGATAGTGTGTTCCCTCCGTGCTTCAGTAAATCGTTGGATATTTCGTCTATTCCCGCGGACTTGTGGTTTTTCAATTTGGTGATGGATTGTTTCAGTTTCTCATCGGACACGGCCCACGGTTCTTGAGTATTGTTAGTATGTTGTTCTGTGTAGGATTTACAGCGTCTATGTCATCGCTGTAGAGTTGACAGAAGTGCGTTTCCCAATCGTTAAGTGCAATTTTCGTTATGTTTATGTGTTCGTTGATTGGTTTTTTCCTATTCCTTAACATGTTCCAGATCTTCCTCCGTAAAGTCTTTTCAAGATCTTCCATGTCTGCCGAGAAACTTTCCCAATGTGCTCTTTTAATGTATTGGATTTTGTTGTTGGTTGTATTTCTTACGGCTTTGTATTCATCCAGTGTTAGGGTGTGTGATCTGTATTTCAGGTATGCTTTGCGCTTTTCGTTTGCTAGTTCTTTGACTTCCTTAGTAAACCATGGTTTTGTGTTTGGTTTGGTAGATTTATTTGATGTTCTTCTTCCGACAGCTTCTTCGGCAGCTTTGAGTATGTTTGATTTAATTTTTTGCCAGGCATCTTTAACATTATCTGTTTCTACAATGTGGTTACTTTCTTATTGAGTCTTTGCTGGTATAGGAGTTTTGTTGATGGGACAGTGAGTGATTCAATGCTTATTTTGCTTATTTTAACGGGTGTTTGTTTTTAGTGTATTGAACGTTGGCAGTTATTTTGGCCAGAACTAAGTTATGATTGATTCCCGCGTTTGCAGATGTTAAGACTCTGATGTCTTGGATTCGATTTGGATGAATGTATTTATTTGGAATTATGTAATCAATCACTGATTTCTGGCCTCGAGTATTTTCGAATGTAAATTTGTGCTGTGGTTTGTGAGGGAAGTATGTGTTATTAATTCTTAGTTCGTTAATAGCGCATATCTGAGTTAACAATTCTCGGATTTCGTTGTTACTTTCTTCGTTGAATCGGTTTTTAACACCGGGTACAACGTTGTTTCTAATTCGAGCGTTAAGGTCTCCCAGTATGATCACCTCGTCTTGTCTTGAGATGTTATCTAGTACTGCCTGGAGGTTCTGATAGAATTGATCTATTTCGTTCTTCGGTTTGCCAGTATCTGGGGCATAGACGCTCACTAGGTGTGTGTGTTTCGGTTTTTGTAGGCTGATGCTCACCTGCAGTATTCTATCGGAAATATATTTTGTGTCGTGGATGTTGTTTTGGAGCCTCTCATGTATGAGTAGTCCGATACCGGAGGTTGCTTTTTCGTTCTTGTCTTTGCCGTTGTAGAATTATAGATTAAGCAAGTAGATTGTAGATTAGTAGAATTATAGATTAAGATGTATTCGTCTTATTTTGTGTTGCCTTTGCCATTCTTTTTGGTTTCCGAAAGTGCACATATATCGATCTTATGTCATTTTACTTCTAGAAGCACTTCTTGATCTTTGTTGTTCAGCGATGTTACATTCCAGCATCCAAGTCTGAGTGGTTTTTGTTTCCATAATCGTTTCCTTTTTCGTGCCTGGTCGTCATCGTTTTTTCCTGTCCTGTCCGAGGCTATGTTATTGTTTCTTTGAGCACTGTAATACCCTTTGGTAGATCGCTAGCCTTACCTGAGGTCCCTCCTCTTTTATCCGGGCTTGGGTCCGGTTGCGGTTCGAATGAGCTACTCGGTTCACCCATTCTCTCCATAGGGAGAGTTCATAGCAGGGTTATATATTTCGTAAACAGATAATATGGGAGAGAAATTAACCTAATTAATCTTAAATACAGAATATTAAAACGTCCATTAATGCTAGGGACGGTCTTGAATTAAAATACGCACATAAATTATAACCTCTATTTTCACTAGAATTCGTCACCGTGCAATCACACGTTTTTTTAGCTTAACTAACAAATATATAACACGACCAAATTTTTCTGCCTGGTTAGTACAGTTGTCTTCCAACTACTTTAATTGTGTTGGTGGACGGTCAGGAACAAGAATTCGGCGACATACTTTATAGCTATTAAATAATAGAATTCCAAATTTCCAATTAAAAAAATCTATGTCTATTAAATATTTCATATATTTTTAGATATAAGTTAGATTGTAAATATTTGTTTCTATTAACTTTTGACCCTTAATGTCAAGTCGACATAGGGACAAGCGACATTGCAACTATAACTAATTTTTTAATATGGCTTCAGAAATTAATTTTTTATAGTCCAGCGACTCGAGAAGTAAAATTAAGGGATAAATGTCCGTATAATCCATAGAAACGCGTAGAAAATCGTTAGATAATAAACGATTTTCTATTTTAATGATCAGATCAGGCTTTTGAACTATTAGCTTCAATGCGGTCACAGGTTTCCGTTCCTAAATATATAGTTTAAAAATTATATGGAGCGCAATTCATTTATATAATATATAGTGAGTAATCCCTCATGTATTAGACAGATTAATAGCAGCTCGGGCTATCCTTTTGGCATTCCTAAACACCTTGTCCCGGTTGTCAGAAACGTACATTAATCTTGCGGCAAATGTGCGCTGAAACGCTGACAGACTCAATTTCGAAAACCACTCATATCTCTATATAATCGAAGGGAAAACGAAAAGCAACAATCACGGTCCGGAGCGCCTTTTCTCCTCTTCGAAATAAATTCGATTAGTCCCGTTTGCTTTTTTTACTATAAACTCCAACCAATTATAAATAGATTTACTCGAACGATAATCATTTATAAAGGTAAGCTGAATAGGTGGATATTAGCATAATTTTGTATTGATGCATAAACGGATTAAGATTATTATGCAGATTTTTTCTTAGTTTTTTTATCAATATCGTTAATTAAATTTCAATGTAAATTAGGTTTTATTGGGACAAACTGCTATTAAAGATATTTGATAACTATCGGGGTTTTTTCTGTTACCCACATTATGGAACCACTTAGTTTTTTATTTACTGTTTTAACTGACTATTTAGTAGTTTCAATTTAAATTTCTCAGAGTATTGATACGTCCAACTAACTTACATATGTATGGAATTTGAAAATATTTGGTATATATCCTTAGATTTTTGTTCAACGTTGCCCAATCCGTTTTCATTATCTATAATATATTTCAAATTTAATTTAGAAAACATATCTTGGAACCATCAAATTAAAATGTTTTAAATGAAATCAAAAAATAAAATTTATAAAAATTTAAATGACAAAGTAAACAATTACGCGACACAATCCTCATTGTATTGTACTATATCAAACATTCTTCGAGAACCTTTATTTGTGTGTTTTCATACGAAACTTCATATAATATTTATTATAATATCCCGCTCCTCTGCGATACCTCGTAATAATGCAACTCTTTATATAATAATCCATCTACATATTATTATGCCGTGTGTAAGTCGAGATGGCCTTTCGAGATAGCTGAAAAATGGATGCAACAGTATATTCCATCTCCCGACGTGTATACATAAAATGTGCAGATTTATATTCATATTATATATCCGAAGAATTAATGTGAAACGGTTGTCCGTCACAGACCGTATTTTCCCAACAGAAAGTTATGTATTTATTTGAAGACAAATGAATGCGGACGGGATTCGTACAAATTTATCATTCTGTACATAAAACTTTGCAACTCTGCAATCAATTTCAAGTTGGGAAATATTAAACGCGAATTGACAGGAATTAATTACAATGTAAGAATAATCAATTTGCAAGTAGAAGTGATATTTAAATCGAGAGCAATCAATTTGCAAGTACGAATGATAGGCAAATTAAGAATAATCAACATACTAGTAGGATGATATTCAAATTGAGACTTGTTTAGTTAAAAAAATATTTGGAAACTTATTATCGGAATTTGATCTATTTCACATTGATTATTCCAAATCCCAAATCATATTAAAATAAATTTGGGATGGAAAATTTGAAATAAAGAAATTCAAATTGAGACTAAGCAAATCCCCTCTATTTAGGACAAGATCAACTTGTTGGAATTGTAAATATTTGGTTGACCAGGCAGGTCCAGACAGGACCAGAGAAGGTTATACAAGACCATATAAGGCAAGACAAGACCAAACAAGAGCAGACAAGAGCAGACAAGTCCAGACAAGACCAGACAAGACCAGACAAAACTAGACAAGACCACGCAAGACCAGACAAGACCAGGCAGGACCAGATAAAACGAGACATGGCCAGACAAGACCGGACAGGATCAGTCAAGACTAGACGACACCATGTAAGACCAAGCAACACCAGACATTTCCAAATAAGACCTGATAAGACCAGTCAGGACTGGACATCACCTTATAATTGTAAACAAGACCAGACAAGTCCATATACGGCCAGGCAAGGCCAGACAAGACTAGACAACACCAGACAAAAGCAGACAAAACCAGATAAGACCAGACACGCTCAGACAAAATCAAATAAAATCAGAATAGACCAGACAAGATCAAACAACGCCAGAAAATAGCAGACAAGATCAGTTTAGACTAGGCGATACCGTGTAATACCAAGCAACACCAGGCATGTTCAGACCTGATAAGACCAGTCAAGACCAGACATCACCATATAATATCAAACAAGGCAAGACAAGACCATATAAAGCCAGACAAGACTAGACAACAGACAAAAGCAGACAAGATCAGACACGATCAGATAAGGCCAGACAAGCTCAGACAAAATCAGATAAAATCAGTGTAGACCAGACAAGATCAGACAACGCCAGAAAATAGCAGACAAGATCAGTCAAAACTAGGCGATACCGTGTAATACCAAGCAACACCAACACCTGACATGTTCAGACCTGATAAGACCAGTCAAGACCAGACATTACCATATAAAGGCAAACAAGACCAGACAAGACAATATAAGGCCAGACAAGACTAGATAACACCAGGCAAGCTCAGACAAAATCAGACTAGATCAGAGAAGACCAGACTAGACCAGACGAGATTAGACCGAACCAGATAAGACTAGACCAAGGACCAAGGAATGCCAGGCAATACTACGCAAGACCAAACAAGGTCAGACAAGTCCAAGCAAGACTAGACAAAACGAGAAAAGATCAGGCAAGACCAGACTAGTAACCGGACAAGTCCAGACAAGACCAGAAAAGATCATAAAAAGCGGACATGACCAGACAATATCATACAAGACCGGTCAAGATCAGACAAAACCAGATAAGACTAGACGTGTTAGTCTCATCTGTGTTTCGTCTGGTCTTTACGGTGTTCTCTCTTTTATTTTCTCCTGGTTTAGTATTTTATTGTTATGGTCTTGTCTGGTAAAAATTTTCTATAGAAGACCAAAATGATTACCCTATATTCCCAGAGAAATCGTTATAAACCTAGATGAACTAGACAAAGGAGGAGGAAAGGTTAGAAACTTTTTAACGGAACAATAACCACGCAGAGGCACTTTGCAGACAAAACAATACCAGATTAAATTATATAATTAAAATAAACAAGACTCCAGTAGTCTTCTGTGTGTTATGTAAGGTAGACAGGACAAAATAGGCAATGCCAAACAAGAGTAGGCAGATGCTTACAGGACACCCTCCTCGGTAGTGTAGTGAGTCAGATACCCGCTTTATAACCAGGAAACCGGGGTTCGATTTTCAGCCGAGGAGGGTTGTTGCGCAAGAGAACCGGATTCTCGACGATTCGGCGAACTAACATTCGCCATTTTCAAGAGATATATGCGTCCGTGCGGGTTAAGCGCTAGACGCATACTGAGCGCTTGTTCATGTGTCCTTTGCTTCTTGACGGTCATTGAGGCTTCCGCTCAGCTGTTCCGTCGTCTTGTTGTTTGTTTCTTTTTTGTTTCTTTTTTTTTTGGTGTCGGTTTGCTTGTTTGTTTGTCGGTTTGTTTGTTCTTCTGTTGTGTTCCACTCATAAACGGTTTTCTTTTCTTTTTTTTTGGTTCTGTTTTTTCCCCTTCTTCTTCTTCTCGCTGTTGGTCCTTGGTTCGTCCTGGTGTTGGTTCCTGGTTTGCCCTCCTGGCGGTTCCTGGTTCGTACTTCGTTCTCGTGGTGGTTCCTTGCTCGTCCTCGTGGTGGGTGCTGTGTCTCTCTGGTTTGTTCGTGTTGTTCCTGCCTGTTTTTGTTTCCTCCGCTAGGTTCGGGGATGTGGGCTTTCCTGTGAAAAAGAAAGATCAGTGATTACCTATGTTGTTGAGGTTTTGGATGTTTCCATTTGACGTTGATGTTGTAGTTTGCTGCGTTGTTGATTGTTGGGTTGTCATGCGTTTTCATGCGTTCGAAGCTTTTCGTTGCTAGTTTTTCTATGTGTTGCTTGATTGTCTATATGTTTAGATCGCTGTGCAGCTGCTCATTGGTCATGTACCATGGCGAATCTGTTATTTCTCTCAGAGTTTTGTTCTGGATGATTTGGAGTTTGTAGATTTTCCATTCTTTGGATTGTATCCAGCACGTCGATGAGTACGTCATTGTCGGCCGTATTATGGACTTGTAGATTTGTAGTTTGTTCCTTATGTTCAGCTTGCTTTTCCTGTTTAAGAGCGGGTAGAGCTAGCCTTTAATCTGTTTTGCTTTTTTCGCTGTCTGATCGATGTGTTCTGAAAATGTAAGAGCTTTGTCTAGGATTACGCCTAGATATTTGATTCGGTTTTCCCATTTTATGTCTGTGTTGTTGATTCTCAAGCA
Organism: Phosphuga atrata; assembly: GCA_944588485.1. Classification (NCBI taxonomy): domain Eukaryota; kingdom Metazoa; phylum Arthropoda; class Insecta; order Coleoptera; family Silphidae; genus Phosphuga; species Phosphuga atrata. Next base: position 22,638,174 of record OX155905.1, read on the forward strand.
GCTACTGGGTTCGTGCTTAAATTTTTTCTTCGTGAAGATAATTGCCTGTGTTTTTTCTGCGTTTAGTTTGATCCTCCAGGTGTTACACCAGTCGTTAATCCTGTCCAGGTGATTTTGGAGCCGTTTTGTTATGGCCTCGGTCGAGTATCCTCTTGTGAAAATTGCTGTGTCGTCTGCGTATAGTGCAATTTCTGTGTCGTTTAGTTTTGGGATGTCTGCGGTGTAGATGCTGTAAAGAAAGGGGGCCCAGGACAGATCCTTGTGGGACACCGGCTGTCATTGTCTGAGTTGTGGAGATGCTGTCGTTTATTTTTACTTGGAATGTTCTGTTACAGATAAAGGACGTCACAAGTCTGATCATTGCTGTTGGGATTTTAAATTGGTGCAGTTTGTATATTAAACCTAGGTGCCATACCTTGTCGAAAGCCTTAGAGACGTCCAGAAAGACGGCTCCCGTGGCTAACCCTTTGTTGAAAGCGTCGATTATTGCTTCGGTTATTCTTGTCGTCTGATAGGTGGTAGAGTGCTCTGTTCTGAAGCCGTATTGTTCGTCGGGTAGAATACGTTTGTCTTCAGTTATTTCTGTCAGTCTTTTGTGTATTACTTTTTCTGTGATTTTACTGAGACCTGTCAGCAGACTTATTGGTCTGTAACTGGAGGTGAGGTTTCGGGGTTTGTTCGGTTTCGGGATTAGGATCGTTGTTGTGTGTTTCCATTGGGTCGGAAATACTCCAAGTTTCAGTGCGGCGTTTATGATTTGTGTTATTCTGTCTATTGCGTTCGGTGTTAGGTTTTTTAGCGCGGCGTTGTTGATGTTATCGCAGTCTGGTGCTTTCTTGGTTTTTAGGTTTTTAATTATACCTTTTATTTCTTCCGGTGTTGTTTCCTCTATTTCCGTGTTTTCTACGCTACTATTTAGTACTCTCAGTACGGTTTCGCGTATTTCTTGCCTTTTGCGGAGAGTGTGTGTGTCGGCGTTCGGTTTAAACTGCTGTGCAAGCGACTTTGCGAATTCCTCCGTTTTCTCCTCGTCCGTGCTTGCTACAGTGTCGTTTGTTGTTTTCTGTGGGGGAATTGTTCTCCTCTCCTTGTTTCTAAGATTCTTGCCTAATTTCCACGGTTCCTCTATTGTTTCGTTGATGCGTTCTAGTTTGTCTTCCCATTCGGCGTGGTTTGTCAGTCTGTTTAAGACGTTCTTGTCTGTCGGTGCCAGCGTCCGTTGGAATACCTTGTCAGCTTTGCGCTTTCTTTTAGTAGATTCCTGATTTCCTGTGGGAGGGTTGTTGTCGTGTTGGCTGTCCGTTTCCTTGTGGCGGCCTCGAGTGCTGCTTTTATTTCGTTTTCTATCGTCCGTGCTGCTTCTTCTAGGCACGGGGGGCTTGTAATTTCTGTACAAGTGACGTTCGTCAGATTATCTTTGAATTTATTCCAATTTATGGTAATTTTCTCGATTGTTTTCCTGACCGTTTTCGCTTGGAGATTTATGTGCACTGGGTTATGATCTGAGCTCAAGTCTGTGATACAGACTATTTCCACGTTTACTGTGACGTTTTTCATGACGGCTATATCCAAAATATCCGGCATTCGCTGAACTCCTGGAAAGTGTGTCGGTTCGCTCGGTGCAATTACTTGTAGCTTCCTGTTTTCCGTGTACCTTAGTAATTGTCCGCCCTTTGTGTTTGTCACTCTGCAATTCCATTGCGAGTGTTTAGCGTTGTAGTCTCCTGCGTCTATGGTACCTATATTTCTATCGAATATTTTGTCCAGGTCGTCGGCGTTTATTTGTTTCTGTGGCGGAGAGTACAGTGCGTAGAGGGCTACGGGTCCGTCGGTTGTCAGTACTTCTACTCCTACCGTTTCCGTGTCGGTGGTTGTTTCTACTTCCGGCAGTTCGTGGTGTTTTATGTTCCTTTTGATGATGATGGCGACTCCTCCTCTGGCTTTCTCGCCTCTGTCTTTTCTGTTGACTTGGTAGTTTGCTATGTTCAGTTGGTTGCAACGTCTGAGATGCGTCTCGTTGATCAGTGCCACGTCGACGCTGTGTTCGCTTAGGTGTGCTACCAGTTCATGTTTCTTGTTTTGTATTCCGTTTGCGTTCCAGAATATAAGTTTCAGATTATCTCTAGTTCTTCTAGTGGTCATTGTTGAGTGTGAGCATGATGGTTGTGATTCTTCGGGTGAACTTTTCTGCGTCCTCTTTGCTGTGTCCCATTTCGGCAAAATCGAGCATCATTTCCGTCAGTTCTGCTCTGATTATTTCGTTGCTATTCCTTTTGTTTCCGCTTGTTGACGGCCTTGTCTCCGGGTTGGGGTTGTTGTTTTTTCTTACCGGTTTCGGTATTTGGCTAGTTGTCGGTGTTTGGGCTGTTTGTCTCGGTGTTTGGGCTGTTTGCCTCGGTGGGGGTTTTGGTCTCCTTTCCTGTTGTCGTTGTTCTGCTTGTCTAGCTATTTCCGGTCTCGCCGGGCAGTTTCTCCAGATTGAGGCGTGTTCGCCTCCGCAGTTTGCGTATTTCGGCGGCAGTGTTAGCGGTTTCTCGCACAGGTGCGTGCTGTGGTTCTGTCCGCATTTCATGCATCTGTATTCGGCGTTGCAGTGCCTCTGCACGTGGCCGAACAGCTGGCATCGGTGACATTGTTCGGTTTCTCCTCGTGTTTTCAGCGGTTCCATTTTCACGTTCAATCCGCAGAATCGATCCATTTGGTAGATGGATTTGTATTCCTTTCCAATTTCTATCAGGACCATTTGGATTGGCGTGGCTTCTCTCCCTTTCATCCTGATCACTTTTATGACCGGGTATCCGTTGTCGTTGATGTTCTCTTTGATTTGCTCCTCCGTCAGGCCGCAGGGAACTCCCTTCACTACGACCTTCAGGTTCCTTTCCGTGCTCAGTTGGTGCGTATGAAATTCGTAATTGTCCTCTTTCATTAGTTTGTACAGGTTTCGGTAGTCCGTGATTGTTTGGGGCTGGATTCTTATCCCGTCCTTGGTCGATGTTGCCCTGGTGTAGTTTATATTGTTCTTGTTGAGCTTCTTCGAAAGCCCTGCCCATTTGTCCTTGTTTCGTAGAACTATTGGTGTTTTGTTGTTGGTGTTTTCGTTGGGGGTTTCGGTCTCAGTGACTTCGTCTTCGTCGTCGTCGTCGTCGTCACTGTCCCTTGTGTTTAAGCATGCGTAACTATTCATACTCACCTGCGGTCCTCGCAGGCTGGACGTGGTTGGGCTCGTCAGCTTTGCGGTTTTCTTTGGAAACCGGAAGGTTTCCTCGTCCTCCGGGTCGGTTTTGCGCTTGGGGGCGGCCTCGGTGGTGCTGTCCGTGTCCATCGGTTGGGTTTTCCTCCTCGGGGCGGCTTCGGTGGTTCTCCTTGGTTCGGCGTCGTTGGTCTTCTCGGCGGCGGTCCTTCTGGTCGCGGCGGTGTCCTGGGGTTGTTCGGCGGCGGTGGTCTTCTTCATACTTTTGGCTATTTGGTTGAATAGCTTTTCCAACCCGTCCTCGCTGATGGAGTCCAGGAAGTTGTTGTCCTTGATTTCCATGGAGGCGGCGGTTCCGTTGGCGCTGGTTTGCATGATTGGATTCATGTTTTCTCGGTTGGGTTTTTTTAAAATTTTTTTGTCAAATAATTGCTAAGTTTAACGTCTGCTTCGTTCGAAGTTCGGTTAAGCTGTACACGAGCGCTTGTTCGTGGGACGCGACTACTTATAGTTGTCTGGCTTCGGGCCGTGCGGGTTTTGTGCGTTGCTTCGGTTCGCTTGGTTGTTTGTCTTTTTGGTAGTATATGTGTCTGGGGTGTCTGGGATTGTATTTTGAGTGTGGATATGATTGGTCGCCATGCTCGGGGAGGTCGCAAGGAATCATCTCTCGTGTTCAGACAGTAGTCTCGTTTTTTCTATCTCTGTGGCTATGTTTGTGTCCGAATTGTGCTAGCATGTTGAATCCTAGCCTTGAATCCTAGCCGATATTTTTCTATTGATACGTTCAATATAGGTTCACATGTTCTGCAGCGTATTTCGTAAATTCCATGGGATTCAACCGGGATGGTGTCTTTAACCTATTATATTTTATATAATATTAGCGATAGACATTAGCGTAGCATAGAGGATATTTTCTGGTTTGACTTGAAAATGGTGACGTTGTTTCTATTTAGAATCCTGGCGATTTTGACAGTTGATCCATGCACATATGGTAGGTATGCCGTGCTGACGGGTTTCTGGAGTTTTTCAATTCTTTGTTGTTTGTTCTTCAGTTTTACGGTTCTATGTATGACGGAAAGCTCTGTATATTAGGCTGTTTAGCTATTTAAACAGCGTGGCTAGCGGTGTGGCGTATACGAAAAGCCCAGCGGAAAAGGGGGCTTAGTGAGGGGTTGCCACATGCCACATTAAAAAAAAGGTGCTTACAAGTCAAAATTAGTTAATAGGATGCAAGGCCAGATAAGATTAGACTATATAATATAAAAATGTACAGGACTATACAGAGCAGTTTAGGATGAGTATTATACCTATATCTTTTATTAATTCCAATACCAGACCAGAGCAATACTTTAGCAAGACCTGACCAGACCACAAGGCAAGAAAAATGAGACGTGTCAACAATAAACTGATTATAAATTACTTTCTGTCCCGTTTATCAATTTATAAGCTGGTTAGAGCTGATACTCTTTATTAAATTTTTATTTCAACATCCACTTGAAAATGTAGTAGTGTAAGGTTTCGCAAATAGTACCAACGCTTAGGTCGTGCCTTATAAATATTATGGGTAGTATAACGCGCTTTCTAGGAAATGCGTTACCCATGCCGTTGAAAGGCAAATCCTCAGCAACTAATATTTTATATTAGTTGCTTAAATAATGTTTTAATTTTAAATAAAATGTTTTATTTTATGATTTATCATAAAAAAATTAGGCATTTAAAAATGTAGAGGTGGTAGCGTTAATACGTAAGTACCAAATTCAGTAACATTTATGTATTTGTTTACTGCCAACAAAATGAATAAAATATTGTTAGCTTTATTCGTTGCTTCGTTATGTTCACTAGAATTATAGATTATGTGGTGCCTAAAGTCGTACCTACATGACATTAGAAAATTGTTGCGGTATGGCTTTGGAGTTTATGGCGTAGTTGTGTACCCATCCTGTGTGAGTTGTCAAGAATATGAACAAAAATCTGTTTTTTTAATTATTATTGTAATTAAAGAGTAAATTGTTTTAGCCTTAACTATATGAAACGACATTTTAAATTATGCAAATAAAACTAATTATGTGATTTAATTCATGTGATCATTTATTTATAACTATAGTTTCACCTCTCTTAAAAATATGGCAAACCCCATCCTAATATGTATGAATATTAATTATAGAAAAAATGTTTATAGTTGATCTGAAGATACCAGTGTGTTGCTGAAGTATTGTTATAAATAAATGATCACATGAAACAAATTGGTTTTATTTTAATAATTTAATTGTTGTAATTATTTATATAGAAAAATTTATTTCGGAAAAGAAAGTTTTATTATAATTGTCCAAATTTAAACGTAGGTACGACTTAATCTATAGGTGGTACAACTTAAAATACTAGTTTTCTAATTATTATGTTGTACTATTTCTTACTATAATATTGTTAATAGCATAATAAATGTAGAATTAAATTATTAATTATAAATATAAATAAATTAATATTTATATTTATTTTATAAAAATGTTATAAAAAAAAATTATAATTCGACATACATTTTATTAATCTTCTCTAAGACAATAGATAATAATACTAATTTATCTACGACCACTATTGTAAATGCCCATTATTGTACAGTTCGTGGACAATGTAAATACATCATAACACACGTATACAACAGTCCGCGATTGATGATATGTTATGATTGATAACACACACGTGCGTTTGGTTTACGATTCGTTGATTGGTTGAGAGCTGATACTACGTGCTCATACGTTCAGCGCCTCCCGTGCAACAATTCAAATTAACGGAAATTGACATAAAACCTCCAGTGCCGCGTAAAAAACGCCACCGTAGCTCTAGATTTGATAAAAATTGATGACTAGATAAGGTTATATTAGGAGCAGATATATCAAGATCACATATCGATCTCTCGATCCGAAATAAGAATGGAATTTCTATCGTTTGAACAAATTTTATATACCCCTTCAAATTGATTTTCCCTACCCCTATGTGTCTTGCAACCGCACTATGCGTACAATGGGTTGCCTGTATCTATGAGCACTCTTGTTCCAGTTTAACCCAAATAAGTAGTAAATAATAAGGTATGTAACCATTAAGAATGTATTTCCACTCATTTCTATTAAGTTAAATAATGTCGAGTAACAGATATATATGAAAATACAACTGTTCTTTATTATAATGATAAATAATGTACCTAAAAGAAATAAATTTGTTACATCAAGCATATTTTTCTAATTAAACAGAAATAAATTAGTGTGGTCGTAGATAAAGTATAGTACATAACTCGAGTTGTAAGGCAATTACGTAATATGCTTCTTACAACACTCGTTACGTAATATACTATTATTCACTTTGTCAATATAAAATTATATTTAAACAAACGGAACACAGCCTGTAAACGGAACACAGCAATTATATATATATAAATATAATTAGCCTTTCGGAACTCTATAATTGAGTCTTCTTAGGACTACCAAAACAAATTTCACATGAAATTTGTAAGTTATTTTACAGCTTTCAGTCCACCTTCGTGGCACTCAACAAAAACCAGACAAATAACATTGTTTTTAAGATGATGTCTTTCCGATACCTTAAGTGGATAGCCATCTGTGGACGCGTTTTGAGAATTATATCTCATCAGCACAGCTTTGCTTCCATGAACAATAATTTGTAAACCACGAAGCAAAGCTGTGCTGATGATAGACAAATTTCGAAACGCGTCCAAAGGTGGCTATCCACTTAAGGTATCTGAAAGACATGATCTTGAAAACAATTTATTTTTATAGTTTTTGTTGAGTGCCACGAAGGTGGACTGAAAGCTGTAAAATAACTTACAAAATTCATGTGAGATTTGTTTTCGTAGTCCTAAAAAGACTCAATAATTGTTATAGAGCTCCGGAAAGGCTGAATATATTTATATGTTTTGTGTTCCGTTTGTTTTAAGTTTGCATCATTATCTATAACTAAGGATAAAAATTGTAAAATTCCCTTTTGGGTTACAATGATTTCACCAATTCTAAAATTAATATTTTTTATAATCTTCAGGATGTGATTGTCTTATTGGTACTATACAATATCTTAAAACTGACAAAATAATATTTGAACAAAAATTCAGATAAAACGAGAATCAGAAATAAGAAAATATTGGATTACAATGAATACAGCTGGAATATATATGGGTCATTGTCAAATTTTGAGCAGGTAACCGTGACTTAAAATGATAAATTTATGAAAAAATAAAAATTTAAACTTAACTTTTCTTTTTGTCCATGTCTGTTAAAACAATTGAACTTTGGTCTGTTATAGTCGGCCGCGATGTTTAACCAATGCTTTATGAATAATCATAATCTTGATTTTGTGGGTTATGTATTAAAAAAATAAAACTCTGTTATCAATACGTTTTACCTTTTATTATAAAATGAAACAATTCAGTCACAAATATATTTGCATTACCGTTGATTACAGTCTTCATTCTTATAATCACATTTAGAATTACAACGTTTTTTAAATTATCAACAATCATTAATTCAAATTCCAACCACTCTGTTACCTATTGAATATTGACTGATATTAAATCATACTGAAGTCCTCCAAATATTTAAATATTAACTGCTTACTATTATTTATATATTAACTACAAATTTATGTATTTTAGTATTACCATATTATATTAACTATTCTGTTACTACGCCCTAGTAACAGAGTTGTGTATTAACAGAGTTGTAAATTTTACATTCCATAAGACATAAGTCAGAAAGTAAAGCTTAAAGTACACTCTTTCTTCCATATTTATAATATTTTCCTCCTCATCAACATGCTGAACGTGAAGTAATGAAAAATACGTTGATTTACTTACGCACATAGGTAGGTAACAGAGTGGATGAACAATAAAAATACGCACCCTGTTCAACTCTTCGAAGACCATTGACACCTCTTGTATCCCACCCCCCGACCTAGCGATCAACCAGGATCCATGCAGACCTCCCAAGCAAGCTATTACAAAGTCAAAGCAGCGATATCTCTATTTTAAGTTGCAATTTAGTCAGTAACAGAGTGTTCCGACACTTTTACACTATACGCGGGACCAAGTTTTAAAATATAGTTACTTATTACATTTTGATACTTACCGGTTTTAAGACATATTTTATAAAGGGTAACAATACTCTGTTTATGGTATTAATTTATTTTAGGTACTTTTATATAGTAGAAAACGAAATTATTTGATTTTTATTATAACGGAGTGATACCGGGACACATACATTTTGTACGGAAAACCACTTTGTTACCAGAAATGACCACAATGTTACTTTAAAAAAGAACTATAAACATCTAAAATAAGTCTTTATTTTAGTAATAAATATTTATTAGTCCGATATATTTTGTATTAAATGTAACATTTTTAGGGGGTTGTTTGATTATGACTAATAAAAAAATAAAATAGTTTCGGGACAAGTTTACCTGCGCAAAATTTGACAACGACCCATATATTGTGTTACACTTACGAAATGTTTTTTTTTTTCAAGAAATTCATTGATGCTATAGAATGCACCATCTATCAGTATTTCTTTAATGATTTTTTTTTAATTCTGAAAAGGTTTATTTTTAATATCTGTTGGTAAGTGATTGTGAAATTATACACCCATACAAGAAAACGATTTTCCATAAAAAGCTGTGTTGTTTTTCTTTTCTTAGATATGCTCCATGCCTTGTGTTATAAGAATGAATGATAGATCCGATACAATAGTTATCTATGTTATTTTGTATGTAACATAAGCATTTAAAGATAAAAAATGAAGACAACGTTAATAACTTCTTATTCTTGAAGCAACTCCTGCAGCTTTTTCTTCGTTTTAAATTAGAAATAACCCCTAGAATTCTCTTTTGTAAATTTAAACAGCTATGCATATTACTCGAATTCTCCCACAGTAACACATTGAACGAAAGCACAGTGGTTCGCGTAGCACTTTAACAAAATTAGTTTCGTTCGTTTTGAGATAAAAATTGTGTTAATATGAATCGTACTGACCGAAAATTGCATTAATTTTCATGGTTTTTATTAAAAACAAGTAGGAACGTACTTGTCCAAAAAATAGTATATTTTAATTGATAGTTTCCTCACGAGCGCCAGATTAGCAATCACACCGAACAAAAAAAAACGCTTTCATCTCGAGAAGTAAATGCAACTTTTTCTACTGATATTATGTAAAAATAGCAATGTCAAACTGATATTATGTGAACTTTTCTACTGATATGTGAAATTAGCAAAATGTCATTTCTCCAATCCATGAACTTTTTATATACAAATTAATACATTTCATGGGATTTTGCGGATAAGACATTATTATAAGAGTTTGCCTCTTCTATAATGCCCTGCGGTGTGCACAGGTTCACTTATTTCGGTTGCAGAATTCATAATTCGACTTTAATAAATCCAATTCGAAGCGAACTGTCACTACAGTTTTTTTGGTGAGGTGAGAATTTGCTCACGAGCGCCAGCGAGTTAGCAATCACACCGAACCAAAAAAAACGCTTTCATCTCGAGTAGTAAATGAAATTTTTTCTACTGATATTTGGTTGCAGAATCCATAATTCGACTTTAATAAAACCAATTCGACGCGAACTATCGGAACTGTCAATACAAATTTAATCGTTGGTTTGTTTGTTTTCATGGTAATATTGTTGCATTCTCATCGAAGGTGATACTTGTCAAGTCAAATGTCCTAATTTCATTTCGGTTTTTAAATAGTTTCAGGTTTGTACATAAAATATTCCATTGAAATTGTTGTAATTAATAAGAAAGTCCATGCAAATTTGGTTAGTTTAGTGTTTTAATCGAGAAAATCATGAATTTAAAATGTTCATTTTCATCTCTAGATGTGAAAATATTTTCATCTCTAGAATAAATAAAATGTCACTTTCATATAGGGTAATCCGTGGAAAAATGCCATTTTCACATATATCAGTAGAAAAAATATTTATTTAAATTTTACAATTACAATAATTAAGCATTTGTAAAAATACAAGAAACCTAAAATATGTCTAAAAAATATCTAATTATGTAAAGTTACATATTAGTCGTCTTTAACATTTTCTTCAGATGAATCTGCTGCTGAGTATTCATGATCAAAATCATTATGATCAGTACTTTCTTAACTATATTTACTCTGTCTTTTTCAGTAATACTAAGGGGTATTAAAAAATCTAGGACTTCGGAAGGGGATTTTTAAGCCTTTTTCGCGGTACATCTCTTAAGCTTGTTATTAGAGGGTCATATGTTATCAATAGCATGTTAAGTAAATATCTACGTGGCAATACGTGACTGCTTTCGAGTATTGTGTTGACGAAACCTTCTGCAGTCCTTGTTTCGGGCTTCTTGAGTTTCCTCGGATAGCTGGCCGATAGGCAACAAAGCAGCTACAATAACTTCTCAACTGAGAGCAATGATTTTGTGAATAGTAGCAGGCGTGTAATACCACGGATAGTGATTTATGTAAAGTTTCTTTGTTTCTGCTGCAAAGGCCTGAAATTTTTCAATGTTAATAGCATATCCTGAAGATAAAGCCCGAAGTATAATTCCAATTTTTCATATTAATGTAATATCTAATCCTGTAATATCAGCACTTAGTTCTCGATTTTCAAAACTTTCGAGCGGTATTTCCATCATTTGTATTGCCATACCTTGGTTTTCGCTTGATGGAAATGATGGAAATAACGCTCGGAAGTTTTGAAAATCCAGAACTAAGTGCTGATATTACAGGATAAGATATTAAATTAATAACAAAAATTGGAATTATACTTTGGGCTTTATCATCAAGATATGATATTAACATTGAGAAATTTCAAGCTTTCGCAGCAGAAATAAAGAAACTGTACATAAATCTCTATCCGTTGTATTACATGCCTGCTACTAATCACAACATCTTAGCCCTCAGTTCAGAAGTTATTGTACCTGCTTTGTTGCCTATCGGACAGCTATCGGAGGAACCTCAAGAAGCGTTGCTTCACACTAAATTTTCCAGATTCCCATTAAATTTGCCTCCCAGAGCCTGGGCGTTCTTAAGAAGTAAGAAAAAGACATATTTGAACCCATTAGTTACTCTGAGATCCTGTGTAGAAACCGCTCTTTGCTCCATTTACAGCTCCTCCCCTTTTCAGAAGAATTTTGGACGAAAATTGGTAAATGATGGTCTTCATGTTCTTGTACTGATAAATCGAAACAAAGCTTCATTTCTTGTTAACTTTCCATGTTTTAGCCATTCTTCAAATAAATCAATTTTCGGTATGGCAAATGCCATACCTACATCTGGAAAAAAATTAAATTAATTAATTTCGCCAATCGTCGCAGGCCAGTTTTGTATCGTTATAAAGTAGATGAATGCAACTATATTATACATTATTCTAGAGGAGGCGATGAGGGGGTATATGAGACTAGACAGACAACTCTAGACTGACAAGACTAACTAGAAACAGAAGACCTAGTCTTGTCTGTCTAGTCTTCTCAGTCTAGTCCTGTCTATCTAGTTTTGTTACTCAAATCAAATCAAATTAATTTTATTACATGTAAGATGTATATGGTAAATACATATATGTGAACGTCAAAAATAGAAAAAATAAGATATAAAAATAAAAATAAATCAAATATTAAAAGAGAACAGAAATCAGATCACTGAAACAAATTCTTGAAATGTATAAATTGTCTCCTTTAGTAGTAGGAATTTTACTCTTCTCTTGAAGCTTTTGTTGGACATTTCTTCTGTGATCGTATTTGTCAGCTTGTTCTATATATTCACTCCTAAACTTACTGGTGATTTACTACAGCAATTTAGGTTATATTTATTTAGGTGTTTATTTGTCTAGTGTTACATTTTAGTTACATTTAGAGTGTATAGCTTATTTCGCCCTCTTGTGTTGTAGTGGATATCCCTACTAATATATAAAGGCTTGTTACTGTTAGTATTTGCAGTCATTAGAAGAACGGTCTACTTGTGCCTGTTGGAGGAATACCCTCTAATGATCGAATTACTTTCTTTTGAGCCTTCAGTACAATCTCTTCATTATAATCTAAAGTTTATTGAAGGATCCCCAAGCTAAAATATCATTTGCTAGAATAGACTGAACTTCTACATAATATTACTTGAGAAGCTCAGCTTGATTTATTATTTGGCGTAGGGTTCGAATTGAGTACGCTTTATAGCCCAACTTTTTTAGTTTCAGTTGTCCTATTCTAAGTTAGGCATTCCACTATATAAAGGCCCATGAATTTTGTTTTCTTCGCCCTATGCAGGTTGAAATTATCGATTTCAAAATTTAAATTTTCGGCGTATTGGCTTCATTGCGTTTGCAAAATTACACATTTAGAAATAGGTTATTTGCCTCAAGTTCCATTCCTCAAGTTCATTTTCAATCCAAGAGTTTCTTGTGATTATGACAACATCTGCGTATCTTCTGCATTTGTTGTCTTGCATAATCATCGATATACCATATCGATTTACCACGAATTCCCAATATATACAATTTGTTTAATAATTGTAGGTGTGATACGCAATCAAAAGCTTTCGACAAATCGCAGAAAATACCGACTGAATCTTTGCCGTTATCGATCTCTTGTAAAACTTTTCTATAGAACTCAGTGATAGCCGTAGAAGTCGATTGTCCTTTGCGAAAGCCCTGTTGTTCTTTGAGAATAAGTTGGTGCTTCTCGATAAATGGTAAAAGCCTGTGAAGCATGCTGTATTCCAGCACTTTAGACATAGCTGATAGCAGAGCTATAGGTCTATAGTTATTTAGAAGTGGGTTTTCTCCTCGTTTATGTATTGGGCAGATTTTGGCATTTTTCAAAATTAGTCTTGCCTGTCTAGTCTTGTCGGTCTAGTCTTGTCTGTCTAGTCTTGTCTGTCTAGTCTTGTCTGTCTAGTCTTGTCTGTCTAGTCTTGTCTGTCTAGTCTTGTCTGTCTAGTCTTGTCTGTCTAGTCTTGTCTGTCTAGTCTTGTCTGTCTAGTCTTGTCTGTCTAGTCTTGTCTGTCTAGTCTTGTCTGTCTAGTCTTGTCTGTCTAGTCTTGTCTGTCTAGTCTTGTCTGTCTAGTCTTGTCTGTCTAGTCTTGTCTGTCTAGTCTTGTCTGTCTAGTCTTGTCTGTCTAGTCTTGTCTGTCTAGTCTTGTCTGTCTAGTCTTGTCTGTCTAGTCTTGTCTGTCTAGTCTTGTCTGTCTAGTCTTGTCTGTCTAGTCTTGTCTGTCTAGTCTTGTCTGTCTAGTCTTGTCTGTCTAGTCTTGTCTGTCTAGTCTTGTCTGTCTAGTCTTGTCTGTCTAGTCTTGTCTGTCTAGTCTTGTCTGTCTAGTCTTGTCTGTCTAGTCTTGTCTGTCTAGTCTTGTCTGTCTAGTCTTGTCTGTCTAGTCTTGTCTGTCTAGTCTTGTCTGTCTAGTCTTGTCTGTCTAGTCTTGTCTGTCTAGTCTTGTCTGTCTAGTCTTGTCTGTCTAGTCTTGTCTGTCTAGTCTTGTCTGTCTAGTCTTGTCTGTCTAGTCTTGTCTGTCTAGTCTTGTCTGTCTAGTCTTGTCTGTCTAGTCTTGTCTGTCTAGTCTTGTCTGTCTAGTCTTGTCTGTCTAGTCTTGTCTGTCTAGTCTTGTCTGTCTAGTCTTGTCTGTCTAGTCTTGTCTGTCTAGTCTTGTCTGTCTAGTCTTGTCTGTCTAGTCTTGTCTGTCTAGTCTTGTCTGTCTAGTCTTGTCTGTCTAGTCTTGTCTGTCTAGTCTTGTCTGTCTAGTCTTGTCTGTCTAGTCTTGTCTGTCTAGTCTTGTCTGTCTAGTCTTGTCTGTCTAGTCTTGTCTGTCTAGTCTTGTCTGTCTAGTCTTGTCTGTCTAGTCTTGTCTGTCTAGTCTTGTCTGTCTAGTCTTGTCTGTCTAGTCTTGTCTGTCTAGTCTTGTCTGTCTAGTCTTGTCTGTCTAGTCTTGTCTGTCTAGTCTTGTCTGTCTAGTCTTGTCTGTCTAGTCTTGTCTGTCTAGTCTTGTCTGTCTAGTCTTGTCTGTCTAGTCTTGTCTGTCTAGTCTTGTCTGTCTAGTCTTGTCTGTCTAGTCTTGTCTGTCTAGTCTTGTCTGTCTAGTCTTGTCTGTCTAGTCTTGTCTGTCTAGTCTTGTCTGTCTAGTCTTGTCTAGTCTTGTCTGTCTAGTCTTGTCTGTCTAGTCTTGTCTGTCTAGTCTTGTCTGTCTAGTCTTGTCTGTCTAGTCTTGTCTGTCTAGTCTTGTCTGTCTAGTCTTGTCTGTCTAGTCTTGTCTGTCTAGTCTTGTCTGTCTAGTCTTGTCTGTCTAGTCTTGTCTGTCTAGTCTTGTCTGTCTAGTCTTGTCTGTCTAGTCTTGTCTGTCTAGTCTTGTCTGTCTAGTCTTGTCTGTCTAGTCTTGTCTGTCTAGTCTTGTCTGTCTAGTCTTGTCTGTCTAGTCTTGTCTGTCTAGTCTTGTCTGTCTAGTCTTGTCTGTCTAGTCTTGTCTGTCTAGTCTTGTCTGTCTAGTCTTGTCTGTCTAGTCTTGTCTGTCTAGTCTTGTCTGTCTAGTCTTGTCTGTCTAGTCTTGTCTGTCTAGTCTTGTCTGTCTAGTCTTGTCTGTCTAGTCTTGTCTGTCTAGTCTTGTCTGTCTAGTCTTGTCTGTCTAGTCTTGTCTGTCTAGTCTTGTCTGTCTAGTCTTGTCTGTCTAGTCTTGTCTGTCTAGTCTTGTCTGTCTAGTCTTGTCCTGTCTAGTCTTGTCTGTCTAGTCTTGTCTGTCTAGTCTTGTCTGTCTAGTCTTGTCTGTCTAGTCTTGTCTGTCTAGTCTTGTCTGTCTAGTCTTGTCTGTCTAGTCTTGTCTGTCTAGTCTTGTCTGTCTAGTCTTGTCTGTCTAGTCTTGTCTGTCTAGTCTTGTCTGTCTAGTCTTGTCTGTCTAGTCTTGTCTGTCTAGTCTTGTCTGTCTAGTCTTGTCTGTCTAGTCTTGTCTGTCTAGTCTTGTCTGTCTAGTCTTGTCTGTCTAGTCTTGTCTGTCTAGTCTTGTCTGTCTAGTCTTGTCTGTCTAGTCTTGTCTGTCTAGTCTTGTCTGTCTAGTCTTGTCTGTCTAGTCTTGTCTGTCTAGTCTTGTCTGTCTAGTCTTGTCTGTCTAGTCTTGTCTGTCTAGTCTTGTCTGTCTAGTCTTGTCTGTCTAGTCTTGTCTGTCTAGTCTTGTCTGTCTAGTCTTGTCTGTCTAGTCTTGTCTGTCTAGTCTTGTCTGTCTAGTCTTGTCTGTCTAGTCTTGTCTGTCTAGTCTTGTCTGTCTAGTCTTGTCTGTCTAGTCTTGTCTGTCTAGTCTTGTCTGTCTAGTCTTGTCTGTCTAGTCTTGTCTGTCTAGTCTTGTCTGTCTAGTCTTGTCTGTCTAGTCTTGTCTGTCTAGTCTTGTCTGTCTAGTCTTGTCTGTCTAGTCTTGTCTGTCTAGTCTTGTCTGTCTAGTCTTGTCTGTCTAGTCTTGTCTGTCTAGTCTTGTCTGTCTAGTCTTGTCTGTCTAGTCTTGTCTGTCTAGTCTTGTCTGTCTAGTCTTGTCTGTCTAGTCTTGTCTGTCTAGTCTTGTCTGTCTAGTCTTGTCTGTCTAGTCTTGTCTGTCTAGTCTTGTCTGTCTAGTCTTGTCTGTCTAGTCTTGTCTGTCTAGTCTTGTCTGTCTAGTCTTGTCTGTCTAGTCTTGTCTGTCTAGTCTTGTCTGTCTAGTCTTGTCTGTCTAGTCTTGTCTGTCTAGTCTTGTCTGTCTAGTCTTGTCTGTCTAGTCTTGTCTGTCTAGTCTTGTCTGTCTAGTCTTGTCTGTCTAGTCTTGTCTGTCTAGTCTTGTCTGTCTAGTCTTGTCTGTCTAGTCTTGTCTGTCTAGTCTTGTCTGTCTAGTCTTGTCTGTCTAGTCTTGTCTGTCTAGTCTTGTCTGTCTAGTCTTGTCTGTCTAGTCTTGTCTGTCTAGTCTTGTCTGTCTAGTCTTGTCTGTCTAGTCTTGTCTGTCTAGTCTTGTCTGTCTAGTCTTGTCTGTCTAGTCTTGTCTGTCTAGTCTTGTCTGTCTAGTCTTGTCTGTCTAGTCTTGTCTGTCTAGTCTTGTCTGTCTAGTCTTGTCTGTCTAGTCTTGTCTGTCTAGTCTTGTCTGTCTAGTCTTGTCTGTCTAGTCTTGTCTGTCTAGTCTTGTCTGTCTAGTCTTGTCTGTCTAGTCTTGTCTGTCTAGTCTTGTCTGTCTAGTCTTGTCTGTCTAGTCTTGTCTGTCTAGTCTTGTCTGTCTAGTCTTGTCTGTCTAGTCTTGTCTGTCTAGTCTTGTCTGTCTAGTCTTGTCTGTCTAGTCTTGTCTGTCTAGTCTTGTCTGTCTAGTCTTGTCTGTCTAGTCTTGTCTGTCTAGTCTTGTCTGTCTAGTCTTGTCTGTCTAGTCTTGTCTGTCTAGTCTTGTCTGTCTAGTCTTGTCTGTCTAGTCTTGTCTGTCTAGTCTTGTCTGTCTAGTCTTGTCTGTCTAGTCTTGTCTGTCTAGTCTTGTCTGTCTAGTCTTGTCTGTCTAGTCTTGTCTGTCTAGTCTTGTCTGTCTAGTCTTGTCTGTCTAGTCTTGTCTGTCTAGTCTTGTCTGTCTAGTCTTGTCTGTCTAGTCTTGTCTGTCTAGTCTTGTCTGTCTAGTCTTGTCTGTCTAGTCTTGTCTGTCTAGTCTTGTCTGTCTAGTCTTGTCTGTCTAGTCTTGTCTGTCTAGTCTTGTCTGTCTAGTCTTGTCTGTCTAGTCTTGTCTGTCTAGTCTTGTCTGTCTAGTCTTGTCTGTCTAGTCTTGTCTGTCTAGTCTTGTCTGTCTAGTCTTGTCTGTCTAGTCTTGTCTGTCTAGTCTTGTCTGTCTAGTCTTGTCTGTCTAGTCATGTCTGTCTAGTCTTGTCTGTCTAGTCTTGTCTGTCTAGTCTTGTTTGTCTAGTCTTGTCTGTCTAGTCTTGTCTGTCTAGTCTTGTCTGTCTAGTCTTGTCTGGCTAGTCTTGTCTGTCTAGTCTTGTCTGTCTAGTCTTGTCTGTCTAGTCTTGTCTGTCTAGTGTTGTCTGTCTAGTCTTGTCTGTCTAGTCTTGTCTGTCTAGTCTTGTCTGTCTAGTCTTGTCTGTCTGGTCTTGTCTGTCTGGTCTTGTCTGTCTGGTCTTGTCTGTCTGGTCTTGTCTGTCTGGTCTTGTCTGTCTGGTCTTGTCTGTCTGGTCTTGTCTGTCTGGTCTTGTCTGTCTGGTCTTGTCTGTCTGGTCTTGTCTGTCTGGTCTTGTCTGTCTGGTCTTGTCTGTCTGGTCTTGTCTGTCTGGTCTTGTCTGTCTGGTCTTGTCTGTCTGGTCTTGTCTGTCTGGTCTTGTCTGTCTGGTCTTGTCTGTCTGGTCTTGTCTGTCTAGTCTTGTCTGTCTAGTCTTGTCTGTCTAGTCTTGTCTGTCTAGTCTTATCTCTCTAGTTTTGTCTGTCTAGTCTAGATTTTGTATAATATTCAAACGTGAACAGAAATTTACAATTTCCCAAGATTATAGTAAAGATATTACCATATAAAGCTGGGTAGTATATGTGTATTAATATTTCACCATTGGACAAGAAGAAGTTAGACGCGCAATAGTAGCACACGATTGCAGAATTGTAAACTTGCACTTCTACATTAAGCATAACTACATGTAAAGATTAGAGCATAGTGCACAAGTAGCTTAGTGTCACAAGACGAGATAGTGTAATTAATTACTTGAACAGGAAGCGAGTACGCAGTTGGATAACACTAAACATCTTGGAGGCTGGAGGCAGTGAAACTCAATACGGCCACAGAAATAACATCAAATAGGTTTTATAAAAGCCATAAATATCATTTTTTAATATATAAATTTAAGTGTTCCAGATTTTTTTAAGGGAATTAAAGTTTTTATGTGTCTTTTACTCTCGCATAAATCAACCGATGAACAAGTGAGATAATCACAAATCTCGTAAATTTAATTAGATTTAATTAATGATATTCGTGGGGTATTTACAGATGCTAAATCAGACTGATGCAAATTATACTTAACCCGTTATAAATACCTAACACATTTTTCCAAATTGCTCGATCAGTTCTTCCGATCTTAATGACTTTAGTAATTTAAAATAGTATTGCCGTTCAAGGTTCTTTGTCATTTAAATTTATGTGATACAAAGGTTTAAAGTAAATCTATTTTACGAGTTTAAGCGTTGTGTTGAAGTATTTAGTTGTTGTATTTATTAAGAAGTACCTGGCTGTCGCCTCCCTGCGGTTTTAATACTTGTTACTCTAGAAAGGTGGTCTCAACTAGGCTATTAACTGAATTATTACAACGACAAACTACACAATGGAATAACACAAGTCAAAATCTCAGACAAAGCGGGATTCTTTACATTATTTTATTGTTGGTAAAAATATGTCAAAGCTTTTATTTGTGGTTTGTGAATAGTAAACTTTATTTGTTGCCGACAGGGGAGCAAATAATATTAAACTAGAAATACTACAGGATTTTAATGCAAGCCATTTTTGCTGATTAATTATTGAATCGATTAATAAATATATTAGTATATAAAACAATACATGGACAATGATTCAATTTATATATTATGAACAATCAAATTATCATTTTTGTGTAAACCTAGCCAATATTTTACAACTGTAGGGTAAAGTTGCACAAGTCGTACCCACTAAGAAAAAAGAGATCTAAAACGTAGGATCTATGACAAGAAAATAAAATTTATGTGTTCTCATTGCTGGTGTTTATTTCAATAAAATTCCATACGGTTTTACATAAGATATATACATTGTCTTAGTATGAACACGAATTATATATTTTTTTAATATAATATTTTTATATCTTAAATCTAAATAAATACTTGATATACAGGACTAGACAGACAAGACTAGGTAAACAAAACTAGACAGATATGGTAAGACAGACAAAACTGCCAAGACATGATATGCTAGTTTTAAAATAAATCTGCAATTATTGACTAATTAAAAAATATTGATATGATACTAAAATATTGATTAAGACTTGATAATCTACTTTAGATTTAATTAGTCGTATATAAATAGGTTTTAATATTATCTTAGATGTAACATATTTTATGTACGACCACTATTGTAAATGCCCATTATTATACAGTTCGTGGACTATGTAAATACATCATAACACACACGTATGTAACAGTCCGCAATTAATGATTAGTTATGATTGATAACACACACGTGCGTTTGGTTTACGATTCTTTCATCCCCCCCGTGCCATAATTCAAACTAACCTAAAATAACATTGCGTACATTGAGCTGCCTATATCTATGAGCATTCTATATAGCCTAATAAGAAGATAACCTAATAACAAATAGATAACCTAATTAGGTAGATAGCATAATAAGAAATAAATTTGTTACATTAAACATATTTTTCTTATTAAACAGAAACAAATTAGTGTGGTCGTAGATAAAGTATAGCACATAACTCGAGTTGCAAGGCAATTTAGTACTCGCGGAATTACGCACCCCCGCTACGCGGGTCGTGCGTGTAATATGCTTCTTATAACTCTCGTTACGTAATATACTATAATTGGTCTAATAATTTGATTCTTCTGTTGAATAGTAGCATTATAAAACTGCCATTCTGTTCAATAGTTTCTCTGAAATATATTACACCTGCATCTTGTTCAATACAAGATAAGCAACATGTAAAATACAAAGCACATATTTTGCATTCGCTTAATAAATTTTCTCGTTCTCGAATCCACTAAAGGTATTTCAAATTTATGTAAATAAGTGTGAAAATGTTAATAGAAGGTGAAACTGTATTAACCATTTGAAGAATATCATTCGAAAACATTGTAATAATTTATATTTTTAATTAAATTGTTGGTAGAAGAAAAAGATAAATTATGGTCGCTTCCATTTGAAAGTTACATGTATGTAATTTAAACGTTTAAATGTAAGAAAGAAAAAACCTTTTCTCCATATGCAGCAGATGTTTAAAGCATGTAATAGTTATTTTATTTAACTTTGTGGAGTTAAGGTTCGTTATAAATCAGTCAGTGGAGGAGGTTTTGTCGTCTAGTGGTCAGCTGTACACTGTGAAAACATCTCGAACTCGTAAATTAGCTTTCACGGGTGTTTTAAAAAACAGCTAACAATTTTTAAATTGTCTAGGGTGCAGTGGAATGGTTTGTATTAATTAGGAAAGGGATATAAACGTTTTAGTTGTAATGGTCATGTTATTACACGAGTTTTTCGTGTCCTAATTAAAAGGCAAATTCCAACAAACCTTTGCAATCATTAACGTCGTCAATAAAGAAGTAATAAATTCCTGTTATTAACAATAATGATTATGGTAAGCATATGTTCTGTCAGTTTCTTGGTCGTAATTTATGATAACTAAATGAATGGTGCGCGTAGGCTAACAATATTTTATCAAGTTTTGAAAGAAAAATCTATGCTTCTATACAATATAAGTAGTTAATATGCATTATAATGTAATATTTCAAAACATCCTTCGTTTATATTTATGTTGGTTATTCACTCGTATTGCAAATTTTGCAACTACTGCGTATCTTTGATCTTGCTGCCGAGTACTATTATATAGTTAGGATTTAATCGGGATTGCTTTTGATGTACTTTGTGCAGGTATTTCGAAATTGTCAGCCGATATCCGATTGCGTTTATATATATACGCCGTTACATAACCAGATATGTATTAAGACGACACGAGTATATAGAAAATGTTATTTGATATAAAATCTTCAATAAAATTATACATTTTATAACGGTCGTTATATTAAACAGCGTCTCAGACTTTATTGCCGCCGCCGACATTGGATATTTATTTATGCAGTATTTTCATTTTAGAAACTAACTAGTACTAATAAGAAATTTATTTCAACTTCTTCATTCGCCCCAGTAATTTATGCATCCGTCTGAATTATACTTGGAAATACATTTGTGTTTTTATCAACGAGAAGTATGATATTAAAATAGGAAACTAATTCAGAATGAATAATAAAATCGCGAAAATACGTTTATAAATTGTAGAATTTATTTTTAACATCAAAGGATATCCTTTTCTCGTCACTGTGTCATTTGGAAACGATTAAACATGCGTTAAATACTTTATGTTTGCAACATTATAAATGCAAGTTTGAGATACAACTTATATGTGATTCCTTCATCTACCCAAACTTTTGATTTGCTTAATCTTTGTATTCTTCTTCTATTTTCATAAGTCTCTTTCTTTGTTATAATTTTTATAAAACGAAAGGGAAGCATATAACGTTTGCATCAATAAATTTAAAACTTGAAAAATATTCGATTATAAAACTGTTAACCTTCTGGAGGTCGTGTTCAAATTAATCGCAGCATAAAGCTCATTCCTCAAACTTACAAAGCCACAGATTTTATCATCTCAGAATGATAATAATAATCTTTATTGTCCCCAAAAGGAACAATTGGCTATCCAACCTAAGGTCCTTACCATCACCTTTATCACCTTTATCATCTATTAGACCCATGATTTGTTATTTTATAATTTTCCCTTTGTTAATAGTTCCCTTGCAAAAATTGGTTCATGAGTGTGTTTTTAATTACAATTGTTATATATTGCGTGGGTCAGGTGGCTCCCAAACTTTTTATCTTTTTAACTAAGTTTCCTATTTGGCGCCCTAGCTACTCGAAATAGGGTATACTGATGGTAGATAGGCACCAAAAATTGAAACGTCCACAATATGAAGCTGTTGTATGTTAAAGCTGCTCGCGTTTCAATCTCGTTTGTTTAAATTTCTCTACCAACTTTTTTCTAATCTGTCTCCGTTTAATTGTTGTATATAATTGAACGTTCAAACGAGCTCGCCGATGGCGGGCGAAGTTCGATGGTGATTATACGAAACATCTCGTTCGGAGAAGATAATTTGTAGTAATGCTCGTCATTGCTAACATTTCACACTTTTGAGTTTAAAATTTGGCGCCTATTCGTGGCCGGACATTGCGCTGCTATAGTCATATTTTTAGAGATTCTTGTAGTTGAGGTTTCGCTGCAAGATGATCTTGGGTATGTTTGTTAAGGGGTACCGTTATATAGGGCGTATATATAGAGGGAGAATGATCATATTCGAACGAGACGTTTCGTATACGTTTTCGAACCTTTCGGTTAGAAAATGTGTACTTGCATTAAATATAGGCATATTGTTTGATGTAGAAAATTTCCAATATAGCATTAAGGCACCTTGGTATTTTTTGAGTGTTGATGATGTTATGGACTTGATCATGATTTCTGTTGATGCTTCATTTATTCCTTTAAGGATCTCACACACCAGCGCGGAAATTTTGCTGCCGCGACCGCTGCCTCATCGCAGCGAACCGATTGCAGTGGCGGCTTATGTACATGTTCTTACATTACTTACATTAGCACATTACTTACATTACTTACAGCATACATTACTTACTTCATGTTACTAAAGAAAACTGGTAATGGCGCCTAATTCAAAAATGTATTTGAAATAATAAAGTGCTTGGAACTTGCGCGCATGGTAAGGGTTTGTTCTCTTTGTGTCCAATGACATTACCCATGGCCATTAGTATTTTTTCTATTTTGTGCCCTTTTATGCCATTTCTAAATAAAAAAAATCGCTCATCAATATTTAGAAAATGGTATGGTGGTTGGTGCCACTGATAATTGACATTTCACTGACAGTGTGAATTATAAAATCTAAACTGGTTTGTGATAATTTACACAATATCAATATGAGTGTGAGTAAAAATTATAA
The DNA here is from genome assembly GCA_944588485.1 of Phosphuga atrata. Lineage (NCBI taxonomy): Eukaryota > Metazoa > Arthropoda > Insecta > Coleoptera > Silphidae > Phosphuga > Phosphuga atrata. The sequence continues at coordinate 22,661,081 of OX155905.1, forward strand.
TGTACCCCACCTGATATTCGCCAAATTGCTGAAAATACAGTAAGCAATTTGTAGCCGAACAAATCACATCCGCAATATGAAAAACAATACTGTAAATTTAATAATGAGTGGAGCAATGGCAATAATATACCAGTTGTGTCAGAAAATGTTTTACTCACTTCAAATTACAACATAAGAAGTACAAACCTACAAATATATTTATGCTGATTGTACATATTCTATCCTGAGGTCTTGTTTAAGTATATATAAGGATGTAGATATATCAAAATATGACAATTTTTTTTTAAATTCTTTATTGAAACGGATAATTCAGGGCTATGCACCTAAAATGTCAAAGATTTTAGAAGAAAATGTATTTCAAAAATTTTTAAGGAACAGATAAGTTTTATCTGACTATGAAGATGGGTGAATTTCTATGTATATTTTAGATCGTCTAGATAATGGTGTTACAATGGTATGCTTAGGTACAATGTGTTACAATGGTATGCATGAGGAATTAACAGATATGTCGCATATATATATATATATATATATATATATATATATATATATATATATATATATATATGTATATCGACAACATAGAAAAGAGATGTGATTCCATCATCGTGTCTGTATCTAAAATGAAAAATTATATTCCAAGAATGTTTGCAATTACAGATATCCATTGGATTGACTTAATTAAAAAATATGCTTATGTCCCAATAATGTTACTACAGTCATTGTATTAATAGTCCAATCGGTATTAATATTATGGGGAGAATATAAAAACACATTGTGACATTTCTTAAATTACCAAACTCTGATCTTTATATACTGGACATTGTATCTGAAGAAATAGTAACATTTGGTCCTCCATGGTGGTGATTTGTTGACGATAAAAAATCATGCAAGTCTTCTGCTGTTGCGGTGGGATATGTGACACTACCTTAAAAAATAAAATGTCGAAAATGCTTGGGTTAGAGCAAGCCAATATAAACTTACCTGGATGTTCTTCTAGCCTTTATGCCCCACAGTTACAATTTGATAGCAACAGAAATAGTCCCACTATATAATGTCCCACTATATAATGTCCCTGATGTGCGTTACCGCTCAAAAAACATCCAATATCACTATAACAAATGTTTTTAATAATTGTACCATTCAAGGACATAATTTAAATGAAATGTGTTATTTCGTTTATTACCATTAAATAATTACATTTGTATATTCCCGATTTCCACACATCACATAACCTCAAAACTATCTCGACGAAAATTTGACAATTACAAACTGACAGCTCTGAATTTCAACGGTGCCAATCTTCAAAAATCGCACTCGGCGACCCATATGAGGGAATTTATCGAGTTTACGGGTCTATTGAAATTTTGTGTTATGGACTTTTTACCTGGTGTATCTGTTATTAATCGTCCTTGGCACGGGTTAACGGAAAGGTCGCAAAGGTCGAAAAGCAAAAATGAAGCTTCTATGTTATCTGGTTCAATAAATATTCGTGTTTTTCTTGAAATAGTTGTAAACATTGTCAACGTGACAGATAGTCGACGCGAACGCAAATAACTAGATGTTGCCACGTTTATTATTTTTTCTAATTATCAACAGATTTGCTTCGAAATAAAAAAAAGGAGAACTTGTAATATATCCAGGGCAAAATGTAAATAAATTAAGATTTTCATAAAATTAAATTAAAAAAAACCACAGATCCTCCATCTAGAAAATACAAATTAAATTTTGAAATTAAAAAAAATGTAGATAAAACCTTACATTGGATCGAGAGTTCGCGCTGCCGCGCGTATGTTGTCTTGATTTATCTTTCCGCTTCGCGGCTGGCAACCTAATCTTTTTTTTTTTTATGGTGGTTTGGGGGAAGCTCTGCCAGCCTGTGTGTGGGGCTCACACCCACTAAACCCCTACTTCCACTTGGCTTTTTGTTTGCTACACTCCGGTACCGCTTGCGCATTCCTTCAGGGTGAGCAGCCCGGACGGTTGGTGCCGCCCTAGTTGGGAAAGAAAGTGTCTCTCACCTTCTTCTGCGGTTTATTTCTTCTGCCTTCTGTCTGCTTCTTTCGTCCTTCTCTTTGCCACTCATTATATCAAATATGGCTTTCTGGATGCAGTTCCAGTTGGTTTCAGATTCCAGCATAAACTCGATCGTGTTGCATGGCTCTAAGTGTTTTGGAAACTTGGTTCTTTCTGTCTCCCATTTTCTGCAGACATAGATGGTGTGCGTCACGCTGTCCTCCTCTCCGCAATACTCACAGTACCTGTCGGAAGCTCTCCCGATCTTGTAGAGATAGTCCCGAAAACAACCGTGTCCGCTGAGGACTTGGGTTAGCTGGTAATTTAGCTCGCCATGTTTCCTCTCTACCCATTTAGTGACGTCTTTTATCAGCAGCCTTGTCCCTTTTCCGATGCTTCCCAGTCGTTTTGCAACGCCCGGAGTAATTCCGCCCTCAGTGTTTTTCTTATTTCCGTCTTACTGGTCGTGGTGGTCTGGCGTGTGGCTGTATACATCCTTGTTCTCTCCTGGACTAGCAGCTCTATTGGAGCTATCCCTGCTATCACTAGGACCGCCTCTTTAGAGATAGTTCTATATGCGCTGCTGGTTCTTATTGCAAGCATTCTTTGGATTGCTCCAAGCTTGTGTTTGTTAGATTTTTGTCCCATGGCTCTGGCCCACACGGGGGCTGCGTAGAGCATTGCGGCTTGGGCCACTGTGCATAGCAGTTTCCTCTTGTTGCTTCTCGGCCCTCCTACGTTGGGCATGAGCCTTTGCAACGCAGACAGAGATTTATGTGCTTTGTCCGCGGCTTTAGTGACTTGATCTCTAAATGAAAGATTCTTGTCTATTAGTACCCCTAGGTAGTTTATAGGACTCTTCGGCGTTATGATAGTGTCCCTGTGTTTGAATGTTATGTCCCCAGTTTTGATCTTGCCGGTTAGTAAGACTGCCTCCGTCTTCTCTGGGGCCAGCTTGAGCTGCTTTTCCCCCATCCATTTGTCTATCGGTTGCATTGCTTCGTTGGCCCTTCGTGTCAGACCCGGTTCAGTTCTTCCACATACTACCAGGGCGAGATCATCTGCGAAGCCGATGATCTCTACCCCTTCTGGCATTTCGAGTTTGAGTACCCCATCGTACACAATATTCCACAGCGTTGGGCCCATTACTGAGCCCTGTGGCACACCGCTGTGGACTTTCTTGTTGGTACAGCGGCCTTCTGCTACGAAGACGATTTCCCGCTGGGATAGGTAGCTGTCAATCATAAGCAGGAGGTACGGTGGGAAGTTGCGCTGCGCCGCGAGACTTCATCCATGATGTCCTGCCAGCAAGCCGAGTTAAACGCGTTACGCACATTCACGAGGGGGTAGTCACGAGGGTAATTAGTGCGCATAGTTTTCTGGTTCTCCAGGTACCCTTCCTGGCGTCGTCTGCTATGGCCACTACTTTATTGAGGGCATCTATTGTGGATCGACCTTTCCTAAACCCGTACTGGTTGTCTGAGAGGTTTTCACCGTTTTCGAGTTCCTTCTTTATCCTAGATAGGAGCAGCTGCTCCAGTAGTTTGCCTGCAGTGTCCAGCAGGCAGAGAGGCCTATAGGACGTTGATTCGTTGAGCGGCTTGTCGCCCTTTCTGAGAAGAACCAGTTTGGCCTTTTTCCAGTTCTGGGGAAAGACACCCTCTCTTAACGTTTTGTTCAGCGTATTAGGACGTACTGGGGTACAGTGCTGCATGCAGTTTTGATGATCTCCGCTGGGATCATGTCCGGGCCTGGAGCTCTGCCTTTCTTGAGCCGATTGCTGGCTGCTTCTATTTCCTCGGTGGTGAATTCTGGCACATTTTCGCAGATCGGTTTGTCCCAAGTTCGTGCTGGGTGAGTTGGAAAGAGGTCATTGAAGATTTTTTCAATCGTGTCCTGATTAGGGCATAGGCTGGGCTTGCGGATCCTTAGCTCCCTAGTTGCTACTTGGTACGCGTCTCCCCAGGGATTTTCTTCAATCGTCGCGCAGAGGTTTAGCCAGCATCTCCTCTTTTCCATGTTTATGGTTTTCCGCAGCGTTTTTTTTGAGTCCAGGTAGACAGTCCTTAGGGACTCTATTCTTTCCGCCGACTCTGTTTTTTTTGTTTTGCACCTCTGGGGGCAACCTAATCTAACCAGGGTTAAACCAACGGCCCTTGCCACTTTGTCCTACATTGGACCATTGGACCTTCGCGGCGGACAACCTAATCTAACCAAGGTAAAACCAACGGTCTTTGCCACTTTGTCCTATATTGGATCGAGAGTTTGCGCTGCCGCGCGTATGTTGTCTTGATTTACCTTCCCGCTTCGCGGCGGACAACCTAATCTAACCAAGGTAAAACCAACGGTCCTTGTCACTTTGTCCTATATTGGATCGAGAGTTCGCGCTGCCGCGCGTATGTCGTCTTAATTTATCTTCCCGCTTCGCGACGGACAACCTAATCTAACCAAGGTAAAACCAACGGTCCTTGTCACTTTGTCCTATATTGGATCGAGAGTTCGCGCTGCCCCGCGTATGTCGTCTTGATTTATCTTCCCGCTTCGCGGCGGACAACCTAATCTAACAAAGGTAAAACCACCAATAAAATCCACACGAGACATTGTACCGTAGCTGTTCGTTGAAATCTGGTTGAAATATGAATGAAAATTCAATACAACGCTTAAAATAATATATATGTTGCCATAGTTACAGTTTTTCATATAAAAGCAAAGAGGATCGGATCCTCTTTGATATAAACGGGCAAGAATAAACGTGGCAACATCCAAATAATTGCGTTCACATATACTGTCTGCAAAGAGTGCCAAAAGACGATTAACAACAGTTACAACAGGTAAAAAGTACACAAACATATTTTCAAGACATACCCGTAAAACCAATAATACCCTAATTGATTCTGGTGAAAACAAATGACACAAGGCTGACATCGCGCGCAAGTCACAAGTGTCCTATTTTATTTCAAATTTTTGAATTTTGCGCCATTACCAGACTCCCCCTTTTGTTCAGACCCTTGCGGTAAATAATGTATGCCCAAGAACGCTGCATGCGCGGTAAGTTTCGCTGTCGCTGAGTTTTGAAAAAAATGGCAATTACAGAAAAATTGATTGAAAATATTAAAAAACATCCTATATTATATGACCTGGCCAATGAAGACTATAAAAACATCAGAAAAAAGGACAAGATTTGGCAGCAGATAGGATTAGAATTGGAAGAAAATGGTATGTTTTTATATATTGTTTATTTATGAAATTATCTAAAATTAATTATTAAAATAAGTGACAAACTTTTCACGAGTTTCGAATGCGCAAGATGTTGCGCGTCTAGGATCTCGACCGAAAGATTGGAACTCATTTAGCGATGGTTCTAAATAATCGAAATATATATTGTCACCAGTTTTTTCAATTACTGAAAAATTGTTTAGAATGCAAGTGGTTTTGATAACCAAAATGGTTATCATAATGGATAATGGATAAATCAATCGGTCGATAAAATATTCGCCATTTTTGGGCTAAAATGCCAAAAGCATTTTCAACGACCCTCCTTGCTTTCCATAATCTTGTATTAAATATTGCTTCACGATTATCTTCTCGTGATTGTCGATAGGGGTAAGGCCTCACCAAATAAGGCTTTAAACCAAATCCCTCGTACCCAATTATTACAAAGGGACAGGGTAGATTATGTCCCGGAAGAGGCTTAGCTTTTGGCATATTCATTTGCCCTTGTCCAAATCTTCTTCCCATATTGGAATTTTCAAAAATTCCCCCATCACTATTTTTCCCATATCCACCTATGTCTACACATAGAAATTTATAGTCTGTGTCAACAATGGCCATAAGGACAATAGAAAATTTATTAAGATAGCAGTAATAATTAGAACCACTTTTTTTTGGGCATTTAATGGTTACGTGTTTTCCATCCAAACTTCCAACACAATTAGGAAAATTCCACACCTTTTCAAATTTTTCTGCAGATTCTTTCCATGCTTCAGTAGTGGGTTCTGGTAAATATATTTGCTCCATTGTTGAGCAAATTGCCTGACATACTTCCCGTAAAATTACGCTTACAGTCGAAAATCCAACCCTGTAACTATGACCAATAGTATAACAACTATCACCAGTCGCCAAGAATCTAGAAAAAAAAGAAAAACAAAAAAGAGTAGAATTTGGTAAAAACATTTAGTAAACTAGTGGAGAAGTAGAGTAAGGGCTCTTGGACAATATTACAAAATAAATTTTTAACAAATTACTTATTAAAAATTAGTTTGAAGTAAAGTTCGATTTCGATATTCCTATTCCTTCCTATTTACCATTTTTTTGTAGGAGATGTGCTAAAAAAAGTGGAAGAATCTTAAGGACAGCTACATGAAGCACTTAAGATCCTTAAAAACTACTACAGGTCATGGTACAGAAAAGCTTTATAAATGGCAATGGACCAACATATAGAAGCATTCCGCCCATTTATGTCTTTTGCACAAACTGCTTCAAATATTAGAAATATAACTTGGACCGAAAATACCGATGGTGAAACATATAGAAAATTGCTATCACCTTCAAGTGATATTCAACAAGAGGAGCCATCCTCAGACTTTGACATAAATAACGTTTTTATTGAAGCAGAACAAACTTTAACATCTGCAGAAACTCCTATTTCACCAAAACGCAATAAACTTTCAAAACATAATGAAAACGCTTTCCAAGAGTCTCCAACTAATGCTGTAATAAAATATTTAAAGGAAAAAAATAAATCTAGTCCTAATGCAAGGATATCAATAGATTTAATATTTTCGGGATATGCGAAAACAGTTAAAACGTTTTCATCGGGATTGCAAGTGAAAGCAAAATTAAAAATTGCTGAATTAATATCACAATTTGAGTTAGAACACCATCAAGAAAGAACTGGTTTTGTATCGTACTACTCAAATACAAGATGTTCCCCGACTGTCAGTCATACTAGTAGTTTCACAGCCATACTTTCCCCCTTAATTTCAGAAGGTACTTGCAATTTCAGCCCAAAATCCCAAAACTATATCGTCAAATAAGATCATGATTATGTAAATAATTTGAATTCAATAAACAAATGTGCATAAATAAAATATTATATTGTGAAACTCGTGCGGTATTGTCAATTACCCACGAGATCGAATGTGCGCACTCATTTCGTTCGTGCGCCCAATTTCAGTCTTGTGGGCAATTGACAATACCGCACGAGTTGCAGAAAATATTTCTTATTACTCAAGCGAGGGGACGTATCTTACAAGTTTGGGGTCCAGGGGCCATCAAAAAACGAAAAGAAAAACGGAGTAAACATGAAGAATTTACTTTTCCAATTATCTCCGGTGGTGTGTATTCGTCATAAGAACTCACATCAGTCTCCGGTATCACCATAGAATTTACACTCATTTTAAAACCTTTTCTTTAATTGTTATTTTGTAATGAAAAAAAATTTCTGTAACATTCACATCACTTTTTTAATTTGGACGTTTTGATTGTGTTTATTTCATTAATTAAATTGTTTTTTTTTAATTTAACTTTGCGATTTTTATTGAATATTAGCGTGCGCCAAGCATAATTTGAATTTGAATTGTCAAACAGCCATTTGTCGAACCAAAAAATGAGCGCTAAAATAGTAGTTATCACGCATGAGTAATAAAATAAATATTTCTGTAATGAAGTAGTATGATTACTGACCTTAAAGCAATAGCTAAGCGTTCCTCTGGAGTGATAGCCTCGCGGTAGTTAGTGTCATTCTTGCGTATTTTTTCTTTAATAAAATTTAAGATGATGTCAAAATCCTGAAATAAATGTAGAATCTCTTCTCATCTTTTCGCAATTCTGGTATTAATGTATGATTGTGTTTTTCTAAGTTGGTTGATATTATGAACCCATGTTCTTTTTCTTTTATTTCTGAAATGAGTATTAGGTGTTTTAGAAATTAAAAACAATTACAAAATAACATACTGACCTATTTTCTTCTTCTGCGGTCAATGCTAATAATAACATAGCTTCTTCCTCTGAGGAACTCATAACTATAACCTAAAAATCGTGTTTTGTTCTTCGCTGCCGCGCCGCTATGAAATTTCGGAAAATCGAAATTTTCGTGTGTTTCGTGAATCGATTTTGCGCCGCTAGCGAATTTTACGCTGCGGAAATTTCGCGACGCCAGCGCTCCGCGGCGGTCTGAAGGTGCCTTTATTTCGGAACGCTTTAAGGACAAGTTAATTTCTTCCCAGTTTTGTGTAAAGTGTTTTAGACGGCCTGCTGGCTCCTTTACCTCATCTACTTCCTTAGGGGCTGCTGGCGATTTAATGACCGACCCAATGTTTTTTTCGTATTGTAGGTACCTCGTTCGTGGAGGTATGGGCTTTTTTCTGTTGCTTTCCCACCTGCTTGTATTTTGCAGGTGGGTACCTCGAGTTTCCCTGGTCCCTGAATTTTGTGGTCTTCAATGTTGCCTCGATGTTGGAGCAAGCTTTTTCTACATCTTTTGCTTCTTTTACTTGTTCAACAACTTGTTTGCCATACAACCATTCCTCAGCTTTAGTAGCGTCAACCGTTGGCTTAACTGATATTTTCATTAGTGGTGGAATGAACGCTCTTCGTGTTTGCGACTGTTGATGAAAATCATCGGTCAATAGTTTCCCAGTTTCATATAAATACTTCCTTGGCGCCTCCTGGTCAATACCCTCTTAAGGATCTTCTAGACTCGTAGATACTGCAGCACCTAATTCCGCAATTGCAGAACCAATGCAGAGTTTGTGAGTCTGCAACATGTTTATCTCGTTTTGAAACAACTTCTGTCATGACTGGACCTATTTCTATATTTATCTTCGGTGCTTCAGTGTCGAGACCATCTTGTCTTGGATAATTTTATAGGATTTTTATCTTATTTTCCTCCGGATAACCTTCCTGCATCCATTTTTGCCATCTAAATTTTAATTCTTCGTTTATTTTTATTGGAATTTCTTTTTTGAAATCAAGATGTTCTCCTAGCATTTCTAACATAACCTCACTTACCTGAGATCTGTTGTCAGTTGCTTCTACAGCTTCAGTAAGAGCTATCTCATTTGATTCCTCAGTCTCTTTTGTTTTTGGGGATTGTGGGATGAGATTACATGAATCAATATTCTCCTTATCCAGATTTTCTTCTAAAATAGAAAATTATTTTTATAATATGGACCTGTTTTGTAAGTATTTTTGTAACTTTATCTAATAGACAGTTTGTCGCACGGACAGTTTGTCGTACAGACAGTTTGTCATATTGACACTTTGTCGTTTGAACAATTTTTCGTATAGACAGTTTGTCCTTTGGACGGTTTGTCGTATAGAATTCATGAATCACACACTTAAGATTTTTAAGTGTCTAGTGTGGAGGCTAAATACTTTTTATATGAGACTGGTTTCGTATAGAAACTCATACATCTTTTTTTTTATACAGACAGTTTGTCGTATAAACAGTTTGTCATATAGACAGTTTGTCGTATGGACAGTTTGTCATATAGACAGTTTTTCGTACATATTGTTTTTCTACAAATGCATAGTTAAGTGTGAAAAAATCACCACACTTAAGCATCTTTTAACTAAGTGTCTCGTATGGAGACTAAATACTTGTTATATGAGACTGGTTTCGAATGGAAACTCGTTATCTTTTATGAATAGGATGGTTGCGACAGTTACTATGTGGAAATTCATACTAACATTGAATTGAAAAATTCAGTATGTTTTTACCACACTTATACGATGTAAAAATGTTATACAACTTGTTATTCACAGTAATATAAATTACTACACATACCACGACTTAAGTTTCGACGTTTGACGGTCATTTTCAAGTCACTTGGATGCGGTAAAACTTGGTAAAACTTGGATGTGGTAAGACTTTCATGTGGTAAAAACATAGTGAATTTTTCAATTCATATCTCTTTTTGTTATACAGACAGTTTGTCGTATAAACAGTTTGTCATAAAGACAGTTTGCGTGTGGACAGTTTGTCATATAGACAGTTTTATGTACATGTTGTTTTTGTACAAGAAACATACTTAAGTGTGAATTAATCACCACACTTAAACATTTTTTAAGTGTCTTGTATAGAGGCTAAATACTTTTATGTAATACCGGTTTCATATGGAAACTCTTATATATTTTTGTTATAATAAACATTTACCTGCATGTTCATTCTGATTTATATTAGTGGTTTTATTTAATTCTATATAGGAAGAACTTTCCCATATTAAATGGGATATACTAGGAATAAGCGAACATAAAAGAACAGATGAGGTACAACTAACACTTCACTCAGGCCATCTGCTACACTACAGAGGAGGCCAACACATAAACGAAGGAGGAGTCGGGTTCCTAGTACATAAAGAGCATATACAAAACGTCACCAAGATCCACAGTATCAGTAATAGAGTAATGTACCTCATATACAAACTAAACACTAGATACTTGTTAAAAATTATCCAGGTATACGCACCTACATCCGCACACTCGGACGCGGAGGTGGAGGTATTCTATGATGATATAAATACCGCAATACAGCAAGAACCTACCCACTACAGCATGCTAATAGGGGACTTTAACGCTAAATTGGGGCATAAGGAAGACGAAACCGAAACACCGTTGGGAACCCACGGATTTGGAGTGAGGAATGAGAGAGGTCAAACGCTTCTTAAATTTCTCCTGCAACATAACTTATTTGCAATGAACAGCTTCTATCGCAAAACACCACAGCGAAAATGGACCTGGGCCAGCCCCGATGGCTCTACAAAAAATGAAATCGACTTCATCATATCTAACAGAAAGGAAATAGTGCGAGATGTAACTGTGCTAAATAAGTTCTCAATAGGCAGCGACCACAGGCTGGTCCGATCCAAAATCTCAATTAATATCAAGAACGAGCGGCGAAAACTTATTAAACAACCAACATCCAGCAAATGGAGACCGCTTAGAGACGAAACCCAGTATCAACATAGAATAGAATCACAGCTAGCACATATGGAAAGTGTTTTAGACCCGAATGTGGAGGACCTGAACGCACTTATTACAAATTCTATAAAAACCGCAGTAAAAGAATGCCAGACACAAAGCACCCAACGAAAAGAAAAACTCAGTACAAGCACTAAACAACTAATGGAAAGGAGAAGAAATCTGACAAATAAACATACAACAAACGCAACAGAATTAAGACGCCTAAATAGAGAAATATCTAAGGCAGTGCGAAGGGACACAAGAACATATAACACAAATGAAATCTTAAAGGCAATTGAGCAAAACAAGGGCATAAAATCACTACGGAAGCCATTCTCCGAAGGCAGAAAAAACATCTGCAAGCTAGCAAAACAGAGTGGCCAAATAACAACAAATAAAATGGAAATATTAAAGGTTGTAGAAGACTTCTACGCGACACTATATAGCGATAAAAATGCAGTGAGCTTGGACACCAACATAAATAGAGTGCAAAATCAAGGGTCCGAGGATATTCCAAATATTACCTTAGACGAAATAAGGGGGGCACTAAGAGATATGAAAAACAATAAAGCAATTGGCGCCGACGGCGTAGCAGTCGAGTCCCTAAAAGCCGGCGGAACTACGTTATTAAATGCATTATGCAAGTTATTTGATGCTTGCCTACAAACTGGGACAACACCTTCCCAGTGGGATCGGGCAATAATTATAATACTGCATAAGAAAGGAGATATCACCAACTTGCAAAAGTACAGACCCATTAGTTTACTATCGCATATATATAAGCTATTCATGAGAATCATTAACAAGAGGTTGACAAATAAATTCGACCTATATCAACCCCGCGAGCAAGCTGGCTTTCGAGCCGGATTTGGCACAAATGACCATCTACAAATAGTCAAGTCCCTTATCGAAAAATGCATCGAGTACAATAAACCCCTCTGCATAATCTTCGTCGATTCCGAAAAAGCCTTCGACACAATAAACCAGCATAAAATGCTACAAGCTCTTGCTGAATGCCGTATCGATCATAGATACATCAAGGTCATCAAACACGTGTACCAAAGAGCAAAAGCTTATGTTAGGCTGCAAGATGATTCCCAAGACTTTGATATTGCACGAGGTGTACGCCAAGGAGATGTCATATCGCCAAAGTTATTCACAACCCTTCTAGAACATATGTTCAAACAGGCCAACTTTGGTGACATGGGCATAAACATAGATAGCGAAAAACTAAACCATCTGAGATTCGCCGACGATATCTTAATTATCGCAGATAGTATGGACGAAGCAAAACAAATGCTACGGAGGCTATGGGAAGCATCGAACTCTGTTGGTCTCAAACTCAACACCAACAAAACTCAATACATGACAAATCTTGTTATGAGTGAGGCAATCAAGATAGGCGGAGTAAGCATAGAACAAGTAAGCTCTTATAAATACCTTGGTCACAAAATCTCTATTGGTAGAGACAACCAAACCTGTGAAATGTCGAGAAGAATAGGCCTAACATGGGCGGCCTTTGGAAAGCTGCGCAATATTTTTAAGTCAGACATTCCAATATACCTAAAAAGAAACGTATTCGATCAGTGCGTGTTGCCTGTGCTTACATACGGGGCTGAAACACTTACCCTCACAAAGAACACTACAAATAGAATAAGTATCGCGCAGAGGAAAATGGAGAGGTCGATGTTAGGTATATCACGAAGAGACAGGATCCCAAATATAACATTAAGGGAGAGGTCCGGAGTGACGGACGCGGTTACCCGTATAACAACCTTAAAGTGGAACTGGGCTGGTCATGTGGCGCGACTTACGGACAATCGCTGGACAAAGAGGATACTCGAGTGGAGACCGCGCCAAGACGCATACAGAAGTAGAGGCCGTCCACCAACCAGATGGACCGACGACATCAAAAGGATAAAGACCAACTGGATAGAGGCAGCACAGGATCGGCCAGGATGGATAAAGCTACGGGAGACCTATGTCCAGCAGTGGACGCGATTGGTCGCTTGATGATTTATTTAATTCTGCCAGTTTACAAACAACACTTTTGAGATTATCGAACGTTCTTTCCATGTTTTCCAGCCTCTCATCCGTTTTTTGTTTCTTCCTATCTCTTCCTCTTGGTAGCGAACGTGATTTTCTCTTCTTCTTATCTCTTGATATTGTCATCCTTTAATTCTTATTTAGATTTGGTATTTTTTTGCACTTAGAGTACTCAGTATGTGTGAAACGTCAAACACAACGAACAAATATGACTATAGCGGCGCAATGTCCGGCCACGCCTAGGCGCCAAATTTCAAACTCTAAAAAGTGTGAAATATTAGCAATGACGAGCATTACTACAATTTATCATCGAGAACGAGACGTGTGGTATAATTCCTTGTATTATATCATCATCATCATTGTCCTCACAGCCTTGCAAGAGCCTCGACTTCCCTTAGTCTTGTCCGTCATTCTTCCCTATTATGTGCTGCCCTGCGCCAGTTTGTTGCGCACATTTTCTTGGCGTCGTCGTCTACCCCGTCTCGCCAGCGCAATTTAGATCTTTCTTGGCGTCTTCTTCCCTTAGGTTGGGCCCCATTAGCATGCGCGTCGAAGTGTACATTTCCGCTGCTGTTTCTAAATGCACAGCCTATCTTAATCTTCCCACTTTTATGCGGTTTCTTCCATTGTCTATATCGCGGTACATGTGCTAGATTTCGTGGTTGTATCTTATTCGCCAGAATGATGGCATACTTTGGGTTTATTGGTTTAAAGTTTATAACCAAGTGCTGTGTGTTCTTATTAACAATAACTGCTGTTCCAAACTCTTGTTTCGTTTTGTGGCAGCTATCGAAGATGGTCCATTGTTTCTGCTGGATTATTTCTTGTTCTGTCCATCGTACTTCTTGAATTGCTGCGATGTGTGTCTTATATTGTGCTAAAACATCTGTTAGTTTTTGTAGGTTACCTGATTCGTACAATGTGCGTACGTTCCATGTATTTAACCTTAAATCGTTATCCTTTTGTGTTTTTCGTCTTCGTAGGATGAGTCGGGCTTCCTTTTTTTTGGGTTTCGTGTCTTTTCGATTTTTCGGGGTAGGGTCGTTAGCCCTACGCCCAGCCCTCCTCTTTTATCCGGGCTTGGGACTGGTGGGCTACTCAACCCACCCACCTTGCTCCGCAGACAGAGTTACTTGTATTATATAAGTTTGCTAATATAAATTTCCTAGGAAGAAAAGGGTTTCCAAATGTTTACGTAAATGGTCACCAGCAAACAAAAATGAAATAAAGGGTTTAGAGAATAAACTTTTTTAAAATGTTATTTCTAATTTTGACTTCTAGTATAGGAGTTAAAAAAGTTTTTTTTTTAAGAAATTTAAGAAAGTTTGAATATACAGTTATAGAATTTAATGACTATATGTTTCCTATATGTATTTATGAGATAATCTTGAGCCTGCTGATTTGCAATTAGTTTGAAGCCTAAAGCTAAAATTTTGAATGAAAAAACACGTCAGATCTGCCTAGACCATTAATAATTGTTATCTCCCCTGGCATCTAAACCCATAGATCGTAAAACCGTAAAATCAAGGAAACATAAACCAATGAATAAAATAAACGATGTATTTCAAATCATTTGTTTGATCGTAAATTCATTTATATGATCGTAAATGATCTTGTTACATACATTTGCTGAAGTTTAAAAAAAATCCAGCACTCTTTTTGATATTCAAGCAAATTAAAACAAACTTTTTATGAAGAATCAAGAAAAACGGGATGAGATGGCGCAGCGAGAATACGTATATGTTTAATATAGAAACTGAGAAAACTTGGAAACCAGCTCAAATTAGAAATGAAATTGATACGTTTCGTTTAAAAATTTTGTTGTAAAAAATCAACAAAATCCTTATATAAAATATACAATTTTCAAACTTAACCAAAGACTTATTAATTTAAGAAGTTTCAATTTCCGAAACTTCAATCTTTATAATTCTTCTGTTGATTTCAGAATTAAGAAGCAAAATGTAAACAATACAAATATGATTTTAAATAATTTTAACAAAAATCCAAAAATAACTTGAAAATCATAAAAAAAAAAATACTGAAATTTGTTCTAAACAGTAAAAGATACCGTTTCCCAAATGATGGGTCGCGACTCTGCACCAAAATAAAATAAAACTGTGAAAACCTTCTAAGTTTAACCTTTAACTACTCGTGCTGGTGTAAAAGGTACACCAACATTTCAAGATATGCTGTCGCATCTAGGCATTGCAATCCGGAAAACCGGATCCGGTAATCCAGCGAATCCGGCATTATTAAACGTTTACCGCATCGGTTACCAATATACCGGATGCGGTCACCGGATCCGGTGATGCTAATTTTTGGTAAAATAATCACGATGTTGCATGAGTAGCTAATTTAAATGCGTTGTTCGCATGGCGCCACATGGTTTTTTCAAAACCAAAATTGGTTTTGTGATAAATGATGTATCCTTAAAATACACTGCAGAGCATAAAATTAGGGTTACTCCATAATTTGAAGTTATTTTAGAAATTTTTGGTTTTTTACGTGTTTTTTCGGTTTTAACAGGTTACTAATTGATTGCTTGAATAAAACAAAAGGTTTTGTTGCTCAAAGTTTATTGAAAGTAATGAAAATGAACAATTTTAATTTGATATGCTAAGTAATGAATATGAACAACTTTACATTTATATGCTTTTGTTGAAACAAAAGAAAGTTTAAGGACTTCAGTAGTGAGTATTCCCTCCTCTGGCAGTGACAACAGCTTGCAAACGACGTGTCATTAGATTTTGGATCACGTTCTGCGGAAGATTGTCCCATTCTTGCACCAGTATGTCGCGAAGGTCTCTAGAATTTCTGGGGGCCGGCACATGTCTCCGTAAAAGTTTTTCCATCTCATACCAAACATGGTCAATTGGATTTAAATCTGGACTGCGAGCTGTACAAACAAATCGCGTGATTTCACACTCGTCAAGATACTCAGTAACTATTCGAGCAGTATGGCGCCGTGCGTTATCATGCATAAATGTAGCGTCGTCTCCAAGAATAACCATGAATGGTAAAACATGGTCTTCTAGAACCTCTGACAGATGCCTATGCGCAGTCAACGTCACATTCTCGATAAAGACTAACTCCGTGCGAGTGTCTAAAGATATGCCTCCCTATGCCATAACTGATCCTCCGCTAAATGGTAGTCGCTCGGCATTACACGCTTGAGCATATCTCTCGCCTTGTCGTCACCACACTCTTACATGTCTATCTGAGCCCGTAAGACAGAATTGCGGTTCATCAAAAAACAATACGCGTCTCCAATCCGCTATTGTCCAAGTCAAGTGTTCTCGTGCAAAATTCAACCTCGCAATCCGGTGTGCACGGGAAATCGGCGGTCCAGTAGCTCTAGTTCGAGAAGATAATCCAGCAGCATAAAGTCTCCTAACAGCCCACTCACTTATGTTTACATTTCTCACTTCTTGCAGATGATTTCGAAGGGAAACTGCCGTGACCGTTCGGTTTCTCAAAGCACTAGAAACGAGAAAGCGGTCATCCTTAGCTGTTGGAGTTTTGCCTCGGCCTGAACAAGGTCCTCGAGTGGGCAGACCTGTCTTCTCGAACTGCCGCCATACTCGTTGCACACTCGAAAGACTTACACCAACGTTTCTCGCAGTTTCGCGCTGACCGCGACCGTCTTCTAAAGCCGCCACAATTTGTGCCGCAAAAACGGGATTTAAGCTCATTGCAAAACACTAACAATGACAACAATTTACAACAGACAGACGACACCACAGAAACAAATGCTATGCTGTCCTTAAAGTTTCTTTTGTTTCAACAAAAACATATCAAAGTAAACTTGTTCATTTTCATTACTTAGCGCATACAATTAAAATTGTTCATTTTCATTACTTTCAATAAACTTTGAAAAAGAAAAACCTTTTGTTTTATTCAAGCAATCAGTTAGTAAACTGTTACAACCGAAAAAAACACGTAAAAAACTAAAAATTTTTAAAATAACTTCAAATTACGGAGTGACCCTAATTTTATGCTCGGCAGTGTAATTACCGTATTTGCCGGTGTATAACGCGCACCTTTTTTCCAAAAAAATGCTTCTAAAACATAGGTCCGCGTTATATACGCACAAAAAATAGGTTAGATTTTAGGATGCGCCTTATAAACCGACAAATACGTCATTTATAGTAAGCTGATTAAACTAAATAGTTATAAACTCATTATTGTGATAATTCTGTAATTCATTAGACAGATTCATCATGATGTCTAGTTACTGTAGTAAATTTTTAATTGTTTGTCTAATTATAAATGTGTGTATTTGTGTGCATGTGTAAACTACCTATATAATACACTCAAATGATTACCCCGGAAACAGTCCATTTAGGGCTGGGGAAAATTATCCTGATCCGATGAACCGAATTTGATCCGAACTTCGATCCGGCCGGATGCGGCCGGATCGATGGAAATACGGCCAAATCCGGCCCGATTGAAAATGACACCGGATTGAAATCCCTAGTCGCATCCCAATGTGGTATGTCCACTTATGCCGCTCTATGTAACCTACGACCAATGTATCTACCAAATGCTTTGGTAACGGCCCATTGAACAGTTCTCTTGTACTTTCGTTTCTAAGAAAAACTTAATAAAACCGGAACACAGCCTGAATATGTAAATATATTAATACAACCTTTCCGGAGCTCTATAACAGGGGAGGTAGGGGAGAGATGGGCTTCCCTGGGATGGACACTGTTTTTAATATATCGAATATGTATTGCCTAGTTCAAGTGAACCATACATTTGTCTAGATTGTTTGCAAATAACAGTCTACAAATTGTGATCAGTCTCAAAGTTACAAAAGAATTTCTGAAACATGTCAATTGTGCCCAGTGCTCCCAATAGTAAGGAGGTTCAGGCACCCCCTGTGGGAGGTTTGGGCATGATGTTTAAAACACCCAATATCCATGATATAAACCAAAAATAAAAAGTTAAATAACCTTAAACAGTGTATAAGCCACAAACGTAATCAACAAAGTTGATTTTTGCAAGATGCAAGTTTGACAGGGGTATTATATTTATCAGCAGTTTTTTTTTTGGCAAAAACCTTTTGCCACTGCTTCCATGGCACTTAATATTATGTCTCTTGGAATTTAGCGTCGCTTACCCTTATTTTTATACACAAACGGCATTTTTCTGCAATTTTAATTAATTTGAACATTATAATTAAATCAGGTAATTAAAGATGGGAGCATTGGGCTTGCCCAAACCTCCCTCAAAATAACTGCCCATTGATCCCTCTGCATACTTTTTCAACTTAACTCGGTCATCAAGTTTTTCTGTGAGATATATTGGCGTGACTTACGGGTTAATTTATACGTTAGTAAATATACAATAGAAAGAAAATTTAAAAAATTTATATTCCTTTCGCAGGTTCTTCGTTTATTAACTGCGAAACCACAACAAAATATTAACATTGACGAGCACCTAATCCTATAAAGCGTTTGAACGCGACAATTGAACGAAATCTCAAATATTATATGGAAAATCAGAGTTACCAGTGAACAAAATATACTACCAACCTAAAGATAAAATAAAAACTACAATTAAAATGGAGTTACGAGGGGGCGGAATATGTCTCCCGACTGCCCATCCCTCCCTTGTCACCCCAAGTAATGAGTCTTTTTAGGACTACCAAAGCAAATCTCATCTGAAATTTGTCAGTTATTTTAAAGCTTTCAGTCCACCTTCGTGGCACTCAACAAAAACCAGAATAAATAAAATTGTTTTTTAAGATCATGTCTTTACGATAACTTAAGTGGATTATAGAGCTCCGGAAAGGTTGAATATATTTATATATTCAGGCTGGGTTCCAACTTTGTTTATATGATTACCTATAATGTAGTTACCTATAATGTGCGTGTTTTACCAATTCTAAATTATCATTTAAATCAATAACCTGCTAAGTTCATGTCTCTCTCACGAAATGTCAAATTAAAAATATCTAACCCTAAGCATCCACGTGGGTTTTTGCAAAAAGCAAAGCTGTACTGATGAGAGGCAAATCTCGAAACGCGTCTACAGATGTCTATCCACTTAAGTTATCGGAAAAGCATGATCTTAAAAAACAATGTTATTTTTCTGGTTTTTGTTGAGTGCCACGGAGGTGGACTGAAAGCTATAAAATAACTGACAAATTTCACATGAGATTTGTTTTTGGTAGTCTAAAAAGAATCATTAGTATTATAGAGCTCCTGAAAGGTTGAATATATTCATATATCAGGCTATGTTCCAACTTTATTAAGTATAGATGATTATCTATAAAGTAGTATGGTTTTGCCAATTCTAAATTTCGTTTCTACGCTTCAGTTTGGTGTACAAAAGACACCACGCGTGCAGTTATGTATGTATAATTACGATAATGTTTTAACATTGATATGAATATTAGGATTCTCCATTGTTTTGGAATAAAGGTAGTTTTCGAGTCTCCAATATTGTAGGTATAAAATAAAATTAAGAAACCCAAATAAATTGACGCCTGCAGAATTGGAGGGCTGGCCCAAGTGAATTACGACTCCGATTCGGCAAAAAGAAATGCCGGACGATGATACTCACTATAATATAGTGAGTATATACTGAAGATTTTGACAAATGATGCAACAAGACAGGGAATAACAGGTATGGAATTCGGAATGAGAAGTAAGCCGGACCACATGCCGATAATGGTGTCGAAGCTGCAAAAAGAAAGAGAAGGTAGGACGGAGAAATGTGAGATAAAATTGCGTCAAATGAATACAGGAGGAGATTAGAGATTATAGGGTAGTGCAATAGACTATTTAGACATGATGGCAAAGACCTACTTTGCTGAATTTGCTTTTCAACGATTCCTTTTCCCAACTAACTTTAGCAATAAATATTTATTTTCATCATCTTCTTCGAAATGATCGAACTCAGAATCAGAATTAGAGCTCTTTTAGTCAATTTATTGCTAAAGATAGTTGGCACAAGTAATCGATGAAATGCAAATTCAGTAAAGTAGTTCTTTGTTACCCTATAATCTCTATTCGCCTCTTGTATTCATTTGACGCACCTTTATCTCACCCATTTCTCCGTCCTACCTTCTTTTTCTTTTTGCAGCTTCAACAACACCATTATCGGCATGTGGTCCGGTTTACTTTTCATTCCGATTTCCATACCTTTTATTCCCTGTCTTGTTGCATCATTTGTCAAAATCTTCAGTATTAGTCTTAACCATCTCGTTACTTGCCGTAAAGCCGTTATTACTGTATTTTGCCGCCACTTGCTACCAGTACCTTGGTTTATTAACTTTATTTCCCTCAACATAACCCCTTCCGTTTCAACGGGTATTCTTTTCGATTCACCCATTACGTTGTACCACTGTAATATTTCCTTTCTCACCCTAGCAAATCCACTTCTTTTTCCGCCGGTTGCATCTTCCATCTGTAGTCATTTGCTCCTGCCTGTCCCCCATTTTTTTCCTACACCCATATCACCACCAGTCCAGTTTTGTTTCTTCAAACCCGCCACATTCCAAAACATTATCTTAATATTTCCCATTTCCCTTCCACATGTCTGCCTCTGCTTCTTCTTCATTAGGTGCTTCCCTTACTCGTTTTTTTGCCCTTTCGGACCACGACATCCATTTCTAGTCAACTTCATTTTTTTGATAACCAACTTTTATCCAATTTCTTTTAGGACCTTGGCTTTTCTGAGCAATTATTTTTAAATGCCTTGCTCTTTTGGGGTGTAATCATCCTGTAGAAAAACTTTGGTTTCTTTCAGTTTGTATTTACTACCCAAAATCTCCCTCTTTTTCTCCAAAGCTTTTAGCAACAATTGGTCTTTTATTGCCTCCATTGGTGCCAATTTTGAAGGCATTCACGAAACCAACTTAATTTCCAATTTTTTTTCAAAGATTTTCTTTGCCTCATCTCGCCATGCCTCTCTTTCAATTCCAAAAATTACGATTTTATTTCTCATTTCTCTCCTAAATATCTTCTTTTCAGTCTCTTTTAAGATACTCATTTCTCTTCTCAGCGCGCCACGTTCTCCCACCTACACTGGGTCTTTTCGTTCCCTGATTTCGTTTTACCCTCCAACTGCAAAATCTTATTTCATTTCCTTATTGTCATCCCTAGTTGCCCTCAATTCCCCTAACAATTACTTGCTCCTGACTTCTTTCTCCTCATTCTGTCTCTTCACCACCCTTTCCAGTTTTTCTTCCAACATTGTGTTTTCCCAATTCTTATTGTTATAAACGAATATTTTTACTGATAAACAAAGCAGGAATCGATAGTCAACGCCTTTATAATGCTACTCATATGTATGCAGCTTACAATGTAGCTTATGCTTATTATGCTTATAATGTAGTTTATGCGTTAATGCAGCTTAGCACAGAACAGAATTTTTGAAAGTGGTCTTCGTAGCTTACAATTAGATGAAGCCGCATCGTTCTGAACATGCCACAATGGAGTTATTGCCAAGTGACATAAAATGTTTCCCGATAAAATATAAGAGACCAGAAGAAGGGAAAAGGAACCGCTTCTAAATATTCGAGTGAGATGTTTTATCGAAGTGAAGAGGAACCGCTTGTAAAAATACAAGCGAGATGTTTTATCTGTGGGAGAAAAAAGGTTCGAGTTATAACAATTGTCTGCGGCAGTTGCAATAAATCAATATGAAAACAACATATGACTGTTGGAACATGCCATTCATGCAAAAATCACGAACGAAGCAGCGAATGAAGCGAATAAATAATAATGTAAAATCTTTTTAAATTTTCTTTGTTTATAATCAATTATTATATACATTTATGGTTATATTCTTAATAAATAACATAATTCATCAAGACGATATATTTTCTTATCCCATACAATAAAATATGTACTCAGTCACATAGTCATACATGTGATGTACCTATACAATACACTGCGCGAGTAGTAGTAGTTATAACCTTTATTACATATACTAAAATAGTGCGGTAAAATGTGGTAAAATGTTTAGAAAACTCCAGACAATTGACTAATTTTTGAGAAATTGTGGAGCCGCCGAAGGCGGCGGAGGTGCAGCGCGAAAACGAAATTTACGTTTCTCGGCCGCCGAGCGGCCGAATTTCGACCGATCGCGACGCGATTTTTTCCGCACAAAACTGACATCTCAAATTTTCGAGTCTTTGAAAATTTGGAGAAAAGTGCGAAAAACTGAAAGAAAAATATCGCAAAAAAACGATCTTCTTTGACGTTCTATTACGAGCCGACCGCTGAACAGAACGCCTTCCCGTTTGCGGTTCGGTTTCGTCGGTTCTTTCTCTCTGGGTCTTCGAAGAGGCCGTGCGATTTTTTTGCAAAACTGGCCGTGCGGTAGATGTTTTTGCAAAACAGGTCGTTATCGGCTGCCGAACCGGAAGTGGGTGGAATTTTGCAATTTAGGTAGACGGTATCTTGCGTGCGATGTGCCGATTTGCCGATTCTCAGAAACCACGAGGTCGCCACGGCCGATAGTAGGAAACCGGTAGGATGGCAATCCGCAATCGAGATCTACAAAAGTGCAAATGGCACAACTTACTAGCTTACAGTGGCAGATCAAAAAAGAGTAGACCGTACCATAGGCTATTAAAAGTTGCAAAAAGTTCGCAACTGGCAAAGTTATTGCAAAAAAACGTAATTCGTATTTTGTGTCCTAGCTGAGAGTCGCATGCGAATTTTTCAGAAATTTTTGAATGGTGTTCTTCCGCCGGAAATTGCCGACATTCTGAAACCAAGTTTTCACGTTTCGCTTGCACGGTGCGCAGAGCTCTGGAAATTGTCGCCCATTTTTCGCGCGTCATATTTCATCCGTCTTTCAACTTTAGCAACTTTTACCGCGGCAATTCATAAATTTTAACTCTTTTCTGCAAGGGTTGTAAATTTCGCTTCTTCGCCGACTGCGGTTCGGTGCGGGCGAATTTTCCAAAATTCCTCAAATTTCGGGTACGTCAAAATCGGAATTTTCTTACCAAGACTTTTACGCTGCAACGAAGAACACCAATCGGTGGTAACACATTTCCGCACTTTCGATTGCAAGTCCCATCGCAAGATGATTCGAATTTTCGATTTATTTTCCGCATTTTCTGAATCAAGAATTCACCAAGAAAACAAATCGGCGCTACTAGCGAGATGCAAACACAAACGTCAGCCAAATGTCAGTCAGTTGAAATCTACTGCGACCGCTGAAATATTTGTTTTCGGACAAAACTCAGACTTCTCGAACAATTCTAACCGAGAAGAGACCCTACGCAAATTTCGCACAGAAAACTTGGTTCTTGAAATCACTGAAAATCATTTTGGAACATGTGATATTAGTGGAATTATGTGCCAAAATATTTGTAGTTATTTAAACTGTTTTTCTATTCCGAGTTTTAAATGTATTTAGTTTCGTAATAAACTTTTTTTTTTGTGACAAACAAATTAACAAGTATTTTATTTATCCTGGGTGAAAAATCTAAATCTTTGACCACGTTTCTCCATTTAAATTGATGGCTGGTTTCATTAAATTTTTTTTATATGTTCTACACCATGTGGAACAATGAAATTGAACACGTCTCTAGAGAAAAAATCTATCTGTCTAACACCTCAATATCTAACATCATTTTCGAAAAATATTTTTTCTGGCGGCGGCTGCCGTAACATATTGCAATTCTTTATTGACTTCTGGATTCATTTAAAAAATTATTTTAGTAAGTTTCACACCACGCGGAACAATAATATTGCAGACATTTGTAGAGAATTCATAAATAATTCTATGATATGACTCAGTTATTTTTACAAAATATTTTATCCGGCGGGGACCGCCGCCTCTCAAAATCAACGCAGCACAGAAGGTAACCCATTCAAATTACTGTATTTTGAAAACTGCAACAGATGTATTAAAAAATCTTTCAATTCTACATAGTGCATACATTTATCTATCGAAATTGTCATTTTGAAATCTTCGTGGCCGATAGCCTTGGCACAGGATCTTTTATAAATACAGAAAATTGTTCCAATTCTAAATAGCGCATACATTTATCTATAGAAATTGTCATTTTGGAATCTTTGTGGCCGATAGCCTTCACACACGATTTTTTTAAATTCAGACATTTGTGTTGAAATTCTTCAAGTATTTTTTCTGTCAAACTTTCTGAACGCAGCACATCCTGTGCCAAGGCTATCGGCCACGAAGATTTCAAAATGACAATTTCGATAGATAAATGTATTTTACACTGTTCGATAAAGCAGATTTTCTTCTAAAAACCGTGTTTGGTGATTTTTTTTTGAAAACCAACCACATTCTTAATTTAAACCCATGTAAATTGAAAATTGAAATTCAGAGAAGGGAATTCTGTACCCCTTAATTTTTTTTTTAATTTCATATTTTTTACTTTAGTAACTAAACCGAAGGTTTTTACAAAATTTCCAAAGAATACTTTTTTGTAGACACCGACGTCCTACATCGGGATATCTCAGTTATGATTTTCTATTTTGAGGCGTTGGCGAGATATTTGCAAAAAAACTCTGAAGACAAAATAATTTTCCACGTCGTACCCATTGGATGGGGAGCATTCAAGTTTTGTCAGCTGATACTTCTGGTGGATACTCACATTCAGTAAAAGTTTCATTGAAATCCTTACAGGCTTAATAATTTTTTTCGCAATTTTTCAATATTTAAAATTAAAATTTTCGTCTTCGGTTTTGATTGGAATTCGTGATTGACATGTCTGGATTAAAAAAAAATATTTTAGTAAGTTTCACACAACGTGGAACAATAAAATTTGACACATTTATAGAGAATTAGTCAGTCTATGTTATTCCTCAGTTCGTTTTGCAAAATACTTTATCTGGCGGCGGTCGCCGCCCCACAAACTCGGACTTAAAACTCGGACAAAAAGTAATAAATTCAAATAACTATAAACAGAAAACTGCTACAGATATATTCAAATTTCTTTCAGATCTACATAAATTATACATTTTTCTATTGACTTTGAGGTTTTGGTATCTTCGTGGCCGATAGCCAAGCGTGACCGATGTGTCAATGATTCTTTCTGTACCCCTTGAAAAAAAATGCATTTTATATTTTTTACTTTTGTGACTAAACCGAACAATTTTACAAAATTTGCAAAGAATAATTTTTGTAGACAGCGACATATGGAGATCCGTTATATCAACATTTTCTATTTGGAGGCGTTGACAAGATATTTGCAAAAAATCCTCATAAGCAAAAATAATCCCTCACACCGCCTCCATTGGAGACGGAACGTTCAAATTTGGCGAGTGGGTACTTCATGTGGCCACCTACATTCAGAAAAAGTTTCATGGAAATCCTTGAAGTGTTACCATATTGCATATTTTGTCAATTTTTGAATATTTTGAAATTTTCGAATTCGGTATTGGTTGCAATTCATGCTCGACATGTTTGGATCTGTTAAAAAAATTATTTCAATAAGTTTCACAGTACGTGGAAGAATAAAATTTTACAAACATGTAGTGAAAGGAACATTCTATCAAGCCATCTTAGGAATTTTGCAAAATATATTATCTGGCGGCGGCCGCCGCCCTTCAAACTCTAAGCGGCACACAATGTAAGACATTCAAATTACTATAGCTTAAAAACTTGAACAGATGTATTCAAAATTCTTTCAGTTCTGTGCAGCGTATACTCTCGATGAAAAATAGGATACTGTGGCGAGGATTGTTGGTGTTGGCATACAACTTTGATGAAAAAAAAGTGTGTCGCAGAGCTGAATTTTTTTAACATATATATATACATATATATATATATATATATATATATATATATATATATATATATATATATATATATATATATATATATATATATATATATATATATATATAATCAGTAACCTTGTGTACCCTAAGGTGGAAGGTGTTACATTTCATATCCTAATTCTTACATTTAATCTTTACAATACATTTCTTTCGCTATATATGAACTTTTTCCGCTCCCTTTTTCCTTTTGCCATTTTTGATGCTTGAACCATTGTGAGTCCTCTGTCCTCTACTATTTTCTCTATGTTACGATTCCATGTTGTCTTTGGTCTTCCTCTACTTTTCTTTTTTTGACCTGTAGCTTCCCATATTCTCTTGACTGGTCTTTTGTCCTCCATTCGCTTGAGGTGTCCATACCATCTCAGTTGGCAGTTCTCGATTCGCTTTGCTACTGGTTGCACATTTAACTGTTCTCTGATAGTGTCATTTCTTATGCGATCTCGCCTTGTGACTCCTAACACTCTTCTTAGGTATTTCATCTCTATACTTTGGATCTTGCTCTTTAGTCTCTTCGTTAACACCCAGCTTTCGCAGCCAAATGTTAGTATAGGTACTCTGTATATACTCATTTTTGCTTTTAGCGAAACTTCTTTCTTTCCCAGGAAACTATTTCTGAGGCTGTGGTACACCCTTGCTGAACTCTCTATTCTGTCATTAATTTCTATTTCATGGTGTCCCTTGCTATCTAGACGTACTCCCAGATATTTAAAGGTGTCAACTTGTTCTAATACCTTTCCATTTAGCTCAATGTTTACTTTTGTATCTGGTTTCCCACTAACCATGATTTTTGTTTTCTCTTCGTTTATCTTGAGGTTCTTCTCTGCTAATTTCTCGTTCCATATCTCAAAGTTTCTCCTCAGTTCAGCTTCATTTCTCGCGAATATAACAAGGTCGTCGGCGAACGCACATTCCCTTATACGGATTGGTTCTAGGTTTCTATACCCCACACTAAATGAAGACGTTATTTTCCTCGTTTCTTTCATTACTTCGTCCATAACTAGGTTGAATAAAGTTGGACTCAAAACGCCTCCTTGCCGTACACCCTCGTTTACCGTAAACTCGCGTGATTGCATGTTGTCTGTTCTAACAATATTTCTACTGTTTTTATACATGCCCATTATTGCTCTTATTAGTTTTAGGTTAATTTTCCTTTTGATCAGGGTTTCTTCTATAATTGATCTTGATATTCTGTCGAATGCCTTTTCCAGGTCAAGGAATGCTTGATATATTTCATCGTCTGTATTGCTTATTCGTTCCATCATCTGTTTAATCGTAAATATATGATCCTGTATACTTCTGCCTTTCCTGAAACCACTCTCTGACTCTTCTAGCTGTGGCTCTAGTTCCCGACTCAGTTTTGTTTCTAATATTCTCTCGTACACTTTCGATGCTATGCTTAGCAGGGTGATTCCTCGGTAGTTGTTACAGTCTCTTCTGTCTCCTTTCTTATATATTGGCACAATGACCCCTATCTCCCAGTCTTTTGGTACTCTGCCTTCCTCCCAAGCCATATTGCATACCTTTGATAATAACTGATCTCCTTTTTCGCCCATATTTTTCAGCATTTCTCCTGTTATATTATCATGCCCAGCAGCCTTACCTCTTTTGAGTCTATTTATGGCATTCTTAACCTCTACTAATTGTATGTGCTCTCTTTGTTGTTCTGTTTCTTCTATGTTGTAGGTTCTTTCGGTTCTGTCCACAATACTTTCTTTGTTCAGCAGATTTTCAAAGTATCTTCTCCATCTTTCTATTATGTCTTCTTCCTCCGTTAATATTGCTTCATGTTCATCCTTAATTTGCTTAATTACTTCATTCTTCTTCCCAGATCTTATGTTTTTCAGAGTTTTGTAAAATAGCTTTTGGTTTGTATGGAAGTCAGCTTCGATTTTTCGTCCAAACTCTTCCCAGGTTTCTCTTTTTGCTTCTAATACTATCTCTTTGACTGTGTCTCTCTGTCTTTTATAATCTTGGTAAGTGGTATTATCTCCTTTACGTAGATATATTTTCCATTTCTCTTTCTTTAGTTTAACTTCCTTTTTAAAATTGTCGTTCCACCAAGCCGTTTGCTTTTTGTTTCTATTTATTTTCGTGGTTCCACATGTTTCTTTTGCTGCGCTAATTAGGGTGTTTCTGAATGTTTCCCATGCTTCCTCCACATTACAATATTTATTAGTTCTTGTCTCATCTAACATTTCCTCAACTTTCTTTGCATAATTGTTCGCCACTTCTCTTATCATTAGTCTGTAGTTTTTTATCGTCTCCTTACTATTGTTGTTTCGCAGTTCTATTTTGTTCTTATTATTTCCCGCTCTCTGGCAGCTTATTGTCATTTTCGCTTTTAGTAGATAATGATCACTATTTATCTAGGATCCTCTTATAACTCTAACATCCCTTATTTCCCGCCTAGAGTTCCTATTTATGAGTACATAGTCTATTATGGATTTTTCCCCTCTGCTTGGGACCTCTCTTGTGTATTTATGGGCGTCTTTGTGTTTAAAGAATGAGTTCATTACTAATAGGTTATTTTGTACACAGAAATCAATAATTCTGTCCATTGTTGTTTCTCGTTTTTTCTCCAAACTGTCCTATTACATAACTTGTCCTTTCATCTTTTATGCCGACTCTACCGTTTAAGTCTCCTAGCACCACAATTTTTCCGTTGCAATTTTCCACTATTTCTGATGCTTCTTCCCAAAATTTGTCTTTAGTTTCTGCTTTATCGTTATCATTTGGGCCATACAGAATTACCAGATGTAATCTGCTGTTTCTTTCTATTTCTAATTCAATTTTCATTATTCTTCCAGATATGCATTCCCATTTTTTTAAGTACTTGATTACATTTTTGTGTATTATACACCCAACTCCTCCTTTTGCTCTAACTTCATACGTGACGCCGCTTAGGATCATCATATGACCTTCCTCTAGCTCTGTGACCTTTTTTCCTTTATCTTTAGTTTCTGTAATTGCTAAGATGTTTATATCTCTTTCTTTAAATTCCTCAATTAGTTCTTTTTCTTTTCCATTTAGTCCTCTAATGTTCCATGTTGCCAAATTTATTCCTCGTAAACCATTTACATGCCGTGTCGTTGCCGTATTTTTTTAACTTGGTTATGTTATTTGTCACATTTGACACAACAACAACTTGAATAAAACAATATATGTTGGTTATATTGATCGTCAAAGTAAACAATATCAGTGCCAGGTAATTAATTCATTGGTTATGGAGTTTACAGTTATATTTTAGTAACTTTTACACCACAGCTGTTTTTTTTTTGTGTTGTAAGACTTAGTAACTAATATCACATCGTTATTTACAGTAACTTTCTCTTATCAATGCTGGTAGCTTTTCATTTCTACTATCACTTCTTTAAATATAGTAACTTTGATTCCAGACAGTCAGTAAAATTGTATGAATAAATTCATTTAAAAACTGATTATGTTGTTTTTGATGTTTAGAAAAATATTTGTGTACTTCAGGAATCAATTTGCAATTTATCTTATTTTCAAACATACACAACCCATGTGGCACTAAAAGCGCCACAACCGTCGCACATCCTTCAAACCTGCTTGATATACTCATGAAAAATCATGTGACAGGAATTTCAAGAATATAATTATTTGTTTGCTTTTATTTTATATATTGTTTTTACTCCTTTAATAAGGTGACCAACTATTTTTTGTTCAAAAAGAGTACACTTTGCAAGAATTTCATAGGTTAAAAAACAAGAAGAAAAAACGATAAAAACTTTATTTTCTTTTAAAAACATATTTTTCTTCGGAGCGGATTTTTTTTTGCTAAATGAGGATGTTCGTCTAATAATGTAGCCACATCCGAACAACTTTCATTTTGCATATTAAATTTGACTGTTAAGACGGCAGATAATGTTTTTACAGAAAGTTGCGACTTCTCACTGCTCCAATAATCATTCCCTAGTGAAAATACTCTTTCAACGGCAGCATTAGTGCCTGGACAACATATTTCTATTAAAACTTTTAAATTTTCATGTGGGATATGTTCTACTCTAAAATGCCGAAAGATTTCTTCTACCCATCTATTGTCAAGTTCTATTTTGAAAATAATTTTCTCATCGTTCCATTTCTTCAATTTTCTCTTCATTTAAATATAAATTTTCTCTTCGAATTTCTTCAAAGAGAAAATTGTCATTAATAATAATATCTTTTACTTCCTTCATTACAAATTCGACTGCAGAAGAAACTTCTTTCCATTCAATTATCTAAATATAATAATTCAATAATCTAAATAATTAAAAAATAAATCTAATTATTCAATAATCTAAAAAAATGTTTTAGAAATACAAATGAGTATAAAATTATACAAATGAGTACTTTCAGAGTACAGGATTTGAAAAGAGTACGGTTTGCGAAAAAAGAGTACAAAACTCAGTAAATGAGTATAGTTGGTCACCTTACCTTTAATATTGTTTTTAGTATTACAACTATTCCATCTACAACAATCGTTTCACCCTCATCATCTTTTCCACCCTATTCAACTATTCCATCCATAACAACTCTTCCGTCCAAAGCAATACGATGCGCATGTACTAGTTGTCATAATTAAAATACTTTACACTACCATACAAAATATACCTACACAACAAGCAAAAAAAAGTTGTGAAACTAATACCCCATTAAAATAAAAAAAAAAATTTACCACCATATAAACCTATATATCAACACCTACATGTACATCGTACATAAACTCATAAACTAAAAAAAAAAACTAAACCGCAACACTCAACAAACGACCCCATCGCATCTTTCCATCTTTCACTCTTTCACTGAATAAAAACGACAGACCCTTCCCGTTATCGTCCATGCACTCACTCCAATCCTTTCCTCGCCTTCTCTTCTGTTTATTCCACTCCGCCATCCTGCATTCTTCCAACCAATGATTCCACATATCCTCCTTCAACCCACACACCAAACACCATCTACTTTCCTCATTCATCTAATGTCTCCTGCCACGCTCTTCATTACCACACCTAAATCTAGCCAACATGGACTGGTCGTCCAACCCTTTACTTGATATTTGCTAGCCTCTATTTTGGATTGGCGCTCTTGGCAGTCCACTTCTAATAACATCTCCCTTAACATCCGTTTCCACTGAGCACCCGCACTTTTTTCCGTTTCCAACCCCTCATTTGTTAACCTGACTCTCTCATACAGTTTTCTTTTATTCAGCCCCCAACCACTCTCTCTTTTACCACTTAACCCCTCTTTATTCACTACTCGATAGATTTCCTTTATTATCCTTTCATCTCCTAACTCACCTTTTACTCGAACTTTATCACTCTTTCCGCAGCAATTAGTGCCAACCTACAAGCACTCACTTCCTAAAGCACAATGTGACCAGGCGTCGACCTTTCAAGTTTCAAACAACAACAACTTCTTTTTCCCAATCACCACTCCTCCAGCTTGACCGGCCTGTAGAACCTTCTCCATAACCGCCACATACAGATTAAAGAGCGTGGGACTCAAAGGGCAGTCTTGTCTCAGGCCCTTCCTCACCTCAAATAGTCCGATTCCCATTCATTCGCTTTTACCTTACAGACCGTTTCCTCGTACATATCCCTGATGTTTCTTACACTCTCTGAGATATATAGCTTGCCCAAACACTCATCCAATCTCCTCCTGTTCACCGAGTCATATGCGGCTTTCAAATCAATGAAAAGAGCAAACAGGCATCCCTTTCTTACTTCTTGGTCTATGATGACTCTTAAGGTCACCAGGTGTTCCACCGTGCTCCTACCTTCTCTGAACCCCGCTTGTATTTCCGGCAAAAGCTTCCTTTCATTGATGTCCTTCCTCAAGCGACAATCCAGGATTTTAGCAAATATTTTGTATGACGAGTTCATCAAAGTTATACCTCTATAATTTTCTAGCGCGTCCCTCGTTCCACTCTTAAACACCGGTTTAACTATCCCCACTTTCCAGCTGACTGGTATTCTTTTGTCACCCCTCCCTATCCTTCTCAATTCCTCCATTAACTTCTCCTTACAGATTCCAGGTGCTTCTTTCCACGCTTCATTTCCGAGCCCATCCAAACCTCCCGATTTTCTTGACTTTAGGGAATTAATAACATCCTCCACCTCCGTCACTGTGATATCCTCGGCGAGCTCTTCCTGCTTTCTCTTTCGATCTCCTGAACTATCTTCTCTTCCTGACCGCATCTCCACCCCTCCCAGCATCACCATGAAGTGGTTTAGCCATTCTTCTATCGCAATGCTCTTGGGTAATCTATCCTTCCTTTCCCTATTCTCTCTCACGTATTTCCACAGCTCAAAAAGCTTTTCCTTTTCCTCTCAAAGCTCCCTTTTCTTCTTCTCCATTTTTTCCAGTTCTGTTCTCGCTTCCAGCACGTGCACTTTGAGCCTTTCTCCTTTTCTCCATTCTCTCATAGCTTCTCGAAACCTTTGCTTTACGTTCCGCACTTCCCAGTCGTACCATGCTCAACCGGGAAACTTTTGATTTTCTTTTTGACAAGTGCTGACTCCATTTTCTTTGCCATCATGTCTATATCATTTACGGTGTTCCACTCTACCTTTTCTAATTTCTTCCTGTATTCTTCTATCGCCTCCTTATCCCATTTGGCCACCCATTTCTCCACCTTAACTTCTTTCTCTCTTTGCTGCTTCAACGACACCACTACCGGCATATGATCTGCCTCACTTCTTATTCCGATTGCCATCAGTTTTATTTGCCGTCTTGCCGCATCATTTGTAATTATTAGGTCAATAACTGGGGTACCCATTGCACTAACAAACGTAAATTCTCCCTCCCAGTCGTCTTCAATACACCTATTCAAAATATCCCATTGGTTCTCTAACACCCGCTCCAGCCAAACATTTCCCTCTGCACTTTTAATTTTGTCTTTAGAATTCCTTCTTATCACCTCCTCGTACCAAGTTTGTTGTTGCTATATCTTCTAAATTCCTCTTTTTGCCCTCTTTAATTTTTTCAAGTCCCTTATTATTATAAACGGCTGCTATCTGCCACCACTCCCCCTCCAGTTCTACCTCCCAAAAAACTAGACCCTCCACCTCTTCTAGAATTCTCACCGAATTCTTGATACCTCTTCTGATCCCTGTTACTATTCCCCCCTTTGCCCTTCCGTAGTCACTCTCTTTGCGTGCCGGTTGTATCCTCCAATTGTACTCCTTGGGGAGTCTCTCTTTAGAGGCTTCCTATTCCTTCTCTTGAACCCAGGTCTCCACTAACCCAACTATTTCGAATCTCCTCAAATCTCCTCCTCCTAAAACCTTATCCAATTTCTTCCTGAGCCCAGCTACATTCCAAAACATTAGCTTCACATTTTCCTTTTCCGTTCCGTCGTTGTGTAACTGTCCCATCCTTCTTTGGTCGTTTACTCGTTTTTTGCTACCTTGTCCGATGGTACCCAATTCCCATATATTTTCATTCTTTGGCATCCTACTTTAATCTGGTGGCCCCTTTCCTTGAGTACCTTTGCCTTCCTTAACAGTTCTTTCTGGATTTCTTGTTCCTTAGGGGTGAAATTGTCTTGAATGAATACGTTTGTAGCTCTAAGCTTGCGTTTGTTTCTCATTATGTAGTTTTTTACCTCCCAACTTTCTAATTTTAACATAATCGGGCATTTAATTTCTCTATTATCCCTATTCGAGCCAAGCCTGTATGCATTCCCAAAACCTTCGTTTAAACCTAGCTTTTCCAGAAAAATCTTCTTTGCATTTTCCCGCCAATCTTATCCTTCAATTCCATAAATTACAATGTTATTTCTTAATTCCCTTCTTAATCTTCTCTCTTCCGTATCTTTTAGTTTAACCAGCTCCTCTCTCATTGTCTGACGTTCCTCCTCCCA
The DNA here is from genome assembly GCA_944588485.1 of Phosphuga atrata. Taxonomy (NCBI): domain Eukaryota; kingdom Metazoa; phylum Arthropoda; class Insecta; order Coleoptera; family Silphidae; genus Phosphuga; species Phosphuga atrata. Next base: position 22,694,750 of record OX155905.1, read on the forward strand.
CTTACTATCGAGGATAAATTGTTCAATTATTTAAACTTAATAAAGTCCGAAGACAGCCTGAATATATAAATATATTCAACCTTTCCGAAGTTCTATTACACTAAATAATCTTTTTGGGACTACCAAAAACAGTTATTTTATAGTTTTCACTCCACCTTCGTGGCTCTCAACAAAAACCAGAAAAGCAACATTGTTTTTAAAGATCATGTCTTTCCAATACCCTAAGTGGATAAGCCATCGGTAAACGCGTTTCGAGATTTATCTTTCAGCAGTACAGCTTTGTTTCTATGAACAATTTGTAAACCACTTACTTGAAACAGATGTGGGTGATTTGGGTTCAATAATTTTAATTTGACATTTTTTGGGAGAGACATGAACATACAATTAGCCGAAGAGGCCTCTTATATTGGTAAAGCAGAAGCCATTATTGGTTCATCCGATTTAAACACTCTTTTTCTTTTTTTACTTTTGGGAAATATTTGCACAACAGGATAACAGTTTATTGTCAGCAGAGAATAAATAGCCCAATTAATAGCTGCTGGTTCTTTCGTTTTTTTTTTTAATTTATTGATAATAGGTTTATTTTGAAAATCTTATTAATTTTAATTTATAATTTATATTTATAAATTAAAATTAAAATCTTTTAAATAAATTTGAATACTGAATTATTTTGTGACATTAAAACGTGATAATATGGGCTGTCACTTGTTTTTGGTCTTGTTATGGATTTGTATGTAAAAACAATTAATTCAAAATCAATCAATTGGCATTTTTAAATTTCATTTTGATTGCAATCGAAAAAGTAAACATTTTCTGTAGTAACTTTAAGATAAAAACAAGAAAATGTATCACTTAACTAGTATTCACCAGACAATGTAAATTACGCATCATTTACCATCTCTAACTGCTATAAGGAAGTTGAGATGTTTTCTTCTATGTCTTAACAATTCTTGACGATCAAACTGTTTTTACCTCATATGCTGCAGCATTGTACATGCAATATATTTTAGGTTTTATGAAGATTAATAATCGATTTAATACACAATATTTTTATTCATTACTAATAACTTGCTATAAACAGCAAAAGACAACACATCTTACCAAATCACCATAAACAACCTCATTATACTCTGGTATTTAATAAATAAATAAATTTTTCATTCTAGCAAGACTCATTCATAATACTATTAGGAAAAATATCAAATGCCCACGTAACAATATTTCATGGTTTGAAATAAATACTTTGATATTTACTGACCCAAAGACCAATTTGTTAGCTCTATGTAATTTATGGCAACAAGATTTGCATTACCAACAATAAATTATTAACAAACCATGGGTTATTAATTATGAAATAGTATAAATTGGATGCAGGTGTAATGTAACAATGCCGTCCATGTCGTGGCTGTCAATTATTAAATTGCTGGGGAAATAGCTCGTCGAGGGTCACTAAAAGGTTATTAAAAGTTCCGGGAAAGTGTAAACTATATCGTGCTGTATAAATCTTGACAGATTCGGAATTTCAAAAAATTAATATCTAGTTTAATATAATTCGAATTCTTGCAATTTAAATAATTTGCGAAATTCATTTCAACTACCACGGAATTTCAAGATTTAATAAGGTTTGTAACATTTATATATTATAGTAATTGGATCGAATACATGGAATTCCATACGAATGCTGCCCGAATAAATGGTTTCATTTCAATTCTTACAATTATTATTTCATTGAAATAGTATACAGAGTTGAAGATAGAAGCACAAGATAAGACTAGATAGCGAAAACTCGACAGATAAGAATAGATAACTACTAGACAGGCAATATTAAATATACTAGATTGGATAGGCAATGCTAGTGAGAAATGTCGACGCGGATTTTATTAGACTGAAAAAAAAGGACATACTTAACTCAATATATACAATTATGTATTTATGTATTATGTATTTATGTAAACAATAACAGATTGACAAAACTAATATTGATCGAAACCTTGACTATAAAGTGCTGCCTATAAAGCCTTGACTATAGGGAAACCCTCAGCAACATTTACTTCCAGATCCAAGACTAAGCACAACTACTTTAAGTCGATTCAAGACAGACAACATTGTATGAGATGGAGATGAGATGGAGATGACTAGACAGAGTAAATTACATAAAAAATGCAAAGCCAAGCAGAATTGATAGACCAAGCTAGACAGACTCAACTCGTCCGCCATCTTCGTTTGTGATATCATGTTCTCTCTAATCTCGCAGAAATCATGGCACAAATCAAACTGAACGATTTGGCCCCACTGGGCCCGCTATCGGGGCCAAACTGTTCGCTCCAGTCGGAGCCGCGGCCTACGGAGTCTCGCAATCTATGTACACAGCTGAAGGTGGTCAGAGCGATCATGTTTAATAGGTTACGCGGCGTCCAAAAATAAATTTACACGGAAGGCTTGCATTTTCGTATGCCTTGGTTCCAATATCCTATTATCTACGAGATCTGCTCGAGACCGAGGAAGATTGCTTCGCCAACCGGCTCAAAAGACTTGCAAATGGTTAATATCTCGATTAGAGTCCTCTTTTGACCGGACGCCAAAGCTGCCCAATATGTACTCGAGTACCCTGCCCAATAAGTTCAGCCCTCAATCTGCAATTAAGTCCTGAAATCTGTCGTTGCCAAATTCAATGCTGCCCAGCTAATCACACAAAGACAACTTGTTTCGTTGTTGGTGCATCTTGAATTGTTGAAATGGACGAGGGACTTCAACATTATTCTATATGATGTCTCAATCAACGAGTTTTCTTTCGGCAAGGAGTACATAGCTGCTGTGGAAGCCAAGCAGGTGGCACAGTAAGAGGCCCAGAAGGTCACCTTTATCTTGGAGAAGGCCAAGCAGGAGCGACAGCAGATGACCATGCCTAGGGAGAGGCCGAAGCGGCCAAAATGTTAGGAGAAGTAATTAGCCGAAATCCGGGTTATATTAAATTAACGAAGTTTTGGGCTGCATAGAATATTAACAAAATATTGCCGAATATATATATATATATATATATATATATATATATATATATATATATATATACAGAATATTGCCGATTCTCAAAACACAGTATATCTTAACGGTAACAGCTTAAGTGTTGGACATTTACCAAGACAAATTGGTTCGCCGACCTATCAAAGAAGTTGAAAAGCAAGATTCTCAATTCTCGTCTTCATAGTTTGCAGCGAATAAAACCTATAACAAAGACACATTGAAGAGAAAATAAACTACATATATTTCATAATTTCCATGAAATGGTGCTTTCATATTAAGATCAAAACTCACGACCTTAATATGAAAGCACCATTTCATGAAAACTATGTAATATATGTAGTTTGTCTTCTCTTCTTTGTGTATTTTTGTATGTTTTATTCTCTAAAAACTATGAAGACGAGAATTTAATCTATTAAATGCAATTCTTCGTTTCGCCAAGTTTTTAATTCCGAAGATTTTTTATTGTTATTAAAATGATACCATACGAAGAAACGAAAGCACCGACCGTAAAATTTATGCAAACAAGTTCTATGAAATATTTAATAATAAACATAATATATTAAAAGACCTCAGTGAGTATATCATTTTATAATCAGATACAAACTAACATATAATACCATTGAAAGTTAATGCATTTAGCCCGTAAAAAAGTCAACGTAATAACATACGATCTAAGCCTACATTCTATCTAATCTGCAAGTGGGCATAACCATTATAATCGTTATCATTATATGTATTTGTAATAACCTGACATTGTGGTCGTATTTCATCATTGGTTATATAAATGTAAATGCAAAGATAAATTACAAACAACATTGTTAGCCCACAACAATGCACAAGCGAAATTCATACAAATTAGTCTTCATACAACGACAACAAAAATCATAATTTAAACAATCGCTAATTGGACTTGTTCAACAATAGGCAGTTTTTTATGTTCATATAAAATATTCTCTTTTACGTAATTGAGCGGAGGTTTGTGTATAAATAAATAAATGCTGTTGTGTGGCATTGTGTGATGTATTTATAATGTGGATCAGCGGCAGGAATCGAAATGCGCAGTGAATGCGAATCAAAGCGCTTGATATTTTATATACGTATCGCCGATGATAGCCACAAGCCATAATACAATGCAGACATGTGTATAATTGAAACATCATCGAGGGACGAGAGGAAGTGTGGATCGGATTTCAAAGCGTCGCTCGCGCGTTCAGCTCCGCTCGTTTCATAAAATAACACTATAAATTATATTTGAGAACATCGCAATGTATAATTATAGATGGATCTCTTCTCGCCTTTTGTAAACGCTCTTGTTGAGATTTATTTATTATATCTGATATTACTGAGGTTTGCAAGTAGTTGCTAGTAGTTCTGTTTTCATTAACAAACCAATCATAGAAATTATACAGGTAATACTATAAATACATGCAAGACTGGACGAGCAAGATTATATAAAAAAGACTGGACGAGCAAGATTATATAAACAAGACTATATAGACAAGAATAGACAGGCAAGACTAGACAGACAAGACTATATAGACAAGACTAGACAGACAAGACTAGTCAGACAAGACTAGACAGACACGACTCTATAGACAAGACTAGACAGACAAGACTAGTCAGACAAGACTAGACAGACTAGACTAGACAGACAACTCTAGACAGACAAGACTATACAGAAAACACTAGACAGACAAGACTAGACAGACAAGACTAGACAGACAAGATTAGACAGACAAGACTAGACAGACAAGACTAGACAGACAAGACTAGACAGACAAGACTAGACAGACAAGAATAGACAGACAAGAATAGACAGACAAGACTAGACAGACAAGACTAGACAGACAAGACTAGACAGACAAGACTTGACAGACAAGACTAGACAGACAAGAATAGACAGACAAGACTAGACAGACAAGACTAGACAGACAAGACTAGACAGACAAGACTAGACAGACAAGACTAGACAGACAAGACTAGACAGACAAGACTAGACAGACAAGACTAGACAGACAAGACTAGACAGACAAGACTAGACAGACAAGACTAGACAGACAAGACTAGACAGACAAGACTAGACAGACAAGACTAGACAGACAAGACTAGACAGACAAGACTAGACAGACAAGACTAGACAGACAAGACTAGACAGACAAGACTAGACAGACAAGACTAGACAGACAAGACTAGACAGACAAGACTAGACAGACAAGACTAGACAGACAAGACTAGACAGACAAGACTAGACAGACAAGACTAGACAGACAAGACTAGACAGACAAGACTAGACAGACAAGACTAGACAGACAAGACTAGACAGACAAGACTAGACAGACAAGACTAGACAGACAAGACTAGACAGACAAGACTAGACAGACAAGACTAGACAGACAAGACTAGACAGACAAGACTAGACAGACAAGACTAGACAGACAAGACTAGACAGACAAGACTAGACAGACAAGACTAGACAGACAAGACTAGACAGACAAGACTAGACAGACAAGACTAGACAGACAAGACTAGACAGACAAGACTAGACAGACAAGACTAGACAGACAAGACTAGACAGACAAGACTAGACAGACAAGACTAGACAGACAAGACTAGACAGACAAGACTAGACAGACAAGACAGACAGACAAGACTAGACAGACAAGACTAGACAGACAAGACTAGACAGACAAGACTAGACAGACAAGACTAGACAGACAAGACAAGACAGACAAGACAAGACAGACAAGACTAGACAGACAAGACTAGACAGACAAGACTAGACAGACAAGACTAGACAGACAAGACTAGACAGACAAGACTAGACAGACAAGACTGGACAGACAAGACTAGACAGACAAGACTAGACAGACAAGACTAGACAGACAAGACTAGACAGACAAGACTAGACAGACAAGACTAGACAGACAAGACTAGACAGACAAGACTAGACAGACAAGACTAGACAGACAAGACTAGACAGACAAGACTAGACAGACAAGACTAGACAGACAAGACTAGACAGACAAGACTAGACAGACAAGATTAGACAGACAAGACTAGACAGACAAGACTAGACAGACAAGACTAGACAGACAAGACTAGACAGACAAGACTAGACAGACAAGACTAGACAGACAAGACTAGACAGACAAGACTAGACAGACAAGACTAGACAGACAAGACTAGACAGGCAAGACTAGACAGACAAGACTAGACAGACAAGACTAGACAGACAAGACTAGACAGACAAGACTAGACAGACAAGACTAGACAGACAAGACTAGACAGACAAGACTAGACAGACAAGACTAGACAGACAAGACTAGACAGACAAGACTAGACAGACAAGACTAGACAGACAAGACTAGACAGACAAGTCTAGACAGACAAGACTAGACAGACAAGACTAGACAGACAAGACTAGACAGACCAGACTAGACAGACAAGACTAGACAGACAAGACTAGACAGACAAGACTAGACAGACAAGACTAGACAGACAAGACTAGACAGACAAGACAAGACAGACAAGACAAGACAGACAAGACTAGACAGACAAGACTAGACAGACAAGACTAGACAGACAAGACTAGACAGACAAGACTAGACAGACAAGACTGGACAGACAAGACTAGACAGACAAGACTAGACAGACAAGACTAGACAGACAAGACTAGACAGACAAGACTAGACAGACAAGACTAGACAGACAAGACTAGACAGACAAGACTAGACAGACAAGACTAGACAGGCAAGATTAGACAGACAAGACTAGACAGACAAGAGTAGATAGACAAGACCAGACAGACAAGACTAGATGGACTAGTCTTGGACTAGTCTTGTCTGTCTAGTGTTGTCTGTCTAGTGTTGTCTGTCTAGTCTGTCTAGTCTTGTCTGTATAGTCTTGTCTGTCTAGTCTTGTCTGTCTAGTCTTGTCTGTCTAGTCTTGTCTGTCTAGTCTTGTCTGTCTAGTCTTGTCTGTATAGTCTTGTCTGTCTAGTCTTGTCTGTCTATTCTTGTCTATCTAGTCTTGTCTGTCTAGTCTTGTCTGTCTAGTCTTGTCTGTCTAGTCTTTTCTGTCTAGTCTTGTCTGTCTAATTTTGTCTGTCTAGTCGTGTTTGTCTAGTCATGTCTAGTCTGTCTAGTGTCAATGTATGTCAAGACAAGAGTCAATAAGCAAGTGTCAATGTAATTTAGAAACAGATATGAATAACAGATATGAAATTACAGATATGATATAAAAATACACGCGAAGCCGTGAGCTATAAGTGGTGTTATTGTAATCAACTTGATTATAGCTAGTAGTCGAGGAGCCCATCGTTTTGTTAATTAATTGCTAAACAGGTGCATGTTGTAATGTATTAATTTTGGTGTCTAACCACTTCAGAAAACAGTGCAGCGACAACCTCTAATTAAAGCCGTTACTACTTGGTACAGACGAAATATCTCCGCGATAAAGAATCGCTGCTGTGTAATTCTTTTCTCCGGCTTACAGAACAATAAAGTGCTCGTATCATCACTTGCATCTACATCATATTTTCTGCCAGAAATTAAAAGTACACCGAAACTGTTACATTTAATTATTGCTTAGTTGAGAGCTATCGCCTTTCACTATCTTTAAATGAATTAAAATGTAATTATTAAAAAGTTTTGTTTTAAATCTAATGAAATTGTAGAGTATTGTAAATTGTCTTGCATCTAAGGAAAACGTAAAACAATTTATTTGCTCAATTATTTGTCTTTGAAATGAATGTATCAATTCTAAGGGTAATATTTGATTTGTAGTAAATTTAGTAGAACATTGCCAAATATTCGAATTGAAACCGAGAGAAAAAGCCCAGCTGAACTGCTTTTAAACGTTTAAACCGGGAAAGAAAACTTGTCAACAAATCACTTCAATGGAGGATAATATTTGATCTGGAGTAAACTTAGTAGAACATTGTCAAAAGTTCGAATTGAAACCGAAAGAAAAAGCCGAGCTGATGTGACTTTAAACGTTTATACCGGGAAAGCAATGCCTATTATATTGGCAATTTCCCAAACAATTTTTTAATATCCAGCACTTTAAACCTCTTTTGCATGTTACATTGCATAACTGTACAAAGAATATTTAATGCTTTGTAAAATTTACACAATTACAATTGCACCATAAATATTGAAATTTGATTAAAACTATTATTTAAAGTTAGAATCTAACTTTCTTAATAAATTACCACTCGGCATTTAACTGAACACATTTGCCACAGTCGAACAAGTGAATATAAATCAATGGTATATGATAATAATAATTAATATATAGTAATAAATATGTTGGCTTAAAATTATTAGTGTTGGATATTTTATAATTAAGCTGAAACCAATGAAGCAAAACTAAATGTCTAAAGGTCAGTGTGTTAGATTGAGATTTATTGTTGACTGGAAACTAGATATTCTTAAGAAAAAAACTTTGCTTTGTGTTAACTCTTTGAGTTAACTCTTTGAGTTAATAAGTCTTGGGGGCGCAAAATTCATATTTTGCCAGGGTCGCTCGTTTGTCCCACTAAGACATTAATAATGGGATTAAAATAATTCACAAGTCATTGTAGATGGATGGAATATATGTCAGAATAGACTTCTTCTTTGATTAAAACAATTTTGTTTGTTGTGTATTGTTGTAAAACATTTTCAGTTTAGTCTAGTGCATATAATTAAATATAATTAAATAATTACTAATTACAACTAACAAAACACAGACAAAAAAATGAATCATACATCCGTGACTCATTTTTTACTATTTATATTCTACAATGAGTAAACAGCAACCAACTTTTTATGCAAACTTAATTATGCATTTTCCAAGCCTTTTGTTCAAACATTTCAACAATTCCACAACGTGGAAATCATTACAACGCATTTAAAATAAATTAAGAAATTTATTATTTTATGGAAACAGTTGCAACGAATAAATACTGTTAAAACAGCAATTAAATAGATAAATTGTTGCTGGACTGGATTTTTCATGTTTGGAAGACTCCAATTATTAATGATTATTTTCTTTACTCGGGCAGTGTGAATATCATTATTAGCTTCCGTGTAAACGCGAATCTAGGCAATTAATATTTCAGACAAGCGGAAAATTTTATGAACACGCGACGCGGAATTTGAATAAAAATGTACAAAATAACAGCGTTTCCAGAAAGTTAAATACAACATTTTATTTATCTTCAGCAATAAATACGTGCGTTCCAGCAAAGTGCATTAATTAATGTGATTATTTAGCAGCGGCAGAAAAATGACCGCCCGTGCAGATTTATAAAACCGCTTCGTTTTCAGGTGGAAATTATTTAGTTTGCATAATAAAATTGAAATTATACCTTATAGAAATGCAATTTGTCATATGAATTATATAATTGCTACAAGAAATGAAATGGAAGTCATTACGTACTTCTTAATAGACTATATATAATAATTATCATAAATTATTGTTTGTCACTAGACATGCACTTTACTTAGATACTTATTTCCTTCTATCTGTATGCATTATAAGTCTATTTTATTTCATTAATTACTTATTACAGGAACTTATATAATATTATTTATTTTTAAATGTCAATGAATGGATTGCACAAGTAGTTTTAATACAGGAAACTACTTTTCTTTTCTCTGTTTCCTTTTCCATTCAAGTATAAATATTTTTTTTTAAAGAAACCAAATTAATTCAAGGAACTAACTTTTTCGTCAAAAAAAAAACTTGCAAGTGGGATTGTAATCGATATCTCGTAAAGTATCAACCAAACAATTTCAGATTTATGCTCGTTGGAAAAGTGACAGTTCGCACTGCAAAAATCTTTTGCGGTTTTTTATTTGGCCCAATCAGTTGTAAGTTATTGTGCTAAAAATGAAAGTTAACGTAGAGAAAAATTCAGCTGCATGAAGATAGCCCCCCAAAATTGAAAAAATTAAAAAAAATTCAAATGGGATACGTTTGACCAAGATTTGACCATGATTGACCAGAAAATAGTTTTGTTTGCCCACATTCCGTTCAAAAGATATTATAAAAAAATGATTGTAGGCCTCGCCCCCCAAAATCCATTTTTCCTATATTTGATAATGCCATCATAAAAAACTTCGTTTGACCATGTTTGCCCACTATTTGTTTTAATAATTTTTTTTTTTTGGAACCCCAGAATCGTTTTTTTTAAATATAATACTCCCTCCGTCCGGAAATATGGTATACATTTAAAAAAAAATCATAGATTATCGTGAATATAGAAAACAAATAACAACATTCATTATTTTATTATAGTATATATTAATGGTAACATAAGCTAATATAAATGATATGTGTCATGTTCTTCTTGATTTAGAACTTTTAAAGATAGAGTCTTCTAAAGATAAATAAAATTGGTACCGCTACAAAACGAATATGGAAAATTCCGAAGAAGAATTGATAAACTTAGAAAGAAGAGATTCCAAATGTAAACAATTGACCACAGAACAACGTCATGGTATCTTAGAAAAATTATTACAGCACATGAAAGAGAACAAGTTAAAACATTGTGCAATCAATGACTTTGCTACTGCATTTCAAGTACCCCGGCTAACCGTAAGTATAATTTGGCATACAGCACAAGCTCAATACAGCGAAGGTAAAATATGTGTCGATGTTTCTTCAAAAAGAAAAAAAAATGGGGAAGAAAACGTTAAGATTATTCTAACAATTTAGCGCAAATAAAGAATACACCATTAAATCGTCGAGGAACGTTTCGCAGTCTTTCTTTCGCAATTAGAATTCCAAAATCCTATTGGCCAAATCATATTTTAATTAAAATTATTCTTATTTAATTATAGTTTTTCTAAAAAAGTTACTTTTCATGTAAATTTTAAGTTTTATTGTATTTTTTTATAAAATGTATACTATAATTAATTTCTGTGGACAACAAAAATCGCGAAATGTATACCATATTTCCGGACGGAGGGAGTATTTATTATTATTTTTTTTATGAATAGGATGGTTGCGACAGTTACTACGTGGTAATCCATACTTACATTGAATTGAAAAAATCACTTTGTTTTTTACCACACTTATATTATGTAAAAATGTTATATAACTTATTATTCACAGTTATATAAATTTCTACACATATCACGACTCGAGTTTCGACGTTTGACGGTCATTTTCAAGTGAACTTCAAGTGAACTCCGTCAAACGAATGACCGTCAAACGTCGAAACTCGAGTCGTGATATGTGTAGATATTTATATAACTGTGAATAATAAGTTATATAACATTTTTACATAATATAAGTGTGGTAAAAAACAAAGTGAATTTTTCAATTCAATGTTTTTTTTTTATTTTTATTGTTTTCTTTTTTTTCGTTTGGTGTTGAAGAACTTCTTTTGACCATGTTTGATCATCTTTTTTTCAATTCAAAGTATTTTGAAGCCCCAAAATCGTTTTTATAGTGTTTTACTTAAAAAAGTTGTTTTGTTTACATAAGGGGCGAAAAATTGAAAGATATTGATTTCATGAAGAATTTATAAGGACCAAAAAAATGGGCAAACCTCGAAAATTTATGAAAACATATTTCACGTATGCCAAAATAGCTTTTACATTTGCCCACACTTGCTTTTTTTACTGCATAATAGGTGAAAAATTGTGCAAAAGATAAATTTTATTAGGTCCTTGTATTTTCCGTATTGGAAGCACATTATAAATATATCAGTAATTACATCAAAGTCATTACTATAGACAGTATTCTGTCAGTATTCTTATACAGTATACAGTTTTATTTTATTATTGATTTATTTTAAATGCCCTCTGTTTAGTTTCAACTTGTTATCTTCTTATATATAAATACCATTTTACATTTTTGATTTTCCAATTTCCATTTCCTTTTTTTGTTTTTCGTGAATTTCTGTGTAAAAAAATGATTGAAACTTTTATTTTACACTTCTGGGAATTATTTAAAATTTGTTTTTCTTTGCATAGGTCGTTGCGAACTTCCTAGCGATTTGTACTTCTTCGACAATATGCCACGTAATACCCGTTATCTCTTGTTCCTTTCAATTGTCTCCCAGGTGGTTCGACATATTCTATTGCCCCGTTCAGAATATAAGTTTTTCCCCTGATTGCAATTTATTTCGGGAATATCAACGAAAAAATCTTCTCCGGTACATCGTTGCTTATTTTATCTTCTATATTATCTTCTTTGTCCAATCCAAAGTGGTCCTACAATTCCGCCATTTCTTAAAATCATCTTGCTCTTGTCCCTCTTCATTGGTCGATCATGAATGAGTCGTACTTCTAGACACGGTGTCAAAAATTTTCGTCTTGATTTTTGTTGTGTACAATTTTCCTATTGATTTTTTCTTCGTCCTCTTACGATTTGCGGAATAGCATTGATTTCCGGTGTTGTCTGTATAAAATCCACAGAAGAAAAATGTGAATCTTCTGGTGAGATCAACGAGTTTTTGAAATCTTGATTTGTTGATTGCAACGAAATTTGTTGAATCGAACTGTTACGACCAGGAAATGCAAGAGCCGAAAGGTTTTCTATATTTGTGTCCGCGCTGGTTAATAATTTTTCTTGAATAATGTCATCGAATTTTGTTTGTTTTTCTTTCCAATTCTCTTCTTGAAATAAGTGTTCGTTCTTTTGTAGAAACTTTACGTTCTTTTTGGATTTTTGAATAATTTTCTCATTGAATTTATAACATTTTCTTTTACAAGCAGCTCGCTCCAATTTACTTGTCATACCAATTGACTGTATCCGCGAATTGGACCGCGGATTGTCAAATTTTTTCAAATTCAAATTCTTGAAAAAATCGTTTGGTCGATCAAAATTGGAACATTGTTTCGTCTCTTTTTCAGCGCAAATCCGAATGCTTTCTACAAAACGACGTACTGTTGCGAACTGGTAATTTGGTATGGTGCTGCTCCAGGATCAGGACAATGGATGAATTAATTACACGCAAATATGTCCTTTATATGTAATTAAATACTACTTATCTGCTAATATCTTACAATATGTACAACTAATCGCTAACTTATTACAATAATTACTAACTAACTTAAAAATAATAAATAATAAACAATACACTTAATTCTACGAAACTTATGGTCGAAACCCGGAATTTACTTCAACGAAAATACGGAGGTTCGTCTTTAAAACTCAAATTACTCTCTCGCTAGCTCAATTCTGACTGCCCCTTTTTAACTTCCCCTCTACCTCATCACCTCGGTCTTGGTGTGAGTCCTCCCCTAATCTTTATGGAAAATTTCCAAAACTCATAAAACAAAATCCTCTCGGCGTCTCGGCACGATCCCTAAGTTCGAGCGTCTGCCCGCATGATTTAGATAAAGCAGACTAGTGGTCCTAAATAAACAAAAACTAATCGGGTGTCCACTTAGTTTTCTTTGCCGACTCGTGAGAAACTGAAATTCTTTGAAACCAAAATCGCGAGATCACAACACTCCCTCACTTAATAAAAAGTTGGCGCTACTCAAAGTGACAAATTTTTCATATTTTGCCACCGCGTTGTCGTTGTCGTACGAATAATTTCTAGTCGCCGGTTCCTCTCCTGATGAATATGATTCCTTCCAATTTTGCATCTTACGATTAGTAACGGCCGGTCGACGGTTCAACGATGTTTTATAATATTCACAGACCTCTCTTGTTTCCGCTAAAAAGTTCGTCTCACACATTTCACTATTTGTATCAGAAATATTAGTCAATTTTATTTACAAACATATTGTCACATATTACACTTAACACTTAACAAAAACAACAAGATGGAAACATGTATACCTTTGTGTAACGTTAACGGCAAAATATTTCGCGACAGGCTCTGTAATTATGAACTTATTCGCAGGTAGGCTCATGAATAATGGAGTTCCAAACTCAAGATTCTAAACATCTAAACTAACAATAAGAGAAACTAAACTCGAGATTCCGCGATATTAACATGGCATTTTTTTATTCTATTTTTATGTACCTTGACGTACTTTCCTTTTATTTTAAGCGTACAATTGACATCTGAATCTATAGAAACTATCTTAAATGGTCCTAAATATCTTGAATGTAATTTTTTGCTTTTGTTCGTTTTGGTACTTTCATCGAATAGCCAAACCGAATCTCCTACTTCATATTCTATATTTGAACTACTCCTATCTTATAAAACTTTCGACCTTTCCTTCCTTCTGATTAGGTTGTCTCTAGCTTCTTGTCTAGTCACGCGTAATTTGTGTTTCAAGTCCGTCAGATAATCGTCGTAATTGTATGAAAATTCTGGTGGAGCTGTAATTGACGTTGGTAAAATAGGTTGTTTGCCGTACACTAATTCGAATGGCATAAACGTGGTGGTTGAATGTGATGTAGTATTATATGAAAACAAAAAGTAAGGGACATGGCTACACCAATCAGTTTTATTTTTATTAACAAAATTCCTCAAGTATTCGCCCAACGTTCGATGAGATCTTTCGACCGAATTTGATTCGGGGTGGTAACTAGTGCAATTTAATTTCTTTATTTTCAAAAGTTTGCAAACATCTTTGAATAGCTCCGACAGGAAATTACTTCCCTGATCTGTGACGATTTCGCTCATTATACCGAATTTACAAATAACTTCATTTACAATACATGTAGCTATCGTAGCTGATTCTATATTGGGAACCGGGATTGCTATTAAATATTTACTCAAGGCATCCTGACACGTTAGTAAAAATCTGTTGCCATGTTCGGATATAGGTAACGGTCCTACGCAGTCAAGGTAACACTTTTCAAACACTAATTCGGGAGTATCTGTAATAATTAAGGGTGCCCTATGAGTCTTATTTTGAACCTTATTTTGTTGGCACTGCCTACATTTTTTAACAAATTCTCTTACATCTGATTTTAAATTATCCCAATTATATTTGCGCCTAATTCTTTTGTACATTCGGCCTATACCTGGGTGTCCTCCGGTGGGCAGGTCATGATATTCCGTTAAAATTGTATTTTTTTTCATTTTCACTAAAGTTTTCCTTCCGGACCTTGAAGAAGAACAATGGATGGTTCCGGACAATGGCACACACAAATTTTGATTCCCGAATTTTGAAATATATATCTTAACATTAGCCTAACCTTACACCACTTCAAATTGTTACCAAAATTACTCCCTGCATAAATATTTATTATGTTATGTTCAATAAGTTTTTCTTTTAATTTTATCAAAATATAAAATATATTCTCATATGAAACCTTCAAAAGAGAATTGACTGAGGGTACGAGACAGATAAGTTTCCTATTATTTGTGATATTCATTAAATAAACGTTTCCCCGTTGTACGTCAAGTTTGTCAAGGTCGTCTTGACATTGTAATTTATTTACGACGTCAACATAGGGTTCTAATGGTCTCGCATTTTCGTCGAATTCTAAACAAAAATTTGCGTTAGCAGGCAAATCATCTAGAAGTGAATCTTGGCATTCTTGAATACCGTCGTCGGGTATAATCACATTACCTTCTAAATACTTGCAAAAAATTTCGTAATCGTTAATTACTTTATTTGTCAAATTAATACTACAACTGGGTTCTCTGATAATTGTTTGATCCCAATCTATTCTACTTAAAGCGTCCGCGTTTTTATTGAATTTGCCGGGCTTGTAACTAACTTCGAAATCGAATTCTTCCAATTTGAGTCTCATTCGAGTTAAACGGGAATTTGGGGACTTAATATTTTTTAGGTAAACTAATGCCTTATTGTCACTGTGAACGAAAAATTTGTTGCCAAACAAATACGGTCTAAAATAATTGCAAGACCAAACAATGGACAATAATTCCTTTTCGCATGTGCTGTAATTTATTTCGGCCTTATTGAGCGATCTTGATGCGTAAGCGACGGGCAGATCCTGACCTATCTTACCCTGCGACAAAACACTACCGATAGCATAATCTGAAGCGTAATCTTAATCTAATCTGCTATTATCTAATTTTAAAAACCTTTAGAAACCAAAATTTAAAAAAAAATTAAGACCACAATAAACAAAATATAAATACCCAAATATAATTTTTGTTTCTTGGGTTATGTTCTTGGGTTCTTGGCTCTTGGGTTAAGTTTTTGGGTTATGAAGAACATCTGTATCTTTCAAATTTTCATCCCTTATCCAGGCAAAAAAATTTCAATGGTGTATACGTAACTAGTATTCGTGAAATAGCATTTAATCAATTTTTGAGGTTCACCCATTTTCCTTAAAATTCTCCACCTGTGTGTTTCAACATTTCACCCCAGACATCAAAAGCTATTTTTGCATGTGAAATATGATCCCACGACTGATCAAAAATCGTTTATTATCCGTTTGATAAAAAATCACAGGGGATAATATATTCAATTAACGTCGGAAATGTTCGGCAATCCATTAAAAAAAAACTATTTTGGGGCTGTTAAAAATATTTTGTATTAAAAAAAAATGATGGGCATGCAAGACATGGTAAAACGAATTTCTTCAACACCAAACGAAAAAAAACAATAAATGTAAAAAAATAATACAAAAAAAATAATATTAAAAAATCGATTTTGGGATTCATAAGAAAAAAATTATCGAAAAAAATGGTGGGCAAACATGGTCAAACGATGTTTTTGAAGATTCCATTCTCAAATACAGAAAAATGCATTTTGGGGGGCTAGGTCCCCGATAAATTTTCTTAATATCTTTTGAACGGAATGTGGGCAAACAAAACTATTTGGTGGTCAAATCTTGGTTAAACGTATCCCATTTTAATTTTTTTATTTCTTCAATTTCGGGGAGCCATCTTCACGCAGCTGAAAAATTCAGTACATTTTACAGTTTTTCTTTGATAAAGGCGAAATTTCAAGCCAGGCGGCTGAAATTGTGAACGCAGTTTATGATCTCGATATTGTAACAGCCAATTACGTACAATTTAGGTTTCGTCGATCCCGTTCAGGTATTTGTGATGTTAAAGATGCGCTTCGCACAGGTTAGTGCCCGTCGACGAAAATGTTGATAAAATCACAGAAATGCTCGAAGTTGGCCAGCATGTTAGCAGTCGTAGCATCGCCCAGGATCTAAAGATCGACCATAAAACAGTTTCAAATCATTTGCGCGAAACTGGATTAAAAAAAAAGCTTGATGTTAATTATTTTTAAATGAAACGGTATCCGTTCATTTGAATACAGGTTTGCAATTTTCATCACTAACAGGTGATTTTACAACAGAATTCTGATTTGCTGAGCATTTTCTCAAACAAATCGTAATGATTTAAGCAATAAACATCATTGTTCAATATAAGTTCCTCACATTATTTACAAAGTGTACATATCAATTTATGTTCTTTATATCTGTGATAATTTATTTGGCCTAAGTCAGACAATGTCAGTTAATCTGTTAAGCACATATCGATGAAGATATTCCAAATAGCTCAAACCACGTACCAAGAATTGTAGGATTATTTAACCTAAAAAAATTCTTCAAATTTGTTGTTGTAGCATTGAAATTGTCATGATATTTTACAATAAATACAAAATATAAATACCTGTGAAATATCTTTACAGTATTATTGTTGCTGACATTTCTACTTTTCCAACCTTGACAATCGCTTGATGAAAATAATAGACCTCATAGATGCATTTTTTTGCGCATGCGTCAATTTCCGCCATGTTTCCGGGCAATTTTTTACCTATAACCAGTGAAAATAACAAAATGATTTTTTCATATTCCGAAAATTTTATATTCCCGCCTTTTAAAGATTGCGGACGCGCATGCGCTCAACTAACCGTAAAAAGGTCTGTTCATGTAAGGATAATAGGTGCCACATCAATTAACACAGAAAAAACATAATGGATCGAATTTCCGTCTGCGAAGCCTTGGCCAAACCGAATGACTGGGGATGAGAAATGGGTCATATACGACAACATTGCATGAAAACAATCGTTGCAAGCAGCTCAAACCATGACCAAACCAGGACTAACAGCCAGGAAGATTCTGCTCTGCATTTGCTTGCAATGGAAAGGAATCATTTATTATGAGTTGCTTTCATATGGCCAAACACTAATTCGGATTTCTACTGTCAACAACTAGACCGTTCGAAGCTAGCGATTGACCAGAAACGTCTAGACTTAGACAATAGATGAGGTATTGTGTTCCATCAAAACAACGCCAGGCCACACCCGTCTATAGTGAATCGACAGAATCTCCAGGAGCTTGATTGGAAAGTTTTGATGCATCGACCATATAGTCCGGATCTGGCACCAAGCGATTACCATTTTTTCTTGCATTGCAAAGCTTCCTTAGTTATTAGAAATTGGCATCAGGAGAAGATTGTGAAAATCGGTTACTAAAGTTTTTCGTCAATAGAGAACAATACTTATTAGTATTATAAAGCTACCCTTAATCTTCTTCTTCTTCTTGTTCTTGATTTAAGACTTTGTCCTGTATTGTACTGCTGTCTATCCCTCTTGCGATCCGGACGTCGAGGACTCCTGCTATCTCTTGGGCGGGCGGCCCACTTGGCAATTCTATCCTGGTCCATCCTGTCTACATGTTTTCTCCAGTGCCTTCTCCAGGATCTGACAACATCTTCCGTTTGTAATTCATCTCTTATGGCGCTGCTTCTTATTTATTCCCGTAGTGTTACGACTTTTATTGCTCTCAGCGTTTTCATTTATATGGCAACCCTTAACAATGCAACAATATATTATCCTTAATATGGCAACAAATTATAGAACAAATGGGTGCATATTTGACCAACATTAATAATTCGAAATATGTTTGATAAAGTCTGGAAATTCATACAAAAGAATTGATTATACATTTATTTATTCAGCAATCTGAATACATTCTCTATTCAATAAGCTAAAGTTACGTCCTTCGAATTGACGTGGTGAAGTGTCCATCCATCGATAGGACCTCTGTGAACTATTATGGGTCGATTGGCTAGCGTCTCTTGAGTCTTGTAAGGACTTGATGGTGTGGTAGCATATTAAGTAGATTTTCATAAGGTTCTAGTTTTTCTGGGTGATTTTTGATTTTCTTTGATTTCTCCTCTTACTGGGATTATGTGTAATCTTGGATCATTTGATTTATTACGTACCAGGAAGCATTGGACACATTTTCTTAATCGCTATGTCATTACGACTTACTGGCACATCCCCAGAGTTCAATGCCAAAAATCCAACTGGGTTTCATGATTTAATGACAAAGGTCCAAATGAGTTTTGTATATAAATATTTTGTTGCTTAGTGTTAAACTCGAGGATTTATCGATGAACCAATTTCTCTTTGTCTGAGATCTATCTGTTTTCACTTTTTGGTAATGTGATTCTTCCAAGTGAGTTTACTGTCTAGATGCAATCATGAGTACAAGGGGATTTCTACATTATTGTAATAAACAGAGGAGAGAAACCTTTTCGAAGCCTGAATGTTGCATGGCAGGACTTGGTTTCAATGATTTTAACTCTCCACTTTTTTAGTCACTTTTCCAGTAGATAATGTAAGATTGTGAGCTTAATAATTGAAACACAGAAATTAGCATGACATAGAGAGATTACATTTATCGCATATACCTATAATGCAGTTTTTAATGCAACCACATTTTTTTAAATTGTATTTGACAACTGCGCTCCATTTCTTCTTCTTCTTCATCATCAGCTTTTCATCGTCCACTCCTGGACATAAGCCTAAGTCTTCGACATCTGGCTATTTTGTGCTTTAAGATGCCACTCTTTACCAGCGATCGATTTAATGTCGCGCAACCACCTTCTTTGTGGACGATGCCTGCTCCTTGTTGTTTCTCTAGGTCTTCTTCTTCTTAGGGTGCCGTACTCTCTGATAGCTTAGACAACTTCTCGCTCATACTTGTGAAACGCATCATCCACTTATATACGGGACCTTGCAGTTTATCACCGGTTCCGAATGGCACTAGTTTAGAGGTTTACTAGGCACAATGCTAGGCTAGGCCCTTGCTTTCCACGAGGTGGCCACAGCATAGTTCCGTGAAAAATTTTCACGGTTTGGCCGGGGATTGAACCCGTGCTCTAATATATAGCTAGCGGATTTGTTCACCACTACACAACTGTGACCACTTCTGCACCATGCTTGCACCTGCTTGCACCTTCTGAACCATGTTCTCTAGGTAGCCACTGGGTAATTCTGGCAGTCCACCTGTTGTTACTTTGTCTTCCGCCGTGTCCGACCCATCGCCATTTTAACTGCGTGGGTCCATTGGTCTTTTCTATTCTCGGAGCAGGTTCTGAAATGATCGCATGACACGGCGCAAAACATCGGGACATATTCCATTTCTAATGTAATTTTCTTATTTAATTTCTAATGTTATCTTTTAACTCTTCTAATGGGTGGGGTCTGTTCACGTACACTTTTGACTTCAAATGTCACCATAAGAAGGAATCACAAGGCATTTAAAGATGGCCAATTAAAATTACTTTGTCGAGATATTATTTTTCCTGGAAACATTTGTTCCAAAAATCTGATACACGCGGCAGCGGTGTGACTCGTTGCCTCATCTTGTTCAAACCACAACTCATTGATGTCCCTTCCCAATCTCTGCAGTTCTGCTGGTAAAAAAATTTCCTGCATTATCAAATACAATTCCGAATTAACGGTAACATTCTACTTCTCTTCTACGAAGAAATAAAGTCTAAGTATTTCGAAAACAGATACGACACACCACACTGTGTCTTGAAGAAAACTGGTCTGCGCAAAACTCGCTGCGTTTTGCGAAATCTAGGTGTTGAAGCTCTTGCACTGTTTGAATGTTTTGAATGGAAGCCTAAACTAACGTGTAAAATTCACTGGATGTTTCTATTTGAAATGTTTAGTGCTCCTGCTTGACAATTTGCTGAACGAAGTGGACTTTGCGTGTCGAATACTTTCAATATTATTTGGGGTGCATACCGCTTTCTGGGTCCCGCGCAAAACATTATTAAAATTCCCATTTTCCATAAAACGTTGGTGCATTTGCCTAATTAAACCTGTCATTTCGAAAAGGGCATGAGTCAACGAATTAAAACTTTTCAGAATCAACAAAAATATGTTTTTTGTAAAAAAGTTATTGATGCTGAAGCAACTGAATATAGAGGTTGTTAAATAAGAAACATACACGCTTTTTGTAATATTTATTTATTAAAAAAGAACCAATTTTCATAAAGATTTTTTTAATTAAAATTTTTGGACTTATGGCTTTTTAGAAATGATCAAGGGATTATTTCGAAAAAGGCATTAGTCTGGCATTCTAGTTAGTTATTCATCATTTTCTTGGTATTCCTTGTTTGCTGAAGTTGTTGGCCATGCCAAAATCTCTTCATAGAAACTTTGGTACTCTGCTGGGATATATTTTTGGGATAAGTTTTTTTAAAATATTAATTTTCTTTTGCTGTCTTGGCACTTTAACAGCATATGCAGGAGTATTATTTGATGGTAAAGGTGGCCTGGTGTCCATCCTCTGTAAAAGTTGAAATTCATAACTGACTACGTCATCAATGGATTCTTTTGTTTTTACAAGACCCGGTCAGGACTTAAAAAAGGTGAAATGTGAGACCTTCGAAATAGCAAGTTTTCCTTTTGTCCTTGAGTACTCCTCTGCCATAGGAATCCACAGATAGCACTAGTTTTTTATAATGGTTTGACCACCATTTTTTTATGCCTATAATATTTTCAGTGTTTGGTCTTCTTATTTCAAATTTTTCTATAGCCTCAGCTATAAGATTTTCATACTCAGCTGGTGTGTAAATCCTGTCATTTTTTCGAATATGCCTCTTTGCTGTCCCAAACATTCTATCGTTTGGCAGGAATTAATGACCTCTTTTAGGTATGTAATATTGTATCTACTTTATATTGTTACTCTGTTCAGCTATCAATGATAAAAGAATGCGAATCATGGCATGATTTCGATTTTGGCCGGCACAACCATCTGAAAATAGGTGCAGTTCTTTAGCATCATTGCCAATATTTTCTCTAATGCAATCCAGCACAAAGGAGTCGCTAACAAAGGTCCCAACGAAGTGGGCACCCTTCGTTGGGACCTTTGTTAGCGACTCCTTCACAATAAGAATAAAATACGGATTTTCCAGTTTTCAGAGCATACATGCAAAACTCATATAGCCATAGTTGACGTAGATAAAAAACCTCCTGCACTGGAATATGCGGTAGTAGCAAATTTTGCATATAATCAAATGCAATCCCATACACCTTTGGATTATTCTTGCATTTACTTTCCACTTCCTGTAATTTTTTGTAAAATTTATTTGCTTGTATTTGGTACATCTCAATTTCTACTTGATGGACTCGTTTTGCATTATCATTAGTATGTTGTTTTTTAGTTTAATGTTGAACTCTTCACACAGTGCACAAACATCAATTTGCTTTCTACCAAATGATAAGTTAAAGTTTTCTTGGAAATATTTTAAGTAAAACTTATATTTTACTGGGTGATCTGGATATTTTTGCTTGTACAATGTGTACATTGTGAGTTTTTCATCTAAATAATAGGCTGATGTATTTTGTTATAGTAGTGCACATGCTTAACAGGGAATGACTCAATGTGCTCCCGTATTTTATATACTATTTCACCAGAGATTGCATTACTCCATGAACCCTCTGATTTGCCTGTATTATCTATAGGCTGCTCATTTATTTTTAATAAACCACATAACGTGTAACTTGTTTCTCAGAAATTCCATGGATGCTACAAAATGCTTTCTTGCACACTTTTCTTTTTACACCGCTATCTTAATGTTATATATGAAAGTGAATTCCCTTTTCTTAGGTGCTTCAGACCTGGGTCGCTTTCTCTGTATTTCTTTTGTTTTCGATTAATGTCTGCAAGTATGTGTCCTGGGCATTTTTACTATCAAAATTGTTAACAAAATCGATAGTACTTTCTTTAATATCTTCATTTATAGCTTCCATACATTTTAAATTACAGCTGTAAATAAAGCAAACTATAAATATTATCTGAAGCTATTATATGTGGAAAAACATCGTGAGTAAATTCGATCTTTCACTACGCCTCCATGTTTAGACGTCCATGTTTTAGCACGCGTCCATGTAATGGACAAATGCGAAAAACGCCTTATGAACGAGTTTTTTATACTATTTTTTTCTATTTTGCGCCCTTTTATGCCATTTCTAAATAAAAAAATCGCCGATACATATTGAGAAAATTGTATCGCACTCGGCGAGCCATTAACGAACCCATATGAGTGCATTAATGACTACATTATAGACGCAAAATAGAAAAACATAATATTTAAAACGATTAAGGAACGATAAACTAACCTGCAATAGATTCCCGTTTGTCTTGAGAACGCATCTTTCCCTTTATGGTTTTTATGGGCTTCTCCAGCAATTTTGGCTTTTTTTATTTGATTATATTTATAGTTTTCACTATTCCTGCCACCAGAGACTCTTTTTCTAGGTCTAAAAGCATTTTCGGCAAACTCACGATTCTCCATTTCCGTAACAAATAAATTGATATTATGTCATATCTGACAGATGCGTTTCGTTTCACTTGAAAGGGGCATAAGTCCAGGACTCCTTGCCCTTTTCATTGCTTTTTAAGTTGACTTGTAGTGTATACACATGTGCTATTTTCACATGGAATATGTAAAACACTTCAATGAATAAAATGGCATAAAAAAGTGAAATATGAAAAAAGTGCGACTCATGCCCTTTTCGAAATGACGGGTTCAATTATGTTTCGGGACGGAAAACTGAAAACTTAATTTTGAATTTCGATTTTCTCATTTTTCAAAACACCTCAATTATGAATTCAGTTCGAAAAAAAACGCTGATACAAGAGAAAAGCGCTGCTTTACTGGCCAAGAATTCAGGGTTACTAAAACTAATCCATTAAACAAATTCCGCACCACACTATCGCACGCCTATTGTTAGTAAACACACCACAGCCTGCAGCTATGTCTGTAAATGTTCTTGTGTCTAGTGTTTTTGGAGTATCTGAGGTGTAAAACACGTAGAGTAGAAGGCCCACGACACTACCTTGTGGGGCTATAGCATGTAGTTATTTCTTCGTTGGCTCTGGTTCTGTCTGTCGGATGTCTAGTACTGAACAGATTCAAGAAAGCTGGAATTACCTTTTTCATTTTGTATAACAGTCCAACGTGCCAGACCCAGTCGAATGCCTGTCTTGCATCTAAGAACACATTGAAGTGCAGTATTCTCTTTCTCTAAATGCGGTGTTTAATTTTTGCAGTTGCATTGTTGAACACTTTATTGGTGCCGTCGAAATTCAAACTATTGGTGTGGAATTCATCAATCTACGGAATTAAAGCCTGGCTCTCTTCTTGTCAGTATCAATATCTCCAGTAGATTTGAAACAACTGGCAGTAAACTAATTGGCGAATTGTTGAAACTTGGATCCATTCTTGGCTTTGGAATTTTTTTCATCGCCAATGTCGATTGCGGGTTATTAACTATCAAACACTACGGCTAAGTAGCCGATTGTACTTTGCCCACAGCTTCCATTTCATATTTCTGGTATTAATATTATCTCTGCAGTACTGGAGTATTGCAGTAAAGATATATGTGAGCAACACAATGCCTCTTCTTGGAAACTCTTTAAATTCTTTAGCTGTTATTAGGTCTATTCTTGGTGCCTTCCTTGCGCTTAAGTCTTGAATATTGTCTTTGATTCCCTTGGGTGTGATTTGATGTCATCTGCAGCGAAGTTTTTATGTGATACCTAGTTTTGCTAAAGATGAAAGTTTTTTTTTATTAAATTTTTATTCGCAAAATTGTTTAGAAATTTTCTGTAAGTGATTTTTTGAGGAAATTTTTTAAAGATTTTGAGAAATTATATAATTTGCAAATGTGTGCATGTTCAAATTTAACAAAAAAAACACTACGGCTAAACCGCCCCGGTTTTTGATCGCGTGATTTTATGACTCTAGTAAATTAATACAAGCGGCCGCACTTGCGGTTTTTTCCTGCGACTGATTTTAAAACCGCGTATTGTTACAAAATGACTCCAGAGTAAAAACCGGGCTAAAATTTGTACTGCATAGAAAATAGTTGGCTCGCACGCACTTCTGTTTAACCGCGAGCGATTTTTTGACAGATAGCCGTGAAGAGCTGGTGAAGAGTGGCAATTCTTACGTTTTTTTAGGTTCAGATACTTGTCTCTGATTGAAAACATGTCGTCGACCGAGTCAGACTGTGCATCAAACGAGCGATATGAAAGTTTGTCGGAAAAAATCATAATGGAAGTACAAAGACCAGCTTTATACGACACCACTTTACGTCAGTATAGTGATCGAAGCTAGAAAAATAAACAGACAGGCGCTCCTCTGATGAAATACATTTGCGAAAGGTTGTATTCATGAAAGTAATGCGAGGACGCAAAATTTGCAAAGTTTTATCGAAGCTGTCAGCTGACATGCGATAATAATTAAAAAATTTCTCAGGATGTTATTAAAGAAACCTTTCTTAAATCTACGGCTAGTGAGTGGGTGGTTCCAATATTTGCGAAATTTGCGTTGACGTCTTCTTTTTCTATTTCTTAGTATTAGAGCAACAATACATACTGCTCGTTTGAAATCCATTTTCAACTGTGCAATTTGCGGGTGGTTTCGCGATTTTTAATCGGAGTGTGTGTTTCTCGGTGTCGCGGTTATAGCGGTTACCGCTCGCGGAGAAAAAACCGTAGTGCGGCCTCGGCCTTATGCAATCTATTTCCAAAAGTGTAATTTTAGTCATCGTCTTATTCAAGTCATAAGATTTTGTAAAAACGTTTAATAAATTTCCATCAGTTTTACCGACGACAATGAGATGAGAAAAGAAATAGAGATACGAATATGTAATGTAAGGAAAAGTAGCCATTCCCTATTTAGCCTTCTCAGATCCTAGCTGCTCAGCCGCGCCTAAAACATTCAGCTCTACCACTCCGTCATCTAACCAGTCGCCGTGTATGGGTGTGAGACATGGAGCCTAACAAAGATGGATGAAGAATCTCGAAGTTTGAAAGGAAAGTTTTCAGAATTATCTTTGGCCCAACCCGAGACATGGCGACAAAGGAATACAAAATTAAGTCCAACCTGCAACTCCGATATCTCTTGCAGTCTCCAAATATTGTCCAACTCATCAAAAGTCGCAGACTGCGATGGGCCAGGCAAGTTATACGAAGTGAATCATAAAATTTTTTGGAAGAAATCAACGGATGGAAAAAGACAAAGAGGAAGACCTCTAATAAGATGGCAAGATAAGATCAGAAGAGAAGAGTCCAAAATAGGGAAACGGCAGCCCAGGATAGGACTGTATAGAGGAGGATCAACCGTGAGGTCAAGACCCACGAATGGTTGTCGCGCCCAGGAGTAAGTTAGTAAGTTTTGCATTAAACTGAGAACTAAAAACTTAATTTCGAATTCACATTTTCTCGTTTTCAAAAACCCCAGAAAATATTGTCGATTTAACATTTTCTGCAAAATCCTAATTTTTTTTAAGGAATATTAAACCTTGAAAAGTGGTGACTCAGAGCGGACCGGCGAAGGGTTAATGATTTTTTTTCTCTGAGAGATATTTATTAACCAACAACTTATTGTGCAATGGCTTTAAATAATTTTAATTATATGTATCAGCTTGCAAGATCTGGGCCAATAAAACCGTCGAAATTATAAAATTGAATTGCCCTACTAATTCCCATTTATGGGCTCTTGTAAAACTGTTTTTTACTACTCTATAAAACGGTTTTCGGTCGTTGTTTATTTGAGTTTTATGATTGTGCTAAGGACTGTATCTTTATTTTTATCAACCTGGCCACATTTCTTCATATACAAACGATTTTTATAATAGTATTATTGTGTTTCACACAATGGTCGTAGGTTGTTTGGTTTTAATTTAAAATTATTCTCATACTTATTAAATTACAAAAAAAATAAACCAGCTTTTTTGATAATTCGTTCTATAATCTTAAACATTGATTAATTAATTATGTATTTCTTCTTATTAATATAATTCTTTAAAATGAAGATTTGAATGTTTTTAAATTAGACACAATATTTAAAAAGTCAAACTATATGAAAAGCATATGGAATTGTGCCGTTTATTTTGAAAGTGGGCATTTTTAAAAAATATCGAATTAGCTACCTTAATAGTTAGATTTTTACTTGATCTTTTTATTCTGAAGTAACTTGTAACTAATATATTTAAAATCATTAAGATTTTGTAAAACGAAAAGTTGCTGGATTAATGAATTGATGAAAAGATTATTTTGAAAGTGGCGTAAGTCCATTTATGAGAGTTTCAAATGGATATGAAAAATATGCAAGAAAATTTTACGTGATCTCGTAAGAACTTTATGTTTAATTATCTGAGCAGCGATTAAATTATCAATGTGCAATGAATTTATTATAAACAATTTAATTCCAAATTATAGTTTCGTTCCGCTAATGGATTCATACAGGTTTTTTATACCGGATATTACATTGTAATTTTCAACAATTCGTTAATAATTTGTTTATAACAAATTTAATTTCAAAAAGCTGCATGAAAATATGAATATATCAAAATATCCCAAGACAAATCTTATGAATCTTCGAATATGAATTTCAATGTAAAATTTAAAAAATACTAAAAAAAAACAATACCACTCACAAACGTCAAATACAAGGACTTTTTATTACATTACATACGACCTGCACATAATTATTAATAATTATTTTAAATCCCTCCCGCATACATAATACACATACTGGAGAAGACTGAATAATAATTAATACAACATTATTAATTTTAATGTAAAAATTATTTAACAACTTTTATTTAACTTTTTTCATTTTATAACATAAAAGTGTATACTTACATTTATTTTGATTTCAAGTAAAATTTAGTTTATGAATGGACTTGTGCTTTCTTAAGAATTGGAAACGTGATTTAATTGATTCTGAAAGTGGCCCAAGTCCATTTACAGCCATCACAAATATTAATTTCTTAAATATCGTTAATTATGCTATTAAGGATGATAAATATGACACCCTAAGAATCACCGAAACATTATTCAAGTATGTTATCTGTTACACATATTTTAAAAATTTTATCCAACGCAAACCCTTCAATATCACAATTCGAACATAAATGGAGTTAGGCCACTTTTAAAATAAAGGGATCAATTATTTATTTCACCTTATTATAGGAATATCATAATCTCCTATAATATGGTGAATTAAATAAATATTTTATGAGTATTTCCCAGATTTACTGTTAATTATTAATATTCCCCAATCCCATTTGTATATTTGTTTAAAGCATTTGTTAGGATACATCATATATGGTAAGAGACATCTGTGAAAAGTAAATTTGTCGACAATCAGGATCTTCTATTTATCATTTTCACTATTCATTTTATCTACAAATTTAAATTTGTTTTTTTTTTAATAATAATTATAAATTCCTAGACACTGATAACCTTTCTCACATATATAGATGACTTTCACATAGATGACTTTCAAGACAAACTAACGGGCTTAATAACCAAATGAAGGGTGCAGGCAAAGAACAGGGTCATTTTTTGTTATGCACTGACAACAAATCTATGTCTACGGTAATTGCATATCAAATTACTAGTTTTTACAAATACCCAAAAAATGTCGCTATGAATACGTTTTTATATATGCCCAAAGCGAAAAGAACTGGGAATGTTCATTACATACTGGTAAGGGAGGATAGTCCAAAAATTGACAGTTGTGAACTGGTGATTTTGAAGTTAAGAGTTCTTTGACTTTGCTTCCTTTATTTACAATTGTTTGTTTGGATTGCAATTTTAATCTAAAATTTGTAAAGAATGTTTTCCGACTCAGAAACTGATGAAAACGATAACAGTTTTACTAACAGATCGACAAAGAAATGAAATAAGAACGTAGAACTGAAGATATCATGAAAAAGTTGCGCCTTTCTCCTCATGAACTAACTATGCAATTGTTCAAGGCTGAAATGGCCGATAATTTGACTGAAAATAATCGAAAAAACATTATTCATATACACCTGCATACGGTTATAAAGTGCGTGTTAAAGATGAAGAAAACAATATAAAAGATGTGCCTGTCTGTTTCAAAGCATTCATTTCATTACATGGTATTACCAATGGTACGGTGGAACATCTGCAAAGAAGCTTGAAAACAACAGATAAAGCTCCTGTAGATCCAGGAGGAAGGCGTGAAAACCGCAAAAAAAATGCACCAGAGATAAAAGAACAAGTTTTTATTCATATTAATTCTCTCAAGGGTAGCAGTTTACAAGACAGTAGGAAAATTTACTGATCAGAAGACTTGACAATAAAGAAAATGTACAAGATGTTTTCAGAAGACAATGAAAATAAAAAACTAATTTCGTACGGGTCATACAGGCATAAAGGCCAAGCTACTTGAGGAAGAAAGGAAAACTTAATGAATTAAAAGAGCAATCAATTTTGAATATATAACTTCATCTACCAAAAGCTTATGTTTCTATGAAAGGAGAAGGAGAGCTGAAATACAAAGTAGGAATCAAAACGATTTTCTAGCAATAGCTATTTACTTCCAAAAAATATTTCTCTTCCAATTATAACAACAAATGATTTTTATTACAAGAGACATCTATCTACAGATTCAATATTCATAATCTGGGGACTGGACAGTCTTATTTTTATTCCTATCGTAAAACATGTGCCAAGAACGGATTTAATTAAATGGTTTCGTTTTTATTTGATTTGTTTTTATTTATTTGGCAGAAAGGCATCTTGCTATATTTTGTGATTCCCGTGGGAGTCAAAACAAAAATTATATCATGCTCAGGTGCATACATTAATTAAATTTACTTGACTCCTTAAAAATATCCTTTCCCATAAGACGGCACAGCTATCATAAGTGCCATAAGAATATGGGGTTGATTAATCTTAAAACTAAAATTGATTTGCCAATTCATTGATATGAACTGCTTAAATGTTCAAGTACAAAACTGTCACATTTAAACGTTATTAAAATTGCCCAAGGAGAAGTCGTAAGAGAATGATTTCGCACAGGAAAATTCATGAAGAAATGTATGATCCCAGTGGTTTCTAAAGAACATGGTCCTGTGGTACTGCACAGAAAAAAATAGAATGGCACTTAAAACCTAAAATATGATTCAAAAACAAAAGATTCTGATGACTAAATTTGACATTCCTTGGTTTTGTTTGTGACGCCAAGAACATTCCTTGTTTGGTACCTTTTGTAAGATGGTTGTCAATAACTGAAAACTCTTATTTTAACATAAATATGTTAAAATTATTGTTAAAATAAATTATATGTTTAATACTGCTGCCCAACGGGAGGCATATCTACCTCCTACCGGCATATCTACCGGGCATTCCCCTATCCGCCACCTGGGGACGCGCCCCATGGGGGTTACAGATTTCCCGGCAAGGTATTCAGCCTACATCCTTAAACTGTATAATCTCTGCCTCAAAAAAAGATATTTTCCTATTTGCAGGAAAAGACCACCCTTCCTAATAGCCCCATCACACTTTTCCCGGTCCTTGGTAACATCCTAGAACAAATCCTAAAATCCAGACTATGAAACATAGTTCTGAACCACATATTAATTCGTGTTCAAACCCTCTATTCCACTACGTCTATTAATCCTCTCCATTTTCAAACCTCATATCCACAAATTAAATCCTCTGCTACCCTTGTTCTCGACATTAATAATGCATTCGACAGGGTTTGGAGACGCCGGACTACTCTATAAAATGTACTTGCTAGAAATCCTTCTTTCCTACTCTATATAATCAAGAATTTCTTCCAAACTATAACCCTTCTTATTAGAATTCCTTTTCTCCAAGATTTACTACTCTTCAAGGTCTCCCACAAGATTTTTTCTTCTCTCCTGCACTATATAATATATTTTGCCATGACATCTATTATTTCAACCTTGACGACAAAACCCAAATTAACTTTTCTAATATTTCCTTTAATATGCCAACGACACCGCATTAATAACACAGAAACCACCAAAAAGACCATAGATCGATAGACCATAGACAAATTCTAACAGGCAAATTCCTTTCATAGTTTCGATGGAGACTTTCTGATAACCCCTCCAAATTTCCAGTAATATAATTGTATTTCATTTTTTCTGTAAGTTTTTATTTAGATTTTTGAATTCTTAAAAAAAATTCCTCCTAAAAAAGTATCATCTGCATATGCCCCGAGTCAAATTACATTCATACGTAACTTAATACTCAAATTTAATTGTTAACATTCGTTTACATTTCAGAGAATAATAATTATCCTCATTATAAAAAAGTAATATATAGCCCTTTATAAATATTATAGCTATTTTAGATCTCTATCAAATTAAACCCATTAAAAACGGACATTCAGGAAACTATTCACATAGAAATAACAGGAATAAAACAACCCATATCTAACTAATATCCATTTAACAACTCCTTTAAAACGGATTTTATCTCGCGAAGAAATTCAAGTTTAATGCATCCTAAATAGAAGAAATGGGCATATTATGCAGAAGGATTTTATAAATATGGGTGGTCAATTCGACGGGCAGAAACGTATTTAGTGTACACAAATTATTAATTTAAATATAATTATTCACGTATCACGTATTATTCACATATTAATATATAATAATTCGCGTCTACCACGGCCCATATAAACTTCCGAGACTTGTAAAAGACCACTATCAAAATCTTAATGTTGTTTGTGCCTCGCTTTTTTCTTCGTCGAGTAAATCATTAACACGTAAACAATTAAAAATATTTCATATTTCGTTTTTGTTCAGGTGTCAGTGAGAACGAGTTAATTAAGGTATTTTACTCGCTTTATCTGGATAATACGCCAGACACAATTCCTATTTTTTTATTTTTGCTTTATCCTGCGGATTTACAAAGAGAATTCCTTGAATATGCAATAGCTTGTTATGATAAAATAAATTTTTGCGCTTGCATAAATCATATTTATTTTTTGTCCGTTGCAATTTAATGGAATTGTGTTTCAACTTTTTTTTTTCTTTATTTGTTGGCCTTCCTTAACATAACAATGTGTGCCGTTTTTTTTGCGCGAATAATTTGTACCCAATTATTATAATTAATTACCAAATTTGTTTAATTATTATTAAACCTGCATTAATGCATAATGAACAATATTTTCGAGTAATACCAGATATGATATATAATTTCTTAAAGTGTAATATTACTACATGAACTTCTTTAAACTGTATATAATAAGGCTATATTCCTTGCTTATTATTATTATTCTTTGTGATTATCTAGTAATTTATTATACTGTAACCTTAATTTTAATATTTTGTAATAATATTTCATTTTTTTTACATAGAATTGAGCCTCTATGGACTGCGCGGTAACAACTAATTTCATTTTAGTGTCTAGGTCTTGTTCTTGCTCCAACTTTGCCTTCCTGCCAGTATCTTCTGAGCCCACCAAGAAGTGCCTGTTTATGCTCTTCGGAAAAATGTCCTCTGCGTCTTTTGGACGTTGATTGCATTTTAAAACCTTGGTAGTTGTTCACTAATCTTTTAAATTTGTTCATGAACGTTTCTCTCTGAGATACCAATCTGCCTAAGATCATTTTCACATTCTTCGAACCATCTCGGCCTTGTTTTCTTAGATTGGATGAAACTCCATTTTCTTTTTGTTAGTAGGTCCATAACCGTAAAATAATCATCGTCTCTTTTTAATGGATGCTGTAAAAGGTTCTGTCTTGCTGTACAAGTCCTCATTTACTCTCATTCGCCTTTGTCCATCAACCCATCTGTTAACTAGGATTTTCCTAAATATCCTACGTTCTCGCTTTTCCAGCCGCGCAGCTTGACCTTGTCTATTCGTGGTCAAAGTTTTGGCTGCATATAAGCCCTCAGACTTTAAAACTGTATTATAGTATCACAACTTGGCTCCTATACTCATAGAATTTTTGTCAATTGGTATGTCTGGTCTAACTTCCTTATCTTAATATTAATTGCTTCTTCTTCTAATCCATTCTCCTGGATGACTCCACCGAGATACCCGAAATTCTTGACTCCTCCAATATTTCCTGGATTGGCGATCATCCATTCAGGTCCATCGTAGATGTTCATATATTTTGTCTTTTTGAGACAAATCTGGAGTCCAACATTTCTGCCATTTCTGAGAGCTTTTCTGATTTTCAGCCATTTCTGAGAGCTTATTGATCTTGTTGACCGCTGACTTTATGTTAGCAAGAATGGCCAGGTCCTCTGCAAAGGCCAGGCAGTCAAAACCCCTTTGTTCATAGCACCAAGTCTGAATTCTTCCTCATTTGTTTCTTCTTGTGCTAACAGCTTTCTCCACTCTCGAATGATCTTTTCGAAAACACACTTTAAAAGGATTGGGGACAATTTATCTCCTTATCTTACGCCCGTTATGATTGTAAAAGGTTCTGAGATCTCATCTAAAAATTTTATTTTTGACACTGTGTTAGTGAGAGTTTGTTTGAATAGCTGTTTTGATGTATGATCAACCCCAAACTCTTCCAAAATATTCATTACTGACTCTCGATCGATGGAGTCATATGTCTTGTGAAAATCAACAAATACGACCACGTAGTTATTTTCCCCCATTTTTTCTACCTGATGATGTTCTTTAGGTTAAAGATCTGTTCTGGGCAAGAACGGCCATTCAGGAACCAGATTGATATTCCACAATAAGTTGGTCAAGATCACCTTCTATTCTGTTCTGTATTGCTTTTGAGAGAATCTTATATGGAACAGATACTAATGATGCCTCTATAGTTATTGACATTCTTTTTATAACCTTGTTTGTGTAGAGGATGGATTAAAGGTGATTTCCATTAAATTGGTATCATCCCAGTTCTCCAAATCTCCTCAAAAACTGGACTTGTACATTTAGAGATTCATTATTTGTCAGCTTGAGTAGTTCAGCCACTATTGAATCCTCATTAGCTGCCTTATTATTCTTAAGGATCTTTGATCTCCTCTTTACCAAGTGGAGATGAGTTTTATAGTTTGTAGATTAGGGCGCATGCAGGAAATCTTTCTTTCGGTTCATCACAATTAAGTAGGTTTTCAAAATAACGAGACATGATCGCGCAGTTTTCTTTGTTGGTCAACTCCAGTTTTCCATTTTCGCTTTTAAAACAAAGACTTCGAATCCTTTCAAAATAGACTTGAACGTTTGATAGAAGTTTCTGGCATTGTTTTTCCAAAAATACTCGATCTGTTCTAATAGCCGTTTCTTATACATTACCTTAGTCCCTAAACACAAACCTCATCACAAACCTCAATCCACAAACTATGTTTCTTTCTTTTAGCTGTCAGGATTGCAGTATTAGCTACTTGTTGGATCTTGGAGGCATATTCGTCCAATTATGAGATTCAAATGTCAGTTGCTGGTGATATTGTTGTAATATGTTTTGATTGATTTCTAGCTTTGCAACATCGGATTAACGAATTTTGTTTCTGGTTTTCACGGCCTTATTAAGAGACATGCAATTAATTTTGATTTTGGAGAGGTAATGATCCGAATCGAACTGGGCACCTCTCTCACCTTTCAATAGAATATTGCATTGTTTTACAATTTTCTTATTTTGTCTTTACTTGCTAGAGCTCGTGGCTTCTCTCGCGGTAATTTTTATATCAATCAAATTAATTCAGGTCACCAAATATTTATTATCTCGTGAGTCATATGAAGAATTACATTGACCGTAACACGGGACCGTAAGTAATATTTGAAAATTGTTACGAGACCCGGATAAAAGCAAGTTGAAGGGCGGGTCTTCTCCGCTCAGAGAAAATCGAGAAAAAAATGTCTCCCAAAAATTAATCGAGTCATTTTATAGAAAATCTGTTAAGATGATTTTCTTTTCAACTTCAAGTATCAGCACCGACTAAGCGAGTTATTGTTACCTTTACAATTATGGGACATTATAGATGATTCATCCCAGTTGCCAACACTATCAATTATTTGTACATATACTTTCTTAGTTAAATTTTGAATGCCACACGTAAGATAGCAGCAGAAATAGGCACGATCCAATATAGGCATGATCTGCAATATAATGTTTGTATATGGATCACACTGAACATCAAACTACAGTTATATTTTCAATTTGCTTGTTACCATTACAATTATGGGACATTATAGAGAATTCAGCCCAGTTTTCAACACTATTAACTATTTGTTCATGTACTTTATATTTATTTAAATTTTGATTTTCACACGTAAGATAGTAGCACAAATAGACAGGGTCGATCGCCTATAATAGAACGTATAATTGTATATGGATCAAACTGGACATCAAACTACAGTTATATTTGTCTTTTAATTTGCAAATATAAATTATTACTCAAACGTCAGCTGTCAACTATCAGATCTGCAAATGAGCATTATTTTTTAAAATAATTCTTGTCTGCCTCTTTTAACTGGATTTTGAAAAATTGTAACACACTCATTTCTTTATTTTTAAAGAAGAATTTAAATATAAATTTTCACATATCTCCAACATTTGCAGTTTTTGAGATATAAGTAGCATAAGCACCACTCAGCTAGATTTTCTAAAAATTGTAAATATGGTATTTTTCTCTTCTTCTCTTCTTAAATGGTAAATATGGTATTTTGTCGAGATATATATGAAGATCGATACTAACTTTTAACTATTGTAGCATATTGGTACATTTTGTACCAATTTTTGCTATTGTGGCAAATTCGGTTTAACAGATGTAGTTATTATTACTATCGTATGACACGTACATATAACAAGGTGGATTAAACATTCCTTAAAGCTTACTAGTTAATATATTAACATTTAGCACCGTCACAAATCTATGTCGAAATTGATCAGCGAACATATTGCTTCTGGAATCAATTCCGAAAATTGGCCATTCACGCTAGTGAACTGTCGTAGTGGACATTCATCTATGATGTGATTTATTTATTCGGCTGCTCCACAGTCACATATTGGGTTGGATCGTATACCCCAGCGGTGCATCAGTTGGGCACATCTGCCTACCCTTGTTCAAATTCGGTTTATGATTCTCCATTCGCGTTGTTTCAACATGAACCCACTCGACGTGGCAGTCGCGTCGGATATCAGTTTGGTTGTTATGTGCAGTCTCCCAATTGCACCTCCACGCCGTATCGATGCTGAAATTACCGTCAAATAGTTCTCTTGCTTCTTTCCAGAATGGATTTCTTGACCTTAACCTGTCAGGTATGTTTTGCTCCTATAGAATACGGTTTAAGAGGGATTCGTTTCCTAGGGCCTTTTTATATTCCCTTAGCGTGGCAGTACGTCTCCTTAGCTCTGGCGGTGAAATGTTGGTTAGAACAGGGAGCCATTCTGTCGGTGTAGGTTTTAGGGTGCCAGTAATGTGCCTCGTACTATGAGTTTACCTGATCATCGAACTTACGAGTGTGCGCACTCCAGACAAGTGCACAATGTTCTGCAGAGGAGTATACAGGTCCCAGTGAGGCGATTCGCAACGTTTTGGCATTAGAGCCCCATCCGATCCGGCTAGCTCCCAGCCAGCTTATGGATGATATTGTTTCTGGTTCGTAACTTTGCATTCTCCAGGTGTTTTCTGTAAGTAAGTATGTGGTCGAGCGTGACACCTAAATATTTTGGACTTCGGTTGTTAATGAGTGTCTGCCCCTCAAACTCCACGTTAGTCGTCAAGTCAGCCATGCGGTTATTTAGGTGGAATAGCGCCACTTTTGAATTACATGGGTTAGGTTTCAACCTCCATTTCGCAAAATACGCTCCTAAACTCTGAAGATCTTCAGTTAG
This sequence comes from Phosphuga atrata, assembly GCA_944588485.1. Classification (NCBI taxonomy): domain Eukaryota; kingdom Metazoa; phylum Arthropoda; class Insecta; order Coleoptera; family Silphidae; genus Phosphuga; species Phosphuga atrata. The sequence continues at coordinate 22,731,525 of OX155905.1, forward strand.
CGCTTTCTCGCAGGCAGTAACCTCTGTGTGTTGGAATACGAGTGGAATGTCATCGATGTATTGGAACTTCAATGCAGTCATCTCGGGGATATAACTTACATACAGGTTAAAAAGTATAGGTGCAAGGACTGAACCTTGTGGCAACCCGTCGTTTAGTGTGCGCCATCTGCTTTCTCCATCGCTCATCAATACCTTATAACGTCGATTAGCTAGCATATTCTCTAGTAGTTTCAGCAATTTTAGACATGGGATAGCCTTACCAAACTTTACTTTAGGAGCAGTCCATGGCGCCCAACCGTATCATACGCCTGAAAGGTCTACGAACACCGCTGCAGATTTAATTTTACGTTGACAGCCTGCCTTTATGAGCGACGTTCTTCACAGCAACATCAGTTGTGTCTAAACCCCACCTGTTCTATTCTTCTTCTTCTTTATATAGCATCTCATTTCAGGAGGTTTGCAATCATCATCGCTATCTTCTCCTTGGAAGCGGCAGCTCGGAATAATTCTTGGGATGTGGTATCATACCACTCTCCCAGGTTCCTGTTCTACTGGGAACTCACTATCCCGAACATTTTTGACCCGTTTCAGTATAAGGCGCTCCAGAAGCTTGTAAGTCATACTGAGTAGCGACATCGGTCTGTAGTGTGATAGTTCTGTACCATCCTTGCCAGTTTTAACAATAGTTTTAACAATATCACTGTTGCCTTTTTTAGTGTCTTAGTAATAATCCCTGTGAGCATGATGTTATTATACAAGGATAGTAACCATCTTTTAGTTGAGTCACTTGCATTCTTTAAGAACTCTGGGTAGATTTGATCCATGCCAGAAGCTTCATTTAGTTTCAGGTAGCCAAATGTGTCCAATATATATATATATATATATATATATATATATATATATATATATATATATATAGGCTGTATGTGAAGTTAGATGAATAGGACTCATTCGGTCGTATTTCTGATTTGAGGGCACGCAATTTCTTCAAGACTTTTTTCACTTGACCTCTGCCGACAGGTACCTTCGAGAGTAGCAGTAGCATTTTTGCAACTTCATCATACAGGAGCAGTGGGTTTCCTAGAGGTAGATGCTGAGCCAAGTTTCCTTAATAATGCCCACGCCTTCCTACTAGAATGCGTAAAGTACATTGCAGCGGTTTTCTCCTCCCAGTTCTTCTTTCGCTTACTGTTTAATTCGCTGAAAAGAGACTTCCTCGCACTTCCTTGACCAACCAGGAATGTATTAGGTCTGGAAACCTCTGGGATGTGTTTGCGGGCAACTGAGATTACAACTTTGTCGAATCTATCATTTATGTCGGTATAAGTTGAACAATGTAATCAAGGTATTTTGCATAGCTCTCCTAGTTTGCTTTGGTGAAATTGCAGCGAGGCTTTGAGACCGATCTGATGACAGGTACTTTCAACCCAAATTCAATCACAACTGGCCGATGTTCGCTGTAGGGAAAATCTTCCAAAACAGTTCTTATCGGTTCATATCAGAACCGGAGCTTGAGACACCGGATATAACACACGATCTGCAGAGTATTCCTTAGAGTATTCTGTCCTTTGCACAATAGATTAGTCTCAAATCATTTGCGCATACCCAAGCAGCTATCACCTCCCCGTTTCTATCGATATCTCTGTATCAACACAATTCGTTATGGCTGTTATGGCGTCCAACGTACACATTGGGGACTTGGCCAACTAGCGTTTGGAGGCCAATACACGTTAGTTACATATATTCCATTAATACTTATTGTTATTGTCGATATGTTGTCGTCGTCGGCTACTTGTACTGTGTCTATGTTATCTATGTCAGCCTTGGCGTACATTGCATTTGCCATGTTATTTATCAATGCTACTAGATAATACCCCGGTCTCTGTCCTCTTCTATCGAGATCGTACGCGACTCTGGTGTGTGTCTCCTGTATTACTATAACATCTATTCTTTGGTCGCTTGCAAGTTTCGAAAGGTAAGCACTATTTTGTCGGGATATACCTTCGATGTTTAAATGACAAAGATTCGTTGCGACATCTCTTGTCAGTTGGCCCCGAAGTGGCCTTTTTGTATTGCGGTTTCCTCTGACCATTGGTGTATGCAATGTTTGTGTCAGTTTCAGCTTTAGGTTCTTCTTGTTATACTTCGCTGTGTAGCAGCACCAGGTTGTTGACTATTAGTTACGTATAGATGCATGAACTACGGGCAGGTTGTCAACTCTCTCCCTCCGTAAACTACACAGTTGTAGTTTGTAAGAATATTAAACTTTTTAAGTTTTCAGCCCTTTAATGCGATTTTCCAAAATTAATGACACACGTTTCTCTTTCAAATTAAAAATAAAGCTTAATAGCATTTTCCTTTTCCGAGACATAGACTTAAAAAAAAATAAGAATAAGGATATACGAAGTTTTTTTGCAGAATTTTAACATAATCCTATTGTGTTCGGAGCTCTACATCTTTTGGGAAATCCTTTCTCATTGCGTCCAACCTGTTACAGTCGTAGATGGTGTGCGCCTCGCTGTCCTCGTCCCCGCAATATTCACACAAGATGTTGGAGGTAATTTCGGAAAAACCATGTCCGCTGAGGACTTGAGTTGGCTGATAACTCAGCTCTTCGTACTTCCTCTCTACCTATTCTTCCACGTCCTTTATAAGCAACTTAATCCATTACCCCTTCTCACAGGCTTCCCACTCATTTTACCACGCCCGGAATAGTTCAGACCTTCTTGTCTTCTTTCTTTCATTTTTGCTGCTCTGGGTTTCACTGCGTCTGCCTGTGTATCTGTTTGATCTCTCTTATACTAACAGCTTTATTGGTCCTATGCCAGCTATGACTAGGGCTGCTCCTCTGGAGACAATTCTATAGTTACTACTGGTTCTGATTGTCAGCATTCTTTGGATCGCTCCAAGCTTACGTTTGGTTTGACATCTACGCTCATAGCCCTAGCACATACGGGGGATGCGTAGAGTATTGCAGAGTGGGCCATGGAGCATAACAGTTTTCTCTTGCTGCTTCGTGGTCCTCCTACATTAGGCATAAGCCGTTCCAGCGCATACAGTGGATTTTTGGGCTTTTCCAGCAGCTTTTATGATGTGCTCTCCAAATACCATATTCTTATCAATCAGTACGCCTAGATAGAGGTGCGACGCTACTAGAAAAAGAAAACAATAAATTGTTCGCTTGCAAAGTGTGAAATGTACCCAAAATATAAGCTATTGCAAAATACTGCAACAGTACGCCTAGATAGTTAATTGACCTCTTTAGTTTAATGGCAGAGTGTCTGAGCTTCAATATAACCTCCCCAATTTTTCTCTTACCTGTTGAGAGAACTGCCTCCGTCTTCTCAGGTGCCATATTCAGCTGTTTCTCCTCCATCCACTTGTCTATCTGTTGTATGGCTTCAATTGCCCTCCGCTGCAACGCCTGTTCCGTTCTGCCACATACCAACAGGGCGAGATCATCTGCAAAGCCGATAATGTCTACCCCTTCAGGCATGTCAAGTGTTAGTATCGCATCGTAAACTATGTTTCACATTTGATGGAACAAACCTAACCTAACACGCATCGATGACTAAGTTGTCTTTTGCAAATATTTTCTTGCTTCAAAGTTTATGTTGTTTTTTATTTTTTTATGGAAATTTAGTTTATATTTCCTTGTTTTATTGCTTAAAAGATTAGTGATTTCTAAATTTATGGCTCATGTATTAAATATAATAGAATAATAGTATAAATGAGAAGCTCAAAGCCAGAGTGGGCCAAACCCATTCACTTTCGTAGTAAGATATTTGTGTTTAAAGTTTTCAGAAAACGTATTTCGCAAATTTAGTACATGATTACAACTCCAATTTTCACAGGATTTTGTAGATGCCCTACTTTTGAGAGGTAGTTAAAGAATAGGTGTTGCAAAATTTTCCAATGTATATGAAAATTAGTTTTTCTTAGACATGGCCCACTATGGCTTTATCGATTTTCTAGTTTTGCCTTGCAATTTGTAGACTTGGACCAAGAGAAAAATACACCAGCATATTGTAGTTTTCAAAATACCATTTTAATAAAATATATTGTAACATATTTACTTATTATTATAACAAATATAATTTAAAAAGTAAAAAAGAAGTAATATTTTTTGTTTTAACAAGATAATAATATATTTTTTATATTAAAAAGATATTTTTGATTTATAAAATAAAACTAAAAAAATAGCCTATCTATAATAATAGTTATTAACATTCATCAGCCTCTGAATCACTCAATTCAAAATGCTCTGATTCATCAACGTGTACGGAGTTTTTATTTATTTTTTTAGTTTTTCCTTTTTTCCGTTGTCAAACTTGGGTAAAAGCGGTGAAATGCCGGAGGGATAAAATCTAGCAAAGATTGCAAGTCTGTTTTTTTTCCGCTGAAATGGAATGCCCATTTTGGTGAAGTGCAGGCAAATTTTGTGTAATTAAAATATTTTTTTTTCGCTTTGCGATATTCACGTTATCATAGTATAATATTGATTCGTTGTGACCGTAAGAAAAATCGGTTTGGCCCACTCTGGTTCTCATAAGAACAACAATTCAGTGATGCCAAAACCTGTATAGTGCTGCCATTTCTTGAGAAGGGCTCAAACTAAACATGAACCACTTTGGCTCTGACCAGAATGATTTTGAATGTATGTTTCTTTACGTAACTCGATTCACGATAAAATTAGGTTTGGCCCACTTTGGCTTTGAGCTCCTCAAATATAATATAGATAAAAGCTAACATTATAGCTAACGGAAAGACTCAAAAAAAATAAAAACTTAAACATTCAAGTATAATTAATAAATCGTCATAAATATATTATTTATTAAAGCAAGATCCGTCAACTTGAACATATTCCTAACTGCTTAAATGAGCGTTCCATTGTGCAACCACAATTAAAGCATATTTTAATGATGTCTAATTAGGTTGTTTATGATAATTCAATTGTAAAAGTTTCATAAAATTTTAATTAAACACAGATCGGCGATATTACGCAAGCCAATGGGAACCATTTCCATAATTAAACGTATTTGTTTAACGAGCCACTGATATCCCAGAACGTGAAAATAATGTAACAAGCGAAATGCTCACGGGGGCATGGAATCCGGAACCGCGAGCCGCCCTTTTTCATTTTAATATAATACACGTTTATGGTAATATTATAGCGAACCAATAAGGACACTAAAAAAATTATGGACGGAACGTATGGCTCATGCATTATACATTTTCCCCTTTTTTCTCCTATACCGTGCATACCCTCATTAATACATATGTGAACGGCGCATTCATCATAATTACATGTTACTACGTCTTAATTAGATACCCAATTAGATCCTGTATCGTAAATCATCGCGGTTAATATGCGATTCGATAGGTTCTGAAGCAATCCTGTTCGAAATCGTAACAACAAGGGAGTTGTTTGACAATTCATATAAAGGATATGAGTCAAAACAAGTTTTTCTTATGTTACATAAAACTATTAATTGGTAATTAACTCAATATTATGTAAACTAAGGCTACTTGCTATCAATAAAAACGGTCAATTGATATGTATGAAATGTATAAATCATTATTTGAATTGTCAGTTTTTTTAATTAAAACATCTACGTGAATCAGTAAAACGATGTTTCCTTTCCTTTTATTACAAAATAATTGTTGTATAGTTTATAACGTTTTAAATTGTATAAATTAAGATATATCTAATATTATTTGTTTATTTGAATTCAATTTATAATTCTTTGTATCTGAATCCTTGAGACTATCTCTATTGCAAAATAATTGGTTTCACAGATTCCTATGGTTTTCATTTAATACTCGCAGATTAAGTAAAATACCTCTGAGTAGTAGTCAAATCTGGGAATTAATGGACTATAACTTTGATTTAAAAATAACACAAATTTAAATGTTGTAGCAATTTTTAAATCTTACTATCTATCTAAATAAAAATTTATTTATGCACGTAGCCAAAATGGATGTAATGCAAACCAAGTTTAATACGTTAAAATAATTCTTCGAATTTTATGCGCTGCCGTAGCGTTCATCCGATTGCGATAAAACTTATTGCTTGCACTTGCGCGACGGTTGTAGGCACAGTACAATTACTAGCATTTATTTTGAACACAATAATCGTTTCATATGCAAATTGATGGAACTCTTAAAGATTTGTTATCAAATGAACAAATGTTCGGTGGAGCGGTGGACGATTGAACAATGGATCGATTTGATTGTGTGTTTTGTCATCCGGTCTCCTCCACGTCCATTTCCGTTTTACATTTTTTAGAAGAACGTCTTGCCATTATACAGCTATACGCTTCTTGAAAGTTTGACAACACTGTGCCTCTCTGGTTCATTGGGCCTCTTTGTCCGAGTCCATGGTTTCCAACAAAGGATTCTCTGTTAAGTTTTGCTTCAATTTTGCAGTTAAAATCCCACTATTATGAAGGTTAGGGATGCCCTTTTTCGATCGTGGATTTCTTTTGATATTCACGTAGAATGTTTCGGCATGTTCTTTTTCCGCCCGATTTGCAGGTACATAATCTTGATTGATTTTGAGTGTTGTCACTTCACTCTCACTATTATATATGTAAGTCTCGCTTATATTGCATGTAGTGATTGTATGCTGTCAGTTAGCCTTTTGTGTACCAATATACCCACTCCTCGACGTTAGAGTTTGCATTGCCTTTTTAGTAGAGCTTGTGTCCTGATCTTTTATTTCATTGAGATGAGGGGAAATGCATTAATGCACGCACGAAACCACCTGGCTCCGTGGAATGTCTTTCTAGTCGAGGTGTTAATGACCAACATACCCACTAACCTCCTCCCCCCCCACTGGTCACTTCGGAACCACGTTAGCATTACATCGAAGTGATGATCCTTTCCATTTGGCCTGCTCAGTTCAGCTTGCCAGCCTTTCCTTCCTATCGTCTTTCGTACTGAGGACCATGGCATATACATACTTGCCACTGGTGGCCAGTTGTCCTCTTCTTTAATCATCAGGTGTACCATGTTAGAAAAAATGATTGGCTCTCATACCGCGCGCATTGCTGCAGTTCTAAGATCAGCCCATTGCTGGCAATCAAAGATGATATGTTCAGCCGAGTCTGTCCTCTGGCAGTATCTGCAGTTGTCGTTTCCTGCCTTTCCAATCCTTTTAACGTATGCGGCATAGTGTTAGTCTCCGTGCCCGCTTAGTACCTGTGATAGGTAGTAGTTCACTTCGCCGTGGATGCGGTTGAACCATGGCTTAATTTCTGGTGAAAACGTTCTTGTCCAGCTCCCTTCCTTGGCGTCGTTCCAACGTAGCTACTACCTGCTCATGAGTGCTCTTCTATAGATAGTCCTGTCTTCTCTGTTTGCACCATTATTGAACGTCCGTTCCTCTGTCGCTATGACTTGTAGAGCCACATTCGACACCGTGCGGTAAGCGCAGCATATGCTTATTAGCATGCCGTCTTTTTAGAAGTCTGTTTCTGTTGATAGCTGCTTCTAGAGACTCCACCCATGCCTGTACAGCGTATACGAGGATGGAATTAACCACTTCACTTAGTAGTATTTTAGCCTTTGTAGTTTAACCTTTATAGCCTTTGTATGCTGGGCATCAGCTTTCGGAGTGCTATCGGCCTGTGCTTTCGGCTTTAACGGTTACGTTTTGGACATGCCTAGCCCAGGACAGCCCCTGGTCGATATGGACGCCGAGGTATTTCACTGTCCGTGTCGCTAGCACCAGCATACCCAGTATATTAACAGTCATGGTTTCGTTTCTCTTGGCCGTGAGTGCAATGACCTGAGAGTTCTGGGGCTATTTGTAATTCGTCCTTTTCCATCCATGTGTGTATCGCTCTTTCCGTAGATTCGGCCCTCGCTAGTACCGCTTTCTCTTCGGTGTCCTTCGCCACCACGATTAGATCGTCGGTTTTTTCTAGGTTCATTGTGCCATCGTATAGGTTATTCCACAGCAGAGGCCCGAGGACCGACCCCTGAGGAACACTACAGGACACCGCAGGTCTGATTGTGCCGTCCATTATAAGAGTCCTGTCCGTATAATAGCTTTTGATCATATCGTCTAGATAAGCAAAAACACCTTTACACCTGAGTGCGTCTATAATTTGTCGCCAAGGCACTGTGTTGAACGCATTTTTGACATCTAGCGCGACTGCTAAGCATATTTTCCTGTGTCTTGCTTTTCCCGAGTTGGCACAATGGGCAACCCTCGTCACGTCCTGGATGGCGTGTGGCACTTCTCGGAATCCTGATGCTAATAGTCCTCCGCGCAGGTCGAGTTTCTGGTTAATACTCGCAGTTACGACGCGTTCGAAGAGCTTGCCGATGATGTCTATTAGACAGATTGGGATGTCTAGTAGAGAGTGATGTACCCGGAGATTTTCAAGGCTTAGGCACCACGAACAGTCTCGCCTTTTTTCACCTTTGGGGATGTTTCTGGTGCGGATGGCGGCGTTAATCCTATCCGCAAATCGCTCTTTCTCCATTAGGGTAGCCAACTTTGTGACCTCCGGTGGAATACCATCGGGGCCTGGAGCTTTGTTGGATTCTTTCGGCTGCATCTGTGAATTCTTTGTTTTCTTTGTGATTTCGGGTGGTACGGTATCCCTGGATTCCATCTCCCAGGAGATCAGTCGTTTCTGTAGGAACAGCTCTTCAGCAGCTTCAAGTTTGCTTTCCGTGTAATGTTTGGTGTGGAGTGCATGCCCATTGTTTTACCAAAAATCTTGTGTCCTGATCTAAACTTGATATAGCCTTCACCTCTGATTCTTGTCTGAATTATACCTAAAATGTCCCAGTTTATCTTTCCTAGTTCTGTCTCTAATTCTTCTTTTCTTTCCCCTGAGGCAATAAATCTACTGTTGTATGTTGCGATTTTTAGTTTCTTCATCTTTTAGCAGTTTGGTCCAGCCCGGAGATTCTCCGCACCCTTTGTCTTGTTCTCCCACCTTCCGCTGCCGTGGTTGGGGGTTTTCTGGCTGCCGGGAACTAAAGGCCCTTTCTTTCTTTTTCTTTCTATCATTATGCTTCGGGGTTTTGGCATTAAAACACCACGCTTGCCAGGCGGGTTGGTGAGTTTGATTATCAGACGCTCCTCTGTAGACCGATGGTGTTTGCAGCTGGCCACTTGCTAGTTTTGGTCCGCCTCGAGTATTTGCTTTCCGCTATCCGCCATCTTGGGAGGCACCCGATGGGGTACTGGTAACCCTTGACGGGCTATTCTTTTTTACTCTTTCGCAACCCCTGAACAGATAGTATCCAAAATATGTAAGAATATGTAGATAATAATGTTATCAAGGAACCCACTTTAGAAGAAACGATCACAGCCATCAAAAACTTGAAAAGTAATAAATCTCCAGGAAAGGATTAAATCCCGGCAGGATGCTTTAAAAAAGGAGACATTTTGCTATTCAAAGCAATACATCAACTTATTGCTAAATGGAGAGCCGAAAATATTCCAGTCGATTGGAAAGAAAGTATAATAATACATAAGAAAGGAGATAAGGCTATATGTGGCAATTACAGAGGCATATCTTTGATAAACACACTTTTAGGTCAGAAGTGGCCTTAAACATGGAGATACAATATCCCCAGTTTTGTTCAACATCGCATTAGAAAGCGTCTTCCGGAACTTGCATAAGTCTCCAGACTGGTGTAAGTCTGATCCTGGCCTGCGCAGATGCCATAGACGTGGTTGGGGATAGTCTTGACGCAATGCGGGGGATCTTCCTTCAATTCCAAAAGGAACTTGCATAAGTGTCCGGACTGGCATAAGTCTCATCATGACCTACGCAGATGACATAGACGTGGTTGAGGCTAGTCTTGGCGCAATGAGAGGGATCTTTCTTCAATTCCACAAGGTAGCAAACAAAATGGGACTGAACATCCATGACGTATCTCCACCTCTCTCGACATTCGGCGGTTAGATTACCAACTAAAGTCAATATGGACTCATCCTTTTTTGAAAGAGCTCATGTACTTAAATATCTAGGGGTCTTGATTACCGACGATAATTGGATGAGAAAGGAGATACAGATACGAATGTGTAATGCATGGAGAGTACTCACTCTCTATTTAGCCTTCTCAGATCCAAGCTCCGCAGCCGCCCATTGAAGATACAGCTCTACCACTCCATCATCCAACCAGTCGCCGTGTATGAGTATGAGAAATGGTACCTAACAATGGAGGAAGAATCTCTCCTGGGGTTGGATGGAACATTCTCAGAACTATCTTTAGCCCCACGTTTAGAATTCAGTCGATGGATGAGGGCAGAGGAGATTATTTTGTCAACAAAATAACTATGAGTGACGAGACAGATTTTCACTTGCATGGATACAGAAACAAACAAAATTTACGTTTTACTGGTCTGCAAAAAACCCTCTAGTTTTATTCGATCAGAAGCTGCATTCTCAAAAGGTAATTGCATGGTGTGGAATATGTTCAGCTGGAGTATTGAGAAGATGTGGGTAAGCGCTACACTCTGGGCCGTTTACCACTTAACCCGGCTAGTGACTGCTATATCCTAATACATTGGGTAACCGATGTTTCAGCCGGGGGGTTGCGCTAGAGGAGAAACTTGCAAAAGTGCGCTCGACCGTTACCAGTCCAAGCTTACCGAGCATAAGTAGGTTTACACTGGTACCACGGGGAATGAGAGCGCTATCAGCCTGGGACTGGCACTCACTCGTGGAGAAGGATTCGTGGGGGGATCGGTGGCTAGACAGGTAGTGGTCAAGGAGTCTCGTGCCAGCGTGCGCGCATATGGCCTTAAGAAGCGGGCGACAATGGAGTAACGCACTTGTCGTGGTCCAATGTAGGCCTAACAGCTCCTGGCTTCGGTCTGGTCAGGCGGTCCCCATGGCGGGGAAGACCAGCCAAAATGGTTCGCATAAAACAAGAACCAGACGCAGTAGTTGTCAATAGAGAACGTTATGTGGAGATGCTACAAACGTTCTTAATGGATGTCATTTTTCAACTCTGATATTTGGTGTCAGCAAGATGGTGCCCTCATGTAACATGCCTATGAGAGTGTTTGGAGAGTTCTTTCCTTGTCTGATTTCCCAGCGTGGGGATCAGTTATGGCCTCCTCGTTCTCCGAATCTGTCGGCTTTTGAATATTTCTTACGGGGTCATGTTAAATCTAGAGTTTATCAGAACCGATCGGATATCTTTGAAGACTGAAAACGAAACATTCGACAAGCTATTGGTGAGATTTCGTCAGAAATGTGCCTTTGCGTGCTTTACGTTCATGCATTGAAGCAAATGGAGGTCATTTAATCGATGTATTTTCTTAGTATTAATTGTTTTAGTGTTAATTATTTTAAGATTAAGCATTGTTTAACATGTTTCTGCTCTGCAATTTTCAACAAAAAAATTAGGGTCTAAAAACACTTTTAATTTGTCACTGATTAGAATGTATACCCGCGTTGGAGAATCGTTACATTCTGCATCTGGCCACAAGTTCAGATCGAGGATGACCAACACCCCAGGTTTAGGCTAATTAATTATAATATTAATTATATCGATATTAATAAATTTTATGAGACAGTCATATTCTTATATTTGCAAAAAATAGCTATAAGAATATTCGAATTGTTTTAATGTTCGTAAACAGAGTAAAAAAGCTGTTACCAGATATTATCTGGTCTTGGACTCATAAAATGACTCACATTTCATTCGAGGAATTTCTTTTCAAAAAAGAACCGATTATATAAAATTATCCGAAAAAAGGATTGAAATAATTGTCAAAAAAAATTCCAGAAAAAAACACAATCCCATATATTATACATTTACCGGAAACGTCAAATTTTGTGGAGGTGGGTCAAGACAAGAAACATTTTTCTCCTTTTAATTCCCTTTTTACCTGTCACCGTTTATCATAATTTGGCGTACCTCTATTATATCGGAACGCAGCACAGGTGCTTTAACTGGGTCAGCAGTTACAATCAGATAAATTCATCCGACTATCTGTTCGAGAAGTGTATCAGTCGAACAAGGAAGAAAAACGGAGAGATGAAGCCAAAGATAATTTAATTTCGATAAGCACTTAATTGCTCAGGTATTAGGTAATAGCTGAAAGATATATAACAATGTAGAGTGTGAGTGGAATATGATTAGGAATTTAGGTCGATAAAAGGATAAGAGGTAACTATGGCTTAAACGGTAGCTGCGAGGAATGATAAGTCAGTTATATTTGATGGTTCATGTTAGATATAATTGACAAACGTGCAGCAAATGAAATAATAGCAGAGTAGTATATGAACTGTTTAATTTATGATAGAAACAATATTCTTATACGAAAATTTGATCCAGATTATGTGATCTATAAAAAGATTACGTGTATTAAATTAAGTTGATCCTCAAATAGTCTATGTTATCTAGACCAGCGTTTCTCAAACTATGGGTCGCGACCCAAATGTGGGTCGTGGTAAATTTTTTTTGGGTCGCGTATGAAGCTAACCACAACAAGAAATAAATCACAATTTACAATCACACAAAGAGGCGTACTTCACTTGTGTGATGGAGGAAATCTTTTGTACATATTGTACGAACGCGCATCCGTTTACGCACATCAACATCATTGCACGTGTACTATACACGGCTCACGTTTTTAATTTTCTGTGTTCAATGTAAAGCCGCATATGAAACAGAAACACTTTTGTCAACGTTAAATAATTGCAGGTAAATAGCCACATAGTAATTAAACTAATTTAAATTTACTTTTAGACTTGTGTTACTTTTAGATAGCATAATATTTCTTGCGTAAAATGAGTAAGCAAAGCAACTTATTAAGCTTTCTGGCGAAAACAGATAAAACTCCTCAAGAAAATAATGCACAAAATTCAGAAAATGCAAGTGCAAATGCAAGTGGATCAACGGCAAAAAAGCCAAACTAGAAAGGAATTATGATTATAGTTACAAGGAAAAATTTATTGAGTATGGATTCACTGTCATTAAAGATGGCCACATCGATTTACCGCAGTGCGTAATCTGTGAAAGCGTTTTGGCAAATTTATCCATGAAAGCCAATAAATTGCAAAGACATTCTCATACAAATCATGGTCAGTACAAAGACAAACCTGTTGAATTTTTTATGAAGAAACGGGATGAATTGAAAGCAAAAAAGTCAGTTTTAACAAAATTCGTATCCACTGACAATAAGTTACTGAAGTGTTCATACATGGCAGCTTTTTATATTGCTGGATGTAGAAAGGCCTATACAATTGGTGAAACATTATTAAAACCTTGCATGAAAGACATTTGCGGCGAATTATTTGGTAAAGAATTTGAAGCTAAAATTAATTCTATTCCTTGATCAAATGACACAATTGCTAGGCGAATAATCGATATATATATATATATATATATATATATATATATATATATATATATATATATATAACGAGATTGAAGCACAATTAATTCAAAAACTAGAGAAAACTTTGTATTATGCGATTCAAATGGACGAATGCACAGACATATCAAATAATGCTATTTTACTGATATATGTTAGATATGAAGATTCGGCTTCCAGAGACATAGAAGAAGAATTGCTCTGTTGCTTAAAATTAGAAACATCAACAACATCAGAAGAAATTTTTGGGCATGTTACTTCTTACTTTGAAATGAAAAATATTTCTTTAAATAAATGTGTTGGTATTTGCACTGACGGAGCAGCAGCTATGACAGGTCAGCATAAGGGTTTAGTAACAAGATTAACGAGGGTTGCTCATCCTGATTTGAAAGTAACTCACTGTTTTCTGCATCGGGAGCAATTAGCTGCAAAAGACATGAGCTCAAATCTTCATGAAGTTTTAAATGAGTGTGTAATAATTGTAAATTACATCCGTAAAAGTGCACTGAAGACAAGAATTTTTAAAATATTATGCGAAGAAATGGGATCAGAACATCGGACATTGTTTTTGCATTCTCATATAAAATGGCTTTCCAGGGGTATGGTATTAAAACGATTCTTCGAATTAAGAATGGAAATTGAAATATTTTTACGGGAAAAAAATCAACTTTATGCGAATTATTTCAAAATAATTTGTGGCTTGCAAAAGTAGCATATTTGGCTGATATATTTTCACACATGAATGACTTTAATCTTTCACTTCAGGGAAAGCAGATAACTACTCTCTTTAATTGTTATAATACAATTAAAGCATTATTAAAAAAAAAATCAGCTTTGGATCGATACTATTAGCTCAGGTTGCTATATGAGGCTTCCTTCGTTTTCTGAATTAGTTGATGAGAAATTTTTACCTCCCCAGCAAGTGATCGATGTACGCATAATTATACAAAGTCATTTGAAAGAATTGAAAGCAAAACTAGTGCAGTACTTTCCATCTAAGGAATAAATTCGTCAAGGAAATATGTGGGTCCTAAAGCCCTTTATTGATGAATCATCGAATAATTTAACATTACCTGAAAAAGAACAGTTAATTGAATTATCTACGGATAAAATTTTAGAACAAAAATATTAATTGCACAAAAACAATATGTCGCGTATTTGGTTAGAAATAAGGGCAGAATATCCAATATTAAGTGAAAATGCATTTAAATTATTGCTTCCTTTTGGAACGACTTATTTAGCGGAAAGTGGATTTTCTAATATGGTTGTAATATAAACCAAATTGAGGAATCGGCTTGACATCAGCTCGGCAATGCGAATTTCATTGACAACTTCCATTGACATTGATTTTGATAAATTGGTTGCTAAAAAACATCAACATCCATCTCACTAACAATAAGTTCAATAATACTACTACTATAAGTTTGTTTTGTTCATTTTGTACCTAATAGAGTAGCATTTTGTAATACATAAATTATGTTATATAAGTTTATTTAAGTTTCTTTTTCAATCTGTAGCATTTTGTAATAAATAAAATTTAGTTGTATTACAATATCTAAAGCTTTTAATTATTTGGGCCGCGAGCTATTCAAACATAAATATGTTGGGTCGCCAGTCTAAGAAGTTTGAGAAACGCTGATCTAGACTATGTGAATTATATACACGTTATGTGTATTAAATTAATTAGATGATCACATAGCCTATGTTATCAACATTATGTGATCTTTATACACATTATTATTATGTCGCAGTCATATAGTGAAATCAGCCAGATTGTGTAAAACTGAGCAATTGCATGATCTGTCGGCAGTTCGTGTAGTTCATCTAATTTGTGTAGCTCATGAAATCGCCAATTTTATGACGCACTTGTTTAATTGGGGAGACACTATCTTACTTACCGATTCGAGGTTTCAAGAAATGCCTAAGTGCGGTCATTTGATAGTATAAAGCTACGTGTCTTAATTATTACACCAATTAATAAATACATAAATAAAGAAACTTATCAGGTATTACAGTTATATCGAGAATGTCAAATAGAATAGAGGAACTGTCGGCAGATCATGCAATGACTCGGTTTTACATAATCTGACGGATTTCGCTATATGACTACGACACACATATATATATATATATATATATATATATATATATATTAAATTTCTTTGTAAACAATTGCAAAAAGTGGTAAAAGTGATAAATTTATCAAATGCAAATCAGTGGAAAACGTGCGACGGAACAGTGTTGATAGTATGACTGTATAAATCTGCATCAGTCTTTATACTAAAACTTTTGGATTAAATTTGAACAATTTTTATTTGTCATTTAAGAACCGAAAAAAATTCATAGATACGGTGATGGGTGGATAAGTTTGAAAATTTCTGTTTCGGAGGAGAATTCCGCGGTTAGTTGAACGTTGAACATTTTTTAACATTTTAGGGTTGAAGATTCTTTTGTGGAATGAATAGAAATGATAATAATGTCAAAATTAACCGGAGTTAATTAACCGGACTGTGGAATTGTTAGTCTCCCATCGGGCGTCTCCCCTTGTGGCGGATAGGGAAATGCTCTCCAGATATGGGAGGTACAGAGGAAATAAAATACTCAGGGCGGACCAAAACTAACAATCAAAATCCAAGTGCGTCTGCAGTGGAGACCACCGGTAACTTGGTCAGCGTCTGTTCTCCCAGAGGGTGCGGCTGTAAACGTGCTCCAGGAACTAACAATCCCTGGTTCTAGAAAACCCAGTGGAAACATTGGACAAACGACTTGATGACAAGCAAACCATAGCTCGTGCAAGTAAAGTAAATAGTACCCCAGGTGGTAACCATTCCACCCGTCAACAAGAGGCGGCAACCGGGATTTCGGATTCTGGGGATCCCGGGCTTATACGCACACAGAGAAAGTCGGAGTTCTCTGGCAAACTTCCCATTTACTCCCCGTAAAACTAAAACATACATCGGCACTTTCAAAATCAATATGCTAATCCAACCAGGAAAGCTACACAACCTAACATTAGAATTAGACAAAGAAAAGATCCAGATCCTCGCACTACAGGAGACAGGTTTCGCAGAGGAAGACACAGTAGACTATGGTAATTACCGTATATTCAAGAGGAAAACTGAAAAACGAGTCGCCAAAGGTGCCACTATCCTAGGAATGGCCTTTGTAATAAATAAAACATGTTTAGGATCAGTAAAGGAAGTCACACCGCTCAACAACAGGCTAATGACCATGCGTATCCAGTGCGCCAACAAAAAATACTCATTAATTAATGTACACGCACCTACGAATGGAGACAACAAAAAAGATCCAAGGAGAACAGACATATTTTGGCAAACATTAGAGAAAATAATGAATAAAATCCCGAAGGAAAACACTAAAATCCTACTAGGAGATTTCAACGCTCAAATTGGCAAAGAAAAAATGTATCAGAAAACAGTTGAGAAATTTCCCGCACACAAATTCACCAATAAAAATGGCGTTAGGTTAATCGAACTCTGTCAATAGAACAACCTCAAAATCATGTCCACCTCCCTCAGAAAAACACCTAAAAAAAACAAAAGACTTGCAGGTCTCCAATACAGTCCATCGGCGAATTCCAAATCGATCATATCGCAATCACACACCAGGCACAAAGAGAGATCCATGATGTACAAGTCCGCAGAGTTGCGAACATAGACTCGGACCATCAACTAAGAATAATTAAAATAAAATTCACTCAAATAGAATACATAAAAAAACACACCTGCAGAAATTCGACACAAAAATGATTAAGCAAACCAACATAAAACAAGAATGGGATAAAGAACAGGCAAATAACTGGGCAGACTTCCACAGGAAAATACAGAAGGCAAAAGAACTGATTCCACTTAAGAAGAACACAAAACACCCGTGGTGGGACTCAGTGGGAATACTCAGAAATTTAATCAAACAAGAAGAGAGGTCACAAACATTTTCAGACATACCAAGCGAAAATTTATAAAAGAACAGTTAAAGTCCATAGAGGAAAACTTCAGGAACTACAATATAAGAGACTTCTAAGATAGAACATTCGCAGGTAAAATCAAAGGTTACACACCCCAAAACCTATGTTTCAGGAGAGAAACAGGAGAGCTAGCACTCACCAATCAAGAAAACTGCAGAGAACCATCAAGACATTTTTCTAATCTATTAAAAGACACCCGGATTCACCACCACCCACACAAGAAGAAATCAATAGACATATTCAAAGGCTCAAGAACAACAGAACATCTGGAGAAGATGGAATCATTGCGGAATTACTGAAAAATCTAGGATCAAACTCACTACGAGAATTCACAAAATTATTCAAGAAATTTGGCAAACTGAAAAATTACCAGAGGACTGGAAATGTGCACTCATACACCCACTACATAAAAATGGGGACAGAGCTGATGTGAACAACTACAGAGGTATCTCCCTATTACAAGTCACCTACAAGGTCATGTCCATGTGCCTCCTCCAAAGAGTAGAGGAACAACTAGAACACAAAATAGGGGAATACCAAGCAAGCTTCAGATCAGGTCGTTCATGCGCAGAACAGATCTTCATACTAAAAACAGTACTCAAACACAAATCCATCAGAAATTCACCAGATATATGCACCTTTGTGGACTTCAAAAAAGCATATGACTCCATAGACAGGCAATCACTTTTCCAAATCCTGGAAGACCAAGGACTGGACTCGAAAACACTAGGACTCCTTAAACAAACTCTAGCAGACAGGACATCAAAAGTAAAGTTCATGAGAGAAATTTCCGAACCATTTCTGATAAAAATAGGTGTCAGACAAGGAGATGGCCTGTCCCCTCTACTCTTCAATTTGGCTTTAGACAAAGTGATGAAAGAATGGGGAAAAGAGCTAAAAGCTCAAAAGCGCTGGAAACCCACACAATTAGGAAGGAAGACAAAGTAGAAATCTCATGTCAAGCTTTTGCAGACGATATAGCAATACTTGCGGAGAGTGAAGTGACAGCAATTAAGCAGATCAAGAAGTCCTCAAAGAATGCGCAGAAAAAGTTGGACTACAAATCTCTTTCACAAAAACAGAATTCATTTGGACAAAAATCAACATACAAAAATTTAATACGAAATACAGTGAAATCAAAAGAGTATCCCATTTCAAATACCTTGGAGAAATTTTAGAACCTACAGGAGGAGAAAAAATAGCGCAAACAGATAGACAACAGAAAATGATGAGGGCCTTCTTCAAAACACGAGACATCTACAACAAACAATGCCTGTCAATAAACAAAAAAGTTAAACACTACAACACTGTAGTGAAACCAGAAGCACTATATGCGAGTGAAACGCTTACACTCCACACAAAAAGAGATCTAGAAAATCTTCTGAAAGAAGAAAGGAAAATCATGAGAAAAATTGTAGGCCCAAAACAAACAGAAGACCGATAAAGACTACACTCCAGGAAAACAACAGAAAAAATATCCAACCTCGCTTCAGACATCAGGAAAAGGAGACTCAAATTTTATGGACACCTCTACAGACTACCAGAAACCAGGATCGCCAAGAGAGTCCTCACATACATACAGGGAGTCAAGACGACAACTATATTGCCATTAACCATGGATAGTGATCCCATAGGGTCCAAACGCTAATAATATATATATATATATATATATATATATATATATATATATATATATATATATATATATATATATATATATATATATATATGTATATATTATGTGTATTAAATTAATTAGATGATCATATAGTCTACTTGTAAAAAAACTGATAAATCATTGTTTAAATTGTTAATGTCAAGAAGAAAGGAAGATCAAATATATTTTAGTTGTCGAATATGTAAATTGTTGTTGAATTAAGAATGATTACGGTAATACAACTGTCTCAATTTCTTGGCAGGTGGTCGAGAATATGAGTAGGTCATCAAAAGACTATTTCGTATTATATGGCCACATTTAAATATTGCCTGCCTTATGCTTTATGAACTATAAATATTCAAACAATTCGAAACAATTTATCAATTTTTACAAACTTTCAGAAACTCATTTGCATTTTAATATTTTTAATTCTTCAAAATTATAATCAAAATTAAAATTACAACGACTTGTATTACAGACTACATTTCTTTTTTCCGTATCTATCATTTGTCTTTGCAAAGATTTTTTAACATTAGACTAATTGATGGTGGGTTTTTTAGCAA
Organism: Phosphuga atrata; assembly: GCA_944588485.1. NCBI lineage: Eukaryota > Metazoa > Arthropoda > Insecta > Coleoptera > Silphidae > Phosphuga > Phosphuga atrata. The sequence continues at coordinate 22,751,093 of OX155905.1, forward strand.
CCCACTTTGTCTCTCATAGCACGTAAGTGCAGGAACCAAATGGTACTTGTTACGAAAACATAGTCATTTTCAAAATTCTTTGCACATAATTTCATAATGGTTTTAATCTAGATTTATCTAATTGCCTTATATTTTCTCAGGTTTATCTATTTTCTTATTCTACTTTCTTTTAAATTTTCATCTGCCAATATTTTTTAATTTCTTTCTAGCGTATTTCTTACAATTATCTTTCGTTTTGTTGAATTGAATTTGACTTCCCTCTAACATATTCAGTTAACAATGCTCAGAAAGTATTTCTGTTTCTTGAATGAATGATTCCTCTCGTATATAAATATTTGAATGAATTATATTTCTGTCCAATACATTCTCCCATCTGCTTGAAAGTGTTTTCACGCTCGTAGAACTCCCGATCTTTACTTGCAAAAACTGAACCAACTAATTTCTAAGACCCTCAATTTACCTAACTCTTATGCTGTCCAAAATTTCATTTATTACTTCCCCTTCTGTTGGAAACAACACAAAATACTTAATAATCATTACTTCCCATCAATTCTCATCTTCTTACTTTACGACGGGCTCATTATCCTGTTCCTTAGTTAGTACAAAAGATAGCTTGCTTCTACTATCACATGCCGGGGGTTTACTCCCTCTTATTTGATAATTTTGATTCCCTGTATGTTGGCCAAACTGTCAGGGGCTATATCACTACGTATAAAAGAACATCTTAACCAGTTCCACAAACATATGAATTTGGCATTCCAACTTCTCCAACTTCTCTTCCAATTCCCCTTTTTGCAGACCACCATCTCCTTACAGGGCATAGTTCTTCCATCGACAACACCAAACTCCTACATGTTCACCACAAATCCTGCAAGCTTAAAAACCTATAGGCACTTGAAATTTACAAAGCCTGCTAAAATCGTAAGTTAACCGTCTTGAACGAGATCACTAAGTTTTCAACTCCTATCATCACAGCCTTATAAAAGTTTCATTAACATAGTCTGATTTATTTTTCCCTCAGCTTTTAATTATATTTTATTTACGTTTTATTTTGTTTTTTTTTTTATTGATAGTTTAAACTTGGTAAAGCTTTAGCAGCTTTGGAACTGTTGGTGCAGGATGACAAAAGAGGAGTTATTATATTATAATCCCATTTTGACTTATATTGGATCGAGAGTTCGCGCTCCCGCTCGTATGTTGTCTTGATTTACCTGTCCGCTTCGCGGCGGACAACCTAATCTAACCGGGGTTAAACCAACGATCATTGCAACTTTGGAATATGTTGTATCGAGGGTTCGCGCTCCCGCGCATAGGCACTGTGTGGTTTTTAACTTGTTTTTAATTTTTTTTTTAACTTATTGAGTCAGTGGACCTAATTCAGAGCGGAGTGTTGTGATTGATGTAAATGGTCTATGTAGATATATTGGTGTATTGATTGATTGTTTGAACTTATAATTTATCAGTGTGGGTCCGTGTTGGTTAGATTTGTATTGGTTCTGTTTTAGTTTCCTGTTGGTAGTGTCTGCGCTGCCTTTCCTAAAATGAGTAGATACCGTTGACTCTAGGGAGAGAGTTTCACAATCCACTAAATGTGCCAAGTGCAAGAAAAGTGCCAAGTGTTGTCTATTGCAAGTGTCTATCTAAGTGTTGTCTATTGTCAGTAGCAGTAAATGCCGCTAGTCTTCCATAGGGGCTGTTCCAAATCCAGGAACTTTACCCCAATAGATGATGATACGGTAATCTGCGACAAACAGTTTCTTCGGCTTCTGCTGTGCTAAATAATATTGAACTCTCTGATGTTATGGTGGAAATGAAGAATCTTAAAGGTGAAGTGGCCTCCCTCAAGCTAACTATTGTGGCACTACAGCTACTGTTAACTAATAAGCACTGTTCGATTCTTGGTGTCAGTAACACTGTCTTAGCCTTAAACGGTTGTTCAGCAGCTAATCCTGCTGATTTATCCTCGCAACCTTATTCCAATTTGATAGCCCCCTCTTGTCCTAGTTCTCCTCCGTCCTTGAATCAGTTTCTCACCCTGTGCACTCTACGCTAACATTCAGTGGCTGCAGAATGTCGAGCTCCATTCGTACGAATTCTTATGTCAAATTCTGCGTTCTGGCTAATGAACCTAATACCGTATGTTCTGGCCCTCTGAACTCTAGGCACAACAGGATTTACTTGAGCTCGTCCAGTTCCTAACCTTTACTGGTTGGTACTGGCACTTCGAATCTTCTTCATGCGAATCTTCTACGTTCTATCAATCCACCTAAAAGATTCAAGAGTGTTACTGTAAGTGCCTTCTTTCTAGGAGCAGGTATTTGACTTTTAAGATTGAATTGTATGAGGCTGATATGACTAAATTCATCGACCCTGAGAAGTGGCCCGTTAACATTACTATTAGAGACTTCGTGCATTTACCAAAGGTCAAAATCCTTGCGGGAACATACTAATTATGTTGTCAGTCCAAACTCGTTTTCTACTGTTAACAAAGTAGCTGACAATATTTGCAACAACTCTCTTCCTTTTTCAGGAACAGTAAATTGATCAATTTTAAATTCAGTTTCTACTCTCAGAATGTTCGCGGTCTCAACGCTAAATTAGATTTAATTTATCCTGAAATGTGGGACCATGACTTCGATTTTGTCTGCTTTGCTGAAACGAGGCTGCACCCCAATGTCTTTAACAGTGAGTTGATGCCTCCATTTTTTGCCACCAAGACTAGACAGACAAGGCTATACAGACAAGACTAGACAGACAATACTAGACAGACAAGACTAGACAGACAAGACTAGACAGACAAGACTAGACAGACAAGACTAGACAGACAAGACTAGACAGACAAGACTAGGCAGACAAGACTAGACAGACAAGACTAGACAGACAAGACTAGACAGACAAGACTAGACAGACAAGACTAGACAGACAAGACTAGACAGACAAGACTAGACAGACAAGACTAGACAGACAAGACTAGACAGACAAGACTAGACAGACAAGACTAGACAGACAAGACTAGACAGACAAGACTAGACAGACAATACTAGACAGACAAGACTAGGCAGACAAGACTAGACAGACAAGACTAGACAGACAAGACTAGACAGACAAGACTAGACAGACAAGACTAGACAGACAAGACTAGACAGACAAGACTAGACAGACAAGACTAGACAGACAAGACTAGACAGACAAGACTAGACAGACAAGACTAGACAGACAAGACTAGACAGACAAGACTAGACAGACAAGACTAGACAGACAAGACTAGACAGACAAGACTAGACAGACAAGACTAGACAGACAAGACTAGACAGACAAGACTAGACAGACAAGACTAGACAGACAAGACTAGACAGACAAGACTAGACAGACAAGACTAGACAGACAAGACTAAACAGACAAGACTAGACAGACAAGACTAGACAGACAAGACTAGACAGACAAGACTAGACAGACAAGACTAGACAGACAAGACTAGACAGACAAGACTAGACAGACAAGACTAGACAGACAAGACTAGACAGACAAGACTAGACAGACAAGACTAGACAGACAAGACTAGACAGACAAGACTAGACAGACAAAACTAGACAGACAAGACTAGACAGACAAGACTAGACAGACAAGACTAGACAGACAAGACTAGACAGACAAGACTAGACAGACAAGACTAGACAGACAAGACTAGACAGACAAGACTAGACAGACAAGACTAGACAGACAAGACTAGACAGACAAGACTAGACAGACAAGACTAGACAGACAAGACTAGACAGACAAGACTAGACAGACAAGACTAGACAGACAAGACTAGACAGACAAGACTAGACAGACAAGACTAGACAGACAAGACTAGACAGACAAGACTAGACAGACAAGACTAGACAGACAAGACTAGACAGACAAGACTAGACAGACAAGACTAGACAGACAAGACTAGACAGACAAGACTAGACAGACAAGACTAGACAGACAAGACTAGACAGACAAGACTAGACAGACAAGACTAGACAGACAAGACTAGACAGACAAGACTAGACAGACAAGACTAGACAGACAAGACTAGACAGACAAGACTAGACAGACAAGACTAGACAGACAAGACTAGACAGACAAGACTAGACAGACAAGACTAGACAGACAAGACTAGACAGACAAGACTAGACAGACAAGACTAGACAGACATAAGAACTCAACATAATCGCTCTTGTAAAACAGTAATAATTATAAATTAAACAGTTTTTCTGTAACTACAGTTGTGAAACAAAAGATAGATATTATGTTATTAATGGTAAATTAATATTTTTTTTTGGGTTTTATCGGGCAAGAAACAGCGATTATATTTTGATACAAATTAATCTCTTTACAAAATTTTCTGTGTATTATTGTTCGTTTCCTTTTCGGAATTGTTTTTTTTGTGGGGCATCTCGCAAACCCCATATACTAAACCCCATAAGTATTAAGAGTTTTATTCTTATTTTGGATCATATATCAATTAGCGTTGAAAGTTTGTTGGTGGAGTTCTAACACACCCAGTATATGCAGCGAACAACTTTGGTGTTGTAATATGTATTAAGATAAGGAAACACTAATTGTTAATATTGACTTATGTTCTACTTTATTCTTTATAAAGTTTCCTATTATACAATATTCATTTTATGTAAGTACAAATAAGTTATTTATCACTGCATAGAGATTTTCAGTTCTTAATTACATATTTAAAAAATGAAAATGAAATGAGTTTTTTATTAAATTGTACAAGAATTAAAAAGTTTGAGAACGTCTGGTTTATGGGTATGTAAGTATTTATATAACGTAGATATACTTTCTGCTTATATTCATTTTAATTTCTAGCTATTTGCAAGTGACTCCAATTTTTCCTTTAGATCAGCTTTAGATAATCAAATTGACTCATATCAAATATATTTAGTTTTTTTAATTCCCAAGAAAAGGAGCTTACTAATATATTACTGTAAAACGGCAGTTAATACTTTAAGCTTGTTGCTGTCGTAGATAAAGTTTTCATTATCAGATAAGCTCGGATTTATGATTGTCTGCTCTTGAATTCTAGTAAACAATAAGGCGAGTTTCTTTTAAATTATTAGCAAACTGTAATATATTCTTCGACATACGCCTATCAATAAACGCATTTTTCGAAAGCAATGCATTTAAATGGTATTTCAATATATGTAGTGTCAGCCCGAATGTCGTAACTTGTGTAACGATTGCAATAGTTTTCAAATATATTTGAATCTTTTCGTTTCATCGATGCAATGCGGCGCCGGTTTTTATCATCTGACATTTATTGACTGGAGAACATATCTAGTGGTTAGTTACATAATTGAACATTGAACGTTCACATATAAGGTGATTTTAAGTGGATAATAAGGCAACCCTACAGAACGTGCCTTATCGAATATGGGTCACGGAAATCGTGACAATACTCAATCTAGCATGAAACCGATCTTTCTTTATCCGGTGCTAGATTATGGGTCGCTTTATCACGGCATGTTTAGTACGTTCTTTAACATTTACTTTTATCTTAATAACTCCCCACCATACAGTTTTCTGTTTTCTTTTTCTGTGAAATATATTACATTCTAGTTTTATACGAAACCGTATATATTCTCTTTCGGGTCGTTTTCCTCGGGTAATAATTTTTTTGTGTCTGGAAGTGGTGAGCGCTATCAAACGTTTCGATCTTGACAAATGCACACCACTGAAATGCTGCGGAATAAATATGAAATATGATATATTACCATGTCCTTTTAATATTTTTATTTCCTTTTTTAATCTCGTTAGTTTCTTTCTCTCTCCGTACAATTCCTTTAATTAAATAGAGGAAGTCGTACATAATATCCTAATAAATTTTTCTACCTACATTACAACTCGATAAATTGTTTCTGCTCTCTCGATTATAACGTTTTAAATACTCCGAAATTAATTACATGTGTCCACAAAAACAAAAAAGAATTTTTAATTAATAATTTCAAAAGCTATTATTACTACAGCGGCATTCCTCCAAATGGTTTCAATTTAATTCAAGTTTTAAGACTAGATAGCTATGACTAGAGAAAGAAGACTAGATAAACAAGACTAGACCAACAAGGTTAGACAGTCAAGTCTGTACAAAGAAAGCAGGACTAGACAGACAGGACTAAACAGAAAAGACTAGAGAGACTTTGACTTTGTTGCAACAATCGCACAACTTTTCGCTTAAATCTTTATCATCCGTCACTTGTGTCTTGTCTTTTATTTGAGAAGACAAGTCTAGACAGATAAGACTATCTTCAGACAGATAGTCAAGATTAGACATACAAGATTAGACAGACGAGACTAGACATACAAGTCTAGGCAAACAAGACTGATCAACAATACTATTAAATTAGATAGTTTACATAATTGACGTCTTCAATTGTGTAATTAATTAAATACGACAACAACCCTTAAAACGATTAGGGGTTGGTACAAGGAGGTGTTGAATGTATTTGTATGTAAATTATTAATTAACTTTTAAAAGGGTTGTATTCAAAATATGCTGTGTTCCTCGATTCCTATCGATAATAATTAGGCAGTTAATATAGTATTGCAGCAAATAAGCAAGGAGCATTTAAATTTCTAATGAATATATAAGAACTAATTGTGTAAGTAATATAGTGGGAGTCTCATTAAAGTGGTTGCTTAGTTCTCTTAGCAGGTGATCCTTCTCGCTGACACATTGAGTTCGTAATGGGACAGGTGGAAGTAAATGTTAATTGAACGCGAGGTGACCACTCTCTATAAGGAAGTGCACATTGCTGGGCAGATGACCGAACACCCCCGCCGGCGTTACTTTTACTGCCAATGAACATAACTCGTCGTATGCTAATGCTTAAAAAATAGTGAGAATGTGGAAATTTATATAATTTTTTCAGCTCTTGGGGGAATGTGACTTGTTGCGTGTAATCCAATAACTTTTATTTCAATTTTTATCTCCCTTGCTGTCTCGCATTTCCCTGTTTCACCTTTTCGGGTCGTTTATCTAATCCATCTAATTTTCATTTTGACCGTACGTTTGAGCACGTTTTCAAACGTTGGCCCTTTTGTCACATATTTTAAATAATAGTCAGATTAAATTTGAAGATAATTCCATTTAGATACGAAATGTCGGTATCCGCAACATTATAAAGATATTAGATAAAAATGTTTTGGAAGTATTTGGGGTAGAACAGTCTAGCTTTATATTAAGTTTCCTACAATCGTCGATTTATATCAGGGGTCGGTAACCCGCAGCTTGTGAACCGCATATCTTTTATCTTTAGTTAAGTGGCTCTTCAGACTCTCCAAAATATATACTTCAAATTATTGAAACAAATTAAAATCTCATTTATAAAAGTAAAGATTCTGCAAATTTGATTATCTCCAAAGACAGTGAACACGATAGAACACTCAAAATGGCCGATAATGAGAGGTCACGCCTGCATTTATCTAAGCGTGTGAGGAGTCGAAGTCAATTAAAACGTTATTAAATTAAATCTATAAAATTTGTCAATAGAAATGATCTACAGTACTATTAATTTTTTTTAAGAAAAATCAATTTTTTAAAATCAATTTCCGATTATCCTCTACATCAGGGGTTCCCAAAGTGCGGCCCGCGGAGCCCGTGAATTCGGCCCGCGATATCGATACTATATATTATTTCTTTATTAAAACAATAATATATAGTAAAAAATAAATATTACAAATAAGATACAATAAAATTTTTAATAATTAAAAGAATTTCACACAGAGCATTATGGTTAGCGTTTGTATAAATAAAATATTGTTTGGTTTATATTTAAAAAAAATTTAGTGTGTCTAGTCTAGTTATTACACATTTGTATAGAAATATAATATAGTAGTCTCATATAGATACGGAACTGTTAATCATTTAAGACATGCAATTTAAATTGATAAAATTACAGGAAAATATCGATGCTAAGAATTCTTATCGGAACAATTCCTTAATTGATTTTTATAAAGGATTCATGCGGGAATTATCCGAAAATACGAAAACATGCCCAACAACAAATACAAATTTTTATTATTTTGGAGCATATATATTTGCGAAAGAAATTGTTTAAATATGAGCATAAATAAGTCGAAATTAAGATCAAAATTGAGTGATAATCATTTACAAGCAGGACCGCCTTTAACCTATTGGAGGCACTAGGCACATTAGAATAAAGCGGCCCCTATGACCTTGACTTTGAGAAGACCTTGAAAATAGACCAAGAAAGTAACAGTTTACAAAAATAACTCTTTTAGCACTTACAGGTTAGCGCTTAAAAAGATATATCGAGTGAAGAGAGTACTCTTCTAGATTTCAAATAGACAAAATCGTTAATCACGTCTTCAAAATCTACGTTTTTGGGCGACAAAATAGTTAGTCTTTCTTGAAGCATAACACTTCTTAATTCATTTTTCACTTTGGAGAAGGAGGCCTACAATCATGCTTAAAAAGATTATCAATGCAATTTCTACATTTGGAAATGAGTCTTCAGTTTTGTGTTCATTAAACAGTTTGTTCATTAGACATATTTCTAAAATACCTTCATTGTCACTATGAACAAATTTCAAGTATTCGATTAAATGGAGACATTCCATTTCCAACTCTTTCTCGTTAACGTCTTTATAATAGATTTCAGCAAATTTCAGCATTCAGCATTCCTTGCAACATTCCTTGCAACATTGTCTCAATTCTCCCCGGAATTCAGAGTTTTCAAGCTATAACATCAACCAGAACGTTGATTAATGTTCTTATACGAATATAATCGATGTTTTAGATAGACGCTCGGGGTATCAATTATGGGAAGAAAATCTCTATTTTCAATTTCTCTTTTCGATCTGCAGAGCCACCAAAAAAACTCTGGCGTGAGCTTCTAGGTTTTGCTTTTTTGAGATAAGTCGTTGTAGTCAGATTCATTATTTCTTTCTTTGGCGGACGATTCGAAGTAATCACATTTATCTCAGAAGTTAATAATAAAATCATCAAGTGAAGTAAACTAGTAACTTGCAATATCCGGTGTTATTGTTTTTTTCTAAAGATAATTACTTGTTTGTTTTGTTTATTCTTTCTTACATAGAGTTGCAAATTTCCATTAGTGCGGTGTCTAGTTTCTGTGCCCGTTCTGTATATTTTGCGATGGACAAAGGTTCTATAATTTGTTTATGGCCTTGATGCAAGGAGCTTACTGCAGCAGCTCGGGCTGACCATCTGGTTTGTGAAAAACTTTTAACAATTTATCTTGAACCTAAATGTTCTCTCAATATATTCCATCCATGGGTAGAACCGGAAAAAAAAATTTACACTTTCTGAACCAATTAAAAAAACTTTGTTGCCTCTGATACACACGCAGCACCAAGTCTAGTGAATATCCCGCACATGACACAAATGTGGCAAATTCACAATTCTCCTTGATTATGGATTGTAGACCAGTATACTTCCCCGACATATTTGAAGAATTGTCGTAGCTGATTCGCTTCGTTCAGTTGTGACCTATCAGGAACTAGGATATAGATCCCCCTATAGATCGCGCGGCCCTGGGCACGTGCCCAGAGTGCCCAGTGGGAAAGAGGGGCCTGTTTACAAGCAATATTAAGAATACATTCGACGAACATATAAGGGGTCGTCCATTAATCACGTGATGTTTTTTAGCTGAAAAACTTTTTTTATTTGAATAAATACATAATTAAACATTTATATTAAATTTAGTATAGTAATTAAAAAAAAGAAATAATTAAATATATTTAAAACGAAAAAAAAATCGTTGTTATTGTTTTGATTTTATTGTTTTTTTTTTGGCCCGCCAAAAAATTCGGTAATATTAAATTGGCCCGCCTAAGAAAAACTTTGAGAACCGCTGCTCTACATGAAATAACTGCTTGGAATAGTTTTCTTTTGTGTCATGTAGTGTCTTGACAATAAATAACTCTGTCTATTGCGATCGACGCAATTGCTTTTGTTACAACATTTTTGCTCTATTTTACGATAACAATTAATTCACTAATGATATATTACCTACTATAAAACGGCAAATTCATCAGGTTTATATATATATATATATATATATATATATATATATATATATAAGTATCCGACCTTATTTTTGATTTTGAAAACCTGATGGATTTGAATCAAGCGCGCTTGCATAAGCCGACCTTAAACCTTCTTGCGCATGCGTGATTTTTTCCCGCCTGTAGATAGCGTCAGTTGCTGTCGAGCAGTGTTCCAGTGACGTAGTGTGTAGTGCTCTCGTCGGATTTTCAATGCAAGTAAAATGACGGAACAACTGGAGCAGCGCTACTGCATACAATTTTGCCAGAAACTGGGCGACAACCAGGTGAAAACCATTCGGAAGATTCAGACGGCTTTCGGTGACGATGCTATGGGCATCACAAAGATTAAGGAGTGGTATAACCATTTTAAAAACGGTCGCACATCGGTGGAAAGCGAGCCACGCTCTGGTCGGCCATCAGCATGCCGAAATGACCATGTCATTGCCAAAGTGAACGCTGTGGTGATGCGGGACCGCCGTGTGACTATCCGAGAAATTTCGGAAGAAGTGTGCATCAGCACTTTTTCGGCGCATTCCATTGTGGCCGAAGATTTGGGCATGAAGAGAGTGGCGGCGAAATTCGTGCCGAAGCTGCGTACGGCGGAGCAAAAGCAAGTTCTTGTTGAAGTCTCACAGGACATGCTGGACTCCATAAACAGTGACCCCGACTTCATGAACATCATAATCACTGGTAACGAGTCCTGAGTGTACGGGTACGACCCGGAAACCAAATTCCAGTCGTCACAGAGAAAGCATTCCACGTCACCAAGACCAAAGAAGGCCCGCCAAGTGCGCAGCAACGTCAAAGTGATGCTGACTGCTTTCTTTGACTCCCGCAGAATGGTACACAACGAGTACACACCACAGGGTCAAACAATCACCAAAGAGTACTATAGGGATGCCCTCACAATAATAATATAACAAACGTCTAGGGTTACAATAGACCTTTTTACGGTTACTTAAGCGCATGCGCATCCGCCAAATTTAAAAGGCGAAATATGAAAGTTTCAGGCACATATTTAGCTATACGTTATAAGTTCGATCACTTTTTGACGTATAACAGGCAGAAATTGACACATGCGCATAAAAAAATTTCAACCACGAAAAGGTCTATTAACTGATGTCATAAATTGAGATCATTACACAACAATTCACATACATTAACTATTAGATTAAAAATTTAGAACAAGTCACATTTGATTATCAAAACAATGAAAACAAAAAAAATTAAAAGAAAAAACGTACTTATTGTTAGTAAAAAAGAGTACTTAGTTTTTTTGAGAAGCATTTCTTTGACGGTAGTTTTAAATTTATTGTAATTTACGATCGTCTTAATGTCACCAGGAAGTACATTATAAAGCTTTATGGCTGCCACATAAGAGCTACACCGCTTCTGAGAGGTACTGAAATTTAGTAAGTATAGCTTATCAGAATTACACGTTGGATAGTAGTTGACATGTCCAAATCTCATGAACTCTTCCAGGTGTCGTTTAACATACAATAACATACAAATTTTAGTTTACACATACTATATATTGTTAGAATTCTGTACCTAAGAAATAATGATTTACACGTCTCCGTAAATGATACAGTGGCTATAGTTCTAAAGATTCTCTTTTGCAAAGTAAATAATCTTTTTACGTGAGGTGAGTTACCCCAACAAAGGATACCGTAATTACGTACCGATCCGGTAATGTTTCCAAGTTGACAACATTTCTAAGCCGAAGGATGCAATAACAGCATTTTGTCAACTTCGACGCGATGTAATTGAGGTGATGTTCCCAGGTCATGTATCGATCAATGACAATTCCCAAGTATTTGGTATTTAAACAGGACTGGATTGTGCCTGATGCCCCACTTATCAATAAACTATAATTAAGTTTCTTGTGATTATTGGAAAGTTGAATTAGTTACGATTTAGCTGAGCCATATAAGGCCATATTTTGACTTCACCAGTTGGAGACATCGTTTATTCAAAGATTTGGATGCCTTTGTAACTTTGACTCCTTATTGGCCGAAACCCCGCTGGAACTATCATCAGCAAATAATACCAGATCCTTAACACTGTCACAGATGTCATTAATAAACAAAATAAATAGCAACGGACCCATAGTAGAACCTTGTGGGGCACCAATATTTGATTCAATTATATTTGAAAAGGCAGTGTGATTTAACAGGTTGACTGCCACCAATATTTTTGGTATTTTTTTGGAAGACCGAACCACTCCGATTGGAGTGCGTGGCAGTCAACCTGTTAAACTGTTTTTTATGTGTTTACCAAAAACTGTTTAACATTTTTGTCCTACCAGAAAGATAGGATTTTACCCACGATATTACACAGCTTCTAACACCGTAAGTCTCCAGATTGTTACACAAAAGATGATGATTTATGGTGTCGAAGGCTCGACTCAAATCAAACAAAATGCCTAATGCTCATGAGACATGTCTCGTTAAATTTACTAAGAACTTGATTACAGAAGGAGAAGATAGCTTCTTCGTCGTTTATCTGCAGGAATATTTCGAATGTAGAAGAATTGATTCAAGAATTTGCGTGTAAATACATACATTTTATCCAAATTCGACCGTCGACGTTTATTGAAGAATATTAAAATTGCATTTCCCGCCTAGGTAGTTCATGGAGTGACCACTCGGCGCCGGCATCTCGTACTTAAAGCCGAGTTTCACAATCGGACACAGCAAATGGAAACATCCAAAACCGCAACAACATAGGCAATAACTAAAATAACTGATCTTTCTTTTTTCACAGGAAAGCCCAAATCCTACATCCCCGAACCCAGCGGAGCACCCAGGAGCAAAACAGGCAGGAACAACAAGAAAAAAACCGAGAGACACATCAACCACCACGAGGACAAACAAGGAACCACCACGAGGACGAACCAGGGGAACCACCACGAGGGCGAACCAGGAACCAAAACCAGGACGAACCAAGTACCAACAGCGAAAAGAAAAAAAAGAAAGAAAAGAAAACCGGTTATGAGTGTAACATAACAGAAAACCAAACAAACAAACAAAACAAAGAAAAAAAAACGAAACTAAAAATAAGACGGCGGAATAGCTGAACGAAAGGTTCAAAACCGCCGAAAAGCAAAGGACACTTGAGAATCGGACACAGTTTGATTCTTCCTGTAATGCCTAGCGTATTGTGAGACGTTCCGTAATAAAGAGTAATTGTTTAATCTACAACAAAATGGAACGAATAACTGCAAATAATTCCTTTTTCAAAAATATCAATATTATTATAAAAAACAGCAATAAATAGTTATTTAAAGTTTTCTTAACCTCAACAAATTTCATTTAATATTTACCTCTTTTAAGTAATTGTGAGATGAAGTATAAGGTTGTTTATTGGGTTGCTTTTCATAATATGCAAGATTTTTCCTTCCAGTGTGTTGTAAATTAAATAATTACTCTTTATTGCGGAACGTCCCAAAACACGCTAGGCATTACACGAAGAATCAAACTACATTGTGCGTCTGATTGTGAAACTCGGCTTTAAGCTCGAGATGCCGACACCGAGTGGTCATCCCATGAACTAGCTAGGCGAGAAACGCAATTTTAATATTTTTTTACTAAACGTCGACGTTTCTGGCAGTGCCTAGGTACTTGATGAAATGACAGATTTTGCATAAAGACTACGACGTATGTACATACATAAACTTGTATATACACATACACACAGAACAAAAGGACTCGTTTAGGCAATATAGGAATATAATATTGAAAATAAGCGGCAATTCTGCTTGCAGTTCTTTATAGTATTAATGTTATGTTTTACTAGAAGAAATATTTTGTTGTAAAAAGAAGACTGTACTTTAAGAAATAATCAATAATAGAGTTAAGAAAGATTTTTGTGGCGTTTTTCTAGTTTTGTTGTACAGTTGCTACTCTTATTCTTTTCAATAGGTTATGGGCCCAGTATCGAGAAGTATTCCGTATTAAGAGTGAAGCAAATTTTGTAAAAATACAAGTGTTCAAAATTTGTAAGAGTTTTTAGTTCTGTCGGTTTTGATCTGTGTTTTGGTGAAAGTCAGAATGGCAGATTCTGTTGGACCTTTTAATTCTCAAATTAAACCTTTTGATGGATAAGGTGGTTATTCTAATTGAGAGTTTAGAGTTAATACTTTATTGGAGGTTAATAAAGTAAAGGAAGTTCTGAAAATGGACCAACCCTGTCACAGACATCATATGTTTGTTATTATTTTGATTTATGTAGATGACCTTTTGCTAGTATCTGAAAATGAAAGTCATCTTGAAACAGTATTTGAAAAATTTTCGAAAAGTTTTAAAATAAAAGATATGAGTTCATTAACTAATGTCAAATTTTTGGGTATTGATATTCAGTTCAATGAAAATGACATTTTATTATCGCAAAAAGATCTTATTTCCAAAGTTCAAAAAAAACTCAATATGATTGATTGCATACCAAAAGCAATTACAATTCAACCTAAACTTAATTTGAATAGGGAAAGTATTTTGGATCCTAAGATTCCTTACAAAGAACTTATCGGTAGTCTTATGTACACAATGTTAGTTTCTAGACCTGATATATGTTTTTCAGTCATGTATTTCAGTAAATTTCAAAATTGTTATTCAAAACATCATTGGAATGAATTAAAAAACGTACTACGCTACTTAAAATTAACAGAAAATTATGTATTCAAATTTGAATACTTAATACTTAAAATATTGTTGAAGCCTATATTGATGCCGATTTTGCAAATGATTTAGAAGTTAGAAAAAGTATCAGTGGGTTAGTAATTAAATTGTTTGGAAACTATATTCCATGGCAGTCAAAGAAACAAAATGTTATTGCACTTTCAAGTGCTGAATCAGAATATATTGCTCTTTCAAATTGTGTTACAGAGTGTCTATTCTTAGGAAATCTACTTCAAGAAATTTTAGATATTATTGTTTTTCCTATAAAAATATTTGAAGACTTAATTAAAATTGCAAATACACTAGAAAATAAGAGCACAAAGCATATTGATGTGCGCCATAATTTTGTTCGCGAAATGGTAGCTGAAAATAAAATATGTATAAATTATTTTTCAACAAACGATATGCTGGCTGACATTATGACAAAAGCCTTGCCAATTGCAAAATTTAATTTTTGTAGAATGAATTTAAACGTTATTGAAGACAATAAACAAAAATAATTCTCATAAATATAAATTAATATGTTTGACTAATATTTTTATGTTTATAGTAACTATCATTATTATGTAAAAGAAAAAAATGTATTACAGTCTGAGAAATTTAAACTTTTGTAATTTAAACTAAAGTTTAGCATATTTGTTGTTTACAACTGTGGTTGATATTTGTATTCCTACTATTTGTATTTGGTATTTTATATTTTGACCAAAATATCACCAATTTTTAATATGTTGTAAAACTCACTCAGGTTGTATTGTTACATTTATTTTTTAATTGAAATTCTATTGCAGAATTGGAGGGGTGTATTGAAAAATACACGGCATTTCTGATTGCAGTTTTTTTTAGTATTAATATTATGTTGGTTCCCTGTATTTTACTAGAAGAAATATTTTTGTTGTAAAAAAAGACTGTACTTTAAGAAATAATAATAGAGTTGAGAAAGATTATTGTGGCGTTTTTCTAGTTTTGTTCTAAGAGTTGCTACTCTTGCTCTTTTCAATATATAATGCCCAGTCTTCCGCTAGGACTAGTGAGGGGTTCCACTAGGTTGGATTTCCACGAACCCCCCAGATTTGACGAAAGCCTGAAAATAAGCCTGAAATTCTGAAAACATAATTTATTTCAGTTTGCCAAAATATACAGGAAACTTGTACTTCTTGTACCCTTCCAATTTTACTTGGAACAAAAATCGTGTTCTCCCATTGTAATCTGCCATGCAACTTAATCAATCGACTTCTTAATAACACGATAAGATTCTTTTCGATGCCTGTCTGTGTAGTTTTTCTAGCCATACATGCTGTGATTTTCCATGTGTTGAGCTTAATCTCCTGTTAGAATTGGGGTGTAAAGTTAGCTCGCCTCCTTGTGGTGCACCCTGGGTAACGCTAAATGAGCTAACAACAATTACTTTCCTTGTCTAACATGAAAAATATTGTAAATCAGAGTCAGGACTAAGTGGACATGACCAAAACAGAACAAGATTTGTTCTGTCAAGTCTTGTAATGCTTAAAACTCGTCAAAACTGGACAAGACCGGACAAAACGAGATGAGATTGGATAGGATTGCATAAGTCCCTTCAAAGAAATTACAACAGGCTGCTTCAAAATGACTTAATACAGCAGACATTTTGTCTAGATTTACGTTTAGATCAGGGGTTCCCAACCTGTGGTACGCGTACCGGTACACATACACACATGTCAAGCTACAGGTACGCGATAAGTGAACAATATTTGGCGTAAAATCATGTGTTTTTTAATACAATACATCGCCTAGAGTTGCATTCTGTTTTTCCAAAGTTTTTGCCGAAAAATCTTCAATAAATTGAGCGTTAGGGATAATTTTTTTTTTGTTAAGCGATATTAAATAAGCGAATTTGTTTTGCGATAAAGTTTTTGAGAAAAAAATAAGGCCATTACTTGAATTTGCGAAATATTTACACTGGTACGCGACCATATTGTCTATTACATACCGGTACAACATATTCAAAAGGTTGGGAACCTCTGGTCTAGATCATCAACACTACTATACTGTTAAAAGTCGGCTGCCATCGGACAAGACCGTACAAGACCGGACAAGACCTGACAAGACCAGACAAGACCAGACAAGACCAGACAAGACCAGACAAGGCGATACAAAAACAGAGAAGACCAGACAAGACCGACAAGTCCAGACAAGTTCAGACTAGACAAGATCAGACAAGACCATACAAGACCAGACAAGACTAGACCAGATAAGACCAGACAACCACACAAGACTAGACAAGACGAGACAAGACCAGACAAGAACAAAAAAGACCAGACAAGACCAGAAAAAAACAGGGAAGACCAGACAAGACCAGGTAAGACCAAACAAGACAAGAACAGATAAGACCAGACAAGTCTTGATAAAACCGGATAAGGCCAAGCAATTCCAAGCAAGACCAGACAAAACCCGACAAGGTAAAACAAGGCCAGACGCGGATAGACAATACCCGATAAGACCAGATAAGACTTGTTAGGACCAAGCGATACGATATCACACTGTACAGGACTCGCCAATATTGGACAAGTTTAAGCTGGACAAGATTTGATAAGACTGGACAGGACTGATTAAGGTTGGACTAGATTGGATAGGATTGTACAAGACTGGACAAGATTGGACAAAATTAGACAGAATTGAACAACGCGGGAGAAGGCTGGATAAAACTGGACTATAGACCATTTTTTTAAGAATGCAGTAACTAGAAACCTGATTTACACTATGACGAATGTTCATTCTAGTTATAAAATTTGGCGCTAAATTCAAATATAGTTACTTTAATATGAAATTGGTGATTTATTAATGGTTTGATTAAATATCTATATATTTATTTACATAGTTTACGCCCAAATTCCAGCACTTAAATCAAACCCAAATACTGTTAATTTATGTTAACAAAGAATTAAACAAATAATAGAATTTTAACAAGGAATATCTTATTATTATTCAATAACTTATTATAAAAATTATAGAAATTGAATAACTTATTATATTTATTAAACATGCATAACAAAAACACATTTATTGAAATTTAAATTTATTACTTTCTTCTTCTTATTTACAATGGGCCTACTTTGGACCACGGTTGTTCAACTGTTGGGCTTTGATCTTTGCCCAGTATTGTCGCATCTTCTGCCGGTGTAACTCCTTTCTCTCTTCTGTCCAGGGGGTACCTTTCCTTCGGGGTTTTTCCTGAAATCCACAGACTCCCTTCAGTGTGCGTCTCACAGACTGTTTGTTTTGGACATCTGTTATTCCCAGTTCAAATTCCTTTTTTTTTAATTATTCCATTCCAAATTCATTCAAATCTAAAAAATGTACATCTACTAAAAAAATAATTACATTACATTTATTTATTACATTACATCAGTTTGAATCTGAATCTGTAAATTCCGTTTCACTGGACGAGCCAGTATTTACAACAATTTGCAGGTGCATATCTTCGACAATTTTATCCAGTTTGTATGGTTCATCTTCTTCTTTTATAACATGGTCAACGCAATTGGACCACTTCTCAGCTGAAACTTGCGCTAAGCCATCATGAAATAATTTTGTTACTTCAGACATTTAAAATGTTTTATTATTTGTTGCCACATATTCCTTTACCTGTGCCGAAATTAATTCAATGGGATTTAATTTGCAGTGGTATGGTGGCAAACGTAAAACCTCGATGTGAGAGATGAACCGATGTGTATTTCAAATCATTTCGTCCACTCTGTATGGAACTGGATGAGTGTTTATGTAAGTTTTTACCATATCCAATAGCTCTACTTTTAATAAATGTTCGTCTACTTCTTTTCCTTTGCTTCGAAGATATGTTATTATATCCTCTTTCCTCCAAGCGGTTGTCGGTGTTTTTTCCATTTTGACAGAATGGTATGGAGCATTGTCCATCACAATAACACTATTTTCAGTTAAAGATGACAAAATTTTTGCCATCGACTCTTCAAATACGGTGGAATTCATTTCCTCGTGGTAATCACCCGTTTTTTTGGGTTCAAATATTAGTAACCCACCTTCTACAAATCTATTTTCGTTGCCTATGTGGGTAATTATTAATCGGTGACCTTTTCCAGAGGGATCTTTTAGGACCACAGACAAATTTTCTATAAAGGCTCTTCCTGTCGATATTTCCGATTTTTTGTTAAATACCGTCTTCTCCATAAGACAATATCATCTCTTTCAATCAGCATGCTATTCCTACCTCTTTTTTCCCACACAAATCTTAGTTTCTTAAGAAAATTGAAAAGCGTAGAACGGGACATACGGGAAGTTAATTCATTACCATTTATAGCCTGGAACAATTTTCATATGCATAACATCTGTTTAAAATCAATAATAGTCATGTTACTTAATCGATGTGTTACTGTTACTCAAATTTTAAAATTTGCTAATACAAAAAAATCAAAAAGAAAATATGACAGTAATTCAGTTATCACTTAATATTTTAGTTATGGTGATGAAATTTAGACATAAAAGTCAAGCAGAGTCACAAAAATAAAATATCAGTTTACCTGCAATACTTTATCCAAAGTTGGGATTTCATTTCTTTTGAAAAAGGAATGCACAGTAGTAGTAATAACCTTTATTGGCATTATTAAAATAATTTACATTTCCATACAAAATATACATACAAATTAAAACAATAAAAAATAATTATAAAAATAATAAAAAAGTTGTGAAACTAAAACCCCATTAAAAAGGAAAAAGAAATTTTACCACCCTATAAACCTATACTTCAACACCTGTACATCGGACATAAGCTCACAAAAAAAAAAAAAAAAAAAAAAAAAAAACTAAACCAGACATCATGAATGCACAGTATATCGGATAGCTTTTTTCTCATCTTCTGATAATTTTGAATACAAATCTTCTCGCATTCTTTTCTTCTTTGGTGATGAAACTTTTCCTGTTTTTTTCCATTTCCGCAACAATTTTGTATATAGATCTTTCAGAGATTCCAACAGCAGCTCACTGCAGCTGTGCCACAGCTTGAGTTTTTGTTGTACCCTTACTTTTATGGACCAAATAACTATTGTAAGCCATTAACTTTTGTCCACTTTTTAAAAAATTTCCCTTCGGATTATTCTTTATACCTTTGGAAGTACTGGGCACCTCCTTATCAGCCATGGTAGTATAAATAACAAAATTCCGGGAGGGTGCACACTTTCTTCAATGAGTTAAAACAACAAAACCAGAAAGAACAAATACTACTATTGTTTGTATTGAAAAATACAGATTAAATACACCAAATGGCAACAATAGTAATAAAATATAAACAAATAAATGGAGAAAAACGCAAAAAATCTAAATGATACAAACAGATCAGATGACAAATGTGAATTGACACGGCAGCCATTGACAACTAACAGCCAATCAATTGTACAAGTCTGGACAAGACTGGATCGGACTGAACAAGATTGGATACATCTGGAAATGGCTTGCAGAGACTGCTCAAAATTAAAACAAACTGCATAGCATTGTATAAGGCAGGATAAGACTAGACAAGGCTGGACAAGACTGGATAAGACTTGACAAGATTTTGCAAGTCTGGATCGGACTGAAAAGATTGTATACATACAAGATTGGAAAAGATTTGCAAGACAACATGCATTGGCGTACGAAACAAATATACTCGGTGTTAATTAATTTTTTCATCTTTAAATTTAAAATTAAATATGAAACATTATTGTATAATATAGTACCTATTAGCCGTAGTATAATTTAACGTTCTATTATATTTAGAAATTATTCGTAGTCTTATATTCATTTAATTACATATCGCCAAATTCTACGCCAATGACTGCAAATGTATGTGAAAGAGACAGAGATGGAGAAGTAAATATCTTTGGTGTAAACTTCTCCTCGATTTAAGCCAATCAGAGAGCAAGTTCAAATAAGCCCTATCTTGCCTGTACTGCATTCTTTAAAAAAATGAACTATAGATTGGTTAAACAGAGCGCAAACACAAGACTGTAATAGACTAAAAGTATGACTAGTAACTACTTAATAAGAGAAGACAACTTTTAATGAGACTGATTTAGATTAAACCAAACTAGACTGGACACGACTGTATAAACCTCAAAACACAAAATAATAAGCAACAAAATTTCGAACAAGGCAATACCTAACAAAACTGTATTGGTCATGAGTAATCAACATTGAACAAGATTTGATAAATTGGTGTAGACTAACGATAATGAACAGGACTGGACAAGATCAGATAAGAGTTGACAAGGCAGGGTTATA
Organism: Phosphuga atrata; assembly: GCA_944588485.1. Taxonomy (NCBI): domain Eukaryota; kingdom Metazoa; phylum Arthropoda; class Insecta; order Coleoptera; family Silphidae; genus Phosphuga; species Phosphuga atrata. Next base: position 22,772,110 of record OX155905.1, read on the forward strand.
CTGGACAAGACTTGACAAGATTGTACAAATCTGGACAAGACTGGGTTGAACTGAACAAGATAGACCTTTTCACAGATGAAATATTTTTGTAGGTATGCCTTAATTTCCGCCATGTTTTTGCGCACTTTTTTGACGTATAACCAGTGAAAATAACAAGAATTTTGTGCCCGAAACTTTCATATTCCCGCAATCTAAACATTGCGGACGCACATGCGCTTAACAAACCCTAATGAGGTCTATTGTATGCATCAGGAAAAGGCTTGCAGTGACTGGTCAGAATGAAAACAAACTTAATAGCATTGTATAAGGCAGGACAAGACTAGACAAGACTGGACAAGACTTGACAAGATTGTACAAGTCTGGACAAGACTGGATCGGACTGAACAAGATTGGATACATCTGGAAATGGCTTGCAGAGACTGCTCAAAATTAAAACAAACTGCATAGCATTGTATAAGGCAGGATAAGACTAGACAAGGCTGGACAAGACTGGATAAGACTTGACAAGATTGTGCAAGTCTGGATCGGACTGAAAAGATTGTATACATACAAGATTGGAAAAGATTTGCAAGACTGGTCAATTTAAACAAGCTGGATAGCATTGTATAAAGCTGAACAGAAATAGATGTAACTAAAGAATGCAGACAATATGCTTTGGTATTTACATTACATACTAAAACAAGTTCTAATTTATTAAATTAAAATAAATGCGTTTAATACTATAAAATCTTTTAGTTGTTCATTAACATGTAATAAATGAAAATTAAGCCAGGAATTATGTACCTATATTTAATTAGGCAGTTACAATAGAATAATTGCAGATAAGGTTCTTAATTACCATTCACCGTTTCAACCTGAAATATTTTCTTTGTGAAAATGAGAGGATAGTTGTAAATAATTGAGATAAGATTTCCGACTGGGTGGCACAAAACAGTGTAATAAACAACGTTTTATCTTAAAATCCGTTAAATGAAAATAAACGTGGAAATATTGTGTTGTTTTGCCTTTCAAATTAATTAAAATGTGTAATTTAGTTTTCATTAAAGTTTGGGTATTATGTTGTATGAAATTTTTTATCGCCTATCTGGATCTATCTAGTTCCGTTTAGACCCTGCGTTTTATGTTCAGACGCCATTTGCTAGACAAAGCAAGATTCTGTTATGAGATACGTAATTAATTATATCAAAAATGGTCAAATTCACATAAAAAAATGTTTATTTATGATAGTTTAGATTTATTCCGTGAAATAAAAGTTATTACGTCTACATTTCAAATGATTACGTCTTATTTTTTACGTAATTACCCTTTATGAAAACTTGAAATATATTAGGCTGGGGAAAATTATTTGAGGTTTTTATCAATTGAACCCTTTGAGGTACAAATGAGGTATCACTTACCTCACCGTGCCATTTAAAATTTTAGGGCTTGTGGTCCCAGCGCGAAACTGTTAAGTGATTTGGCTACTACTTTTCTTGCAAAAGATGTCCCCGCACAAAGAAAGTTGAAGTGTCCTAATGTTTTTTGAAAATTAATCTTTAACTATCCGAAAATCCCTTTGTTTCGTGTTCAATGGCCCACCTGGTATTTATAAAATTCCGTGCCTCTAAAGTTTAAGTTTGACACTTATATCAGATATTATTAGAATTCAAAAAAATATTCTTTTTAATCTATCATTTATTACACGTAAACTACTTCTATAATTTCAAGCCTAATTAAAACATAATTTTCCAACGAATCCAGGAATTCCAAAAACAAACGTCTCCATTTCAAAGCATTTAATTACAAACAATTTTTATGTCCCATCCTCGGCTACATTCCACAACTAACCACTCAAAAAGCACAATTTTCATTCTTTCCACAACCTGTAACTCCTCAACCTTCAAATAGCTCAACAATCATAACGGCGTAAAAAATTATGTGCAAAAACTCGATATGGTGAGTAAATTGTTCACATACGTAGCGAGGGATAATAAATAAATCACTCACGATTATTTCAACATACATAGAGCCCATTAACAGATAATTTAATGTTAACAACACGGAGGATATAAAAAATGTATTTATGTTCAATGCAGCAAACATTTAAATACTAATTCAGTTTTTATTGGCAGATATTCAACAGTTAAGTAGGATCTTATGTAAGTTTCAATGGGCAGAATGGCAGCGTTGAAGATTATGTAATAAGCGGAGATTATATTAAATCAAAAACTATTTAAAATTGCGTTCGTGTCGGAAACATAAAACGGTAGGTCCATTCTAATCCAACTGATCCCAGTTTACAGCCTTATAAAGTGCAATAATTGTCTATAAATTTCAGCTTATAAAGAAATATTACAGTCTTTAAGTAATTGTTTATTCCAATTAAAATTTTCTTTTAAATTTCATTATTGTCAATCACAGTATTAGAGTCGACAGAAGACATGCTTACACGGACAGGATTGAACGCACAAGACGAGACATGCAACGCTAGACAAGAAAAACAAGCGAGACAAGACTAAACAGACAACACTAGTTAGACAAGACTAGAAACACTCGACTAGACAGATAAGTCTAGACAGATAAGAGTAGATAGCCAAAACTATACAGACAAAACTAGACCTACAAGACTAAACCTACAAAACTAGAGAGAAAAGACTAGACATTCTAGACTCGACACACAAGATCTGTCGGACAATCCTGGACAGGTTATACTAGACAGGCTATACTAGATAGGCAAAACTAGACATACTAGACCAGAAAAGCAACAGGAGCTAGACAAGTCTAGACACACCTGATAGACAGCCATGATTAGAAAGTCAACTCTAGACAGCAAAGACTAGACAAACAAGACCAGGCAGACAAGAATAGCTATAAAAAGACTAGACAGACAGAGGAAGACTAGACAAACAATACTAGACAGACAAGACTTTTTTTGCACGTGCTGTAGGTGAAAATCTGCAACAGACACCACCCGACCCGTGCCGAGTGGTAGTGTGGGGCTGCCCCACAAAAGGAGCGACCCACTAGTAAACCCCACCATACAGACCCTCCCAGCCAAAAACCGAAGAGAACGTGATGGAATCCAAAATTTGGCATAACTTTCATCACGTTCCTCCTCCTTTCATTTCAAAAGCATTCATCCGCATTCACTCGTTGTGCCGGGCGCGCCGTTAATCGCCGTGCCCCCCACCCCCACCCCCTGACTTCAAAGTTTACAATAAATTTGTGCGCCCCTTCGCACTAAGGGGGGCCCGGCGTTGGCACGCACGGCTCGCGCGTAGCAACCCCTCGTCCCTTTCATCCTTCTCCTTTCTCCGCATTATATATCCTATCATTCCAGTCAGCACGCGCCACTCATACTCACTGCGGAGCATGATTTTCAGCACACTCTCCTTATTTACTGTCTTTCCCACCTTGCATTCTGCGACGCTCCTGATTCTCTCCCATCTCGTACACTCGAAGATGGTATGCTCTCCGCAGTGTCCTCAGTCGCACCACAATACCTACAGTGCGCCTCAACCAGTTTCCCGATGCGCACCAGGTAAGACCCAAAGCATCCATGACCCGTAAGCGCCTGGGTGAGGTGATAATTCACCGTCCCGTGCCCACGGTTGACCCATTCATCGATAGTCAGAATCAGTTGCCTGGTCCAGGCTCCCTTTTTCGACCCCTCCCATAGCTCTGCCATACACGCATTGTTTTTTCCCTTTCAGTTCTAGGGTCATTACCTCCCCAAACTCTCACCCTTTCATGTGCCAGAAGGTCTAACGGGATATCTCCAGCAACGACCGCCACGGCGTCGCCTGAAACAGTCCTCTACGCGCTGCAAACACGCAGCAGCATACACCTTTGTACTCTCATCAGTCTCGCTCTATAACATCCAATCTTGAACGCATTTATCCATGCCGGTACCCCATACAGTGCACGACCGCCTTTATAACCCTCCTCTTGGATGCCAACGGCCCACCTATATTGGACATCAGCCGTCCAAAGGCTCTCACACATGATGTAGCCTAGCTCACCACCCGGGTGACCTTATCGGACACCCTGGATTTCGCTGAACCTCTACCCCAAGGTATCTTACAGATTCTCGAGTCGGTACGTCAACTGTCCCCATTCGCACGGTTGGTTCACGCAGCTTTCTTCTCCCAATTAGCAGGACCGCCTCAGTTTTATAGGGAGCCAGAGAAAGCTTTTTTTCCCCCATCCACCGATCAATCCTACCAATTTCCTCATTCGTTATCGCTTTCAGACTTTCCTACGTTCTTGCGACAGCGTCTACCGCTAAGTCATCAGCGTACCCTACGAGTGTAACACCTTATGGCAGCGTCAATCTCAAAACTTCATCATAAAATATGTTCCACAGTATCGGCCCAAGAACCGAACCCTGTGGAGCACCCGCTCTCATTTTGAAGATTTTACCTTCCACAGTCACTATCTCCCTATCATTCAAGTAGCTCGCCACCACCTTTCGAAGGTAGGGAGCTACCCCTTTTAGTTCCAAAGCCCCCATGATTCCGCCCCATGGGACCGAATTGAAAGCATTTTTCACGTCCAGGGTTACAAGCACGCAGTAGCTACGGGTACGCCATGGACCCGTATTGGCTAACCTTGCTCTCTCTATCACACGCATCATTGCGTTCGCCGTAGTTCGGCCGGCTCTGAACCCATACTGTTCCTCTGAAAGTCCTCCTGCCCTTTCGAGATCCTCATTTATCCTAGCTCCGATCGTACTCTCAAACATCTTCGCTATCCCATTCAGTAGGCAGATTGGCCCGTAATTGGCTTCTTCTCCTTCCTTTCGCTCTTTTTCAATCATCACCACTCTCGCTTTTGTCAACTATATTTTTTTTGGGGAAACCGCCATTCATCAACAATTCATTCATCATGCTCAAGCACATGTCCTCGCACACATGCCCAAACACCTTGCACGCTTCGGGTGGAACACCATCAGGACCCAGCGCTTTTCCCTCTTTCGTCCGGCCAGGCAGACAGGACCAGTCACACAAGTCTTTTTTATTTTTTTTTATTTTCCAAAGTGACTGCACTGAAACGGAAGGACAGAGGGACCGCCAGCGATGGCGTTACTGCCTTTGCCCACCCTTCGAATAAAAAATACAACAGGATTTACACGAAAGTAAAATATGCTATACAATAGCATCTACAATTTGCAACAATTACAACAAAAGTAATAAAAAACAAAAACAGAAATAAACAAAAAAAAAACAAAAAAAAAACAAGAAAAACCCTACCGCCCTTACCACGCAACTCCTTAGCCCGCATGACTGTAGCCGCGAATGGGCTTAAGGCCGCCCACACGCCCCGCCCCACCTCGCCGGCGAGGCCAGCCGCCACGGCTTCGACCGTGACTTCCCGTTCCAGGGCAGACGCCAGGGCCTATCGCTCCTTTTTCCAACGCGGACACGCCACAAGAGTGCGCTCCGCGTCGTCGCGAACGCCCTCTCCACAGGATATGCACCTGTCGTCTGGGGCTTTCCCAATCCTATGGAGATACGCTCGGAAGGACCCGTGTCCGGTAAGAAGCTGGGTGAGAAAGTACGAACCCACCTCGTCCAGCCCTCGCCCCATCCACCGAATTAAATCAGGGATGAGACGACGAGTCCACGCGCCGTTTCCGCCACGTGACCACCTCTCCTGCCAGCAGGCAAGTAGTTGCTACCGAGCAGCTCTCCTTGCCTCCCCGCGGTTCCCACCAGAAGTTCTTGTGCCCCTCACCGACGCGCGCCCCATAACAAGGAGGTCCGCGGGAGGAATCCGCGATATGACCTCCACGGCGTCACTGCTAACAGTGCGGTAAGCCCGGGCGACCCTGATGGCCACCGGGCGCAGTGCCCGTCGCAAACGCTCCCTGTTACGAGCGTTACCCCTCACCGCCGTTGCCCACACCGGTGCCGCGTATAGGAGTCTGCTAGTGGCCACACTGGCCATGAGCCTCCTCCAACCCTCGCCAGGCCCGGTGACTAATCCCCACTGACCCGCCTGGAGGATCACACCGAGGTACCGAATCGACCATTCGACCGGTATCCTCTCTCCCAAAATTTCGATCTCCAGAATGCCTCTACCCGACCTTCTAGTGGAGAGCAGGGCCGCCTGTGTTTTAGAGGCGGCGAGCTGAAGGCCCGACGTCTCCATCCACTCCCGAACGAGTTCCCCCGCGCGCGTGACCCTGAGACGCAGCAAATCCCAGCACCTGTCTGTGAAGACGAGTGCCAGGTCGTCTGCGTACGCCACAATACCCACCCCTGTGGGCAGTAACCGTCTCAGCGTCCGCAGAAGGCCGTCATAGGCGACATTCCACAAGAATGGTCCTAAAACCGATCCCTGCGGAACCACGGCAGACAACCCCCGCTCACGCCAGTCCTCCCCCTCGCGGTACCTGATGGTTCTGTGGCGCAGGTAATCGGCAGAAAGCCGAAGCAGCGTCTCCGGTAGTTTCCAACCGGCTAGGGCCTCGATAACGAACCACCATTGTACCGTGTTGAAGGCATTGGCGACGTCAAAGCTGACGACCACACAATGCCCCCTGGTACGGTACGATCCGCTGTTAGCCCCCTCCCCAACACGAAGGACAGCCCGAATGGCATCCTCCGTCCCAACCCCTTTACGGAAGCCGAACTGTTCCGGAGCGAGTCCGCCCCCTTGCTCTATAACGGCTTGTAACCGCCATAGGAGCAACCTTTCCAGAACTTTTGCCCCACCGTCCTGCAAACAGATCGGTCTGAACGCACCAGGCGTCGAGGGATCCTTACCCGGCTTTGGAATAAGGGCCAAAATGGCCTTTTTCCCACACCTGGGAAACACTCCCTCTTCCAGACATCTGTTGCAGACGTCGTCAAGTCCTTTGAGGCCCCCCCCTGCTGCCAGCCGGAATAGCTCGTTAGGCAGCCCGTCTGGGCCGGGTGCCTTTTTCGCGGGTAGTGAGGCTACCGCCCTGCGGACTTCATCCACGGTGAAGGAGTCCACCGCAACATACCGCCCCACGACAGCGCGTCCCACCCCCCTCGCCGTGGCGGGGAAATGGTGCTCAACCACGGCTTCAGTTCCCCCCAACACGCACGCGTCAGGACCCTTCCCTCGGTGCCCGAACCGACCGGTGACTATGCGGTACGGCAAGCCCCACGGATCGACCAGAAGGCAGAGTTCCTGCCACCGCTGCAGTCACGCAAGTCTAGACAGAGAAGACTAAACAGGTAGAACAGCCATCGCATGTTGAATCGGAATCTACGAATCAGGTAAGTCAGTAAGCACACATCCAACTTTGTATGGATCGATATCGAAGGTTTAAGGATATATAGCTGCTATATCTCACCAAATATTGACCACGAAGATTTCCTGAGACAGATATTGAGCTGAAAGAAAATCAGAGATCGGCGAGCAGTGAAGTTCCTGTGGCAGGTGATTTTAACTGCAAATCACCAGAATGGGGTTCAAGAATAATGGATAGAAGAGGCTAAGTTCTATCTGAAGTGATAGCGAGGCTGGACCTAGTGTTCCTTAACGAGGGAAACTCTTTTAGATTCCGAAGAAGAAATACCAGATCGGTTATTGACGTTACAATAGCATCGGAAGGCATCGCGCTAGGGTGGAGAAGTGGAGAGTACTAGGACCACCAATATTTGGAATTTAGCTTGAAAACAAACCCAGCGAGTCAACAGAGAAACCATACCATTGAACGTGAAACCGGAGACGGATGGCTGGTGAAGCAACTCGATAGCACTCAGCTAAGAGCGACGCTGGAAGTAGCTAAAATGTGCGAAGAATTGCAAAGACTTTCAAAGATAGGTGACGTAGATCGACTTGTAGAATATACGGTCGAAACCATTACAACAGCGTGCGACGCTTCGATGCCAAAGCGCAAATTTGCCTTACATGGAAAAAAGTCAGTTTACTGGTGGAACGCTGAAATCAATAACCTAAGGAAGAAGTACGTTACGACACGCAGGTCTGCCCAACGCCACAGACGGCGGTGGCAAAACGCAACAGACAGGATGGCTGGACAAGAAGTGGACCTGGACGCGAATTTCAAAAAAGCGAGAATGGAATTTCGCATGGTCATCAAATGTAGCAAGCAGAAATTCTGGCTCGTACTCTGTCGATCCATAAATTAAAACCCATGGGGCCTCCCATATCGAATTGCTACGAAAAAACTAATCGGTAGACAACTGAAACCTGGGATATCGTGCCCACAACAGATGAGAGAAATAGTTACCACGCTAAGTGCAGGAACGAAGATCTGCAGAAATATGGCAATCCACTGAGACTCTCGTGACACCTTTCAGCGTAGAGGAGATATTTGATGCTAGGACATGATTACTGTCAGGGCAAGCACCTGGTTCATACAATATCCCAAATGAGATCATCGCAGAAATGGTGGAAATGTGGCCAGAGTTGTTGCTAGAAACTTACAATGCGTTCCTTCGAAAGGGAATTTTCGCTACGCAATGGAAAAGACAAAAACTCGTCCTACTGAGAAAAGGGGACAAAGCATTGGAAGAACCATCTTCATACCGACCGATAGGCCTCTTGGACAGCTTAGGGAAACTTCTTGAAAGACTATTACTTAGGAGACTCGACATACATCGAAAAAAACGGAGGACTGTCCCAATGGCAGTATGGTTTTCGAAAAGGTCGATCAACCGTAGACGCTATTGCTGAAGTAATAGTAAGACTAGACAGACAATACTAGACATACAAGACTAGACAGACAAGACAATACTAGACAGACAAGACTAGACAGACAAGACAAGACTTGACAGACAAGATTACGACAGACAAGACTAGACAGGTTAGGTTTTTTTCTAGGACAAGACTAGACAGACAAGACAAGACTAGACAGACAAGATTACGACAGACAAGACTAGACAGGTTAGGTTTTTTTCTAGGACAAGACTAGACAGACAAGACAAGACTAGACAGACAAGATTACGGCAGACAAGACTAGACAGGTTATTCTAGACAGACAAAACTAAACAGACAAGGATAGAAAGGCAAGACTAGACAGAAAACACTAGATGAACAAAGCTGAATAGACAAGATTATTTAAACAAGACTAGATGGACACAACGAGACCGTAGAGCTTTACACGAGAACGATGCTTTCTGGTCTCGTCTAGTAAATGTGAGACGAGACAGAGGTAATACCTTTCTGAAAATCAAGTTTGTGATACCCAGACTACATATAATGATGCTCGAAAGAGTCTTTTCTTGTCTCGTTCAGATTTTATCAGGAAATTTTTCCGAGGATTCACAAAATGTAATAACTGATAACCTTCTGTGAAATATTTTATATCAATAGAATTATACCTAGTTTTTGAGTATCTTAACAATATTTGATATTTGAAGAGACACTACGAGACGATCGGTTGCGAGACGAGAACGAGAAATAAACGAGCCTATTTTTTTAATTAACGAGAACGAGACGAGATTTTCCCGAGAAAGTCTAATTCTCATAATATATCGCCTCACACGATACGTTGCTATGATTGCTATGAGATATTTATGACCCCTCTACAGAACATTCAATTTAGATAGAATCTGTTCTATTCTGTTCTGAAAGTTCTAATGAACATTGTTTGATTAAAAACTGCGTTTCATTCGCAACAAAGAAATAGTAATTGAGATATTATTGGCATTGAATAATTTAATTCCAGAATAAATAATGCATAAGTTGGATGTAGGAAAGTAGGGAAACCGTACGCAACACTTGCACGCGTCCTCGTTCTCCGAACAATGAAGATTTTTTATACACGGACCATTCGGTATGTAACAAGTGGATATTGTCGACAGCAACATCGACGAGATAATATCTAAATGATCGCCGATGAGGACGCAACAATTCACAACTGAAAGGCGACTTGCACCGGCCGCCTTTAATTAATAAGTGTTAAGACTGATGGATAATTAATACCATATATGTATGACATATTATTTTTTTGTAATTTATTTCGATTATATGTTTAGTTTAGACGTGCTTCCAATTATTAAGTTTTGGCGTAATGAGAACTACCTACATCAAGTAATTTATTATGAGTACATTGTAACTCTTATATTGAATTATAGGTATTCAGCTGAAACTTAATTTTGTTTGGTTTACAAATTTGGGCATAGATGCAAAGATGTTTTATGAAATGAGGGGAAGGTTAGGTTAAGCCAGGTTAGGTTTTGTATTAATAAGGTAATTATTTCAAAGATGTTAATAGATACTTGATGTTAATATATTTAAGAATGAGCATTGATGCTAATATATTTATGAAGATGTAAAATATTTAAGCAAAAGCTTTAATTTGCAAGTTTGTGAAAAGATGTTTGGTTTGAAATGGAGGGAAGATTAGGTTAGGCTGCATTGTGTTAGGTTAGAGATAGTTGTAAGCATACAAAGCTGTTTGATGAAATGAAAGGAAGGTTATGTTATGGTAAGTTAAGTTTTATATTATTAAGGTAATAATTGCAAGGATGTTAATATATTTAATAAAGCGCAAGAGCTTTAATTTGCAATTTTGTGCAAAGACCTTTGATTTGAAATTAAGGGAAGATTAGGAGTTTGCATTGGGTTAGGTTAAAGAACGTTGCAAGCATACGAAGCTGTTTGATGAAATTTGGGAAGGTTATGTTATGGTAGGTTAAGTTTTATATTGATAAGGTAATAATTGCAAGGATGTTATTATATATAAAAGAAAGCGCAAGAGCTTTAATTTGAAAATTTGTGCAAAGACCTTTGATTTGAGATGAAGGGAAGATTAGGTTAGGCTGTGTTGGGTTAGGTTAGAGAAAGTTGCAAGCATGCAAAGATGTTTGAAATGAAGGAAAGGTTATGATACGTAGGTTAGGTTGTTAAGAAAGTCAAAATCCATCAAGGATTGTAAAACAATAGGAAGAAAAAGATACTACAAAAAACTTTTTAAATTTTGACTTAATCATTAATTCATAAGCAACCAACAGCAATTAATACCAACTTGAAAGAGAAGGTTATAAAACTAATTTCAAGCAGTAATTGAGATTCGTGAAACCATACACGATATTTATTTAAAATAATAAAACAATATAAACTAAAAATATCTTTTCTTTGCGATGTTATCTCCTAAGAATTTCAAAATTGCCATTCGCTTCTAGCACACACACGTTTCCACGAACAGCGATATCCCTCCAACGCTATTATCTCAGATTTGACTTGCACAATACACATTTTATGGCGGGTATAAAAAATAAAGAATTGCACGTGATGAATTCGCAATTTGTCAAATGATTTCGACCGAGCGAATTTCTGATCGATATCGCGTCACGTTCCGTGTAAAAGTCGAATAGTTCGCTACTGTTTTAATGATTCTTGTACATATTCGTGTTGCGTGTGACATGATACCGTGTCATTACAGAAATTATTTGGTTTCGTTTTTTTTTCCTTTTTTGTCACCAGCGCAATTTAAATTGCTCTGTGCGTAATTGTATAATTTTCACATTTGAAATTCAAATTTTCATTGTTCCACATGTTAGAACCATTCAATTATATTATTCACAGTTAAACTATTCCGATGTATAATGACACACGGAGAGAAGGAAAGCAATTATTCATTGCAATTTTATATATATGTGGGCATATCTTGATGTTACATGAATATGTTGTAAATTGTGGTTTTTTTCTTGCAGTTACTGCTTGCTAATTGAAGAGAAATTTATTTAATTTTATTCTCGAGACCAGTCAGAAGATACGAATATTTATTTAATATAAATATTTATGACTTGATATGCGAAATTTATTCAGGGAGTAAATAGTTTTTTTAAGAATTTTTTAAATTAAGCAAGTGATATTAACGCGAATGCTAAATGCTAATTGTTTTATTCGCTTGCATGCTTGGCACATTAAACCTTGTTTATGTAAAATATTTTATAAAATGCACAAATTATTTATTTAAGAGAAGAGAAAATATATTCATCTCGTACTTGGTACCTAAAGGACTACCGACCTTTATTTATGGCGGTGGTGTCCTAGTAGTCAAGGTGTAATACTTTAGAACCTCAAGTCCCGGGTTCAAATCCTGGACATGATAAAAATAAGCCACCGGTCTCCTGTAGATGGCTCTGGCAAAGTCATCAGGTAAAAATCTGCCTTGAAACCTCCGCTAATAGTGGCTCGCAAACCACGTTCAAAAAATTGCAAGGGCTCCCTACACTTGTGTAAGACCAAGACACCAAGCACAAGTGTAGGCAGTGGGAGAAGGTCAAGGTCCTACTTAGGAATCTAGCACCATGGAGAAAAAGACCTTATTATAAGAATTTATAATTTATTAGATAATTTCACAAAGTACATAATTGTCCCAATCCCTAAGCGAGATCAAATTAATTTCATTCCCAACAATTACCGTCCGATCTCTTTCCTCCGTGTCCTTGGCAAAATCCTCGAACATATCCTTCAAACCCAATTATTGAATTATCAGACCACATCCCTAAATATCAATTCGGTTTCAAGCCCCCCAATTGCACCACCCATCCTCTGTTCATCCTAACCAACAACATCCAATCATCATACCTAAAAAATAAGAAGTCTGCAGACCTTTCCTCGGGTATTAACAAAGCATTTGAGAGCGTTTGATTTGCCGGCCTCTTGTTTAAAATCGCTAATCAATGCCCCCCCTTACATAATCCATATAATTAAAAGTTTTCTTTTCAACAGTTTCTCAAAAGTGGAATTCAACTCTATCTCATCTCCTGCATTTCCCATCTGCTAGATCTCCCTCAAGGCTATCCACTTTATCCTGTCCTTTCAAGGGGAAGTCCTTACAATATTACAATTTACGTCATGACAATTACAACCAACTAGATAAATCCCACATGGACCTATTATCTTACATACTGCAAAACGCTGAGGAGACTGCACTAATTTCCCACAGCAACTGCATCAAATCAACCATTGAGCAACTCCCAAATCTTACTAACAACATCCTCACATGGATCAACAAGCCGACCAGGACCGGCGTCAACAAAACTCTTAACGAAACCTGCAAGAATGTGACTTTTGAAAAGTATCTTTGCGTGAATTAGCAAATTTGTTATACTAAAGCAAGTCCCGGGTTTACTTGGTTAAAACAACTTGCGTAAAACCGGAGAATCGCGCATATTAGGAGGGCTTGCAAGTCGCAAGGTAAATACTAGAGATTTCACGAATATTCGGTATCTATTCAGTATTCGGCCTATTCGGTCACTTTTTTTAAATATTCGGTATTCGGCCGAATACTGCTAACTATTCGGCCGAATACCGAATAACAAATCATATACAATCATACATATTATTAAAAAATGATAATATTTTACCAACAAAACATTACAATTTATAAATACTTAAAAATTGTCAAAGGTAAGTTGAGATGAATGAAAACATTTTTTTCAGCATTTGTTGATTGCAACCGATTGCGCTTTTCCTTTTAAACTATAGCCGCTTCTGCTTCTGACAATAGCCTCTCACTGTATACACTGCTACCGGGTGATGATAGATACATTTTTGCGATAATTCTGTAACTTTTGGAATTGCTGCACGTTTGCTGAGCACCACTTGTAAGGGTATGTTGTTCAATCTAAGTGAGCCGTTTCTAGATAAAAATCAATACCATTTGCAATAGCACTTTTCTTTTCCACATCTTCATCTTTCTCCATATTTTCTGTAGCGATTTCCTCAAAACAACTCATTTTGAGAGCTTCTAAAAGATTTTTTTGTCTTGCTCTTTGTGCTAATTCTTTGAACTAATCCCAAGAGACTGGTTTTGAAACGATGGTCAGGAAAAGTGGCAACCAGGTATTTGTCATTTTCATCAAAGATGAACCGTGTTCCTAGCTCAGCTTCTAGTGATGATCTCATTCTCAGCAAATTTCGTGTTCTATCTGCTGTCTCTTCCTTTCCCAGATATTTCAACAAGATGACAACCTGTGGGGTCACTTCGGAAATATAAGAAAATGATTTGAAGAGTTAGATACATTGTTCCAGTAACAACCACTGAGAAGGTGTTAGATTGTTTAATGACTCGTTATGGTAATCAGATATGTATATAAAAACAGATCGCTTTTGTTCTAATTATCTCTCCATTAAATAATATGTAGAATTCCAAAGTGTGCTTACATATATGTGCACTATGTGCACTAATTGATGGTATGACAAGTCAAGTTCTTGGCGTATTAGAGAGTCGTTTTCTGAGTTGTTAAAATGTGTAACAATTCGTCTTGCAGCAGCTACCACCTGTGTTATTTCCGTTTGAGATTTTGTCGATTCCTCGATAGCTCGTTATGAGAAATATTCCATTTTGCAATACGATTCAGGTCTTTTGCAATATTGGTACCAGTATGTGAACCAACGCCATGTTCAAGATTAAAATTAGAAGATATTCAATGCGCAGTGAGACAAAAAACTTTGATTATTGTGCTGACATGTCCATATATAAGATGTTACTGATATTGTTGCTGCTTGCGAAATACTAGCTTCAATTTTAGAGTTTATTCTATTATATGTATATATATATATATATATATATATATGAGGAATAATTTTTTCGGTCATATAAGTGCGGCTAGGTATCTTGTATTAAGATACTGCTTTTCCATAAGCCTTTAAAATCCGGCTCTTTCAACAAGTGATAATGATTCATTGTCTAAGGCAATCATTTCATCAAATAAATAGTGATATTTTCTTACTTTCGGACCATTAAAATACACAACAATTTCCTTTCAATTGTTTTCTTCAGAGTAAACTGATTCTTTTCTGACGTATTTGGTACTGCGAGTAAGGTACTGCGTAGGGCCGCGCCGTCGCGGAATCATTTTTCGAAAGTTACGCAGTTAACCCAAAAGCCGCGCCAAATATTCGGAGGCCGAATATCCGGCACTTCGGCCGAGAGTGTGGCCGGATATTGGGTATTCGGTATTCGGTAAAATCACTATTCGTGCCATCTCTAGTAAATACCGCGCGATATATGGTCTGGATTTATCTGATCTAATATCACCCAATCTAACCTTTAACCTAACCTACGTTAAAACCGTTAAAATCGGAAAAATATTGCCTTTTTAAGTTAGTTCTAATTTCTGCGACGGCTTACATGCACAAAACTCCGGTTTAGCCCACAACTTGAATAGGTATTATTCCAAGAAACCAAATAAAGAGACTATAAAATTCTAACTGCTGTGAGTGGTAAGTTAAGTTTGGTGAGCAGTACTTGGCAGCTGCATCAAAAGTTGTGGTCAGACTATCTCGGGAAATAACGGGTAATCAAAACGATCGCCTTTATTTCGACAATTTTGTTATTGTCGCTCTTGGAATATCTGGCTAAACTTAGGCATTCCTAATTTTGGGGCTATAAGACGCAATCGTATACCTGATTGCAGACTGCCCATGAATAAAGGGATCTCCAAACAAAACGCGGTTACTCTATTGAGTATATTGGTAGTGTTGATAGCACAGAGATATCTATAGTCGCCCTTGCTTCCAGTTTTGTGGGTGAGCTATCCTAGGCTCAGGTTTCGAGGTATGATAAGGAGAATGAACCATTCGTTACCATTGATCGACCGAAGATAGTCGGAGAATACAACCGTCATATGGGCCGAATTGATTTGATCGACAGCATCATGAGGAGATATAAGATCAAAGTCCGAAGCAAGAGATGTAATTCTTGGATCTTACCATGTCCAATGCCTGGCTGCTATACAGAAGTGTTACCAAAATAAAGATAATATAAAAGAGAATATGATATTCTCAGCCGATTTCCGTGAAGAAATTGCTACCGTGTTATGCAAGATCAGAAAAAAAGCAAATATAACACGGCGAAAGATTTAAGGCCGATTCTCATATACGCGACACTCATCTACGCGACGTTGCACAATGAACTGTCGCGAATGGTCACGTCGCTGCTAGGTATTCTCATAAATGCGACAATCTACGCGAGCTACGCGATTATTTGCTGCAATTTTCAAATCTGTAGTTTCTCTCATTTCAGATTAAGTTATATTTTCAAAATGTCAAGTTCGTCAAGTTTCGATGATGTTTTTTTTGTCTTAGCCAAGATTAGTAGAAGGAGAATTCCATACTCTCTGCAAACAATTACAAGAGTCTGTACTTACGAGTCTCATCTAATTTTAAAGAAATTTCTTTTCAAATTAGATCTACTAACCTGTGTTGATTACTGTAATTTTTATTTTGTAAGTCATACAGTTCAACATAATCAGCCACAAGAGCGATCAATTGCTCAGCTTTTTCGTCGTTCATTCCATTCATTTTCAAAAACACGCCGTTTTTGATACAATCCGTCATTCGAATCAGAAACAAACTTTCCAAACGTCATGCGATGTGCGACAAAACGTAAAAGAATGCTCACGAAATAATCCCAGCGACAGCGCGCTGAATTCCGACTTTTAGTAATTGTCACGTAGCCATAGTGAGAACGTGTCCATTGAAAACAATGTAATCATTATTTGACAGGCGATTTCGTGTGACGTCGCGTAGCTGTGAGTCGCGTATATGAGAATCGGCCTTTAACCGGAAATTCAAGCCAAAAAGCGTAATGCAGCTGTGCGACAGCCCAAGTTGGTCTGTATGGGCAGAGGAGAGGATCCGGTGCAAGTATCCTTAGTGTGGGGGTGTAATAAAGTGTGTGTGAAAGGTGTCGCGTAGCATAAAGGCCGATTCTCATATACACGAAACTCAGCTACGCGACGTCACGCGACATCGCCTGTGAAATAATGATAACATTGTTTTAAATGGACACGTTCTCACTATGGCTACGCAACAGCTACGCGACGTACCCATTTAAAAAATGCAATCATTATTTGACAGGCGATGTCGCAAGACGTCGCTTAGCTGAGTGTCGCACATATGGGAATCGACCTTTATGCTACAATAAACAAAACAATTGTTTTTTGATCCTTCTATACATCTTCGAGGAACAGTTTGCAACAGTATAACCATATCTGTCAAACTCTCTTATTTTTCATTTTATTGGATTTCTAAAAAAAATATATACAAAAAAATACGGATATTTTTATTTATTAAAAGCTATCATAAAATCATCTATTTATTTAATTTTTTAAAAAAGGTTGAGCTATAAAAGGTTAAAACTAGAAATTACTAGTCTGAAGTTCAGATATATGGTCCGGTCAATTTAGATATTCAAGGTTACAAAAATTCACACTTGGCTGAAAATTGGTATGATTGTTCAAAACAATATTATAAATGAAATGTAAAAAGTCATCATCCGTCTGACACCTGGAAAAAAATTTACTCAAGGTCAAAGGTCACAAAAACGGGTTTTTCGCGATTTTCAGCAAAACTAAGTTTTATCATAAAATTAGCTCAGATAAAAATTGTAGATAAGATAAGTATCTATAAAAAATGTCTAAATACTTTTTTTTCCAAAGAGCCACCGTTTTTGAGATATAACGATTCAAAAAGTTGAAAGAGTTGTAATCGTCATAATTCATAATATGCACACGTTTCCACGCCACATTTGAGGTAGTGTACTTAGCGCGTTTTTTTTTAATGTGGTTTCCCCGATAGGCCTATTTCACTTATCTGTTGTGATTCTGTTTAATTTGAAACTATTAAATAATTAAAGATATTGGCAAGGGTTGAAAATGTTAAAAGGGGTGTAAATTAAAAAAAAAAATAGGGAATCGGAAGCATCATTATCTGAAACTTCTGCTTCCTCTTCTCCTTGTTCTTCTTCTTCTTCTCGTTCTTCTTCTCCTTGTTTATCTTCTTCATCCTGGATGCAAGTAAATTGCCCCAATAATGTCACATCGCATGTCTCTTCGTCAGCATCAAATGAATCTTCAATTGTTGGTGATTCAACATTTTTTTTTACCCGAAATTCTGATATTTACAATATTTTATATATGTACCTACGTTACACTGACGGATAGAACGATATTTTTACTTGTATTACAGCTTCAGTGTTGTATATACGTGTACGTAGTGTACTCATACGTATTATGACAATTACAACTATTTCAACTTTTTGAATCGTTATATCTCAATAACGGTGGCTCTTAGGAAAAAAAGTATTTAGAGGATTTTTTATAGATAATTATCTGATCTACAATTTTTATCTGGACTAATTTTATGATGAAACTTACCGTTTTGCTGAAAATCGCGAGAAACCCGTTTTTGTGACCTTTGACGCCGAGTAAATTTTTTTCCAGGTGTCGGATTGAAAAGGCCTTTGCACATTTCATTTATAATAGTGTTTTGAATAATCCCACCAATTTTCAGCCAAGTGTGAATTTTTCTAACCTTACCCCTATTTTTTGGTCTAATTTGACCGGACTATATAGTATAAGCTAAGTGGGCTTATAGATTGCCTAGCTTATACTAGCTGCTTACACTACCTAGCTTGCTTTATATTTGATATATTTTATCATTATTGCTAATTAAATCGAGACTAGTAATTACTAGTCTTGAATTCAGATGTAGTTTATGATAGTCTTACAAATTACCTAGCTTATACTACCTGGTTCGATAACCTAGTGTAGCTTAATTTTATCTATTTTACCATTATTGCTAGTTAAAACTAGAAATACAGTGTAATCTTGATAATCCGACACATTTTGGACCACACAACCGCCGGATTATAAAAACATTCCGGATTATCGGGATTAAAACAAAACAATAACAATTTTGCATATTTTATCTAGAATTGTTTTTCAAAAAGAATCTGTATAGGTAAATGTGTACATACAAGAAAAAATTTACAGACTTAACAGATAGTAAGACAATTGTAGAGTGAAGTTAGTTTAGTCAGAATTGCCAATCAAGTTTTCAGAGTTAAAAGCAGGGTGTGCTGGCCAGACCTTTTTCCAAGAACACAGAATGGTGTCGTTTTTGACATTATTTCATCTGTACATTATTTCATCTGTATTTCTGGAGGTTTATGTCCGGCGCAGGGCAAGGGAAAGAAAAAAGACACGTGTTTTGGCAGAGCCGAATTACTGAACGTGATTATCAAGATTATACTGTAATTACATTACGAGCTTTTACGAGCTTTTAATTTCTGTTAAAAAAGCAATAATATCATACGGTTTTTCTAAGGCGCTAAGTGTAAACGCGTTTCGAGTAAATTGCAGTTACCTTATTGAACAAAATGTTGAATGAGATTAGAATATACTATTCTAAGGTATCCGTAATGTACCTCTGAAAGTTTAATATCGTTGAGGAAGTTATGTAGGTATGTGCGGACCGTGAAAGATATGCTTCTACCAAAATACCACCAAATGCAGTTCTGGTGACATTGCGGGAGTATTTCGTTCACTTTTCACTACCTAATTCTCTACAAATCGTTTTCGATCCATGACCTCCCGTAATTTTCAAATTTCTCTACCTTTTCCAATTTCTAGAATTCCTGAGTATTTCCTCAAGAAAGACTGATGACAGACTGATTTCAAGATTTCTGAAAATTTCTCGCAAGACAGACAAGGGCGCTATTGTCTGTCTTGCCCTCCCATCTTGTTTTTGCCCTTCTTTTAGGTGTCGCATGCTCTGGTCATTATAATCTTTGGACCTTGATGTACTTTGGTTCCTTTTAGTACCTGAATAGTTCCTGGTGGTATCTTGTTCTCTATATGTAATTTATATGTATCGAGCCTAAACCCATTCTCAGAATCTTTCTTTTGAAGACATTTATATTGTTTGCTAGTTTTTGGGTTAACGTCTAGGTTTTACAGTCATAACTCACAATACGCTAATAAATTCTAATTTTGATGTTTCTATGCATGAGCTTAAATTTAAATATATGGGCTTATGCATATTAAGCTTTATTGGCTAGTAGTATTATTTTTGGTATTTCAAAATTAGTTAGCCTATTGCCATCTACTCCTGGATGTAGGCCTCCTCCAGTTCCTTCCATGTCTGTTTGTCCTGTGCAGTTCTTATTTAGGTTTTAACCTCGGTTTGGACGGTGTCGTCTCTCCACCGATTTTGAGGTCTACCTGTAGATCTCTTACTTTCTCAGCGTCCCCATTTTATTATTTTGTTGGTCCATCTGGCTGGATCTTGTCGGGCCACGTGTCCTGCCCAGGGCCATTTGATTTGAGCAGTGCGTTGTATAACATTTGTGACCTTCTGTGTATTTCCTCGTTTCTTATTTTATCCTTTTAGCTAATACCTAACATTGTTCTTTCCATTGTTCTCTGTGTTGTTCTAGGTTTATTTTAACTTTTTATAGTTAGTGCTATTTGGTCTCATTGTCTCGAGGAAACAGGATACATGTTTAGTAGACTTTATGCTTAAGGTTTCGAGTGATATCTTTTCTTTTCAGAATGAATCCTAGCTTTCCAAACGCAGCCCAGCTCAGTCCTACCCTTCTAGTTATTTTGTTTCCCAGTAGGGAATATGCATGAAAAGTAAATTTGGTTCAAATATTTTTTTACGAATCTTTATGGACCGGACATTTGAACTAAACCATTATTTTTGTAATTAATATATTTTTAAATACTTAATAAATAAAAGTGCAAATTAAGCGAGGGAAATTTAAATTTGTAAAACGCAACACCATTGGTTAAGACGAAAGTGACAAGTCATATTTAAGATAAACAAGTCCGTATTTTTTACATTTGTATGTCATTGCAGTATTTTGGTTAGAAAATTAACGTCAAAAACGTCAAGTTAACAATGAAAACAGCTGTAGTAAACAATGGACAGTGATCTTTGACGTCATCAACAGACCGCGCGAAAATGGCGGCGTTTAAACAGCTCAAAATTTTTCTCAATTTAAGAAAAAAATTAAACTTAATTACAGCATTTTTAAGCAGTATTTATAGTTTTACTATGTTATAAAGGTGTAAACAGTGAACGAAAAATATTAAAAAAAACATGCATATTCCCTATTGTGCTAGTTTGTCCGAGATATACATATTCTGACGTATTTTCGAGAATATTGTAATTGACAGTAACTTGGATTTGGTCTTTGCTCATTATTTTGGTTTTTGCTTATTATTTTGGTTTCGACCAGGTTCATATTTAGGCCGACGGTTTTAGATGCTTGGTGGAGTTGTTCTATCTTCGTTTTGAGCTCCTCTGCTTTGTTACTTATAAGGACAATGTCGTCCGCAAACCGCAGTTGATTTAAGCGAGTTAAATATAGATTCCGTCAATATTGATTCCCTTTTCTTGCCACGACAGTATTTTAAAAACGTCTTTAAGCAGAAAGGTAAATAATTTTGGGGATATTGTGTCCCCTTGTCGAACACCTCTTGACTGGTATTTTGTCTGTAAACATTTCTTCTTCGATCGTAGCTTGGAGCGTCGCGTTATGGCAGATATTTTCTATAATATTCGTGTATCGTGAATCAATCCTTTTAGGATTGCCCACGTTTCCACAGAAACAAACAATCTGTGATAGTCTGTAAAAGCCAGATGTAAGGGTATTTTGTATGCAATGCTTTTTTCAATGATACTGTTTATTATTTGTAGGTGATACTATAATATTTCCGGAAGCCCGCTTGTTCGACTGGCTTATAGGAGTCCAATTTTCCTGTTTAACCGGTTTATTACTATTTTGGTAAATGGCTTATATAGGTGTGATATTAGGCTGATCTATAATTTTCGATGTTCTGATTGTTGCCTGTTTTGTACAGTAATATTACTTCGGAATTTTACTCAAACTTCCTTCCTTTCTCAAACTTGGGATTTTTCCCTCTTCCAGGAATTTATTTTGGAGAAATTTTACGGCCTCTTGTATATCTTCGTCTCCTATTTTAAGCTTTTCGCTCGTTATCTTGTCTTCCCTTGGACTATTCCGGTCTTTTATGACATCTTCCCTTTCTACTGCAATGATACACTGCAGTTGTTGTTTCCCATTTACTGATTTCAGGGATGTCTTCTGAACCAACATTTGTTATATTTTGCCTCTGCTGTTGTGGGTTTGGGGTGACAGTTTTGTATAACGATTCGCAGAAGACTTGTATAGCTGTGATGATTTCTTCCTTGTTGTTCACTATTGTTTCTTGTTGGTTTTCTATCGCTGTTATTCTAGCTTTGCCTCTGGACATATTTGATGTTAACACCTTCATATTTGTATTATCCTCTATGGTGCTTTGTATGAGTACAGTAATATATGTCCTTGTATCTTTTCGGGTTTCTTTTTTAATAATCCTGTTTAGTTGTAAGTATTCTGTGCTATCACGATTTGTTTGTCTTCTTTGCTGTATCAATGTTTTTGTATTTGCACTGATTTTTACGTTGCCTTCCGTTCCGTTGCATGCAGAATAAGTGTTGGTTATTCATTTCAATTCGTTTGTTCATTTCACCTCTGGCTTTTCTAGTTCCTAATCCGAACTTGCCTCTGTTTATTGAGTTGTTATTTGTATTTTCTCCAATCTTTGTATTTAGATAAAGTGACCACATTTTCATTGAGACAAATCGGGACAAATGGGATGAAACGAAAATTTTAATGTAATTATGAAAGCACACCAATAATTCAAAATATATTTTATTGTATACATTCATATACATTTTTCGGAAAATGATTACTAATTAATATATTCAAAAGATCCACATATTCCCATAAAATCTCCCTTTTTAATGTCACCACTCTTCAAGATGGTATTAGAACTGTCCATTCTTCAAGATATTCCAAGCAGTTACTATAAAAATTTCCTACTTTCAGAAAATCTGGTCGATTAATGGCACCTTGTTCTTCCAACCTAGTGATGTCCTGGCAAATAACTAAAGGAACGTAATCGTTATTAATTCTTAACAGTTACGCTGTGGTGACTATTGTCCTTCCTTTCTCAATAAAATAATCAGTCTAACGTTAAATTGAAAACAACAAACCGCACTATCTGTCCTCACTTATCTGCATTAAAACAAGACGTAACGACAATAATCGAACAACACCAACAATTTTTTTAGTTAGTTAATTTTTTCAAGGTTGGCACAGAAATTCAAAGCTCTCAGTGTCAAATTTTCGGCGAGATAGTTTTGAGGTTATGTGATGTGTAGAAATTGTGAATACACAAATTTAATTAATGGTAATAAACGATATAACACATATTTATTTTAAATTATTTTCAATGGTACAATTATTAAAAATATTTATAGTAACATTGGATTCTGGAGCAGTAACACTCACACCAGGGACATTATATACAGTGCTACCTACTACTACTGTTGCTATCAAATACTGTTGCAAATGTGGGGCAATAGAAGAACATCCAGGTAGGTTGATATTTGCTTGCTCAGACCCAAGCATTTTAGATATTTCAATCTTCTTTTTTAACGAAGCGTCAACATACCCCTCCGCAACAGTAGAAGACTCACCACTATGGTTGGCCAAATGTGTCGCACTACTTCTTCGGAAACAATGTCCAGTATAAAAATCGGAGTTTGGTAATTTGAGAAATGTCGCAATGTCTTTTGATATTCTTCCCATAATATTAATACCAATTTGACTATAAATACAATGACCGTTACGAAAAGTTAAGAAAAATCTCTTATGCGTAACATTATTAGGACGTAAGTTAGCATATTTTTCAATTAATTCAATCCAATGAGGATCTGTAATTGCAAACATTCTTGGAATATAATTTTTTATATATTGACCATAAACTTGATGGTTTATACTTCTTTGGTTGTAATTCGAAGTAAGCAAGTAAAGCAATTTCCAAAACAACTGTAACTTTATGTAGATTACACCACCCCGTAAATTTGCAGTATTCTTTCTCATATCTTGCGCGCGATTTATCTGGCAACAATTTATTCACTGTATTTGCAGCTATTTATTTTAATTGTGGTGGAGTGCAAGTTTTTTTTCAGCCATTTTAATTATAACCATTAAATTAATTTCAAGTGTCAATTATCAGTGTTACCAACCACCATAAAAATTCATGAACATGGATGGGCAATTTTATTATTTATAAATGGCATAAAAGGGCGCAAAATATAAAAAATACTATAAAAAACCCGTTCGTAAGGCATTTTTCAGCACTTGTCCATTAGAAAACTCCTCGCTACACTCCAAACTTGGACGCGTGCTGTAAAATCGCGCTGATTGAACTCGCCCTTTAATATACTATAATACAAAATAAAAAATTGTATCTAGTGGATAACCTATAAAATTTTACTGAAAGATGGTTTACTTTTCGTAGGCAAAATGGATAGACCTATTTCTGCAATTATTAAAAAAAATAAATACAGAATAAGGAATCAGTACAATGTTCAATATGCGCAAAAATATTATCCTATAAAGGCTCTTCAACAAGTATAAATAAAATAAAGATCGAAAAACAGAACTTTCCGTGCGAAAAAGAAGTGCCATCAATATCGTCTTCTCAATTTGAATTAAAAAAAAGTCAATTTTTTTTCGACTTTGTACTAAAATTTCTGAAATTGCTGCACGCTTGGTTGCACAAGACGGTATTTCCATTCGGGCCGTCACTCGTAGTAAATTCATCCGAGAAGCTTTCCATCATAAACAGCTAAATCTACCGAAAAGCGAAGGCAGGACAATGGAACTAGTTTCTAATTAGTTAATGAGGACACGACTGTTTAACTGTGTGACTGATTGTACTATAAGTTAAGGAGACTTATTGACATACTTCACTCTTTCGTAATAAAATATAACATTATTAAAAGAAAATTGTCTCTTTTTCTGCAAAAATTGCAAATAGCCGGGTACCCGGGTATACCCGGGAATATGAAAAAATAATACCCGATACCCGTGTATTAAAAAAGGTCGGGTACGCGAAAACCCTAGTACCCACCATATCTAGTTGAACTGGCGCCCATGAATTAAAATTTAAAAATGGGAAATTAAATGTTAAATAATAGATTAATTTATTTTTACAGTTCGTTCCTTGTAAATAAAGGAACGAAATTATTCGATTATTAAACATTTCATAACCTCATTTTGTTTTTTTGTCAATAAACTAAATACGTAAATTTTTATACAATGACTAACAATTTAAAATTAATTTTACAACAAATAATTAATTCTCTTTTCCACTTGCTTTTTTACAACTAATTGGTTGTTTTTGTATGCAAGCATACGCTTATTTAAAATTGGTCGTGCTATTGCGCTCGCAAATTCAATTAAAAATCCCACATAAAAGTAAATGACTATGAATCATGTTGAATCACCTAGATGACTAATAACGTGGTTAAATGCTAATTTAACAAATGCATTTTGTTTTAAATAAACAAAGAAACGACTGCAATTTTTCAAATAATTGTAATGTAATTATTTTATCATTAATGTATACTAATAAAAACAGTACAAAGTCTATATTTTAATTTCCATTGCAACTTTCCTAAATATGTTAAATATTTATTAAACTATTTAATAATAATAATTATTATAGTAACATAAAAAATGACACGAAGAGCTCGAGATATTTAATAATATTTTGCATATTTTGTATATTTTGCAACTAGGGCCTTAAGTTGTCAATTGGTCACGAGACCACATTTGCTCGAGAGGGCAATTGACAATATGGCGGTGGTGCAAATAATATTTTTTATTACGAGGGGACGTATCTTACAAGTTTGGGCTCCAGGGACCATACAAAAATGAATAGATTCAAAAATGAAGAATTTTCTTTTTCAATTGTCTCCAGTGGTGTGGATTCGTCATAAGAACTCTTCATCAGTCTCCGGTATCACCATAGAATTTATACTCGTTTACAAACGTTTTCTTTAATTTTGATTTTTATTTTGTAATGAATAAGAAATTCTGGCAGTTACACGTCACTTTTTTAATACTGAGGTCTTGATTGTTTATTTTATTTATTTAATTATTTTTTTAATGTAACTTAGCGATATTGAATATTTGCGTGCGCTGCCCTAGTTATATGGTGATTCAACCAAAAATGGCATTTCTCGCACTAAAAAACGTGCGCCAAGATAGTACTTTTAACGCATGAGTAATAAAAATATAATTTAAATTCATAATTAGAAATTCCATAAATTTAGTACAAAGTTTTAATTTCCATTACAAGCTTTTCTAAATATTTTTAGAAAAAGTATTTAGAAAAATGTTTAATAAAATTAGAAATTCCAAAATTTGCCCAATATTATTTAAATAACAAAATGCAGTATTGCATTATACATTATGATTAAGCTGATTAAACGTGTTTTAAGTATACAAATAAGTGTTTAACTTTACGACTGGTGTATAAATTTAACCCATTACTAATTAAATTACAAATTTAATTACTGAAATACTCAGAAATAATGTTTGACTAATTTCGACGAAAATTATGATCATAAATTAAATCATGTCCAAACTAATTCGACATTTGATTAATATGTAAATTTATTATATTTAAAATACGAAAAGGTTTTCAATAAATACATTTAATACGAAAATAGCTTTAACTAGTAGGACTAGAGACACCGATAAAATATTTATCGTTTAAATAGTACACAAAAGGCTGTTTACATATGTTTAGTATTTTTCTTTAAAACAGAAGTTTGCTTAATCTCTAATTTGTTTGCAAATTTGAAATTAACAAAGACTTACGGCAAAGTTGAAGAATATGCTTATTCATATTTTTATCGAGTTTTTCGAAACGTTGTGATTTAAACTAGTTTTTATTAGCGCAAACAAGTAATGACAAATATGCAAGGTAAAGCATATCTTTCACGGCCCGCGCAGACTCACACATCTTCCAGAATGACAGCTTAAACTTCCAGAAGTATATTACGGATATCTTAGAATAGTATATTATGCCATATACCCCAAACATCGGAGGCAACTTCTAATTAATGTACGATAACGCTGATAACTCAGGACCTCTTCCTCAGGACAGTAGGCCCAATAGGTCTAGCAGGTCCAGAAATTGGAAAAGGGTGAGAAATTTGTAGAAAAAAATTAAAGGAGGCCATGGATCGAACAATTTGTCATTGGGGAGAGAGATGTGAACCTCCAGGGCTATTTGGTGGTGGTGGTTTAATAATGGTATATGGAAGCATATCTTTCACGGCCCGCGCAGACTCACACATCTTCCAGAATGACAGCTTAAACTTCCAGAAGTATATTACGGATATCTTAGAATAGTATATTATGCCATATACCCCAAACATCGGAGGCAACTTCTAATTAATATACGATAACGCTGATAACTCAGGACCTCTTCCTCAGGACGAAATGGGAAATTTAATTCAAAATTTTAGAGTACGTAACATTTAATGTTAATGAGAGGACATGCAAGTTTTAAATATTTATTACTTGCTTTTACCACACTAAGAATGAACTAAGGGTGGGTAAGGGGTGATGGCAAAACACTCAAATAAGGCCGGCCCAAATGTCAACCTCACCTGCACGCGGTACCCTCTGCTAGATAACTAACGAGGTTCCGGCGACCGAGTCAAGCGGTATAGCCATTCCATCAAGAATATAGGAAATGTAATTCTCAACTCTATGAACCCGAAATGGCCAGCATTATGTATGAATACACCACGAAGACGGCCCTCAGTGCCAGGCAGTTCAAAGACCCCTGACTAAGGTAACGGTCAGATTAGGCGAAGAGCAGAGGGTGCGAATAATCCCCGTGTTAGACCAGGCTACCATGTAAAACGAAAACTGAAATTGATCAGATACAACACAAGAATTTTAGCAACGGATGACAAAATATTTGAACTACTGAACTACAAAAAGCGTTGGAACACATACACTGGGACATTATAGGACTGGCAGAGGTAAGAAGAAGAGGAGAATACAAATTAATCCTCCAGTCAATGCCGAAACGACCTGTTATGTAATCGCCTGTCCGAAGTCCCGACTTGAATCCGATTGAGGACCTGTGGGACTTTCTCATAAGATGATCGCTTCAACCACCACTGCAACTCTGAACAACCCGGAGAAGTCATTAGTGGAAATGAGTGATAATATTGAATAAGAGTGTGTGTGCAAGTATGGACTGTCGTTGTCAAGCGGTCTTAATTGTTTGTAAACTTACAATGTTGCATTTTTTGAATTTTGATTTTTAAATTGTTGTAACGTCTATTATTGTTAAATTGCATTGGCTGTTATTAATTTGGATAAAACATGGTTTACATCGTTTGTACCCTTTCAGACCCAATTTTTATTATATGGGACCAGACAACCGCCGGATTATCAGAAAGAGTGGTGCGAGGAAGAGCGCGAGCGGTCTCCAGAACGCCGAAATACTGAACGTGTCGTCCGATTAACCAACGCCCGAATTACAGAGATTACACTGTATGTACAATCTAATTTCTTTATTATCAATAAAAACTTCAATGCCAGCTTGTAAACTATCACGAAACTGGAAAAATACCAATGGACTGGCGGAGGTCGATGTTCATCACTTTACCAAAAAACCGAACGCTTCTCAATGCGACACGCACCAAATGATAAGCCTGATGTCTTATGTCCTCAAGGTCATTCTCCGTATCGCACACACTCGCATATACGTTAGATGCGAGGGACAGGCTGGAGAAACACAATTGGGATTTAGGAACGAAGAGGGCACGCGCAAGGCTCTCTTCTCCCTTAACATTCTCACACAGCGATGCAGAGGCGATATATACGCCTGCTCTTTTGACTACCGAAAAGCTTTCGACTGTGTCTCGTACCAGAAGCTCATTGAGTTTCTAAAATATACCGCAGGGGATGAGGGAAATCTGAACATCATCACGCAGCTATACTGGCATCAAATTGCAGATATTAGAATAGAGGGTATTACATCCTAAGAAACAGAAATCAGGAGAGGTGTTACACAAGGGTGTATCCTATCCCATCTCCTAGTTGATATATACTCGGAGGCAGTGTTTAGAGAGGCACTGGTAGATGTTAAAGAGGGCATTAATATCAACCGCACCCTTATTAATAATATTCGATTCGCTGACGATACTATCGTGCTCTCCGGGAGCCTCCCACATCCCCACAATATGATGCACTTTATCGTTGAACATACCACGCAGTATGGTCTGCACATGAACATTTCCATGACCAAAGTGGTTGTGTTCTCTAAAACACCAACACGGACGGTTCTTCAAATTAATAACCAGTTCTTGAAACAAGTGCCGTCCGTTAAATATCTTGAAGCCCTCATCAACGAGAACAGTGACCCTAAAATGATAAAATCAGATCAAGGATAGAGCAGGCCAGAAGGATATTCATCTCCATGAAGACCCTATTCACTAGTAGAGATCTGAACTTACAGTATATTGCGTTGCTACATCTTCCCAGTGCTACTCTATGGCTCCGAGAGCTGGACATTCAGCCAATAAATGCGAAGTGCCACATTGACGCCTTTGAGATGTACTTGTCTCACCGTATACTGCTTATATCCTAGGTAGATAGGATAACCAACGAGGAAGTACTGAGAAGAATAGGTAAAGGTAAAGAGTTGATGATAACCGTCAAAGTACAAAAGCTCCAATACATCGTGCCCGTTGTGAGGGGAGAGCGTTACGAGATGCTTCGACTCGTCATCGAGAGAAAGATCGAGGAAATCGAGCAGACGGCAGAACTTCTGGCTAAAGTTTCACTTTCAGTCATACACTTAATGGATTAAGCCAAGTTGTTATTATATTTATAACTTATTGTTCCCCAATCTCAAGTTTTTCTCGCACACAGAACAGCAGTATAATCAGTATAGGAGACAAGGCTATAACAGATAGAACATTAAAAATCTCATTAATGTAAATTAAAAATAACAAGGGACCTAAAATCGCACCTTGAGGTAGACCAGCTATAATAACTTTATGTGCATTCTATGTAACAGATAATTCTCCAAATTATATGTAATACACCTAAAGTTATAACACTGTAGTTTTGAAAAGAACATCTTGTAATTAACCGTGTCGAAGGCTGTAGCTAGATTTAACATATAAGCCTCGTCAAGTAAAGTGTAGTGACAAATGCATGCGTTTGGATGCAGATGAAAACGATGACTGTTTTAAAATTAAAGTTTTAAATTAAATTTATTGATTATAAGTTATAAGTAAAGAAAACGGCAAATATGATGAATTTTTTTTTCCCCCAGTATTGAGCAGCGAGCGCAACATTTTCTCTTTGTTATATCGATGTGGTGCTCAAAAGTTGTGGTCCCCAAAATTTGGCAGACACTGAGTTAGGGTCTAGCTGCTTAACTATCGACTTATAAACCCCTGGCGATCAATCAGTCAATCAGCAACCATCCATAAGAGCAACCATGAATACGGTAACCGAGAATGCCCGACAAGCAATAATACTATGGAAAATGAGATTCGCTAAAATGAGATATACATGGAACATAGAAGCAATTGTATACTTCTTTGGGTTGTATATTAGGGTGGAGCACGGATGTATGCAAAAATATTTTTTTCGAGATTTAAAGTTGTAATAGGGGGGGATTGGTGCATTATATTAAAGTTAAAATAAATATAATTTTTGAATTAATTTGATGAATATCTTCTGCCTCCTGCGCACTGACCTCAAAATTTGAAATTTAATGATAAAAATCTAGTACAGTTATGGCCAAATATTAGGCTTAATTTAATGATAAATGGGTGATAAATGATACGAAATATATAATTCAGATTTTATCAGACCTATTATCAAAAATGCAACATTTTTTCTATAAAAATATTAAAAAATAAAAACAATTAATTTGATCGAAAATCTGTTTTTGTCTCAAATTTAGGCATTACGTTGCATGATTCCAATTTGGCTCTTATTGCACCTAATCGTGACTTTTTTATGCATTGAGAAGTGGCAGCTGTCGTCGTCAATTTTACAGCCCGTTCAACAGCTTGAGTTGGCATGGTGGCATGGAAGCCTTAAAAACAACACTTCACACCCTCACCACCTGATTAAACTATAGACTGAATTTCTTGGTCAGGCAAGTTTTTCATAATCGGTGGTTCACTTAATGTTTCTTGCCAATTTATTAAAACAGTATATGTTGAAGCCTTGAAATTTATAGGCAGCACTATAGACGACGCAATCGCTGCAGCTGCTCTATCTGATACACCATACCTGTCGCAGGTCTTCGATAAAGTAGGAAAATCGACGCTTACTTTTTTTTTCGGAAAGCTTTTGTTTATGGTGTTAATAGAATTATCTGAACTACTACGACTTTCAGACGCTGACGATACTGGAGAAGTAGTAACTTCTATAACAGATAACGCAATATTTAAGGCCGTAGTTGGGCGGTTTTCTAATTCCTGTTTCCTCTTTAGAGTCTTTTGCAACTTGTTAAAATATTGACCAAAGGTTCTTTGGTCAATTAAAAAAGTATGTTCATGTTTGGGAACCTTTTTATCCTTGCGACAGATACATTGAGGGAAATCTTTACCCTTGCATGCTGCAATATCAAAAAGTACCTTACTACTTTGTCGAAAACTTTCTATCTTTTCCGGAGAGAGCCTTTTGACAGACTTGAGTAGGTTTTTGCATTTTAAATGTTATGCTTTTAACATATGTACGGCCCTTGTTGGTGTTACTATAGGAAGAGATGAATTTTGCCATATATTTTCAATTCTGGATGTCACTATATCTGCAATTTCTGCAAATGTGGGCTCTTTTGCAGTTTCCAATTGCAACTTTAGTTGACATCTTGTGCATTGATAGTGTTTTATTATATCTTCGTAAGTAGGTACAATATTGTCTTTTATATCACAAATATTACCAAAAATAGGACATTTAAAGATACTTTGTGTTCTTTGCATGTTTTTTACGAAACAAAATTGACGTTAGGTTACTTGCTAAATAACTAACGCAAGTCTAATTCGAGAAAAAACAAATAGTCTACTGACGACGCGAGAAGTGTTCTAATTGTCCCCTCCTGCGCTCCCTCACTTCCCTTATTTTATATTATAAACTTAAGATCATGCATTTTT
The DNA here is from genome assembly GCA_944588485.1 of Phosphuga atrata. Classification (NCBI taxonomy): domain Eukaryota; kingdom Metazoa; phylum Arthropoda; class Insecta; order Coleoptera; family Silphidae; genus Phosphuga; species Phosphuga atrata. Next base: position 22,803,913 of record OX155905.1, read on the forward strand.
TTTTTTTGTATAGAAAATAAACTGTAGTTATAATAATTTCTGGGAATAAAATGTCTGTTCATTAAAATTCCAATTAGTCTAAAAACCATATTTTTTCAAAAATTCAATGACGTTGCGGAGGCTATTACTATAAATAAAATCAAATAATATTTTGCATGGATTAATTTGAGTCTAAAAGGCACCGATTTTTCACTATTAGATCACTCACAACTCAAAAAAAAAGTTTCGCTCCACCCTATTGTATATATCCCAATGGGGCCGAAACGGTTAAGCGTTATCCATGATTGAACATTCAAAAAAATGCAATATTTACATAAAGGTATTTATATTTATGTAGAAGATTAAGGGAAATTAAATTAACTTGCAATTACAATCAAAAAAGCAATAAAAACGACAAATAATATTAATTAGATAATAAACAGGCCTATATACATATTATACAGTAACAAGGTTGGACAGACAAACAAGAATAGAGAGCCAATAAGTCTAAATATTTAAAGCCCTCCGGAGATTACAAACAAAACTAATAATTTTTTTTAAATATCCTTTTTTATTAGGTTTTATCTTAAATGTTGTAACTACACTTTTTGTCTTCTCTTATTATTTGGCTGGAAAAAAACCAAATGTTTCGTTCCCTTATACCTTATTGAATTAAGAGACCTTCTCAGACTCCTGCAGTCCTTCAGGACAATGTTTTAAGTCAATTTTCCGTTTCTAAATTTAACACAAATCAAATTTATTATTTATCCTGCGAGATTTCTAAACTTTCACAATATATATATATATATATATATATATATATATATATATATATATATATATATATATATATATATATATATATATATATATATATATATATATTCACAATATATGTTTTTGTCTAAACAGATTGCACACAAATTAAGGTTTCATTACTAATAATAATCCTTCATATTCTATTTATCATATCTTCTTGATATTTATTTCTCTGTCGTAATATTATTATTCAATTATAAAATTAAAAAGGAAGCTATTCATCAACTACTACATTGTAGAACCTCTACAATATTGCAGCAAAAACCGGCTTCAGGGGTCTACATACATAAGACTTAGTTCATCACAATATAAAGCAGGCTTCTTCTACAATCCCACTAGGAAACAATAATATCTTTAAACAATAAGTTCCTGCAGTCAAGTACTTGGGAGAATTGATCTCAGCAAGCGAGAGCGAAACCTTGGCCATAGACGCCAGGTGCACCAAGTTAGAGAGGGCCTATCATTCCCGAAAGAACATCTATACCTCCAAATACATAATGCTGAAGCACTAGAACTCGGTAGAAAGACCCTCTGCACACTATGGCTCTTGGTGAATCGAAAGCCCCCCCTCAGGAAACTAGAACTTAAAGAGAGGAAGGTCCTGAGGAGAATACTAGGACCCATAAGAGAAGAAGACAGTACCGGAGGTACAGGATCAGGCACAATAACGAGCTCTACGAACATCGGGAAGACATAGTCACATGTATTAGGAGAAGACGACTGACTTTCTATGGGCACATGACACGCCTGACTCAATTAGGCTCACCAAGAGGATCCTCACAGTGACAAGTAGAGGAAAGGCGTCCAAAGCCAAGTGGTTCACCTCTGTTAAATCAGATTTAGAGGAACTGTAAATCCCATTACAGACAACCGAGAACCGAAATCAATACCAGCAGGCCACCCTGCAGGGAGTCTTCCCACTGCCTCTCACAAGCAAGAAGTGGTCAGGTACTAACAGATCGAAATAGACGGATAAGATGAGGCAGGCTCACAGCCAGATGATGAAGGGATACTGCGCCTAGAAAAAACAAAGTGTTAAGACGTGCCCCGTGGTCCCTAGTAGTCAACTGAAAAAAAGAAAAAGGAAACAGAACTCATATGATTTGTCTATTACTGTCTAGTCTTTTCTGTCTAGTCTTGTCTGTCTAGTCTTGTCTGTCTAGTCTTGTCTGTCTAGTCTTGTCTGTCTAGTCTTGTCTGTCTAGTCTTGTCTGTCTAGTCTTGCCTGTCTAGTCTTGCCTGTCTAGTCTTGTCTGTCTAGTCTTGCCTGTCTAGTCTTGCCTGTCTAGTCTTGTCTGTCTAGTCTTGTCTGTGTAGTCTTGCCTGTCTAGTTTTGCCTGTCTAGTCTTGTCTGTGTAGTCTTGCCTGTCTAGTTTTGCCTGTCTAGTCTTGCCTGTCTAGTCTTGTCTGTCTAGTCTTGCCTGTCTAGTCTTGCCTGTCTAGTCTTGCCTGTCTAGTCTTGTCTGTCTAGTCTTGCCTGTCTAGTCTTGCCTGTCTAGTCTTGTCTGTCTAGTCTTGTCTGTCTAGTCTTGTCTGTCTAGTCTTGTCTGTCTAGTCTTGTCTGTCTAGTCTTGTCTGTCTAGTCTTGTCTGTCTAGTCTTGTCTGTCTAGTCTTGTCTGTCTAGTCTTGTCTGTCTAGTCTTGTCTGTCTAGTCTTGTCAGTCTTGTCAGTCTTGTCTGTCTAGTCTTGTCTGGCTAGTCTTGTCTGTCTAGTCTTGTCTGTCTAGTCTTGTCTGTCTAGTCTTGTCTGTCTAGTCTTGTCTGTTTAGTCTTGCCTGTCTAGTCTTGCCTGTCTAGTCTTGCCTGTCTAGTCTTGTCTGTCTAGTTTTGTCTGTCTAGTCTTGTCTGTCTAGTCTTGTCTGTCTAGTCTTGTCTGTCTAGTCTTGTCTGTCTAGTCTTGTCTGTCTAGTCTTGTCTGTCTAGTCTTGTCTGTCTAGTCTTGTCTGTCTAGTCTTGTCTGTCTAGTCTTGTCTGTCTAGTCTTGTCTGTCTAGTCTTGTCTGTCTAGTCTTGTCTGTCTAGTCTTGTCTGTCTAGTCTTGTCTGTCTAGTCTTGTCTGTCTAGTCTTGTCTGTCTAGTCTTGTCTGTCTAGTCTTGTCTGTCTAGTCTTGTCTGTCTAGTCTTGTCTGTCTAGTCTTGTCTGTCTAGTCTTGTCTGTCTAGTCTTGTCTGTCTAGTCTTGTCTGTCTAGTCTTGTCTGTCTAGTCTTGTCTGTCTAGTCTTGTCTGTCTAGTCTTGTCTGTCTAGTCTTGTCTGTCTAGTCTTGTCTGTCTAGTCTTGTCTGTCTAGTCTTGTCTGTCTAGTCTTGTCTGTCTAGTCTTGTCTGTCTAGTCTTGTCTGTCTAGTCTTGTCTGTCTAGTCTTGTCTGTCTAGTCTTGTCTGTCTAGTCTTGTCTGTCTAGTCTTGTCTGTCTAGTCTTGTCTGTCTAGTCTTGTCTGTCTAGTCTTGTCTGTCTAGTCTTGTCTGTCTAGTCTTGTCTGTCTAGTCTTGTCTGTCTAGTCTTGTCTGTCTAGTCTTGTCTGTCTAGTCTTGTCTGTCTAGTCTTGTCTGTCTAGTCTTGTCTGTCTAGTCTTGTCTGTCTAGTCTTGTCTGTCTAGTCTTGTCTGTCTAGTCTTGTCTGTCTAGTCTTGTCTGTCTAGTCTTGTCTGTCTAGTCTTGTCTGTCTAGTCTTGTCTGTCTAGTCTTGTCTGTCTAGTCTTGTCTGTCTAGTCTTGTCAGTCTTGTCAGTCTTGTCTGTCTAGTCTTGTCTGGCTAGTCTTGTCTGTCTAGTCTTGTCTGTCTAGTCTTATCTGTCTAGTCTTGTCTGTATAGTCTTGTCTGTCTTGACTTGTCTGTCTAGTATTGTCCGTCTAGTCTTGTCTGTCTAATCTTGTTTTTCTAGTCTTGTCTGTTTATTCTTGTCTTCTAATCTAGTCTGTGTAGTCTTCTCTGCCTAGTGTTGTCCTAGTATTGTCTGTTTAGTTTTCTCGGTACGTAAATTAAAGTCATTATAGGCTTACCAAATACTTCGAACAATATCGAACTGAACGTCCACATACAAGAACACATTCAACCCTCAAAGTAATCATTGGTTAGGTACCATTTAACACTGTCAAATCTGTTCCATCTTCGGGTATACACGGACGGTTCGAAATCGAGCAAAGGCACGTGAGCTGCATTCGTTGCCTATTACAACGGCGAATAGGTTCACCACAAACTCATTAGGTTGGAACACTACTGCTCAATATTCCAATCAGAGCTCATCACCATATTACATGATTTGCAATATGTAGAAAATCACAGCAATAGTTCTTGCTCGATAATATGTGACAGCCGATATGTCCTCGATTCACTGCAAAGTTTGAAAGGAGTCACTGAACTGTTGATGGAGACATGGACAACAGCTGCAAGAGTTTCAAAGAAAAATATGATCCGATGGCATTGGATTAAAGCCCATACTGGATTCAAAAGCAATGAGCGGGCGGATTGGCTCGCAAAACTCGTAGCAAGCAAAAGCCATCTGCCAATTACATACGACAAATTGAATAAAGAAGCGCTGAAATCTGGTTCCAAGGGACATTTCGAAAACCTCTGGCTGGACAGATGGAATGCAGCTGCAACAGGCTTGTGGACTAGGCTGTTTATACCATCAATGAAGGCTTGGAGTAGCTTAAACGACAGTCTATTCCACCATGCAATCAAAATTATAACAGGTCATGGCAACTTCAAGGCGTATCTCCACAGATTTGGGAAAAAAGATTCTCCCCTCTGCGAGTGTGGAGAAAACGACGCCGCGTCACGACACGTTATATTTTCCTTTCAGGATACAGTACTATGGAGACGATCCTTAGTGACAGAAATGCAACAGCCTGGACTGACCTGGCTCAACAATGAGGATGATTTAAGTAGAGTAGAAAAACCCAAAAAGTGGTGGTACAGATTCGATAAACACATATATATATATATATATATATATATATATATATATATATATATATATATATTCACAATATATGTTTTTGTCTAAACAGATTGCACACAAATTAAGGTTTCATTACTAATAATAATCCTTCATATTCTATTTATCATATCTTCTTGATATTTATTTCTCTGTCGTAATATTATTATTCAATTATAAAATTAAAAAGGAAGCTATTCATCAACTACTACATTGTAGAACCTCTACAATATTGCAGCAAAAACCGGCTTGAGGGTCCACATACATAAGACTGAGTTCATCACCAATATAAAGCAGGCTTCTTCTACAATCCCACTAGGAAACAATAATATCTTTAAACAATAAGTTCCTGCAGTCAAGTACTTGGGAGAATTGATCTCAGCAAGCGAGAGCGAAACCTTGGCCATAGACGCCAGGTTCACCAAGTTAGAGAGGGACTATCATTCCCGAAAGAACATCTATACCTCCAAATACATAATGCTGAAGCACTAGAACTCGGTAGTAAGACCCTCTGCACACTATGGCTCTTGGTGAATCGAAAAGCCCCCCTCAGGAAACTAGAACTTAAAGAGAGGAAGGTCCTGAGGAGAATACTAGGACCCATAAGAGAGGAAGACAGTACCGGAGGTACAGGATCAGGCACAATAACGAGCTCTACGAACATCGGGAAGACATAGTCACATGTATTAGGAGAAGACGACTGACTTTCTATGGGCACATGACACGCCTGACTCAATTAGGCTCACCAAGAGGATCCTCACAGTGACAAGTAGAGGAAAGGGGTCCAAAGCCAAGTGGTTCACCTCTGTTAAATCAGATTTAGAGGAACTGCAAATCCCATTACAGACAACCGAGAACCGAAATCAATACCAGCAGGCCACCCTGCAGGGAGTCTTCCCACTGCCTCTCACAAGCAAGAAGTGGTCAGGTACTAACAGATCTAAATAGACGGATAAGATGAGGCAGGCTCACAGCCAGATGATGAAGGGATACTGCGCCTAGAAAAAACAGAGTGTTAAGACGTGCCCCGTGGTCCCTAGTAGTCAACTGAAAAAAAGAAAAAGGAAACAGAACTCATATGATTTGTCTATTACTGTCTAGTCTTTTCTGTCTAGTCTTGTCTGTCTAGTCTTGTCTGTCTAGTCTTGTCTGTCTAGTCTTGCCTGTCTAGTCTTGTCTGTGTAGTCTTGCCTGTCTAGTTTTGCCTGTCTAGTCTTGCCTGTCTAGTCTTGCCTGTCTAGTCTTGCCTGTCTTGTCTTGCCTGTCTAGTCTTGTCTGTCTAATCTTGTCTGTCTAGTTTTGTCTGTCTAGTCTTGTCTGTCTAGTCTTGTCTGTCTAGTCTTGTCTGTCTAGTCTTGTCTGTCTAGTCTTGTCTGTCTAGTCTTGTCTGTCTAGTCTTGTCTGTCTAGTCTTGTCTGTCTAGTCTTGTCAGTCTTGTCTGTCTAGTCTTGTCTGGCTAGTCTTGTCTGTCTAGTCTTGTCTGTCTAGTCTTATCTGTCTAGTCTTGTCTGTATAGTCTTGTCTGTCTTGACTTGTCTGTCTAGTATTGTCCGTCTAGTATTGTCTGTCTAATCTTGTTTTTCTAGTCTTGTCTGTTTATTCTTGTCTTCTAATCTAGTCTGTGTAGTCTTCTCTGCCTAGTGTTGTCCTAGTATTGTCTGTTTAGTTTTCTCGGTACGTAAATTAAAGTCATTATAGGCTTACCAAATACTTCTAACAATATCGAACTGAACGTTCACATACAAGAACACATTCAACCCTTAAAGTAATCATTGGTTAGGTACCATTTAACACTGTCAAATCTGTTCCATCTTCGGGTATACACGGACGGTTCGAAATCGAGCAAAGGCACGTGAGCTGCATTCGTTGCCTATTACAACGGCGAATAGGTTCACCACAAACTCATTAGGTTGGAACACTACTGCTCAATATTCCAATCAGAGCTCATCACCATATTACATGATTTGCAATATGTAGAAAATCACAGCAATAGTTCTTGCTCGATAATATGTGACAGCCGATATGTCCTCGATTCACTGCAAAGTTTGAAAGGAGTCACTGAACTGTTGATGGAGACATGGACAACAGCTGCAAGAGTTTCAAAGAAAAATATGATCCGATGGCATTGGATTAAAGCCCATACTGGATTCAAAAGCAATGAGCGGGCGGATTGGCTCGCAAAACTCGTAGCAAGCAAAAGCCATCTGCCAATTACATACGACAAATTGAATAAAGAAGCGCTGAAATCTGGTTCCAAGGGACATTTCGAAAACCTCTGGCTGGACAGATGGAATGCAGCTGCAACAGGCTTGTGGACTAGGCTGTTTATACCATCAATGAAGGCTTGGAGTAGCTTAAACGACAGTCTATTCCACCATGCAATCAAAATTATAACAGGTCATGGCAACTTCAAGGCGTATCTCCACAGATTTGGGAAAAAAGATTCTCCCCTCTGCGAGTGTGGAGAAAACGACGCCGCGTCACGACACGTTATATTTTCCTTTCAGGATACAGTACTATGGAGACGATCCTTAGTGACAGAAATGCAACAGCCTGGACTGACCTGGCTCAACAATGAGGATGATTTAAGTAGAGTAGAAAAACCCAAAAAGTGGTGGTACAGATTCGATAAACACGCCAAGAAATTGTCCAGACTAGACCACGACAGTCAGTTCAGATGTTAACAATTTGGCTCAAGGGACGCTCCTGTAAATAGTCAGGAGAAAGCGTTGTCTGTCTAGTCTGTCTATATAGTCTTGCCTGTGTATCCTTGTCTATCTAGTCATGTCTATATAGTCTTGCCTGTGTGGTCTTGTCTGTCTAGTCTTGTCTGTCTAGTCTTGTCTGTCTAGTCTTGTCTGTCTAGTCTTGTCTGTCTAGTCTTGTCTGTCTAGTCTTGTCTGTCTAGTCTTGTCTGTCTAGTCTTGTCTGTCTAGTCTTGTCTCTCTAGTCTTGTCTGTCTAGTCTTGTCTGTCTAGTCTTGTCTGTCTAGTCTTGTCTGTCTAGTCTTGTCTGTCTAGTTATGTCTGTCTAGTCTTGTCTATCTAGTCTTATCTGTCTAGCCTTGTCTGTCTAATCTTGTCTGTCTAGTCTTGTCTGTCTAGTCTTGTCTGTTTAGTCTTGTCTGTCTAGTCTTCTCTGTCTAGTCTTCACTGTCTAGTCTTGTGTGTCTAGTCTTGTCTGTCTAGTCTTGTCTGTCTAGTCTCGTCTGTCTAGTCTTGTCTGTCTAGTCTTATCTGTCCAGCCTTGTCTGTTTAATCTTGCCTGTCTAGTCTTATCTGTCTAGTCTTGTCTGTCTAATCTTGCTTGTCTAGTTTTGTCTGTCTAAACTTGTTCGTCTAGTTTTGTCTAGTCTGGTCTAGTGAAATGTTGAAAATGTTGAAAAAGTTAAAACGTTGGTATTATAATAAAACTCATTCCGTCCCATCGATAATTAAAACAGTTGTTGAATGCTATTATAAACTCTCTTAAACGCCGGTGTACATTTCAAGCAACGTTCCTTATCCGAACAATAACAATAAATTAATAGAAAATTTAATTAGAAAACGGTTTCCATTGTCGTATTTAAATTAACACCATACCTGCAATTACAGCAATTAATTATTAGAAAAAGTGTCCAAAACAGGAGAAAATGTAATTATAAAACAAATAGCATGTAAAGGGGTAATAAATTCCGAACTGCTATAAATATCTCACAATTTAAAACCAGACTTTAAGCGTAATCTATAAATACTAAATAAGCGTTTTTAATATTCGCAACACATGAATATGGCTGTTTTAATCTACAACCATCGGTCATAACACACATATCATTTACATATGCACATGCATATTGTTTATAAAACATGTCATATAAGCAATTCTATTTTGCACAGTATTTTTTTAATTTGCCTCTATTTCTAGACCAATTTGTTACGTTCAGACAGAAAAGTAAAACTCAAATGATGTAAACTCACACAGCGCACGGTATAGCATTTCAAGAAATTAAAAATAAATAGCCGGTCTCCATTTATAGACGCCATATAAAGCATGTAGTTATGAATTATTCAATTAAATTTAAAACAGAAACTCAACCGGGAAACGTATTCAGCATATTTTGCTGTAGGTTAGTCTAACGCCCATGCATTGAAATCTCTTTGAGGGTACTCAAAGCCCCTACAAGCTACAAAAAATGGTTGGGTAATTACTGAACTGGACGCATCCTGCATATCCATTAATTCCGATTAAAATCAAATATCGACTTAAGAACAGTAGTTGAACTAGATAATCGCCCCATAATTACACAGAAAAAAATAAGTTGTCGCAATTAAAAAACTCGTTAGTTTTCTTTCCTTTAAACTTAGATAAATGTATACTACAAGCTTAAAAAGTTTCTATACTACATCACCCAGTAGGAGCCTTCACCGTGTGTGTAAATATTGATGGTTATCAGGGCCCCAACGACCAACTAATAGCCAGTAATGATACACACCCAAACCACAATCTTACTGTGTTATTTTATTTCAATTAACATTCACGCATAAATATTAAACAGATCCAATAATTCGATAAGGAAATCATTTAATATTGTGTGGGCCAATTTCGACGGCCAATTTAAATACAGAACGCGTGTAATTTCTACAGGGAGCTTGTATATTCATTAATTCATTTAAATATCGAAAACATTATGAAATTTTAATTGACAATGTGGAGATATTATTTGTTTTACCTAAAACCAATTATAAATAACATGATTTGTCTTGTCTGGCTAGTCTTGCTGATCCTGTCCGACTTGCCTTTACAATATTTTCTAATAGCTGGTATCTCTCGGTCTGTAAAGTCTTGTCTGTCTAGTCTGCTCTGTATAGCCGTGTCTCCTTAAACTTGTATCCATAGTCATCAATGTTTAGGCATGTTGGTCTAGTATCCTTTTGTTTTGTTTTGTCTGTCTAGTGTTGACTAAGACCGGACAAGAACGGAGAAGCCCGGGCAAGACCAGACAAGACCAGGCAAAATCATACGAATTAGATAAGACTAGACATGATCAGACAAGATTGGATGAGACCAGAGAAGGCCAAAAAACAGCACAAAAGACCTGATAAGATCAGACAGGACGCTACCAGACGAGACAAGGCCAGGCAAGAGAAGACGTGACCCGACAAGGCTAGACAGGACCAGCCAAGACAAGTAAAGACCAGACAAGACCAGACAAAACCAGACAAAATCAGACAAAACCAGACGGAGAGAACCAGACGAGAAAATAAATTACAATTGCAGATTCAACGATAGATTCAACGATTTTTATAGCAATTAATTGACGAATTGTGTCGATGAACATATGAACTTAAATAATATGTCTAAAGTGCTTATTGTTTTGTAGCCTACTTTTCATTGCATATTATGTTAATATATATCTTATTTTTACAGTATTTAATGTTATTGTGAGATGTAAATAAGTTATTTTCGTTGTACCTTATCAATAGTATCATAAGGTACCATTATACCTTATGTGGACCTTACCATTTTGAGATCAGATCTACATTCCAAGCCGTAGGCAAAACCTCACTCATATCTAATATTTTTTGCTCGTTTTCTCACACGCAATCTCAATTGTAATTTCTTTGTGTGTACCTGGTGAAGAGTAAACAAATTCATCCTTCATCACATACACTCCAATCTACAAACTCTTTCTGGAATCTCGCAATCGTGCGCGCTTTCTCAATCAGTATTAGGAGAGATACGAGGGGAAATGCTTTCCAGAATTACTAAAATCATTCAAATAGTGTATTTAATTCTAAAATAAATTTCATATTATTCTTTCCATAATTTCAAGGAATATTAGATGCACACAAGGCTATATAAACAGGACTGGTAAGGCAATACTAATTAAGGTACAAAAATCTCTATAGATTTCAGTAGAATGGGTCACCAATATACTAATCAAAAGATTTTAAATTTAAGATAGATTGTAGATTTGGTGGTGACTTGTACTGCGATCTTTATGGGTCTATTGCGATCCCACTCTCTTCCTCTAAACGTTAGTATACTTACGCATTTATGATAATTGATAATTAAAATACAGTATATTCTAGATAATCCGACACATATGGGACCAGACAACCGCCGGATTATCGAAAAATTCCGGATTATAAGGATTCAACGAAAACAATAACAATATTACATATTTTAAGTACAATTCTATTTCAGAAATAATAAAATATGTATCTATATGGATAAACGTGTACATCAAAAAAAAAAAATTGTAAAAACTTAGAACAGATAGTAAGACGATATAACGATAGTAGAGTAGAGTTAGTTCTGTCAGAATCGTCAATCAAGTTTTCAGAGTTAAAAGCAGGGTGTGTTGGCCAGACCTTCTTCCAAGAACATTGGAAGGTGTTGTTTTTTACTTTATTTCTTCTGTGCGCGAGGTTTATATCCGGCACGGGGCAGCGTTAAGAAAATACACGTGCTTCACCAGAGCGCCGTATTACTGAACGTGTCGAGTTAACCAACCGCCGGATTATCAAGATTATACTGTAATAACAATATAAAATAAATAAATAAAAAATCCATTTATTTCCTGTAAACTATACATGATACTAGTAATAAATAATAAATGGTTTCTTAGTTACAATGTTAGTGTGTTACTTAAATATTACTCTGCTTAGTCTGCAAGAACCCCTGTGCGGGTAAAGGCCTCCTCCAAAGATCCCCATGTTTCTCTGTCTTGTGCTACTTTGGTCCACAATGGGCCAGCTATTATTTTCACTTCATCTTCCCAGCGCGTCAGTGGTCTACCTCTTCTGCGTTTACCTAGTGGACCGCTCCACAGTGTCGTTCTAACAGTCCATCTCTGGTCCGTAAGTCTTGCCACGTGGCCTGCCCATTTCCATTTGAGTTTTTGGGCGTGGCCCAAAACGTTAGTTGCTTTTGTTATTTTCCTTATTTTGGTGTATCTTATTTTGTCCAGTTTATTTATGTTAAGCCTGCTGCGTTCTATTCTTGGTTGACAGGTGTTGATTTTATTTTTTGCTTGGAAGTGAATTTCCATGTCTGCGAGCCATATGTTAAACACGGTAGAAGGGTTGAGTTCATGGCTTTTGTTTTGATGCTTGTTGGCATATTGCTTTTAAATATTTCTTTCAGGCTCCAGTATTTGTTTCATGTGGATTGTATCCTTCTTTCAATTTCCGCTTCATTGCTGTTTTTATCAAAACTGATTCTTTTCCCTAGGTATATGTAATATTCTGTGTATTCCAATGGTTTATTGTCAATTTTTATCGGTCTTTTCGAGGAGTTTGTCATTGCCATAGTCTTTTTCATTTCTAAATTCATTTCTAGTAGTAGGTTCATTTCTAAACCTACCTCGACACTAACTGAATGGAGAGATGCGATCATATGCTGTAGCTGGGAGCTGGTCTCTGATAACAAAACCAGGTAGTCTGCAAATCTCAGATGGCTCAGATACGTGCCTTGTATATTGAGTCCGGTATATTTCCAATCTAGCTTGCCAATAATAGATTCCAGGATAGCTTTGAATATTTTTGGTGACAGAGGGTCTTACTTCCCTTTTCATGGGATAACAATATAACACAAATAACAATAGTCATAACAATATAATAGAAATATTGATATTTTTGTGTAATCAAGGCTTGTTTAATTAAGTATTGTATAGTGAAGTCTTGTCTACTTAAGCCTTGTCTAGTCAAATCTAGTTTAGTTAAGTTTTCTTAAAACTGCAACAAGACTAGACTAGACTTGGTTAGGCAATAACTTGACTACATAGACTTGACGAGTCAACCTCGTAATCTACAGAGTTAACTATAAATCTGGATGTCCAGGGTTCGATCCCGAGAGCGTGTGTCGGCCAGAAGACAAATGTATTATTAATTATCGTCAATTTAAATAACACCTAGGTTGCTGGGTCTATGAAAGGAAAAATGTGAAGAAAATACAATAGGCCACTTGGCCAAAGTGTTTCTAGGGTAATTAATAACTCGCTATCTACTTTGAACCAATTTAACAGAACCTAAGGCTTCACTACACAAGGCTTGAAAAGTCAAGACTTGGTTAGGTAAGACTTAAATTGACTAAACTTGACTTGCCTAGACTTAACTAGTGTAGTATTATCTAGACCAGTGGTGCGCGAACTTTTTTCATTGATATATACCACGTAGTAACCGTCGCAGAACGTCGGAACCGTCGGAATATTACTAGATTGGGGGTGCAAGGGGTGGTGACAAAAGGCTACCCAAATGACAACCTCACCTGCTCGCGGTGCACCCTGCTAGAAAACCAACGAGGCTCTGTCGACAGAATCTCTGGCGGAATAAGCAGATAATCTCTTGCTAGCCAACAGCTACGGGTGGAGACTTAAGGCAAGAGTAAGGGTACCCCCGTATCCTTGGGACAAGAAAAGGTTCCTAAAGGCGGATGAATCTAAACAGATCAACGGCACGAGGATATGGTAGGCAAGGGAAAACCACAACATTAAAGATCCTTCGGGATATTCCTAGTAGAACCAATTACATGAATACAATAGTAACGGAAAACCGTACCGATCATGGATCTCGGAGTCCAAGATCCGGCAAGAGAGGAAACATCGCAAAAGAAGAAAAGTGTAAGGCCTCTCGGGTCGTCATCAGGCGAAATCCTTACATGGCAAGTGCAATACACACAAAGCAAAAAACTCCAGAAACCAGGAAAATGTCAACAATTAAAAGTATCGGTACCTGGAATGTGCGTAGCTTGTTCGAAAGTGGAAAAACTCAAAACCTATTAAGGGAAATAGACAGACTAAAAATAGACATCCTCGGAGTAAGTGAAATGCGATGGAGAGGGTCTGGCGAATGTCAAGTCGAGGGATACACTATCTACTATTCCGGGAACGACGACTCTAAACATTGGAATGGAGTAGGCATAATCGTCAGTCAAACTTTAAATAAGGCGGTAAAGAACGTCATAAACGTATCTGATCGTGTAATTATAGTGCAAATAGAAACAAGACCAATAGCGTGCAATATAATTCAAGTATATGCACCCACAGGAGATGCACCAGATGATGTTACCGAGTTGTTCTACAACGATCTAAAAAGAGCAACTGATACAGTTAAACCGCATGAAATAAACATAATTATGGGTGATTTTAATGCCAAGGTGGGAAAGGGAAGACGAGAACGTATTGTAGGCGATTACGGACTGGGAAACCCAAACTACCGTAGAAACAGACTGGTTCAATTCTGCTTGGATGAAAACTACGTCATCGCAAACACATTTTTCAAACATCATCCAAGGCGCCTGTATACGTGGACATCTAATGCAGACAGATGTGTAAGAAACCAAATAGATTTTATCATGATTAATAGTAGATTCAGAAATGTAATAAAAAACGCCAAAACATATCCCGCTGCCGATGTACATACAGATCATAACCTACTAACGGCATCTATAAATCTAACACTAAAAATGTGTTCGCAAAAAGTACTCCGTATAGACACACAAAGGCTAAAAGATCAGATCATACGCTCAAAGGTTAGGAATGAAATAAACGAGAAACTAACAACATGGAGTAATACAACAGAAAATGCAGACATAGAACACACGTGGAAACAGCTTAAAACCACAGTAATAGAAGTAGGAGAAAGGTATCTAAGACCAAGCGAAAGGCCGAAAAAACAAGCATGGATGACCGAAGAGATACTATTACTAATGGATTCCAGAAGACCATACAAAATCAAATGCGCACTAAGATATAAAGAAACCCAACGAGAAATCAAATCGAAAATAAGATCAGCAAAAGAGGTGTGGTTGTCTGCGCAATGCGCTGAAATTGAAGCTCTTGAAATAAAGCATGACTCCTTTAACTTGCACAAAAAAGTGAAGCAGGTCGCTGGTAACCACAAGCCTATAAGATCACAAATGCTAATGGATGAGCAAAACACTATATTAACATCAACAGAGGATAAACTAAATGAGTGTATATAATATAGAGTGTATAAAAACTATAATATCGAACTACTCGGAAATGACGGAATTGACATAGCAAGATCAGAAGTCGAACATGTTATTGCGAGAATAAAGAATGGGAAGGCACCTGGCCCAGATGAAATACACGCAGAAATTTTTAAGATCCTTAAAGATGATAGTTCTCTCTCAATAATAGTAGACCTATTTAATAATATATATAGAACAGGTGAAATACCAAGAGATTGGTTAAAATCAACTTTCATCACCTTAGCAAAGAAATCAAATGCGAACAATTTAAAGATTATAGGACCATCAGTCTCATGAGTCAAGTATTGAAACTATTTCTGAAGATCATCCATAATCGTATTTACCGCAAATGTGAAGAGTCGATCAGCGAGTCCCAGTTTGGCTTTCGGAATGGGTTCGGCACAAGGGAGGCACTTTTCAGTGTACAAGTTCTGGTACAACGATGCCTTGATGTTAATGTGGATGTTTTTGCCTGCTTTTTAGACTATGAAAAAGCATTTGACACCGTAAACCATAATAAAGTAGTAGATATACTTAAAGAACTAGGATTAGACGGGCAAGATATCCGCATTATAGCCAACCTGTATTGGAACCAAACAGCAGCGGTGTTAGTGAACAAAGAACTGTCAGAAGAGGTCATGATTCAAAGAGGGGTGCGACAAGGCTGTGTTCTCTCGCCATTACTGTTTAACCTATATGCAGAAAAAATATTTCGAGAAGCATTGGATGGCAAGAACATAGGAGTAATCGTAGGAGGCATAGTGATCAATAACCTGAGGTATGCCGACGACACCGTTCTATTGGCTACGAACATAGAAGACCTACAAGAACTAATGACAACCGTTACAGAGCACAGCTTGTCCATGGGTCTTAAACTCAACGTTAATAAGACAAAATGGCTCGTCGTAAATAAAACCAGCGTAAATAACCAGCTGAATCTAAGAGTTGGAAATGAGGTGGTGGAACGCGTCAACTCCTATAAGTACCTTGGCTGTAACGTAAACGACAAATGGGACATGGCATCGGAAATTAGAAGCCGCATCGAACAGGCAAGAGGAGCTTTCACCAAAATGAAGAAAGTGCTGAACAACAGGCACTTGGAAATCCCCCTCAGAATCAGATTGTTAAGGTGCTATGTGTTTAGTATCCTGTACTACGGCGTCGAAGCTTGGACACTTACGGAGGCTATGTGTAAGACGGTGGAGGCTTTTGAGATATGGACTTACCGTAGAGTGCTGAGAATTTCTTGGGTGGATCGAATTACTAACGTCGAGGTTTTGCAAAGAGTCAATAAGCAAACAGAAGTTCTCAACACAATAAAGAGAAGAAAACTAGAATACCTTGGTCATGTTATCCGAAATGATAAGTACAGGTTACAGCAGACAATAATACAGGGTAAAATACAAGGTACGCGCAGTCCAGGCCACCGCAGAACATCATGGCTCAAGAACCTTCGCCAATGGTTTGGACAAAGTACAAGATCCCTATTTCGAAAAGCTGCAGATAAAATTCAAATAATGAAATTGGTCGTCAACGCCCTTGGAGGGCATGACACATGAAGAAGAAGAAGAACCGTCGCAGCCATCCTATTCAATAATGTGTTTGTTTTTCTAATGGTGTTCCTTGTTTGTTTACCTTATTTGAGCTAAAAAAATTATGGCCATACATTATTAAGCATATCTGTGTCACAAAAATAGTAAAATAATTATTATAAATAGTTCACGATGAAAATACATTATAAAATACAATTGGAACAATAGCATAATCCAACGATACAAATAGATACAACATATTCGATCGAAATAATTTAAAGATTTCCATATGAAATAAAAAATTAAGGAAATTGACTAAATACGCAATCCATTTAGCGCATTGGTGTGTGCGGAACATATTTTTCCGCTCTCGCACGTATGACAACGAATCGCAACGCATTGGTATACCTTTATACAAGTGCTGCCTGCTACGATACTAGGTAACTTATAATATAAAAAATAGTGGAACGAATTACGAACGCGGTTGTAAAATACTTGTTATATAATTATTGCAGGTTTTTATAAATTTGAATTTGTGATTCAGACTCTGAGCTCTGATTAGGTATTAAAATAGAAAATGGTTTCCTTCAAAATATAGTTCTTTTTTTATAATAATATAATTTAATTTCACTATTTTACTGGTAAATAAATTTCTTTGAATTAGGCGACCCCTAAAATGTCTTTCGCGACCCCCCGAGGGATCGCGACCCACTGTTTGCGCACCACTGATCTAGACAAATCTTTTAGTAGCGGATACTTTAGTAGACATGATTTTGCTAGGCAAGACATATCAAAAGAAGACTAACTAGAGAAGATTTGTCTAGGCATGACAAGACTTATAACCAAATAAATCTTATATAATTAATTCTTTTATAATAAATAATATATAATAAAGATTGTATACTCTTGTCTAATCAAATATTGCAGAGTTATGTCTGGTATAGTTAAATAATCTTGAATAATCAAGTCTATGTTTGTCAAAACTTCAGGACGATGAGAGAAAGCTTGAAGAGTCAAGATTTCAATAACTAATATTTGAATTAACAAAACTTGACTAGACAAGACTTAAATAGGCAGAACATAACTATAGACAGAACTTAACCAGATAATACTTCAGTAAACAATATTTGCTTAGGAAAGGCTTGGATCTGTAGAAAAGTAAACTTAACCATATTTGTCAAGACAAATCTTGACTATATGATATATATTATTATATTATATAATACAAACTGTTGTATTTTGAAGAAGGCTCTTTTTAAATACAACGCGGTGTAAAAGGATTTATTTGTTGGAAAAAACTAATAGCAAAATTGGTACACACTTCGAGGCTTACACGTGAGAAGTCCCTCCGTGTTTACTCATATACACAAACTCACCTAGATGTTACTACCAATGCAACAATATCCTTCTTTAATGAAGTCTTGTATAGTTAATTATGGCCATAACGCCAGACGAGACAAGATTAAATAAGACCAGACAAGGCCAGACAAGACCAGACAAGATCAGACAAGACCAGACCATACAGGGCCAGGCAAGATCAATACACATAAGACCAGACAAGACAAGTCCAGACAAGACCAAACAAGACCAGAGGAGACTGGTTTCTATACTGGACCTATTTCTATAACTCGATTTTTTTTTCATAAAAAAATCTTTCTTATTATTAAACAGTCTACATCACTTTTATGTAATACTGTAGCTGTTCGACTTCACAATTGAAATAAGTAAATTTACATCTAACAACCATATCGATGGCCTCCGGCCAATCCGTCCTAACCCTCAAATTTGCTGTTTTCGGGTTTTGATTGCTTCCGATTTTGCTATCTCCTATCGATCTTTACGTTTAATCGGCTTAACAATATCGATAGTACTTTTTTTTAAATAAAAAATAAAAATTGATAGGGCCTATTGCCCATTTAGAACACAAACAGCGAAAAGACCCTAACCCTCATTTGAAACGCCCTAACCAACTGCGTCAGGTCAAAAAATCAAAACAGAAGCAAATAGTAAGTAGCCAAAAAGACCTAACCCTCAGCTCAAAGCCCTAACCCACATAATATTTGTTCAATTAGAAAAAAAAAATGCCTACTGACCCTAACCATCATCGACCACCGACACAGATTTTTACTCTCTCCTGAAAAGTTGTGCCACTGAGGGTTAGGACTAATCGGCAGGAAGTCATCGATATGTAATAACACTAGACAAGTAAGAGAAGAATTCTTATGAGTTGTCTGTCATCCTGGTTTCTCTCCAGCTCAATGCAAGCTATGCCTCTTCCACCGTCTCACTATCATATGCCTCCTTTGCTGCCTCAGTCTTCGCTTTTGCCACAGCTCGTTTTGCCTTCTTCTTTGCAATCTAAGAGCTTCCCTTTCTTCCTGTCTTCCTGTTAAATCCCATTGTTTTTTAGCATCTTTCTTTTATCTCATTTTGGACCTCCTCATTCCACCACCAAGCCTCTTTATCTTCTGGCGGTCCCTTTCCTGATGTTACACCTAGCACATCTTCACCAGCTTTCTTTATAACACTGCTATTCATACTCCACCACTCCTGTACGTTCCCCGGTAATCTCAGGTCCCTAATCTTATCACCTATACTATTTAACATACGTGGTCTGTTGGTCTGAAAAGTATCCGACCTTATTTTTTATTTTGAAAACCTGATGGATTTGAATCAAGCGCGCTTGCATGAGCCGACCTTGAACCTTCGTGCGCATGCGTGAATTTTTTCCCGCAAGAGTCAGTTGCTGTCGAGCACTGTTCCAGTGACGTAGTGCTCTCGTCGGTTTCTCAATGCAAGTAAAATGACGGAACGACTGTAGGGAGTACTATAGGGATGTCCTACGTCGCCTACGTGATGCTGTGCGGCGCAAGCGACTGGAGTTGTGGTCATCAGGAAATTGGCGACTCCATCACGACAATTCTCCAGCAGATCCTTCGCACTTAGTTCACAATTTTTGGTTCCCGACTCCTCTGGTTCGACAGGCTCCTTACTCTCCTGGTATGCCCCCCTGCGACTTCTGGCTATTCCCCAAAGTCAAGAGGCCATTGAAGGGAACGCGATTTCAGACAAGAGAGGACATTATGGCTGCAACGACAGCCGAGCTAAAGTCGATTCCGAAAGAGGCTTTTTCGGAATGCTTCCAACTATGGCGGAAACGCTGGGTGAAGTAGACTACTTTGAGGGTGATTAGGTTTCCAACCCTCCAGGTATACCAGTTTTTTTTACCGGCGACAGGTCGACTACTTTTCTAACATATCACGTATATTCAGAATTCATATTTAGAGAAGCCCTGGAAGAACCAGTAAAAGGAATTTTGATAAATGGAATGAGATTAAACAACATCCGGTATGTTGATGATACTAGTGTATTTGCTGATACTATTCAAACTCTACATGTATTAATGGATAGAATTGAAAGAATCAGCAGTCAGTATGGGCTTGAAATAAACACCACAAAGACAAAACTCATGGTCATAATTAAGGACTAAACTTAGTCCTAAATTAAAGAAATATAGAAAGGGTAAAACAGTATCTGTATCTTGTAGATCAGTCGTCAGTCTTTAGATTATCAATCTAAAAAAAGGTGTCAATCTCGGAATCTAACAGAAGAAGCTGAATTTTTGTACAGACCTTTATTTTAGCATTACAAATGTTGTCTCAAAAGTCTCATATTCCAACTTGTGAGCGTCCTTAGATATTCAAGGTCAAAAGTCTCAAAAATCAGTTTTTTGAGAATATCTCGTTTTCTCTGCCTCCTATCGTATTTGCATTTATTATAAAACTTGTAGAGAATATAATTCTGTACAATTTTCATCTGAAATTTTTTTTTGTTCGTCGATCTGTTTCTATACGTTGATCGACGCTTTGACCTTGAATATCTATGCACGTTCATATGTTGGCATATATGTGACTTTTGAGATAACATTTGTAATGCTAAACCAAAAGTCTATACAAAATTTCAGCTTCTTCCGTTAGATTCCGGGGTGATATGCTAACATGACTGGGCTATTGGAACTATATATAACACAACTAGCAAGAAATCAAGATTCGTATCAGGAAAGCAAGAAATGTGTTTCAGAAAATGTGTGCTGTCTTCAAAAGCCACAACCTAACTCTAAGAACAAAAATCAGTCTTTTGCACTACTATTCATATTCTGTCCTCCTATATGGTGTAGATACATGGACCTTAAATAAAAACACAGAGAAGAAGCTAGAGGCCTTTGAATTGTGGCTTTATAGACGGAGCATAAGAATATCTTGTATCCAGAGAGTGACGAACATAGAAGTAATGAGAAGAATGAATACAACAACTATATAGATCAAGATAGTGAAATGCCGAAAGTTGCAATATCTAGGACATATCTTGCGAAATATAAAGAGATACGACCTACTCCAGAAAATACTGCAAGGAAAAATCAGCATCAAAATGGTGATGGAAGAAGACCAATATCCTGGTTTGACAACCTTAGATGGTGGTTCAATATGTCTTCAACTGAACAGTTCCGCGTCGCCACCAACAAGACAAGAATAGCCATCAAAATCAACGTCAACATCCGAACCTGATAGGCACCGAGAGAAGAAGAACCTTATTTAGTCTTGTCTCTTTACTGAATTACTACTATTAGACAAATCTTCTCTAATTTATCTAGTATTGTCTTTTTTTAATTTTTAGAAAAGGGTTTGTTACAATATAAAAGAAAAGACACAGTATAGCCAAACACATTTTCCTCCCACTTTCCCCTGGAAACCTAGTATTTCCAGTATTGTCTAGAGTGTCTAAACTATAGTTATTTGTTGTGGATTTGGCTTATCAATTCTTGATTAGACTTAATTTATCTAATATTATCTAGGCTAGTCCCTAATATTATCTTGCATAGTCTTTTTCTTATCCAGACGAATCTAAACCACAATTAGACAAATCTAAACCACAATCAATTGTCGTGGTTTAGATTTGTCTAATGTTGATCTGTTTCATCAAGTTTATCTATTGCCTATATTTGAATAGATTGATAAGGATATTAAAACTAATTATGAATTGTGAGCTACAGATATGTTTTTAAATTAAAATAAAAAAATAATTCAAGATTGTATATGTTGACTTGGCTATACAAATACAACCTCGAGCCAAGTTCAAGCCAAGTTCAACGAAGAACCTGTAAACACATAAAACGCAAAGATATGAGAATAGTCACGTACAGAGATTAAGCCTACTTATTAGACCGTTGTAAGCCTGTTGTACTTGAAATATAAATCAAAGTGTTATTAATATTCAACTACATATATTTCTAATTATTATTTTAAAAAAATAATTCTTGTTTTAGATAAAATTTCTAAAACCTTCACTTGACATTTATCGTTTGCTAATCAAGGTAGATTGGATGATAAAATAGATCAATTAATTGATTGAAAGTAATAAGTTAAGCCGACAGAAAAGATCTTATAGGCAAGAAGATATATCTAGAACATGCAAAACGTTTATTTAACAGGATTTGCAAGTTAAACGTTATAATTTAAACGAAATAACATATAATTTATTAAACCAGGAATAATTAATTAAATAAACTTTTAGTGTTTGTTGAAACTTAATAAAACAGCAACATTATGCAATTCAAATAACTTATAATTACAACGTAATTTATTGCAATCATTGAACAATAGAAGAAATAATTAATTTTGTAGATCATATCCATATTTATTTTTTTAATTAAACTAAAAGAAGACAGATATAGAAATAATAGAATTCAATCACAATAAATCAGAATTTAATTATTAAATAGCTGACATATCGCCATTAATACGAACAGTAGTTGGAATTAATGAAACGTTCAGTCCAACGGAAGGAAGGTATAAATACGTCGGGTAATGCAGTAGGTAGTGCAACATAAAATGTCACAATAAAAAAAAAGCAGCGAACGGCTGCAGTAAATAAGAGGTGCCATCGGGGACTCGTTTATGTATCGGTTGTAACGCGCCAATAAAGAATTTGACACGTCTGGAATTAATTGTACCAATGGAAGAAATATTGTGAACTGCATTCGGCATTCGATAAATTAATCGAAATGTGTTCCAATATCCTTTCTTTTTATTAATTATTATTCCATTGCATTAGTATTCGAGTCAAATATAAAGGCGGAGATTCTCACACTGTTATAAATAGATATTATTAAAGGTAGCACTATTAATTAATATATATATATATATATATATATATATATATATATATATATATATATATATATATATATATATATATATATATATATATATATATATATATTAATTAATTAATTTCTTTATGTATTTAAATTTCACTGCAGCTGGTCTACGATTTAGACAACACGAGTTTGGAGATCCAATAATTTCACCAAATTTAAACCAATATCCTTTGAATTTCTCATGTTCATATTCATTGAAAATGAAACTCTATACCGAGTGTTCTGAGTTTCATATTTCGAATATGTATTCAGCTATGATCTAACTTTTAGTTTAATCCCATTAATATCATCCATATTCCATTTCATAATAAAATTACATTTTTGTGAACTTAGTCCATGGCACGGTCAAAACAGGTGTAGTGATCCAATAACTAAGTTTCTCTCTCTCCCTCTCTGAACACTGGCGTTACAGGCCTCGTTGGTCCCTGGCTTCTCCCAGCTTCTTCCTCCACTCTTCCTTATTCCTCGCTTCTCTTCACCACTCTCTAGTGTTTAACAGATTTCCGGCATCTTCTTTAACTGCATCTTCCCTCTGTTTTCGTGGTCGACCTACTGGCTCATCCGTATGACGTGCCCTGCTCACTGCAATCTTTGTGTTTTAGTATACCTGGATAAACCCTCGGTTTCTTCGAGTGGCCGTTAAATTTCCCAATAATACCGAATTCTAAATACATTGCTTTCATACACTGGGCCCAAGATGCTACGCATTATTTTTCTTTTAAAGGTGTCTATTCTTGCTTCCTTGCTCTGTTTCATATCCATATGTGAGTATGTGTCTGATTGTAATTTTGTACTTCGGTATTCCTGTGTATATGTGGTCACATGTGTTTGTCTTGGTTATGTTTACCTGCAGTTCTATTGATATGGCAGCTTCTTTTATTGATAGGTTTCTTCTGCCGCCTGCTCCGTTCGGCAGATTATATTAATATCGTCTGCATAAGCGATTAGTTGCGTGGATTTATTTGTAAGCAAGTTTCCCGCTTTCCTAACTACGTATTCGAGGGCTAGGTTGAAAAGGGTCGGTGCCAGTCCATCTCCCTGTTTTAGCTCCTGTTGGTATGAATACGGTTCCGTAAGTTCGCCTTGTACTTGGACTTGTGCTGTGCAGTCCCTCATCGCGATTTGTATCATTCGTATCAGTTTCCCTTAAATGTCTAGGTCCCTTAGGGCAACATAAAGTTTTTCTCGGTTTCTTGAGTCATAGGGCTGTTTAAAATCTTCGAAAATATTGTATATATCCGTGTTAAATATTGTTCCCTGTTATGTAAAGTATTGTATTTGAACAGTTAGTCTATTGTGGGTCTTCCCTGGCGAAATCCGGCTTGGTACTCCCCTATTATGTTTTTCGTGATGGGTTCCAACCTATTATTTATGTTACTCGTGAATATTTTGTATACGTTGCTTAGTAAGGATATTCCACGATGGTTAGCACAGGTTAACTTATCCCCTTTCTTATAATAATAATAATAGCCCATTTCTCTTAGCATTCCCATGCCATAGGGGTATAGCTATGCAAGGGTAGCTATTTTTACGGCCTCGGCTTTTTTTGTTGTAGATAGGGTGGCTGGCCCTACGCTCCTATGCCGTTTATTATTACGCCAGGTTTAACCCCAGCTCCTCATTTTTTTTTTTCAAATGCTGATTGATCCTTGACCGGAAAATTTCCCGATTAATTTGACTTGGTGTGGAGATCGCACCCACGACCGCCTTTCTTATACACATCTTTATACTTTTATATGCATATTATACTTTTCCCGCAATCTAGGGGCATATATTCCTCGCTCCATATTTTGGTGATAAGTGTATGGATATCATCATCATCATGAATTACCCTATCGCAGTCCGCTGCTGGACGGAGGCCTCCCGTGACTGCTTCCACATCTGTGGATCCTGCGCTGCCTGCATCCAATTTGTATGGATACGTTTAATATCATCGGACCATCATGCATGTGGGCGTCCCCTGCTTCCGAGAGGTTCATGTCTTGGTCTCCATTCCATTATTCGTCTGGTCCATCCGTTGTCCTTCATTCTCGCAATGTGCCCTGCCCAGTTCCACTTCAAGGATGTTATTCGTTTTATTGCATCTGCTACTCCCGATCTTCTTCGGATTTCGGTGTTAGAGATTTGGTCTCTAAAGGATAATCCCAACATGGATCTCTCAATTGCATGTTGTGTTACCTTGATCTTATTGATTACCCTCTTTGTTAGGGAGGGTGAGGGTGATGTCATTGCACCGTATGTTAAGACGGGGAGGACGCATTTATCGAAGACTCTACTTTTCAAACAAGTTGGTAAATTTTTCTTAAATATATGTGTCACTTTCCCATATGCAGCCCAAGCCAATCCTATTCGTCTTGGTATTTCACACGTTTGCGTATCTCTGTGTATGCGGATTTCATGCCCTAGGTATTTATATGAGGAGGTCTCTTTGACTTCAACTCCATCTACGGTTATACTATCACTCAGTACAAGATTGGTCATCAACTGAGTTTTTGCAAAGTTGATCTTTAGACCCAATTTGCGTGAGGCTATATTTAGGCGTTGTATCATCATTTTTGTCTGGTCGATGCAATCCGCTATAATGACCATGTCGTCTGCAAATCTGAGATGACTGAGGTATTCCCCATTTATGTTAATGCCTAGGCTTATGTATGAATATAGGTGGCTAGATATTCTTCGCCGTCTTTAATAACTTCCGCGTGTATGTTATCGATGCCCGGGGTCTTGTTGTTTTTTAGTCGCTCAATGGCTCTCTTGACTTCATTAGGTTTGATGTAAGTTCGTCGTCTACTTCGTTTTCTTCAGAGAATCCTTCTCGGATAGCTTGTGTTTCTTGTTCGGAGACCTCGTGATCCGGTGTGCTTAGCAGGTCTTCCAAGTGTTTCTTCCTAATTTTTTGTATTTGGTTTGAGTAACTTATAATTTGGCCTGTTTGGTCTCGGCATAGAGTGGTGTTTGGTTTGTATCCCTCTCTAATTTGTTTTAGGTACGCGCTTCTTAAACCTCCACTTTGGAAGTCTCCATTTTTAGCGCTTATCCGTTCTTGAACTCCCTTTTCTTCAGTCTACCTACTCGGTCTGACTCTCGCCTAGCTTATTTGAACGCTTCGTATCTCTCTTGTTTCCACTTGCAGCATTTCCTTGTGTGCATCATTTCTCGTTTGAATGGCTATCTTGTATATCATTCGATATACAAGATGGTCGTTGATTCTATCGACAATTAGATAGCTATCATTCGTCATCCCACCACGCTGCTCTTCTTTCCTGTTTACTGGTTCCTAGTACTGCCCTGGTTGTTTCGTTGATTGTAGTTTCCATGTTCTTCCAAATGACCTCTATACTGGCGATGTAATTTGCTACTGCAGTTTTATCTGTGTTTCACCTGTGTGTGGGGCTTGCAAGTTGATTTCTTCTCTTTTTTGTTGTTGTTTTATTTTTGGTTGATTGCTAATCCTGCATCGATACCTGATTCTTAGTAGGTAGTGATCTGAGCCACAACAAGCTCCTCTGCAGGTCCTATTGTCCAGGATATTGAATGCCCATCTTTTGTTGATGGGCACATGAACTATTTGCTTTCTAGTTCGGCCGTGTTCTTACGTCCATGTCGCTTTACGTATGTCACGTTGCGGGAAAGTGGTAGAGCTTATGATCAGATTTCTGCCTGCAGCAAAATCTATTAGCAGTTCCCCGTTGTTATTTGTTGAACTTTGTAGGCTGTGTTTGCTTATAGTACCTAGGTATTCTGCCTCTGTCTTGATTTTTGCATTTATATCTCCAAGTACAATTTTGATGTCATTTGTGGGTCATCATCATCATCATAAATCAGCCATTTGTGTCCACTGCTGGATATAGGCCTCCCTTAGATTTCTCCATTTCTCCCTATCTTGTGCCACCCGCATCCAGTTTCCAGTGATGCGCTTAATATCGTCGGGCCATCGTGTCAGGGGCCGTCCTCTGCTACTGAATGCAAGTTGACCGGGACGCTATTCGAGTATCCGTTTTGTGCAACTACCATCCACTATCCTGGCAATGTGGCGGGCCCAGTTCCATTTCACTATTATAATCCTTTCCACTGCATCTGTGACGCCTGTTCTTTTTCGTACTGTTAGGTTTGGGACTTTATCTCGTAGTGATATTCCTAACATCGACTTCTCCATAGCTGGATGGATATTTTGCGAAACAGCGTCACGCTATCATTTATATTTTCAAGTTGTTGGTAGAAGGTTCTCTTGGTTTCTTCCTGTTGCTCTTCTGTTGGGCAGTGTATGTTAATGAAGGTGTGTCTGCGAAAGGGGTCCGGAGTCTTATTGTGCATATCCCTTCCTCCATTGGTTTCAAGACGATTATTGCTGATTTCAGTAATTTGTTTATTATGAAGGCTACTCTCAATTCTTTGTTTCCTTGTGCTTTCCTGCTGTAATATATGGTGTGTGATTTGGTGTCTTTAATACGCATACCTATCCATCTTGTTTCTTGGATTGCCTTGATGTATGGTTTGTACTTTTGTACTTCTTCCAGTAAGGTTTCTGACCTCGTGGTTAGTTTAATGTTCTTGTGTTCCATGTTCCAATAGAAAGTTCCTTGTTCGATTGCCGGTATCCTTTTATGTTATGATCAGTCCGATTCCGAGGCTCACAGTGAAGCTTCGCAGTATGAGGTTGTTTCACGTGGGCATGTTGCTAGCCTACCGCCCAACCCTCCTCCTTTAAGGTGCTCACACATCAAAGCGGAAGCTTTCCTGCCGACACCGGTGGAATATCGCGGCGGACCAACTGACACGGCGCCTTATGTACTGTTCAGATCAAAAAACGCGATTTCCACCATAGTCGCGGTAGTGCGTTGCACGGCACGGACGCTGCATGCGCAGTTAGTTTCGCTGCCTCCGTGTTTTGACATGGTGATCTCTGTAATTACATTGAATTTATGAACTCATGAATTGAATGAACCCATCCTATTTTTAATTCTGAAATGAGTTTTATGTGTTTTAATTCAAAATAACATATTTCATCTTATGCAGTCAATGCTTAAAATAGCATAGCTTCTTGCTCTCAGAACTACTATATAGACTATAGATTACTACTATATAGACGTAAAAATCGCGTTTTGATGTGGGCATTGCTATTTCGCTGCCGCGTCGCTAGCAAAT
Source organism: Phosphuga atrata (assembly GCA_944588485.1). Taxonomy (NCBI): domain Eukaryota; kingdom Metazoa; phylum Arthropoda; class Insecta; order Coleoptera; family Silphidae; genus Phosphuga; species Phosphuga atrata. The sequence goes on from OX155905.1 coordinate 22,831,515, forward strand.
TTTTCGCTGCGGAAATTTCCCGACGCATACGCTCCGCGCCGGTCTGAATGAGCCTTAATCCGGGCTTGGGACCGGCAAGGATAAGTCCGGGCTACTCACTTCACTCGGGCCTCCCCATGCGGAGAATAACTAAGTTTACACCAACATAATTCATTAAAAACTCTATAAAGATTGTTTTAGTTTTCATAGATTTATAGTTCGCAACCCTTTCCAAGATTTTCGTCTTTTGCTAGCAAAATGGTGTTGTCCGAGAACGTAACGTTATTTATCTTGCTTCCGCTAATTGACACCCCTCCGTCTGATTGACCATCTATTCAAATTCCAGTTTGGAAAATCGAGAGCAATAGTCATTTATAATGTCTCCCAACGAATCAGTTTGGCTTTAGGAAGGAAGCCTATTCGACAAGCGAGGAAATATTCAGAAAAAATATTTTTGGGTTTTTGTTGAGTGCCACGACGGTGGACTGAAAGCTGTAAAATAACTTACAAATTTCATGTGAGATTTGTTTTGGTAGTCCAAAAAGACTCAATAATTGTTATAGAGCTCTGGAAAGGCTGAATATATTTATATATTCAGGATATGTTCCGTTTGTTTTAAGTTTTCAGTATAAATATGTTACTGGGAATCATTAGAACCAAGAAAAGTCAATAATCCTTATTATTGCACAAGCTTTTGACACAGTATGGCTCATATACAGGGTGTTAGCAATAATTCATGTGGCAATAATTCAAAGGGAGATTCCTTGACCTATTCTAAGGAAATTCTGTCCTACGATGATTTCTGAAAAACCCCTTTGTTTCGAAGATACATAGTGAACAAAATTTCCAACACCATATTCTTTATTTTATTTTTGTAAGTTTGAACGGCTGTTTTATCTGCTAACGTACAAATGGATTCGAATACGTCGCGTCATTAATTATCACCAGTATCGGTCGCATTTGTTTACATTGAGTGACGTTTGGCTGTTTGACGTGTCTTTAAAAGTTACTCAAGTCCTCTGTCATGTACGAACGCAGAGGTAACTTACATGCATTTCATGGTTAGACTTGCTGATGGCAATTCATTATAAGTAAAATGATTGTACAATAAACGGTTTCCTAGCCGTAATATCCCCAACTGAAAAATCTTCGAAAACATTCATCGGCGTCGTCGTAGATAGGGAAATCGTCATAGGCAAATTGAAATGAAATGTAGCCCTCCATTTCATTGAATAATGACAACAAAGGTACAACTGGAAAAGAATGTGCTGGACATGATGCAGATGCAAGTACTTCTACGCGACAAATTGCCAATACTTGAATGAAACTGAATGTAAGTCATTGAACAGTATGGAAAATTCTTAAGAGTAATTTGTTGTATCCATTCCACATTCAACGTGTTCAGGCACCACTACCTGTCAATGGCTTTTGCAAACATTTGTTTTAATCCCTTAAATCCTGACACATATTCTTTTCACCGATGAAGCCAGTTTCTCAAGAAATGCAATAAGGAATTTTCATAACAACCATGTGTGGGAAGATGAAAATCCGCATCAGGTATGTGAAGATCGATTTCAACATCAGTTCTCCTTGAATGTATGGATTGAAATTGTGGGTGACTATCTAATTGAACCGGTAATTCTACCAGAAAGACTTACTGGCGAGATGTATCGCCTGACACTGCCCGAGTTTGGTGCACCACCACATTTTAGTTTGGTTGCTCATGATTTTTTAGATCGCTCGATTGGTGGAGGTGGGCCACACGCATGGCCTCCTTGATCCCCAGACTTAAACGTCCCGGTTTATTTCTTATGGTGCTTTGTGAAGTCATTAGTTTACGCTACTCAAGTTGAGAATTTGGACGAATTGTGAAATCGGATAATTGCTCGGTGTACCTCAATTAGAAACAACCCTGGTGTCTTTAAAGAGTACACTCAATGACGAGAAGATTGAATGCTTGTATCCATGCTGGAGAAAGTCATTTATTATAGATTGTGCAACTTTCATGAACTTTTTGACAATAAAATATTGTTACTGTCGCAAATTTTGTTCACCCTGTATCTTCGAAACAAAGGGTTTTTTAGAAATCATCATAAGACAAAATATTCTTAGAATAGGCCAAGGAATAACCTCTTGATTTCTTGCCGCATGTTTACCTAACACCTTGTATAAACTGAAAAATCTTGGCTTTATATTCTTTTCAACTCCGATTTAGTAACACGTACTGCATGAAAGAAATATAGGCTGTAAACAAAGGTTGTTCTCAGGGCACCAGCTCATCATTTTCGGCATAGATCTTCCAGACAGAAGCTACATAGTTGCATATGCCGACTATACTGTGCTACTAGTTTATTAATTATTTGTGTTATTAGTTAGTAATAGTGGTACTATTAAGTAGTACATTAGAGTCGTGTAAAGTTGGCCCCCGAAATTTTGAAAAATTTAAATTTTTTTAGAGTTCTGGCAAGATTTCGAATAGTTCTAGAGTTCTTGCTTGAAATTTGCAATAGTTACGGGTAATTTCGGGCAGAAATCGAGAAACACAATTAGGGGGCCAACTTCACGCAGCCCCCTCTTTTTAAGGAAAAAGAGTTCTGATGTAATATTTCAGTTCTTTATATAGAGTTCTAGAGTTCTCAATCGATAATGCATATAGTTCTACTTATTTTTTCTATAAAAATTTTAATTTTTGAAAAATTAAAAAAATATCTGAAAACGGTTTTCGATTACTAAGGAAGATAAACAAAAAATGCTTATTAGACATTTTTGTAAAATCAATATTTATAAATTTATTTATAAAAAACTTTCGACGAAGATAAAAAATAAAAAAATACAAGAGTTCTGATAAGAGTTCGAAGTAGCCCCGAAGGGTTCTAAACAAATAACCAATACAATTTCTTTGTCAAACCAATATTAAAGAAGTTATAAGCAAAACCGAGGTGCAAAATTTTTGAAAATTACAGAATTTCAAAAAAATATATTTTTCCGTAAGTTCTGTTAAGAGTTCTGGGTAGCCCCTCGAGAGTTCTGAACAAATCTCTTTTGTAATTACCACGTCCGACCAATATTAAAGAAGTTATAAACAAAATATACGGCGCTAAGTTTTTTGAACAATAAAAAATTAAAAAAAAAAAAAGTCATGACTTTTGATAAGAGTTCTGAGTAGCCCCCGAAGAGTTCTGAACAAATAACCAATACAATTTCTTTGTCAAACCAATATTAAAGAAGTTATAAGCAAAAACGAGGCGCTATATTTTTTGAAAATCACAGAAGTCGAAAAAAAAAATATTTCCATGAGTTCTGGGTATCCCTTCGAGAGTTCTGAATAAATCTCTTTTATAATTTCCATGTCCGACCAATATTACAGAAGTTATAAGCAAAAACGAGGCGCAAAATTTTAAAAAATTACAGAATTCCAAAAAAAAATGTTTTTCATGAGTTTTGATATGAGTTCTGAGTAGCCCCCGCAGAGTTCTGAACAAATAACCTATACAATTTCTGTGTCAAACCAATATTAAAGTAGTTATAAGCAAAAATGTTTTTAATTCTGTAATTTTGCGTCTCGTTTTTGCTTATAACTTCTTTGATATTGGTCAAACATGGTAATTATAAAAGAGATTTGTTCAGAATTCTTAAGGCGCTACCCAGAACTCTGAACAGAACTCATGGATTTTTTTTTTTTTTCAAATTCTGTAATTTTCAAAAAAATTGCGCCTCGTTTTTGCTTATAACTTCTTTAATATTGGTCGAACATGGAGATTATAAAAGAGATTTGTTCAGAACTCTCGAGGGGCTACCCAGAACTCTGAAGAGAACTCATGGAAAAAAATTGTTTCGAATTCTGTAATTTTCAAAAATTTTGGGTCTCGTTTTTGCTTATAACTTCTTTGATATTGGTCGGACATGGTAATTATAAAAGAGATTTGTTCAGAACTCTCTAGGGGCTACCCAGAACTCTTAACAGAACTCATGGATTTTTTTTTTTCGAATTCTGTAATTTTCAAAAATTTTAGCGCCTCGTTTTTGCTTATAACTTCTTTAATATTGGTTTGACAAAGAAATTGTATTGGTTATTTGTTCAGAACTCTCCGGGGGCTACTCAGAACCCTTATCAAAACTCATAATGTTCAAAAAACTTAGCACCGCATATTTTGTTTATAACTTCTTTAATATTGGTCGGACGTGGTAATTATAAAACGTATTTGTTCAGAACACTCGAGGGGCTACCCAGAACTCTTAACAGATCTTACGGTTTTTTTTTAAATTCTGTAATTTTCAAAAATTTAGCACCTCGTTTTTGCTTATAACTTCTTTAATATTGGTTTGACAAAGAAAGTATATTGGTTATTTGTTTAGAACTCTTCGGGGGCTACTCAGAACTGTTATCAGAACTCTTGTATTTTTTTTGTTTTATCTTCGTCGAAAGTTTTTTATAAATAAATTTATAAATATTGATTTTACAAAAATGTCTAATAAGCATTTTTTGTTTATCTGCCTTAGTACAATCGAAAACCGTTATCAGATTTTTTTTTTAATTTTTTAAAAATTACAAAATTTTGAAAAAAAAAAAAAAAGTAGAACTATATGCATTATGGATTGAGAACTCTAGTACTCTATATAAAGAACTGGAATATTACATCAGAACTCTTTTTCCTGAAAAAGAGGGGGCTGCGTGAAGTTGGCCCCCAAATTGTTTTTCTCGATTTCTACCAGAAATTTCCCGGAACTATTGCAATTTTCAAACAAGAACTCTAGAACTATTCGAAATCTTGCCAGAACTCTAAAAAAATTTATATTTTTCAAAAATTCGGGGGCCAACTTCACAGGACTGTACATTAGTAGGCTGAATATGGAAAATTGTCGGTACATATTATTATTTTGGAAATTTACGTATAAATTATTATTATTATTATGGAAAATTCTGTTTAAATTATGACATAAATAAGAGTTATTAATCTATGATAGTATTAAACACAGAATGAATTTTGAAATTAATTTTTTCTGGTATTTTTAAATTTGTAGAATTATATGATTGTCTATCTAATAAATTAATAAAATTGCATTCACATTGCCAAGGTATTGTTACGAACAAGACACCTACAAATGGCTCGGCAATAAATTGAGAAAGTGTAAATACATTGTAAAATATTAATTGCCTATAAAAAATTTATAGGTGCAAATAGAAATATTTTGTTGTCAAAACAGGATGTTGCAGTCTAGACATACGACAAACCAAAATAAATATTAATTGTGTATTTTTTTTATGAGATTTTTACACGATTTCATTGGAATTTGAACAAGAAATGTGTATTAAAATAATTTCTTTGTACATTTGGTATAACAACGAAATTTCATTTTGTGTTTAAACAACTTTTATGCAGGCATTGGAAAGCAAAATAGGCAATGTCTTTTACTACCATGTCAAAAACAAGATATGCAATCGTAAAAATTATATTACATTATTTATTAGACGACTTAATAATATTTTGATTATTATGATACTTGAAAATAAAAATAATCCAAGATTACGTTTTAAACCAGTAAATATCATCGCTAAAAATATTAAAATAATTAAAGATTGCAAAAAACACTTGTTATAGAAACCACATATCAAAATATTTGAGACAAAGCTCATCTTATGAATTAGCAAAACTCTATAAGAACCAGTTTTTTCTGTCTAAGCCAAGGGTCTGCAGAACGGCTCTTCAAATAACTATTAATACGTTTTTCTAATTTAAAATTTCAATTTATAATAAAAGTATAAGAGCCGTTGTTGACATACTAATACAATATTTTTTATTTAAAACCTTTCTCGGAAGAAAGCCGCATGAAGGACTTTCGGCAGATTTAAGTTTTCTCCTTCAGTTTCCTTTCCCGGAAGAAAGTTTACTGGAGGACTTTCGACAGTTTTCAGTTTCTTCCTCGAATCGTTAGAAGGAAAAGAATTGGAAAATCGGTTTGGTTTCTTGGGATTTTGAGATATTTTCGTTTTGAAAAGTTTCAAAAAGAAATCTTTACTTTTGTGGAATATTTGAAGTTTTACCTCGATTGTCAGGAAAACTATTACTTAGACTTTGGAACAGATTTTTGATCTCTACTCACAGTTTGAATCAGACAATGCAAAACAGAATGTTGTCATTGAAATGTTGTTATTTTAAGTTTTCATTTGATTTTGAACCCAACTATGGAAATTGAAGTTTTTACTAGATTCTCAGAAATTTCGTTATATGGATTATGCACTTCCTTGGAAAACTGAAATAGTTATTTACATTAGATTGTGGAAAAGTTGATTTTACAACGCGACAGCACGTTTGGGGAACGAGCCCGAAGGGTTCATTTCACGAAATTTGCAACATTTTGTGTTTCGCTTGAAGTACACACGATGTCAAAGCTAGCTTTACAATTCAGGAGGCCAAAAAAATTGTTCGGACAGTTTCCCCTCGATTTTCGGAAAATTTGATGTTTTTTTTACGATTTTGGAGATTTTAGACGATGGGAAACCGAAGAAATTGTGTTTCCTTTTTTTGTATAACTACAGCTAGGATCTTGGATCGAGCCTTGCGGAACTGAAGAAATTTCCGAAAAATTTCGTATTTTCCCAGGCGTTTGGGAAACAAATCGCTAAACTAGAAAGGAAATTTGAGTTTGGGAACTGCTGACCGTCGGATTTGAGATTTGGATCCTCACCAAAGGATCTGAAAATTCCTCGAAAAGAAACTCGGAAAAACAGGAATTTGAAAATTGAAATCTAACCTTCGAGAAATCTAGCCTAGTACTATCTAAAATGAACGAGAAATCTGATCTAACCTAACCTTTTCCGATTTTCATATCAAAATTCTGTTAAATTTTTCTGATTTTGTATTTTTGACCATAATAATTGTAATAAACAAAGATTTATTTATTCTTAAAAGAGGGACCGGCCCCTGACCATCTTCACCTTTGTAATCTCGTCGTCTGTATAGTGTTAAGATCCATCTGAATTTACAAATTTCCTAGGGTTTTACCACAAATTTTTGTGAAAATATTATATAATTTGTCAAGTTATATAAATCTACACACTTTACGCGACTCGAGTTTCGACTACTGAAAGTTATTTTCAAGTGGATTACAAAGTGATGAAGTTGAATTTATACCAGGATTTATTGAGTAAGGTGTCTATCTGTAGTTGGAGACTTATCTGGAGACCATTGAGTTAGATTAAAAAGTTGAGAAAAGATTACGTCGGTTTGCTGGTTAAGGAGATTAACTGATAGATTATGGCTTTGTTTAAAAATTCCTACTGACTAAATATTTCGTACAAATAAAATATATTCATTAATAGTTTAAATATTTAGGAAAAATACTTACCATTGAGGAGTTATCAATAAATTTAAAAATACAGATTTGATTATAGTCCAATAGATTTTAACTAATGACTTGTTGCTTGCTATTATGTCAAGTTTTTACGGTGCAACAGGTTTTAACAATATTTTAAATCAGGGGTGCCTAACCCTTTTCTTTCTCTTGGCGACATTGGAAGAACTGATGAAATTCTGGGCGACAATTATCTATTACCTTTACTTAAGAGCAAAAGAGCTTTATTTAGTAGTATATTCCTCATTTACACATTCCTATGTATTTGCAAATATTTCCTTTCCACTCAAAATACCGGATTTGTCAATAAGGACATAACATTTTTTATTTAAATAAAACACAGAATAATTGAGACATCGGGCAGAAATTTATGTTAGGTGTAGTACACGTGTTATAATTTTGAATGGAATTTGGCGTCGTTCAAATGCCCACCACGAAAATGACGGCAGCGATCTATTCCATGTATCCAATTTTTACACTTTCCCACATATCAGCAAGAATGTTGGCAATTTCGCGTTCGATGTTGTTCCTGAGCTCCTCTGACGTTGTTGGATTGTTGGCATAAACCTTCGACATATGGTAACCACATAAGAAAAAATCCAAAGGCGTGAAAACGCATGAGCGCACACCTCCGGCATGAAATCCACACCACACGCTCATTTTTTGTGAATGCAATTTAACCTCATGAGGCACATATGGGTTTGTTGCTGTCCAATTACGCATATTCTCGCATAATGCATATGTCCAATAACGCTTATTTATAAAGCCATTCAGCCAAAAATGAGCAAAAATGAGAAGCTGGTGAAAGGAGAAGAGAAGCGCACATAATGCGATGACGCCGGCATCCGTCCCGCTAGACACGGAAATATAATACAAGACGATAATGTCAAGGGAGGATCACAGCGCGACCATCGAGATTTTGATTGCGGCGAAACGGCGCAACAGCGCCCAGAACGATAAAGTCGACGTCGACAAGCTGATAAGCGACGTCGTCTCGCAACTGAATCAAGCTAAAGGGCAATGTTAGCACGTCCGGGAAACTCCTCAGCGCAGGAAAGGGAATACAAATGGTTGTCGACCTTCTTAAGTGGAAAGAGGACATACAGCCAGAAAATGACCGTTCGCTCCAGATAAATATAAAACATTTTGTGAACATTTATTTTGTATATTATTATTATTATTAGCGTATTCTCCCAATAATGGAAGACGTTAAGCAGACAACTCAATCAAGTTTTCTTGGCGTTCTTCTTGTTTTTCCAATCACGAGCACACTGAAAAAAATTAGTTTAAGCTTTCATTCTTTTAGGAAGGGCTTTTTTACGTTCTCCCGACCACTTCGGTCTGTCGTATAAGCCCAAGCTCCCCCAGATTCCGAATGCTTGGTTGAAATATTAGAGTGGGTGGATCGTCCACCTGGGGTAATTTTGTCTTTACTTGTACGCGAGTCATGTCTGCTTTTATGTAATCTTCTAGCTTTCGCTAATGGTCTAGAACCAGGGATTGTGAGTTCTTGGAGCATATTTACAGCCGCACCTGTGGTGATCAGCAAGTCAGACGCGAAGTGGATTTGAATCGGTTCCTCCGCCCTCTCTGCCATTGGAATATGTCCTCTTCTGCCGTCGAGGCCGTTGACCATTTTATTTATTATTTTTATTATTTCTATTCATTCTAAATGAATAGAAATTATTGTATATTATATATGTTTTTTCTTTCTTCCTAGATATAGTACAATATACAGGGTGTTAGGTAAACATGCGGAAAAAAATCAAGGCGTAATTCTTTCGCCTATTCTAAGAATATTTTGTCTTATGAAAATTTCTGAAAACCCCCTTTGCTTCGAAGATACAGGGTGAACATAATTTTCTAGAGTAAAAACTTTCTATTATCAAAAGGTACATGTAAAGGTGCTCAATCTGCAATGAATGTTAGAAATGACTTTCTCCAGCCTTGATGAAAGCATTCAATCTTCTCGTCATTGAGTGCTGAACTCTATCAAACACACCAGGGTTGTTTCTAATTGAGTTACACCCAGCAATTAACCGATCTCAAAATTCGTCCAAATTTTCCACTGGAGCAGCGTAAACTAATGACTTCAGATAGCCCCCATTATCCAAACTGTCGAATAGCTTAGATTCAAAATATTGGCAATTTGTCGCGTAGTAGTACTTGAATCTTGCTCTATCATGTCCAGCACTTTCTGTTCTAGTGGTACCGTTCTCTGGCTGAACTCCATTTGCCTATTTCAGGAAGACGTCGATGTATGTTTTCAAAGATTTTTCGGTCGGAGATATTACGGCTAGGAAACCGTTAAATGTACTATAATCTAGCTTGTAATGAATCGCCATCAGCAAGTCCGTACATTAAATGCATGTCAGTCATCTCGGCGTTCGTATACATGGTAGAGAATGCCTGGGACCGATACAGGTGCTGATAACTGACGAGACGCATTCAAATGAAATCTACTTGTACGTTAATAGATAAAACAGCCGTTCCAAGTTATCGTCAAAAAAATGTTGATATTGGTAAACTCAATGACGTACGCCATACTTTTATTTACATTAACGATCTCAACAAATATCGAATAAGATCGTCCCAAATTTTGTTCACCCTGTATCTTCGAAACAAAGTGGTTTCTCAGAAATCATCATAAGACAAAATATTCTTAGAAGAGGCCAAGAAATAAGGGCCAAAATAAGGCCAAATTCTTACAAGAGGCCCTTGAATTTTTACCGTATATTTACCAAACACCCTGTATGTTCCAACACCAATCGCATTAATTCTCTTCGCATCGATCCAATCCAACTATAATTCCAGAAAATTTGGGAAAAATTAGCAAGCTCTCTCGTTATCGCAACTGAAAGCAAGTAAACTAACAAGAGAAATAGATTTCACTGCTAAAAAAAATAGATAACAGGATATTATTATTAGAACAATAAAAATCAGTCAATAAATAAATAGATAGTTTAAAGGAAAATGCAGATATTTATTTGCGCCGTATTGGGCGCTATGTGACACATATGCCTCGGGCTGGAAATCATTGCTTTAAACCTATTGTAAAACACGTGAAAGAGAACGTGCCCATTTAAAACAATGTAATCATTATTTGACAGGCGATGTCGCGTGACGTCGCGTAGCTGAGTGTCGCGTATATGAGAATCGGCCTTTATTCTACCAAATATAAACAGTGTTCATGTAAAAAGTAGTTTAATAATTCGAATTTTTAGGATTCTGTGACGATTTTCAAGGTATATGTGTCATGTTTGCCAGGTATAAACGATACAGACTAAATTATATTTACTGTTAATTGTTTAACTCTTTGAGGCACAACGGTTTTTAAAGTGTCGCACCTCTGATCCGCAAATATACATTGTGGGATAATTAAAATTATCTAATTTTCCGTACCTCAAAGGGTTAAATAATTTATTTATTTGAAACAAAATTAAGATACCTTTCACAATTTATACTAATTTACATTTAATCTAATGAATAGATTTATATAAAAGCATTTAATGAATAGAAGCATAAATACACAGATTGATCTCGATATGTTCAAAATGATAAGACAAGTAAATGAGAATTGACTATTCACTAGATTATAGAAAACAGTACCAGCATGTTTGTCTTAACCATTGCAAAAGATTATTTAAATCATTCTCCAGCTCGCATAAAATTGAGACCTGAAATATTACAATGACGCCGATTAAATTGACGCCATAATATTTTAATGAAACATTATCACCTAATTTGTAATGATTCGGTATTAATAAACGTGTATTAAACGTGTATATCGTTAACTCAAATTAGATGTTGTAAACGTGAATAAATTTCGCAACGTTTTATTATTATTATTTTCCGTATTTATAAAATTCCGAGTTTAATTATGGCCGTAAAGCATACTCAATGCGCCGTTGCATATGAGCAAGATGCTTGTTAAAATCTAAATGTATGGTAATTATAAAATATTTATTGTGTATGAGATGGTGCGTTTGTGTCGCAAATTCTTTAAATTACGTTTGACCATGTGGTGGGGATTTGTTTATTGGGATATTAATTTTGTCATTGCGGGCAAAATGTATTGCAGGCTTGAAGATATTTCATTGGAAATTATGTGTTAGAGATTTTGCTAAACGATTGGGTTAATACATTTCTTACATTGTTATTTACATTGTAACAGTGCAACTATTGTTTATTATTTGGCTGGAACAATAATATGGCAAGCTAGAATATAACACATAATATATAACATAAAATAAATAAAACGAAAATACTTGAAAAAAGTAAAACTGATATTATTATTGGATTATATACTATCGGATATTTGCCGCCTCTAATGTTTTCTACAATTGTCTATCCTGTAAGACTGTGTAACCAATTGATTGATCATAATGAAAACTGTGCCATGTTATATTTATCGATTAAATTAATAAATAGTTTAATGATTTTTTGGGTAAAATAAGGAGATGAGAAATTTATTTGAATGCATCAAAACTAATAGTTTGTCAAAATAATAAAATGAAAACAAACATTACCTAATTAATAAATTATAATAAAATTAAAATTCAAGAAATTCAAAATGCAATAACTAGAAATAAATAGAAAACTAGAAATTATAAATATATAATGGTATTTTCTACTGATTGGGTCGACACAGTCAATTTAAAACACTCTTGAGTTGCTCTATAAGAAAAGTATTTATTTATGAACAATATTAAAAAAAACAATATTATAAATTCTAATAACAAAATCGTACCTATAAGAAAAGAAACGACAATTAATGCTTTTAATTGTAATGTCGATTCCCAATTCACCTAACTAGTTTTACAAAATTATAACATAAATAAAAAAACCAATAGTATCCATTGTCTAGGTTATCCGTTGTACGTTGTCTCGGACTACTATGATGCTGTTTTTAAGCAGAGTCATATTAAAGAAAATTACATTTATATTTACAAATATATTTATAAGTTATTCAAATATAATCATAGAATATAAAAAATATAAACCATTCTAGATACAATTGTAAATATTCTATTCCAATGTTACTTGTATATTGTTTAGATTATAGTAAGCTAATCGTTTTATTCAACAATTTTATCTAGCAGGGTCTACTTTACAGTTTCTGTTCTTCAAGGTAACATTCACCTGTTTTATATGTATCTTTTTACTCGTCTTCCCATTTCCTTTTATATTTTAATAAAAAGAGAAACTTGTTACCAACACCTGTTTACTTTTCCCATAAACTATATAACTGACGTATCCTCAGACCAAATTATTTTAGACACCTCAAACAAGAATACTTTCTACAATTGAATATTAGTATGCTGCATTCGTTAAATAATGTTAGTTTAAGAAAAACAAGTTTAATTAATTCATTTCGAATTAATTTGAAACTCCACAAAAAGAAATTCTGTCATTAGGATTTTTTTGCATAAAGCACCAAAATGATGAAGAATCTTGAATAGAGATTTTAAAGAATCGATTTTACGAATCGATTCACACCGTAATCTTTAACCCTTTCGCTACTATGGACTGCTATAGCAGTTCAATTGATTTGACGCCATGGTGCTAAGGACTGTTATAGTAGTCCAATTGATTGGGCGGTCAGATGCTGTGGACTTCTATAGCAGTCTACAGACTTCATGAATTCATTGTGGCTTTTTTAAACACAACAAAGAGATTAATAAATACATACCCTCTCATTGGAGCGTTGCGTTGCCCCGGGTGAAAGATTCGGAACCCTTGCACCTAGGGTCTTATCACTGGAAAGATGAATATTTCACAAAATCCCAAAAAATAATTGTCAACTATGCGGATAGTCACATATTTATTTTTTATTTTTATGTCTAGTCTTGTCTTGTCTAATCTTTTCAAGTCTTGTCCACACACTTGTCTTTACACTTGTCCAGTTTTGTCCAGTCTTATCTAGTCTTGTCCAGCCTTGTCCAGTCTTGGCTCCTTCTTGTCTTTATCTAGTTTTGTCTCTTTCTTGTCTTGTTTATGTAGTCTACTAGATTAAAATGTACTTTATTTATTGAATTCTCTACAATGATAACTGAATTGGACTAGATATATTAGATTGTGCTTCCCATGTTCCACTTAATTATTATAAGTTATTAGTCTAATTCAAGTTCAAAATGAAGTTGTTGCAACTGGAATACGAAGATACTTAATCTCAATACGAAGACATCAAGTTGTCGCAACATGAAGTTGTTTCGACGTGAATTTGAAGATGAAATGTGGACTCTAGGTGAAAAAATCTCTTCTCGTAGTTGAAACTATAAATCATAGTTCTGCTTCGAATAGAGATTGTGGTTATTAGTAAATTTGGTAATTTTTGCAAATTATTTTAGCGTTTTCGTCCAATTTGGACACACAACAAAAGAATTTTGCATGGTTTGTCCATTCAAATCAACAAAAAATAACAAATTTTCATCCAATCTTCACATAAAACAAACGAATTTTGCTGATTTTTGCTGATGAAGTTTGTTCACTCAAATCAACAAAAAAACAAAATTTGCTTCGATTCGAGATTTTGGGTTTTGAAAATTTGGCAACTTTTGCAAATTATTTTGACGTTCTCGTCAAATTTTGACACAAAACCAAAAGAATTTTGCAAAGTTTATCCATTCAAATTAACATAAAAACAAATTTTGTTTCGTATAAAGATTTTTGTTTGTGAAAATTTGGCAACTTTTGCAAATTATTTTGTCGTTTTCGTTCAATTTTGACATAAATCAAAATAATTTTGCAAAGTGTGTCTATTCAAATCAACAAATAAACAGAATATGCTTCGAATATAGATTTCGGTTTAAGAAAATTTGGCAATTTTTGCAAATTATTTTGACGAAAATAAAACAAATTTCGTTTCGTATAAAGATTTTGGTTTTTTTTAATTTGGCAATATTTGCCAATTATTTTGATATTGTGTCCAATTTTGAAATAAAACAAATGAGTTTTGCAAAGTTTGTCCACTCAAAATAAAAATATAAAATTTGCCTCGAATAGAGATTTTGCTTTTTGGAAATTTGACAATTTTTGATATTTATTTTGACGTTTTCTCCAATTTTGCAACAAAACAAAAGAATTTTGCAAGATTTGTTTCAAATTAACAAAAAAAAAATTGTGTCGTATAAAGATTTTGTCTTTTTTTAATTTGGCAATATTTGCCAATTATTTTTACATTTTCGTTCAATTTTCAGGTAAAACAAATGAACTTTGCAAAGTTTGTCCACTTAATTGAACAAAAAAATTGCTTAAAATAGAGATTTTGGTTTTTGAAAATTTGGCAATATTTGCAAATTATTGCAAATAAGACACAGTTATAAAAGTATTCCACACGGGCTATAATTTAATGTTCAGAATATTGAGCACACAATCACATCAGTTCAAAAAAGTAATTCGCAGCGAAAGAGTTAAGATCGATTCAGGAAAAAATCGCAGATAAAAGATCGATTTATCGAAAATGGTTTTATTCTGAAATGGGTGTGGTTAAGCTAGGTAGGGTTAAATTATGTAGGGATAGATTAGGTAGAGTTAATTAGATTTCACGGATTTTTAAGGGTTCCGTTGTTATCAACAAGGTAACCTTCTAGTTTTGATATGTCAGTCCATCCGTCCGTCTCTCCGCAGTTTAGCTCAGAGAATATTTGAAATATAAAGCTGTAATTTGGCATGGATATACAGATTAGTCACGCCTGCAAAGTGGTAAAATAAAATCTTAAAAACAATTTTTTTATGGTACCTCCTTTACCCTTAAGAAGTGGGGATTCACACCGTAATCTTTTTTAGAACTTAGCAGTTCAATTGATTTGACGCCACTGTGCTATGGAATGTTATAGTAGTCCAATTGATTGGGCGGTCAGATGCTATGGACTGCTATAGCAGTCTACAGGCTTCATGAATTCATTGTGACTTTTTAAACACAACAAAGAGTTTAATAAATACATACACTCTCATTGGAGCTTTGCGTTGCCCCGGGTGAAAGATTCGGAACCCCTGGGTCCTTATCCTAGGGTCTTATCGCTGGAAAGATGAATATTTCACAAAATCTCATAAAATAATTATTAACTATGCAGATAGCCATATATTTTTTTTTTAATGTCTAGTCTTGTCTAATTTTGTCTAGTCTTGTCTAGTCTTGTCCAGTCTTAGCCAATCTTGTCCAGTTTTGTCCAGGCTTGTCTAGTCTTGTCCAGTCTTCTCTCCTTCTTGTATTTATCTAGTTTTGTCTCTTTTTTGTCTTGTCCATGTAGTCTATTAGATTAAAATGTACTTTATTTATTGAAGTCTCTACAAAGTTTTCCATGGTCCACCTAATTATTATAAGTTAGTAGTCTAATTCAAGTTCAAAATGATGTTGTTGCAACTTGAAGTTGTCGCAATACGAAGCCGCAACATGAAGTTGTCGCAACATTAAATGGTTTCAACATGAAGTTGTCGCAACATGAAGTTGTTTAGACGTGAATTTGATGATGAAATGTGGACTCAAGGTGAAAAAATCTCTTCTCGTAGTTGAAACTATATATCATAGTTCTGCTTCGAATAGAGATTTTGGTTATTAGTAAATTTGGCAATTTTTGCAAAAATTTTTAACGTTTTCGTTCAATTTTGAAACACAACAAAAGAATTTTGCAAGGTTTGTCCATTCAAATAAACAAAAAATAACAAATTTTCGTCCAATTTTGACATAAACAAACGAATTTTGCTGATTTTTTGCTAATGAAGTTTGTTCACTCAAATCAACAAAAAAACAAAATTTGCTTCGAATCGAGATTTTGGTTTTTGAAAATTTGGCAACTTTTGCAAATTATTTTGACGTTCTCGTCAATTTTGACACAAAACCAAAAGAATTTTGCAAGGTTTATCCATTCAAATTAACAAAAAAACAAATTTTGTTTCATATAAAAATTTTTGTTTGTGAAAATTTGGCAACTTTTGCAAATTATTTTGTCGTTTTCGTTCAATTTTGACATAAAACAAAATAATTTTGCAAAGTGTGTCTATTCAAATCAACAAATAAACAGAATATGCTTCGAATAGAGATTTTGGTTTTAGAAAATTTGGCAATTTTTGCAAATTATTTTGACGAAAATAAAACAAATTTCGTTTCGTATAAAGATTTTGGTTTTTTTAAATTTGGCAATATTTGCCAATTATTTTGACATTGTGTCCAATTTTGACATTTTGACAACAAATGAGTTTTGCAAAGTTTGTCCACTCAAAACAAAAATACAAAATTTGCCTCGAATAGAGATTTTGGTTTTTGGAAATTTGACAATTTTTGATATTTATTTTGACGTTTTCTCCAATTTTGCAACAAAACAAAAGAATTTTGCAAGATTTGTTTCAAATTAACAAAAAAAAAAATTTTTTTGTCGTATAAAGATTTTGTTTTTTTTTAATTTGCCAATATTTGCCAATTATTTTGACATTTTCGTTCAATTTTCACGTAAAACAAATGAACTTTGCAAAGTTTGTCCACTTAATTGAAAAAAAAATTGCTTCAAATAGAGATTTTGTTTTTGAAAATTTGGCAATATTTTCAAATTATTGCAAATGAGACACAGTTATAAAAGTATTCCACACGGGCTATAATTTAATGTTCAGAATATTGAGCACACAATCACATCAGTTCAAAAAAGTAATTCGCAGCGAAAGGGTTAAGATCGATTCAGGAAAAAATCGCAGATAAAAGATCGATTTATCGAAAATGGTTTTATTCTGAAATGGGTGAGGTTAAGCTAGGTAGGGTTAAATTATGTAGGGATAGATTAGGTAGAGTTCATTAGATTTCACGGATTTTTAAGGGTGCCGTTGTTATCAACAAGGTAACCTTATAGTTTTGATATGTCAGTCCATCCGTCCGTCTCTCCGCAGTTTAGCTCAGAGAATATTAGAAATATAAAGCTGTAATTTGGCATGCATATACAGATTAGTCACGCCTACAAAGAGGTAACATAAAATCTTGAAAACAATTTTTTTATGGTACCTCCTTTACCCTTAAGAAGTGGGGATTCACACCGTAATCTTTTTTAGAACTTAGCAGTTCAATTGATTTGACGCCACTGTGCGATGGAATGTTATAGTAGTCCAATTGATTGGGCGGTCAGATGCTATGGACTGCTATAGCAGTCTACAGACTTCATGAATTCATTGTGGCTTTTTTAAACACAACAAAGAGTTTAATAAATACATACACTCTCATTGGAGCTTTGCGTTGCCCCGGGTGAAAGATTCGGAACCCCTGGGTCCTTATCCTAGGGTCTTATCGCTGGAAAGATGAATATTTCACAAAATCTCAAAAAATAATTGTTAACTATGCAGATAGCCATACATTTATTTTTTATTTTTTTTATGTCTAGTCTTGTCTAGTCTTGTCTAGTCTTGTCCAGTCTTAGCCAATCTTGTCCAGTTTTGTCCAGGCTTGTCTAGTCTTGTCCAGTCTTCTCTCCTTCTTGTATTTATCTAGTTTTGTCTCTTTCTTGTCTTGTCCATGTAGTCTACTAGATTAAAATGTACTTTATTTATTGAAGTCTCTACAATGTTTTCCATGTTCCACTTAATTATTATAAGTTAGTAGATTAATTCAAGTTCAAAATGAAGTTGTTGCAACTTGAAGCCGCAACATGGAGTTGTCGCAACATTAAGTGGTTTCAACATGAAGTTGTCGCAACATGAAGTTGTTTAGACGTGAATTTGATGATGAAATGTGGACTCAAGGTGAAAAAATCTCTTCTCGTAGTTGAAACTATATATCATAGTTCTGCTTCGAATAGAGATTTTGGTTATTAGTAAATTTGGCAATTTTTGCAAAAAGTTTTAACGTTTTCGTTCAATTTTGACACACAACAAAAGAATTTTGCAAGGTTTGCCCATTCAAATAAACAAAAAATAACAAATTATCGTCCAATTTTGACATTAAACAAACGAATTTTGCTGACTTTTGCTAATGAAGTTTGTTCAATCAAATCAACAAAAAAACAAAATTTGCTTCGAATCGAGATTTTGGTTTTTGAAAATTTGGCAACTTTTGCTAATTATTTTGACGTTCTCGTCAATTTTGACACAAAACCAAAAGAATTTTGCAAGGTTTATCCATTCAAATTAACAAAAAAACAAATTTTGTTTCGTATAAAGATTTTTGTTTGTGAAAATTTGGCAACTTTTGCAAATTATTTTGTCGTTTTCGTTCAATTTTGACATAAAACAAAATAATTTTGCAAAGTGTGTCTATTCAAATCAACAAATAAACAGAATATGCTTCGAATAGAGATTTTGGTTTTAGAAAATTTGGCAATTTTTGCAAATTATTTTGACTAAAATAAAACAAATTTCGTTTCGTATAAAGATTTTGGTTTTTTTAAATTTGGCAATATTTGCCAATTATTTTGACATTGTGTCCAATTTTGACATTTTGACAACAAATGAGTTTTGCAAAGTTTGTCCACTCAAAACAAAAATACAAAATTTGCCTCGAATAGAGATTTTGGTTTTTGGAAATTTGACAATTTTTCAAATTATTGCAAATAAGACACAGTTATAAAAGTATTCCACACGGGCTATAATTTAATGTTCAGAATATTGAGCACACAATCACATCAGTTCAAAAAAGTAATTCGCAGCGAAAGGGTTAAGATCGATTCAGGAAAAAATCGCAGATAAAAGATCGATTTATCGAAAATGGTTTTATTCTGAAATGGGTGAGGTTAAGCTAGGTAGGGTTAAATTATGTAGAGATAGATTAGGTAGAGTTAATTAGATTTCACGGATTTTTAAGGGTTCCGTTGTTATCAACAAGGTAACCTTATAGTTTTGATATGTCAGTCCATCCGTCCGTCTGTCCGCAGTTTAGCTCAGAGAATATTATAAATATAAAGCTGTAATTTGGCATGGATATACAGATTAGTCACGCCTACAAAGTGGTAAAATAAAATCTTGAAAACAATTTTTTTATGGTACCTCCTTTACCCTTAAGAAGTGGGGACTTTTTTTTCTTGTCTACCCCATGGTTTAGGGTGTCGTTTGATACATCTTTCAAAAATATTACAGGTTTGTGAAAACAATATTTCGATAAAAAGTAAGTATAAAAGCTAATTTTTGTTAGAGTCAAGTGTAATCCATCAATTGAAAATTAATTGAAAATATGCCGTTAACATTTTTCTATTTCCGCTAATAAAAAAAATAAATAATTAAAATAAAAAATATAAAGTAGAGACTACTTACTATATCTATTGTTTTATTTATTTGATATTAATGTTCCTTATAAAATTATCGAAAATAAAAAAAAAATAACGGCCTCTTTTCAATTAACGTTTAACGTTTCTCTTACAAATTGGCCCCACTGACAATTATGAACGATATTTTCCGAAGATTTTTCCAATGGCAAAGGTTTTCATGCATCTTGCAATGCATCTTAATGCTTCATCTGCAAACTTCAACTATACTGGAACCGGCGAGAGAAGGCAGCTGTACTGCGCCGAGGTATGAGTGGCAAGGGACACGCCGATGTACGCGTGAGATTAGTTTGAGTTAAGAAATATGTGTCAGTTTTCCAAATGTGGACAACTATACACCGCGCACTTGAAATAAAGTGGGGGTATGCGCAGAACAATGCTAAACTCGTCGAGACGAGATACATTCTCGCGCCGGTACTAGTATACATAATTCAACTTAAAATGTTAAATTATAGAAACACATTAAAAAAATAATTGTATTATTAAATTAAATTAAATGTTACATATTATTGCAATCTACTAAACATTTCAGAAAAACTATTCAAATAAATCATTCTCGGTTTCTCTATTCTATTTAAAAAATCTATTTATCTCGTGAATTAGAACGAATGATTGTAGAGCAGGGGTGAGCAAATATTTTAGCTGTCGGTCTACATGGTGAATGAAAAATATACCGTTGTCCGGAAATAGTTGTGTCTATATGACTATGAAATAGTATAGAATAGTGCACATCATCTCGTTACATGTGAAAGGGTGAACGTGAGGTAACTAATTTCTAGAGATTGATTAAAGCATTGAAAGTCGTAAAAATTTAAAATAAAGGATAATGTGTTAGTTGGGCAAATTGCAAATCAAGAACGCGGAACTTCTTTTTTTATTCCACGTATAAAATGCTCCATGGATAGTGTCTCCCCTGATGCTGGCAGATACTCTAATGGTTTGATTGGACTCTAGAGACAGAATTTGTTATATCTATTCAACATTTCATCCAACGTAGTAGGTCATCTTTGCAATCACCAACTTAGCTATACTCCATAACCACTCTTCACATCTATTTATTGAGGCATAGGATTTGGCTGGGAAAAATGGCTTGACTATGCTATCTTTTCCGCTACACTGCAATCACAAATTGCAGCCATTAGATGTGTCGGTGTACGGACTAGTCAAGACCTATAAATCGCTATGCAATGGATCGCAACGGAACAACGCTGACTTATTTTTTGGAATTTAATATATTCCGGACATAGTATGATCCGCTCTAGACTTCGCACTTTCTCCACGAAACATAAAAGCTGGATTTCAAACGACTTCGGGATTTTACTGTAGAATGCGGATATTTTTGTCGATTTGGACTCTATATCTCAATTCTAAACTGTAAGTTGCTAAACTTGACGAGCAAGAAAATAAATTAGAATTTCAGCGCTCTATTGTTATTTGTGCACAAAACGTACCTTCTTCTTCATCTTCTGATGCCGTCTTCTCAATGAAGGTTGGCGACCACCTTTCTGAATGCGTCCCTGTTTCTTGCCACATGGAACAGTTCTTCAACATTCTTGTCCACTCTCTTATATTAGGGAGCCAGGATTTTTTCTTTCTTCCTATTCCCTTCTTCCCTTCTATTCTTCCCTGCATTATGTTTTGTAGCAATATATATGTATCGTTGCGCAGAATTTGACCTAGAGTATGCTGTTTTACATATCTAGATAACTTTTAATAGTTTCCTTTCATGTCCGATGCGCCTTAGTACTTCTTCGTTCGTTATTCTATGTGTCCAGAGTATCTTTATCATGCGCCTATATATCCACATCTCGAACGCTTCAAGCTTTTTGATAGTTTGGGCTTTTAAGGTCCAGGTTTCCACCCCGTACAGTAACACTGACCACACATAACACTCTATGAACCCTAGTCTAATTCGCAGGCACAAACTTGTATTTTTGAACATTGAAGAGTATGCAATAAATGTCTTTCGAGCCATTTCTATCCTGATCTTAATTTCTCCATCTGAATCTAGTAAGTCATTAATGACTGTTCTAAGATATTTGTATTTTTGAACCCGCTCTACTTGCTTTCCATATTAAAACATTCCTGCGCACGAAAAATTAAAACACCAGAAGTTACTATGCAATCGAAGAGCCATCAACATCTTCGTCTTGTACACGTGGCATTTGGGACTTTGCACGTGGGAACAACAGTCCCAAAATCGAATCGTAGAAGGAAGTGAATGAGAAGTACAATCCTGACATGAGCGGGAATCTTTCAAAAAGCAAAGAAGCAGTGGAAGCAGGCCAATTTGAAAAGGCCAAAAATGATCTCGAAGAAGTCGCAAAAGGAGAAATCAACACCGCCGGCGCCGCATAGTGGTAGGAAATCACAAAAATATGAACGTTCAAATGCCGTGATTTCTGGTTTCCTGGTTCACTGGTTTTCAAGAAACTGAATTCAAAATTCAAAATAGCGGATATATAGCATCCGGATATATAGCGGATGATTTTTCAAAAAAGCAATCAATTTTGCTGAAACTTGAGATTTATGGGTTTTGAAAGCCGCCGATCACGAAACTGAATTCAGAATTTCGAACTTTAAAATGACGGATTGTTGATTTCGGTTCTTTAAGTTAAGTTTCTAAAAAATAACAAAATTAATGAAAAATTATGAAGAATTTTATTAACTCTAGAAGCCCAATTATATTTTACTGGCCATAAAGCTCAATGGCTTTGCATTGGTAAAGTGTCCTAAATTGGGCTTCTACGCTTAAAATGAAATATAAAAATTTTGTTCAAATTTTTAATCATATCAGATGTATCTCCTTCCGGAGCTGGAGCTATAATTTCTGAAAATAATTCAATAGATTCCTAAAAAATCGACTATATTTTTTTCTGTGGAAGGTATCGAAAATTTTCAATATTTGGATCTGATGAAATCAGTAACTTTCGGATTTTTTTTTAGCTTTTTATGTTGGAATACGAAATAAGATCATTCAGTGTGGGTAATATGTATAGATTGAATCTCTCCTAGAACCTGAAATTCCTAAAGGAATCAGGAGTAGTGGAAGCGCAATCTAAAAGGGTACCAACCATTAGGGGAAGAGGGTGGGGTACATATATTGACTACATATCTTAATAGATTTATGAACGTCGCAGTAGAAGTTACCACCGAAACCTACAAAATCTATCTATGTATAGATAAATTTGTAATTGCTTGCTCAGTGAAGTAATATTTTGGCAGAACACGATTACAAAACCAACTTATTTTTTGTTTTTATTATTATACATAGATATTATTTTTAAATTAAAGTAATTTATAAAATTCTTCGCGGGCCGCATAAAATGTCGTCACGGGCCGGAAGCGTCCCGCGGCAGGCTATTTGCCCAGGCCTTTTATGAAGGGTTCAGTGAATTTTCACCGCATGCGTTTCACAGCGGGAACTTTCATCGCTGACCAGTTTCATCGCTGCAATTCCGCAGTGAAACGAATGCGACGAATGTACCGGTTATAGAGATACTAGTAGAGATCAATAGTAGATCTTCAGTAGATCTTTTCATTTCGTAGCGTATCGATCTGACTGGTGAAAAATCGTTGATTGGGCTTGAAAGCCGAAGATGAATCTTAGATAAAATCGAACTGAGATCAGAAATTGTTATTTATAATAAAGAGTGCGGAAAAGTTGATTTTACAACGCGACAGCTCGTTTGGAGAACGATCCCGAAGGGCTAGTTCCCCATTAGCTGCAGCGTTGTAAAATCATTTACGCACGAAATTTGTATCAAATGTTTTGACCGACAATTATTATTTAAGAAACAAATAGATTTAGATTATTTACAATATTGGAAGTTATTAAACAAAATTTTTAATCTTGAATGTTGACTTTTGAACAAAGTATGGCTACTATACGGTAAAGTGACTTTACCGCATAGTAGCCGTACGTGTGTAAAAATCTAGTTTCGCTTCACGTATACACAATGTCAAAGCCATCTTTACAATTCAGAAGGCCAAAAAGGTAGTATGGGTAGTAGTAATACATATATTGTTTCACATGTTGTTGTGTCATAAAAACGCGATAATTACTCGGAAACTATTACTCGGTAAAAATCAACAAATAATGAATCAATACCAATAATGAAATGAATCAATAAAAATAGTGAAACAATAATCAATACTTCAATAATCAATGTTAATTTTCATTTCACATTTGTATCAATAACACGAAAAGTAGCTAAGCGGAATTAACTCGGATAAATCAATAACTCGGAAACTTATTCACTGACTTGATAAATTTACTATGTTTTAACCACAATATACTAAAATAGTACCGTACGCCTTTTTGGGTGGGGGGCGGGAAAATATACGTAAAATCAGCTGTGGAGAATAAAAACAGATGTTTTGAGTAATTTGCGAAAGATATTTTGCCGGGCAAAAGTGGTAAAATTTTTAGAAAACTCCAGAGAATTCAATGAAGTTTGAGATATTGTGATGCCGCCGGAGGCGACGAGAGTGCGGTCCGGAGGTTTTGAGCCACTGTGCGGCCGTATTTGGACCGATCGCGACAAAAGTAGTATTAGCGGGAGTGCCGAACAAAACTGTCATCTCGCCTTCAGCCTTCAGTCTTCGCTTAATCCGCTTCGAGATAATTGCGAAAAACTAAAGGAAAAAATCTCAGAAAACGATCTTCTTTGACGTTCTATTGTGAGCCGACCGCTGAACGGAATGACTTCTGGTTTTCGGATCCGGTTTTGTAGGTTATTCCTCTCTGGGTCCTCAAAGAGGGCGCGCGAATTATTGCAAATAAGGACGTGCCGTTGCAGCTGCCGAACGGAAAGTAGGTGGAATTTTGCATTTTCTTCTTGACTGTTCGATGACCAACCGTTTGCCAGCAGAAACCACGAGACCTCTACGGCCGATAAAAGGAAACCGGTATTAATTCCGGTATAAGTTATCCGGTTAAGTATATAAAACCGGTATAAGTGACATAAACTTAAATGACATAACTTCCTGTCCAACAGTGACAGATCCAGAACAGACCGGACTGTGTCATAGGCTATTAAAAGTTGCAAAAAGTTCTCAACTGGCAAAGTTATTGCGATGGTTATTGCGAGATGGTTGCGAATTTTACAGAATTTTTTGCACAATGTTCTTCCGCCTGTAATTGCCGATATTCCGAAAGTTTACACGTGTCGCAATAGTCTACCATTTCTCGCGCGTCATGTTTCACCCGTCTTTTGCAACTTTTACCGCTGAAATTCGCAAATTCCAACTCTTTTCTGCATAGGTTGTAAATTTCGAATCCTCGCGACCTGCGGCTCGGTGGGAGGAAATTTTCCAAAATTTCGGGTTCGTTAAAATCAGAATTTTCTTGTCATTATATTTACGATGCAACGAAAAACACCAATCGGTGGCAAACACATTTCCGCACTTTCACCTACCCATCGCATGACTATGCGATTTTTTTTCAGCGTTTTCTGTACCGAGAATTTGCCAAGAAAACAAGCCCATATATGTATTGGGTGATGTAAAACTTTTGGAACCAACTTATAAACCCGTAAAGGGTAATAAATATACATAATACTACAAGCCGGCGCTCCTGGCAGGACGCAAACACAAACGTCAGCCCAACCATCAGTCAGTTGACACCAACTGCGTCCGCAGAAAATGGGTTCTTTGACCAATTCTGGGAACAGACATTGATAAATCACATGTTGATCGATAAATTTGATAAATTACGGCCGATAGGCGATTTTTTTACAAATTTTGAACATTTTGAAATTTCCGTGTTCGGTTTTGCTTAGAATACTTGATTGACGTATCTGGATTCACTAAAAAAATCGACTTAATAGGTTCCACTCCAGGTGGAACTATAAAATGGTACATATTTGTAGAGAAGAATCACTGTGTCAGATTTGCAAAATATTTTATCACTCGCTGGCAGCAGCTCCACAAAGTCAAAGAAGAACTGATGGAAAAAAAAAATCGAAGAGCTACTACTTGGAAATTGTAAGAGATATGTGAAAATTATATCAATTCTGCATACATCGTGGATTTTAATATTTAAATTAATATTTTGGTATCTTAACAG
Organism: Phosphuga atrata; assembly: GCA_944588485.1. NCBI lineage: Eukaryota > Metazoa > Arthropoda > Insecta > Coleoptera > Silphidae > Phosphuga > Phosphuga atrata. The sequence goes on from OX155905.1 coordinate 22,857,150, forward strand.
TCGATAGCCTTGACACAGGATTTTTTTTTTAATGAAGGAGTTCATATTTACAATTTTTAAATATTTACATTGTACAAACTGCTCAAGATTCTATATACTATTTAGCCATTACAACTAGTCCATCTACACTTCCCATCGTTTCACCCTCATCAACTTTTTCACAATATTCAGCCATGCAACCCGCATGTACTAGTGATATGTAAAAATATTACATAACTTGTTATTCACAGTTATATAAATTTAGACACTTATCAGGACTCGAGTTTCGACTGTCAAAGGTCATTTTCTAAGGGTTTTTTGGCGGGAGAGGGGCTTGCTGCAATAGACCTTTCCACAGTTGAATTTTTTTGTGCACATGTGTCAATTTCCGCCATGTTTTGACCGAACTTTTTGACGTATAACCTTATTATTTGCCCGAAACTTTCATATTCCCGTCTTTCAAACTTGGGGGATGCGCTTAACTGTAAAAAGGTCTATTACGGAATTACTTGGAGACGATTGAGCAAGATTAAAAGTTGCAAAAAGATTAAGTTGGTTTGGTCTTTTAGGAGATTAAAGGATGGGTTACGGCTCTGTTTGAAAATTTCTAATGACTAGAATAATAAGTCTATGGCCTTTGTTGCAATTATGTAAGATTTGTAGATTGTCTATTTCCGGGAATTTATGATTACATCCGAGACACTGGTTTGAAAAAGAACTTGTGTGTCTTTTTAAAGACGAAAAGCGCAAGAATATTCTGATAACCGCATTTGAAAAACTCCGCCGTGTCTGACCTACGCACACGCTATTGCAAGTTTATTGCGAACACAATCCATATGGACATCCCATTTTAGAAAGGAGTCAAATAACACGCCTTTGTATATTGTTTGATATTATATACTCGATTAATTACAGCGCTGCAAGAACAATGCATGCGATTATGGAATTCAAAATTGTACTATAATTAAATTTAAGTAAATCTGCTTCATTCAATACATAACCAACAAACTTTGACTTCACTCTATTCAGAGTAAGCAAACTAGCATCAAACCTGATGACTCTGATTTTTATTTAACATGCTCCCAACTACTTCCTTTAACTATCATACAGGTATGATTGGCAAAAAACACCACGTTGCCTTCAGAAACAATTGCTAAAAGACCTTCAATATAAAGCGTGAAAAGTAGAGGGCCCTAAATTGTACCTTGAGGTATACCATGTTCCAACAAAAGCTGAGAGCTATAGGGATCATTTATTTTTAACTTTTTGTTATATAACTTTTAAGTAGGATTTAATTAAGTTAAAAATATTTGGTAATACAATAATTCCTTTATCGTGCAGATTTCGAGCAAAATATGGTGAGGCATAGTGTCGAATGCCCTAGCTAAGTCCAGGATTATTGTCATGCAGTTCTGGTAACAAGAAGGTTCAACATCTTATATAATGCATTCTCGTTACAACAGTTTGTCCTGAAGCTGTATTGATTAGATGGTATTAACTTATATATATTTATAAACTGTGTGAGCCTCAGATTTTCAACCAATTTATTTATAGCGCTAGTTAAAGCGATACTATCGTCCAATAGTTAGAAAGTTGATCTTTGTCTTTGTCTAATTTTAATAGAGGGATAATAATAGTTTTTTAAGAGTCTATGAATATATAGATATACCGGTAGAAAAGATAAGGTTAACCAAGTATAGAATAGGTGCAGCAAAAGTAATGTAATTTGATTTAATTATATTAATTATATTATCTGCTGCGTAAGGAACTTTATTCTTTAAGGAATTTATATAATTTATATTACACAAGTATAAACCACGTAGTAAGTGCCGACAAACCATCCTCTTCGTTACTACAAATATTTCTAAGAAAATAATTTCGGTTTTGCGTTTTGTAAGGAATTTGTATTCAATTTAATAATTTAATATTAAAGTTTGTATTCACAATAAACCATTAATAATACGTATATTATACGTACAATTATTAATTTCATATATTTTTAATTTGATGGGACAAAAACAATGTAAAGTATAGGAAATAAAACTAATTTTTATTTACATTACCATATTCTGTAAAATGTAATAAAATGCGCAAAATATTATGGGATGCGTAAAATATTACAGGATGTGTTGAAATATGAAAGAAATAACCGTACATAATATTTGGACATAAAAGTTGTAGGCAAAGGTGATAGTGCTAAAAAATAAGAGGAGTTAAATAATTTATTAGCAAACCTTTTAAAAAGTTATAAATTACCAGCAGGGGTTCAATAATTCAAGTTTGAATCCCGCTGTTTAAAGGCCTATTAAAATTAACACAAAATGTATATATTTTTACTCACTAAGTACGGGCGCACATTTATGCACACATTGTCAGTGTAGGTGTGTGTGTGCATATGTATTTAACATATTTTATGAGCTGAATAAAAATGTATGCATTGTTACATTTTTAAATTCTAATGGCGTCGGTTCTCTTCACACGTATATGTGGCGTCACACGCCGTTGTGCGTGCTTCCGGCAAGACGTTGGGGCGGCAAATAAACGCCCTTATGGACACCCTAAGAACCGCCCCCTCATTGTTTCACAAAGTCATAATACGCATTCTGCCTAGTATACCGGTGCCGCAGGGACCATAGTTTCTACATTAATAACATTCTAAATGGACGTATTTCACTGTTTATGACTGACACTTCGGTGTAGCCGACATATCAGATTATCTTGCTCGGCAATAAATATATCATTTTCTTGCATGCTTGTTTCCATCGCATTTTAAATTCACATTAAAACAACGAAAAAGAACTATTTTGAATTATTTATCATGTGACGTAAATGTTTGGATTAAACGGTTTATAAAAAAAAAATAATTTTTATACGATCCAACCATAAAATTACACGCCGCAGTTAATTATAAAACTAATTTTGTTTCTATTAAATGGATCGCACCTTGTATGTATCGCGTCCATTTGTACTAACGAATGGATATGAATAAAAGAAATGGAATTATTGAAATAATAAAAGAAGTAGAACTGGTGGGTTCTCACAAGAATCAAACCTCTCCGGGTTTATACATATTTATCACTGCAGTTTATGTAAATACGACTGTACTCTTATTAGATTGAAAATTACCTTAATTAGATTAGATTGGGAAATTAGTACATGTTAAAAGGATGTCGAATACATCAATATTCAAATGAATTTCCACAAATCATTAAAAATAAATTTGCATTCAGCATGCAGTTTTTTATTATTAATAAAGGAGGAACTTCAATAACGGGTTTCATTTCATATTGAGTCACTTGATTTCCGTTTTGGTCGCTCTGTCTTCTGTACACTTGTAGGTCCTGTAAACTTTGGGTCTTTTTCAATTACAGTTGGTATGTAGGCTTTGGGGTAGTGTTTATAAATTAAATCTGTCAGGAAATCATACTCCACAGGATCATTATTGAATTATTTTTGAAACAACAACAAAATTTGTGACTTTATTAAGTTGATTACTATCAACTTGTCAGACAAAAATCGCAAAATAAGAAGGTTTTTTATAGAGGATTTCTTCCCCTTCTTCTGGTGCATATTCACTAATGAATGTTTTCGACCACATGACTCACTTGTATTCCATCTCTGGCCGTATGTATTAGGCTTTCCACTGATCGTCGGTCCACTGCTTATGTTACCAGCCACAACATCTTCTTCCTTCCCATTCCCCTCCTTCCCTCTATCTTCCCCTCGATGATCAGTTGTAAGAGCTGGTACTTCGTATTTAGCCTTATGTGCCCTAGGTATGCGGTTTTTCTTTTTTTATCATTACCAATAGTTTACGTCCATTTTTTATTCCTCGTAGGACATTTTCGTTGGTTACTCGGGCCGTCCATGGGATTTTCAGCACTCTGCGGTATACTCACATCTCGAAAGCTTCTATTTTATTCTTTATGGTCACCTTGAACGTACAGCTCTCCATGCTATACGTGGTCTGTTAGAAAAGTATCCGACCTTTATCCGGTAAAAAAAAACTGGCATACCTGGAGCGTTCGAAACATAATCACCCTCAAAGTAGTCTCCTTGGGACTTTTCTCCCAGCGGTACCGCCATTGTTGGAAGCATTCCGAGAAAGCCTCTTTCGGAATCGACTTTAGCTCGGCTGTCGTTGCAGCGATAATGTCCTCTCTTGTCTAAAATCGCGTTCCTTTCAATGGCCTCTTGAGTTTGGGGAATAGCCAGAAGTCGCAGGGGCCCTATCAGGAGAGTAAGGAGCCTGTCGAACCAGAGGAGCCTGGTGTTTCGCAAAAAAAATGTGAGCCAATTGCGAAAAATGTGCTGGAGCATTGTCGTGATGGAGTCGCCAATTTCCTGATGACCACAAATCCAGTCGCAATTTCTCGGATGGTCACACGACGGTCCCGTATCACCACAGTGTTCACTTTGGCAATGACATGGTACTTTCGGCATGTTGATGGCCGAGCAGAGCGTGGCTCTCTTTCGATCGATGTGCGACCGTCTTTAAACCGGTTACCACTCCTTAATCTGTGTGATGCCCGTCACCGAAAGCCGTCTGAATCTTCCGAATGATTTCCAGCTGGTTGTCGCCCAGTTTCTTGCAAAATTTGATGCAGTAGGGCTGCTCCAGTCGTTCCGTCATTTTATTTGCATTAAAAAATCGACGAGAGCACTACACACTACGTCACTCGAACACTGCTCGCCAGCAACTGACGCTATCTTCAGGCGGGAAAAAATTCACGCATGCGCACGAAGGTTCAAGGTCGGCTCATGCAAGCGCGCTTGATTCAAATCCATTAGGTTTCAAAAATAAAAAATAAGGTCGGTATAGTACCACGTATAGTAACGCCAACCAAATGTAACACTTTCATTCAACAATAATCTCACTTTTAGGTTTAAGTCATAGTGCGTATTTGTGAAGATGCATTTGAATTTCATGAATGTGTTGCGAGCGCTCTCTATACGACATCTTATTTCCAGGTCAGATATTCATTCTTCAGTGAGCCATGCTCTAAGTTATTTAAATTTGTTCACCCGCTCAATTGATAATCCGTCCGATGTTAGTCCCACATTTCTTAACATGTCTTCAAGAGACAAGTCTTCAAAAGACAAGAGACAAGATAACAAGTTTCTGAGACTCCCAATATATCTATGTCTAGTCTCTTGATTTCTGGAATTAGATTTGCTAGCTTTCGCTAAATTCCTGTATTACTCTAATCTGTATTACTATATGTATTACTACGTTTTTGTCCACCATTTTGGTTCGTGATGAATGCAAGAATCATAAAATATACCCACAAGCACAAGGCGGAAGGATTTTTAAGCTTCTTTGCTTGCACAAGCTAAAAGGAATATATTCTTTATGGGAAAATATCTTCTTCTTCTTCCATCGAATAGGCCTACTTTGAACCACGCTTGTTCAATTGTTGGGCTATGATCTTTGCCCAGGGGGTACCTTTCTTTCGGGGTTTTTCCTGAAATCTACGGTCTTCCTTTAGAGTGCGTCTCACAGACTGTCTGTTTTGTAAATCTGTTATTCCTAGTTCTTTAATATCCTTCTCGTTTTCTGTCAACCAAGTGGTACGCACCTTCTTGTTTTGCCAGAAGGTGAACAGACGGTTGGTTACTCGGTTTGGAGGCAATCTTGCAACGTGGCCATAGAAAGCTACCCTTCTTTTCCTTGCACAGCCCGAGAGCATCTCAACATTTCATTTTTTTGACACAAAATTCACAATGAAAATAAAAACGCATTAAAACTCTTAATTTGAAAATGATTCAATTGAAATTTACGGTAACACAATGTCTTCACCAAGACATTATACAAGTTCTACAAAATCAGAGTCAGCATCTCTTACATTACATGGTTATAAAAGAAAGGAAACACGCTCGTCCGCCTCTTCAAACTCTTCAAAAGTATTAGTCGATTTATAGCGATCATATCAATCAATTACCTCGAAGAGTTTAACACATCAACCAAAAAAGTGTAAACGCTGCTCGAATTTGTCAAAACAATCTGTTAATAAAGATTGTGGGTGCCCTATACTTACCCCAGAGCAGAAAATTGCCGCTTTGGAATCTGCCCTTATCGAAGCATATGGAGGCTTGAAAATTAAAGATGTCTTAATAAATCTGCAAAAGACTAAACTAGCGAAACTACATGAAATAGTTGAAACTAATGAAAAATAAAATGAAAATTTAACTTATATTAATCAAAGGTTGGTCGACGATTTGAGCTATTTGAAAAATCTAATAAAACAGTATGAAGGTAAATATAGTAAAATCACCGACGAAGCATATGAATTTTTCACAGCAGCGATTCCCACCAGTCTGGATACCGTCAAAAGTCCTTTATTAAACCAAAATGAAAAGTTGGAAAATATATTCAGAAGTCTGAGAAATGCAAAAGGGAGCACTGGAAATGAGCATTCGAAATCTTCAGATACACTTAACGAAACAGCTACGACCAATGAAGCTCTTATGATAGAAATTGAAGATTTGAGATCGCAATTATATACACTTAGAGCTGCTGCGTTTGCTTCTAGAAAACTAATTGATGAAATTACCGATAAATCTGAAACGTACGTCAACGCGATGCGTTCAAGCAATGCTAGTGATACTAGTGAAAAAAGCACAAATTAGAATCTCACCCCACAATCACCCCACAAATCCACGATATTGAATCTGTCAAGGATAACCTATTAATTAGAAGTTACGAAAATTTTATTGACGAAAGTTCCGAAAAACTATGCCATCTCAAAGAGATGTTTACAAATGTAAAGGAGGGGTCTACAGCAGACGGACTTGCAACGGCAATTAAGTTTAAGGGTGTGAATTCCATGGTAGCAGAAACTATAATTGAAGTGGAAGATGAAGGAAGAGAACAAAAAGAAAAAGACATAGAAGAAAAAGAAGATGAATGGAAAAAAGAAGAAGAGTTAGAAGAAAACGAAGAAACGCTAAAGGTAAAGAAAGAAAGTATAGATGAAAAGGAAGAAGGGATAAAGGAAAAAGAAGGAGTAGAAGAAAAAGAAGAAGCGATTGAAGAAAAAGTTGAAGAGAAAATAGAAGAAAAGCAAGAAGAAATAGAAGAAAAGGAAGAGAAAGTGGAAAAAAAGAAAGAAGAAATAGAAGAAAAGAAAGAGGAAATAAAAGAAAAGAAGGAAGAATTAGAAAAAAAAGAAAGAAGAAATAGAAGAAAAGAAAGAAGAAATATAAGAAAAGAAAGAAGAAATAGAAAAAAAGAAAAAAGAAATAGAAGAAAAGAGAGAAGAAAATAAAGTAAAAATAAAAGAAAAATATGCAAAAATAGGAGAAAAAGAAGAAGAGAAGGAAGATGAAAAAGCGGAAACAGTAGAAGAAAAAGCAGAAGCAATAGAAGAAAAAGTAGAAAAACAAATAAAAGTAAAAGAAGAAAAAATAGAATAAAAAGAAAAAATAGAGGAAGTAATTTTAGAAGAAAAAGGAAAAATAGATGAAAAAGTAGAAAATAAAAAAGAAAACACTGGAAAAAAGGGAAGGAGGGACAAAAAGAAACAAAGGAAGAAAAAAACGAAACTAAGGAAGAAAACAAAGAAGAAAATAAAACAAAATAAGAAAAAGACCAAAGTGAAAGAAAAGTAAAAGAAGAAGAAGAACCGATCAGTGCTTTTGCTGCAAAGATTAAGTCTATTGAGAAAGTCCCCAGTAAAGTGAATCCTTATAAGTTAACCATCAATAATCCCAAACGTCCCCCAAGTCGTACTAGAGCTAAGAATGAAGTTGAAAATATAAAATCTCGAATGCTTTCCGAAATCGAAAATATGAAAAAAATGTCGGATAAACTTTCCGAGTCACTGGAAAAAGATCGGAAGGATTGGGCCGGAAAACAACAAGAATATGACAAAATTAAACAGGATTACGAAAAAGTCCAAAGAGAGCGAAATCAAAGTGTCGCGATTAATATGCACTTGAGTAAAGAAAATGATTTAAAGAAGTCCAATATGTTCGTAAAGCTCACAGTTATGTCGCCTTCGGAATTCCCCATCTTCCTTTACCGGCCCTAGGATCTTTCTGAGGTTTCTCCTCTTTCTGATTTCCAATTTCTCTACCAGAACTCTTCGGTTCAAGGAAAGACACTCCATGGCATACAGAGCTTCTGGTCGTAATAATGATGTGTAGGGCTTAAGTTTCAGGTTTCTTGTTGTAGGTGTTCTTAGTCAGTCGATAAGCTAGTTCTAACTTGCTGACTCTCATGGTTAATGATGCTCTTTCTGATAAGTTGGGTTCAATCCATTCGGCGAGATACTTAAATTTTTCAGTCCTCTTTGATGTTGGTGAAAATTTCTGTTTTCTCCAGGGACACTTGAAGACCCACTTTGGTAGCCTGTTTTCTGAGGCAATTTACCTGCATGGTTGCCATCTCAAGAGAATCAGCAATTAGTGTCATGTCACCTGCAAAGGCCAGGCAATCTACAACCAGTACATCGTTCTTACCTATGGGAAAATCTCTAATATATGAAATCAAAATTTCAGCAGAAAATTAAAGTAAATGGAATATTTTTTGTTATTTGTTGCATTTTCTATTATTGTCCTTGTTAAATATTTTCTTCGGAAAGTTTATTACTTTACCATATATACCAAATATAATTAAATTAAAAAATATATTAACTACTGAGCAATTACAGTATCCAAGTTATATATCATTAAGACGGGAGTTAACTTATTAAAAGATAATAATTACATGCGTCTTCTCTTCCTTAAATTTAATTTTACTTAAAAACATACATAAAAGGAACAAAAATCATACAAGGAATTTTTTAATTTTAATGTACTATAAAATACACTATACACTATATAACTGCAGCAGAGGCTTAAAAAAGAAGAAATAAATTTACCCAACACAGCCCGTCGGTTTTTATTATTGTGATTACTGACGTGTGTATGCTTTAGAAAGTGCAATAAGCTAAATAATTAAGGGAATTTGTACGTTCTCTGACACGCATGGTTTTAGTATAATTTGTAAATTAGCGGTTTTAATAAATTTCTGTGCGCTGGCGCTGGCCGAATTTTTAGGCGGATAATGGATATAATTTGTTTAATTTCGTTTCAACGTGTTAATTAACATCGTACACTCTACATTACGCATAAATTATAATGAAATATAATTGCATATCAAACAAGACCAGACAAGTAAGTCAACATCAATTAAGACCAGACAAGAGCAGAGAAGACCAGACAAAACCAAACAAGACTCTACAAGACCAGATAATACCAGGTAAGAGCCGACACGCGCCAGACCAGAGCAGACAAGTGCAGACAAGAGCAGCCAAGAGCAGACAAGAGAGCGGGCAAGAGAGCAGACAAGGGCAGACTATAGCAGACAAAATCAGATAAGATCAGACAAGATCTGGTAAGATCAAACGAGACCAGGCGAGACCAGAGAAGGCCAGACGAGGCAAGACATGACAAAACGAGAACATATAATACCAGAAAAGGTCAGATAAGACCAGACAAGACCAGACAAGATCATGCAAGATCATACAAGACCTAACAAGATTATACAGGACCAGGAAAGACCAGACAAAAGCAGGCAAGAGCAGACAAGGCCAGACAAGATCAGACAAAACTAGACAGGACCACATAAAACCAGACGGGACCCGACGACACCAGACGAGACAAAACGAGACCAGACAAGATGAGATAAGACTACACAAGACCAGACAAGACCAAACAAAACCCTTAAAGAACAGACAAGACCAGACAAGGCAAGACTAGACAAGATCAGACAATACCACACAAGGCCAGACGTGATCATACAAGACCAGAAAAAATCCAAACAAAAACAGACAAGACCAGCCAAGACAAGATAAGATCGGACGAGAGCGGACAAGACTACATCCAAGGTACCCAAAAAAAACCCAAGGTACATCTGTCTCTTGTGGAGCAATGCTCCGCAGTCTTTAAGCAGATGTATGGGGGTTTCCTCTGCTGAGCCACAGAATCTGCATCCGCCATCCTCTTCTAGACCTAGGGCCTTGAGATGTTTTCTTAGTCTGCAGTGTCCCGTCAGGACTCCTGTCAGAATTCTAAGCTTGTTCCTGCTTAGTTTCAGGTAAGCTTTTGTTCTCTTCTGGTTAAAAGATCCCAGCATCACTTTGGATTGCCTTAGCCCTGGAAGTTCTTTTCTGGTTTTCATCCATTTTTCTCTTGTTTCTTCATCTAAACTTTTGTGGATGGTGTTCACACTCATGCCGCCAAAGGGTTCCGGACCTATAAAGGGGTTACTGGATCCCTTGTTTGCTAGGTGATCGGCTTCTTCGTTTCCGTCTATACCAGTGTGTCCTGGTACCCAGTATAGCGTTACTTTATTATCTTTGCCAAGCTTGTTTAGTTTCCCCACACAGTTCCATACCAGCCTAGATGTTATGGTGTATGAGCTAATGGCCTTAATGGCTGCTTGGCTGTCTGACAGGATATAAAATCGTTTTTTGAGATAATTCCTGTCCAGGATAAACTGTGCACATCTTTCGATTGCGTGTACCTCTGCTTGGAAGATACTTAGGGATGTTCCCATGGATTCCAAGTACCTGGTACGAGGTCCAAACACTCTTGCACCAGTACCTTCCTTCTCTGAACCATATGTATACCACTTGATGGCATTTTGCTCAATGTGGTATGCTGAGGATTCGTCGCTTCAATCCGCTTTACTACTACACATTCCTGTGTAGTTGTTCCCGAAGTGGTATTTGCATACCATTTCGTCTTTTGGTACTTCCAGCCAGGGGAACTAGGGAAGAATTAAGAAAATTGAATAGCACAAGACTAGTATACGGTATACTGGACAAGATTGGAGTTAACCTGAGTGACCTGAAATATGCTAACTTGAACCAGACCGTATTGATTTATAATGGACTAAACTGTAGTAGACTGGATCAGACTTACCAAGCTGGACTTTACTGCGCAAGATTGTACTATAGGATAGTAGATTGGTCTAGACGTAACTAAGCTGGACAAGATTAGACTTTGCTCTGAAATGTACAAGTTTGTTTAGCACCCTATTGGACCGCAATACACTTGAGTATACTGCACACGATTGGACCATACTGGACTATAGGAGGAGAAGGAGGTCAAATTAACTCAACAGAGCAAAATTTGAAGAGGCTATACCTCCGCAGGAGAAGAAGATTAGGGCTTCACGAGAAGTTTGTCCGAGGAGTTCGCTTCTTCGTCCACCCAGTGTCCGTCCATCGAGCGCCCGTCCGGGAGCTCCCCCTCTCCGCCCCGACTCGTGATCGTGGAGAACTTCGATGGGGCTAAGAAGGAGCAGGACGAGGAGGAGACGGTGGTGTTTGAGAACGTCGAGTAGCTCGTCGAGCCGGTCGACTTCGAGAAGTCCCTGGACATTCCGGCGGCCAATGGAGATCTCGTCGAACAGATCATGGCAATCAAAGGGCAACGAGGACCTGAAGGAACACTTCAAGGAAAACACAGAATGGGAAAAAGAGAACGTTAGAGTTAACGATACCACCAGCAAAGAGATAAAGTAGTTGCGAGGATCGATTCAGTCGTTGACTAGGACGGCTAAACCCCTTGACAAACAGATGAGTTATCTGCGCGAGGACATGGAAGCAATGCATTTGGAACTAGATACCTGGCTAAAAATGAAACGGCAATTCCTGATGGAAATCGACAAACAGAAGAGAGTAAATCAAGAATCTAATCAACCATTAATTCTGCAACTGCAAGAGTTGGAGGAAAACATTCGCCACCAGAGGGAGGAAATCCAGGGAGAGGTTCCAGATTCTGAAAAACGTGGAGATAACTCGCGATTTAATCTCAGTCCAATAAAGACACCCAGATACATAGAATACATAGCCTGGAAATGACATGCGGGGTTCCACAGGGTTCAGTAATGGGCCCCCCACTCTGGAACCTGTTCTACGATGATATACTTAGAGGACTAATGCCATACGAAGCCACACTGATAGGTTAGGCAGATGACCTGGCACTAGTGGTGAGTGGAGACAACAAAGCAAATATGGAAAGACATACAGAGCTAGCTATAAAAAAGATACAAAGTTTGATGGAAGGTAGGAAACTACAACTGGCACCGCAGAAGACAGAAGCCGTAATACTGGCCGACAAGAAAAAACTGAAGACTATCTCCATAAAAGTTCAACTGAAGACCATCTCCAGTAGGCGAGACAACGATAAGCAACAAACCCACGCTACAATATCTAGGTGTTACCTTTGGACATAACATGAATATGGGAGCCCACATCACAAGAGTAACGGAGAAGGCAAATAGAACTATAACCGCACTGGCACGAATAATGCCAAAAACAAGAGCTGCAAGACAGGGATATAGGAAAGTGATATACAGCGTGGTAAACTCTATACTCCTCTACGGAACACCGGCGTGGCGTGAGTGGGCCATTAAAACGAAATATAGAAGAATCCTAGAAAAGACTACACGAAAGGCAGCCCTTAAGATTGCGTGTGCCTATAGGACGGTATCCACAAAGGCCTTACAGGTGATTGCAGGCACGACACCAATCCATCTGTGTGGTACTAGAGCCTACCTACGATAAAACAGGAAACAAAAAAGAAGAAAAAATAAAGACTAAGGAGGCTACTCTAAATAAGTGGGAAAAAGAATGGTCGCAGGATAGTACTACCGCTAAGTGGACGAAGGAACTAATTCCTGAACTAAAGCCATGGATTCAAAGGGAACCCGGAGAAGTGGGATACTACCTTACCCAGTTCCTTAGCGGACATGGCTGTTTTAATAGCTACCTATTCAGATTCAAATTAGTCCCATGCGAAGAGTGCTGATACTGCGGTCAACGAGATACGCCGGAGCACACGGTCCTGTGGTGTTATAGGTGGCAGACTATAAGAGAAGAAGCCGTAGACAAAATAGGAGAACAACTTACAAAGAAAAACATAATAAAGATAATGTTAGAAAGCGAGGATAAATGGGATGCCGTAGAAGCAGCAATCAAGGAAATAATCCGAAAGAAGGAGGAGGAAAAAGGGCAAATGAAGAATGAAAGATGATGAAAGAATTTGTGGATCTCAGCGTAGTTATGCTTCAAGGCAATTCCACTGATTTCCATCTAACCGATGAGGGGTTTTTAGTGGGTAAACCTATCCCGACCATCTGGATAGGTTTTTCCCACAGTCCCACACTCTCCAGGGAAACCTCGAGGTCGTACGTAAAGTATTTCCCCCTCCTCCCCAAAAAAAAGATACATAGAATACACTCTATATATTTTAAAAATATATATTATATAGATAACAACCGAAATCATAGATAACTCTATATTAGACTAGCGTTAATTTGACTGAGTGCAATGTTAAATACTGATTGGACTTAGTTAAACTAAAGTTGGCTTTAGTGGACTGATATAAACTGGACTACACTCGAATAAACTGATTAAAGTAAAAAGGCTATACTTATTAGACTAGATACTTACTATACTAGACCAGAATTTAAGTAAATTTGAATGGGCTGCTTTAGACTAATTAAATCCATTCAAAATGCTTTATTTCATTGCAATAGAGGACCGATCGGACTGAATTTTGTAAAATAAAGAAACTAATACAGCAATAGAAAGAAACAATTAATAAAAAATATGGAATAATATCCAGAGGTGGACTAGTATTATACATTCCATTTCTTAAATTCAAATTATATATTAATAGATAAATACAGGACACCGTTTGACTAGGCTACATTTCGCCCTTACATGCAATGGAATGCATTATATAACACCATTTAGATATATTATATTACTTATAAACAGATCTACACAGAAACTAAAAGGACTTACATTGAATTGAAAAATTCACTATGTTTTTACCACACTTAGACTATGTAAAAATGTTATACAACTTGTTATTCACAGTAATATAAATTTCTACGCATACCACCCCATGGTGGTACCACCCCAATGTGGTATGTGTAGAAATTTATATTACTGTGAATAACAAGTTGTATAACATTTTTACATAGTCTGTGTGGTAAAAACATAGTGAATTTTTCAATTCAATGTAAGTATGAATTACCACGTAGTAACTGTCGCAACCATCCTATTCATAAAAGGACTTAAGTCCTGAGCCCTTAATAGTCAAGGGCCCTCAAAAAATGAGTTACTATTATACATATTTAACACTTTTACATTAACAATGAAATTATTTAGCGAATAGTCAAAATACGTTAATTTAATGTAATAATATTGATAATCATAAATATTGGTTATTATTATCCCTGTTGTTTATCATTTTTTTATATTTTATTGGTAATGGGAAATAAAGTTCTTACTACAATTTTACAATTATATATAATTATACAATTTTAATAATTTATTTGCCTTACTAGTTTCGATGTGAAAACTAACATCTTAATCATAGGCTAAAAATTACAAAAATTAAATTAATTACAAATTATAATTAAAACATTAATAAGACATACCTCTAAATTGTTTCTATTAAATTAAAAATTATTATGTTTTATGATGTTATAAAATTATTATGATGTTATAAATGAATAAATAAATTTTTAAATCAAATTTGATGTTTAAATAAATAAACAAATTAACAAAAGTTAATAATTTTTATAAACAAAAATATATATATTTTGTTTAAATTGACAAATCAATTACAAAATACATATATTTGACAATTTTTTTTTTTGCGTTTTCCTTAAATATTTTCTTTGATTTTATACACTTTACCAAATTTTATATTATTTAACTTTTATCGGTTATCATATTATTTATAATTTGAACATATATTTTACTAAGGTTATTAGTATCTTCTCTAAAGTTCATTGTTTTGTATTTTTTGATGGCTAACATTTCACTAATATTACGTTTAAATTTATTTGTTTCGAATGCAATAATTTTGTAGTTCTCAAAATCTAGACTATGTTTAAGAGTGAATCTATGTTTTGTTAAAGCTGTTTTACCAATATTTGAGATAGTGTTAGATTTACAATCATTTTTATGTTGTTGAATTCGTTTTTTTAAATATTGTCCTGTCTGTCCAATATATAATTTTGTACAATCCTTACAAGGAATACTATAAATTAATTCAGAACAATTCATTTTAGGTGTTTTATCCTTTAATTTTGTGAAGAACCTTCTGGTTGTTGAAATATTATATGTAGCTAAACTACATCCTAATTTGTTTGTAATTTTATTGATTTTTTCACTTAAATTTGGAATGTATGGGAATTTATAAAATTTGTTTAATTTATTTTGCTTGCTGCTCTCTTCTATTCTGTCATTATGTTGTATTTGTTTAAAGAATTTTGAAATTGATTTTTCTACTAGATATTTTGGATAATTATTTTTGAATAATATATTTTTTACTTTTATAATGTTATCCTTATGAAAATTATCACTACTCAATTTAATTGCTCTATTGAGTAGGTTCATAATAATATTTATTTTTTGTTTAATATTGTGGACAGAAAAAAAGTTAATGATCCTATTTGAATTTGTAGATTTACTGTACCAATTTGTTATAATTTTGTTATTTTTTCTAATAATGTTAATGTCTAAAAATGGTAAATTTCCTTCTCTTTCTATTTCAATGGTAAATTTTAAATTACTATTATAACTGTTGAAATATTCATATACAGGGTGCTTCAAAAAAATGTATACACACTTTGAACTTCCATAGAAAATTTATTTACCGTTCTACAAAGTTAAATTTCAGGAAAATAGAAAGCTGAAAGTCCAATGTAAATGAAACATAAATAACAAATGTTAATACTGTTCAAATTGGTGACCTGCAGCATCAATACAATTCTGAGTACGAGTCACCACTGATTCTGTACATCGTATCAAAACGTCCAATGAGATTTCTCTACACACTGCTTGAATCTCATTCCAAAGAATGTCTAGGTTACGTGGTTTACGTTTGTACACCTCATCTTTTACTGTGCCCCACAAGAAGAAATCCAGTGGTGTAAGGTCTGGAGAGCGTGCTGGAAACTCGATTGGCCCCCTGCGTCCTATCCACTGTCCCGACAAATTTTGATCCAGGTAAGCTCGTACGTCCCTGTGATAGTGCGGCGGAGCACCATCTTGTTGAAAATAAAAATCATCATTACCGTATAATGCACGAATGGCAGGAAATATGGAATCAGCAAGCATTGTTAGGTAATTAATACCAGTTACAGTGCCTTCAAATCGAAAAGGTCCAATGAGTCCCCTTGAAGACAAACCGCACCACACATTTACACCAGGCAAATTTACAGCTTTTTCAATTGTAATGTGAGGATTTTCTTCACCCCAGTAAACACAATTGCGCCTATTGACAGTTCCATTAAGTTTGAATTGGGCTTCATCCGACCAAATGATGCTACCCATAAATCCCGGTTCACGTATCACCATCTCCTGAATCCATTCACAAAATTGCAACCTTCGATCTGGATCGTCGTCATTTAGCTGTTGCACCAGCCTTGGAATGTAAACACGATACTTGCCTCTCTTCAGAATGCGTAGCACGCTTCTAGCACTTACATCACTTTCACGTGCCCCTTGCCTTGAAGATTTGTTAGGAGAGCGTTGAAACAGTTCCAAGACTGCCGTTGACTCATCACTTGACTCATCACTTGTAGCTGTTCGAGGCCGACCTGAATGACCTTTATGCACATCACACACTGTTCCATGAACTTCGAATTTGTCTCGTATGCGTGTAATTGTTAATCTTGAAGGTGGTTCTGTATCATACTCCCTTCTCCACTGTCTTTGAAAACTTCATTTACATTCTCAAACTTCCAGTACCACTTAATAACCTGCTTACGTTCTTCAAAACTCAAACGTACGTCCCCCATGTTGATATTACAAATTCCAACTGATAATATAACATAGAGGGACGATTATGCTGGCACCTGGCGAAGAAATATAACATTAGCCTTGTAGAGCGGGAAAACTACAATAGTTTAAAGTGTGTATACATTTTTTTGAAGCACCCTGTATGTAGTCTACTTTGTTTTTTGGAATTAAAAGAATTGTGTCATCTACATATAAATATTTTATAGGTATATCAAAATTTATATCTTTTGTTAATTTATCAAATAAGTCAGTCATAACTAAATTGGCTAAACAGGGGCTAGCTGGTGCTCCCATGGGTGTATAGATTTTGTTCATCGATTACAGCAGTTTTTGGTAACACTATGAAAACATTAATAAGACGGCATGAACAAAATCTATATAAAATGGCTTCCCTATTAAATATGAGAATTTTTCTGTTAAGATGTAAAGATTCACAGGTTTTTCCCAAACATATAGTAAACGAGATTCACCAAATATACTCGTTACAACTAGAAGAACATCCTTACCAGCATATACTAGATAAATGCCTTAGACGATTCAGAAAAGCTATTCTCAATACAGAAATCAAAATTACGAATTGGAAAATAAATAATCTACGAAACAGAATAGAGAATGAAGACACTGAACTACAAATGATACTACCTATTAATCAATACAATAATGTGATTTTTTTTTCCAAAAGAAATATAACCGTAAATTCCAGGATATCAAAAGAAATAATTTAAAAAAATCGAAGACCTAATAAAACAAACAGCTCCAATTAAAATTAATTATACAAAAGAATATTTATATAACTACACAAATGTTAGGATACCTGAAAAAGTAAAAACTATGCTAGCCCTAGGCCCAAAAATTGGTTTAACAACAAAAAATTTACCAATCAATGCAATGATTAAAGATATTGAACCCATAATTAATAACATACCAGGAGAAGACATGAAGAACGAATATAGATCTAAAATTGTAGGAACAATCGTAAACCATATAAACAAAAATAAATCAATAAAAACAAAAAATCCATTAAAGGAATTCATTAAACTAACAGAAGAGTTTCTAAAAAATCATGAAGAACTATACATAGGAAGATCAGACAAAGGAAATTCGACCACTATTATGCTCAAGAGTGAATATGATGAAGAAGTGAAACGCATGCTAGAAGACAATGAGACTTACATAAAAATAAAAAAGGACCCGACGCACAAACTACAAGATAAGGCTAACACAATAATAAAAAAACTATTGGATGAAGGACATATAGACAAATATGAATATGTTAGGAAGAGAAAACATAACTCCGTTCCACCAAAACTTTATTGTCTAAGAAAAACTCATAAACTAACATTAAATTTAAGACCAGTAGTAAGTTGCATTAATAGTCCAGGTTATAATTTAAGTAAATTGATACATAACATAATAACGCAAGTCAATTCTACATCATATTACAATCTTAAAAACTCTAAAGAATTAGTTGAAATCATCAAAGACATGAGTATACCAGATAATTATATATTAGTGTCCTTAGATGTTGTTGCTTTATTCACAAAACTACCAAAAAATTTAATTTTAGAAATCATAATAAAAAATGGAACTTTATAAAAACATTTACAAATATTGATAAAAAATTATTTTTAGAGATTGTTAACTTTTGTTTCGAAAGTAGTTATTTTTCTTGGTCAAATGAATTTTATAAACAGAATACAGGCACACACATGGGAGCACCAGCTAGCCCCTGTTTAGCCAATTTAGTTATGACTGACTTATTTGATAAATTAACAAAAGATTTAAATGTTGATATACCTATAAAATATTTATATGTAGATGACACAATTCTTTTAATTCCAAAAAACAAAGTAGACTACATATATGAATATTTCAACAGTTATAATAGTAATTTAAAATTTACCATTGAAATAGAAAGAGAAGGAAATTTACCATTTTTAGACATTAACATTATTAGAAAAAATAACAAAATTATAACAAATTGGTACAGTAAATCTACAACTTCAAATAGGATCATTAACTTTTTTTCTGTCCACAATATTAAACAAAAAATAAATATTATTATGAACCTACTCAATAGAGCAATTAAATTGAGTAGTGAAAAAATATATTATTCAAAAATAATTATCCAAAATTTCTAGTAGAAAAATCAATTTCAAAATTCTTTAAACAAATACAACATAATGACAGAATAGAAGAGAGCAGCAAGCAACATAAATTAAACAAATTTTATAAATTCCCATACATTCCAAATTTAAGTGAAAAAATCAATAAAATTACAAACAAATTAGGATGTAGTTTAGCTACATATAATATTTCAACAACAAGAAGGTTCTTCACAAAATTAAAGGATAAAACACCTAAAATGAATTGTTCTGAATTAATTTATAGTATTCCTTTTAAGGATTGTACAAAATTATATATTGGACAGACAGGACAATATTTAAAAAAACGAATTCAACAACATAAAAATGATTGTAAATCTAACACTATCTCAAATATTGGTAAAACAGCTTTAACAAAACATAAATTCACTCTTAAACATAGTCTAGATTTAGAGAACTACAAAATTATTGAATTCGAAACAAATAAATTTAAACGTAATATTAGTGTATATATATTAGTGTATATATAAATGTTAGCCATCAAAAAATACAAAACAATGAACTTTAGAGAAGATACTAATAATCTTAGTAAAATATATGTTCAAATTATAAATAATATGATAACCGGTAAAAGTTAAATAATATAAAATTTGGTAAAGTGTATAAATCAAAGAAAATATTTAAGGAAAACGCAAAAAATTGTCAAATATATGTATTTTGTAATTGATTTGTCAATTTAAACAAAATATATATATTTTTGTTTATAAAAATTATTAACTATTGTTAATTTGTTTATTTATTTAAACATCAAATTTGATTTAAAAATTTATTTATTCATTTATAACATCATAATAATTTTATAACATCATAAAACATAATAATTTTTTAATTTAATAGAAGCAATTTAGAGGTATGTCTTATTAATGTTTTAATTATAATTTGTAATTAATTTTATTTTTGTAATTTTTAGCCTATGATTAAGTTTGTTAATTATGTTAGTTTTCACATCGAAACTAGTAAGGCAAATAAATTATTAAAATTATATAAGAACTTTATTTCCCATTACCAATAAAATATAAAAAAATGATTGATAATTATAGTTTACACAATTGTTAGTACGATTTTAAGATTTTTAAGCTCGCGTAAAATAACACCCCATTGACTCAGTAAACCCAAGACTCAATAAATCACCAAACCTAGATCCGTCTCTGCTTATAACCATTTAATTTCATCGACTTAATAACAATTTTGTGAATTTTTCTGGAAATCAGAAAATATAGGAGTAATATTTCTGGACCATAAAAAAGGGGGCCTCGGTATAATTATAAATTGAAAAACTCGGTGAAAAACACGGTAAAATAAATTGGGTAAGTGGCCGGGCCTATGAAAAATACCCAATGTTTGAAGGTAATATTAACTCGAAAATTTAAACCCAGGTACCTCCTCCTACCCAGGTACAGATTTATTAAAGTTTGTCTTTGAGGGTATACGATTTAGGATGAGGCAATCTTCTTTTGCTATATGTTCTTTTGTTGTAAATTAGGGAGATTAGAAAATCAAATTGAAATAAAAATATTTAATAATAATAATATTCATTGATTTTAATATTACTTCCACGTCCTGACATATAAACTTATTAGTAACACCTAAAGAGCAATAAATCTAAATAGTTGTTGATCTTTAAAGCAAATATGTAATTTTCACCGTATTTTTTCTATAACCAATGTCCTCAGGACACAACTAGCATCTTGCTCGTAACTTTTTAATCTTTAAAGAGATGTAATAACATGTATGTGTGAATCGGCACCCAAGGTGTCAATTCGCGATAACGAGGTTCCTCGAGCAATTTCTCAAATTATAGCATGCATTTATATCAAATCCTTAGTGAATGCCTTTAAAACAAATTCCAGAAAATCTATTATATCAATTTGAATTCGAATTATTTAAACACTAATGCGATTTTAATAATGTAATGGAACATAATAGAAATAACTGATACAAGAATAAGTTTTACCTCTAAGGTTTACATTATATTGAAAAAAAAAATATAACAAACAAAAATTACATTCCAAGAATGTTCGCAATTACAGATCCCCATTGGATGGAATTAATTAAAAAATATGTTAAGTTACGTCGTAATAATGTAACGCATAAGAGATTTTTCGTAACGATCATTGTATTAATAGTCCAATTGATATTAATATTATGGGGAGAATATCAAAAGATATTGCGACATTTCTCAAATTACCAAACTACGATCTTTATACTGGACATTGTGCCCAAAGAAGTAGTGCGACACATTTGGCCTACCATGGTGGTGATTTTTTGACAATAAAAAATCATGGTGGATGGAAGTCTTCTGCTATTGCGGAGGGCTATGTTGACGTTTCCTCTAAACAGAAAATTGAAATATCGAAAATGCCTGGGTCTGAGTAAGCAAACATCAACTTACCTGGATGTTCTTCTAGTGTCCCACAGTTTCAGTTTGATAGCAACAGTAATAGTAGCACTATATACTTATAATGTCCCTGGTGTGAGTGTTACTGCTCAAGAATCATCCAATGTCACTATAAATGTTTTTAATAAATGTACCAGTGATGGACTGAATTTGAATTAATTATGTGTTATATCGTTTATTACCATTAATTAATTAAATTTGTGTATTCGCGATTTCTATACATCACATAACCTCAAAACTATCTCGCCGAAAATTTGACACTGACTCCGAATTTCAGTACCAACCTTGCAAAAATTAACTCATAACACGAGCCATAACCGCACGCATATGAGTGCTGTTATGAGTCCATTACAGATGCAAAATAGAAACGTTACGCGGGTCGTGCGTAATTCCGCGAGTACGCAATTGCCTTATAACTCGAGTCATGTATTATACTTTATCTACGACCATACTAATTTGTTTCTGTTTAATAAGAAAAATATGTTTGATGTAACAAATTTATTTCTTATTAGGTATATTATTTAACATTATAATAAACAAACAGTTGTATATTCATATATAACTGTTACTCGACCTAATTTGATAGAAGTGAAAAGAAATACATTAATAATGGTTACATACCTTTTGATTTAGTACTTATTTATAGTTTCGTTATATTTAAACGTGAAAAAACTAAATGAATGTCAGCTTCTAGTGAATGATGTGGCGTTTAATGATTGTTTGAAAATCACGGATAAAAATACTATCAACGTGCAGCTCTCAACGAATCGTAAACAAAACGCTCATGTATGTTTTCAATCATTACATAACATTAATCGCGGACTGTTACATACGTTTGTGTTCTGATGTATTTACATAGTCCACGAATTGTTCGATAATGAGCATTTACAATAGTGATCGTAGATAAAATTATTAACGAAACTGGTTTAGTTTACCTAAATTGCATTCAACAGATCACATAACATGTACGGGCAATAATAATTTATATTATTAATTGTTAGGGTGATCCGAGAGATCATTCGATTATTAAATCATTGGAATATTAAAATCACTCGATTACTATTCGTTCGATTATGCCCATCACTAATATACACTATGTAAATGTACTGTATACACTAGAAACCGAATAAGACAATCCGTTCGTGGCTCGTTCGGTCTCGCCTTGTCTAGCCTCAGGTGCGTATCCACCCTTAGAAAGTCAGGTTGCAATAGATCAATAGGGTCTTTCATTAAGCGCTGCTTATCTTTAAATTTAAATAAAACAAAGTATGTGTGAGATATAATCGAAATTTTTTAATTGTTTGAAAAACCCATCGATGCCATTATGTATGGAATATAACATTCTGAAATTGTCCGCCGCGGCTTCGCATGGGGACACGAATCCGAAATATCCAATTATCCATGACTCTTGGAGTTATGTTGACTTTAAGGGCCGCTATGATTTGTGGCTTATTCGCAAAGACATGCAACTTAAGAAACTTCCACAAGAAAAAATCTAACTAAGTCAAATCGCACGATCTCCAGTTCACATCACCTACACGTGAGATGACCATGCTCTCAAATCGCTCATGCAGAATGTTCAATGTGGCAGGAGCTGTGTGGCACGTTGCGCCGTCCTGTTGAAACCACCATGTCGTTGATGTCCATATTATCCAATTCAGGAAAAAAGTTGGTAATCATCGACCTATAGCCTTTGACGGTAATGGCCTGCCCAACGTCGTTATCAAAGAAATATGGACCGATGACTGCCAGCCCAAAATCCACACCAAACAGTTACTTTTTCGGATGCATTGGACGCTCTTAGATCTCATGTGGAAAAGTATCATCCAAAATTCGACAAATTTGTATATTGACGTACCCATTCATCTAGAAATAGGCCTCAGCGTTAAAGATGATTTTTTTATGAAAATTAGGGTGAGTTTCGAACTGCTCCAGGGCCCATTCAGCGAAGACACGTCGTTGTCTATGGTCGTTTACCTTCAGCTCCTGGGTCAGTTGAATTCTGTACGGATTCAGGTCCAAGTTGTGATGCAAAATTCGCCAAGGTGTGGTCTGGGAAAGACCGAGTTCTTGTGAATGACGCGAAATCGACTGTCTCGGATTCTGCACACTCTCACGGACAGCGGGGTTTCGTCGTCGTACTGGTCTTATTTTCTTTTTTTTTCGGGTATGGCGGCGATTTCTTTCCGAATTCGATCCTTGAGTTCTTCCAAGGTGTGAGGCCGACGTGACGTTCCAGTGGACACACGATCAGTGGACATAAATTTAGTCACCAGACTGCGAATAGTCCTCTCGGTAGGACGATTATGGCGACCGTAAAATGGGCACAGCGCGCGGAACGTTCCACGAACAGAACACCAATTTTGATAAATAATTTTATCTTTTGCACCTTGTTGTTGAACGATATATTCATCCATGGTGATTAGGAAAAATAGACTGAATAAATGACAGCGAATTCGACAGGTTAGGTTAGTAGCTCCAAAGTTAAGGCCGCTACCAACTGTCAAAGTTCGAAAGTCCCTATTGGAAGACCCTATATGTGGACTCTCACACTTATACAGTCAGGAGCTTTCCTTAGAATGTTAATAGCTAAATTAATTTTAGAAAGAAGAAACTAACTAACGATACAATATATAAGTGATTATAAAAAGTTCTAAATTAAATTACTTATTATTTACTATTAGAATATAATTTAATTTCAATTTTAATAATAGATTCTCAAAGTGTAAATTTCATTTTCAATTAATACTTGTACAAACGGAGCTATAAAGCCATTAAGCAACAGTTAATTAAATGTGTTAATTACTGTTATAGTTCGCTGTGTTGGTTCCAAGTCTGCTGATTTATACACTTATAAAACACGGCGAATACATTATAAATAATTGAATCCTATGCTATATAAAAGTGAAACATAAAAAATGCTTTGAATGTACTATGAGAATGTAATAAATCTTGATTTGCTCTTTATTTATAAAATGCGTTTTAAACCAACAAACATATTATGCAAAAAATGCATTAATTAACAATTTTTCTGTTATTCTCTTGTAATTAATTGTAATAATTAAGCAATTTATTGTAAATTTTTGTATTTGAAAAAACATTGTTTAAAACGCATCTAACATGCAACATATTTGTAAAACATGTAAATAATAATTTAACGTTAAGATTAAAGATGGCACACCCTTTAGATTAAGTAGCTATAGCCCGCAGCTTCGATCGCGTGGATTTTGGGAGTTTTTTTTGTCCAAATCCTATGAATACGAGTAGGGATTGTTTTAACATCGTTAGCAATTATTTATTATAGACTTTAGTTGCTTCGATGTCATCTCTGTTTTGTAGTCAATGTGATATTTTATGACATGACTTATTTATCGTATGGCATACATGCTATTCATAAGTTGGGAGAATGACTACAGAAGTGACTAGATATTGACCTCCGTCCGAATGTTGTTCCAGATGTTTTAAGTTCTGATGGCACTCCCGAGATTTTATTCTATGAGATCTTAGGATATTTGTCGCTGCCTGACTGTCCGTGAAATATAGATGTTTCTACTTTTGTAGTCCATTCTTAAATTTTGCCGGACACATGTCTCGATTGCGAAAATTTCCGCTTGTAAGACTGTGGTGTGCTTCTACAGCGGGACAGTTATGCTGCACCTAGGAGGCACTCCACAGACTTCAACGCCAGCTCCACTGTCTTTGCAGCCGTCTGTGCGCCACAATTGGCCTCATTGACTTTTCTTGTGGTATTTTATTTCTTTCCACGGTAGTTGTGTTTTAAAGGGAATTTCGAATAAAAGCCGTTGAGGCATCAACTCTCCTTCTTTGTTAAGGATTGGCTCTTTTCTACATCCGTTATTGTGGTATGCCTTGACTTTGCCATGTATTATTACACTTGCATCTGAAACCTCCTTACCTTACCTTTTCAAAAGGAGAACCTTGTAATTCGACGAAATATTCATCGATTTTCTTTTGTTTTCCATTGACAAGGCACTAGAGCAAGGTTTTGTCTCTCAGACTCCTGATAAGTAAAAGTCGTTGTATGCAACTTTCTCTTCGGGCCATTCCATATCCATTTCAAACGGTTGCGATAACTTCGTCATCATCGTCTTGATCTATCATTGGAGTAGAATCTTGGTTAGTAATCTCAACATCAAATGACTTTCTTTTTCATCCATACCAGATATCCATATATTTGGCTTCGCACCGATTCCTGAACCTCTCTACTTAAATTGTAGATTTGGTGGTGACTTGTACTACGACTCTCATAGATCTATTGTACCCCATCCTCTTTGATATACTTACCCATTTAGAGCGTCACTTCCAGGATTTGGGTGGTATTCAAGGACTGTAACTCCTCTGCGTTCAAGCAGTGGGCGCCAAGATACATCTCACTCCGGGTGGTTTGATTACATGGAATTATGTTGTTTTGTAGAAGGAGCTATGTTAACTCTGTAACAATGATCTTCTCCATGCACATGCATTGATCTTCTCCGTCAATGACAAAGTAGATGTAGATTAATGGGTCGGTAGTTTTGTGGTTGATATCAGTTTGGATTTATGCCAGCAAGAGAAACAACTGACGCAATATTTACGCTAAGGCAACTGATTGAGAGACACATGGAGGCGCTGGTTGATTTACATATGGCCTTCATTGATCTGGAGAAGGCGTATGAAAGAGTGCCCACGCAAGAGATATAGAGATGTATGAGAAGTAAATATGTACCAGAAAAGTATGTGAGGCAGGTGAACGAAATGTACGAACGTGTGATGACACAAGTTAAGAGCAGTATGGGTTCAACAACGGAATTCCCAGTGAAAGTGGGGCTACACTAGGGATCCGCTCTCAGCCCATATCTCTTTGCTCTGGTTATGGATGTGCTAGTCAAGAATGTGAGGAAAACAGCGCCATGGAGAATGATGATCGCCGACGACTTTGTACTATTTGAACTGACCCGAGAGAAACTTCAAGAGAGGCTCGAAGAGTGGAGGAAAGAGAGGGGAATGAGGATCAGCAGGGTGACAACTGAATATTTGTGTATGAGGGAAGCTCAAGATCTATGTATTACACGTGCAGGAAGAAGAACTGCCACCGACCAACTTTAAATATCTGGGGTCATATATTCAAAGTGATAGAGGGATGCAGTCTGAAATACAACACAGGATAAATAGCGGATGGATGAACTCGAAGAAATTCAGTGGAGTACTGTGTGAGAAGAAGATCAGCTGCAGGAGGAAAGGAAAGCTCTAAAAATCTGTGGTGAGGCCTGCTATGCTCTAAAGTGCGGAAACTTGGCCGATTATAAAAGCACATGAGAGAAAGATGGAAGTGGCAGAAATGAGAATGTTTAGGTCTATGAGCGGGGTAGCAAGAAAGGATAGAATAAGGAATGATCACCTCAGAGGAATAGTGAAAGCGGGACCCATGGGAAATAAAGTTCAAGAAAGCGGACTAAGGTGGTTTAGACATGTGCAGAGAAAAGAGCGGACTACATAGGAAATAGAGTTAAAAGGCTGAAAATAGGAGAGTCAAGGAAGAGAGGATGACCAAAAATGAGATGTAAAGACAAGGTAGCAGGGGATTTGAGAGAAAAGGGTTGGAAGGGTGAGGACGCATTGGATTTAAATTTATGGAGAAGAAAAAATCAGCAAAGCAACGCCGACCCTACGTGATATAGGAAAATGCAGAGAAAACGAAGAAGATCTGTCTCCTTTTTAAAAATTGGCGTAAATACGACATGTCTTCGGTAGATTCGGTTAAAAGGGCTTGTGACATCGATGCAGATAATGCGGCGCTTATGTTCCAGAAAAATTCTTCGGGAATATCGGTGGTATGCCGTCGATACCAAGTGACACGTTGTTCTTCTGATGGGCAATTGCGTCTTGGTCTGTACTATTTGCCCTGTAAAGTCGACTGAGTCTAAGAGGTAAAGATTTCGAGTATACGCTTGAAGGGCGTCTTCAATTGTATCCAAAGCGTAAACAAAGATTTTGGCAGACAAAATAACAACAAGAAATTTACAATATTCCCCATTCACCTCTATCTATTTTTGCACAGATAGCGGATTAAAATATCTTCTTGCTTTTTAGGATATCTGAGATGTCTTAAGAAGAAGTTAAAGAGGAGATTAAAACAGAAGAGAAAGAAAAAAAGAGTGAACTACCCCAGATCCCGTTGAACGAACGACGACACGTCCTCGTCCGTTGACCACATTAGCCGAACAAAAACGAAGTGAAACAAAAACAGGTAAGTTTCAAGATTTTAATAATCCAGCAGTCGCAGATAATCAGCATATCTTTCAGTAATCTGCTAGAAATGATAAAAATTGTATAAATAATTAGGTGAATTATTGTTAACGCATGTTAGCATAAACTAATGAAATATTAAAGTGTGATTATTCAAACAGATCATTACGCAAGTTTTGTTGTGTTGTTGTTGTTATAGAGTCGGCCAAAGAAGTGAGTGAACAAGATCTGTTGGTTCGTGGTAACTGCCACGAAGTATACTATTACCTTGAGGGGTTCCAAGAGCACAAGAAATACTAGAAATGCGAGCTAAATGACGAGTTGCAGGAGATGTTAAAGGACGAGATGAAGCCGCAGATATGGGCCTTCGCATTGTGGAAGGACATGAAGTTTAAGGATAGGAAGGAGGAGGAGGAACTAATTTACGTTGCGGTGGCGCCTTGCTATATGATTGAGTGACACTCAGTTCATCATCATGACGATACAATTGCTGATAAATTTGAAGTCAGACAAAGGGCATAACCCAAATCTTTCAATTTTAACTTATGTTTTTACAATACACTGACCTCTGTTTTACTGCACATAATTTGCATGTTGGAATGCACGGGGCGCCGGATTAGACAGTGGCTGGATTACCGAGGCTCTACTGTATCTGTATCTGAAAACAGTAATAAATCTAGTACTCCTTTAGTTCCACGAAAGCGAACTGGGGCCTAGTAATAACATACAAATATCTGTTGTATAATTCAATATCCTGCGTGGTATTAGCAAGGAAAGTAATTGTTTCAACATCAGACTTGTTTTGTAGTCTTAATAAGATCTAATAGCATAGAGCTACGAACAGGTTGAATATATGGTATTTATATATTCAAGCATTATTTCGCTTTTAATAAACTTGTCAAGGATTGTAATTGCCTTTACAATTAAAATTTGCACATTATTCATTTTTCATAATTTGTTTGCTTTACTAAGAGTGTTGGTTTAGTGCATACTACAACGCAAAAGCCGGCCAAGATTTTCTTCTAATCGAGAATGGACTTAGCCAGCTATTGCACAACAACTGGATATGACACGCGGCGCGATTCGAAGAGTGTTCTAACGTTATAGGCAGAATTTATCCTTTCATAGGCGACCTGGTACAGGCAGATGGAAATTTGCAACGGCTCGGGATGACCGCTTTATTGTGTCAACATCATTAAGAAATCGTTACCTTAATGCAGTTCAACTGCAACAACAGCTCGAAGTACGAGGAGTAGCTATTAGCCAGTGGACAGTAAGACGAAGACTGCAGGAAATTAACTTAGGCCCTAACACTTCTGCAGTCAAAAACTTACCCCAGCTCATTGTAAAGCACGCCTGCGTTTTAAAAGGGATCATTGAAATTGAACGTTGGAATAACGGAGATCTGTTCTGTTCTCAGATGAGACCAAAATATGCCTCTATTGTAGCGACCGAAGGAGAAAGGTGTACCGGAGATTAAGAAAGCGATTTGCAGAATACTGTATTGAAGAGCTGACTGCTAACTGCTAGAGGTTGTTTCTGCATGATCTGCGGTGAAATTTCTATGAGATCACGAACCGAACTTGCTTTCATACTAGCGGCGCCCGTGGTCAGAAAAAAGGAGGTTGTAGATTGTAGATCCCAATTGTGCCTCCGCCGTTCTGGTTCTCAGCATTTCTCCTAACCGCTTTGAAATAGTGCTGTCGATATTCCTTCTTTCGAGAGCCGCTTTGACAGCCTTGTGCGAGGTGTTGTCAAAGGCTCTTTCTATATCCAAGAACGCACATATCGCTACTTCCTTTGTCTCTAGTGCTGCTTCTATTACATTTGTCAGCTGATACAGGGTGGCTTCTGTGGATTTTCCTGCTCTATATGCATGCTGACAAGTGTGTAGTGGTGCATCTTACAGCAAAAATTGTAAGGCAATTGTCAATTACCTTCTCCATTGTCTTTAATATAAAAGATGTTCGACTAATGGGTCTAAATTACTTCGGTTGAGTGGTGTCTTTCTTCCCCATCTTCTGTATGATTATCACCTTAGCTCTTCTCCATAGCTCCGGTATGTATCCGCGCGCTAAACTAATTCTAAAGATTTTTAGAAACTGCGGCATTAGTTCTCTCCCTTCTCTTTGTAGGAAGGCGGGATTTTGCCCGTCCACACTCGGGGCCTTAAATCCAGGGCTTCCAGGGCTTGCGGAAGAATGAGGATGTTATCAACAGCCCTCAAGCAAGTCCTTTAATTCTAGTTGTTACTATATTAGACACCACGAATTGTAACTTTGTACTTGAAACTAGATTAATAAATGTATTAAAAACAAAATACCTGAAAAGTGTTGATAGCCCATCTAATTCGGTTTTCCGTACAGATGGACGCGACCCTCCTCCAGTCAGCCCGACTTGGTATCCGTGGTTGCATCAAGCCCTCGGTCTCTTTGTATTTTCTATATCCCGGGTTTCTAGTAGGAGGAGAGCTCTCTGCTCTTCATCCTCCGTGTAGCTCCCATCCGGTCTCTTAAGAGTGGCTGTCATTTCCACTCTATCCTTCGCTAATGTTTCGTGAAATCTAGCTGCCACCGGGGTGGATTCTATGTTTTCACAGAAGGCCCTAATGTTTTTTTTTGCCCTGAAAAAACCTGATCTCTTTGTTCTAGGTGGTGAGCACCTCGGAGTATTCTTAAAGTGTACGTTGGAACAATGGGGATCTGTTCCGTTCTCAGATGAGACCATAATATGCCTTTATTGCAGCGACCAAAGAAGAAAAGTGTACGGAAACCAAGAGAGCGATTTTCAAAATGCTGCAATGAAGATCGGACTGCTTATGGAAGTGGTTCCTGCATGATTTGGAGTACAATTATTATGGGAGCAAGAACGAACCTTGCTTTCATCATTATCGGCCCGTTGTCACAGAAAATGAGGATTAACGTGTGCTAGGTACGTTCAGGAGATTTTAGCAGTTCATCTGGTACCTTACTTATTACCTAATCGGCTACATTAGAGAAGAATTTATCTTTATGCTTTATGAATCGTGCAAGATTACAGAAACAGATTACAAATTATAGCAATCAGTTTTCGGGTTATGGAGTGGCCAGCATGCAATCCCGACCTAAATCCGATGGAACATATATTTCGTTGGAAAATTTTCAAATCAATTCCCAGATACTCAAAATCTCCTTTCCTATGAATCCTCACTTATACTCGAAATACACCCCAAAATGAACAAAGAACGATTGGATCATCTGGATTCTATTAACCGCAAGACCACCCTGTCGCAACTCAATTAAGGGTATTGTCTGTATAATATGCCATCCTTCACATAATAACACACTTTCTAAAAAAATAACACAATTATTAAAAGTTATAAACTCAACAGAAACATGACAGCTATAATTATATAATCGCTCTAAACTTTTCTGGACGACGATATTATTTTTAATACAAATAATAAATCGGCGATTATAAATGACATTTGAATTAAGGGAGGTATAAGATAAATTGCAGAAAAGGAATGCAATGCTTGCGTGTAACTAATACCAGACTAAATATCACGAATGTAGCGTAATGAATATCTCGATATTCCTAGAAATATTTATTGGTATTAAATAGATTGCCAATTACACCGTACTATTTTTTTTCATTTAATTTCTTAAACATAACTCGCTAAGTGTTTTCAAAGAAAATTTAAATTCTATTCAATTATAAATTTCAGATTTAATCGATTTACAGCCTGTAAACAAACTGAGCTTGTTAATGATAATTTGTAATAATAAGCTTTCACAAAAATGCATTTATATTTAAAAGAAATTTTCTGTTTTTTTATAGTGTGCCATTAAAGCTTCCTTACGATCAATGTAATTATCACAAAATCAACTGGGTTTTTAAACTCTGATAACTAGTAATTTCATGTTGAATATGCTGGCAAAACTTCACGTTTCTGCAGGATATCCGTTGGGCATATTATGAATAATAATAGTAATTACGAAATGGGAATAGATAACGTGGAGAATATTTTCAATTGCAAGAAACTATATGTAATAATAGTTTATGGATTCAAGGTGTGAAACAACGTCTAAGTTTTTTTAGACATTTTTCACTAATACGTAAATTATTAATTTCTGTTTTAGCTTTTAATTAAAAATTGTATAGTTTGTGGTATATAATTATATTAAAGTTTATTTGAAAAAATCTATTAAAGGCTTATTTATGGAAAGGTTAGTAATTATCTGCGTACGAATCTAGTAATTTATACATATTTAATTGTTTTTAATTATAATTATTTAATAAATAGCAGTGAAGATATTCCTACTCATTTTTCAAGATTTAATTATGATATATGAGGTATTCATTATGAACAAAATTCAATTGAGTTTCTCAAATAATTATTAACTATAATCTTTAATTATAATTTTAAAAACTATAATCTCCTTGTCGTCTCCTAAATGGGAAATTCAAATTTTCTGTGTAAAATATATAAGGTTTTTGCAATAAGAGATTTTTTTATCAATAGCCCGTCGTTTTAACAGTTGTTGTGAGTCAACCTGTAACTACTTGACAGATGACAAGAAAAAACTACGCCATTAATGAATAAGAAACGATATGCGCTTCAACAACGCATTAAAATTATTAAAATTCGCTACAAAAATGGTGAAACTTTCGCGGTCACAGTTCGCAAAACTAAAGCATTTTTGGGTCGTTGTGAAGCACTTTCTCGGTCGGAAATTGTGAAACTCGTAGAAAAGTTTTAGCTTTTGGGACAAGTTAATGATGTGAAGAACCGAACTCGTCTACATCGCTTAAGAACAACTGAGAATATTGCTGTTGTAGCCCATAGTATTGAGTAAAACCCAGGTTTGTCCATTTCTCCTCGATCTTTGGAATTGGGCATTCAACAAACGACATTACATCGTATTTTGCATAAAAACTCAAGTCATAAGACTTGTAAAGTTTAATTAACACGAAAACTCACGCCTACCGACCATCAACAACATCGTGTATTTGCTGATTGGGTCCTTGAAATGCATCAAACTGATCCAGAATTTCATCGAAAAATCATCTTAAGTGATGAGGCTCATTTTCACCTCGGAGGCTACGTTAACAAGCAGAATTGTTGTCGCATTTGAGGCTTGGAGATCACAAGAATTATTGTTGAAAAGCCTCTCCATCCTCAACGTGTGACTGATGAGTTTTTTGATCTGGCGGGGTCATTACATTTTGGAAAACGAGGCTGGAGCAACTGTTACGGTGAATGAATTGCGCTATCGTAAGATTCGTAAGCTATATATATATATACATATATTAACTCCATTATATATATATATATATATATATATATATATATATATATATTATATATATATATATATATATATATATATATATATATATATATATAATGGATACGATGGTAATATACATCGTATTTTGCATAAAAACTCAAGTCATAAGACTTGTAAAGTTTAATTAACACAAAAACTCACGCCTACCGACCATCAACAACATCGTGTATTTGCTGATTGGGTCCTTGAAATGCATCAAACTGATCCAGAATTTCATCGAAAAATCATCTTAAGTGATGAGGCTCATTTTCACCTCGGAGGCTACGTTAACAAGCAGAATTGTTGTCGCATTTGAGGCTTGGAGATCACAAGAATTATTGTTGAAAAGCCTCTCCATCCTCAACGTGTGACTGATGAGTTTTTTGGTCTGGCGGGGTCATTACATTTTGGAAAACGAGGCTGGAGCAACTGTTACGGTGAATGAATTGCGCTATCGTAAGATTCGTAAGCTATATATATATATATATATATACATATATTAACTACATTATATATATATATATATATATATATATATATATATATATATATATATATATATATATATGACGTGAGTTCCAAAACTGGCCATATTCATTTTTTTGAAAATGTTTGTTTCATTTTTTGCTGTTACCCTGCTCCTAATGATCTATTCTGTTTCTTCAAAAAATGGTCACATAGATTGTTTTTTCTCAGAAGAAATTACCAGTTGTTTCCAAAACTAGCCTTATCCGTCATATGTTTGGTTTCAAAACTTGCCATATCATGCTGTGAGGAAAATAAGGTTAGTTTGTTATCCTCCTCTTTCCTAGTTTACGTGTTTACAAAATATTGACAGTGCTTTGTAAATTTGATTTGAATTCATTTTACACCA
This sequence comes from Phosphuga atrata, assembly GCA_944588485.1. NCBI lineage: Eukaryota > Metazoa > Arthropoda > Insecta > Coleoptera > Silphidae > Phosphuga > Phosphuga atrata. Next base: position 22,890,944 of record OX155905.1, read on the forward strand.
TTTAATTAATAAAAAATTTCTACAAGAATGGATACTCCTAAGTTATATGACGAACAAGGAACCAAAAAAATCAGAAACAAAAAGAATTGGGCCAAAGAAAAAGCAGAGGTTGAAGGTAAGTCTTATGTAGATTGTAACATGATTCTAAATTATTGTTGTTTATTAAAAGCATTTAGTTTTAAATATTTTTCTTTTAAATTTCAGAAGAAAATCAAAATGTTTGCCTCAGAAACCAAACTGTATGCATAAGAAAAAAAACGCACTGCAATGCAATGATGTATCAATGCAGGACGTCCGTCGGTTTCACGAAATGTTTTATGCAAATAAAAATGAAGCTTCCCAAGATTCCTTTCTCCATAAATATACAAAAGAACACAAGTTAACAAGAGCACTTAAAAAAACTGTAAGTATTCAGTATTATGTACGAACAAGGCAAGATGGGCTGAAACAAGTTTGCAGGAATACTTTTACAAGCATTCTTGGAATATCAAAATTTAGAATACAAAATATCTGCAAACAACATCTTTTAACTGGAAAATCTCCCACGTAGAGAAGGGGGGTGACACAAGATCTTTAAAGTATGCTGCAAGAAAAGATGCGGTAAGAAACTTTATTAAAACATTAAAATGCGTAGACTCCCACTATTCAAGAGAAAAAAACAAGATGCAGTACCTACCTAGTCATGTAAATACAAAACAATTATGGAATGCGTACAATAATTTAGCAGAGCCAGCAATGAGGTTTAATTACCACTACTTCAACAACATTTTTAATGCAGACTTCAAACTTAGCTTTCGATCCCCAGCAACTTATTCATGTTCTGAATGTATTCAGCTAGACCAGTGTTTCCTAGTAGAGGTTCTAGTAGTAGGGGCTCTAGTAGAGGTCAATGAAGCTTGGCAAAAGATCAAGCAGGACATCGAAGATACAGCAGCAGAGGTTGTGGGGTGGAAGAAGGGACAAAGGCGTAATAACTGGTTCGATGAAGAATGCAAGGAAGCTCTCTGACAGAGAAGAACAAAGCCAGAGAAAAAGTACTACAACGAAATACTAGAGCGAATGTAGAGGATTATCGAAACAAACGGAAAGTTGAGAAAAAACTCTTTCGAAGAAAGAAATCTGAAAAAGATGAAGAAGATTTCGCGGAAATAGAAAGAATGAGTAATGCCAACGAAACTCGGGGACTCTATCAAAAGGTCAGAAATGCGAGACTTGGCTACAAACAGCAGCCACTTCTGTGTAAGGATAAGGACGGCAGAGTAATCGGACACACAGAAAAGTGTATCAAGAGGTGGGGTCAGTACTTCAGGGACCTGCTCAACCAGAACACTCGCGTAGTCCAAGAGGAAAGTATAACGCCAACATCAACATCAATATTACGGACTGAGCAAGTGGAGGAACCCTCTTTAGAAGAAGTAGAGACTGCGCAGGATCAAGAACAATAAGGCGCCAGGTGCAGATGGCATTCCAGGAGAATTGTTGAAGTATGGAGGTAGAGCCCTAATATCGTGCATGCATGATCTCATATTAAACATATGGAGAACGGAAAAGCTACCGAATGAATGGAAGCTAGGGATAATATGCCCATTGTACAAGAAAGGTGATTGAACAAGTTAGATTGTTCTAACTACAGGGGGATAACGCTGCTAAACATTGCATACAAGGTCTTCGCTAATGTGTTGTACCGTCGCTTACTACCATACGCAGAAGAGAATATCGGGGAAAACCAGTGCGGTTTCCGCACAAACAGGTCAACCACAGACCAACTGTTTGGCATTAGGCAGATCCTGGAGAAATGTAATGAGTTCAATATCACGACACACCATCTATTCGTGGACTTCAGAGCAGCATACGAGTGCGTTATAAGACACAAACTGTGGGGGATAATGACAAGTTTCGGATTCCCTGAAAAACTGACAGCCCTAACCAGAGTAACACTGTCTGAAGTATCGTCTGTAGTAAGAATACGAAACAAGTTGTCTGAGACTTTTATAACAGAGGAAGGACTACGACAGGGAGACCCACTGGCAACTTTACTGTTTAACATCGTACTAGAAAAGGCCGTTAGGAGTAGTGGAGTGGATACTAACGGCACTGTGTACTTTAAGTCAACACAACTATTGGCTTACGCAGACGACATTGATATAATTTGCAGAAGCGAACAGGCGACCAAAACTACTTACTCGCTGCTGGAGAAGGAAGCAAGTAACCTAGGACTCACTGTTAACGTAAACAAAATGAAATACATGGTGGCTAACAAAACTCATCGGAAGGTAGGACCAACGCTAGAACTAGACGGAAAGCACTTTCACACAGTAGATACATTTGTGTACTTGGGCTCGCAACTGAACAGCGTAAACCGGATGGGCGAAGAGATTAGAAGGCAGATAACTCTTGGTAACAAGTGCTATTATGGGCTACTTAAACTTTTTAGGTCCAAAACAATCCACCCCAAGCATAAGTGCACACAGTACAGGTCACTGATAAGACCGGTGGTAACCTATGGTGCAGAAGCATGGAGCTTAACACAGAGCGAAGAACAGGCTTTAAGTGCATTTTAGAGAAGAATGATACGTGCAATATTTGGAGCGACCCAAGAACGAGGAATCTGGCGCCGAAGATATAATCACGAACTATATCAGCTCTATAATCAACCAGATATTGTGAGTTTCATCAAGGTGGCAAGATTGAGATGGCTCGGACACATGCAGAGAATGGGTGATCATAGGGTTCCGAAAAAGCTGTTGAGATGGAAGGATGCGGTAACAACTGACCTACAAAAACTTCAAGTACGGGACTGGAGAACGTTGGCGAGTGATAGGTCCGCTTGGAGAAACATGCTGAAGGAGGCCCAGACCGGCAATCGGTTGTAGTGCCATTAAGAAGAAGACCAGTGTTTCCCAACCATTTTCTCCACGCGAACCCCCTGTTAATTTCAAATGAGTTTGGCGAACCCCCTATACTGGCGTGTAAAAAAGTATTAAAATCCGGTACACGGAAAAAAGTACACTGTAGAAATTTCAGTTTAAATAGTAACGTGGGTCCTTACGAATACAAACATGTAAAAATTACAGTCGCATACTGTTTTAAAAATTATTTACTAAAAAAAATTTTACAATTCTAATCTGTGAATTTTACAGTGTGAAAAAGGACTTTTTGTTAAATGGAAAGTTAAAATATTTTTTACTTTTTATTATTTTGTATCTTTTCATCATATAATATCTATACATTATTAGTCCAAACTGTAAAAATTACGATTTTCTCCTGATGGATGTATTACTTCATAATATAATATTTCTTATATATTTTCAAACTAAAAATTAGAGTTTGAGCTATTACTCGTTGAGTATGAGAAATGAACGCCGAAATATTACATCTCGATACTGTGATTTTTTAATTATTTTTAGTAGAGTGACACGTTACAACAAAAAAATTGAAATTTAATATCTGAAACTGCAATTTTAACAAACATCAATTTGTAACATGATAACTCCAATTGTAGTTTTTACAGTTTTAAATTCGTAAGGTTGCTGCTACTATTTCAAACTGTACTTTTTCCGTGTAGAACATTTATTTTCCATATTGAACAATAGTTCTTAACATGGATAGAAAACATAATCAAATTTGGCAAAATATCTGACAATTTCAGTCTTAGATCAGGTTCCGCATTTAACCTGTTTCTATATTCATCTTTCAGAAAGGTATATCTTGAAAATCCTTTCTCACATGGATATGTTGCGCAAAAGGGTAATAGAACTTCAATTGCTTTTTTTGACATAACAGGATATTCATTTTTTTTGAGGCAGAAGACAATTAAAGAGTGATCTTGAGTTGTTCTTTCTCCAGCAAAGTTAGAGGTTTCTAAACTTACATCTCCTTGAAAAGAACTACGTGTCCAGTTGTTTGAGAGGCATATATTGGATCTATTCTGATAAGTTATCAGAGAGTAAATTGAAGTTAATTGAAGTTCATTTTCAGCAAATTTAATTGAATTTTCTGGTAAAATTTTTGATTGAAAATGATTTTTCTGGCCTCGTAAAGCTGGATCGGAAAATAATTCATTTTTAATCATTCAATCTCTTCAAAAGTTCCATTCCAGTTCCACATTATTTTTAGTTAATTAATTGATAATTAATTCTACACAACACCTTATTGTTTGATAAGGGAGCAAGATCAATTTTCTTTACTGCCTTTTCTCCAATATATTTTGCACATGGTCCAATATATCTGTCCAGATCTTTCAATTCTATAACTTACTCAAAATTATGCCCAATGGCCATTTTACTATCTTCGTTTGAGGACAGGACAGAAGAAACAAAAAATACTCAAAAAGTTTATCCCTGGGCGTCGGATGTTTTGTTTCAAAGTGTCTACTCAAGAGGTTGAAACCTCTTTCAAGGTTTTAAACTGCTGCTGGCAAGTACTTTGTTGCAGAATACACAAAGTGGTTTAGGTTTATGACTCTTCCCCAGTATAATAAAACCCATTTGTAAATAGTCTTTCAAATCATTTTTTCTTTGTTTTTAGTCTGTTAAAATGGTAGCCCACGACAGCTTTCAGTATCATCATGTCTTGCTGTCCGATGTCTTGAGGTCCGATGCTACTAGAGAAAAAACAATAAATTGATCGCTTGCAAAGTGTGAAATGTACTCAAAATATAAGCTTTTACAAAATACTGCAACTACTGTCTTGCTTCTAAAAGACTGGTCTATAACCATCGATCCATAATAAAATCGAGGTTATTGATTATTGAAAAGAATGGCACTAAACAAACAAAACCACAATAGCTATGCTACTAATCCAGAACTAAATCACAAGTTTATAACCCTCTGTATGAACATCTGTTAAGGAACGCCTTAACAGATTTTGACGTGCCTAGACATTGCCTACCAACATAACGATGTTGATAGGCAATCTTTACCCAACAAATGAGAGGATATTCAATATTATTCAAGTTGTGTAAAGAATTTTAGGTTACCTAATTAGGTTGTCTAGAGAAGTTGCCTAGTAGATATATAATGAGACATAAGCGATCAAAAATAGAACTACTCCTTTTTGTTTTTTGAGTATTGCTGGTTTATTTGGGTATTATTTTTCTTGAGTTTCTTTTTCTTCGGTAATTTAAAATGTATCCATTACAATAATATTTTCGCGAACCCCCTTTGTACACCTCGCGAACCCCAAGGGGTTCGCGAACCACCGGTTGGGAATCGATGAGCTAGACAATATAGTTGCTGCGACACATGGGCAGGAGAAAGTAGAAGCAATGACTAAGAAAACTGTGCATAAGATGAAAGCCAAAGTTTTCCACAAAAGATGATCCACAGGTGTACAAATTTTCATTTGATTGTCAAAAGAATTTAGTTCTTCCCAAAGTGTCAGATCAGGCAGCATACTACTCCCGACAGTTATACCAATACAACATGACAGTGTGTAAGGGACACACAGAAAACGTTCAAACTCCTGAAACTGCCCAAATTTTTACCTGGTCGGAGCATCAGAGAAAAAAAGGGTCAAATGAAATTGCTTCAATTTTGTACTATCATTTGCAGAACGAGAATTTTCAAGACTGTGAAAAAATTGAAATGCTTGCATACGGGTGCCCTGGTCAAAACAAGAACATAACTGTCATTGGGGTATTAGCAAAGTGATAACATGAATCAAACTCAAGTATTAAAGTTATAGAATACATTTTTTTCCTGTCGTTGGACACTCGTACATTCCCCCAGACCGAGTGTTCGGGCGGATCGAAAACAAATTAAGAAAGAATGAAACTATAATCATTCCAGATGAGTACAAAGATATTTTTTCCAGATATGGTACTGTTAAAAATGTTGGGGTTGACGTTCCCGTGTTCGACTTTAAAAGTTCTGTAGCGGATATTGTAAAGTTACCCGGGCAATTACACTTTAAATGTTCTTTGGCCAAAAGAATTACTCAAAAAGGAGAAAGCGACTGTTCTTATAAAAGGAGAAGTTAACTACAGATCTGATACTGGAACTTTTAAACAATTCTTAAAGAGAGGAGATCTTAAAAAAGAGAGGAGAGGAAGAGAGGAGACAATTCTTAAAGAGACTTTAAGAATGATTAATCCAGAAAGATTACCGAACGTGGTCAATGTGAAACCTGAAAAGTTATCAGAAGTACAAAAGTTGCTATCAAAACATTTCGGGATCAATTTGGATGAGAACGCTGGGTTGCAATTTTATAAACAACTGTTGCAAAACAATAATGAAAATGAAGCACTCCTTGATGGCGAGGACTTAAGTGATTATGAATTTGCTGAACGACCGGAGGCTCGTTGGGTCTTCGCGCAGGTAGGAAGTCGAAATCCTTTTACTGTGGATGAATTGAATGCGGCTGGATAGGCACCTGGCCCAGATGGTATTCCGGCCGACGTGATCCAGTGGTAGCAGTGGTTCCTGAAACGGTGCTCTCTGTGGTGAACGGCCTCTTTGCAGGCAGTGTGTTTCCGGAAAAGTGGAAGGTGGCCAGATTAATACAAATACTGAAGCAAGGCACCAATAACGCTAATATGCCTGCTTTTCACTATGGGGAAGCTATATGAACATCTCGTCAGAGCTAGGCTACACGAAGAAATTGAGGAAAGTGGGGGAAGAAAGTACGGTTTCAGGCAGGGACGCTCAACTATTGGTGCTATGGAGGAGGCAATAAATTTTGCAAGGTTAGCAAATAGCGGTTTATGGAGAAGTAGAAATCTATATGCTGTCACAGCTATAGACGTGGAGATTGCTTCTAATACGGCTTCGTGGTGCAAAATAGTGGAAGCTCTAAAGAAGAAATAAATCTCACCAGAAATTGTTGCGACAACTATTAGCTATCTAAGCGACTGTTGGTGAATGATCGAAAACGATAGAGCAGTCAAGGTGACCTGTGTGGTTCCGCAGGGCTCGGTTTTATGGCCCGCCTTATGTAACGCATTCAATGAAGCGATCCTGAAATTGGAGTTGCCTGTCGACGCCCGGACAGTGGCGTTTGCTGACGACTTGTCTCTTCTGACAATGAGACACAAAGAGAACGACTTAATAATTCTAACAGACCAGTCTCTAGCCAAGATCATGCAGTGAATGGGTAACATGGAACTAACCGTAGCAATGCACAAAACGTGCTTCTGATAGATGGCAAGAGACAAATCTGTGCTCCTGATAGATGGCAAGAGACCAGAGACAGTGCAGTTTCAACTGGGTGGGACAATCATTAAGTCAGAGAAAAGAATTAAATACTTGGGGGTAGTAATGGACCAGCGCGTAAGCTTCACGTCTCACATTCATGATGTGTCGGCCAAATCCGAAAAGGCGGCCGCGATGCTGGGGAGGTTCATGCCGAACGTTCGTAGGGCTCTCAGCCTGACCAGGCGTTTGCTGTCCTCGGTGGTCACCTTTATCATGCTGTACGGAGCGGAGATCTGGGCCTGGAACCGGCCTGGAACTGGAGAAAAAATAGAAACAGAGGAGGGCCTTGATTAGGGTAGTCTCGGGTAGCATACCGGACAGTCTCGGCAGAAGCTGTAAAACGGGTAGCTGGATCCCCACCAATAACACTCCTTGTCGACAAAAGGATGTCTCGCAGAATATGCCAAGACCTATCCAAGAAAGAAGTGCGGCAGCGCACCATGACGAGTTGGCAAAATGCCTGACAGGGGGCAAAAACGGTACATGGACGCGAGTATTGATACCGGATGTGCAAATCTGGGCTGAACGTAAACACAGAGACGTTGACTACCATGTGACCCAGGCGCTAACATGACATGGGTGCTTTAATGGCTTTCTGCACAGAATAGGCAAAAGCCGAAGCGATGAGTGCTGGTACTGTGGCAAAAGAGGTGACGTATGTCACACGATATTCTATTGCGAAAGATGGGACAAGCTGAGATAAGGGATGGCAAAGAGAACCGGTGAATGGTCGGACAAGGAGAACATGACCGAAACGATGTTAGTAAGCAAAGAAAGTTAGGACGCAACCGCGGAAGCATAATGGAGACCAAGGAAGTAGATGAGAGGAGACTTGAAGCTGGGTTACAAATTAGAAAGTAACAGAAGAGTATGAAACTAAAGTTGGCGGGTTATAATACACCGAGAGGATGCAAACCACGCCGGCGCTAGGGACAAGATGGAAAAAAAGGGGAAGATGGACTAGCATTCCTTCTAGGGCAGCTAAGGCCGCAGTTTTCAGCGATCCTATCGATTAATAAAACGGCTAAGTGCGTGTCGGGCCACGCACAATGTAGGGTTCCGTAGATGCCATTCTTACTCTTATGACTTAAGACTCAAATGTGTACAAAATTTCATAACCAATAACTTCATCAGCTGACATTGATGTTGTCGAGTTTGACGTTCAACATTAACAATAATAAATTGTTTAAATGACGCGGCTGCCGCTCGATTTGTTACATTTTATAAATTTGTTGACTATTACTCGTAAACTAATAACGCCTACTTATCCGTGATACTTTTCCTTTTAAATTCGTTATATATGCTACTATTGTAAATTTTTTCACATATCCAGAAACAGCCATTTAGCTGGCAGTGGTGGGGGGGCACTTGACTCAAAAATTAGCACTTTAAAGCTTAATATTTCACAAACGGATCTCTTAATCGAAATATTATTTTCACAAACCTGTAATATTTTTGAAAGACCTATCCAACGATACCCTATACCAGCGCTGTCCAACTTCTCTTAGCCAGCGGGCCAATTTTTTCTGGCAAATTTTTCGCGGGCCGAAAAAGATAGGTAAATGAGAAGTCAGCTCATGTCAACTCCAAAGTTATTTATACGAATAAATTTTATTTATACGAAAAAAATAAAGTCAAAGATAATATCATTTTTTCAACAATAAAGTTTATATTTTTGCATATTAAATATTGCGTTATATTTATTGTTAAAATGAAATATCACATAGTAACGGACAAAACAATGTTGTTCTTAAAAATAATGCAAGAGATAATAAAAACACAATTAAACTAGAATAATATTAAGCCTAAACTATTTAATGGGAGCATTGTGGCCGTACTTGTTGAGCAACAATTTCCTTTATGTCCAAATCAATATTTCTTGTGGCAACTCTAATTATATTCTCAAGAGTGGAGTCTTTCAAGCTGTTTATAAATTTTGATTTTATATATTTCATGTCAGAGAATGCTCGCTTGCAGATATATGTACTTCCGAACATAGAAATGATTTGAAGTCCAAAATCTCACATTTTTGATATTATCCTTTTTCCAAATGTTTGAACACTTGTATTCCAGTTGCTTCACTAGATGGAATGAATGAGTCAGCCTGAAGGTCGCATAATTCCATTTGATATTTAGGTTCAACGGAGGTAATATCGATATTGATTGGATCACTGAATAAATTTATACTCATCTATAAATCATCAAATTGAGAAAATCTTCTGTTAAAATCTTCAATAAGCATATCTAATTTCGGTAAAAATTGTCAAAATTCACTTCTATGTTCCAGTCCTTCATTTGCAGTTTTTTCCTTGCAGTTTTCCTTCATCAGCTTGCAGTTCTTCAAAAAAAGTTTTAAATTTTCGATGTGTAAGAGAACGATTTCAGCCACGATTTAAATTTGATATTTTGCAAACGATGTGCATTACATCGTTTAGTTTTAGTGAAAGACCACATAATGCCTGCTGATACACAGTACAATGGAATATTCAACAATTTATTCCTTCTTTTTATAAGTCCTGCGAGCCCCTTTTGTTGTTCCGTGTAATGATCGTAATTTTAAAGTTTTTCTGAATAATCATAGTTTTCATGAATAGGATGGTTGCGACAGTTACTACGTGGTAATCCATACTTACATTGAATTGAAAAATTCACTTTGTTTTTTACCACACTTATATTATATAAAAATATTATATAACTTATTATTCACAGATATATAAATTTCTACACATATCACGACTCGAGTTTCGACGTTTGACGGTCATTTTCAAGTTCACTTGAAAATGACCGTCAAACGTCGAAACTCGAGTCGTGATATGTGTAGAAATTTATATAGCTGTGAATAATAAGTTATATAATATTTTTACATAATATAAGTGTGGTAAAAAACAAAGTGAATTTTTCAATTCAATGTAATCATAGTTTTCATTTACGGTTCTTTCTATAAAAATAAGCATTTGACTTGTGTCGGAAATGTCTGATGTGTACTTTCGTCCAATGCTACGGAAAAATAGCAGCAATTATTGATTAGGTTTTGTACACGTCGGCTTACAGTTTGATGAGAAAAAGAAACTGTTTGAATTTTTTTTGCCATTTCGTTATTATTAAGAGATTCAGCCATTTTTATGACACATTTTTTAATTAATTCTCCATCCGAAAAAGGCTTTTTTGCTTGTGCAATTTCTAAGCAAACTGTTTCGTTTCAAAATCTAATTCGTTTGATAGTTCTGCTGTTTTTTTGAACGGTCTGCCGTTAACTACTGTTGGACAAGGTAAGTGACTCTCGGCAACAGTGATACCAGAATGCAGCCGCGGCTACAATGCCCACCGCTACTTCTGCCACCACGTAAATTCGAGACGGACAAAAATGGATAATGTACGTACACTTGCATAGAACGTGGATTTTTTTATGGAATGACTATAAAACAACCATAATTATTCATCATTAGCATTTTTATAATTCTTGTTGTATATGGTTGTATAATCTCATATGTTTTATAAATTTTTTATTACTATAACTCGCGGGCCGTAAAAAAAGGTTCGAGGGCTGGATGCGGCCCGCGGGCCGCCAGTTGGACAGCGCTGCCCTACACCATGGGGTAGACGAGAAAAAATACCTAACCACTTCTTTAGGGTAAAGGAGGTACCCTAAAAATTTTTTTTTCAAGATTTTATTTTACCACTTTGTCGGCGTGACTAATTTGTATATCCATGCCAAATTACAGCTTTATATTTCTAATAGTCTCTGAGCTAAACTGCGGACGGACGGACGGACATATCGAAACTATAAGGGTTCGTTGTTGATAACAACGGAACCCTAAAAAGCATGGTAATCTCAAGAGTTTATTTATAGAGTGCTTCAGTTTCAGTTCCCGCCAATTTGTAAAACCATTTGTTAGGATGGTCTTGTACAACAGATGCCAAATATTCTTCTAGTTATCATTAATGCCCTTCTTTTTACTCAAGTAAGGCTCGTAAGACGTGTGCTCTGATGGCTTTTTAAAACTTCTTGTAGAACCAGTTGCCAAGGGTTCTTCTGGTCATCATCATTTCTTTTGTTCATCTGGTGTTGATTTCAGATCACTTTTGCATCGTGGATTATACCCAGATACTTGACCTCGTTGCTTACCTTTTACAACCTTGTTCCTTTAATTTTAAAAACTTGGTAGCTTTAAACCCATCAATTTCCTTATTTTAAAAGGCGGATAATTCTTGATAATTCCCAAGTTTATTCTTAAATTGATGTAGGTTACTCTTAATTTGAAGTTGATGAAAAAGAAAGAAAAAGGGAAATTGAGATGAATAATGTTATATTTTGGAATAAAACATACTTTATTAAAAATAAAAATGGTTGTTGTGGAATGGTTGAGAAAATTTTCTAAATTTGATTTATTCTTAATTTGAAATTCACAATTGTCAATTAGAAACCGATTGACTTTTCACAATTTTCAATTGACTATTTCCAATATGACACAAGTTATTCCCAATTTGAAATTGATTAAATCCAATATGAAATAAAAACAAATGTGTATGTTATCTTTACGCGCAGTTGTAGTAAAGATTACACACACATTTCTTTTATTTGACATTACGCAGTTTTCTATGTGGTTCTTGAACAGCACACAACAGAATGAACGGTTTCCTGATTTGATACTTGTTACCGATGAGACTGCGTTTACAAGGGAAGGAATTTCGATAGCCACAACATGCATTTGTAGGTGCAAGAAAATCATCACGCAATATATGGTAGAGGTTATCAACACAAATTTTGAATTAATGTTTGGTGTAGGATTGTTGGCAACTATTTGATAGGTCCATTTGTGTTACTTAACGGGCGCGGCTTACACAAATTTTATGGAAAATGACTTCCTCAATAGATTAGACTCGGTTGATGTACAACTGAGACATTAAATGAGGTTTATGCATGACGGTGCACCAGCACTTTAGTCAGCAGGCCCGTGCATGTCTCGATGCGAGGTATCCTGATAAATCAATAGGCAGGAACGGTCCGATAACATGGCTGGCCCGCTCCCCAGATCTTAATTCCCTGGATTTTTTTATGTCATCTAAAAACTATTGAGTACGAAACAGAGCACTTGAGGCTCTACTGGCACGTGTAACTGAAGCTTGTCGAACAGTTAGAAACATGCCCGCCGTTTTTGAACGCGTTCGTTGTTCTTTTTTGCAGCGGTGTCGAACACGGGGGGCGAAATTTTGAACAATTTTTGTAAATTGTTATTTTTAAGTTTTAGAGATTTTAGAGTAATGTTTTATGTTTGTTAATTTTATCAATAAATTCCACCCCATTGCTTGTGTTACTGGTAAAACTTTTTTATAAAGCGTTGGTCTTCTTAATATTTACAAATACAACTTGACACAATCACCAAACACAACACCAAACACAAATTGTGTTTGAGAGCTTTTGAATCTTAAATATTTAATTAAAACGGTAAATAATAAAATAAGAGTAAATAATAAAATAAAAGGTAAGTAATAAAAAGTTTATCTTGATAATAGTTTATATAGATCTGAATTAGATATTTCTTTAACCTTCTATAATAAGCAGTATAGTATATTGGCCAATAAATAGAAATACATGATTATAAGACTATGTTGGTCCAAACTGTATCATTAATATTTTGTTAAATAAATAAATTGAGCTGTGATAGTAAACTTGAAAACACAACGTGTGCAATCTGTTATTTCCAAGAGGCCGAATAAAAAAGAATCAATCGATCGAAGCAATACATTGCAATAAGATATGCAATTTCCTTTTATTAACCGCACATACACAGTGTGCATAAAGTGTCAATGTCCCCATAAACAACATCGCATAGTGCAATGGTACACCCAACCATTGTGTCCATTGATTGATTATACATGTCAAAATGATAACACATCGCAATTATGTCAGTTGTTAGTTCATAATTGACAAGGTATATACGTGCTGCTTTTGTATCAACCCAAACGCGTATTTATCTCCTCCTTGAAATCGGTAATTATATCAATAATTCACTAATGATATCAAAATGCATTAAACGTGTCTTATTAAAATAAAATATTACCTGCTTAGTCAAGAAAAAGAATTAATAAATTATAATACCATTCATAAATTATTATAAGGGTTGTAATTAGACTGTTATCAAAGGTGTTCTCTTTGTTGCTGCTTTTATACAAGCAATTAAAGAAACTAATTAGTTCTTTGGTATTCCCATATGGAATGATTTGAATGTAGGTAGTTTAGACCTTTATAGGAAATAAAGCGTAAAATGGGAGAAATTATATAGCGGTGGTAATAAATTAATAAACAGGGCAACTTCGGTAGCTCCGGTGGTTGTTGTAGTCGTTAATCGTTTGGTTGGAGCTGCATAAATTATTAGCGTACGGAAACTACTATTGTCTACTGGAGTGTTTCAACGGAGCTTAATTAATTAAAGAGCAATCTGCCAATCAAGCCCTTTATAATATAATATTCTTTTTATATGCTAATAAGGGCATGTCGTTGATAGTCTTACATAGATTGTTCTATGTGATACATCGACAGTAAGTTGCAGGATTAAATTTCATATCATTAAAATGTTCTTTTATTGAAATATGTTAGTATCAGGGGTGGATCGTCTTTACAGGCTACCGGGGCCGTTTTTTTTAAGCGGACCCATGCATCTAATTATGAGTGACAATTTAAATATTACACGAAATTAGTTGGAAATTTTAGCAAACAGGATTCCGCTGTATTACAATTTTTACTAACGCATTCCTCTTCTCCTCATTGGGCTTTCTCCCTGCGAATGATTGCGACCATAATAATTAACCTGTGGATTCCAACCACTCGCGCAGGTTCCTAAGCCATAACATTCTCCTTCTGCCTATACTTCTCCTGTCCACTATCTTTCCCTGAATAATTAACTGCAATAGTTGATATCTGTTGCCTCTAGAGATGTGGCCGAGCTTTCTTTGACCGTGATAGCGACTTCCCTCTCCTTGCCCATTCTTCTCAAGAATGGTGATACTTGAATTGGTGATTCCTTAATGACATTAATGAATTGGTGATTAATTTTCACGTCTACATCTCGTCCCATGTGTCTACAACTCTATATCACGACTTGGACTGTAAAGATGGCTTCTCTCGTTCCGAGCGCATTTCGAAAGCCAAACTGCGTCTCTCCCGCATATTCACACCTACGATAGATCCTGGCATGTATAATCTTTAAAAATATCTTGACAATGTGGTTCATTTGGTTGATTAGTCTATATTCGTCGCATCTCTTCGCAGATGGCTTCTTGGGGTTTTTAAGGTAGAGGTCATCCAGTCCGCTGGCATTTGACCCGTATTGTATCTTTTATCAAATAAGTCAATCTGATGTTCAGAAATTCTGGTTGCTAGTTGCAACATAACTGAATCATTTCATAGTGGATTTTATCTGGGCCGGCTGCTTTCATATTCTTCATTGATGTTATGGCTTTTTGAACTTCATCTTTTGTAATGGTCGGTCCGTTGTTACTAGCAGCGGTAATATTATAGTGGTCTGATCTGGTGTCATTGAAAAGTTCTCGTACATACTTTTCCCATTCATCCTCTTTGTTGGTGACTTCGGTTACAAGTCTGCCATTATCATCAGTTAAACTTGATGACGTTTTTTTCCTGTTGGTTCTCGTCATTTCCTTTACATTTATTGCATATTAAAGTTATCATGTTTCAAATCCATTTGTTTAATTTCATCACTTTAGCTGCTAGTACATTTCATCACTTTTTACTATTTAGCTGCTAGCCATCTTTCCTTAGCCAGTCTTATATGCAGTCTTATCTTTTTATGGATCTCTTTATATCTGGTGGTATTTAGTGTGCCTTCTGAGTTCCATTAGTTGAAGAATTTCTTTTAACTTTCTTTAGAAATATTTTAACAATTAATCTTTTACCAATTTTTTTTACCAATCTTTAACCAAGGAATCATTTACCAATTTATTTGGTTGTGTAGGGGCAGGTGAAGTCCATGTGTATAACCTTCTTGCCGACAACTTGAAGATGTTCGTCAAAATCAGATCTTAAAAAAAATGAACGAAGCGATCTCCTCTGTCATTACGTTTGCCTGGTCCAAAACTACCAACGAAGTTACCTTCCTTACCTTCTCCTGCCTTAGCATTAAAATCTCCCATCACCAAATGTTCATTTGGTATTTCGTTATGTAGTTAATTACAGTGTTGTTGTTCGTAGAATTCTTCCATTATCGCAACGTCTTTATCTGATGTAGGCGCATATACTTGTATGATGTTTATGTCTACGGGGTTTGCTGTAATTTGTTGCATGATGACCCTTTCGGAGTGTGGTAGGAAGTTTTTCACACAGGAAGTAATTTCATTTGCTAAAATTATGCCTACTCCATTTTTGTAATGGCCGTTATTACCAAAATAGTATACAGTGTGTTCTTCTATTGTGCTTTGGCCTTTTCCTTTCCATCGCATTTCGCTAATTCCCATGATTTTAACTTCTAGTATTTTCAATTCCTGGATAACGTTCTGATTCTTCCTTCGGTCATGCTTCGTACATTCCATGTACCTATTTTCGTAGCAGACTCTTCAAGTACATATTCGGCCATTGTTTCTCCGACCCTTTCCCACTCGGTTTGTGCGTTCCAATACATTGCGAAAATGTTGGACTGAGACACAATGCAATAAATGCTGCTGGAGTGGAATTTAATGTCCATCGTACTATAATATCCCGTTTGTGGAAGCAGTCCATATTTTCCAAAATAAAAGGTGATCAAATTTCTGCAAGTTCTGGAAAAATTGGTAATTGTGGATGAAAAAGTAGACATTTCTCAGCAATTGATCATCCATTTACACGAAGATAATCGCTTAGGAGTTTATCATGTGCCGTAAGTGTTCCTAAAGCAACGCAACACAGGATTCTGAAAGAGGGAAAAGAACTTGAGCGGATTTCCGCTATATAAACCTCTAAACCTTTAATAATAAAATATTGAAACCTTGTATTGAAACCTTTAATAATAAAATATAATATTTTTTTTTGTAACAGTATCTCTTTAATTAATGAAAAAATAAAATTGTCTTTGAACCCTGGCCTTATTTCCATTGTCGCCAGCCGCCACTGGTTAATATTATTAATTTCTGTCAATAATTAATAAACATGATTGCAGTTGGAAAGATTATAGTCCTTTTACGAATGAAGAAGCAAAATAGCCAAAAATCTATTTTATTGTTACCATTGTTATTAAACTAAATATAGTCTATGGATATTATGTTTGCTAGATGTTTTTATCTTAGTCAATATATATTTAGGTATTTGATTGTTGAATGGAAGTGAACTAGTAGTCTATTATTGTAATTAATAATGTTCTTTAAATATTGACAATTTTATTATTACTGTTGCATTAATTGAAAGTACTTTTGAACATTGGTGTAGATATTGACGTTGGATAACATTGATAACGCTACTAAACTATTAGAATACTATTTTTAAATACATATAGGTCCGCATGGCCCACATGGCCCGCAGGGCCCACATGGCATACATGGACCACAAGGCATACAAGGTCCACACGGACCACAAGGACCACATGGACCGCATATTGGCCCACAAGGACCACACGGACCACAGGGTGGACCGCACGGACCACACGGACCACAAGGACCACATGGACCGCATGGACCGCATGGACCACATGGACCACATGGACCGCATGGACCACATGGACCGCATGGACCACATGGACCGCATGGACCACAAGGACCACATGGTCCGCATGATCCACATGGAGGCAATGGTAGTAACGGTGAGCATGGGCCACAAGGTGGTCCTAATGGTCCACAAGGTCCAAAAGGTCCACAATACGGAGAACAAGGTCCACAAGGTCCACATATTGGTCCACAAGGTCCGCATGGTCCACATGGTCCACAGGGTGCACATGGTCCACATGGTCCACATGGTCCACATGGTCCACATGGTCCACATGGTCCGCATGGTCCACATGGTCCGCATGGACCACATGGTCCACACGGTCCACATGGTCCACAAGGTCTACATGGTCCACACGGTCCACATGGTCCACATGGTCCGCATGGCGAGCATGGTAAGCACGGTGGTCTGCAAGGTTCACATGGTCCGCAAGGTCCGCAAGGTCCGCAGGGTCCACAAGGTCCGCAACACTACGTAGACAATAAGAATTAATATTTCATATAAATAACGTTTTCCCCAATCAGATTATTAAATGTGTTGTTTAAAGACAAAATAGACATTTATTTCACTTTTACATATTTCAAAACATTTTACACAAAAATAGGACAAATTAACAAGGACAGCATGGTACTGGAGCAGGGCCGCACAGAGGCATACAAGGTCCACATGGACCACAAGGCCCACATGGACCACAAGGCCCACATGGACCACAAGGCCCACATGGACCACATGGAGCACACGGACCACATGGACCACATGGACCACACGGCCCACATGGACCACAAGGACCACACGGACCACAAGGACCACACGGGCCGCAAATTGGTCCGCAAGGTCCACATGGCCCGCATGGCCCGCATGGTCCGCATGGTCCACATGGTCCACATGGTCCGCATGGCCCACATGGACCACATATAGGTGAACAAGGTAAGCATGGTGGACAACATGGAGCACATGGTGGACAACATGTAACACCTGGTGGAGGACAACGTGGTGGAGGACAACTTGGCTTAGAAGGACCGCATTTCATTTTTGGCAATCTATCGCCATAAATTTTTTCATAAGCCTTTAAGGCTGGTGGACAGGAGGCGTCCGGCAATGTTATGCAACGTGGTGAGCCTTGGCAACAAGTACGAGGACATTGATCTTGTAGTCCGTTACGACGGACACATTCGCAACCGACCATAAGAATACTAGCCCGAAGTTCCCTAGATTTCGTGCATACCAGAGGAATTCCACCTACCATTCTTGGCGGACATCCTGACGAACGGGGAGGTGGACAGCGGGGAGGTGGACCGCAGGGAGTTGGACAGCACGGAGGAGCACAGCTGGGAGGTGGACAGCTGGGAGTAGAACAGCAGGAAGGGGGACATGGTGATGGACAAGCTATACCACAACATGGGGCAGCACAAGCAGGTGGGAGACAAATAGGTGGACACGCCACCCCACAAGTTCCTCCACCACACGGTGCTACAGCTGGAGGTAGAGGGATTGGTCCTCCTCCACATCCTGGTCCACACGGTCCGCATGGTCCACAAGGTCCACAAGGTCCACAAGGTCCACAAGGTCCACAAGGTCCACACGGTCCACAAGATGGTCCACAGGGTCCACAAGGCCCACATGGCCCACAGGGACCACATGGGCCACAGGGGCCGCACGGACCACAAGGTCCACAAGGGCTACCGGACCCACCGATTTGGTCAACCAAACATTTTAATTTATTTAAAAGTTCGTGTCTACGTTCACTTGAGCTACACATTTTACTATGGATTTAGAATTCAATTTGATTACACTTAAATTTTGAAAATCATGGGAGAACACATATAATTTTGTAATTTCTAATAATTATTAATAAAAAAACATTTTGTTACCAAGGTACTGAAATTTTACGATTGCTACGATAAATTTTATTTCAAAATTTAAATTTTGACATCTTTCATACATCAAAGTCAATTTGCAATCAAATGAGTAACAGTTCAACAAAAACCAACTTTTTTTGTGACATGGATAAAACATGGACAATGACCTTGGATTTTCTCAATCATTTTCTTGCTACGAAGTGTTATATATTATACCGAAACTTATCAGTATCGGTAAAACCTAAATGTTTTATTTACTTCAAAATGTTATTGCCAATAGGGTGCAAGGGGCCGCACTAAACACCAGACGGCCCAAATGCCAACCTCACCTGCACGCGGTGCACCCTGCTAGAGAACAAACAAGGTTCTGGCGACCGAACATTGGCGGTATAACCATATTACAACACACATGAATTAAGGAAATGTTATTCAACATGGGTGTAAACCCGGATCAAATCCTGGAAGTAAGCAACAGGAAACTCACGGATCGGCGGTGGGATTAAACCCAGTCAAATCCTGGAGGAAGTATTGGGAACTACTTCCAATATCTACACCAAAAATAAAACTCATGTATTATCTTACAGTAAATAATATCCGGAATATAAATATTCCCCCAATGAAAATGTCATGAGATGTAATATCTCTTTGCAAAGAAGTCTCAATCGCCACTTGGAATATTCAAAGTCTTGTACTACACCCTGGCAAGCTAGACATTGAACAGGAAGTCAAAAATATCGACATTATCGGTATATGCGAATCGCATTCGAAAGGCAGCGGTCATTTCATCTCAAGGAACGGTAAGACTGTATAATTTTTCGGGCATACAACCGACTCAATGCACAGGGTTGCAATTTTGATTCCAAAACATAAGCAAACAAGTATTCTAGATTGCAATCCCATTAATTCCAGAATAATGACCATTAGGATTAATGCGAAACCGTGTATCGTAAACATTATTCAAGTCTATGCTCCTACAGCAGCGAGAAGCGAAGTCGAAATAACGCGAGAGAGACCTGGAAAATGACAATCATCCAAGGCGACTTCAACGCAAAAATCGGACAAACCCAAGAAGATGAACATCTAAAACATTTGATTGGACGACATGGACTAGGAAATAGGAACGAGGCGGGAAAAAAACTTACCGAATTCTGTATCGAAAACTACCTGACCATTATAAACAGCATCTCTGTAGCACCAAAGACGCCGATATATGTGGATTTCTCCAGGCGATGTGGCGATACAGAAATCAAATTGACTATATTCTTATAAACTCAAGATGGACATCCAACATCAATAATGTTAACTCAAACAGGATTCGACTGCAGTAGCGACCATAAATTAGAATGCACATCAAAACAAAGAAAGCGGAGAAGAAAACCCAGCACTTACGTTCTGAAAATATGGACCAATTCAAGCAAAAATTAGAAGACAACTTAAAAGCACTCTCAGATAACACAAGTCAGATGCAGATTGAAGAACTATGTTATGGAATAAAAACAACCATGCTGACAACCAAAGAGCAAGCCCTACGCGAGAGCGCTAGAGAGGGTAAAAACAAGCAATGGATGACTAAGGATACCTGGAATGTAGTGAAGAGAAGAAAAACCATCAGGCAGACAGGTATAATAACCGAAGAACAAAAGACAGGATCGAACTTCGAACTTTAAGCCGCGAAATACAAAGCCTATGTCGACGGGACAAAAACGAACACCTCCGAGAAACATGCAAAGAGATTGAAAGATTGGCAAACACGAACGAAAAACGCGATCTGTTCCAAAGAATCAAAGAAAACACGATTGAGTTTAAACCAAGAACTTGGAAAATAGAACACAAGGATGGGAAAGTCATAACCAATATCGACGACGTAGTAGAGGTATGGCAAAAATACTGTAAAGACCTCTACGATGAAGCTTTTTGTCAGGGAACTGTTTGTCTCCCACCCATCACACAGTAGAAAAGGAACCTGACATCGTAAAAGTTGCAGTTGGGCAAGCCATCAACATACTCAAAAACAACAAAAGTACAGGGGGAGATGATATCAGTGGAGAAATGCTAAAACAGCTGTCCCCAAAAGGCATCCACCTCTTGTTGGTAAGCTGCAACAAGGTATGGCATACAGGGCAGTGGCCAACTAACTGGAATACATCTATTTTCATTCCACTGCCCAAAAAAGAATCAAGCCAGAAATGCAGTAATTACAGAACTATCGCATTAATCTCCCACCCAAGCAAGGTCATGCTCAGAATTCTGCTACAATGACTCAGTAGCTTCTTAGACCGACAAATTCCACAGGAACAACCTGGATTCGTGTCTCGTAAAGGCACTCGGGAGCAGATCATAAATTTACGGCAAAATATTGAGAAAGAAAAAGAATTTGCAAAGCCCGCATATATATGCTTCCTCGACTACAGCAAAGCGTTTGACTGTGTAAACTGGCACCAATTATGGAATGCCCTCTTAGACATGGGAACCTCTCCCTACCTTGTCGTTCTGCTAAACATTTCACATAACAACAGGAAAGAAATAATCAAGATCGTGGGAAGAAACTCAAGACCCTTTAGGTTAGGATGAGAAGTTCGGCAAGGATGCGTCCTATCACCCTTACTATTCAACATATACGGTGAGTTTATACTAAGAGGAGCTCTGGATGACTGGGAAGGCGGAATAGTCATTGGCGGTAGGAAAATAAAGAAGTTATGTTTATATCACCTTCGAGGGCATCCTTTTAATCTAGATGCTAAAAGTTCCGACTGTGATTTTGAGTTAACTCAATCATTCAGTTCAGATAGTGGTATCAAATGTGGTTTTGTTGAACATTCTTAAGCTTCAAGGTTTGAAATATTGTCGATTTTGAATCATCATTTGAATCACCGACACATTCAGATAGTTTCCGTCCAAACTCCGCGATTTTGGTGGTTTTTTTGATAGAAAGGTAACATGCCGTAAAACTAATGGTAAATTGGGGTACTGTACAGTATGCTTAGAAGTCCGATGCCCTGTATGTTAGTAAGGCAAAATTAACAATCTATGGCATGATCGTTCTGCTCTCTCGACACCTGCAAAGCTGTTGGTCCTGCAAAGCGCACCTCTTAACAATGTTACACAAGTCTTACAACAAACCTGAGAGGCCCATGGCTTGATCCATTTTGATCTCCTACTGTAACTTAGAAATAAAGTTCACCCAACTTGTACGAGGAGTACAAGTTGGGTGAAAGTACGGTTTTGGGATTTAAAAGTTATTTCACCCAAGCTTTCTTGCATATGAACTTAATGTGCTCATTATAAGACCCATCACTACAAGACATAAATCCTAAGTATTTGAAGCTGCTAACCCGTTCTATAACGTTTACACCTAACATCAAGCTTTCCTCTTTCTTACCAACTTTCTTTCCAAAAACCATCCACTTTGTCTTCTCTACATTCACGCTTAACCTTCTTTTCTCAAAATATCTTTGTTCTTCCAATCATCTCTTTCATTTCCCCTTTCGTACTTGCTAAATCAACAATGTTATCCGCGTATGCTAGCGACCACACTTCTGCCTATCTTGCCTACCTTCACTCCTGCCTATTATTATCACTCCTCGTGCCTGTTCATTTTTAAAACCTTTTCTCCGAAATTCAGAACTCAGAAATGAAAACATTCAATAAGATAGAGGTAAGTCAAGACACCCTTGCTACTTTAGAATCTTTCCAACTGTTTCTCGCCCATTCTTACTCTGCAGCTTGTAATACCGTATAGGTTTGTAACCGCCTGCACTATTCTTCTTCTTCTGCTTCTTCATCAGCTTTCCATCGTCCACTCCTGGACATAAGCCTTTTCGTCTTCCAGATCTGGCGATTTTGGGCTTAATTCCAGTCTTTAACAGCGATCGATTTAATGTCGTCCAACCACCTTCTTCACTTCCT
The DNA here is from genome assembly GCA_944588485.1 of Phosphuga atrata. NCBI lineage: Eukaryota > Metazoa > Arthropoda > Insecta > Coleoptera > Silphidae > Phosphuga > Phosphuga atrata. The sequence goes on from OX155905.1 coordinate 22,913,590, forward strand.
ACGCTCCTTGTTGTTTTTCTAGGTCGCCACTGGGTAATTCTGGCAGTCCACCTGTTCTTGTTTAGTTTTGCGACGTTCCGACCCAACGCCATTTTAACTGCGCTATGCGTTCAATAACATCGGATACTCTCGGTCTTCCTCTGATAATTTCATTTCTGACTTTCTCAGATGAAATCCCAATAATTGAGCGCTCCAAGGCCCTTTGCGGTACCCTTAGTCTATCGGAACTCGTCTTTGTCAAGCTCATAGTTTCTAAACCGTATGTAGCTACTGGCAATATGCAGGAGTTGTAAACTTTCCTTTTTAGGTTTATTGGTATATCTTTATTTCCCAGGATGTACTTTAGTTTTCCAAACGCAGCCTGTTGAGTCGCGGTGGTTGTTGTCTTTGGACAAACGTTCGCGTGATCAAACCTAAGGCGGTTAATTCAGGGTTGCCAATAGATTTGATTGGCACTGGAAATTATATGTTTGGGCAAATAAAGCTTGCACGCCTCGATAAACATGTACTACTATTTATTATTTAACTCTATTTTTAGCACTTGTGACGACGTGCACTGCCGGAGTTTGGAATCTTCTTGGTGTGTTTTTGGCATGAGGGTTACAACTGAACTGAGTGTGATTAGATATTGTTACAAACAGGAAAACCAAATCCCACCTCCCATTTGCCAGCTCCCACTGAACCAAGAAGAATTCCAACCCGAAGTGCACGTGGTAATTTCTATGGCTAATCTTAAAACTAACCAAAATTTAAATACTTATTCAAAGGAACCTTAAACATAAACATTGCATTGTATTTTCAATTGTTTACGACCACCAAGCATCCAAAAACCATTAGCGATCGTTACCATCCGTCGAAACGTATTTGCAAAGGATAGGTGATTACAAATGGCCTTTCAGATGCATAGCGGCCATAAACAGCTCCAAACACAATCAACAAATACCCACTACCCTACCGACCAGATGTTGGGAATCTACTGGCCGGTTTAAGATAATATTGATGTAATTATTATTTTCCTACTTTTAGAAATACACTACACAAGAAAATAATTTATATAGATACTAGAAGGTGGTGCACCTGCAGCTTCTTCAATGCGTTCGGAGAGTTGGATGACGCTGAGGAGCACGCTGAGGTCGGCCTTCTCTCTCTGAATCTTCGAGTCTTGGGACTCGGATTTATTAGAGATTTTTTCTTTCTTTGTGATATCGTCCAAATGAAGTAATGTGTGATGTCGTCCTGTGCACAAGAGACAGTTGAAATTGAACTTACACTCATCTACACAGTGTCCACTTTGTACACTATTCACACATAATCCCATGTCTTATTGACCATGTCTAGACGTTCTTGAAGGGGCATGAACCTGAACGTCGTGCAGCTGTTGACAAAGTGATGTTCTGGACAAAAGTTACACTGCTTGTTGCTATTAGTATTTCTCTTCTGAGCGTCTGATGCTGAAACGAACGTGTGGGCCGCGCTAGGATGGGTTGGTCTTTTATGGGCTGCGCCTTGATAATTTCGTCTAGAGTTCCCTCCTTTGACCTCCGTATGACTCCCAGGATTCCTTTCTAGAATTTTGCATTGTTTAGACAGAAACTGTCTAAAATTATCCCAAGTTGGGACTCGTGTCTTCTCTCTAAATTCATTCCACTTATATCTTGTTTGTGTATCAAGTTTTGAAGAAATTAGATAAATCAACATGTCTTCGAATAACTCGAATCCGTTCGTCCAGTAGTTCAGATGGATCTTACTAATTTAGAGGCACTATTGTAAATATTTCTTAAAGCTAAAAATGCTGCCCACCTAGCAGTTGGTATTTCAGTCAATTCCGTGAAATATTCACAAATTAACTCTGCATTATTGTCATAACGTTTCTTTTGCGTTTTCCATGCTATTTCATAATCTTCCGGTGATATTTTTAAAGCATCAATTAAATTGATTGCACTGCCTGGTCTTAGAGATGCCTTCAAGTAATGAAACTTTTGGATGGCATTCAGAGTGTTTGCTTCATGTATTAGTATCTTGAATGTATTATAGAATGAAGGCCAATCTTTTCTATTTCCAAAGAATCTTGTAAGGTCAATTGGAGGCAGACTTACTTGAATATTAGACTGTGGTTGAACAAATGAACATGGTGGAGCCGTATTGTGTTGTGTTGAATTCCTTTCAATAATTCTGCGTGCACTTGATGTTATTGTGTTGAATCTCATTTCAATCTCAGAATGGATATCCTTGTAATAGTTGTCTTGGTCTAAATCTTCTAATTGCTCCAACGCCTGTTTATAATCATCAAAATACTTATTGGTTCTCTTAATTCCATTTTCTATAGAATCAAGGCTATTTGTCACAACATATTTGGACAGATTTGTCATTGACGTCTTAAGCGTCCTCTTCTTAATGTTATAGAATTTTAAGCATTGTGCTAATTCACTATTTTTTGACTCCATTCTTGAAGTTAATTTTTACTCACACGCTCGAAGGACCAATATGTTTTCTTTGTTTCCTGTTGATTCTATCCGGTGTATTAGCATTCACAAGTCACTGGTTTTATATCCGGTTCGAAAGACCAATGTTGAGGTGCGGTGGTTTGCTTTGGACAAACGTTCGCGTGATCAAACCTAAGGCGGTTAATTCAGAGTTGCCAATAGATTTGATCGGCACTGGAAATTATATGTTTGGGCAAATAAAACAAATAAAAGCACGCCTCGATAAACATGTATTTATTATTTAACTCTATTTTTAGCACTTGTGACGACGTGCACTATCGACCAGCTAATCCTTTTTACTCTCATCAGTTCCCACAGCATCTTACGGTTTACTGTGTTTTATGCCACTTTAAGATCTATAAATAACGCATATACTATATACCTTTCCACTTTGCTGTACCAGCTCTTGCTCTGTTATGTATTTTAAGGTAATCAACTCGTCCGTTGTTCCCCTTCCTTTTCGAAATCCCTCTTGTACTTCAGGAATCACTTCGGTTACCTCAATTTCTTCCTGTATTTTCTTCACTAATTTCGTCTTCTCTCTTATTGCCTGCTTTAAAAATTGTAACAGTGTCTCCTTCCCTCCAGCTCTCTGGAATTGCTTGTTGTCTTTGGGAAATCTTGATGACTCTTTCGTGGAGTTTCTTTTGTATTGTCACCGGCGCTAGCTTCAAGTAGAGACCTGCAGCATTTTTTCTTTTAAGCTCACCCAAAACTTGCTTCATTTCTGGTTGTTGGCCTTTTTCCGCCCTCTTCACTTAATTTACTTAAATAAAACAAAATTTATATTATGGGACATATTATTGCATGTGATAAAAATGAAATGAGATTGAAAAATATCATAAAACTTTACTTGCATAACCTTTTATTTAGTTATGAAAGTCCTATGCATAGAGTTTAGCGACAATTCGAAGATTATTTAGGTGCGACTGGTTTAAAATACAAAAGAGAACGCCGACAATGGTATTAACGCGATACGACACTTTATAATGTGTTGTTTTGTTCTTGTTTCAAGTTCCGACTATAAACTAGTTATTTAAAATTTGCGTGTCTCAAATTCAACATTTTACTGCATCTCGCCGAACTAAATGCTTAAAAGATAAGCACAATCATTTGCATTTCTTTGTTTAGTGTTATTACGGCAAAGTTTTTTTGCTGCCGACTACTTATTGTCCAACTGATAAAACTGATACATTTGCATGGAATTATATATTGTGCTCTAGTATCTGGTCTTTATTTTGAATAAATTATGGAAACTATAAAAAGAAACAATCGTAATAAATAGGTACGCGACACGTAACTAAATATTCGCAGAAACAAAACATTATTTAATATTAAAGTTTTTTTACATGAAAATTTGAATTATTGATACAATCAGTAGATAACCTAATATTATAAACACCTGCAGTTTAAAAATTGTGTGGAGAAAAAGGGAGAAATTACAGAAGGAAAAAAGCAGCAGGAAGGCGAGGGGCAAGGACATCATGGACAGCAGATTTACTTAATTAACAGTGTAGTATCTATCTACTTATACCTCCTATCCCTATCTTATACCTCCTCTCTATTACGAAAACATATACAGGGTGCGCCAAAACAGATAGTACACTTTTGAGGGGCTACTAAAAACAAACGGCGAAACTGGCATAAATGGAGCAACTTATTAAAGCGGAACACAGCTTGAATATATAAAATATATTCAATCTTTCCGAAACCCTATAATATTATTAAGTCTTTTTAATTTTATTTAAATAGTTTCTTCAACCCTACATTCATGTATCATATACATCGATACAAGAAACTAAGTTCAGGTCTTTCCACACATATGTCATAACATAATATATCCTCGACGGCCCAGCACATGGTTTTCAAACTAATGTAAGTATAGTCCATTTTATAATTCAAAAGAGCAAAGCTGCACTAATGAGAGATATATCTAGTCACTTTGGGTTAAATAGAAAGATCTAATCTTAAAAACAATGTTTATTATCTAGTATTTATCTAGTTTCTTTGATAGTGTCACGAAATTGAGTCCTAGTGAATAACGCAAATATCTGTTGTTTTCCAGAACGAGATTTGTTTTGTAGTCGTAAAAAGACTTAATAATATTATAGAGTCTCGGAAAGGTTCGACAGAAACGGGGTTTATTTTATTTTCTTCGGTACATCATGCCGTTTTATGTATCAAGTTTTGAAGACGACATCTGAAATATGATGGCCCCCAGCAGCGATACATTCATGACGTCGGTTTTTAAAGTTTTCTAATTTGAAGGGTATGGAGGTGATTTCTTCCCGAATTAGATCCTTGAGTTCTTCCAAGGTGTGAGGCCGATGTTTAAAAATATTTTCCTTCGGGTAGCCCGACAGCAAGAAGTTGCAAATGCTTAAATCAGGTGAGCGTGCGGCCCATTCCACATTACTCCTGAGAGAAACGATGTGCGCGGGGAACATCTGTCGCAGTTTCTCCATTGAAATTCGAGCAGTATGGGTCCTGTTGAAACCGAATTTCTCCCAGTTCGGTTTCCTCCGTTAGTTTTTCAAATTGAGGTTTAAAAAAGTTTTCCAACTTGGAAACATAACGTTTAGCGGTTAGTCGCGGTCCATTCTCCTAAAAAAAAAAAAATAAGGCCCAATCATCCCGAACTTAGAAATTGCGCACAATTCGGCCACTTTTGTGGAGTAAAAAGGTTTTTCGTGAAGTTGCCTCGGGTTATTTTCAGCTCAGTCCCGGAAATTTTACTTTTTTAGTTTATTCACCGCTCCAAAGAGATGAAAGTGGGCCTCGTCTCTAAAGAAATAGTTGGTCTCGGATGGATCCGATTCAACATTTTTTGGGAGCAATTCATGGGGTTTTTATAGTGAGGAGGCTTAAAATCTTGGGCAAAAATAATCTTGTAAGGGTGGAATGATAAATCATGTGCAAAATCCTCATTAGTGAGCAGTCAGAAATGTCTAATGCAATTGAATGCTTCCGTGCAAAGCGCATAGGTGACTGTTGGATAGCTTCTCTCACTCTCACTGCATTTTGGGGTGTTCTTGCCTTTTTGGGCTCTTCCTAAAGCTCTAGGTCTTAGTGTGGAACAAGATTCTTAGAATGTGCGCGACATGTCGCGATTAAATTACGGTGAGGGACGATAGCACGACGCGTAAGATTGAAGTGCAGCCAGAACGCACGCTGGGTGGCGACGAAAGAACGGCCATTTTCAAAAAAACGTTCGGACGTCGAAGTCCCTATTTTGTCCGGACCAAACCATGATAATGACTGAAAACGGCACGATCCTCCCGACACAATGAGACCCCTCTCAGGTTCCCAACCTCACCACATGGAATCACGGGGTCGAAACTGTACTATTTATTTTGACGCACCCTATATCATGTTTTCGTCATAACTTAGTAATAAAGGAAAGCTTATTATAGCATTTCTAAGAACTGTGAAGAGAAACCTTACATTGTATTCCATGTTTTTTTTTAATATTTCAAGATTTTTGTTGATTTTTTTTAAGATCTTCTTATTTTGATTGACTTCTGATTTTCAGATTTTAAGATCAAGATTTTTCAAGATTTCGAATCGTTTGTAGATGGTCGGTTGTGCTAAAGCCCTTTCGGAATCCGGCTTCTTCTACCTGTTGATACTCGTCAAATTTAGGTGTTAGTGGGTTAGGTGTTAGTAGTTAAGTTCTGCCTTTAGCCACGTTTCATGTATTCTGCCTTCGTGTAAGCATTTGTTGTAGAGGGCTCTAATTGAGTTCAGTAGTGCTTGGTCTGATGAAAATGAAAACTACGAAAAGGAAGAAAGACTAACAGCACAACCTCTAATAACAGACCCTACTTACGAAGAAGTAGTTAAAACCATACGAGAGCTAAACAACGACAAGGCACCTGGTATAGATAATATCCCGGCAGAATTAATAAGGAACGGAGGGGAAACACTAGCCAAACAAATACACAAACTGATCACCGAGATATGGAAAGAAGAAAGAATCCCTGAAGAATGGAACACGGCGATCATATGTCCCGTTTACAAAAAAGGTTACAAACTTAATTGTAACAACTACAGAGGAATATCGCTGCTCTGTATAACATATAAAATATTCACAAGTATACTAAGCCAAAGAATAGCAGAATATGGAAAGGAAATCATAGGGGAGCATCAGGCAGGTTTCAGAGGACGATCAACTATTGACCAGATCTTCACCACCCGACAAATACTAGAAAAATCATGGGAGTATAATGTACCAATATATGAGCTATACATTGACTTCAAGGAAGCCTACGATAGTATAGACAGGAACAGGCTATATGATGTAATGGAAGCTTTTGGCATTCCAAGCAAGTTAGTAAGATTAACCAGAACAACAATGATAGACTCAAAGGCTGTACTGAGAATACAAGACCAACCGACAGACAGACTCTCAACCACTAAAAGAGTGCGGCAGGGAGATGGACTTGCACCGATGCTATTCTATATTGCATTAGAGAAGGCAATAAGAAACACCAGTCATAACCTCAACAGCACAATAATACACAAGTCACATCAAATAATTACCTACGCAGACTATATTAATCTAGTGGCCTGAACAGAACAGGAAATCAATGAAGTATTCAGCAAACTAGAAACACAGGCCAGTAAAATCGGACTGAAGGTCAACGAAACAAAGAGCAAACTACTGCCAATGAAACCAAGAAGAAGACTTGGCCATAATTACACAATAGGAGATAACAACTTCGAAGTAGTGCAACAATTCAAATATCTGGGATCCCAAATCAACAGTGAAAATGATATCAAACAGGAAATACAACAACGCATACTAGCTGGAAACAGAGCCTACTTTTCACTTTCACATATATTTAAGTCCAAATCAGTCTAAAGAAAAACAAAAATCACAATTTAAAAAGCCATTATAAGGCCAGTGGTGACATATGGAAGTGAGACATGGACAATCACCAAGTACTCGCAGGAAATATTAGCAAGATGGGAACGATGAATCCTAAGGAAAATATATGGACCGGTAGTAGAAAATGGGCAATGGAGAATCCGATATAATTTCAAATTAAAACAGAAATATAACCAGCCAGATATTGTCGAATTTATAAAATTACAAAGATTAAAATGGGCGGGACACTTGGAGAGAATGGGTGAGAACTGAATACCAAAGAAAGTATATAATGGGCGGATGGAGGGTGCAAGGGAAGAGGACGACCAAGACAGAGATGGATAAACAACATTGAAGAGGACGCCAAACAAATATTAAAAGTTCATAATTAGAAAACAACAGCAAGGCAACGAGACAGAAATTACGGGAGGCCCAGGTCCAAATGGGACTGTAGCGCCACGAAGAAGAAGAAGAGGTGCTTGGTCTCCTAGTTTGATCATCTCTGCAGTGATCTTGTCAGTTCCTGGACACTTTCTATTTTTTAGTTGTCTTACAATTAGCGCCTTCTCCAATTCATCTGTGGTTATGTCGGGTATTTCTTTCGAACCCACGTTTGTTACATGGGTTCTTGCGCCATGATCTCTTAGTTGTTGAGTAGAGTTTGGTATAGAAGTTCTCCACTTCTTCAATTATAGCTTTCTTGATGGATAGTATTGTACCATTTTCTGTTCGTAGCTTGATTATGTGGAATTTTCCGTTAGATAGTCTTGATCTCAGTACCTTCACGTTGCAGTTCTGTTCGATGGTTTCCTGGATAGTCTTGGTGTTATGGGTTCTTATATCTTTGCGTATCTCCTTTTTGATGTTTTTGTTCGTTTGTTTGTATAGGTCTGTTCTTCTAACCATATTCCTGCGTGTCTTCAGTAGATCTAGTGTAGACGGGGAGTGTTTATTGTTGGTAGTTATTTTCTTTGTGATTAATGTTGGTAGTTCTTTTTTACGCTTGTTTGGATACTTGCTTCTACATTTTGGGCAAGTTTCTTGATGCCTAGACCACCTGTAGGTTGTAACCGTCCTTACAAGTCCTTCTTCAGGTTAAGCTCTTGTATCGTGGCGTAGCGCTGCTGTCTGGTTAGTTGGTATCTTTCCTATTTAGGTCAAAATAAGTCAGCTCTTACCATGCGGTGGTCACTGCCTGTGTTAATTTTGTTTAGCACTGTTACATCCTTGCATATAGATCTGGTGTTTGATATGGTAAAGTCTATCTCGTTTTTAGTGGTGCCATCCGGTCTTTTCCATGTCCATTTTCGTTGTGGTGGTTTTTGGAAGAATGTATTTAGGCAGTATAGATTTTCTTTAAGTATAAAGTTTAGCAGCATTTCGCGCCGTGCGTTTCGGTTGCCTGGTCTAAAGTTCCCGATGTTTGCCTGGTCTCCTTCTATTCGTTGTCCTATTTTGACACGAACATTATCACACCGATATTCAAATTGCTCCCATACTCGGACAAGCATGTCCTTCGTCATCATATTATAGCAATACGCATCCGGTTCTTTAACTCTTTCAGGTTCTTTGGGAGTGGTGGTACATAAACATTGTCTTTAACGATACCCCACAGAAAGAAGTCACAGGGTGTCAAAAATCCGGTGACCGTGGAGTCGAAGGTCGTCAGCTCCTTGACTGGTCGTTGCTGGACATCCAACGGTTTCATTCAGATATTTACGCACTTGGCAACTCCAGTGTGGGGGTGCCCCGTCTTGTTGAAAAATGTAGTTGTCTTCGTGCAGCCTCGGAAACAACGAGTTTTGTAACAGCGAGATACTGCTGACCGTTAACCGCGTTTCCATCAAAGAAGGATGGGCCGTAAACAGATGATCGAGATATCGCACAAAACATATTGACTTGGGCGAATCTCGTACATGTTCAATGACTGCATGTGGGTTCTGTAGGTCCCAAATTCGAACAATGTGTTTATGACCTCACCACAAACATGGAAAGTCGCTTCATCACCGACCACGATGCGTTTTGCGAAAGTGTTATCATTGTCAATAGCATCATAAATCTCGTTACAAAATGCCACACGTTTGCGTTTGTCAAAAGGACGCAGAGCTTGTAACAGCTGTATTTAGCGGTTATTAATATAAATTAGACTATGTATTCGTTTCTCCAATAGCCGAACCGAGGCGCAGCGATCGATACTTTGTACAAAATATTACTTTGTAATACGTATATCCTTTTTGAAACACCCGTATTTTGTGTCGTTTATTCTTTGCTTATTGTATTTCAACTTTTATTACATTTATATGTCTTATTTGTATTGCGTACATCAAGACTCAATAAATATTTGATTTTCAATTGATGTAATGCAAATCTATGTAACACACAATAATGATAATAGACACATTACACCAAAAACCAATTTAAAATCACAAACACCTTCAAATATGTTTTTCCATATTCAGAGGTATAAAAAAATATGGAAATTTGATATTTAAATTCTTTGGAAAGGAAAATACCATAGATATATAGGAAAATACCAAAACTAGGTGATTCTAAAAAATATTCTATTTCAATTTACACATATTATTGTATCAAAATTCAGTACCATTCTTGTTTTAATTACCTCTATAATACTGGTAATAATTCATTTCTTGAAGATAAATATTTTGCTGGACGTAATCCCTTACAGAAGCAACCTGGTGTTGCCAATGCGCAAACCAATTATCAAAGCTGTCTACATCGCTGAAATTAGAAGCATTTTCATACAACATATCACTATATCTATTGTAATATGATGTGAATGTCTCATTTTCTGCATACTGATGGCTTTGATTTTGGAACATTACATTACTAGTTACATTATTGGCTACTGTGTTCCATTGCATATTCACATTCTCGCATCCATTCTCTATTACATTACTTGTTTTTGATTTCTTCATCCTTTTCCTCCTCTTACTACTTTTTCTGGTTTCAGGTACAAATTCAACTTCATCTAGTTCCTCTTCCATTTCCACTTCGTCCTCATAATAATCCAACAAGTTAATAACCTCAGTTTCTTCCTCCACCTGATTCTCATCGAAGTTATCACCAATAACATCCAACCAATGAGCTTGATCACTTTTTGTATTATAATCAAAAGCATAAATGAAAATATCTTCCATTGTAGCGTCTTCCTGTTTTGGACTAATACTTTGTACACTCTCCAATATTTCTCTACAAGATTTGTCCTCAAAATCATTCATAAATTTCTCTTTGATGAAGCCTTCTTCTTGTTTGATATTATTGATGTATTCTTGAATGCTATTTATATCTATCTCGTCTAATCCATCATCGTTGAATAATAGTTTAGAGGTATTGTATAAACAAATATTTTTTTGTAGAATGTTTTCTCTTGAAGCAATTTGCTTAATTTTGGGCAAAGTGAGATTACTTTTGTCGTTTTGGATCCGTTTCCTCTTGTTTGAATCCGAGTGTTTAATGGACAAATCGTTTGCCAAAGATTTTAGAATGTTTTCAGTATCAAATGGTTTAGTCTCAGTTTGCACATCAACATCAATTGGTTCACATTTGCTCAATTTGGTTAATATCGAACGCGTGTCCATTTCTGCTATTGTACCTTTCTTTTCAAGTTTTAAATCAATTTCTTCCCCATTTGCCATTTTTTTTAATAAGGACTGTGTATCAATTTCTAAAGGTTGAACATTGGTCATTTCTTTGAAAATGCCTTTGGAATCAATTTTCTCAGGTGTATAACTTCCTAATATATTTGTCTTGTCAAATATTTTTGAAGTTTGTGTAGTATCTATGGCTTCACCATTTGCCATTTTCATTAATAACGCTTGTATATCAATATTCATATCACCTTTAACCGACTTTAAACCAACAGATGATTTCTCATCATCTATACCCCCTCCCTTCATTTCATTAAACCCCTTGATATCTACAGTTTCACTTTCATTAACTGGATCTACAGATTCTGTTTCCTCATCCTTATCATTGGTATCTTTTAAACATTTCCCTTCAGTTTGTTTCAGATTCTTCAAATCGAAAATTGCACCTTTAATGCTCTTGATTCTAAGAGTCTTTTCATCCAAACAATTTTCGTCGATGGTTCCAAATATTTGTTCGAAACTTTTCGGATCACTTTCCCAAATATTGACGGGAAACGTTTCATCGTTGGGCAACTTAGCAACAGATAGATCAGTTCCGCCAATCATTCCAATAATGTTCTGGAACTGCACTAATTCCTTTCCCTTTGCAGCCAAAGTAATACAAATGCCTTTTGAGCCATATCTGCCTGCTCTTCCCATTCTGTGTAAATATGTGCTAGCGTCGTGCGGAACATCGTAATTGATAACTAAATCCACATTTGCAGCGTCTATTCCTCTTGCAGTTAAATCGGTAGATAACAGTATTCTGCATTGGAAATTCTTTAAACTGTTGACGGCTTCTAACCTTTCCGTTTGAGTTTGCGCTGCGGAGATGTACGTGGATTGCCATCCTTTTCTATTTAATGTATTACTAATGCTCTCTGCTCTCGCTTGGAAATTTGAGAAAATTAAACATTGTGTAAAAGATATCTTTGATAAGAGTTTATTCAATTCCTCGTTTTTTATGTTTGTTTGGTGTATAATATTCAAGTTGGATTTGACTATGGAAACGTATTGCTTGAGTCCTAATAGTATTGGTGAATCCACATCTGGACTAATATGAGTTGGAGTTTGCATATACTTCGTTAAAAATGTGTCTAAGGCATCTGGGTAGGTTGCACTGAGCACTAGCATTTGCTTGCGGGATGGAAGTTTGTTGTAGATTTTATTGATGTCGCTTTTGTAGCTGGATTCCATAAGTTTATCAGCTTCGTCGAGTACGAAGAGGCGGATTGAATCGGTTTTCAGATGGCCTTCAGCAATGAGATGTTTTATCCGGCCTGGGGCTCCAACAGCTATGTGACAGTTTTGTAGCTTTTGGATGTCGTTTTCCATTGGGAGACCTCCAATAAAACAACCAGTTTGAAGACCTAAAACAAAACATTAATATCTAGATTAAAATGATTGATAATTAATTAATAGAAAGTAATTAAGCAATAAGAAAACGAAAATAATTACTTTATTGCGTTTGTTTAAAATAAGCTTTAAAATGGATTTTAAAACTGAGCAAAAAGTATTTATAGCAGAGTATTACTACCGCTCACCCTGTCAGGGATTTATAGCAGAGTATTACTACCACTCACCATCTCAGATATTACACCCTCTCAGGGATGGATTAACACTTTTTCGTAGTTAATAGAACTCAGTATTCTCTTTAAGGATTAAGGAGTATATGTTAATCCACCGCAGCGTCTGTCCCAGAATGGGAGACTGCACATAGCGTAGGATTTCTCCCATCAGGAGCGGCTGATCATACATGGGTTAACGTAACCCACATACCAACCCGCACTTGCCAGCGTGGTAGGTCATTCGCTAAAATCTCTTTGCGAGAAACAATTCAACAAATTTCAACAAAACAAGAAAAAGGTCCTCAGTCACCGGCAGTTCAAGTCATTTGATCATGGTTGCGATCGACACATACAGAGAACAGAGGGTGCAAAGAATCCCCAGATTAAATCAGGCTACCAAAAAGAGGACACTATAGACAATCTCCACATATAACTTCCGAACATTGTCAACCAAAGAAAAACTACTAGAACTAGAGGAACTTCTGCACATCAAATGGACCGTAGTAGGATTTAGTGAATTCAGAAGGAAAGGTGAAAGCAAAATAACACTAAAATCAGGAAACATCATTTACTACAGAGAAGAAGAAGAGTCTACCCTAAGAGATGTCGGTTTCATCATAAACATGAAACATGGCAAGAGCATCAGTAGCTAGGAAGCATAAGCCCAAGAGTTGCTTAGTTAATACTTAAAGTAAATGAAAGGTACAATCTAAGAATCGTGCAAGCATACGCCCCCACTACCAAATATACAAACAAGGAAGTCGAGGACTTCTATGAGGACGTTGCCACAGCCATGAGCTATTCAAAGGCCCAATACACACTTGTAATCGGCGACTTTAATGCAAAAATGGACGGAAAACAACAAGAAGAAAATTCCATTGGAAACCACGGTCTTGGTCAAGGAAATGAAAAGAAATGGAGCCCCGGGTGAGTGGCTCACAGAAGAGAACATCCCGTTAAAATGCAACAATGCAATAATCATTATCATGCACAAAAAATGAAATTCAGCAGACCTTGCAAAGTACAGGCCCCTAAGCCTCCTTTCACAAAGCTGTTCATGAAGGTCATAACTAAGCGACTAACACCGAACCTAGAATTTTACCAACCTAAGGAGTAAGCCAACTTTAGAGCAGCCTTTGGCACAAACGTTCACCTACAAGTTGTCAAGTCACTAATTTAAAAGTGTGCAGAGTACAATAGAACCCTAGTCCTCATATTAGTTAACTATGAGAAGGCGTTTGACTCCAAAAACCAACAAAAACCAATTGAGCAATAGACGAATGCCGTATACAGATATTCCGCGCTATTCAACAACATCTATAAAAATGCGAATGTATGAGTGACAAAGACACCAATAAAATCGGAATAGATACAGTGGTACGGCAGGGAGATAATATCTCGCCCAAATTATTCAAAACACTTCTAGAATACATGTTTAAAAAGTCGACTTTGAACACATGGGGGTCAACATAGACGGCGAAAAACCACCTTCGTTAAAAAAGTCACCTTCGTTTTGCCGATGATATTGTGCTTATAACAGACTATATTGCTGAAGCTAGAAAAATGCTTGAAAAATCAAAAGCTGCCTCACACCAAGTGGGCCTAAGGATTAACTTCTCGAAAACGCAAGGTGAAAAGAAAGGTGTACGACCAATGTGTCCTGCCTGTTCTAACATATGCAGCGGAAACACTTATATTAACAAAGAAAGTTATAAACAAAATCGGGGTAAAACAGTGGAACATGGAGCGGTCCATGTTAGGAATAAACCTGCGTAATACAATCCCAAATGTTACCAAACGGGAGAGAACGGGAGTTGCAGATGAGGTGGAGAGAGGATCACCTTTCTGAAATAGCAAGAATGACGGATTGAAGATGAATCCAACGCATCATTGAATGGAGGCCGACGCATACCAAAGCAGAGGTAGTCCAACGACGAGATGTCACATCTAATTGGATACAAGCTGCGCAACGAGAAGAATGGAAGGAATTAAGGGAGGCTTATGTCCAGCAGTGGACGCTACAAGCTGACTAATGATAATGAAATGATGAATGATTACTACCGCTCATGCAGAAATGAACAGGGTAATGATCCAGATTTGAAACAAGTATCAGAAAAACATCGATAGGTATTTAGCAAAGTGGCTCTGAGGAAAATTGAGCAATTGTTTGTGAGAAATTTCGTCATAATTGGAGAAGAACAGTTTTTACCAACAATAATCAAGGTACGCATTCATAAATAGGCCATACAGTCTCCAAAAAGAAGGCATTGATGGACTGAGTATAAATTAAATATCAGTTATCAAGCTTATTTGCTCCTTAATGGACATTTTTATTAATGTTACAGTGTTTTAATTAAATAAATTTAAAAATATATTGTTATGTAAGAAGCAACATGACAGAACTCATTTTAGCAGTTTTCACTAGGAAGTTTTATTTTAGTTTTGATAAAGTTTTTGTCCATCTAAGCTTTTGTGGATGGGGTGTTCATTTTAGAAAACTAGAATTATAAAGCATATAAAGCATATATGGTGTAGCGACAAAATGTTCCCAACAAAATATTTGCAATATAAGGTTCCTGAACAAAATATTCCCCAATAAAATGTTCTCAACATTATATTCCCAGCATAGGGTTCCTGAATAAAATATCCCCAAAACAAAATGTTCCCAATATTATGTTGTAGATTGAAGATTTCAGTGGTGACTTGTACTGAGACCTTTATAGATCTACTGTACCCCCCTACCCTCTTCCTTTAATCATTGGAATACTTACCCATTTAGGGTGCCTCTTCTAATCGTGATTTCTTTAAGTATCACAGGATCTGGATGGGATTCAAGGATTGAAACTTCTCATTGTACAAGCAGTGGGCCCCAAGGTATATCTGTCTCTTACAGACTTTTCCTCTGCTGAGCTCCTCAGGATCTGGAATTACCATCTTCCTGTAGGCCTAGGGTCTTGAAGTGTTTTCTAAGTCTGCAGTGCCCTTTCAGGACTCCTGTCAGTATTATAAGCTTGTTCCTGTTTAGTATCATGCAAGCTTTTGTTCTTTGCTGCTTAAAAGATTCAAGCATTATTTTAAAGTGTCTTTCCTCTGGAAGTTCTTTATAGATTTTCATACATTGTTTTCTTATTTCTTCATCTAAACTTTGGTGGATGGTGTTCATACCCATACCACAAAAGGTTTCTGGAGATACAAAGGTATTACTAGATCCCTTGTTTGTTAGCTGTTAGGGTTCTTCAATTCTTTCTATATCAGTATGTGCTGGTACCCAGTAAAACATTACAACATAATATTCCTGAGCAATATGTCCGCAAACAAAATGTTTTTGAAATATTCCCAACATAATTATTTTACTTAATAATGTACTGAACATTTTTCATTTAGCAGTGTACAGTAAGTACATCTCGTAAGAAAGCAAACATATTTGATAACTATCAAAAGATTCAAATTGTAAGATAAGCCTCTTAGAGAATCAGTTCATTACGATCCATTTTTTTTCAAGTTTGGTCCAATGTGGATACCGGGTTATTAACGACCCTTCAAAAACTGCGACCAGGTGGCTTATTGCATTTTGCCCAAATTTCTTCACCCCTCCCGGGATCGAACCCAAGCCCTCCGACTTGTAGTTAACGCTCTAACTCTGTAGGCTACGCTCACGGCCGCTCTAATAACTATAACGATCTATACTCATCCCTTGATTTACACAGTACATAGGTACGTTCCTAGATAAATCGAAAACGGATATACCTGATTAGATTTCTTTCCTTAATTACCTTGGAATGGAAACATAAAACAAATGACTTTGATGTTTGCAGTTTTTGAAAGATTCTCTTAACACTTATGTCAATACCCGGGTACCCTTTTGCATGTTCTTACTTACATATCTTTTTTATTTAACGAAAAATCATCAAATCCTTTCAGATCCTCGTTATTTGAGTCTATTGAAATCGATTCATATACATAAATAATAAAATGTGCCAAAAAATATATAAACTTTTTGGACTTCCCGTCCAGAAAGTCAATACCCAATACCACACAAGTCAAATACCCCGTTGTTCAATACCCGGGTACCCATATATAAACATATAATTAAACTTATTTCTAGGGATAAAAAATATTACTTAATATATAAATAAACGGATTCATTTAACTTTTAATTAATTTTATTATAAGACTTATATTTTTATATTCAATTTATTATTGGCAACATGCGTCACATTTTACAATTGCTTTTGAATGTTCATCGCAAACTGGTTTGTTACATTCTTTACACGATTTTCGCGTTTTTTTTCCGTTTTTTATAGACATCCTGGTAACAAATATGACATGATCCTACAACAATTTTTCGTCCAGTGGAAACTGTCTGTTCAGTAGAGCCGCCTGGCTCATTTGATGTTGTTGCCCTGCTTGTAGGATATATTGGTTTTCCATATATGCTTTCTATGGCAATCGTAGTGGTGAAATTTCTCATAATTTGCATATTTTGAGATCGTTCTTGAATAGCTGTCATATATAATTCTTCACTTAATTTTCGTAAAAATACGTTATTTAGATGATAAATGATATAGCTGGCAAGACTGGCAATATCCAAAATGTGTTATGTATATCCGAGCACTGGTGTTCACAAATTGAAATAAGTTCAATCGTGCTAAGCAACTTCGTTCTTGTTTCTAGCTTCTGCAGAAGCTTCCATAAACATGGAGGGGTTGCGATTTATGTACGTCAAAATTTACAAGTGTTTGATCTGAATATTCAAAAGTTTTCTACTGAACTAGATTTCGAAACTTGTAGTATAAATCTAATGGTACACAATACACGAATTTCGTTAGTGACTTGTTATAAATCAACTAAAGGTAATTTAAAGATTTTTCTTCATCAACTCAAAAACACTTTAAGCCATGTACAAAAACTTAATAATTATGTTATTCTCTGTGGTGATTTTAACATTGACTTCATGAAAGATACTATGGATAGACGAACTCTACTAGATCTTCTAAGGTGTTTTAATATAAAAGTGATTAATATGGGGCCTACAAGAATATGCGGTAGAGCAGATG
This sequence comes from Phosphuga atrata, assembly GCA_944588485.1. NCBI lineage: Eukaryota > Metazoa > Arthropoda > Insecta > Coleoptera > Silphidae > Phosphuga > Phosphuga atrata. Next base: position 22,931,215 of record OX155905.1, read on the forward strand.
GCTCTTGTACGCATACTGCAATAGACTACATAGCCACAAACCTAGACAGTAATACTTTCACAAACAGCTCAGTTGAACCTGTTCCTGCTGATCATCTAAGTCAAATTTTACATCTAAAGTTGAAAGCTTTTGAATTAAAGAATAGAGTATTAAAAAAAGAAAAGTGTGTTTATAAACTTTCTCTTAGGATCTACTCTGAAGAAAATTTCAATAAATTCCGACACTGGCTCTACAAGTTGGATTTTGGATTTGTGCATCAAAAAAATGTTGATGAAAGCTTTAAGGAATTCCTAAATACAATCTCATTTGGACTTAACCATATTATGCCAGAGGAACTAAAACGAATTGTTATTAAACCTGAAAACAAATGGATAACAACGGCAATAATAGAGGAGGGGAAGAAGTTGCGAGATCTGTATTGGGCTTGTTGCAGAGTGGGTGATCAGCATCTTCGTAATCAATATAAAGTAAAAAAGCGTCAACACGCAATAAATGTTAGTATTACAAAAAAGTCCTACTTCTTCAATACAATAAATTCTGCAAATAATAAAATGAAAGAGGCTTGGAAAATAATAAACCAAAATCTGGGTAAATGCTCTCAACCAAAACAAATTTCCCCAATAATAAATAAAAACAAAATAGTGAAACAAAATTAAGTCGCAGAAGAATTTTCTAACTACTTCTCCGAAATTCCTCGTCAATATATTAAACGTGTTTATCCATCACTATCCTGGCAATGCAATAAAGCAATAAATGTCAACATCCTTCTTCATGCCGCCTATGGACGTAGCTGCTATACAAAATATTATTTACGAAATCTCTTCAAAGGACTCCGCAGGCATTGACGGATTTTCAGTTAACACCATATTACGTATTTCCACAGCTATCGAACAACCGCTAGTGCATCTTTATAATAAAACCATAGACGAAGGAGTCTATCTATCAGTTTTAAAAGTCGCATTGGTTGTGCCACTACATAAAAAAGCAAACCCTCAGAATGTAAACAACTATAGACCAATCTCGTTAATATCTTCATTCTCAAAAAATTTTGAGCGCCTCATATTTGATCACATGATGATATTTTTAAATAAATATGAACTGTTATCGACCAAATAAATCGGTTGAAACTGCTGCCACCAGTTTCGTTAAATTTGTCATACAAAATCTGGATGAAGGAAACCATGTTGTTGGACTATTCTTTGATCTAGCCAAAGCATTCGATACTATCAATATTGATTTTATAGTTGACAAGATGGAATGTTACGGCTTTCGAGGCACCTTTTTAAACCTTCTACGATCATTTCTGACAGAACGAAAATTAATTGTGAGATTAAACAACTACATTTCTAACACAAAGGATATCGGAATCGATGTGCCACAGGGATCTGTCTTGGGACCATTTTTATTTTTACTATTTATTAATGATCTACCGAGTTACATAGACGCCAAGACCAACATGTTTGCTGATGATACATCAATTGCTGTTACTGCAAACAGCATCGATGAATTGAAAATACAGGTGGAAATTATTATCAATCAATTCAGTAAATGGTGCCAAAAGAACCGGCTTATTGTGAATCATGACAAAACCGTCTGCTTATATTTTAGCAAAAGAAAAACCATGAACAGGAACTTTGACATTCTAATAAATAATCAACGCTACAAACTGTCACCTACTACCAAATTTCTTGGAGTACAAATTGATAGCAAACTTACATGGTCTTATCACATTGATATGGTTTGCAAGAAACTATCAAGAGCTTATTTTATAATCTCTCAAATGAAAAAATCGATGGATACCAATACAATTTTAAATCTTTACCATGCTATTGTATATTCACATCTTGCATTTAATGTTCTGCTTTGGGGAATCTCAAGTAACGCTAAAAGGTGCTTCAAAAGAATGCAAAAAAGAATAATTCGGCTTATTTTTAATTTAAAGTCTAGGCAGAGCTGCAGAAGTTCATTCAAAGCCAATAATTTAACCCTACCATCGATATTTATCTACAAATGCCTGTGCTACACTAAGAACAATATACATAATTATAGCACTGCATCTAGTTCGCACACATATCAAACAAGACATGGAATGCAATTAAGACCTCTACAGCATAAGTCAGCATTGCTTGAAAAATCTTTTTTTTGTATTGGCACTAAATTATTTAATCATCTAAGTGATGACATTAAATGTAAGCCACAAAAGCAATTTAAATGTAAAATCAAAACTTTAATGACTGAGGGAGCATTCTACTCAATTGATGAATTCCTCCAACACTAATAATATTCTGCAAATTGTCTGCAAGTCTTAATATAATTTTAATTTTTTTATTTTAATTCATTTTGTTCTTTGACTATCACATCCATATCATGGTTTGTATGTATATGTATTTTTTCTATTTATTATGTCTGTATATATATATATATATATATATATATATATATACATTTATGTATGTATGATTCTGTGGCAAATGTCAATAAATTATTATTATTATTATTATTAAAATATTTAAAAAAGTCCGTCTGTGGATTGTGTAACGGCCCAACATCTTATCCATTATATCCACACCAATTTTTGGTTTATTATAATACTGAACAATTTCTGGTTTCTTTTTTTGTCTTTGCTGCAAATCTGATTGCATCGTAGATAAAAGTATTTCATGAAACCCAAAGAGAGAAAAGAATTCTTCACGATCTTTAGATCTTAGCATGTCTACTAGAATGTATTTTTTTTTTCAATGCTCCTACAATTGTTAGGTTCTATACAATAAATGCTTTGCTAAAGGTAAAGTAGTAAAAAAATATCCATTGTAATATTTCATCCGGATCCTTTATATTTATTTTGTTATTTTTTTGTTATTTTGCCAGTGTAAATTTGACCTTTCAATGGATATGAATTTTTGGCGTCGCTTATCCACCATATTTTGATCCCATACTTTGCCCACCCGGCGGTTTTATTTATAGAAATAGGGTTTTTCAGGTAGTGGAATACTCTATGGGTAATCCCGAGTTGTAATGTGAAAGTCGTCGGGTATTAAAATTATTTTATTGAATGAAAAAACCATGCGGGTACACGAGTACCCGGGTATTGAACAACGTAGTAGTGACTGAGTATTGACATAAGTGTTAAGCAACTTTTAATAGCACTTAAAAAAACGTATAAAACAAAACCGCCTAAATTGAGTTCTGTGTAAATCGAGAGATAGGTGCATTAAAATTTGACCAATAGCTCTATACAAAAATTTTCTATTACCGTGACATAAAATAATACGAAGGCGATCCCATAATGACTTAGCCTGAGCTATTTACAAACTATAGTCCATTTTTTTAAGAATGCAGTACAGGGAAAATAGGGCCTATTTGACCTTGTTCTCTTGGCTTAAAATTTGCTTAAATCGAGAAGTTCACACCGACGATATTTACTTCTTCATCTCAACCTCTTTTCTCTCTTTCTTTTCACATACAGTTGCAGCTGTTAGTTGTCAATGGCTGCCATGTCAATTCACAATTATCATCTAATTTGTTTGTATCATTTAGATTTTTTGCGTTTTTCTCAATAATATTTATATCAATAATAATAAGATATTAATTTAATCAATATTTAATCAATAATAATAAGATATTCAATGAAACCATTAATAAATTATCAATTTTATATTTAAGTAACTTTATTTGAATTTAGCGCCAAATTTTGTACCTAGATTGAACATTTGTAATAGTGAAAATCAGGTTTCTAGTTACTGCATTCTTAAAAAAATGGACTATTGTTGCTGTTAAATTTTTGATAATAGCCTATGCCTTATTAATTCATTTGTCTAGCGTCAAAATTTGACGTTACTAATTGACATAGTTGTTACATAAAAAAAATTGAAACGACACGTAGTGTATAGAGTACCGCAATAGACTACCGTAGTGTGATTAAGCTCTTGTGTAGAGAGGATCAAACCACAGCTGAAATTTAAAAACGCCTCGAGGGAGTCAATGGAATGGCGTTAAAAAGGTGAAACACCCCCAAGGTAAAGGTGTCAAAATCCACTAAAAAAAAACCTTGGCAGCAATCTTCTGGGATTGTGAGGGTATGCTTTTCATGGATTTAAAGAATAGAATACTACTGTAAACGGCACTTATTAGGAAGGAATTATGAGGAAAGCTTGCTCGAGGTGTGCGGCTATTGAGAGAAAATGCGCCGGTTCACACGACGGCAATTGCAAAGGCTGCTGTGACGGAAAGTGGGTTCACAGAAATTGACCATCCACCTTATTGTCCAAACATGGCCACTTGCGACTATTTATGACCGACGATGACTAGCAGTAAGCGGTTTTCGAGCATTTTGCGGGAAAATCTTTAGAATACTTTAGAAGGGGATTAGAATTGTTAATTACTCGAAGAAAAAAGTGCATAACAATTGAAGGAGATTATATTGAAAGGGAGTAGAGGTTTTTGTTTTCTATCCCTCTCAAGCTAATTCTTTATGGGTACTAACCTCGTATATGTTAACATAACATTGTTGCATTTTACTTAGGAAATAGATTTTACAAACATGAATTTACATATGTACATTTAAAATAGAATTAACAAACATGAAACATTGGTTGTGATTTTTTGTATGACCTTATGCTGGGAATATTTTGTTAGAAACATTTTTCTTGAGGATATTTTGTTCATAAACCTTATGTTGGGAATATTTTGTTGTGAACATTTTGCAAGGTTTATAAGCTTATAAGAGTGTCCCTTTATTATCTCTGCCAAGCTTCTTTAGCTTTCCCACACAGTTCCAAACCAGTTTGAATCTGATGGTGTATGAGCCTTAATAGCTGCTTGACTGTCTGACAGAATCGCACTTCGTTTTTGCGATAGTTCCTGTTGAGAGTTTAAATTGTACACATCTCCAGATTGCAAGTAACTCGGCTTGGAAGGTAGATTCAAAGTAGTTGGTTGGAGGTCCAAATACTCCTGCACCTTCTTTCATCTTTGAGCCATTTGTATACCATTTGATAGCATAATGTGATAGATTTGCACAATGTGGTATTTTGAAGATTCATCTGTCCATTCAGCTTTACTTCTACACAATGCTGTGTAGTTTTTCTTGAAGTGGTATTTGCATAACATTTCTTCTTTTGGAACTTGCAACCAGGGCACTTGCAATCTTAGCTGGGAGGATACTCTGGTCTCTATTCTTAATGATTTTACCTGTACTTTTCTGAACCTGTGGCGGTTCCTTCCTTGACAAGGTGCAACAGAGCCAGAGCCAGCTGTAGTTATAAGTGATTGTATGTTTTGTTACTTCTTAGATGATCTTCATTTTCGGTGCCATTTATTTTGACAAATACTGTACTAACACATTATAAGGAAAATTGCATTTTCTTAAACTAGAAAGCTTCTCTTAAATTTATAAATGAATTTGTAAATTAAAATGAAAGTTGACTGAGAAGTACGTCAGTATGTCTTAGTGAGAAGTAACATAGTTAACATAGTTAACACAAGTAATTATTTTTGTTTTTGAATTAAAAGAACAATAAATATAGCGCTTCACACGTTTGTCTGCCTACTAGCAGCTCCAGCAAATGTTTGTAGCAAGAGCAGTAATCTATTTGATGTTGGTTCTAATCATCCCTAATCATACATTTATGAAGGTGGTCCCACAATGACTTAGCCTGACCTATTTACAAATTATATTTAGTTTTGTAATGTTTGAGAAAAAATACTGGTACACTTTTCACATATAATTTATTAATAATGACTATAGTTTCGCTATTATCATAGCATCTTCAGATCATAGTGATACAGCAAAATACAAACTATTATTATTATCGATAATTCCCCTTTAAGGAGAGCGCTAAAACACAATCAAATAACATGTGATGTAACAATTTTTTCTGCCTTCTTCTTTCTGCCCAGAAACCTCTCATATATTCACTGTGTTTCTTCTTCATCTCTTCTGTCCACTTCTTTCCTGTTTTCTTTTCTTTGGGAGTTTGTTCAAACTTCTGTTTTCTGATTTTTTCTCTGTACTTTTTCCTGTTGGTCATGTCGTCTGCAGAGATGTTGAGTTCCAAGATTTCCTTTACCCAGTTGGTTTTCACTGTATTAGTCATCACTATGTTAAAAATTTTCTTAGTCAGTCTGTTTTCATTCATCCTATATATGTGTCCATAGAATTTTGCCCTTCTTTTCCTTATGTTGTTTGTAATCGTCTCTGAATGTTCGTACAGTTCTTTTGTTGGTTTTTTTATCCAGATCCCCTCTTTCTGAACCGGCCCATAGATCTTTCTTAGTATTTTCCTCTCTTGTTTTTCTATATCCTTGATTTTCGTTCGTCCCTTGATTACCATTGTTTCTGAGGCATACAAGGCCTCTGGTAGCACTACTGTATTGTAGTGTCTTAATTTAGCATTGATAGAGACACTCCTTTTATTGTAGTGGTTCCATGTAAGTCTGTATGCTTGTTGTAGTTTTTTGATCCTTTCTACATTGGATTTTGTGTTCAGTCCTGTTTTCTGTATAATCTCTCCCAGGTATTTGAAACTGTCTACTTCTCTTGTCTCTCCCTTAGTTATCAGTGGGTGTCTGTCTGTGGATTTTGTGTCCATGTACTGTGTTTTTTCATAGGAGATTTGTAGCCCTGCTTTGGATGAGATTTCGTGGAGTGTCTCTAGAGCTACTTTGGCTTCTTGTCTACTATTTGTTATGATGGCTATATCATCAGCGAATGCTATATATATATATATATATATATATATATATATATATATATATGTGTATATAATGTATAATATATATATATGTGTATATAATGTATAATATATATATATATATATATATATATATATATATATATATGTATATATATATATAATGCTATATCATCAACAAGTTTTGGTGTGGTCTACGTGTGCTATGAAAATTGTTAAAAATACAAACCATATATATATACATGAATGACAGTTAGAATATGCATGTGCGGGTGAAGGTACAGTTCTTAATGGCAATGTCTCGCTATTGCAGGGAAATACAAATCTTGTTGATCATTGAGTAAATCCTCTTCGGGGTTTTTTAGGGATTTGTAAATTTTTAGGGATTCCAGGATGTTTAATTTAAATCCTTTCTTTTCTAGATGTAATATTGACGGTATAAAGTTGCTGGTGTGGTCTTCGTCTTTCAGGTGATTGGAAAATGTAGAACCGTTTTTTCCCAGTTCAAAACATTTTCTATGTTCCGATGATTTCTATGTTCCTTTTACTCTGATTCATAGATTACTCAAGGTACCATTATCAGAGAAAAATTACTAGACAGAGTTACAAACCATAGAATACATCGCCATAAAAAACGGTTTGAAGCCCAACATTATCGACAATATTATTAAAAAAGTCAAGTTAAAAACCACTCTCAAAACTATTTTCCCGACACCCACTCTCCGAGAAAACAAGATTTACAAAACTATCCCATATTAGGGTACCATATCGGAAGAAATAGCGAAAATATTAAACTTAGACGATTTTAAGATCTCTTTCAAGACGGATAATACCCTAGGTCTTCTCCTCAGAAATGTTAAAGAAAAAACAGACATCAACTCAAAATCAGGAGTATACAAACTAAAATGTTTTGAACAGGGAAAAAACGATTCTACATTTTCCAATCACCTGAAAGATAAAGACCACACCAGCAACTTTATACCGTCAATATTACATTTAGAAAAGAAAGGATTTAAATTAAACATCTTGGAATCCCTAGAAATTTACAAATCCCTGTAAAACCCAAAAGAGGATATACTCAATGATCAACAAGATTTGTATTTCCCTGCAATAGCGAGACATTGCCATTAAGTATTGTATTCATGTATATATATATATATATATATATATATATATATATATATATATAGTTTGTATTTTGCTGTATCACTATGATCTGAAGATAGTCATCATTAATAAATAGTATGTGAAAAGTGTACAAGTATTTTTTCTCACACATTACATTGTCAAAATTTCACCAAGTAAGAGCTAAAACAGTGTCAGAATATATTTAGTTTTGTTTATTTTACAAATATACTTTTTACTTTTAAATAAAACAGGTATTCTAAGAGCTATAATTCACAATTGTCTGATATTTATGGAAATAGTACCCCTGTGTGTTCTCTGTTTACTTGGGCAGGTATCACAAAAATTGCTTATTTGACGACAGCCATCCTTTTTTTCCTTTTAGAACACACAACACAATCCCTCTTATTACCTTGATGCAGTGTATTTCCCATTCAGGGAAACAGGCTTCAGAATTTGATGTAAAAGTTCTTATCTCTGATGAAAATCTCTGAGAAGTTGATCAATTCAGGTTTTTCAATATTGTAAATGTGTCAGTGTTTTACCATTTTTGTTCTTTTGAACAGTTTTATAGAGAATGTAAGAATCTATAATAGAAATCTCAATTCCCTCAAAAAACAGTTTCTGCCACCTCTTAAGAGAGGAGTTCCAGTACCAATGATTGGTGACATACTGATCAGCCTGATTAACAGCATCGATTTGTGTACCCGACAACTACACTTGGCTTCTCAATAAATTCTTCTCTATCTCCTTATATACAGTGTGTAAAGCGATGAGGTTTCCTATAGGAAAAACTTTTTTAATATAAGTTTTAGGAGAGAATCTTATTCTTCATAAAAAGTTTTGCTTGTATCGAAACCCATCATAGTCAAAGAAAAATCGAGTAATGACTTAAGATAAGATCAAAAACTTGAAATAATGTCGAGTTGTTGATTTTAAATATGACCAAGTCCGAACGTTGCATTTGTATCGCGTTACTCATGTATTACTCGTTAACAAGTGACATTTATTGACAGTTCAGCGAGCTTAATATGAAAACAATGTTAACGTTAGAGCAGCGAATCTACCTAGTGAAATGTTATGGTTTAGGAGAAGTCTCGTATAAATATGCAATTCACTTATTTAATGAAAAATATCCAAATGTTAGTGTAAGCAGAACAGCTTTAACAAAATTAATTAAAAATTTTGATGAAACGGGATCCGTTGCCGACAAAAAGAAGTCTCGCAAAGCGTACAATGATGATGATGCTGTGACCATTGTGGCTATTGAATCAGTTGCAGAACATGCTAGGATTTCTTTACGCCAGCGAGCAACTGAACTCAATGTTAGTCATACATTATTGCAGACAATTTATAAAGTGAATAAAATTTACCCATATAAACCTAGATTCAGACACACCTTAGAAATTGCAGATCACGCTTTTAGACTCGAGTTTTGTTTATGGATTGGTGAGAATACTATAGAACATCGCCTGTTTTATCAAAATTTAATGTTTAGTGATGAAGCAACGTTTTCGACAAATGGTACTGTTCCCTCACAAAATTGGAGATATTGGTCAAAGGATAATCCAAATCTTAAAATTAACGCTAGGTATCAGCGATATCAAAAAATCAATGTTTGGTGCAGAATGCTGTTTAACAGAATAATTGGTCCCTATTTTTTAAATGGAAATTTAAATCAACATAATTACTTGGAAATGCTTCAGAATTTTTTATTACATGAGCAAGAGGAATTGCGACGCATATACTTCCAACAAGATGGGTGTCCAGCTCATACCTTGATTGTTAGAGAATTTTTAAATTTACATTTTCCTGGTAGATGGATTAGACGACAAGGACCAATACACTGGCCAGCTCAGTCACTGGACTTAACTCCCATGAATTTCTTTCTTTAGGGTTACCTAAAGCAAAAAGTTTACAGGAAACCAATGGGAAACAATGTAAATTACCAAAAAATGCAGATTGAGGAGGCTGTTCGAGAAATTAATGTTGAAACGTTTACTAAAAATTTTGAAAAAGAGTTGAAGATTGTGCTGGATATGGAGGAGACTATGTGGAATAATTGTATAATTAAAAATTAAATTATTGTATCAAAAATATTCTTTTTTTGTTCAGAAAATAATAAGATAAATTTTTGAGTTTCGTGGCCATCCTTGTTTACAAACAGAAAGTCATATTTAAAATCAACAACTTGACATAAATAAATTAAATATTAATTATAAACTAAATTTATAATTTATAAACTATTTATAAAGAATAAGATTTTCTCCAAAAACTTATATTAAAAAAATTTTCTCTGTAGGAAACCTCATCACTTTACACACTCTTCTAAACCAGAGTTCTCCTAAACCATAACATTTCACTAGGTAGATTCGCTGCTCTAACGTTAACAGTGTTTTCATATTAAGCTCGCTGAACCGTCAATAAATGTCACTTGTTAACGAGTAATACATGGGTAACGCGATACAAATGCAACGTTCGGGCTTATATTTAAAATCAACAACTCGACATTATTTCAAGTTTTTGATCTTATCTTAAGTGATTACTCGATTTTTCTTTGACTATGAGGGGTTTCGATACAAGCAAAACTTTTTATGAAGAATAAGATTTTCTCCTAAAACTTATATTAAAAAAGTTTTTCCTATTGGAAACCTCATCGCTTTACACACTGTATGTCTTTTAGTGGTTACTGCTCTAGTATTATTATTATCTTACCAATCTTAAGGCATTGCATTTTATTTGATTTTCAGCTTCTTCAGAACTGCTGGAACACCTTTCCTATTTATTTTTTTGGTAACAGCAGTTTTTGGTAATACTCTCACTAAAGATTTACTAGTATAGTACCTATCTGTTTGCATGTAATATCCTTTTGCTGTAGGTACTTAAAATTATATTAAAAATGAAATCAAGCCTCAAGTTACCGAACAAAATTCAAAAGTCTCCATAGCAAAGCCAATGGAGCCAGTAAGTGTTAAAAAGAAAAATTTAAAAAAATTAAATTAGATTACAAAAATTAAATTAAATTTTAATTATACCTTTATAATCAGCTCCAATGGAATTTATAACATCACATATTTGAGCTGCAATTTCTCTTGTCGGAGCCAAAATTAGCACTTGCAGAGTGTTTTTCTTAATGTTGATCATTTCTAGAGCAATAATACCAAAAACCGCAGTCTTTCCTGTACCAGACTTGGATTTAACAACAAGATCTAAAATGTAACAAAGCATTAACAACAAAGATATATTAAGAATGAAACAATTTGGTCTTTTCATCAAAAATTATTTTTGTAATATATAAATGTATACAAGTATTACAGAATGTATATCTTACAGTTGAAGTATAAAATTCAGTTAGTGTATACATCCACCAGTCAATGTATACTTCTACATATATTTTTTGACAAAGTATTAATTGAAAAATAAAGATGCATACTATATCCAATTAAAGTATACAACACCGCGATAATGAATACTTTCACGGCGGGGCATTAGTTAAAGTTTGAATGTGGTTTCAATTTTCCAACCTTAAAATGTAAAAACTATGCATATTATGTTAACAAGGAAAAAACTAATACTTTAAAATTAGTTCACTTATGTTATTACAATTATTAAATTTTAGTTATTATAAATTAACTATCCTATCTAAAGTAAGATTCAACTACTTCATTGTAGAAATCGTTTCTGTTAATATAGTTATAGGTGATTTTTAACTCTATGTAATATTCATAAATTAATTCCTGTATACTTTGTCTGAACGATTCAGTTAATGTATGCTTTTACCAGTGACTGTATACACCAACTGAGTTAACGCTTTGACTGTAACATATACATGTATTACAAAAAGTTATAGACCAATCACCCTACTTCCCGTTTTAGGTAAAAACTTGGAACAAATTCTAAAAGCCCGTATTTGGACCTGTTTGAAAAATCAGATCCCCTGCTTCCAATTTGGTATTAAACCTTCACATTCTACTATACATCCACTTTTCATCCTCATGAACAATATACAAACCTCCCACCTTCTTAATCAACACTCTGCCACTCTTTTTGTTGACATAAATAAAGCCTTTGACACAGTTGGGCATGATGGACTGCTTTTCAAATTACAAAATTTAAACATCCCCTCTTATCTTCTTTTTATGTTAAAAGACTTCCTTTATGACAGAAACTTGCATTAAAGTCAACGACGCTCACTCTAACTTATTTACCCCTCACGAAGGTGTTCCACAAGGTTCACCATTATCACCCATACTTTACAACACTTTCTGCCACGACATTTTTAATACAGACCTCAACTTTCCCAATTTCATAAACCATCCCTACATTCTCCAATACGCCGACAACACAGCCCTCATATCTCATGCACAATCTCTTCCTAAAGCAATTAAAAAATTACAAATACTTACTAATCAAACAATTGATTGGTTCAACAAATGGAGATTAGGCCCAAACCCTTCTAAATGTCAGCTTCTTCTACCCTTTCACCGAATTTCTAATAACTCTCCACACATAAAGGTTGGCCTTACCACAGTTAACCCAACACCTACTATTAAATATTTGGGCATCACATTCGATGGAGCAACAAAATTTAATATTCACATAAAAGAACGCAAATGTGAAATCATAAAAAGAGCCAAACACTTTCAGTCCCTGACTTTCCGTGATCAGGAGATTTCTGTAAAGACAGCGACCACTATTTACAAAACTATTTGCAGACTGATCTTGTTCTATGGACACATTATTTGGACAAACACAAACAGGATGACTCGACATACATTAGAAATTGACGAAACAACCGTACTGAGAACAATAGCAACAATGCGACACCCAGACAACCCTATACACAATCCATCTAACGAACTACTATACGTCAGAACCAAATTGACACCAATCCTTAAAAGACATGACATGCTGCGACAACAATTTAAAGATGGAGGTAGAAACCCAGACATCATGGAACAAGTATGGAAAAAAAGGAACAACAGAACATCTTCAAAAAAACATCCATCGTTAACTCTTGTGGAAGCTGTTTACGATTAATATGTTAGATTTATCTATTTTGTGATTATATTTTCGTTAGCGTTTGCGCTTATATTTATGTTTGTTATAATTTTTTTTTTCCCAACCACGGATGTAATTACCAGGGCCAAAAGACTTAAGAGTGGATAGCCTTTTATACAAATTCTATAATAAAGTTATTATTATATATATATATATATATATATATATATATATATATATATATATATATATATATATTGTATACATGTATTGAAGTTTTGGAGGTGAAAAAAAAAACACAAGTAGAGAGTTTCAAATACCTGGGAGAGATTATACAGAAAACAGGACTGTACACAAAATCCAATGAAGAAAGGGTCAAAAAACTACAACAAGCATACAGACTTACATGGAACCACTACAACAAAAGGAGTATCTCTATCAATGCTAAATTAAGACACTACAATACAGTAGTTCTACCGGAGGCCTTATATGCCCCAGAAACAACGGTAATCAAGGGACTAACGAAAATCAAGGATATAGAAAAACAAGAGAGGAAAATACTAAGAAAGATCTATGGGCCGGTTCAGAAAGAGGGGATCTGGATAAAGAGACATACAAAAGAACTGTACGAACAGACAGAGACGGTTACAAACAACATCAGGAAAAGAAGGGCAAAATTCATATATAGGATGAATGAAAACAAACTGACCAAGAAAATTTTTAAAATAGTGATGACTAATACAGTGAAAACCAACTGGGTAAAGGAAACCTTGGAAGACCTCAAGATACTCAACATCTCCACAGAAGACATGACTGACAGGAAAAAATACAGAGAAAAAATCAGAAAACAGAAGTTTGAACAAACTCCCAAAGAGAAGAAAACAGGAAAGAAGTGGACAGAAGAGATGAAAAAGGAACACAGTGAATATATGAGAGGTTTCTGGGCAGGAAGAAGAAGGCAGAAAAAATTACATGTTAATTGATTGTGTTTTAGCGCTCTCCTTAAAGGGGAATTATCGATAATAATAATAATATGTATACATGTATAAATGTATTACAAATATAATTTTTGAAGAAAAGAATAAGTGTTTCATTCTTAATATATAAATCTTCAAACACAACAATTCTAAAACACTGACAAAGAAATAACTTGCTGATTATTAAAACATACCAAATCCACATTTTCCTATTGGAATGGCTTTAAGCTGAATTGGAGAAGGTTTATGGAATCCGCTACTAGTTAATCCACTCAATGTAGCCTCGGACAGCAACAATGCATTGAAATTTATTTTGCCTTCTGTTAACACGTCTTTGGTTCTTTCTTTTTCATCGAGATTGTGTGCTGTTTTTGCAGACATTTTCGTATATTATTTAGTTTAAAAACAAATAGTTTAATAATAATATAACCTCACTACACTAAACGTCCAAAACATGACAATATAAGAATGAAGTTGGCTAATATAACAAGAAGCAGATTTCATTTCTAATATACTGGGTGACCACATAAATGTAAAATATTGAAATTATTTAGTTAGCTCGTAATTTTTTCTTACCTTTTCAAAGAATATTAGCTTTATTGTTTTTATTGTTCCTTTGGGTAAACTGAACTGTTGGGTGTCATCGCCGTTCTAATTTAGATGGTTGCTAAAAAGATCTTTTGCTATGATATTTCTGAGAATAGACTAATATTGACATTCAACAGTATTTCACAGCACTGTGCTGATATAAAATAAGTCGATCCAACAGATGCTTCGGCAACAGTGCAAAATTACCAGAACTGGATAACTACAGTTCATTGCTTTTAAGAATGCAGTACAGGGAAGAATGGGCTTATTTGACCCTGTTCACTGATTGGCTTAAATCGAGGGGAAGTTCACACCGACAATATTTACTTCTCCATCTCAACCTCTCTTCTCTTTCTTTTCACATACATTTGCAGCTGTTAGTTGTCAATGGCTGCCGTGTCAATTCACAATTGTCATCTGATCTGTTTGTATCATTTAGATTTTTACGATTTTCTCCATTTATTTGTTTGTATTTTATTACCATTGCAGCCATTTGGAGTATTTTATCAATAATAATAAGATATTCAATGAAACCATTAATAAATTGCCAATTTTATATGCAAGTAACTATATTTCAATTTAGCGCCAAATTTTGTAACTAGATTGAACATTTGTCATAGTGTAAATCAAGTTTCTAGTTACTGCATTCTTAAAAAAATGGTTTATAGTCCAATATATCTTTCATTATAATTATTTATTCAGTTTCAATTTATTGCATTCATTTTATCATTCAATGTCTTGTATCAAATATTGTATCAAATCAAGGATCAATTATTTATATTCTGAAATGGCTACCCTACAGCTACGACTAGCAAAAGCGGCTCTTGCGTCACTAACGCAGCGATACTGACGCGGCGACATAGCGATAGTATTATGTACTTTGAAAAGGTATGAGGTGCCATTCGAGCGCAGCGACACTTACGCACTGACGCCTCATACATTTCCATAGTGCGTAATACTATCGCTATGTCGCGGCGGCTTTGACGCTGCGTTAGAGCGTTGAGGCCAGAGCCGCTTTGCTCGGAAGTCTACCTTTAAGAACAACAAAGCACATGGACAAGATGGCTTGCCAATTGAAATCTATAAGTGTGGTGGTACTCCCATACTTTATGATATTCTCACCCTATTTAAACAAATCTGGGATTCTGAAAAGTCTTCCGCTGACGCCAAGCAATCTCTAATTGTTAATATATACAAGAGGAATGGGGACAGATCAGATTGCACCAATTATCGTGGCATCTCCCTGCTTTATGCAGCTGGTAAGATACTGGCAAGGGTGATTTCTAACCATCTACAGCCAGCTTTAGAGTCAATCCTACCAGAGAGTCAATCTGGTTTCCGCACGCACAGAGGGACAACAGATATGATCTTCAAACTTCGACAGCTCCAGGAAAAAGTTAGGGAGCAGCATTCTTCTATGTTTGCTATTTTTGTGAATCTACGGAAGGCATTGTGACAAATACTCTTAAGATTTGGCTGTCCTGCAAAGCTAGTGAATATAATTGCCGATCTTCATATAGACATTGAGGCACAAGCTATTGCAGGTGGCGATATCACCGGCTCTTTCAACATTTCTAATGGCGTAAGGCAAGGCTGCGTATTAGCACGTCTTCTTTTCAAAATCTTCATGACTGCGTTTGTCTTATGCTTGGACCAAGTGCTTCAGGATCGTAGTATTGACATCCGATATTGCTTTGGCAATGGATTACATAACCTTGCACGTCTTAAAGTCCAGAAAAATGTACGCAAGAGATCCCTCACTGAGGTGCAATATGCAAATGACATATGTTATTTTGGCCAACACAGCAGAAGAAGCGCATCGTATGATGGACACATTTTCAAGTGTATATGGCTCTCTTGGGATGGAGGTAAACACGTCCAAAACCATACTCCTTATTATGACCTTTCATCCACCAGCAGCATCAACCACACGTAGATATATATCTATAGATGAAACCCATAGCGAGACTGTTGAACAATTCAACTACCTGGGAAGTCTAGTGACAGCAAATTGCCACCTGGATGCCGAAATTAGCCACCGTCTACGGTGTGCCTCGCATGCCTTCTTTAAACTCCGGAGACAGTCTTTGGCTGTAGTAACCTGACCATACACACGAAAGTCCTAATTTTCAAAGCAGTTGTCTTACCCATCTTACTATATGGTAGTGAGTGCTGGAAGGTGCTGGAGAAATTCCAAATGACACCGCTGCGCTGTATCGTGGGAGTTAAATGGCATGAATTCATCTCCAACAAAGAATTTCGGGAAAGCGCGAACTGCGACTCTATCGAGAACACCTTGGCGCGCAATCGGCTGCGCTGGCTAGGGCATGTGTGCCGGATGTCCGATGATCGGCTCCCAAAACAAATTCTCTTTCGTGAGCTATCCCATGGGCAGCGATATCCCGGTGGCCAGCTGAAGAGATATAAAGATGTCATTCACTCCGTAGTAAAGAAGGCCGGAATAGAGGACACCTGTAAATGTCTGTGTCAAGACAGAGACTCTTGGTAAATCTGCCACAATAATTCCGGCATATTCCCTACACGCAACAAAACCATAAGATCAGGCGGCATCGAGACATTTGTATGTTCTCAATTCCAACGTACCATCCGATCTCGCATCAGCCTCTGGAGCCACCAACAGCCCCATGAGCGGAGGCGGCAATGGCAATGAGGGAAGTATCTTCGGCAACGATGAAATTCCGACGACGACAATCTTAATTTTTTATTTTCGTAAAGGAAAATATTTCTATGAAGCAGATTGTTCTTAAAACTTTAAAGAAATGTAGAAAATTCTTTACATTTCCAATTTTAATTACAAAAATTAAAAATTGAAATACGTTTGTAATTCAACTACAAATATTTCTCCACAGCTACTAGTAATGGAAGAAGCATCCAGATATAGATCCAAAATACATAGCAAATATGAGATCTTCAAACACCTTTGTTGGTCCAAAATCCTTCTACAGGCTGGACACGAAAACCATCTGAGAAGGGTTAAGGAACTAAGCAATTAATTAATAGAATAATAAGTAGCTTCCATGCTTGAGACAAGTTTTAACGGACTGACTATAAAGCAAAACTCTAGGAGCACGATAAGTTGACTCCTTATCTCCAACACTCTTCACATTAGCATTGGAAGGGATTTTTAAGAAAACTGACTGGAGCAATAAAGGTATCAAAATCAATGGAACTCGACAAACAAATAAGTATCTAAGATATGCCGATGATATTATTATCTTGGCAAAAAGTAGAGAAGATCTAACGATAAATTTTAGAACTACAAAGTAAATCTAAAAAAATAGCGCTGAAAATGAAATTAAAAAAAGAAGGAGAATAGATACTAATAGAAAAAAGTAGAAGGAGAATCAGGTTAGGATCGGTGGTCTTTGCCAAACTTTCATTCATCCTGCAAAATAAGAAAATAGCTCAACATATTCTATTCAATAGCTATAGCTATAAAATCAAGAGTTTCTACCCAATGCATTTTACCTGTGATGACAAGTGGCCCAGGGAACTGGACTACAACTAAACAAAATATTGACGTACTCAAAACTGCACAAAGAGCAATGGAGAGGTCAATGATCGGGATTACAGAAAGAAGCACACATCGAAACGAAAGAATACTAGCAATAACTAATGTCACCGATGTTGGAGAGAAAATTTGCAATCAAATGAATATTCGCTGGTCACGTTGCAGTAAGTGATAGGATGACATGGAACTGGCGAATCATAGAATGGAGACCGTATGAAAACAAACAAGGAAGAGGCAGACCACCTATGAGATGATATGATGATCTCAAAGGAACAGCCAGACTAGCATGGATCCACAGCACAAAATAGGAAAAGTTTGTAACAATTTAGAAAGGCCTATGTCCATGGATGGACCTAATGAAGAAGAAAAAGAAGATCAATGGGCTAAAGCTTACTTAAAATTGAGAAGAAATAAGCAAAGAATATTGACAAACTGGGACACTGCACATTAAAGATACATGTCAAGATCCTTGGATTTAGGGATGATGATTTCAAGTTCTGTAGATAGACAATTGTGAGGAATTGATATGCTAAAGAAGGGTATGTCAGGGTCCATTGGTTGAGGCCGGATGAAATGCAATTTCTGAACTTAATTCATACCCAATGGAGTATTCTGTCAACCTTGTTCTTTCCCATATACATGGCCGACTTAGACCGGTTCAGAAAAATGAATAATCTCGCCAAAAATTCATTCCAGATTCTACGCAGATTATATCTAGCTTCTTGATATCGGAAGGAGCTGCTAACGACACTGATGTTACTAATCTTCTTGAAAACAATTACAATTGATTTTCGGCGAGAAAATTACATATAAATGCTTATAATACAAACTATCTAACTTTCCAAACAATGAGAAGCCATAACGCCGACGACCTCTTTCTAAAAATCGGAAATGTCATACTCATAAAGAAGCGCAAGAACAACTAAATTTCTTGGTCTGCAAATTAAAGAAAAACTATAAAGGGACAAGCACATTGAATTGAATTGATATTAAAAATATTGGAGAGTAAATCATTTCCCTGCTGCGTTGTTTCTGCAAACATATAGAAGAAGAGCTACTAATGAATCTCTTATGTCATATAAGAATCTCTCAGGGCTCTTCCTGCGGAATAGTAAGATCGATCGTGGGAGCCACCTTTTGTATCGCTCCACCTTTAAACAGAACCATGCATCTATATATGGGAGATGGCTTGCATTACATTTAAAAATAGACAAATATTCCCAAATATATGAACGGCCATAACTATGCAACAAGAGGAAAGTACAAATTGCGTAATCCAATGTCCAAGTTATTTATAGTACTAGTGTAGTAATGCTCTCAACAAAATTGGCTTCTGAATCTTCAATAAGCTATCGATAAATCTACGAGAGGAAACCTACTACAAACCTTTTAGATGAAACCTGAAGCAACTCTTGCTAGAAAAATGCTATTATAGCCTCGCTAAATATGCAGCTGAGACATTTCTAATTGTCCGAACCAACTATAGTCCATTTTTTTTAAGAATGCAGTAACTAAAAACCTGCTTTACTCTATGAGAAATGTTCAATCTAGTTACAAAATTTGGCGCTAAATTCAAATATAGTTACTTAAATATAAAAGAAAAAAGTTACTTGAATATTAAAGAATTACACAGATTAAATACACCAAATGGTAACAATAGTAATAATTTACAAACAAATAAATTGAGAAAAAAAACGCAAAAAATCTAATTGATACAAACAGATCAGATGACAATTGTGAATCGACACGGCAGCCATTGCCAATTAACAGCTCAACATGCATTGGCGTACAAAAAAAATATACTTGGACTTAATTAATTTTTTTACCTTTAAATTTAAAATTGAATTTTAAATTATATATAGAACATTATTTTGTAATATAATACTTATTAGCTATACCTACTATAATTTAACGTTCTATTATATTTAGAAATTATTCGTAGTATTATATTCATTTAATTACATATCATCAAATTCTACGCCAGTGACTGCAAATATATGTGAAAAGAGAGAAGATGGACAAGTAAATATCGTCGGTGTGAACTTCTCCTCGATTTAAGCCAATCAGAGAACAAGGTCAAATAAGCCCTATCTTCCCAGTATTGCATTCTTAAAAAAAATTGACTATAGGTAACTTATCCTACGTGCAACACCATACACGTATTATGGATTAATAAATTTGAATTGGTTTGAACTAGTTTTTACTCTCATCTATTTTACATCTACAAAAATGCCAGTATGGTTGATGTTTTTGGGAATGCACGGTTCAACTCCACAAATGCACCAAACCCATTCCAAATGGTGCAGGCGCAAGGTAGGGGATATTACACAAATTGTACACTGCAGTTTTGGAGCATGCCTTCAAAAAGCTCAATTGGGAGAGAAAACGATTTGCGACATAGTGCGAACTATGAGACAACGACATAGTGCTACTAGCTGACGATTTCAGCGATATGGAAACAAAAACTCTAAGAAGCATGGAACAGTGTAGGTTTAAGAATTAGCTATTCCAAAACAAAATATATGATAAATTTGGTCCCGACCAGGCAGATGGAGGTCGGTGATAGAGATGTAAATTTGTTAGACAAATACACCTATTTGGGACATGAAATACAAATAACTAGAGACAACCAAACATCATCATTTCAGATCATCATTAAACAGCTTGTAGCGTCCACTGCTGGAAATAAGCCTCCCTTAATTCCCTCCATTCTTCTCTTGCTTTATCTTTGAATATCGTTATCGTTGCTTGCTAGTATCCAATTAGATATGACACGCTTAATATCGTCATTCCATCTTGTCGATGGAAGACCTCTGCTTCGGTATGCCTCTTGTCTAGGCCTCCATTCAATGATACGTTTCCTCAATCTTCCATCCGTCATTCTTGCTACGTGGCCTGCCCAATTCCAGTTCAGGAGGGTGGCCCTCTCTATCGGATCTGCAACTCCCGTTCTCTGCCGTATGGTAACATTTGGGATTATGTCACACAGGTTTATTCCTAACATGGACCGCTCCTTGCTCCGCTGTATTGCCCTGATTTTGTTTATAACTTTCTTTTTTAATGTAAACGTTTCCGTTCCATATATTAGGACAGGCAGGACACATTGGTCGTACACCTTTTTTTCAAGCAGATGGGTAAATCAGCCTTAACCCATTGACATACGAATAAAATGTGCGTTGACGTGTCCATATACATGTGATCTTATCAGATATACGTCTTAGGTACGTCATTGTATGTGAAGGGGTTAAACTAGGTCAGTTTACCAAAAGCGGCCCAGGTTAGTCCTACTTGTCCGTAGAATTCGTTCGTTTGATTATATCCACCAATTCGAATCTGGTGTCCAAGATATTTATATGAGACAGTCTGTGCTATTTAGTTTGTTCTATTTAGTTTATGGAGTGTTTAGTCGTAACCCTCATAACGTCGTAACCCATAAAGTGTAAATTTAGCAATTTTTTTCTACAAAATTATTTTGAATATTAAAATGTAAACTCCTGGGCGGAAAGACCTAGTGGTCGATAGGCTTTTGTAAGCGATTGTTTTCAATAAACATTTCTTCTTCTTCTATTCAAAAAGTAATTTACTGATAAATAAAGGGTGACAAATTAAGAGCGTCCTGTTTTTACTTGATAAAATCAAAAAGAAGTAATGACTTATTTGCTATAATTTAACTGTCTAATATTCAGTGAACATTCCAGTGAACCAGAGAAAGTGTTTTTTGAAAATGGAGCGGTAATGGATTGAAAAAAAGGATTGCTTGTGAAGAGCATTTTATTAGAACGAACTGTATTATTCAAACTCAGAAGTTGTGTCGACAACAGTTAATTTTCCAATTCAAAGAGGAGCCGAAAAATATGGTCGAACATGTTCTCTTAAAGACTTGTAGAGAGGCAAAAAATTGCTAGAACATAAATGCATACTTTGCAAGTTAGGAACAGAATTGAATAAAACTCCAATCAATCCATGCGACGTTTGTCGCAGCAAGTAAAAATTTCACGTGAGTTGGTAAGAACAGTTTTAAAGAATAATTCACTCTTTCGGCCTTACAAATGGAAAAGCACAGAAACATCTTCCAATAGAGCGAAACTCACATATTTAGAATTCAGTCGAAAGTAATTATGAGTGACGAAACACATTTTTAATTGCATGGGGAGAGGAAAAAATAAAAGTTATATTCTAAGAAGTGCTGTATTCGCTGCTCAAAGGGATTATTGGGACCGTATTTTTTTAAGATGAAATGGGAGTAGTTGTCAAAGGTGAACGTTATATAAAGATACAAACGTTCTTGGATGCCAACGCTCAACTCCGATTACAAATAAACGATATTTAAACTTAATAAAGACGGAACAAAGCTTGAATATATAAATATACTCAACCTTTCCGGAACTCTATAATACTAATGAGTCTTTTTAGGACTACCAAAAACAAATCTCTTATGAAATTTATCAGTTATTCTATAGCTTTCAGTCCACCTTCGTGGCACTCAACAAAAACCATAAAAATAACATTGATTTTTAAGATCATGTCTTTCCGATACCTTGAGTGGATAGCCATCTGTGGACGCGTTTCGAGATTTATCTCTCATCAGCACAGCTTTGCTTCCATGAACAATATTTTGTAAATCACTCACTTGAAAACCCATGTGTTGATTACAAAAAAAAAAATTAAAAACATCTAACCCTAATCAACACATGGGTTTTCAAGTGAGTGATTTACAAAATATTGTTCATGGAAGCAAAGCTGTGCTGATGAGAGATAAATCTCGAAACGCGTCCACAGATGGCTATCCACTCAAGGTATCGGAAAGACAGATCTTAAAAATCAATGTTATTTTTATGGTTTTTGTTGAGTGCCACGAAGGTGGACTGAAAGCTATAGAATAACTGATAAATTTCATAAGAGATTTGTTTTTGGTAGTCCTAAAAAGACTCATTAGTATTATAGAGTTCCGGAAAGGTTGAGTATATTTATATATTCAAGCTTTGTTCCGTCTTTATTAAGTTTATCTGATTATCTATAATGTTGTATGGTTTTACCAATTCTAAACGATATTTGATATCAGCAAGATGATGCAAGGCATGATGCAAGCTGATGCAAGAAGCATCTATCCAACATGTCTATGGGTGTTTTTTTCCTGGTCGTCTGATTTCCCAGCGTTGGGATCAGTTGTGGCTAGGATTGTCCATTGTTGGTCAAGAAAAAAATTGAACATTTTATAAACAAAAAATAGAATATTTCAAGTACAAACTTAAAATAGTCTCTCTTTTGTTTTTCCGCTCAGATTTATGTATCTTATACAAGGTAGCCAAAATATCATCATTCTATATGCCTGAGTTATAACTTTGACTATCTAAATAAAAAAAATATATTTTTTCTACTGATATATGAGTGAATGGCAATTATTTCACGGCTTACCGTACATGAAAGTGACATTTTTTCATTCTAGAGATGAAAATATTTTCACATCTAGAGATCAAAATGAGCATTTTAAATTTATGATTTTCTCGATTAAAACACCAAACCAACCAAATTTGCATGGACTTACTTATTAATTACATCAATTTCAATGGAATATTTTATGTACAAACGTAAAACGAGCCTGAAACTATTTAAAAAACCTAAATAAAATTAGGACATTTGACTTGAAAAGTATCACCGTGTATGAGAATGCAAAAACATTACCTTGGAAACGTACAAACCAACGATTAAATTTGTATTGACAGTTCCGATAGTTCGCTTCTAATTGGTTTTATTAATGTCGAATTATGGATTCTGCAACCGAATATCAACAGAAAAAATTGCATTTACTGTGTGATTGCTAACTCGCTGGCGCTCGTGAGCAAACTCTCACCTCACCAAAAAAACGCCATTATTTTTTACTGATATATGTGAAAATGGCATTTTTTCCATGGCTTACCCTACATTAAAGTGACATTTTTGCATTCTAGAGATGATAGTTATTTATGTATCAAGGGAATTATAAGAATGTTAATTACCGTGGGCAACTGGTTTACTATGGGTTTAACGGGATAGTAAGTTGCCCGAGGTATTTATATTGTTATAATTCACGTGATACATAAATAATTATATAGCTTTTAAAATTAATTTATTTCTTTAATCAATATGGTTGGCCCATCATATAAACGTAAATATTATATTACCTTTAACGTAAATATTATATTACCCAAATATTATATTGTTAGGTACAGTTGTCATGGTTTTTTGTTAAATTTAATAAACAGTCAATTTGTCAATATGACAGACACGAGTAAAATGTTCCAAGAATTGATCGACAAAGTTGAGTAAGCTAGAGTTACATTGCTTCCAACAAAGTCCCAATCATTGTATAATAAGGACTACAATAAATTTAAAGAATGGTTAAATAAGAATTGCACAGGAGGCAAACGCTTATAAGAAAGTGTGTTACTAGCTTATTTTCAAGATCTAGTACATTTTTAATATGCAATAATTCAATATTTTTCTAAAAGTTGAACTGTTTTAAATTTATTAGTCTGAACTATACCTAATAGTTTATAAAAACCCTAATAGTTTATGGACTAAATGGTCAATGTTAAAATCAATGATTATAATTCATGATAAAGTAGATAGTCACAGGTAGATAGTTAAGGTAGTCACAAAGTTTTTTGAATTAGATTCGTTTTTAAAGTGAAAGAGCAAAGGTTACGAAAAGTTTTTAAAAGAGGCCCCCAATGACGTCTATTTGCTTTAAAAGGTATAAAGTATTATGTCTCAGATTATTTTTTCGGATTTTAATTTTGTTACCATATAGGTTGTCTTGATTGTGGGTTTTTTGGAGCATGCAGAAGTCAAGAACTGCTGAACATGAGGATTGGAGATATCGATGATAGGGGCCCAGTTATGGTGGTAGATATTCCGGAAAGTAAGACGGGTATTCGCAAACAATTTACAATTGTGGAAGACAAAGATTTCTCTGCATTGTCTATTGTAAGGAATTACATTGCCTTGCGTCCATCGGGCAACGAAAGATTCTTTTTAAATTATCGAGAGAAGCGCTGTACAAAGCAGCCGGTTGGGAAAAATACATTTGGAAAAATTCCAAGTAAAATTGCAAATTTCTTGGGCTTGCAAAA
Organism: Phosphuga atrata; assembly: GCA_944588485.1. Classification (NCBI taxonomy): domain Eukaryota; kingdom Metazoa; phylum Arthropoda; class Insecta; order Coleoptera; family Silphidae; genus Phosphuga; species Phosphuga atrata. The sequence continues at coordinate 22,956,242 of OX155905.1, forward strand.
TCCTATTTCGTACACAGCGCATTGTCTATGTCGAACTTCAGCTACAGCTCTAGCGAATACCGGTGCAAGTATGACAACATTGAAGAGGCACGGTGGTTGGCGGAGTTCGACTGTATCAGAAGGATATTTGGCGGACAGCGTGGAAAAAAAGAATAAAACCGCGAAAATATTTCCGGGTTTGCCGGAAGAAAATATTGCATCAACTTCGAACTTAATTGTGAATACCAGTAGCAGTGCGGTGGAAAAAATCATATGTTTGTAGCGGTATAGGATACAATTTTAGTGGTAATTTTGAAAAGTGTCAATTTATTTTCAGTAAATCTGACATTGACAGCACCAAAATTGAGGAAAATTAAGAGAGCTGTAAATGACAGACAGGTGTAGGGAAATTAAGGATTCATATCTGCCCAAGGGAGTTATGAATATGTTTATAGTTATCGTAACTAAGGCATTATTACCCGTTAATTGTATTGCAAGAAATAATAGTAAATTTTATAGCAAGAGATGAAAGTGGCGTTTTTTTGGTGAGGTGGGAGTTTGCTCACGAGCGCTAGCGAGTTATCAATCACACCGAACCAAAAAAAAAACACTTTCATCTCGAGTAAATGCATTTTTTTCTACCGATTTCAGTTGTAGAATCCATAACTCGACTTTAATAAATCCAATTTGCAACGAACTGTCAGAACTGTCAATACAAATTTAATTGTTGGTTTGGTCGTTTCCATGGTAACATATTGCAGTCTCATAGAAGGTGATACTTTTCAAATCAAATATCCTAATTTTATTTCGGTTTTTTAAATAGTTTAAGGCTCGTTTAACATTTGTACATAAAATATTCCATTGAAATTGATTGATAGTAGTAGAATTGATGAGTAGAAAAAAAAAATTTTTCTACTGATATATGTGAAAATGATATTCTTTCCACGGCTTACCCTACATGAAAGTGACATTTTTTCATTCTAGGGATGAAAATATTTTCACGTCTAGAGACGAAAATGAGCATTTTAAATTTATGATTTTCTCTATTAAAACAATAAACTAACCAAATTTGCATGGACTTTCTTATTAATTACATCAATTTCAATGAAATATTTTATGTACAAACGTAAAACGGGCCTGAAACTATTTAGAAAACCGAAATAAAATTAGGACATTTGACTTGAAAAGTATCACCTTCTATGAGAATGCAATATGTTACCGTGGAAACGGCCAAACTAACAATTAAATTTGTTTTGACAGTTCGCTTCGAATTGGATTTATTAAAGTCGAATTATGGATTCTACATCCAAAATCAGTAGAAAAAATTGCATTTACTACTCGAGATGAAAGTGTTTTTTTCTGGTTCGGTGTGATTGCTAACTCGCTGGCGCTTGTGAGCAAACTCCCACCTCACCAAAAAAAAAACGCCACTTTCATCTCTTGCTGTAAAATATACTATTTTCTACTGATATATGTGAAAATGGCATTTTTTCCAAGGCTTACCCTACATGAAAGTGACATTTTTTCATTCTAGAGATGAAAATATTTTCACATATAGAGACGAAAATGAACATTTTAAATTTATGATTTTCTCGATTAAAACACTAAACTAACCAAATTTTCATGGAGTTTCTTACTGATTATATCAATTTGAATGAAATATTTTATGTAAAAACGTAAAACGAGCCTGAAACTATTTAAAAAACCGAAATAAAATTAATACATTTGACATGAAAAGTATCACCTTCTATGAGAATGCAATATGTTACCATGGAAACGACCAAATCAACAATTAAATTTGTATTGACAGTTCTGACAGTTCGCTTCGAATTGGATTTATAAAAGTCGAATTATTGATTCTACAACCGAAATCAGTAGAAAAAATTGCATTTACTACTCGAGATGAAAGTGTTTTTTTGGTTCGGTGTGATTGCTAACTCGCTGGCGCTCGTGAGCAAACTCCTACCTCACCAAAAAAACGCCACTTTCAGCTCTTGCAGTAAAATATACTATTTCACATCTAGAAACGAAAATGAGCATTTTAAATTTATGATTTTCTCGATTAAAATACTAAACTAACGAAATTTGCATAGACTTTCTTATTAATTATATCAATTTCAATGAAATATTTTATGTACAAACGTAAAACGAGCCTGAAACTACTTACAAAAACGAAATAAAATTAGGACATTTGACTTGAAGACATCACCTTCTATGAGAATGCAATATGTTACCATGGACACGACCAAACCAACAATTAAATTTGTATTGACAGTTCTGACAGTTCGCTTCGAATTGGATTTATTAGTCGAAGTATGGATTCTACAACCGAAATCAGTAGAAAAAATTGCATTTACTACTCGAGATGAAAGTGTTTTTTTTTTGGTTCGGTGTGATTGCTAACTCGCTGGCGCTCGTTAGCAAACTACCACCTCACCAAAAAACGCCACTTTCATCTCTCGCTGTAAAATATTCTGTAAATTAAAATTTTTATGTCATAAAGTTTCCAAAATGACAGTGCAGATGTGAACGGGTGGTGTTTGTGCTCCGCGATTTTCTAGAAATTTCCCAGGAAAAATTCATCTTGTCTGTGTGAAAATGCTCACAGATCAAGGTAAACTACCTCCGGTTCAACCCAGACGCATTTGCAGCCCCGGGAACTAGCAGAAACATCGAAATTTTTTCAATATTTCTCGGCGATTTTGGGGTATTCATTTTGACATTTCATTTCAATTGCTTACGTGATTTCAAATTCAAAATAAACAAATTTCTAGTATAGTGTTTTTATTGTTTGGCAAACGCCATTAAACAAGAAGAAATTAAGGTAAAGAAAGTCTAAGTGATATTATTTCACCGAGTGAAATAATATCACTTAGAGTAGTACTAATATCACAGCCTCTTCGGAGGGCGGATGAGCGGGTAGAGGTAAAGGGTACCCTCTTGCCCTTGGGGTGGGAAACTGCCCATAAAGACAGAAGAGCCAATTGATGGCCAACAGCGTAGGATGGAGAAAGAAACGAGAAACCACTCCATTAAAGATCCATTTGGATATCCCAGGCATCACCAATTTATTTTTGGATGGAGTACTCTTCAGTGAAATTAACCGGACATTAGCCTTACGCTAAGGAAAAGACTAATTAAAACTTTTGTGTGGAGTGTTGCACTGGTATTATGTATATTTATTACCCCTACGGGTTTATAAATTGATTCCAAAATTTACATATATAACTAAAACTGACATCGAACATAATATAAATAAAAATAATAATAAAAAGTGAAAAATAAAAAATAAAAAAAAAGAAACATATGCTTGCTCAAACTAAAAACAAAAAAAAGAAAGTCACTAAATTCCTATCCCTAAACCGATTACCCGCTTCCCTCCCCACATATTGCTCTTCTTCTCTCCTCAACTTTCTTCATCCAATCTATCCCTATTCCATCCTCGTTTAAAATCTCTTCTCTACACTCGTCTCTTTCTCTCATTTCTGAACATTCGTTCAGCAAGTGCTCTATTGTCTCCTTGTTTTCTCCACACATCCTGCATACTCTATTCCTTTCCTCCATCCAAAATTTATTCTCTCTCTCTTCATTTCCACATCTGAATCTTGCCATTGTCACTCTCTCTTTTCAACTTTCTCTTCCTAGGTACTTTGGCAGATCTTCCGTTATTATTTTTTCATATTTCGCATTGTACCTAGACTCCCTAATTCTTGCTCTACTTTCTTGCCTTTGCACATCTCTATCTCTCTGGACTAATTCCTCTGTCATTACTCTACCTCTCTCTCTCTCTCATTATTTCTATCTCCGCTCCTGCATACCCGTTTCTTTCTAGATATGCCTCCCTCTCTTTCCACACCCCCTTTTCTATTTCTTTCCTTTTTTCTTTGAAGCACTCTTGCAGAATTCTGCACTCTCCTCTCTCTATCACTCCTCAAAACTTATTGCTCTCTTTCCTGCTTCTATTCTTATTCCATCTCTCTTTCTTTCCTCAATCACTATATACCCCGGAGTCTCTCTACCTAGTCCTAGCACCCATTTCAAATATTTTTCTTGCACCCTTTCCAGCCCTTCTTGCTCTCTCCATCCCCATATTTCCGCTCCATACATCATCACACTTTTCACCAGGCTATCAAACATCATCACTCTCCTTCTATAGTCGTGTCCAAATTTTCTCTCTCCTATTCCCCATACCGCTCCTAGTATTTTATTAGCTTTCTTTACTAACTCTATCACGTGTGCTGTTTCAGTATTTCTCTCATTAAACACGTACCCTAGGTATTTAAATTCTTTTATTTATTCAATTTTCTCCTTCTCCCATCTCCACTCAATTACTCTTTTCCTGCCACCCCCTTTTCTAAACACCATCATCTTGGAATTCTCCCCATTCACTGTCAGCTTTTTCCTCCTCATATATTTCTCCATGTTTCTTATCATTTCTTTCATCCCTTTCTCGTCTCTCGCTAGCACCACCAAATCATCCGCGTAGGCTAGGGACCACACTTTTTCTTTGCCACTTTTTGGAGTGTTGCACTGTATGGGTGTGAAACCTGGACCACAGGGACCCAAGAGAGAAGACGTCTAGAAGTCATAGAAATGTGGTGTTATAGGAGGATGCTAAAAATTGACTGGATTGAGTGAGAAATGAAGGAAGAGCATTGTAAAGAGACGAATGCAATTTATTGGCCATACACTGCGACATGATTGCTTGCTGAACACAATTATCAAAGACACCTTGATGGCAAGAAGTGCATAGGGAGACCACGGCAGCAATACATTGACCAACTAATTCGAGATGCTGGATGCACAACATATCAAGAAATTTAAAAAAAGACTGAACACAGAGCAGAGTGGAGAATTGCTGCAAACCAATCTTCGGATTGAAGACATTGCAATTGATCCAACTTTCGATTACATTGTTCAAGACATGGGTTAACATTTGAACATTAAATATTGTAGAGAACATTTCAATAAATGTGTTAAACTAACTTGGAGATGAAAGGTTACTTTCTCTATTTAATTAACATTTCAATATTTTCGCTACTTAGTTAAATAATTAATATTTTAGATGGCAGTACTGCTCTGTTAGCTAAATAATGGAACTGATCTTTCGACAGAATCCTTCAAATCAAATCACAATAGCTCTGTACCATTCCTAAAAACATAAGCAATATATGATTAAAATTAAATTTAAAACTAATAATTTTATAATTTATGGTCTCTGATGAAATTAGAAAAAAGGAGAATAATTCGAGTGTAAAAAATAACCCTAGTTAGTATTCTTATATCACAAACTATATTTGGTATCCTACTTATTTCGTGTTTTGATATTTGCAGTTTAAAATCAGGACACTCTTAATTTGCAACCCTATATAATAGAAGAGTCAAAATAATCAGCAACAGTTTTGCAGAACAATAATTTTTATTCAATTTAACAAACATTTACAATTCTGATATGTCTAAAGATTGGGTATGATGTAAAAATGGCCTCTAAAATGCGTTAATTAAACAGAATTTAGTGCCAAAACTAAAACAAAAATGCGGATAAAAGAAAAATTAAATGAAAACAGATTAGTGCAATAAACCAAAACGGGATGAGGACGTGTTTAATAAAACAATAGTTTAATAACAAATTTATAATATTTATCCCAAGAATATCATTTAAAATATAAGGAATGGAACTGTAAGTTACACAATCAACGTGTCATTAAAACTAAATCGGAAAGAAACTTAAACGAAACTAATCGAAAATAGGTTAGTTAATAGTGGATGATTAATGTATGTAAAAGTGAGTTAATTTATTTCCTCGTTAATTCTTTTAATTGAGAATATAATTTGACTTTAAAGGAACATCGTCTATTTTGCTACTTACTGTGCACATTTTTATACATTAAAATAGTGTTATACATTATTTTATACAGATAAAGATACAAAAAACGTTTTATTATCTTTTCTATAATATATTTATCATCAATTTATTTCTTTATAAAATAGCAAAATAGAGAGATCTCAAGCATATAAGTCGGCAGCTTTTGTTATCATATTTATTTTATATAATTACATATTGCAACATTTTTCTCCTTGTGTATAATTTAATTTGCTCCTTCAACGAACGACACGAGATTTATATTTTCATATATGCATAAAATATTTATATTTCATGCACTTAATCAACCTGCAATGCGTTATAAAAGCAATATATGATACCACTCAAGAGTTTCTTTTTGTACAGAGAAGAATTGACTATTACCTTGCGTATTGCTTTAACAATAGGCTTAATTTAACTTAGAAAACCAACGGAAAGTTAATAAGAAAATAAGAAATTCTTGTGGATGAGACATGATTTAGTATGCAAGCCATTTACACGACAAGATCTCTATCACACGTATTTAATTACTTAATCTATACCAGGCGTGGCGAACCCGCGGCACGCGTGCTATAGCTGGCACGTTTAAAAATATTGCTGACAGTAAGTTACAGTAAGTCATAATGCATATACACAGAGAATCAGAAAACTGGTTGACTATATAATCGACTCATCAAAACTCCTTGAACCGTTGGAAATTGATCAATGTTATTTGGCACGCGCACATAGAGAGGTTCCCCACCCCTGATCTATACAGTTTTTGAGATTCTATTAAATAAAATTAATAAACTTGCAACTACAAATATTTCCAAAATCATAAGTTTTGCGCACATTATTTCCTATGAACATTGAAGTTATATAATAATTTTTACTCACATAACATTTCTCCTATTTAAATAAATTTCGTCGAATAAAATTGGTGTTTATTTCATATATAAATTAAGAAATCGAATTGACTTTTCTTGGATCTGTAACAATCCGGTTTTATAATTATTTAAATTCATTTCTTCTTATGGGGTAAATATAGGATATAGTTAATAAGAGTGCAATTAGTTATTGCATATAAGTTTTAATGCATCCATACAAGCACATATTTTAATTCATCCTCGCAAAATCGGTTTATTTGAAATCATTTCTTGAGGATTAGTTCATACATTAGGGCATACTAAATCTTACAGGACAATCTAAAAATGATATCGCAAAGAAACGTTGCATTGTTATTAATATTTTCTTCGGTTTTTATCAATAAAAAATAATTGTTTATTCACATTATTTTGCGTTTTTCTTCTTTGAGTTATTTATTATTACTTTAACACCTGTTTATCTTCTCTATTTTTTACTAAAATTAATTAAATCACAGACAAAAATAAGCTTGGCCAATATATATATTTACACTGTACCCCATTCACACAATTTTGTCGAGATTTTTCATTTTGCTGATGCCTAACCTTCACTTTCCATATACCTATATATCAAACATAAAATATATTAGTAAACTTAATAAAGAACGTGTTGTTTCTTGTTGATTTTTCTTTGTTGGCATCGACAAAATAAAAATATTTTGCAAATATTGCTCGCCGTTCGAACGAAAGCTTTTCTTTGATGCACTGCCGATTGTCACGCCACTGTTTTGCGTCAACTAATTCTTAATCGCACATTTATCAAGCACTCTTTTACCTTAATTCTGAATGTAACATAGAAATCAATGTTGGATTTAGAATAATATACTTTGGTTTTAATTAGCAACGATATAATTGGCGTCTCAGTTGTGTCGCTTTGCACACACCGGTTTGCAGTTAACGCCCCCAGTGTTCTTAACTTCACTTTTCTTAAAATATTCTGAAACAAAGAAAATAATATTAGTTCTAGAATCAAATTACAAATTCTATTATTCTTATAATAGCATCTGTTCAAGTTTTTTTCAGATTGGAATAGTATCTGTTTCATCATTCCAGATTGAATGATTTTATGTACGTGTTATCTCGTATTAACAAAATTTCAAAAATATCTTGTATTTTACGAAATAAATCAACCATATTTTTTACAAATGAAAATAGATTTATTGTAGTACGTAAATGAGCAATCTTTATAATAATTCAAGATAACAAAATCACTCGCAATTATCACTTGAAATTTTTAAATCCTAATACACAATCATAGAAATCGAACATGTTATCAAAATCTAGGGAATTTGTCAAAAACATGTTAACAAAACCTAGGAATTCGTCAAAAATGTGTAGTCAATTTCATCTGTAGTAAAGTTAAACCTAGCCTTCATCGATTTCGAGAAAGCGTTCGACACCATAGAGTGGTGGGCCATAGAACAAGCTCTAGTTAAATGCCGTATCGATTAAAGGTACATACAGATCCTCAACCATCTGCATCAGAACGCAACTGCCTGTGTCTCCCTGCACAAAAAAAACAACAAATTTCATTTAGAGAGAGGTGTCAGGCAAGGGGACACAATATCACCGAAGCTGTTTACTCTACCAATAGAATGTATATTCCAACAGATGCAATGGGCAGGGAAGGGGCTGATGATTGATGGAGAGAGAATGACCAATCTGAGGTTTAATGATGACCTGGTTCTGGTCTCAGAGAGCACTGGGGAGATGATGACGATGCTAGAGGATTTGAGAGTGGAATCGGAGAAGAAGGGTCTTAAAATGAAAATGGGGAAAACTAAGATTATGACCAACATTCCCGAAATCACAGACTACCAGATTCCAGTGGAGAAAGTAACCGAATACATATATTTGGGACATAAGGTTACACTGGGCTTTGAGAACCAGATAGCGGAAGTGGAAAGGCGGATTGAGCAGGCTTGGGCATCGTTTGGTGCCAATAAGCAGATTCTACGTGGCAAAATACCCCTGGATCTCAAAGTAAAAGTCTTCGAGCAGTGTGTTATGCCCGTGCTCACACACGGTATAGAGACCATGGCCCTTACGCAAAAGTCCGCCGAGAAGTTTCGAGGGGCGCAGACGGGCATGGAGAGAGCGATGGTCGGGACCACCCTTCGTGAGCGGAGACGTAACGATCCGGAATAAGACCAAGGTGAAAGACGTCATGGCTGTCATAGCAAGGAAAAAGTGGATATGGGCAAGACACATAGCGAGAATGAACGAGAGTCGCTGGACGATATGAGTCCTTGAATGGAGACCCAGACCAGATACTCGAGGGCGCGGCATTCAACGGCACGGAGGTCGAGACTTAATGAGACGTGCACAAGATGGCCAAGAGTGGAAGAACAGGGAAGAGGCCTACATAAAAGATTGAATCACCAAAAGGCCCGATGTAACGATGGAAGTTAAATATTCAAGAACATAATTAACAAAGCTTTCTCGAGTTTATAAAAAAACATATCTAATACTTAAATTTACACAAATTTAATGTCTGTAGAGTTTTCTTCCTATTTTGAAAATGTTTGTACAAATCTCAGATCTATATGGATATGCATAAAAGTCTAATATTTAAACAGACTGGACGAACTAGAGCTTGGATAGACTGAATAGTCTGGGAAGACTGGACAGGTAGGATATATAAGCTGCATGAAGATAGCCTCCCATAATTGAAAAAATTAAAATGGGATACGTTTGACCAAGATTTGACCATGATTGACCAGCAAATAGTTTTGTTTGCCCACATTCCATTGAAAAGATTTAAAATAATGATTGGGGGCCTAGCCCCCAAAATCCTTTTTTCTATATTTGATAATGCCATCTTAAAAAACTTCGTTTGACCATGTTTGCCCACTATTTCTATTTACTAATTTTTTTTTTAACCCCAGAATCGTTTTTATTAATATATTTTTTATTTTTTTCATTTTTATTGTTTTTTTTTTTTGTTTGGTGTTGAAGAACTTCTTTTGACCATGTTTGACCATCATTTTTTTTCAATTCAAAATATTTTGAAGCCCCAAAATCGTTTATATAGTGTTTTACTTAAAAAAAAGTCGTTTTGTTTACATAAGGGACAAAGATATAGATTTCATGAAGAATTGATAAGGACCAAAAAAATGGGCAAACCTCGAAAATTATTGAAAACATATTTCAGGTATGCCAAAATAGGTTTTACATTTGACCACCCTTGCTTTTTTTATTGCATAAGAGGTGAAAAATTGTGCAATAGGTACATATATTTTCATAGGTCCTTGTATTTTCCGTACTGGAAGCACATTATACATATATCAGTAAGTACATCAAAGTCGTTACTAAAAAAAGCAGTATTCTTTTATTATTGATTTAATTTAAATGCCATCTGTTTAGTTACAGCTTATTATCTTCTTATATATAAATTCCATTTTACATTTTTGATTTTCCAATTTCCATTTCCTTTATTTTTCGCAAATTTCTGTGTAAAAAATGATTGAAACTTTTATTTTACACTTCGATGAATTATTTAAAATTTGTTTTTCCTTGCATAGGTCATTGCAAACTTCCTAGCGATTTGTAATTTTTCGACAATATGCGACGTAATGCCCGTCATCTTTTGTTCCTTTCAATTGTCTCCAAGGTGGTTCGACATATTTTTTGCCCCGTTCAGAATATAAGTTTTTCCCCTGATTTGCAATTCCCTTGATTCGGGAATATCAACAATGAAAATCTTGTCCGGTATATCATTGCTTATTTTGTCTACTATATTATCTTCTTTGTTGAATCCAAAGTGGTCCTACAATTCCGCCATTTTTTTAAATCATCTTACTATTGTCCCTCTTCATTGGTCGATCATGAATGAGTCGTACTTCTGGACACGGTGTCAAAAATTTTCCTCTTGATTTTTTTTGTGTCCAATGTTTCTATTGATGTTTTCTACGTCTTCTTCCGATTTGTGGAATAGTATTGATTTCCGGTGTTGTCTGTGTAAAATCCACAGAAGAAAAATGTGAATCTTCTGGTAAGTCCAACGAGTTTTTGGAATCTTGATTTGTTGATAGCAAAAAAATTTGTTTAATCGATCTGGGAGATGAAAGAGCCGAAAAGTTTTCTATATTTGTGTGTGCGCTGGCTAATAATTTTTCCTCAATAATGTCATCGAGTTTTGTATTTTTTCCTTTCCTATTCTCTTCTTGAAATAAGTATTCGTTCCCTTGTAGAAATTTTACGTTATTTTTGGATTATTGAATAATTTTCTCATTGAATTTATAACGTTTTCTTTTGAAAGCAGCTCCCTCCAATTTACTTATCATACCAATTGGCTTGAATTTATTAGCGCGAATTGGACGGCGGATTGAATGTTTTTCAAATTCTTGAAGTAAGCTTCAACATTTGCTGAACTCCCTACATCGTATTGTGACCCGAATTTATTTTTCATTCCACTTCAATAGATATTCAATAATTTCCGGAAGGTAAAAAGTGTTTGGTCGATCAAAATTGGAACATTGTTTCGTCTCTTTTTCAGATCAAATCCGAATGCTTTCTACGAAACGACGTACATCCCTGTCAACTTCAGAAGGCTCTTCGTCGATACACTGCTCTCCATCTTCTATCGATGAGTCTTGTTCCTTGCAGGGGAACGTTGGTACCTGCTGTTGATACCTATTGGCCGCTTTACCGTAATCTTAATCTAATCTGCTATTATCTAATTTTAAAAACCTTTAGAAACCAAAATTAAAAAAAAATAAGACCACAATAAATAAAATATAAATACCCAAATATAACATAACCCAAGAACATCTGTATCTTTCAACTTTTCATCTCTTATGCAGGCAAAAAAAAATCAATGGTGTATCCCATTTCAAGAGGTTCACCCATTTTCCTTAAAATTCTCCACCTGTATGTTTCAATTTTTCACCCCATATTCAAATAAAACGATTTTCTAAGGGTGGGCAGACGTCAAAAGCTATTTTTGCATGTGTGAAATATGATCCTACGAAATATCAAAAATCGTTTATTATCCGTTTGATAGAAAATCGCAGGGGAATAGGTATGCGCAACTTCGAGTATATTCGATTATCGTCGGAAAAGTTCGGCAATCCATTTCTTTTGAGGAATCGCTCATGTTGTTCATGGATATCAAACATTATCGATTTTGGGGTTGTTAAAAATATTTTGTATTAAAAAAAAAAGATTCTTTGTATTAAAAAAAAAACAGGTCTATGGGGGTATTCCCGAGATGACTTGGGCGGCCTCTCCTGAGACCGTCCGGTAAGCGCTGCATGTACGTAGAGACATTTTCCGCTGAACGGTTGCGAGTTGGTGAAGGTTTCGTTTCTTGTCTAGTTCTTTGGCCCATATTGGAGCTCCGTACAGCATGGTAGACTGGACTACAGAACTAAGTACTTTCCGAGAGCTGCTCTTAGCCCCCCCTACGTTTGGCATGAGCTGCTAAATGCCTGCTAGTGTTCTCATTGCCTTTCCTGCCGCTTCTGAAATGTGCGCCACGAAGGATAGCCTTTTATCGATCACTACTCCGAGGTATTTAAGTGATTCTTTTGGTATTATAATTGCCTCTTCCACTTTAAACTTTACTGGGCTAAGTTGTCTTAGGCCTGTGAGAAGGACAGCCTCGGTTTTTTTCTGGAGCTAGACTTAGGTTCTTCGACTTCATCCACGCGCTGACCATTTTTGTTGCTTGATTTGTCGTTCGCATTAAGCCTTGCTCTGTTTTTGCTGTGACAACCAGTGCGATATCGTCCGCAAAGCCGATTACGGTGGCCCCAATGGCAGCCTCATGGTAAGTACTTCGTCATATAGCACGTTCCACAGGGTGGGGCCTAGTATCGAACGCTGTGGGACGACACTGTTGATTTGTCGCTCTTCTTTTTCCTGGTCTCCTAGCAGTATGATGCTTCGACAAGTGAGGTAGCTTCTTAACATGCGCAGCAGATACGGAGATATACCCCTTCTTGTCAGACTGTCTATGATATGCTTCCAGGATGCACTATTAAAAGCATTTCTAACATCAAATGTAAGAAGGGCACACATGCGTCTGGTTCTCTGGGTTCCGCTTTTAGCCTTTTGTGCTATCTCCAGGACAGCGAGTAAGGCATTGATGGTGGATCTACCTTGTCTAAACCCATATTGGTTTTTGGACAAACCGCCTCCCGCCTCAAGCTCTCTTTAGCCATAGTAGCAAGAGCTGCTCAAGTAGCTTACCAGACACATCCAATAGGCAGATGGGTCTGTAGGATGTGGGATCTCCTATCGGTTTATCTCCTTTTCTAATTAGTGATAGTTTTGCGCGCTTCCATATGACTGGGAAGTTCCCAGCAGTTAACAACCTATTCATTACGTCTAAGACGAATTTAGGTTGATGTCTAGCGGTTAACTTGACAATCTCGGGTGGTATGCCATCGGGACCCGGTGTTCTGCAGTTTCTAATACGTTTACTCGCCAGCGATAGTTCCTCTTCCGTAAAGAGGGGCGTTGTGTGAACTTCAGGTTGTACCCAAGTAAAAGGTGTATGTTTAGGAAATAGTACATCAGCTACTTGACGAACTCCTTCCATGGTCATTTGAAGATCTTGCGTCCGAACTTTAAGGTTTCTTTTTATAATTTGGAACGCGTCTCCCCATGTGTCTTTATTTAGGTCGGTGCACAGTTTTTTTCCAATGGATTTGTTTTGATTTGTTAATGAGTTGACGTAGCTCCTTTTTTGTTCGCTTGTATTTATGACGTAACAGTGTAATTTTTTCTTCCAGTGTTTGTTTTGCTCTTTCGCGTTGGTATTATTTCCTGGTAGCGACACATTCTAGTTAGTAGTTCTCATTTCAGCAATTTCGTCGGTCCACCAGTATACTGACTTATAAATTTTTGGTCTCTTCTTTTGCAAGGTAGCATCGCACACTTTATTCATCGTTTTAACCAGAGTATCGGAATCTTCTGTGGTAATGGTTTCTAGCACTTTTGTTTGCCCTTCTTACATTTGATGTTAGAAATGCTTTTAATAGTGCATCCTGGAAGTATAACATGGACAGTCTGACAAGAAGGGGCATATCTCCGTATCTGTTGCGCATGTTAAGAAGCTACCTCACCTGTCGACACTCCTTAATTTTTTCTTCCTGCAGGTTTTCCAATATCCATGCCATTGTTTTTGGGTATGCCTTTGTCTTTGATCTTGCATTTTCTCTTATGTTATAAAAGATGTAACGGTGGTGGCTCAAGTTTCCTTGTCAAGAACCTTCCAGCCTTGAAACATGTCGCCAATGGAATTGGTGGAGAAGGTGAGGTCTATTATTGAGCGCGAGTTTCCTTTCACAAACGTGTGTGTGCCGCCACCTTTGTTTTGTATGCTCAAATCCAGTTCCGCTGCCCAATCTGTTACGATATTTCCTCTACTGTCCATGCTTGGGGATCTCCAGTAAGGAGACTTTGCATTGAAGTCTCCAGCTATAATAATTCCTCTTTTTTTCTAAGACTCTGATGTCTAAGACTCTGGCTTAGAGCTTCAAGAGATTCAGACAGTTGGGTGAGAAAAAACAACTGTATATTATAACCTGTGACAACTCCACCCTTACGAAGCCTGATCCATGCCCAGTACTTACCACGGACAACTTTTGGTTCTTGATCCAGATCGCTGTGCCCTATTCATCGTCTGTGAACCATTTAGCATTGGTTGCCAGTTTTTTGTTTGGCTCACATATTGTTGCGATATCCGCTTTTAGGATGGATATACTGCAGGTCATGTGCTGCGCGGCATCTCGCAATATTTATCTGAAGTATTTGAATAATTTTTGTGCTCTTTCCCGCCTTGCCTCCACCAGAGCTCTTCTGTATGCAGGACACGACGCAGTGTTAGCTCGGTGACCCTTAATATTGCATATGAGACATTGTGGTTCTTCCTCACAGTCCTTTGCCTTGTGTCCTTCCTGACCACATCTCAGGCACAATCTTTGACGATCTGGGCCCTTGCAGTCAGTCGCGTGGTGGCCCGTTTCCAAACATCTATAGCATCTCTCCACTTCTATTCTTTCTTGGATTCTGCAGTATATCCATCCTATTTTGATTTTTCCTTCTTCTATTAGGATACTTGACAAGTTTTTTGGAAGTACTAAGGTGGCTATCTGTCTTTGGCTATAGGCTGGTCTGAGGTTTTTGACTTTTGGGCTATTAGTTCCCTCAGGACTGATGCATTTCCACCTTTGGTCTCGAGTAATAGATCTCCTGCTTTTGTTTGCCTCCTTCCAACTATTTTCGAGCCTGAGGATTCGGGGTTTACTTCTTCTTTTACAACTTTAAGTACTTCGGCGTAAGTTTTGTCTTGTGCTCTTATAAATACGGCTTCGGTTTTTTTTCTCTTTTATTCTTTTCCTGGCCTCTGTTGGTCGCCTTTTCATTCCCTACCTCTGTCGTCTCTTTCACGTTCCGTTCCTTCGGTGAGTACACCCTAATCTCTATGTCTGTGTCCGAAAAAATATACTCTATTTGCTTTTTTAGTATTGGCCATTCGTCTACGAAAGCTTTAGCAAAAGCTAGTTTGTTTCGATCATTTTGAGTCTCGAGTTTTTTAAGCTCTTTAAGACTGTCGAAGCTTTTATCAAGGCTGAAGGTTTCGTCCTGTTTGTATCGCGCGACTACGTGATAGATGTAGCGGTCAGCATTTTTTATGCCTCCCTCCCTTGCTGAAACTCCAATAGAGTGTATTAAATAGATGACTTTTCCAGGTTCTTTTTCTTGGGTTTCAAGCTCTTGGGGTCTTGTGTATGCCTGACTGAGCGACCTAGGTACTCCTTTCTCGGGACTGAGGTCGTCGGCTACACACCAGACCATGTCCCAGTCTAGTGGCGATGTCATGGGGTTTCCATGTCCTTCTCGTACCTTTCTGTATGTAGCTTGTGGCCAGTCTTCGTTACAGATTTCTTGGAAGTCCTTGTAGTTTCTCCCTCTCTTCATAGCGTCCCAGAGTTTTTCGGTGGCTATTCTTTCCTCTTGTTGGATTTTTTCCAGTTCGGTATCGAATGGTTCTGTTCGGGATTCTTGGTCTACCTTTATTTGGTCAGGATTGATATTCCCAGGGAGATTTCTTCCCATTGATGCTATAAGAGAACATAGCTCATCTGCTGCCTTTTTTATGTCTGCATTGGTATCTGTATTGGCTATAATAAGCCATTTTAACTTTTGGGCTCTTGCAGTCACCTTCCTTATTGTTCCTTCTAGGTCTTTGTCACTCTCTGGTGAACGCTCGATGTTGTGCAACCTTTTTCGTTTCGGTTTTTTTTCGGTAGGAGATTCGGCGGAACCGGTGAAGTCTTGTCTGTCTATCCTTGTCTGTCTTGTTTTGCCTGTCTAGTCTTGCCTGTCTAGTTTTGTCTGTCTAGTCTTGTCTGACTAGTCTTGTCTGTCTAGTCTTGTCTGTCTAGTCTTGTCTGTCTAGTCTTGTCTGTATAGTCTTGTCTGTCTTGTCTAGTCTATCTAGTGTTGTCTGTCTAGTCTTGTCTGTCTGGTCTTGTCTAGTCTAGTCTTATATGTCTACTCTTGTCTATCAAGTCTTATCTGTCTAGTCTTGTCTGTCTGGTATTGTCTAGTCTAGTCTTGTCTATCTAGTCTTGTCTATCTAGTCTTGTGTGTCAAATCCTGAATCTATTTCTATCTAGATTTTAAAGGTTAATCTACAAAAACAACATTCTAGATTTAGTCCCCCGGCTATAGATACTTAGAAAACAATTCCAGAAGGTTTCTACGACTAATCTACATAGTTAATCGAACGTTTGTTTTGCTATATTTCTGCGTTAAATTAGCAAACACATATTATAAACTGAAAGCTATCTAGAATTACGAACGATCAACGAATAGGAAGTTCAGAGGTCTCGTGGGGGCCACCAGCAGCTTGTTGTTGCTCTTGATGTCGCCGTAGTATTACTCGATCCGGAATTTATGGAGAACCTTAATAATATGCATGCTGATTTGCATTTCGGCGAGGCTCTTGGCAAGGCAGGCCTTGCACCTGAACGGGATGGTGGCCAGAGCTTCCAAGGCCTTGTTGGCGTACAGGCCCGACCACCGTTCCGGCTTGAACTTCAACGCGTACTCGAACTACTCCTCCTGCAGGCTCGACAGGTTCGTCGCGATCAACACGATCGTGCCTTTAGATATATAATGGTGAATGGTGATGTCCCTAGTCAAGATGCGACTTAGCACGGGAATAGGGGGGCTTTAGTCTGAGACTTTCGTTCAAACAAGATTTAATATAAATCATTTGGGACAAGTTCTCCTTAGTCATCTTCCCCGGGAACATGGTAATCTCCTGGAAGAGCTTCTCCAGGGCGCGGGGGTTCCTGGTCAGATGGTACATCAAGAAACCGGCGCATATTCATCCTAGTAAGATCAATATAAATATAAAAATGAAAATAAATCATATCAGTCACTATATAATCGGTGTTCATGTTGTCCTTGACGAATAAGTTGTCGATGAGCGAGAGCTCCTTGGGTACGTTCGTGACGTTGGATTTGGCTTCCTACATCGCGTTCTTCGTATTCTTTAGGTGTTTGACCAGCACATGGTCGATGGTATCGCAGTGCTCCACCAGCCCCATCCACACCGGCGTCTCCCAGAGTTTCCACAAATGAAACCCAAATTCGCACTTCCTGATGGATTCCGTGGCGCCCTTGACAGCTTCCGCCAGTACCGCCGTCTCGGCGGCTGGGTTCAATCCTTTGGGCAGCAGAAAGACCATCTTCTAGTTGAAGATCAGCCCGCACAGGCACTCCAAGCCCCACTGGTCTGGATCGTCCTTGATATTCTTGGGCACCTGCTGCTGGCGGTTCCTTATCACTTGAATCCTCGTCACCAGGCTAACGGACGTGTCTAATACTCTGTCGAACTGCTTGTCCACGTACTCGGCCAGTGCAGACACAAATTGGTTACGCAACGTCTCCCATTCCGGCCCATGCATGACAAATGGGCCGGAGTGCTTGTACATCCTGTACTGGAGTGGTACTTCCAGATGCAGTTGAGGATGGACTGAATCGGATGGGGGCCCTCGTTCTAGAATACCGCACCAGTCTTGTCTGTTTAGTCTTGTGTGTCTAGTGTTGTCTGTCTAGTCTTATCTGTCTAGTCTTATCTGTCTAGTCTTGTCTTGTCTATCTACCCTTGTCTGTCTAGTCTTGTCTGTCTAGTCTTGTCTGTCTAGTCTTGTCGGTCTAGTATTGTCTGTTTGTCTAGTCTGTCTGTCTAGTCTTGTCTGTCTAGTCTTGTCTGTCTAGTCTTGTCTGTCTAGTTTTGTCTGTCTAGTCTTGTCTGTCTAGTATTGTCTGTCTAGCCTTGTCAGTCTAGCCTTGTCTGTCTAGTCTTGTCTGTCTAGTCTTGTCTGTCTAGTCTTGTCTGTCTAGTCTTGTCTGTCTAGTCTTGTCTGTCTAGTCTTGTCTGTCTAGACTTGTCTGTCTAGTCTTGTCTGTCTAGTCTTGTCTGTCTAGTCTTGTCTGTCTAGTCTTGTCTGTCTAGTCTTGTCTGTCTAGTCTTGTCTGTCTAGTCTTGTCTGTCTAGTCTTGTCTGTCTAGTCTTGTCTGTCTAGTCTTGTCTGTCTAGTCTTGTCTGTCTAGTCTTGTCTGTCTAGTCTTGTCTGTCTAGTCTTGTCTGTCTAGTCTTGTCTGTCTAGTCTTGTCTGTCTAGTCTTGTCTGTCTAGTCTTGTCTGTCTAGTCTTATCTGTCTAGTCTTGTCTGTCTAGTCTTGTCTGTCTAGTCTTGTCTGTCTAGTCTTGTCTGTCTAGTCTTGTCTGTCTAGTCTTGTCTGTCTAGTCTTGTCTGTCTAGTCTTGTCTGTCTAGTCTTGTCTGTCTAGTCTTGTCTGTCTAGTCTTGTCTGTCTAGTCTTGTCTGTCTAGTCTTGTCTGTCTAGTCTTGTCTGTCTAGTCTTGTCTGTCTAGTCTTGTCTGTCTAGTCTTGTCTGTCTAGTCTTGTCTGTCTAGTCTTGTCTGTCTAGTCTTGTCTGTCTAGTCTTGTCTGTCTAGTCTTGTCTGTCTAGTCTTGTCTGTCTAGTCTTGTCTGTCTAGTCTTGTCTGTCTAGTCTTGTCTGTCTAGTCTTGTCTGTCTAGTCTTGTCTGTCTAGTCTTGTCTGTCTAGTCTTGTCTGTCTAGTCTTGTCTGTCTAGTCTTGTCTGTCTAGTCTTGTCTGTCTAGTCTTGTATGTCTAGTCTTGTCTGTCTAGTCTTGTCTGTCTAGTCTTGTCTGTCTAGTCTTGTCTGTCCAGTCTTGTCTGTCTAGTCTTGTCTGTCTAGTCTTGTCTGTCTAGTCTTGTCTGTCTAGTCTTGTCTGTCTAGTCTTGTCTGTCTAGTCTTGTCTGTCTAGTCTTGTCTGTCTAGTCTTGTCTGTCTAGTCTTGTCTGTCTAGTCTTGTCTGTCTAGTCTTGTCTGTCTAGTCTTGTCTGTCTAGTCTTGTCTGTCTAGTCTTGTCTGTCTAGTCTTGTCTGTCTAGTCTTGTCTGTCTAGTCTTGTCTGTCTAGTCTTGTCTGTCTAGTCTTGTCTGTCTAGTCTTGTCTGTCTAGTCTTGTCTGTCTAGTCTTGTCTGTCTAGTCTTGTCTGTCTAGTCTTGTCTGTCTAGTCTTGTCTGTCTAGTCTTGTCTGTCTAGTCTTGTCTGTCTAGTCTTGTCTGTCTAGTCTTGTCTGTCTAGTCTTGTCTGTCTAGTCTTGTCTGTCTAGTCTTGTCTGTCTAGTCTTGTCTGTCTAGTCTTGTCTGTCTAGTCTTGTCTGTCTAGTCTTGTCTGTCTAGTCTTGTCTGTCTAGTCTTGTCTGTCTAGTCTTGTCTGTCTAGTCTTGTCTGTCTAGTCTTGTCTGTCTAGTCTTGTCTGTCTAGTCTTGTCTGTCTAGTCTTGTCTGTCTAGTCTTGTCTGTCTAGTCTTGTCTGTCTAGTCTTGTCTGTCTAGTCTTGTCTGTCTAGTCTTGTCTGTCTAGTCTTGTCTGTCTAGTCTTGTCTGTCTAGTCTTGTCTGTCTAGTCTTGTCTGTCTAGTCTTGTCTGTCTAGTCTTGTCTGTCTAGTCTTGTCTGTCTAGTCTTGTCTGTCTAGTCTTGTCTGTCTAGTCTTGTCTGTCTAGTCTTGTCTGTCTAGTCTTGTCTGTCTAGTCTTGTCTGTCTAGTCTTGTCTGTCTAGTCTTGTCTGTCTAGTCTTGTCTGTCTAGTCTTGTCTGTCTAGTCTTGTCTGTCTAGTCTTGTCTGTCTAGTCTTGTCTGTCTAGTCTTGTCTGTCTAGTCTTGTCTGTCTAGTCTTGTCTGTCTAGTCTTGTCTGTCTAGTCTTGTCTGTCTAGTCTTGTCTGTCTAGTCTTGTCTGTCTAGTCTTGTCTGTCTAGTCTTGTCTGTCTAGTCTTGTCTGTCTAGTCTTGTCTGTCTAGTCTTGTCTGTCTAGTCTTATCTGTCTAGTCTTGTCTGTCTAGTCTTGTCTGTCTAGTCTTGTCTGTCTAGTCTTGTCTGTCTAGTCTTGTCTGTCTAGTCTTGTCTGTCTAGTCTTGTCTGTCTAGTCTTGTCTGTCTAGTCTTGTCTGTCTACTCTTGTCTGTCTAGTCTTGTCTGTCTAGTCTTGTCTGTCTAGTCTTGTCTGTCTAGTCTTGTCTGTCTAGTCTTGTCTGTCTAGTCTTGTCTGTCTAGTCTTGTCTGTCTAGTCTTGTCTGTCTAGTCTTGTCTCTCTAGTCTTGTCTGTCTAGTCTTGTCTGTCTAGTCTTGTCTGTCTAGTCTTGTCTGTCTAATCTTGTCTGTCTAGTCTTGTCTGTCAGACAAGACAAGCTTAATTGACAGACAAGTCTTGTCTGTCTAGTCTTGTCTGTCTAGTCTTGTCTGTGTAGTCTTGTCTATCTAGTTTTGTCTGTCTAGTCTTGTCTTGTCTATCTACCCTTGTATGTCTAGTCTTGTCTGTCTAGGCTCCATGATAACGAATCGTTTCAGACGTTTCATAAATATATTTCAATCTGGCTTTTATAAAAAGAAATATTCTATCAAGAACATATCGTTATTGTCGTGTAAATTCGAAATTTGCATTTAAAATTCGCATTTGATTAAACAGAGCGCGGAACCCGATCTAACGAAAAACAAAATGTAAATTAAAAATGTAGGTATTGCTCGGCTGTCCGTTAGCTGGAAAATTTTTATCGGTTTTTTGTTGCAGCTGAAACTTTAAGGAGCAATGAAACGTGAAAACCATCCTATCCCATATTTTAATTTATACAGCGAATGAATGCTAATATTATCAGAATCAGTTTTGAGATCAAATATTTCCAGCTAAATTTTCCAATTCAAATTGTTCGCAATAAGAGTATTATTATAACATTATTTCAATTAAACAAAAGCAAAATCTATTCAAATATTAAATCAAAATATCATTGAAAATATTATTATTAACATATTATATTATTATTAATATAATAAATCAAATTATTATTATTTCCACAAAACAATTTTGTAACTGGAAATTTGTGTATAAATTATTATTGATATTATAATATACTCGTGCTTGTTCCAAGATACAATATTTATTTCGAAGCATAATCATTACTGTTTGTGAGATGTCATTGCAAATTTTCATATTTGTCGGTGAAATTGTTACTGTAATTGGTTCAATGGTGCAAATTATGTTGTTGGCAGGTTCTCAAATTGATAATTCTGATCCAAAGGCATTATGCAAAATAGTACAAGCTCTTTGCTAAACAAGCCGCTTGATAGTTTATAACAATTCCATGTCATTTTACAAATTTTATTTCCAGCAATAATGTAATTTCACCAAGGAAAGTAGCTGTTATATAATTGAATTTGCATATTACTATGGACTTGCGTAGACTTATTGTCTGATGTGACTAATGGAGAGTTATTTGTTTGCATATTTATTAAATTTGTTACTGTTTAGACAAACGCAAGAATTTTTGATATTGCTAACAAAACTAGTAATGGATTTATGGGTTATAGAATTATGATTGAATAAGAGAATATAGTCAAATTAAACACAATTTGTTGAAAATATATAATAAGTAGACGTCTTTAACATTTCATAATCTCAAAACTTTGTGCATTTAGCAGTAAGTTTTATTCCTAAGAGTTTTTACCGTTGATGAGATACAAAGAAAACAAGAACGTTTCAATTAAAGTCGCACATGAAAGGCGAATGGTTCTTCTAAAGGGTGGATAACAATTCCAAAATTGCTGTTTAACATAGCATTAATTTCTTTTTAAATTACCACAAATGTTCTGCATTACCTACAAGTATACTCATTAATTTACTTTTTGTGTGTGAGGACGACGGCTTGGAAACCCTCGTTTCGGATTTAGAAACAAATGAAATAATTTATTTAATTGCAGGAAAACGTAAATTTAAAAACGGATTTAAAAAGAACTGAAATAACGTATTTAATTGAAGCAAAACGTAAATTATGCTTTTAGTAGAAGCAAATTACTTCTGTAATGTGTCCAGAATATTCTAGATTTATTGTAAATACAAAGTGGATTTTAATGATATAACGATGTATCTAGTCAGTAATATTAAAGTTTTTGCTAGGGAAAAATGTCATTAGGATATTTAAAAAGAATATTAAATCACACATTAATTTCAACATTATTTATCGAACTATAAATGTACTTCAAATAATATGTTTATTGTTAAATATTATTTCTTATTACTAAATTTATTTATGTTTTGATTTGATGTTATTAGGAGTAAAAGTGATACACATTGTGTTTTTTATGTTACATGTAGGCAAACAAATCAGTTTTATTCCGCAATAGCCAAACACTTTGATAACATGTGTTGCTTAATTTTCAAACAACATTTTAATTTAATATTGGTAAAACCATACTACATTATAGATAATCGTATAAACTTAATAAAGCGCTTCTATAACATTATTGAGTCTTTTTAGGACTACCAATAACAAATATCTACTACTCTCTCTCTCTCACGAAATGTCAAATTAAAAATATCTAACCCCAGTCATCCGGGTGGGCTTCAAGTAAGTGGTTTAAAATTATTATTCATAAAAAGCAAAGCTGCACTGATGAGAGATAAATCTCGAAACGCGTGTGCAGATGCCTATCCACTTAAGTTAATAGAAAGACATGAATAAAAAACTATGTTATTTGTCGGGTTTTCATTGAGTGCCACGAAGGTGGAATGAAAGCTAGTAAATAGCTGACAAATTTCACATGATATTTGTTTTGGTAGTCCTAAAAAGACTCAATAGTGTTATACAGCTCCGAACAGGTTGAATATATTTATATTCAGGCTGTGTTCCGGCTTTATTAAGTTTATAACATTTAAATTAATAATAAAAAACAAATATTAAACAAGTAATAAAAAAAAGAATAGTAAAGTAAAATTAATAAAAAATATTATTAATTCCTTCGTATAATTCCTATTATTTTGAAACGCTAAAAAACACAGATATGTCACTTGATTAATGTAATTTTTTGCTAGCCGCGCGTGAGTACTAAAGTGAGTACTTTATTGCTCGCCAACATAAAACTATTTACTTTTACGATTAGAAATTAAAAACAGTAGAAATTAACGCATTTATCTTAACAACCATTTACAATTTTATCTTCTCACTTTATAGCACATCGACTTAGAAGTGATTACTTTTTTGCATTGATCCATAAAATTTTTAATTACTTCACCACAAAGTTTTACGAGGTTAAATTTCTAGATATTTTACCAAATATTTCTTACACAAATCACGTCTGAACTATTCAAGGTGTGTCCCAAAAGTTATGAAATATATTTTTTTTTGCGCCCCATTAGATTTGGGAGCCCTCAGCTTCACAGAAACAAAACTTTTCTTATGGTACGGAAGAAGAGGAGGAGTCCTGGTAATGGTACAAAATTCAAAAACGCAGTTGACGTTATAGGGCGCTTCGAGCTTACGTGCGTTCGAAATGCTTTGTCCTCTTTGTGTCGAATAAGACTAACGACATGGCTCATTTTGCCGCCAAAATATTTTCTGTGATTGCTATTTTAGGTTTTTACAGAATTAGCGTTTCTGTACTTTCATTGAAGTTGATAGTTGCTTTCTCATTTATGCTAAATACATACGGATATAATGTTGTTCAATAACATTTATCCAGGGGTAAAAAATCGTATCAGTACCTCCACGTGGTTTACCCCGGTTAATGCTAACGCTGAACGTAAATTATTTTGTGGAATTACTAGTACATGCGCATCGTATTCCTTTGGACGGAAGAGTTGTTCTGGAGGGAATAGTTGAATAGGGTGGAAAAGTTGATGAGGGTGAAATGATTTTGGTAAATGGAATAGTTGTAATCGTGGAATAGTATGTAGAATCTTGAAGTACCTCACTTGATTTATCATGAGTATGTGGTTCAAGTAGATTTGAATTGATTTCAATGAAACTTTTTCTGAAAGTAGGTTTTTTGGCAACATGAAGTACCCGCTGGCCGAATTTGAACGTTACGCCTCCAGTGGGGTGGCGTGGGGAATTATTTTTGCTTTTGCTGGGGGTCTTTTGCAAATATCTCTGCAACGCCTCAAAATAGAAAATTATGACCCTGATCTCCGTATGTATGATGTCGGGTTCTACAAAAAAGTATTTTTTGCAAATTTTGTAAAATCGTTCGGCTTAGTCAGAAAAGTAAAAAATATAAAATGCAAAATTTTTTTCGAGGCGTACCTACGAATTTCGATTTTTAATTTAAATGGGTTTAAATGGACAACGTGGTTAGAGGTTTGCAAAAAAAATTCGCTTTGGAAAGATGAAAATAACAGACTTTTTAGATGAAAATCTTCTGAATCGATTAGTGTTAAAGACATGTTTGTATTCTCCGAACGAACTCTCCGAAAAGGTGGACAGAAAAAAGAATTTCAACACAAATTTCTGAATTAAAAAAATCCGTTGTCGATTCCTAAATGTCAATTTTAATAGATAAATATCTATGTCAATTTCTATAGATATCTGTTGCAGTTTTCAAAATATAGTTACTAGAATGTGTTACCTTCTGTGTTGCCTTGACTGTGAGAGGCAGCGACCGCCGCCAAATAAAATATGTTGCAAAACTAACTGATGGACATCATAGACTGACTAATGCTTTACACATGTGTCAAATTGTTCCACGTAGTGTGAAATTTACTAAGATATTGGTTAACAAATCCAAACACGTCAAACACGAATTTCAACCAAAATCAAACACGAAAATTTAAAAATATTAAAAAATCGCGAAAAAATGTATTAAACATTGAAGGATGTCTATGAAAGCTTTACTGAATGTGGGTATCCACTAGAAAACTGTATAATAAATTTTATTTTGATTTATTTTATCTACTCACACACTAAAATGAACACATTAATACATACATTATTCTATGTGAAGGATGCCATTATTATAATCGTGTGTAAAAGTATCCAAATCGTGAGTAAAATTCCAATGTGAATCAAATGGAGTTTCATTATTAAACGATTTCTGTTTGTTGTGACTATAGCAACATCTTGCGTCGCTAAACAAAAAACATAGACGTATATATTTTTGGCCTCCTGAATTGTAAAGCTAGCTTTGCCATCGTGTATGCGTCCAGCGAAACTAGATTTTTACACACTATGTTGCAAAGTATGGCTACGATGCGGTAAAGTGACCAGTAAATTTTAACCTTTCAGGGACACACAAAATTAATTAAGTATATGACAATAAAATCTAATGTAGAAAAAGCTTCTTTACACCATATTTGTCACGATAATGTAGAAAATAAGAGTAATTTTTTAAATTTTACAGTGCGTCTGACATTTGAAAAAATGACATATTATGTACCTAATAAATTTGAATTAGTAAAAATGTCAAAGTTTGTGAGAACCAACATTAAAAAATTAAATAATTTCCAATATTGTAATCAATCTAAATCTGTTTGTTTCTTATAAATAATAATTGTCGGACAAAAAATCTTATAAAAATTTCATGCGGAAATGATTTTACAATGCTCCAGAAAATGGGGCTTCGGGCTCGTTCCCCAAACGAGCTGTTGCATTGCAAAATCAAGGTTTCCGCACTCTAATGTAAATAACTATTTCTGACGTATATTACAATTGAATTAATTATTTTGAATCAAGAAGTCTCGGCCTCTGAGTCTGGATTTATATGGCTCTAATATAACTTAACCTAACCATAACCTAATCTAAAATAAATCTAGGTTAATCTTCGAGCGGGCGCGCATTTTATTTAACACGAGCGAGCGCGCGCCGTAAATTTTACGTCATACAGTTTACAACAAATATTAATTATTTTTTGATGATAACATAGAGTTTGGTAATTATTGATAATGAAAGAAAAATAGTATTTGAGCTTAAAAAATATTTTATTTGCAAAACTATAAATAAACAACAAATAAAAATAAATAAACAAAAACACAAGAAAGAACAAATTTTTAATCAGAATTGGGCTAGAATTGCACTATTTATATTCGTACAATCAATACACAATTTTATTTATGTGTGAAGCTTAAATGCAAATCTGACAATTGTTGTATTTCATTAATGCTGAGGTTTTTTTTCTATACCGTGCAATTTGGAAATTGTTGTTTTTCTCGAACTCAGTCTTTAGGCATTCCATAATCTTTTTTCAAAAATGCTTGCACATTCTGATGGTATTGCAATATGATGGTATTGGTATGGTGGATCTGATGGTAAGTTCTGAAGGCTCTCTCGGAATATCAAATGCTCTTTCATAAGGGAAAGAGCTGAATTTTTTTAAAATAACATTTTGTACAGTTTTTTTATCGAATTCGTTAGCAAAGGAATATACAATTTGTGAATTTATTCCGCCTATATTCAAATGGCTGAAAAAAAGCTTACAGGGCCATCGTTATTTTTTCGTAGCATTATAATCTATATTATTCGATTTATATTATTTGTGTGGTGAAATGTTGACAATAATATAACCGCAGAACTTTTTGTAGACAAATAATTATTGATCATTTCGTCTATTTGAAATCCAAATATACTGGTAAGAATCAATTTACTCTTATGAAGAAATTCTGGTGGAATTTCATATTTTTTCTTCTTCGAGGTTCCAATAAGCGTAATTTTTTTTACTTGGACACTTGTATAATACTTGTCTGTAGTTAAATTACTATTAGAAACACTGGAAAATACCAATATTTGCACAACGTTTTTACTACAATTACACTAGTAGCCGCGCGCCGTAAACTTTATTCCCAATACATTCAATCACATATAACTCAGTGCTGATCAAATGTTATGGTACAAAAGCAAGTAATCTCCACCTGCATCAGCTATAAGCATTGTTTCAAGAATAGATAGGGATTATTCTTAAAATTACGCGTGTACAGTCATTTCAATAGAAAATTAATAAGCTTGCCGTAAATTTTACGGCTACGCGCCCGTTCGAAGGTTAACCTAGATTACATCGACAACGACCAAATAGTGTTCCCGTCACTGTGCGTTTTTAATATTTAGCAATTTTTTCCACGGAGGCGCTGAATGTTCTAACCTTAATGTGTCAGTGATTTGAAGTATTTTGTCTGTCAAAATTACAATTTTTGCAATATTCTCGGTAAGAAACTATTATTTTTTGTAGATTCAACAGTATTTTAACATTCCTCGTAGATAAAATAATGACACACAAGTGTGAAAAGCTTTTGCGCACACAATTCGCCTCGCCTTCGGCTCATGCTTTAGACTTCGAAACTCATGCACAAAATCCCTTCTTCGCATACTTGTATCAAAACCACTATTTATTTTATAAAACAACTGTTGAATAAAAATCAACAATTACTAGTATTTACATATATAATCATTTGTTATTAAAAAAAAAACAAATTGAATTCCAAGCGCTCATATTTTTTTTGAATTTGGCGCCATTACTAGACCCACTCTTCTTCTGTACCATGCGAAAAGTTGTGTATGCTCAGTTTGACAGCGTACTCAAGGTCAGCTTGCTTCGAGCACCGGTGAAGCCAGGATCGTTGCTTTAGTGCACCTCAGTTTTGACACCACGTCCCGGCACGCTTATTCGCCAGTTGCGCGTCTCAAACTGTTCCAAAAAATGATGGATTAGCAACATGCCAACCGAGTGACCAGACGAGATTACTCTAGCGCTGCGTTTCTGGGTCGTACTGAAATTTTCACGTTTTATCACCGGTAATAACATTGTCTAAATTTCTAAATCATCCGGTTCAATCTCTATTTTCCTTTAGTGCACTCGCTGCCATTTTCTCGTCCATGAACACTTTAGACCATCTTGGCACACGCCCGGCGTATGCACCATTACGCGTCGTAACGCTGTCTCAAAACAAGGTGGACTAAATCAGCGGCCTTGACTCCACCGATAATCTGAGCAGACTGACTTTAGGTCCGCTAAGAAGCTAAGGATCCTCTTCATCTAACACAACCGGACTCCACCGATAATCTGAGCAGAATGACTTTAGATCCGCTATGAAGCTAAGGATCCTCTTCATCTAACCAAACCGGACTCCACCGATAATCTTAGCAGACTCACTTTAGGTGCGGTATGGAACTAAGGGTCCTCCATCTAACCCAACCGGATTCCGAAGACGCTCCGAATAATCAGTAAGATAACGACAAAAAATATATTTCATGACTTTTGGGCGTACCCTGTATCATACAGGGTGCGCTAAAACAACCTCCTTATTAAACATGGGTTACATTTTTTTAATGCATTTATTCGCTTTCATGAATGATCATACCTAAATGTCACTCCTATACCTCTTTAGATAAGCAGACAAACAAAGCTCAGAATCTATCGGACATTGATGCGCTCAATGGACTTTAACTGAAAATGAAACAAATTTGCTTAGAGAATGGGAGAGTAGACTGTTAAGTAGAATATTTGGAGTCATGCAGAAAGATGACGGTTATTGGAGATTAAAGATGAACGACGAGCTCAATACCCTAATCAACGGAGGTGATTTGGGGTGGGAAAAGTGACTTCGTGGTAATTTTATGCCTGCGTAGTACAGGGATAGTAAAAGTAATGCAGCCATAAGGATTAACAACGCGGCGATAGCGGTTATGGATATCGAAAGGGGAGAAGTAGTTTACAGCTTCTAATTCTCGCCCAATAATTCTCTCCAGATCTTCGAACACTTCGAATCTTTAAACTCAAAGCGAGCATTAGGGCGCATGGATCCGTACTGGTTCCTGGCGACTTTAGTGTTAAGTCCCAGTCCTGAGGGTGCCCTCTAACGGACGCTACGGGGGATAAGGTCCTCAACTTAATCTCAAAGCTCGATCTGCTCGTCATAAACGAAGGCAATAATCCTACTTTTGAGAGAAGAGATGCGACTTGGATCCTTGGAGAAAATGCTTCGTAGATCCATAAATATTGAGAAGAGGAGATGCTTGCTAAACGTCTGCGCGAGGATCGAAGAAAATCCCTGGGGACACGCGTACCAAATTGCCACTAGAGAGCTGAAGATCCGTAATCCTAGTTTGTGCCATAGCTCTGTTGTATAAAGCCATACAATATATAGACAATTGGATGAAGGAGAAACAGCCAAAATATGTGAGGAATGCCTGCCTGCCAGGAAGACCTTCTCCAAAAGAAGGAAGTAGGACTATGAAGATCAGCAACCTCAGAAAAGCCCGTGAGAAAGCCAGGCGTGCTTACCAAAGGTGCAAAACGAAAGATGTGGAGTTGGTGGAGAGGAAAGAATCTCTCACGACATACTATACGGAGTCAAAGAAAATGCTTCGGAGATCCATAAATACCGGGAAGAGGAGATGCTGGCTAAACATCTGCGGATCGATGAAAACTCCTGGGGAGACGCGTACCAAATTGCCACTATAGAGCTGAAGATCCGAAATCTTAGTTTGCGCCCTAGTTCTGTTATATGAAGCCATACAACAGATAGACAAGTGGATGGAGGAGAAGCAACCAAAATATGTGAGGAATGTCTACCTGCCAGGAAGACCTCCTCTAAATGGAAGAAAGACTGAGGAGATCAGCAACCTCAGAAAAGCATGTGAGAAGGCCAGATGTGCTTATCAAAGGTGCAAGACGAAAGATGCGGAATTGGTGGCAAGGAAAGGATCTCTCAAGACAAACTATACGGAATCAAAGAAAATTCTTCGGAGATCCATAAATATCGAGAAGAGGAGATACAACCTCTGCGCAAGGATCGATGAAAATCCCGAAGGAGACGCGTACCAAATTGCCACTAAAGAGCTGAAGATCCTAGTTTGTGCCCTAGCTCTGTTGTGTGGCTCCATACACAAGTGGAAGGAGGAGAAATGCCTCCTTCAGCAGGCACCTGAAAAGACGGAGACAATTCTCTTAACAGGTTAGAGACAAAATGGGGAGGTTACATTCAAGAGTAACTCTGCCATTAAACCAAAGAGTTCAATTAATTTTCTAGGCGTACTGATTGATAAGAATATGATATTTAGAGAACACAACATAAAAGCTGCTGAAAAAGCCCAAAAACCCCTGTCTGCGCTGGAACGGCTTATGACTAATGTAGGAGGACCACGAAGCAGCAAAAAAAACTGCTATGCTCTGTGACCCACTCTGCAATGCTCTACGCGTCCCGCGTTTGGGCGAAGGCTATGAGCGTAGATGTAAACAAACGCAAGCTTGGAGCGATCCAAAGATTGCTGGCAATCAGAACAAGCAATGCCTATAGAACTGTCTCCAGAGAAGCGGTCCTAGTCATAGCTGGCATAGCACCAATAAAACTGTTAGTAGGTACAGGAGAGATCAAACATATACACAGCAAGACGCAGTGACACCCAGAAAAGCAAAGATGAAATAAAGAAGACAGGAAGGCAGGAACTATGCTGGACAAAATGAGTGGGAAGCCTGTGAAAAGGGGCCATGCACAAAGTTGCAAAGGACGTGGAAGAATGGGTAGAGAGGAAGTACGGAGAGCTGAGTTAATTCAAGCCCTCAGCGGACACGGCTGTTTCTGAGATTACCTCCACAAGATTGGCCGAGCTTCCAACAGTTTGTGTGAATATTGCGGCGAAGACGACAGCGTGGCGGTCACTATTTACGACTGTAACAAGTGGGGCGCAATGAGAAAGGATTTCCCAAACGATATAGAGCCACGGAACACTATAGAGTTCATGTTAAAATCGGAAAGCAACTGGAACAGCATCAACAAAGCCATATCAATTATCAGCCGCAAAGAGAAGAGCGAGAGCAGTAGACAGAAAGCTGCGAAACTACGCGCAACCTAAACATCAAGCAATAGCCAGAAGATGTTTGGGGTTGTAAGGGCATCTTTCACGCATGGATGAGGACAGAGGGTTTAAAAGAATTACTAACAGGATAACATCCGAAGCAAGGGTGCGGAAAAGACCAAGGAGAAGACCAAGAAGTTGAAAGAAAATATAGTTGAAGATCGGAGAGCAAGGGAAGTGTGCAATTACCCATTTCTAGCCCAGGGCGGCAAAGGATGGAAGGAAGTTGAAGAGTAGGCAAAGATCCACAGGGGGTGGTAGAATCAAAGGAAAAAGAAGAATCGGTATCAGTGAAAACCTTGATGTTTCTCTGAGTCTTATTTACACATTGGTACAAATTTATCAACGATAGAAGCAGAAAGAGAAATAATTTCTATAAATCTATCACGAATCATGCAGTACCGGATTTAGGTTATTCGCCATGTTTAATTGTCACAGAAATATATTCAATATAAAATATCACGGAACGGATACGGAACGAACACTGATGTTTAAAAACGGCACCCTTCAGGATGAGTGTCGACGAGCAATTTATATATGAATGGATACTATATGATTTATCGGTACTTACGTATTAACGCCACTAGCGCAACATTTTTAAATGCCGCCAATCTACACCTAAAATTTTCTATGATAAGTCATAAAATAAAACATTTTAGGTTTAGGTTAGGTTAGTTTAGGTTGCCCACCGTGGAGCGGACAGATAAATAAAGAAAAACATGCGCGCGGCAACGCAAACTCCCGATCCAATATACAGCGGCGGTGGCGTTAATACGGTAGTACCGATTTATCTTATGATATATGTCAGCCACTTGAATCCCTTCTACATTTCATGAGTGATGCGTTGCGCAAGGTATAATTTTTAGAAACATGATCTGATTATTGTTATTATTCCGTTCAGTTTAATTAATAAACATAGACAAATACAAACGGAATCGCATAAGAATAAGTCGGTAAATAGGTACCCCTTATTTAATAATATTTTATGTGCTAAACTACCATCTTTTAAACATGAAAGGCATACGTTGTAGAACTATAAAGGTAATGTAGTGCAAAGCAAAACAATTAGGGCTCCATCTTCCTGCAGGGCAAAATGTATCGCAAAATTAACAGACGAAGAAAAGACAGCATCATTCACAAAATTACAGTTTGAAGACCAAGGATGAACAAGACCTCTACTTGCGAGGATTGATGAATCTAGAATATATTAAATATTGTCGCCCTAGACAAAACCTTGTTGCCGATGGTAATGGACATAATTCCTCATTTACTTATAACGTAGTTGTCTATCGTGTAAGAAAAAAAGTATGTACCTAAAAGAGCCTTCTTGAATTTTCAAGAGCCTTTTCAAATTATTTGCTTTGGTTTTGAAGTTATGAACAGACAAAGTTTTCTAACATTTTACAAGAATTCTGCAAATTTTTCCCCATTTTTTATATTTGCGGCTCTTCAAACACTCCATCACTCTTCGTTCAATCAGTTAAGTTCGTGGTTAGGAATTGGTAAATAGAGATAATTGGTAAATAAGATATAATTTACTTATAACGTAGTTGTCTATCGTGTAAGAAAAAAGTATGTACCTAAAAGAGCCTTCTTAAGTCTTCACGACATCACTAATGAATGATTGCGACGTCTACAGGTATGGCTAAAAACTGGCAAAGTCGTGCCATTAACCTAGTGTTCTAAAATATTGAATATAAATGTAGAATAAAAGTGAAACTA
The DNA here is from genome assembly GCA_944588485.1 of Phosphuga atrata. Lineage (NCBI taxonomy): Eukaryota > Metazoa > Arthropoda > Insecta > Coleoptera > Silphidae > Phosphuga > Phosphuga atrata. The sequence goes on from OX155905.1 coordinate 22,988,874, forward strand.
TAATTCAAAATGTAATATTTGTAGATTACTTCGTTTAAAAGGTGCTTCGTTTTAAGTTATTGTAGTAATAAAATATTCATTTATATTACCTGTGACTGCTACGAAGAGGAGTTTACTGATTTGTTGATGGAATTAGCTGGCCTCTGTGAATTTAAAGGCAACGATGTTGTGTGCAGCAGCAGTCTGGTTTCCTCCGTGGGTGAATGGTCTTCCATAGGCGGGGGCGGCGGGCATATGTAAAGCGGCACTTCACCGACACTGTATTTATTCCCGACCACTTGTTCATTGCACAACTGTTTATCCCTGTTCATGATGTCGTCGAGTAGGAACAATGGCGACTTTAAAGTCCGGTTCTTGTCGGTGTCCTGCTGGTAGGTCGGCGGCGGCGGAGGTATCCTGGTTAATCGTCGGTGGCTCAGCGAACGTTGGCTCAAAGGCGGCGAGGAGAGCCTCTTGTTCGGAGAATACTCGCTCCCGGAGCCCACATCTAAGCTGGACGTGTTATCGGAGATTAGTCTCTCGCTTTCCGGGTCCGTGCTCCTATATCCACTGCTCTCGGACTTCTTTAGGATGGATTTTGAACGGCGGTGGTGTTCCAGCTGCGGACTCGCTCTACTATCTATTGAATCTACAGACAATGATGATTTACTTCCACTATATTTTCCTGTAGGAAAAGTTTTCGTCAGATTATTAAATGTTTCAGTTTTATGTTGTTGGAATGAATTCTAAAGAAATGGAGATGATTCTGAAACTGTATGATTATTATAGATATATTATGCTTTCAATAGAACATTAATATTTTGTTGAAATTGAACTGCTTTCCAATTTCAATCAAATACATAATTTTAAAATCTCTAAATGAATTTTACATTTTTAAAATCAATTAAAATTAATTACAATATTAAATCTCTAAATAAAACATTTATATAAAATATGCAAAAGCATTTCTTAATTGATTGTAGTGTTTGAACAACAATATAAGGTGGCCCAAAAGTCACTAGATCATTTAAAAATAGAATAACTTTTTCATTTCTTAATCATTCTCACTTACAGACACTCCTCACTTTTGAGTTTCGTTGCTTTGGCGTAGCTTTCCAAAATTCGGACGGACAGACTAATGCAAGATTTTTCAAATTATTTGCTTTGGTTTTGAAGTTATGAACAGACAAGGTTTTCGAACATTTTACAAGAATTCTGCAAATTTTTCCCCATTTTTTATATTTGCGGCTCTTCAAACACTCCATCACTCTTCGTTCAATCAACTAAGTTCGTGGTTAGGAATTGGTAAATAGAGATAAGATAAAATCTGCTTCACTTAAGAAGTTAAATCAATTAATTTACGTCAGTTTAATGAAGCACCAATCTACAATAGTCAGAAATTATCTGATGTACGAGAGAGTGATAACTTCATGATTGGTGAAAAAAATTTTGATATGTCTTTCTCGAAAACTAAAGGAAAAGTTGAAAAATGTTTCGAATAAAACTGGCAGAGAATTAAATTTCCTATACGAATCCGTGTTGTCTAGTGACTTTTAGGCTGTAAATTTGATGATATCAACCTTAAAATTAGGTTTAATGAATTAAAAGAGAAATATTGGTGACAATAAATTCTTACCAGATCGAGATCCGCCTAGACTTTGAATACCAAACAGATGTTGATTGATAATTCTAGTGGCGGAAGCTAGACCTCTAGTTGGTATAAACGAAGTTTTCTTCTTCTTTTCCAAACTTTCTTGCGAGTCTCTTTCATACGCATCGCCGAACCTCGTCCTTGGTCTGCTCTGGCTCTATTTAACAACAAACATAATTTATTGATTGGGCTAACGATAAAAAATATTATTTGCACGTCTTGTAGTTGATTAATAACTCCCTGAATCTATTTTTTGCAATTGCATAATTTATATACTCTGCATGTGTTCAACCGGTCTTCGGAAACGAACTATATATCTTGGCGGAACAATGCGTGTCCGACGGTCATAAATAATCTATGGATTTGACGAAGATACGGGTTAAGAAAACTCGTATATATACAGTTTAAACATAGAATTTAGTTTTGAATAATTAGGGTGTATATTAACCCGTAGGTAATTTAAACCATCTTCTATATCAGGTATGTGCAACTGAGTCAAGACAGCGGGCCGGAAAACAAATGTCACATCAAATCGCGGGCCGGAAAATATACAGTGTGAAAACTTTAACTGGTATAAAATTAACTTCAATATAGGCGATTTTTGCAAAAATTCCAGAAACACGTTACGTATTGTTTTTTCTTGACCTCATTTCTATCTATATCTAAAAAAAAAAATTAAAATAAGTTTATTTCATTATTTAAGGATATAAAATATTCTAAATGAAATGTGTCAAAGGAACACAGAAAAAAAAGTGATGCTGTGATGTCTAATTATATTATTATATGCTGTTCTTTTATCTGTTCCCGGAACTGCCAATCCACCTCCGACCTTTTTTTCAAATGCAAAGGTATGTCAGTGATAAGTGACACCTTGTTTGAAAGATTTCTTCGCAAGGAATACAACACACTATTTATTTCTTATAATATTTTCAAAGCCCACGTGATAAAAAAAAAGAAAACCAATTTTATAACCTGAATACTATATAATGCTACAAATGTTCAAAATGGGCACCGTTTCTTTTTTGGTAAAGAGCAAATCGAAGATTTCATCCTGATCCTGATCTTATCGGGTTTTGACAGGTCCATATTTACAATGCAGGATTCTTCTGTTTAATCGCATCAGTAATTACTTGATGCTCTTGTGAAATTCCACGCCTCAATTCCATACATCATTACTGGTTTAATCAATGTCTTGTATAACTTGTCTTGTATAACAGGATTAGTCTTGATCTAAGCAGAGGTTTTAGTGCTTACAATGCTTTATTTCTCTGCAAGATGCGATTTGATTCCTCTCATTTATCGCGACGCCAAGGTATTTAAATGATAGGACATTATCAAAAGCCTAGTCTAGATGTAACATTTAAGGCCAGGTCTAGTCTATATATATCCAGACTATATTATGAAAAACTTAGTCCAGGTGAAACCTTGGACGAAGTCTAGTCTATGCAATCACACACGTTTATTATTAGCTAGACTAGAAAAAAACCTGCAAGACGGAGTCTATTGTATTGTGGTGTGATACGCGGTAGAATAATGTATCACTCACAGTTTGCAGAGGAATTCATTTACGTGGACGATATATATATATATATATATATATATATATATATATATATATATATATATATATATATATATATATATATATATACTTTAGATTCAAACACTTGTGAGGGAATGAGTGGAGCTGGACTCTCTGAACTGGACTGGTCTGGTTGACTGACTGCTGGTTGAATCTGTTTGAACTGGCTGAACTGGTGTATATGGTTGAACTGGCTGCTGGCTGAGTCTGGTTGACTGGGTCCACTGGCTGGACCGGTGTGAATAGGTCCACTGGCTGGACTGAACTGGACTCGTTGGTTTTTGACTGACTGACTGCCTGGACGGAACTTGTGTGGATCGAACTGTTGACTGATTGCGCCTGACTGCGTTGATTGAACTGTCTGGATCGAACTGTCTTGTTTATTCGGGGGTCCAGGTAATTATAATATCTCCAGGTATACTGGTCCCTCATGTGGGGGTGATTATTTTTCTATTTTCGGCTATTTGTCGCTTTGGTAATTACCGATTCTCGGGAAAAACATCTTGTCGTAATTTCCCCGGGGATTACACCATTGACCCTAATAAAATATTTTTGGAAATCCGTCCGAAAATATTTGGATAATCACCTTAATGCCCTCGTAAAACTAAAAGTACAAATATTTCTTAATCTGCTCGAGGATTACATTACCGACCCTAATAAAATATTTTTGGAAATTGTCCGAAAATATTTGGGTAATTATTGTAATGCCCTCAAAAAACTAAGCAATACAAATGCAACGCCACGTTGCCGCAACACTATTATATATATATATATATATATATATATATATATATATATATATATATATATATATTATAAATATATATATATATATATATATATATATATATATATATATATATATATATATATACATGTATACTCTACTCAACACATTCAGACTAGATTATTAAAAATCTAGTCTAGGTAAATCCCCTTTTTATTGGTGAGTAGCAAGTACAGGTTAACTTAACAAGTGCCCCCCCCCCCCCCCCCTAAAAAACCCTGGAACTGTTCCTCACATATTACATAAGCATGCTGGTGTACCTATTAATATGTTTAGACGCGTACCTTACTTCCCCCGTCTAGCAATACCCTAATTAGTATTGCTAGACGGGGGGAAGTAAGGTACGCGTCTAAACATATTCGGGTTTAGTCGTTGTTTCTCTACCTTCTGCCTAGTTCTGGCGTCTTGCTCCTTGCAGCTATTGTGTATGGTATTTTGGACGTTTTCCAATTGTCATTGGACTCCAGCATGTAGGGTACTGTCGTTCGCGATTCAAGGTTTTTTGGTAGGGTGTTCCTATCGGTGATCCATTTTTCCCCGTCATTTATCAAAAGTTTCGTTCACTGACCCTTGGCGCCTGCTTCCCAGAGCTTCTGCTATGTCCGGAGTAGATCTTTTCTTGCCGTCTTTTTTGCTTTTTTTGCTGACTATTGCGGCTGGGTCTCTCTGTGTCCCTGAGTATATGTTTAGCCCTTCCATGACTAGTTGCTCTATTGGCGACACCAGGGACGCTTGATCGCTTGATCAGTTGATCTCCCTTGACACAGTCCTGTAGGCACTACTGGCTCCGATTGCGAGCCTTCTCTGGACTCTCCCAGCTTGTGCTTGGTGACTTCCACGTTCATGGCTCTTGCCCATACTGGGGCAGCATATAACATTGCCAAGTGCGAAACCGAGCACAGCAGTTGTCTTTTCCTGCATCTAGGTTCTCCGACGTTAGGCATAAGCCTTTTTAAAGCGCACAGCGTCTTTTGGGCTTCGTTGGTTGCTTTCTTACGTGCTTCCCGAATGATAGATTCTTGTCTATTTCAAGCCCTAGATATCTTATGGCAAGATGATGATCAAGCCCTAGATGTCTTTGGTGTGATGACAGAAACCCTCAGCTTGAATTGGATGTCGCCAATTTTCCGCTTTCCCGTTAATAGGACCGCTTCTGTTTTTTTTTACTTTTTTCCAGCTTGATCATTTTGGTGTCCATACATAAATTAATCATTCGCATCGCTTCATTTCCCCTCCTCATTAGACCCTGCACTGTTTTGTCTCTGAGATCATCTGCCAAACCGTCGGACTTCCGGCATCTTAAGTTTCAGGACTCCGTCATACACTATGTTTCATAAGGTCGGGCCTATCACTGATGTCTGATACCCTGCGGCACGACGCTGAGGATCTCTCTTGTAGCGCAGCCAATGTCTGATTCGACGACAATTTCTCTTACAGTTAGGTAGCTGTCTATCATTGGCAGCAGGTATTGTGCGATATGGTCTACGTCGCGTCGCGTCGCCTCGTCAAGGATGTTCTGCCAGCAGGCCAAGTTGAAGGCATTCCACGTACGTCCAATGTGATAAGAGCGCATATTTTCCTAACTCTCCTGGTTCCTCTTCTAGCCTCATCTGCTATGGCCACCACTTTCTGTAAGGCGTCGATGGCCTTACCCTGAAGCCGTATTGGTTTTTTGAGAGGTCTTCACCGCTATTTAGTTCTTCCTTCATTCTTTTGAGATGTAGCTGCTCGAGTTTACAAGTGGTGTCCAGCAAGCTAGAGGTTTGTAGGCCGTTGCCTCATTGGCAGGTTTATCGCCTTTCCGTAATAGTATTAATCTGGCTTTTTTACATATTTTTGAAAGACACCCTTTTTGAGCGAACCATTCATTACACTGAGGACTTAATGGAGAACAAGCCCACATGCTGTTTTGGCGATTTCCGTGGATATCAAGTCCGTGCCTGGAGCTCTGCCCTTTCTGAGCCTATCACAGCTGCTATCACTCCTATGGCAGCTGCGAGTTCTTCAAATGTAAATTCCGTCACCTCGCATCGTCCAGTCTTCGCATCGTCCACCTCGCATCGGCCCGAACTCGCTCCGAGTTCGGGCCGGGTGAGTAAGAAACAGGGAACTAACGATTTTTTTCGTCGCGTCATGGTAGGGGCGCATGCCAGTGCTTCTGCACTTTGCTCTCTGGTAGCTATTAGATATGCTCGCCCCAGGGGTTTTAATTATGCTCACGCAGAAGTTTGTCCATCATCGCCTTTCCTCGTTGTTGATGGAGTTGAATTTACACAGTCTTCATCTTGCCGCTGCGTAATTTAATCTGACGGCTTCCTTCCTTGTCTCCGCCTCTTCGTTTTTCTTTTTGGATAGCCGATATGCTGGCCTAGCCTGTTCACTGATTTTTTTGGTGTTGCCAATTTCTTTTGTCCACCAGTAGATCTTTCTGGTAGAGCTTTTCTTAGGACGGCAGACAATCCTTACATATGCTCGCAAGGTTGCCTAGGTGAAACCTTGAAGACTGTTTAGTCTACACATTGGTGTTAGATTATTAAAAGTCTAGTCTAGATAAAACCTAGAAGACCAAGCCTAGTCTACACGCATATACTACATTATCAAAAGTCTAATCTAGATTAAACCTTGAAGATCATGTCTAGTCTACACAATCAGACCAGATTATTAAAAGTCTAGTCTAGATTAATACTTAAAAACCTCGAAGCTTAGTCTACATAATCAGACTGTTGTTGTCCTTTAACTCCTACGCGGAGCATATGGCCTCAAGAGACCACAAAGACCTTCCATCTGACTATATTCTGAGCGAGGCGTTTCACCTCGTTCCACGTTTTTCCTGCGATCTTTAATTCTGCGTCTATGGTCCTGCTTCACGTGTTAGCTGGACGTCCCTTTCTGCGAGAACCCTACGGGTTCCATTGTAAGGCTTGCCTAGTGATGTTTCCTTCGTCTCTCCTCAATACATGGCCCAACCATTTCCACTTGCGGTGTTTTATTTCTTTTTGTATCTCTTGTTGGTTTGTCAGGTGCCATAAGTCTACATTGCGTATTGTATCTGGCCAAAAAATGCGCAGTATACTTCGTAGGCATTTGTTTATGAATTCCTGAAGCTTATTTACTATTGTTATGGAGATTTTCCATGTTTGGCACCCGTACAGCAAGACGGATTTCACATTGGAATTGAATATTCTTAGTTTTGTTCGTGTGGAATACAGTCTGGAGGTCCAGACCAGGCCTGAGCATACCAAATACCTACTTGGCCCTTTTTATTCGAAATGAGACATCGGTGGTGGTGCCGCCCTCATTAGTAATTATGCTTCCCAGGTACGTGAATTCATCTACATCCTCTATTTGTTCGTCATAAATGCGGAAGGCGCGGGTATTCTTCGTGGCGGCTCTAAGCAATTTGGTTTTGCCAATGTTGATTTTTAAACCTGCTTTGGATGCTTCTGCAGAGAGACGGTCGAGTTTGCACTGTATGTCGGCGTGGGTGTGTGCCAAGAAACAGATATCGTCTGCGTAGTCCAGATCTTCGAGGAACGAGTTTAACGTCCATCTAATGCCCTCACTTCTTGACACTACTTTGTCCATTATTATGTCTAACAGTCTAACAGAATGTTAAATAGTAAGGGCGATAGAACGCAGCCCTGTCTGACTCCCGAGCTGATGGTAATGTCGCTGCTCTTAGCAGTTTGGTGTTTTACATAGCAGGATGCGTCCCGGTATAGTTCCTTTACTAGGTTTATTATCTTTTCCGGTACCCCCTTTTCTTCCAGCGCTTTCCAGACTGCATTATGCTAGATGCTATCAAAGGCCCTACGGAAGTAGAGGAAGACCGCGTATAATGTAGACCTCCATTCCATGGACTGCTCTATGATGATTCGCATTGTGTTAATTTGATCGACACAGGATCTATTTGGGCGAAAACCCGCTTGTTCCTGACGCAGACTGGGCTCAATGGAGATGTATAGTCGATCCAGTCAAATGTGAGAAATTATTTTGTTGATAGTGTTTGTTTAGTATTGTAATCCCTCTCCAATTGCCACAGTCTGTAAGATCACCTTTTGTACATAATCAGACTAGATTATTAAAAGTTTATTCTTGTGGAAATTGTGAAGATCCAATCTAGCAGGACCATCAGACTAGATTACTAAAACTTCAATCAAAGTGAAACCTTGAAGATAGAGTCTAGTCTACACAATCAGACTAGATTATTAAAAGTCTAGTCTGGATGAAATCTTGAAGTCAATTCTAGTCCATACATTCAGACTACATTATTAAGAGCCTAGTCTAGATGAAACATTGAAGACCGAGTCTAGCCTGCATAATCAGACTTTAAAAGTCGTTACTTTAAACTTTAAAAGTTATTAAAAGTCTAGTTTAGATGAAATCTTAAAGACCAAGTATATTCTACATAATCAAACTAAATTACTAAAAGACTAGTCTAGATGAATCCATAAAGATCAAGTTTTGTCTGCACAAACAGACTCGATAATGAAGTGTCTAATCTAGATAAGATCGTGAAGACCAAGTCCAGTGGATACACACAAACTGAATTATCAATAGACTAGTCTAGACGAAACCTTGAATACCGAGTCTAGTTTACACAATCAGACTAGGTTATGAACTCTAGATGAAATCTTGAATACCAAGTTCAGTATATAGACCCAGACTAGATTATTAAAGTCTAGTCTAGATGAAAAGAAGAAGGCCAAGAATAGTCTAAACACTGACTAGGTTTTCATAAGTCTACTCTAAATGAAACCATGAGGACCAGATCTGGTATATAAACAAACTATATTATTAAAGCCTAGTCTAGATGAAATTTTGAACACCGATTCTAGTCTATATACTTAGAATGGATTATTAAAAGTCTAGTCTAGTCAAAATAAAATTCCTTTTTGTGGTCTCTAATGGCCAAGTTTAATAAGATTTGAAAACTGTTACGAAGGCCGGATACGGCCCGCGGGCCGTATGTTGCACATACCAGTTCATTTGAACCGAATGAGATGATTATTGATTTTCTCATTAATCTATCTACTGTACAAAGGATTTTTACAGCTGCCGCATGCCCTTTTTGCGATTTACTACATAGAATAGTTTTTATAAATCTCGGTTGATAGATAACTTTGAAAAAACTGGTTGGGGAGCAATGAGTTTTTAGAGTATTGATCGTCTCAAAGGTCTTCTTGTTTTACTTTTGCGCTTGCGATGGAATAGAATTTTATTTACGTGGGTGTGTTCGGTTTGGCCATGAGAACTAATATGAGCCTGACATAACATGTCAATAACTGGAAGTTAATTTTCTCTGCCATCAGTTTTTATTTTCATTTCGGCGAAACTTTCCTCGAGGAAACGTTTAATGACATGTTTCATAGTTGAGCAGAAAGATATTTATTCTCGCTTTGCTGCGAATATTTCTAAATGGGAAAAACAAAATTTCAAGCATAAACAAAATAATAGTTACAAGAAAAATAATTATAGTTTAATACACTTCACCCTTAGTTATCTTAAATATCTTTTAGTTCTTTAAATAGGGATAATGATTTTATTTGATTAAGTAATTGAAAAAATGTACGATTTTCTATTTAAATCTAAATGTACATCTAATTATTCAAAGTACAATGCAACTGCTATTACTAAAATTCAATTTCTGAAACTGTTCGAGTTAGAAGTTAAAACATTCAGTTCTACAATAATCTAGCAATTATATCTCAAGTGTAAAATAACTCTAGAACTAAGTCTACGTGTATGTGAAATAATACGAACCTGTTGGAATCGAGTTCTCCTGCTTTGTTTGGGAAGTGGGGAGTCGTTGAGGCTGACCCTACTTCCTCGATCCAACGCGGAAAACTCCCGGTAATGATCATCCATCGGAGAAGCGGCGAGGCTGAGAGCAGTATCGCCAGATGCAGATTTCTTGACGCCGGAAGGACGGACGGTAGGGGCCGCCGTTTCCGGACTGTTCTCGCCGCTCTTATCCAACGGATTTACATATAAATTGCTATCGATCGCACAAGACGGATCCGCAATTTCGGATGTGAGATCTCCCTGAGAATGAAACGGATGCGTGTTGCAGCTTGCGAACGTATCGGAACTATCCATGCTGCCCATGTCGCCGTTGTTGTTATTATTTTGGATTAATGGTTTCGACCTGACGTCAAGCTCGCCGAATAGATTTAGGGTGTTCAGAGCTTCTCCTTTTAGAGTCCTCATTTCAAGACAGACGGGATTACGGAAGTCGCTTGTTGCCAAAGGCATTAGGTTTTCCGCGTCAACGAACTCTTTGAAATCCTGCGGAACGGGGTGGCTGTCATTAACTTCAATCCGAATTTCGGTGCAATTTTACAAAACTCTTATCTTTTTCTTTCTTTAATATTTTTTGCGTGTTACAAAGACTGATCTTATCCACACAAAATGCTCTAATAAACGCATGTTGTGTAGAAATATCGGTAGCGCCTGTTTGTATTCTAGTGACTAAATTTGATAAAAATCTACTTCTATTAAATGTCTAAGTATTACACGTGCATCGTGTAAAAAAACTTGTTTAAGCTAATATGGATAACCATAAATGTATAGATTATTAAAAAAAATTGCGTGCAGAAGGTAACTTAAACTATAGCGTGCAATATTCAAAATTTACATAGTTACAAACCTTTTCAACAAACTCATGCTTCTAATCTTATTTCTCGGCACTACTACTCTGCTCTAATATTTGATTATCTTTTCCTGAATATATATTTTTTTATTATATCAGTCTTTGTTATGTAAAAAATATAATAATAAATTAACAAAACCAATAACAAAATAACATTTCAAATAAATAAACTAGCCGACGGAATTTCATTCGTTTGTTTTAATTACAAAATATGTGTTTAAATTCCAACCCAAATATACTAATTATTTGAATATCATGTCAAAAATATTTAATTAAAATAAAATATTTTTAAAAAGACTTCACTCTAAACTATTTGAATTTATTTTGTAAATCATTTTTTAAAATAACTAATCAAGTTTTTATTTTACGAATGAACTAAATACTATCTTTGAAATGTAAGTTTTACCATATAAAACAATGAAAAAGGCAAAGATTTTAAAATAAATTTTCTAAAAATGTCTTTATATAGTTTCACCAAATAATAAATTATTTAAATCAGTGCTCGGAAACTTGTAGGCCTCAAATTAGAAATATACTATTATCAAGTAAGGTAAGTTGACGCATAGCACTTGCTATACACAACATATAAAGGTACATAAAATTACTATATAACGTGAACTGACACAACATCACGTGTAAGTAGCGAGACTATCCAGTTTTGTCTTTGACGTCTTATCGGTTTAGTCTAGTCTCGTCTCTCTAGTCTTATTTGTCTGGTCTTGTCTGTCTGGTCTTGTCTGCATAGTCTTGTCAGTATAGTATTGTCGGTTTAATATGGCGCTTTTTCTGTCATGGTTAGGTTGTACATTGGTGGTATATAGAGGTTTTTTTTGCTTGTCGATAGCATTTTGGTTTTAATTTTCTTTGAATTCTTTCTCATTTTTATAAATAAAACTAGTGAATCGTAAATATACAGGGTGGTACATTTAACATGACCACCCCAAATATTTCATTTTTAGAGTGATGTTTATTTTACCTTTATTTTACTAGATTTTACCTTTAGAGTGATGTCAGAGTTATGAGTGAAAAAAATGTCAAAAGCGAATTTTATTGATTTCGAAGGTCTGACACGGTGGTTAAAAATTCTTTTTTGTGAAGGTTACAGTTTATGCGTGCTCAATGGTTTTTCAAATGGAAACATGTTATTTTTATATCAAGGCATTGTAACCACTATTCAGATGAATCCAGTGACCCATGATCTTGAAATGATTCGACAAGTGTATCCATTGAAAATAACTTTGAATAACCGTATCGAAAAGGGTATTGCACAGTCAAGCAGAGAGAGTGGATATGATTCTGAATCATGGTGAGACCGGTAGGAACTCTGTGCGAGCGCAGGAACTTTATTCAAAAAGTTATGCTAACAGAAAGCATCCTTCCGTCGATGTTTCGATCGAATTATTCATTTATTCCGTAAAAAGGGCAGTGTTAATCCACGCAAAAAGAAACATCAAAGGTCATGATATTATGGATCGCTGGATTCGTGTGAATAGTGGCTACAATTTCTTGATAAAAAAATAGCATGTTCCCATTTGAAAAACCATGCATGACGTTGAGGACGCATAAACTATGACCTTGACAACAAAGTATTTTTAACCACCGTGTCAGCCCTTCGAAATCAATAAAATTCCCTTCCGAAATTTATTCCGTCACTCTAACGGTAACGGAGATATTTGGGGTAGTCACGTTATATGGCCCACCCTGTATATGAACCCCATCTCACAAGCGTTAGTAGGTTTGCCTTTTTGAAAACTCCCCTACATGATTGTCTATACCTTATATTATAGATAATCCTTAATGCCTGTTTTTCTGTTCTGAAAACATTATAGGTAGATAGGAAATTAGAGAAGTACAATATTTTCAATACTTCTCCGCTTTCGTTGCGCCTCAAGATTCGCAAAACGTATGTTGTTTTAATTAATTTGGTTTATAACACACGAAAAGCTTAAGTGTAAATTTGTGGAATAGGTGTGGTTCTTTGTAGATCGTTCTCCAACTAGTCAGATTAGGTAACTTTTGACAGCATATTCGCAAACCAAAATAAATTAGCTTAAGCCCTTCGTCCCAACTTAAGTCGCTACTGATGAGGATTTCTAGTAGCCTGACGTTTCTTTTTACTTCTAACTTATTTCTGTCAATTTGCACATTCTCTGGGTGAAGTAATGATGATCTCTTTGTTTTGATTATTACGATGTTGGTTTTGTCTTCATTTATGATTAATTTACTTGCATTGAACCAATTTTTTCAAAGACAAAATTCCGATTAGTCTTCAAACCAATTTCTTCTAAAGTTTTATGGTCCACGAGCATTTAGGTATTAATCATTTTATAAGTTTCTTGGTTTATTGTTGAGGAAACGTCATTTAAATATATTGTGAAGAGCAAAGGATCTAAAATACTCCCTTGAGGTAATTCCACTGCAGTAGCTACAGTGTTTGTTTTTTCGGAACCATTTTAAAACGTTATTTATGAAGCCGAAACAAGCCGTTTCGTTACTCCTTCACTTTAGGTTGGCATGTTGCCATGTTGAGTTTTTGTGAATAACTTATGTCTATTTAAGAAACCGATGGCTCATATTTATTATTGTTTGTCTAGTGTTGCTTGCCTAACCTTCTGCATATAGACTTGTTTGTCTGGTCTTGCTTGCCTAGTATTGGCCGTCTTCTCCTGCTTGTCTTCTCTTGCCTATCCATTCTTGCCGTCTAGTCTTGCCTATCCAGTTTTGCCGTCTAGTCTTGCTTATCCAGTTTTTCCTTGTCTAGTATTATCGGACTAGTCTGATCTGTTTAGTCTGACAAGACTAGGCAGACAGGACTAGATTTACGAGATTAGGTAGGCACTTCTAGACGACAGACAGGCTAAACAAGAGAGGGAAGGTTTGGCAAGCAACACTAGGCGAACAAGGATAAACACACGAGAGTGTGTCAATCAGTACCTTACTGTCTGTAATGATATTAGTGGTCCTGCCTGTTTATTCTGGACAATAGTGTCCTATTCATCCAGTTTTGTTTGTATCTAGTCTGGTCTGTCTAGTCAATTCTGATTAGTCAGTACTATCTAATCAATTATGTCTAGTCTGGTCCGTGTAATCTGTTCCGTCTAGTCTGGTCTGTCTAGTCTGGTCGGTCTACTCTAGTCTCGGTAGTTTGGTCTGTCTAGTCTAATCTCCCTAGTCTGGTAGGTTCAGTCTGGCCTGTCTAGTCTTGTCAATCTAGTCTAGCCTGTCTAGTATGGGAGCTCTAGTCTGGTTGCTCTATACATGCAATTGGAAAAACGTCCAAAATACCATACGCAATTTAATTGCATCCAAGAGGAGAGAACTAGATCCGAACCCCTAATCAGCATAGCGGGACGGGGAAACGTCTAAACATATTAATACACCAGCATCCTGAAGTCATGCGAGGAGCAGTGAGCGCCACCCCTGTAACGCATATTTCACATTCATTCAGGGTGAGTAGCCCGGAAGGTTAGTGAAAAGCGCCCAAGGTGTTGCCTCCTCGACCGGGATGTCTAATCTATTTAGTATGTCTAGTCTGGTCTATCTAGTGGGGATTATCTTGTCTGATCTGTCTAGCCTGGTCTCTCCAGTCTGGTCGGTCTAGTCTGCTTTCTCTAGTCTAATCTGGTGTGTTTATTCTGGCCTGTCTAGTCTGCTCTTACTAGTATAATATGTCTTTTTTGGGGGGCGGTAGGGGGCTTCGTCGTCTGGCACCCCTGGAAAGCTCCATGTATCCCTCGGCATCGCAAAAGCATTTCTTCAAGGGAGGGCTGTTTATAATATTTCTTTCTACACTAGTTGTTTATTCCTTCCGCTTTCTTCCTCTTCCTTTTTATCAATAGCTTCCTTCATGCCCTTTCCTACAATCTTCCATTCTTCATCACTCAAGTGTGCCGTCATGTTATTGTGGGTTAAGGTCTCTCCCGTGTATATCTCCATCTCAAGTCTTTCGCTTGTCCAGCGGGGGCAATAGAAGGCGATATGTTCTACTGAGTCTGCCTATCCACAGCAGGTGCTGTCTTCCGATTCCTGCAGATGAACCGTTTCAGGTAAGTTCCCTGAAATATATACTAACTGGAACGAGCGCTGCCTCTGGGCTTGTGCGGGCCGAGAGAGAGCATCACAAGGTGTCTCTCGTATCGTCTAGTACCAAAGAAATGATCTATCTGTCTGTGTCCGACGTCCATTTTTCCTTGCAAATATAACAATATTTTACCATTGTCTTTTTGAATACAACTCAACAAAACAACTTCGGTTTAAAATATGCTCACCGATTGAACAATCTCACTCTCTTTCTTAATACAACGCAATACAACTAGCTTTTCGCTATCTCTGAATCACATCCTCTGTCTGAATCACATCCTCCGCACTCTCGACTACACTGTTGGCTAGACAAGCATGAAGGAGACCTCTCTCTCGGTTCGCACAAGCCAAGAGGCCACCGCTCGTTCCAGTTAGTATATATTTCAGTGCGTAAGCTGCAAAACAATCAACCCAACCAAGAATTTGTGTGATTTGGCGGCCTACCTCTCCAAGTTTTCGGTTTGTCCACTTTATACTCCACCTTATGTTGCAGTTCATTCCATTTCTCCTGCCATTTCCTCTTAGTTTCTGCTTTTATTTGCGCCTTGGTTTGTTCATTTTGTTTTTTATGCATGCGCCATCTATCGTCTACCAGTAATTCTATGGGCGGTACTCCGGAAATCACTTGGAGTTGTGCTGTTGACATGGTCCGGTTCGCTCCACATATCAGTGTTTTCCTTTGCACACTTTCCATTATGTTTCTATATTTAGCGTATTTCATGGTTTCGCTCGAAATTGGAGCCCCATGTGACACTATGGAGTACAGTACAGATGCGAGTATTTTTCTTTTATTGCGCCTTGTATCCCCCACGTTAGGCATTAGGCATTTCCTAGACAGTTAGGTCGATAGCTCTTCCGCCTTTTTTGCGAAATTTTCAACTTATTTTTTTGCGAAATGTTCAACATATTTGGTCATCCTCATATTGTCGTCAAAGTGTTTTCCCAAATATTTAAGGAGTCTATTCGTGCTAATCATTATTCCGTCGATCTGTATAGTTATTTCCTTTAACTTCCTTCTGCCCTCTAACAGTACGCATTCTGTTTTCCCGGGGTCAACCGAAGCTTTTTCTTTTTCATTTCCTTTTGGATTTTAAGTATTGCTGTATTTATTTTATCTTTCATGTCCCTGTTCGCTGGCAAGCGATTACAACTAGGCCATCCGCATATCCTACTAGGGCCACTTCCTCCGGCACTTATTTAGCTTTATTACGCTGTCGTAGTGGATGTTCCACAGCATCGGGCCGAGTATGGATCCCTGTGGTCTTGCCTGTATAGTCTTTCCTATCCAGTTTTTCCGTCTAGTCTTCTTTATCTAGTTTTATCGGATTAGTCTGGTCTGTCGAGTCCTACCTCTCTACTCTCGTGTGTCTATTGTTCGCCTAATTTACTTGCCTATCCTGTCTGCCCATCCCGTCTATTTTGCCTATCTCGTCTAGTATTGCCTGCCTAAACTTGTCTGTCTAGTCTTGTGTAACTATTTTTGTTTGCCTAATCTTGTTTACTTAGAATACTCTGTCTTGAATTTCCTGTCTAGTCTTGTATACTTGATTTTGAGTGTCTAGCCTTGAGTGACTTACCTTCCCTGTCTAGTATTGTCTAGTCATGTCTGCCTAGCCCTATGTCTGTGCTTGCCTGCCTTGAATTATCTGTCCAGTCTTGTTTATCTGGTTTTGTCTATTCTGTCTTGGCGGTCTTTTGAAGAAAATACTATAACGGGAATACGCCAATTTGCTTTCTAAAACTGACACACAAGGGTTCCTAAACTCCACATCTACCATGCTCCCTTGAAGAGAGTCGTCTCTCTTCGTCTCTCCTTATTTCAATAAAATATTTATGTTATATTTCGCATATTTCGGGGGGAGGGTTTGGACCCTCAAAACCCCTCACTGGCTACGCCCATGGTCTCATGAACTTTGTTGCAATTCTCGAGCTCCAAATTTAATCTTCGATGAGTAACTAAGTACCAAGTCTATATCTAAAAACAACATCGGCAATGACGATTAATGCCGATTGAATTTTGTTAGTGAATCAGTTTGCAAATACTTCCTCTTCTAACTAGTTATTGCACAACCGACAAGTAACACCGTATCAAAACCTAACTGTTTAAAATTTCGACCAACACCTTTATATCTCAATGATTAACTAGATAACAAGTCTATATCTGCAAACTACTTCTTTTTTCAAACAGCAATTTAATCTACTTCGTAATTTTTTTGCGAAAATTACTTTGAACAATCGTTAAGTAATCAAAACTAAATCTAACTTTCGTGAAAATTTCGTCTTCAACTTTTAAATCTTCATAAATAACTTAATTGAAAGTCTATATTTACAAACTTCATTGTAAATTAAAGCTAATGGAATCTAGTTTGAGAATATAACGCCAAGAATTACTTGATCTGATAGTTGGCGCACAATCTACAAAGAACCAAATCTATTCCGCAAATTTAGACTTAAGCTATAGACATCAATCAGTACCTTACTGTGTGTAGTGATATCAGTAGTCCTGTCTGTTTAGTCTTGTCAATATTGTCTTTTCTATCCAGTTTTGTTTGTGCAGTCAGTTCTATCTAGTCTGGTCTGTCTTCCTCCTGGACATCATGAATTCACTGCTAGTTGCCGGAAACTTTCCAGATAAATGGAAGCGAGCAAAGGTCATCCTCAAAAGAAAGATGGACAAATCAATCGGAGAGCCAACACATGCATATTGGATGTATCCGGGAAATTGCTGAAACAGCTTCTGCTAAGTAGACTTAAAATCAAGATAGACGCTGTAGTTGGACTATCGTATAAATAATATGGTTTTAGGTCAGAAAAATCTACCATAGATGCTATAACTTCCAACCCAAACATTGCAAAATCAGCAAATTCCGGAACGAAAAGAACAACAATCTGTGCGCTCTCCTTACATTCGACGTACGAAACGCTTTCAACAGCGCCAGTTGGATATAATGAATATCCTGACAGCAAAAGAAGCTGTCTTAGTTACAGGAGTCGGATTTTGAACTGCATGAAGTTAATAGTGATGGTTCACAGGGATCGATACTAGGTCATTAGTTTACTAGGTCTCAGTTTAAAAAACCTAACCTAACACAACCTACCCTGTGGAACGTTGTTATAATTGTACGACGTTGTTATAATTGAAGTATAAAAACTTATTTTTAGCTCCAGAGAAAACCGAGGCAGTTCTTTCTCATTGGCCTTAGGAACCACAGCCAGATAAAAATATTGCTAGAAAATACATTAACATTCCCAAAATAGCAGATTAATTGCCTGGGAATATTAAAGCTGCAGCGAAGGGGATGAAGACGATGGCAGCTATGAAAGATAATTGCTCAACGTTGGGGGAGCTAAAAATGGTAAACGGAGGTTGCTGGGCTTGGTGTTCCAGTCTACTATGACGTACGGTTCTCAAATCTGGGCTAATGAACTTTAAAAAGAAAGTAACGCACACAAACTCGCAACGGAACTGTCCAACGGAAGGTGGCCCTCCGTGTGTGTAGCTCATACCGAACAGTCTCTGGATAAGCCGCCCTGGTTATTACCAGCATCCTCCCGATCGAGCGGAAAAAGTTTCACGAGGCAGGCCACAACAGACTTGAAAAAATAAGAACGATGGGAGTCCAGTAAGAAGATGCAATGGACAAAACTCCTCATCTCCGACGTAGCAACATGCGTAAACAGAAAGCACGGCGAAACGAGTTACCACCTAACCCAAGTACTAACAGGTCACGGCTGTTTCAGAGACTAGAATCTGACTCTCTGTGCTTGTGTTGCAGAGCACCAGATAGTGTGAGCCACACAATTCTCGACTGCTGCTGTTGGCACTTGAAAACACTTGAAACCCATATGAATAAACCCATTAGCCCAAGAAGCCAATGAAAGCAAATGTTGGAAAAAAAATGAGAATTGGGACAAGATACATAAGTACATTTGTAAAAGTTTGAGCAATAAGGAAAAAGATGAAAAAACCTTAAAGCAAATCTAACTACACCAGTCCACCCGCCACTCAGAGGTTATACGATAAACGGTTCCTGAGTGAACGGGTGTGATCTTTCCTGGGGGACCACTTGTCTGTTGGTGAAAGTCAGCTACGCCCCTCCAAAAAAAGGTCTGGTCTGTCTAGTCTGCTCTGTCTAATCTGGTTTGTCTAGTCTGGTCTGTCTAGTCTGGTCTGCCTAGTCTGGTCTGTCTAGTCTGGTCTGTCTAGTCTGGTCTGCCTAGTCTGGTCTGTCTAGTATGGTCTGTCTAGTCTGGTCTATCTAGTCTGGTCTGCCTAGTGTGGTCTGACTAGTCTCATCTGTCTAGTCTGGTCTGTCTAGTCTGGTCTGTCTAGTCTGGTCTGTCTAGTCTGGTCTGTCTAGTCTGGTCTGTCTAGTCTGGTCTGTCTAGTCTGGTCTGTCTAGTCTGGTCTGTCTAGTCTGGTCTGTCTAGTTTGGTCTGCCCAGTCTGGTCTGTCTAGTCTGGTCTGTCTAGTCTGATCTGTCCATTCTGGTCTGCCTAGTCTTGTATAGTAATAAATTACGAAACCTAAATTTTTTAAGTTTGTTGCAAATTTCGACTTCACTTTTTAAACCAAGATTGCCAACGTAATACCAATGTATATCTACAAACGTCGTATACTACTTCATCGTCCAGGAATGGTAAATTTAATCTAGTTTGCGAATCATTTTGTAAAAATCAACCAAACCTTTTCCACAAATTTAGACTTAAACTTTAAACATCAATTACTTTACGATCTGAAGATTTAGTCCTGACTATCTAGTCTTCCCTGTATAGTCTCGTCAGTGCAATCTGGTATGTGTAATCCTGTCTATCTAGTCTTGCATGAATAGTCTAACCTGTTTAGTCTTTTCTGCGCACTGTCATTTGCATTAGATTCTTTTGTTTAGATGTTTTTATAGAAGATAAATTACAAAAATATAACATGTAAAACGGTAATATAAAAAAGTTTTCCGACCTACATTCTTTTACGATTTTCTACATTCTTTTGACCATTCAAATTGAATTGTAATGCTTAAGCTTTGTACTCGACAACAAATGTTTATATCTTGAAATTGGCAAAAACTTATCTAAGACGTTCTTTATATTATCACGAAGAATTCTCTTTAAGAATTGTGCTTAAATCTCCTTTATCCCGTTTCGTGTCTTTCGAGAGCTTACGAGAACCAAAGGGACTTGTTTACGACATTTCTATCCGGCAGTTTCCGCGGATTACCTCATCTGTTTCCATTTCATTAACAAAACTCACCTGTGTGATATCATCACGAGTTGCCACGATATTTGCTAAGGTCACTACACGGTTTTGGTACGAAGTGGAATGCATTCCCCTCGACAGCTCCCTCTACATTCCTGCAATTTTACCACTAGCCTTATGCAACTCTCTGATTTAGTATGAATCGATTATGATCACTCTTTCACGAGTTTTAGACACGACAAGGGTAAACAACTGTTAGAGTTAATTATAAAACATAAAGCGACTAAAACTTTGATGAGAAAAAAATGTGTTTCTGTTTTAGTTTTCTCTCATGTTGTTAAGGTTTCGTTAAATTACATTCGACAATACAAAGCCAAACAGGAACAAACGGAACAATGCATGCACATGCTAAATGGAAGCTAAATGAATTGCGATATTAAAACTTTTTTTTGCTATATGACATTAGCCTTATCTTAGTAGAATAAATTATTTCTACTCTAAATAGTAAGAAAGCTTATTTATAGACTGTAGTACTCATGTAGAAAAGGAAATAGTCTTACCAAGATTAGAAGAGAAAATCTTCGAGTGTGATATTATATATTTTACTTAATTTATAGTATGAAATTGAAAAGATAAGGAAATAATAGGAAATTATAAAAAGTTGCGTCTAGCTTAAAATATATTTTTTGGAGCAAATATCGTGAAAAAATGATATTAAAAAACATGATTTTTCTTCTTAAATTGTTATTTATATCGCGGAGGCATTGGTGCGTAAGATGGAAAATGGGTTGTTATGAAATAGTAAAAGCTTGGATGAAAAAGCTCGCAATGAAATATTAAAGAGGGCAATACTACCTTCGAGGTGCAAAAGCAACATTCGAATTCGCTAGGAAATTCGTCAAGTTTCTCGACCTTATTCTTGTTGGGATCAGATTTTTTGCTGTCCGCCTACAAGACAGATCGAACACTGGAGTAGCATAGCATAGAGCAGAGAAAAATAAAAAGGGGCAATTTCGAGGACGATTTTCAGTCCTAAACGGTTAATAAAACAAATACAAAACAATCGAATGCGCTTTCATTTATTTACTTCGTTTTTAGGCACATTCGAAAGTAATCTTGATGGTAATTTTTGTGGCGATTAGGAAGAAGCTATTCAATAGACAACGTTATATTGCAATACATTTACTAAAAGTGATTAAAATATAGGGCATTCGACACCAAATCATCCCACTTAATATGCAATATCATTACAAACAGTTTATGTTAATATATTTGGATTCGTGTTTACAAAATCGATAAATATCTCATAAGTATAAAATTTGATAAGTATCAACTTTGTGGCAACTATTTTGGATTTTGTTAGTTCACATCAAATTTGAATAAAATTCAATATCAGATTGACTCAAAAGCCTTTACATTTCATTTAATAATTTAACATCCGAATTCCCGAAATTTAAAACTAAATTAAATAATTATTCGCCAAGTAAAGCTAGTATGTCTCACAGGTCCACACAATTATTTTGGCGATAAACGTGTTAAAACATAATTTTGAAACGTGTGATTTACTAAAAACATGATGTGAAAATGATATCGCGTTAATTAAATATTGGGAGAAATTATTGGTGCATTTATTTAACCTTCTAGTAAGCTCTTTGATGTAATTAAGTTTAAGATTAAAATAATTGTTTTGTTGTAAATACCAGAAAGTATTGCGTCACTCAGGGCCGTTCCGGGGCACTCAACCTAAAACTCGACAGAAAAAAATGTTTCATTTTTAAAAATATGGATGATATTCGCGCCCTGAACAGGCAAATCTAATTTGTATTGTGATAATTAGTGGCCACTCACGAATCATAAAATATGTTTGAGAGAAATCTCCAGATGGAAAAAGACAGAGAGGAAGACCTCGAATGAGATGGCAAGATAATATCAGAAGAAACCTGGAATCCATCGGAGTTCAAAATATGGAAACGGCACCCCAGTGTAGGACTGTGTGGAGAAGGATCGTCCGTGAGGCCAAGATCCATAAAGGGTTAACGCGCCCAGGAGTAAGTAAGAAAATATTGCTTCAAATCCAAGCGGTTGGAGATATGTGTGCCTGCTATTTGATATTTTAGCGCAATCCTAGGAACGGCCCTGGTCTCACTCCAATGTTTTTGACGCTAACAAAATAATTAATCAAATTCTGGACATTTTGGCTGTTTCTTTGTAAACATTAATCACTGGTTAGTTTGTACAATGATGATGTTGTGTTATTTAGTTGTAATAACCACAACGGCGTTGTCAACTATATAAGCTATTTTTTCTAAATTTCTCATGATAGAAAGAAGTAAACAAGTGCGGCTCACAACCGTTGAGTGTTCGACTAAGGCACTCGGCTTAATTTGCAGGATAGTCAGAAGACGACTGAAGACGACAGCAGGATAGTCAGAGGACGTTTTTCTTTTACAGACATTTCACTGGTACCTGATAGTATCAAGTCAAGTACCATTGACCTACACAATTTGACTAGATTATTAAAATTTAATTTAAATGGATCCATGAACCCCAAGTCTAATCTAAAAAATTAGACTAGATTATTAATATTCTAGTCTAGATGAAACCTGCAAGATCAAGTCTATTGTACCCAATCAGACTAATCACAAGATTATTACAAATCTAGTTTAGACGAATATATTCCAACTGTGTATCTCTGACTGTTTGTTCAATCGTCAACCTCTTTTTTGTTTTTGTAAATACTTTATTGATTTATTTAGGTGGTCATGTTTTGTCGTTTCGACGTTTCGAAATTTCAAAGTCAGGCTAAAATAACATCTATCAGAAATTGGTAGCTTAACCCAAATTCTCAATTTGCAAGACACATCAACGAAATACAACATTCGTTGAATTTGCAAAAGTTTCTTGGGTTAGGTAAAGAATAAGGATTTGTTTTGAAACATAGTGTTGCGGACTTTTTACCTGGTGTAACTGTTGTTAATCGTCTTTGGCACTCTTTAACTAAGATCCGAAAGCAAAAATTAAACTTCTGCGTTGTCTACGTTGGTTCAATAAACATTCATGTTTTTGTTGAAATTTTCAAGATGGCATATTGTAGATGCGAACGCAATTAAATCGTTGCCACGTTTATTTTTGTTTATATGCCCGTTTGTGTGTAAAAAAAAACTGTAAATTTGGCAACATATATAAAGCGTCGCATCTTATCTTAAGCTTCGCATTGAAGTTGCATTCATATTGCAACGAACAGCCACAATGTCTCGTGTAGATTATTTAACTGTCCTGGATATCTACCAGATTCTTCAGGATCCAGACGAAACCGCCAAGAAGTTGGTTGAGTGGAGTTTAATCCCGTTCGAGGGGTTGTATAAATGCTTCAAGTGCAAAAACGGCTTCTTAAAACTGTGTCGGGATACCTCAAGATTGGTTGTTTTTTTTTACGTACTTATTAACGCCACCACCACAGAAATTGCATACACATTCTAGTGGAAAGTACGTGGAATAGGCCTTGTAAAAATATGTTTGGTTAATATGTACTAAAACATCACTTGAGATGACGTATAGGCAACCCACCGTATGAATTCTGCGCATGCGCATTGGTGGGTTTTCCAACGGAAATTGTCATAAAACCTCCATTGGCGTGTAACTCGTTGGATACGCATTATTATTTAAGGTGACGACGACGAATTCATAAAACAAGTTTATTATTATTTTACAAATCTATTTAAGGATAAACGAAACATAACGCATTATTTAAGGTTAGTACGAAGAATTTATTTGACAAGTTGAAACTTATAAGACTGTTGGTTTAACCCCGGTTAGATTAGGTTGCCCGCCGCGAAGCGGGCAGATAAATTAAGACAATTACGCGCGTCAGCGCGAACTCTCGATCCAATATAAAACAAAGTGGCAAGGACCGTTGGTTTTACCTTAGTTAGATTAGGTTGTCCGCCGCGAAGCGGGAAGATAAATCAAGACAACATACGCGCGACAGCGCGAACTCTGGGTCGAATATAGGACAAAGTGGCAAGGACCGTTGGTTTTACCTTGGTTAGATTAGGTTGTCCGCCGCGAAGCGGGAAGATAAATCAAGACAACATACGCGCGGCAGCGCGAACTCTCGGTCCAATGTAGGACAAAGTGGCAAGGACCGTTGGTTTTACCTTGTTTGCATTAGGTTGTCCGCCGCGAAGCGGGAAGATAAATCAAGACAACATGCGCGGCAGCGCGAACTCTCGATTCAATATAGGATAAAGCGGCAAGAACTGTTGGTTTAACTCTGGTTAGGTTACAGTTGTTGGGGTTTATTATCATTTTAAGGAATTTTTATATACCCCTTCAAATTTATTTTCCCTACGCCTTTGTGTTTTGCCCCCTATGCGCATGCGCATAATGGGTACGGTGAGTTGCCTATACATGTCATCTCAAGTGATGTTATATAGCACATTTTAACCTAAAAATTTGTATCTTCAACCAAATAACTGACGTGTATGACTGGTCACATAACTAAGAATGTAGATAGAATTGGGTCAGCTGTGCCAAATTTAATTTTGACAACATAAAAATTATTTAATTTAAGTATAATTATTTAATTAAAGTATATACAAAATTGGCTTCCAGAATTTGTTTGTCTATTATGAATATTCAGAATATTTCAAGAGATCCCGACTAAACAATTCAAAAGTTACTTGAATGTAAATTGATACTATCCGAGTTGGTTAAACCAGCTGTCCTTGCTACATTGTCCTGTATTAGATCGAAAGTTCACACTGCCGCGCGTATGTGGTCTTAATTTACCTAATTTATCGTTGTTAAACCAACGATCCTTGCCACATTGACCTATATTGCATCGAGAGATCGCGCTGGGTTTAACCCCGGTTAGACCATATTGCCCGCTGCGAAGCGGACAGATAAATCAAGACAACATACGTGCGGCTGCGCGAACTCTCGATCCAATATAGGTTATTGTGGCAAGGACTGTTGGTTTAACCCCGGTTAGATTAGGTTGCCCGCTGCGAAGTGGACAGATAAATCAAGACAACATACGCGCGGCTGCGCGAACTCTCCATTCAATATAGGTTAATGTGGTAAGGACTGTTGGTTTAACCCCGGTTAGATTAGGTTGCCCGCCGCGAAGTCAATTTACATTCAAGTAACTTTTGAAGTGGACAGATAAATCAAGACAACATACGCGCAGCAGCGCGAACTCCCGATCCAATATAGGTCAATGTGGCAAGAACCGATGGTTTAACCCCGGTTAGATTGGTTTAACCCCCGTTCAGATTTCGTTTTTATTTTTTTTAAGAAAATCTGATGGTGATTAGACTGGACATTACCCGTAAGGTTTTATCTGTTTTGTTTTCTAATCAAAATTTATTTGTATTTTCCAGATGGAGGATGTGGCGATTTTTTGTTTTTTAATTTTAAGAAAATCTTAATTTATCTATATTTTTTCCTGGATAAATTACAAGTTTTCCTTTTTTTATTTCGAAGCAAATCTGTTGATAATTAAAGCGGAAATTAGGCATTTAGGTAATTTAATTGAAGGTATTTAGGAAATTAGGTATTAAAATCCAATTTATTTGTATTGTTTCCTGTTAAAATTGTAATGTTTCGTTTTTTTTTGTTGTCAACAAACTTTTGATTAAAATTCGCGGTACTTACGTATTAACGCCACCGCTATATATTGGATCGAGAGTTTGCGCTGCCGCGATGCAGCTGTGGTCTTGATTTATCTGTCCGCTTAGCGGCGGGCAACCTAATCTAACCGGGGTTTAAAAAGAAAGTATTTTGAGTTTTAAAATGTTTTAATTTTAAATAAAATGTTTTATTTTATGATTTATCATAAAAATTTTAGGTTTATGGCGTTGTGCTGGCTTTAATACGTAAGTACCAAATTCGCTATTCTAAGAATAGTATTGATAATTTTGATATGCATATAGGATAATATTTTTCTTTAAAAAAAATAATAAACGTGGCAACGTCCAGTTAGTTTCGTTCGCATCTACTGTCTGTTATCTTGAAAATGTCAACAATTATCTTCAACAAAAACAAAAATATTTATGGAACCAACGTAGACAACGTAGAAGCTTACTTTTTGCTTTTGGGTCCTAGTTAAAGAGTGCCAAATAGGATTAGCAATAGTTACACCAGGTAAAAAGTCCGCAACACTAAATTTTAAAACAATCCCGTATTCTTTACCAAGTCCGAAAATCTTACATGTTTGCTCTACGTTTTGGAAAACATTACCTTGAGAAATTGGAAATAGGAAGAACAAGACGAAACGTTAATAAAACCTGCCTAAATTCACAGTTATACGCTAGATAGAAGACAATGTTTAAAATATTCTATGATGTAATTGACGATGATTTGATAGACAATACTGACAAATGACGAAACATTTACAAAAACACAAGTATTTATAAAAACAAAAAAGAAGTTGAAGAAGATCGACATATAACAAATTGGAAGTTTTAGTTTTTATTTTCAAATATTAAAAAATCATATTGTTCCCTGATGATAGCTAATTTTTAGTATAAATAAAGAGCCGAAACTAGTAGGAAATAATACTTATTATTCCCTTTCTTGAAGAAAATCAAGTATAAAATAACAAAACAAAAATATTAAAACTTCAAGATGGTCAAATACACAAATAATATTTTAGTTTATTCTTCTAACGATATTAGTTTGTCTCAATTTGTTTTTGTTTAATCAATATATGAACTCAAGTAGAATTTATAGACATACCAGTCAATTTCTCAAATTACAGACAGACTCATACTAACAATTCTAGTTTGTCTCGATTCGGTCTTGTTTTATCAACAAACAAACTCCAATTTGATCTTCTGGACATTCTAGCCAATTTTTTCACTCTTCTAGCTTGCTTCAATTTGCTCTTGTGTAATCAACAAATAAACTCAAATTTGATTTTATGGAGATACTAGTCAAACTTTGAAAGTACATACAGACAATCTTATACTAACGATTCTAGTTTATCTCAACTTGTTCCTGTTTAATCAATGTATAAACTTAAGTTTGAAATTCTAGACATACTAGTCAAATTTTCGTATTACAGACAAACAAACTTAGAGTCGGCCTCATAGTCTTCAGAGTTAACTACAAATCTGGATATCCCGGGTTCAACCCCGGTAGCGAGCCACATCCCGGCCTCATTTGTACAGTCAAATAAATTTGTAATAGCAATTTTAGTTTGTCCTAATTAGTTCTTGTTTTATAAACAGACACATTTAAAACTTTCGTCAAAAATTTTGGACAATCTATAAAAAATGTTAAATTACTGATAAAGAACTTATCCTACCTATCTCTGTTTTTCCTTTTTATAACCTCAAATATGAATTTCTGTAAAGATGAGAAAAGCTTTCAAATTACAGACAAACTGAATTTATTTCTCAATTTGTATCTAAATTAACAAGTGACAAATTATAATTGAAAATTAAGGGGGCCTCACTATTTGTAGTTACATTTAAATAAACGAACGAAAGAACGAAATAAAGACGAAAAATAGCTTGAATATAAAATATTCAACCTGTTCGTTAATCTACAGAAATTAAGTCCTACTAGGACAAATGTCATATTGAAACAACTACTTCCCTGGCTAATAGCACGCAGGATATTGAATTACACATAAGACATTTGTTTGTTATTACTAGTACTACTAGTTAAATAACATTAAGATTACTTTCTACATAAATTAGGTGACTTAAGTGATCTGCAGACGCGTTTCGAGGTTTACCTCTCATCAGTGCAGCTTGCTTTTATTTAATTAACAATTCAAAATTAATTAAACATACTTACTTGGTCTTTTCAAATTAAGAGGTTAGGTCTGATTTTAATCAGACATAACGTCTTAATAAAGAGATTTTTCTAAATTAAGAGGTTAGGTCTGATTTTAATCAGACCTAACTTCTCAATTTAGAAAAGGACCAAGCAAGTGTGTTTAATTAATTTGTAACTGTTAATTAAATAAAAGCAAGCTGGTGAGAGGTAAACCTCGAAACGCGTCTGCAGATCACTTAAGTCACCTAAATTATGTAGAAAGTAATCTTAATAATGTTATTTAACTAGTAGTACTAGTAATAACAAACAAATGTCTATTGTGTAATTCAATATCCTGCTTGGTATTAGCCAGGGAAGTAGTTGTTTCAATATGACATTTCAAGTCCTAGTAGGACTTCATTTTTGTAGATTAACGAACAGGTTGAATATTTTATATTCAAGCCATTTTTCGTCTTATTATGTTTATTTAGACAAAATATATTTTTTTGTTGAGAAATTAAACAATTTGAACTGATGGCTATAACTGAAAATGGAACAACATTTTCTATTTATTAAATTATGCCTACAAATGTTTTAATTGCCCAACATAATATTAAAATCTGAATTTGTGGAAATTTCAGATAAACTTTTACAATTCAGACAAACCTAAATTTGAAATATGCAAACATACACTAACTAAGTAATTTTTCTCAATTTGTATCTGATTTAACTGATAATAAACTGTCAAACTTATACTGCCCATCCCAGTTCTTTGGTGTCTGCTTCATAAACGGACTCAAATCTGAAATTCTGGAAAGGTTTGAAAAGCTTTGAAATAACAGACTATTGTAACTTGTCTCCTTTTGTTCTGATTTAATGAACAAACACGAATTTTCGGAGACATTTTCAAATTACAAGACAGACAAACTAATACTAACGATTCTAGTTTACTCTAAATTGTTCCTGCTTAATCAACATTTAAATTAAATTTAGAATTATCGAGGCAAAATTTTATATTCCAGACAAACAAACTTATACTATTTTAGTTTGTCTTAATTTGTTCTTGTTTTATCAATAGACGCTCAAAACCTTCAAGTTATTCATCGACAATATAAATACGACCTAACCGAGTTTTTTCGATTGTCTATTATAAATAAACTGAAATCTGAATTTCTAGAAAGATTAGACAAACGTTCAAATTGCAAATTTGAAATAAACAAACTTACACTAACTATTAGTAGATTGTAGTTTAGTATTAGTAGATTAGTAGATGTGTACTACAATCTACAACTATTAGTAACTTATATCTTGTAACTTGTCTCAATTTCGTAAAGAGTGACAAATTAAAATATTTTTGGACAAATTAGACGATTTGAATAGCCATCACCGAAAATGGTGCAACATTTTCTAATTACCCCTTGAAATGTCCAAATTGCTCCCCATAATATTAAAATCTAAATTTGTGGACAGATCATATAAACTACGCCACAATTTATATTTGAATTAACTGATACACTACATTCTTACATTACCGATCGCAGTTTTTTCATTTTTGCTTTACAAACTCAAACCTGAACTTATGGAAAGATTAGAAAAACTTACAAATTACAAAATGAAATTTGAAATGGACAAACAAAAATAAATTTTGTTTTTTGATTTTTAAACTTACACTACCTATAGTGGTTTGCCTCAATTTTTATCTAATTAACAGAATGCACACTGATTTTTATGAGATATTAACCGATTTGTTTAGTTATCGCCGACAATGGACATTGTATAAGTACACCTCAAAATGTTAGAATTGTCCCCAACATATTCAAATTGACCTACGGTGTATAACCCCAGATCAAAAAGAAATTCAACTGGCATGTATATTTATTGGAAGTTTTTTTGAGTTAAGAGCCCCAGGATCAGGTAATATTACTAATGAACTTTTAAAATACGGCACAGAAAAACTATACGGGGTATTAAGAAATTTATTCCAAAGGTGCCTCAACAGGCACAAAGTACCCAGAGAATGGAAGACATCACACCTATCGAAAATATACAAAAAAGGCGACAAGAGTATCTGCGACAACTATCTTGGAATAGCCTCTACAAGCGCTATAAGTAGCGTGTATGGGAAAATCTTAAAGAACAGGATAGAAAAATAATACGCAGATATGGAGGCAGAAGAACTAGCAGGCTTCAGAGCAGGAAAATCCACAGTCGACCACCTGTTTACGTTACACACGAAATGAAGAAAAAAAGTCTACACCTTGAACACCAAGTCTAGTCTATGCAATCAGGCTAGATTGTTAACCCTTTCTCTGCGAATTACTTTTTTGAATTAATGTGATTGTGTGCTCAATATTCTGAACATTACATTACAGCCCGTGCGGAATACTTTTATAACTTTGTATTATTTGCAAATATTGACAAATTAAAAAAAAACAAAATTTCTATTCGAAGCAAATTTTGTTTTTTGGTTGATTTGAGGGGACAAACTTTGCAAAATACTTTTTTATGTCAAAATTGAACGAACGCGATTTTCAAAAACCAAAACCTCTGTTCGAAACAAATTTTGTTTTATTTTGTTAATTTGAGTGGACAAACTTTACAAAATCCTTTTGTTTTATGTCAAAATTGGACAAAAAAGGTCAAAATAATTTGCAAATATTGACCACATTTAAAAAAAATCAAAACCTCTTTTCGAAGCAAATTTTGTTTTTTTGTTGATTTGAGTGGACAAACTTTGCAAAATTCTTTTGTTTTTTGTCAAAATTGGACAAAAATGTTAAAATAATTTGAAAATATTGCCAAATTTTTAAAAACCAAAACCTCTATTCGAAGCAAACTTTGCTTTTTTGTTAATTTGAGTGGACAAACTTTGCCAAATTCTTTTGTTTCATGTCAAAATTGGACGAAAACGTCAAATTAATTTGTAAAAATTGGCCAAATTTTCAAAAATCAAAACCTCTATTCGAAGCAAATTTGGTTTCTTGTTGATTTGAGTGGACAAACTTTGCAAAATTTTATGGTTTTATGTCAAAATTGGACGAGAACGTAAAAATAATTTGCAAATGTCAAAATTGGACGAAAACGTCAAAATAATTTTAAATATTGGCCAAATTTCTAAAAACCAATTTCAAAACCAAAATTTTGTTTTTTTTTATATTTGAGTGGACAAACTTTGCAAAATTCTATGGTTTTATGTCAAAATTGGACGAGAACGTAAAAATAATTTGCAAATGTCAAAATTTAACGAAAACGACAAAATAATTTGCAAGTCTAGTCTTGTCTGTCTGGTCTTGTTTGTCCTAGTCTTGTCTGTCCTAGTCTTGTCTGTTTTAGTCTTGTACATCCTAGTCATGTCTGGCCTAGTCTTGTCTGTCCTAGTCTTGTATTCCTAGTCTTGTCTGTATAGTATTGTCCGTCTAGTCTTGTCCGTCTTCGGAGTAGTGATCGATAAAATTCTATCCTTCATGGCACACATTACCGAAGCAACAGGGAAGGCATTGAGAATACTAGAGAACAGCCGCATAGTTTACAATCAATTTCTGGGATTTTTTTTAAATATTTATCTTTCTTACGATAAGACCCTAGGTGCAGGGATGAGTCCTGAATCTTTCACCCAGCGTAACGCAACGCTCTCTACTGTGCGACTACTATAACAAGGGTTAAGAAAAGGTTAAGAGTGTAGTCCAGATAAAACCTTGAAAGACTAAGCTAGCGGTAGCCAAAGCCCGCGGACCGAATCCAGTCCTTGAAATATTTTGATATTTGTATATTTAAATATTGCTTTAATTTTTTATTATAAATTTCAATATAAATAATACTTGCTTTAACGTGCAATGCAAATTAATATTCAAATAGGATTTAAATAATATTTTTCCTCCGGCTTCATTCTCATAAATAGTCTACACAAAATCTACACAACCAGACTAGATTATTGAGAATATTTTCTAGGTGATATATTGGGGACCCAATAAGTATTGACCATAATACCTAAATAACCCATAAGACCATAAGTCTAATCCACTCAATCAATCTAGATTACTAAAAATCTACTTTAGACGAATCCTTGACGACCAAGTCTACTCTATACATTTAGACTAGATTATTAAGAGTTTAGTCTAAATGACAGATTGAAGGTCAACTATAGTATAAAAAATCAATTAAATTAAAGAGATCACTCTCACTTTTATGTCACTTTTATCGATCACTAGAATGAAGACTAAAATAAAAGACTAAATTAATAAAAATCTAATTTGAAACCTTGAAGACCAAGTCTAATCTATACGATTGGACTAGATTTTTAAGAGTTTATCCCGGATATAGCCATGTAGGTAAACCTTGGTATATACAATCGAACTATATTATTAATAGAGTACTAATCTAGATGAAATTATGAGGACCAAGTCTAATTTACACAATTAGATCTAGAATCTAGTCTAGATGAAACCTTGAA
Organism: Phosphuga atrata; assembly: GCA_944588485.1. NCBI lineage: Eukaryota > Metazoa > Arthropoda > Insecta > Coleoptera > Silphidae > Phosphuga > Phosphuga atrata. The sequence goes on from OX155905.1 coordinate 23,021,019, forward strand.
GACTCTGTCTTGTTTATTCACAAACTATGTTCCTGCGTGTGCCTCAAAACTTCTTCAACGAATCGCCCGTATAATAGCTTATTAAAGACTGCAACTGTAATTCCTGGAAAACCCTATCCTATCATAGAAAACCCCCAATTTCTGTAAAACATACATAAAAAATCCCTAAATATTTTTCATAATCTTGAATAAAACCACGCGAATATTATTAATACTGAATGAATGAAAGAAATGAATGCCATTAAATCATTAAAATAAAAGTTTAAACACCCTGTTGTAAAGGATAACAAAACGGGATTGATTGCGTAAGTAAATTGCATTTATCCGAAGGTTAAATAAATGTTTCGTTTTCATATTGTTTTTATATATTATAGCCCATTTGTTAGTAAATTTCAAAATTAAGTTTATTTAAGATTATTTGATAAAAATGCTGTTTAATGTTGGAAAAATTAGATATAGAATTCGTTTTACTAAATATGAATTTTGTAAAGACTTTTTGGGTGAATCTAATATAAATGATATGAATGGGAAAGAGTATGTGGGAGAATGTAAAACTTACCCCTGGAGAAATGTATCCTACGGGCGTGGGTGGCAGGAGGACGGTCTCGTCTTGTGCAAGCGGCGCAATGGAGCAGGTCTGCAGCTGCTGCTCTTCGGGCGGCACGAGATCTAGAAGTCGTTTCTGGGAGACTGGTGAAACTGGAACTGGAGGTCCATCATTGATTGGAAGACAAGGAGTTTGGGAAGAGTTGCTACGTCTATGCCGATTTGATAAATTATCGTAGTTTCGATAACAACCCGTTTGCGAAGGATTGCGGCCGGTCGTCGACTCCCCCTCTGTACTATTCCCATCGGTGTGTGATATGTTGTGGCCTGACGAGGACACTTTGGTCAGCAAAGGTCGTTTGGTTTTTTTATAATTGTCCACAATTAGGCCCAAAAATTGTCAGGTTTTGGACAGCCCAAGGAACGAATAACACGTGTGTGAAGTATGTAAAACAACTATTACGGGATTTGCTGCCACCGCAATAAAATTGGTATGCAAAAATAAGCGAAGGTATACAATAACAACGTACTTATATGCGTGTAATTATTATTCGCTAGCTCTTAAATAAATGAAAATATAATTTACGGTGCAATTTATACAAAATATATATGTATACGATTTAAGATGACGGGTGGATTAAGCATTTCACATGCGTACCCGGACACGAAATGTATTTATTTTTAAGGTTTTGTTTTTTATATAAATTAGGAGTTTCGGCGATTGTCTTCATTTCCACCAATAAGGGCACTCTTTTCACCTGGGAAAGAAGACAGATCGTCTTAAAACTCATCCAAAAAGCGGTGCAACGCTACAGAGCTACATCCTTTATATCCAAACCATCATTTCCACAACATTATCTTTCTATTACACTAATCATATTTAAATTCTTTTAATAAATCCACAACATTTACGAGTTGAAACGATTTTGTAAAACAACCTTTTTAGCTAATCAAAGAAAGTGAAAATTATAAATATTTTAAAAAATTATTTTTGAAATTTGGTTAAGTTGTTTCTTTATATTCAAAGGGATTATTATTTTAAAATAAAGAACACTATATTAAAAATAATATTCTATTATGAGATTTGATAAAGGATGTTGAATTTATCGGATGTTATATGAGAAAGAATATCCTGTGCAATTGACTATCCCATTGAAGTATTCAATGCAAGACATAGGAAGTTTAATAAATTAAGATTATTATCTAGTAACAATGAAAATATTAATTATTAGAAAAATGCAAGTGTATTAGTGTATAAGAGTATAAGTGTATTAGTGTATAAAAGAAAGATATTTAGTTTTTGAAATAACATTAATGATATAATATAAATATAGCTTGATATTGCGATATCGAAGTTTATGAAAAGGTTTATGACAAACTAACCTTGTTTGTCAATAATTGATTAGTATTTAAGTATAGATTTCCCAAAGGAAATGTGAGTAAATGCTTTGAATAATGTATTATTTTTATTAAGATTATTGATTATTTGTTGTAAAGGTAAGACCGCACTGAGCGGAACTGCGCTGCAGCGGCACGACGCCGACGCGACTAAATATTCTTTATATGAAATCGTATGAGATAGAACGCTGTATACTCGGACCGGAGAGAAAATGCATCTCGTCTCGACGAGTTTAGCATTGTTCTGCGCATACCCCCACTTTATTTCGAGTGCGCGGTGTTTAGTTGTTCATGTTTGAAAAACTGCCCCATATTTCTTAACTCAAACTAATTTGCGCGTCCCTTGCCCCTCATACCTAGGCGCAGTACAGCTGCATTCTCTCGACGGTTCTGGCGAGATTTCGAATAGTTCTGGAGTTCTTGTTTGAAAATAGCAATAGTTTCGGGGAATTTCGAGCAGAAATCGAGAAATACGATATTGGGGCCAACTTCACTTAGTCCCTCTACTTTCCATGTAAAAGAGTTCTGATATAATATTTCTTCATAAAGAATAGTTCTTCATAAAGAGTTGTAAAGTTCTTATGGGTAATGCATGTAGTTCCACAGAACAAATTGCTTTCAAACTTTTGTTAAAAATTGCAAAATTCTGATAACAGTTTCCGATGATAGTACGGCAGATAAACACAGTCCCTGTGGAGTTTCACCTTATACAGGGTCCGCCAAAAGTATTGCACCAAGCGTTGCAGAATTTATACGCATGAGATTTAAGACATTTAATTGCATTTTAAGGTTGTATACAGTATCCACCAGCATTTTTTTGACGATATATTCAATTGCAAACGCAGGGTTGAATTTTCAGAAATAATGTCTCAACCAATAAATGATAATTTTATGAAGAACATTGTGTCATGTCAGATGAAGCCACGTTCCAATTGAAGGGTTGTGTAAATAGACACAACTGTAGATATCGGCTTCAAGTAAATCCACACGTAAAAATTGAAGGTCATTCTTAATATCCGCAATAGATAAACGTGTGGTCTGGGATATTAGGTGGTATTATATTCGGCCCCTTTTCTTATAAGTCCGTTCTATCAGTTCGAGGACTAATAAGTCCCAGGTTCTAATCCACCGAAATAAGCCACCGTCTTCCAGTGCATGGGTCTGGAAAAGCAATCACAGTAATCTGCCAAGAAAAAAACCTCCACTAAATAGTAGCTCGCCACCCACGTTTAAAACCGTAAGGGCTCCTTATACTTTGAGCACAAACATCTGAAATGAACTTGCGAATGTTATGTACACAAATCATTCTACAAATAAAATAAATTCGACCCCACCCAGATAATAATGATCTCATCCACCCAGATGTCTGGTTTCAGCAATATGGTACAGCCGCACATTTTGGTAGGGAAGAGCGGGAGTATTTAAATGTTACTTTTCCTAGAAGATGGATTGACGAAGAGGATATATTGAGTGGCCCCCATGCTCTCACGACTTAACAGCGATGGATTATTGCTTTTGGGGACATATAAAGGGCGTTGTGTACGTTGTACGTAACTAAGCCAGTAACATTAGAGAACCAGGAAGCAAGAATGCGAAACTCGTGTATGGTTGCGAAATGCTTTTAACCGTTTTGTTACCCTAATTAACTATTGTCAGGAAGTAAATGGAGAACAATTTGAACATCTTCTCTAATTCATCTTGCTTATTTTATTTGTTGTAATGTAGACCGTAGAATGAAACAATATTTATTTTTCCATTTATTTGTTTTATTTATTGAAAATTTTGTTATGTGACCCCACATTTTTGATAGACTCTCCTAATCACAAAAAGTTTATCCAATGATACCAGAAACGAGCCATGATGTCATTAAAAAAAAACGTAAGTGGCGCCACCATTTGGAAACAATTGCTACTAACAAATTAAAAATATCGTCAAAATATGCACTAATGGATACTGTATGCAACCTTAAAATGTCATGTTTTAAATCGCACGCGCATTAATTCTACATCGCTTCGTGCAATATTTTTGGCGGACCCTGTATAAAAAGTAATGAAAAAAGAAACACGTTCATTACCCATGAACCCAAATACGAAATCTTATCACTATCAAGAATTTTGAAGGGTTAAAATTATTCGATTGAGACCCTAATATGAGTTTTTTTCTGTCTTTAAGGGCTTGAAGAGCGCCCGACGGTTTTTTGCGGTGTTGTCATCGTTTTGTAGGATGTAGGCGGTGATGCTGGTTTAGGATTTGTCGGCAAAGGTTATGGTTATGGTATATTTGTGGAGGACCCTGAAGAAATGCGAAATATGCGATACCGGGGTGGCACATACTAAAAGCAAAGTAGAAAAGGGGGGTTTAGGTTATAGAGTAAGGGATAAAGAGAACAGCCTTGAAGAAGATCTTGGAGTAGGATATATTCAGAGGAGAGGACGCTGTATATTTTAATTTGGAGGGATCTGATATGGAGGAAATCTTCTTCCTATTTTGGCAATACAGCCCTAAGTGGGTTTTGGCCCAACCTCCCCTGCCTATACTTGTGATTTTGTGTCTTGATCTTACACAAGTGTTAAAAACATTAATAACTGTAAGGGCTTCCCTTACATTTTTAACGTGGATGGCGAGCCACTATTGGTTTTTTTTTCGGTGAAAATTTTACTGTGATGACTTTGCCAGATCCATCTATAGGAGAACGGTGACTTATTGTTCTATATTTGCGTCCCCGGATTCGAACCGGGGACTTATGGCTTAGGAGTCTGACACTTTAATTACTAGGTTAGCACCGCCTCACAGGAAGGAAATGTTTAAAGATAGAAATGGGCTATGGAGAAATATTGAATATTTGGCGCATTTCGAAATGGAGGCCAGCATGACAGGCATTGCCAAAGGTTTTGCTTATGTCGAAGAATATGCCAGAAGGATTTTTACAGAGGTATGTGGTTTGGAGGTTATTGGTGAGGATATATAGAGGCGGTGGTGGCCTAGTAGTCAAGGTGTCGGATTACTAAGCTAGCCGAGGTTCTATAAGTCCTAGAACTAATAAGTCCCAGGTTCAAATCCCGGGGGCACGAGTATGGAAATAAGCTATCGAAATCTTATGACTTCCAAGTATTATGAGGGGCAAATATTACGAGACTGATACTCTATTTGAAGTTTCTGTCCTTGAGGGCTTGAAGTATACCAGACGGTTTTTTCAGGTTTTTATTGTGGGATATAAGGGCGGTCTTGTCATCGTTTTGTAGGATGTAGGCGGTGAGGTTCATTTAGGATTTGAAAAGGGGGTTTAGGTTATAGAGTAAAGGAGAAAGAGAAAAGCCTTTAAGAAGAGCTTGAAGTGGGATATATTCAAGAGAGCACTGTTTATTTCAATTTGGAGGGATCTGATGTGGAGGAAATTCTTCTTCTTTCGATAATACAGCCCAAAGTGTGCTTTGGCCCAACCTTCCCTGCCTATACTTGTGATTTGGTGTCTATATCTTACACAAGTGTAGGGAGCCCTTACAGGTTTTAACGTGGATGGCGAGCCACTATTGGTGTTTTTTTGGTGGAAAAATTTACTGTGATGACTTTGCCAGAACCATCTACAGGAGAACGGTTGATTATTTTTTTATATTTGCATCCCCGGATTCGAACCAGGGATTTATGGTTTAGGAGTCTGACACCTTAATTACTAGGTCAGCACCGCATCATATGGAGGAAATGTTTAAAGATATAAATGGGGCATGGAGAAACATTGAACATTTGGCGCATTCCGACAGGGAGGCCGGCATGGCAGACATTGCCAAAGGTTTTGCTTATGGCGAGGAATAGGGCAGCAGAACGATTTTTACAGAGGTGTGCTGTTTGGAGGTTAATGGTGAGGAAATATAGAAGCGGTAGTGACCTAGTAGTGAAGGTGTCTTGTTGCTAACAAGGGGGCCCTTTCAACTCGTTATCACCGATTTGGCCCAAATTTACAGTATATGTAGGGCTTGACTATAAATGAGAGTGACGCAAGCGGGAGGGCCAGATGGTCAAGCGTTAAAAAACTCATAAGCAACGACAACTCATAAGCCCGCTATGTTAGCATAAATTCCAATGGGCGGTCAGCGCAGCGGTAAGAGCTCGGGTTCATAGTACGATTATCGTTGGTTCGATTCCCCGTGGGGACGATTTTTTTTTATTTACAATTTTTAAAATGACAAATTAATTAAAATTGACAAATTAATAATTACAAGTAAAAAGTTAAATAATAATAAATAATAATGATAAAAGAAAGTCATTTTAAAAATTGTAAAAAAAAGCGTCCCCACGGGGTATCGAACCAGCGATCCTCGTACTATGAACCCGAGCTCTTACCGCTGCGCTGGCCGGCCATTGAAATTTATGCTAACATAGCGGGCTTATGAGTGGTCGTTGCTTATGAGTTTTTTAACGCTTGGCCATCTGGCCCTCCCGCTTGCGTCACTTTCATTTATAGTCAAGCCCTACATATACTGTAAATTTGGGCCAAATCGGTGATAACGAGTTGAAAGGGCCCCCTTGTTAGCAACAAGACACCTTCACTACTAGGTCACTACCGCTTCTATATTTCCTCACCATTAACCTCCAAACAGCACACCTCTGTAAAAATCGTGTCTAAGATGTAAACACCAAGAACAAGTGTAGATAGGGGAAGGAGGCCAAAGTCCACTAGGACTAGCACCACAGGATGAAAATTTAAGGGTTGGGTGTTGGAATGGGAAGCCACCGAATAAGTCACGACCCTAAGATCTAAACACCAAGAATAAGTGTAGGCAGAGGAAGGAGTCCAAAGTCCACTAGGAACCTAGTGTCTCGCCACCCATGTTTATAATTGCAGTGGCTCCTTTTACTTTTGTCTAAGATCTAAACACCAAGAACAAGTGTAGGCAGAGGAAGGAGTCCAAAGTCCACTAAGGGATGGAAGTTGGAATGGGAAGGTTTAAATCCAAGTTGATATGATGGAATATATTTCTGCAGCAAATTCCATAATATATTTTTGAGGATCTGTTCAAAGTATCGAAGTAAGGATTTTTTACTAGGCCGGAGCTGTGTGAACTATTTTTGGCATGGAGAAGGGTACGTAAGTCTTCGCCGTAGATATTTCGTCCAGCTCCGTTTTGAAATTTCTAAAATAGTCGGTTGAACCATGAGTTTACTCTGCCGAAGTTAAGTTTGTCAAATGATTGAGAGTTGGAGGGGCTAAATGAATCTTCAAACTGTTTGGAATATCGGAAAATTTATAATTGCATTCTTGACAATGGTTAGCAAATGAACTTGTAAAATGTCTTTTGTAAGACGAAAGGCACCTAAATGTTCTGAAAAACGAATTGAAATGCGTCGTCCTGTCTGACCTACATACACGCTTGCAATCCGAACAATGAATCTCATATACGCCGGATTTCTTAAGGTGGGCGAATTTCTTTAAGGATACTCTATGTTTGAGTTTATTGATTTGATTATTACGGAGTCCTGGGCAAGATTGCGAGCGTAAGATTTTGTGTGATTTGCTATTTTGGCAAGAAATGTGGCAAATGCTCCGCTACTGTTTTAATTTTCAAGCAAAAACTCTAGAATCATTCAGAATCTCGCCAGAACTCAATTTATATTTTTTTGAATTCTACGAAAATTCGGGGACAAAATAAAATATGTTGCAGTATTGTAAGCGGCGCGACATTGTCCGTCATTCAAGTCATTCTTTAATTAACCTATTTTCGTAACCTTTTTAAGCCGTGGCGAAAGTGTGTGATATTCTTTTCTTCATATCATGAATTTGAAATGCCATGCAATCATATTCTCCGCTTTATTTTGTTCCAATCTTTCTTCCTCCTGACATAACAAAGAAATTATTATCAAGTCACTTCCTTCCATCTTGCTCAGAAGTTACCGGACGACTGACAGACAAATTTGGCAAACAGTGCAGTTCCACATAGTGCGGTTTTACCCTTAGATTGTGCTTTCAGTTTTTTATAGTGTAATTTTAATGAGTAAGAGTTTGATATGGGATTGGATATAAATATATAGAAATCTCTGTAGCGCATTGGAAGAGAGAAAGAGAAAAAATGTTTTAGCGTTAGGTATTATTTAAAGCGTTTAATATTAATTTTAATTTTAATTATTTAAGCTGGCTAATAAATTCGACAACTACGAAGAGAACGGTAAATTCTCTGGCGCATGTGTTAGAGCTAGTGTGATTGTGTAAACGTAACGTGCGAATGGAATGGTGCTAGCATACCTGTGTCTACAATGACGTCGATGAGATCCATGCTTTTAGCGAAGGCGTCTCGAAGGTTGATATGGTGGAAGGAAACTATGCTGCCCTCGCGCTTGGCTCTCTCGAGGGCCTCCCGTCTCTTCAAAGCCTTTTCTCGTCTCATTTGATTCTTGTAGAACTCGGCAAAATTGTTAACAATGATAGGAATGGGCAACGCAATCACCAAGACACCGCAAATACAACATACGCTTCCTATGACTTTCCCAAGAGGTGTTGTTGGGTAAATGTCTCCATAACCGACGGTGGTCATGGTAATACCAGCCCACCAGAAGGTTTCGGGAATACTGATAAACTTAGTATCTTTTTCTTCCTTCTCGGCAAAGTAAGCCAGACTTGAAAATATGAGAACACCCATCGCGAGGAAGAGCATCAACAAACCCAACTCTTTATAGGAGTTTCGAAGGGTGAAACCCAATGATTGGAGACCTGTCGAGTGGCGTGCAAGTTTCAGAATACGCAGGATACGCATGATTCGGAACACTTGGACGACGCGCCGCACGTCTTGAAATTGGTCCGTTGCATTTTTATTGGTCTCCAGAAGGAAAAGCGATACGAAATATGGCAGTATTGCTAATAAATCAATGATATTCAGGCCACCCTTAAAGAATTTCCACTTGTTCGGCGACGCGCTGAACCGTAGGATGTACTCTAGCGAGAACCAAGTGATGCAGACTACTTCAACCATCGCTAACTGGGGATTGTCGTTTACATTCCCTTTCTCATCAACAACCTGCATACTCGGAATTGTGTTGAGTGTAAGAGCAATCGTGGACAGCACAATAAACAAGATGGAAATGATGGCGATCACCTGCAATGATTAGCAACAAAATCACATCCTTTTCCATTACATATCCATCATGTTGCTTTAAGTCGCCTGTCAGTCGTGTACTTAATGCATTTACGCTTGCACGCAACATCACATCAACTCGCTAGTGAGATGTTGCTTAAATGTATAGTCTATCTATCTATACACTCATACAATTTGCTCGGACATGTGACACGGACTGCATTGACTCTCACATTTTGGTTTCAATAAACGTGTAGTGAATTTGTTGGAAAAAGAAAAAACACAAATTATACAAAAAACAGACAGATCAACAATTATATACGATACGTTTAAAGCACAATAGCCAGAAATAAAAAACAGTGCTGTATATAACAAAATATAACATTTCATACCTTTTAAAAATTGCTAGTACCATACAGTTTCTCTTAACAAAATGAAAAAGCTTACACAATTTTCAATTCATATTTCAATTTTTTAATACTTCTTTTTCGAGCTACCCGTGTGTAATATATCCATTACTATTTGAAATATCTTCATTTAAAGTACCAATACTATAAATCCATTTAAATAATATTCAACTATTTCTCCTTAATTAATTGCTTGTGCAACTTTATTGATGTACTTGTTTACTCATTTAAATAGTAAGTAGATAAATTAAAACTTTAAGCCTTTACAGTCCATAGCTTATTTATATACCCTGTAATTTTCCCAAAAATCAAGTGATCAGGATATTGTTTTCTTGGGAAAATTACAGGGTTATATAGAACCCAAAAACTTTCTTGATGTAATTCAATGTCAGTCGTGGTGTTTGCCAGAGAAGTAGTTGTTTTTTATAGAAAGATTAGTTATGCTAATGATGTCAACTTTGTTGACGATATGTATACAATGATTTCCTAGAAATTATAATCTTTGAAGAAAGATAGAAATGTTACTATTTAAGAATCATCCATAAATAACAATTAACAGAAATATACAAAAGAAACACCTACAAAAATATCTAACACATAAAGTTAAAATATGGAAATCGTTTTCTACATTGGGTTTATATACCATCAGTGTTACAATACTCTGGTAAGATAGTTTAGGTTAGGTTGCACTGGGTTACGATACGGTTAGTATTAGTAAGTTAGCGTTAATATAAAGTTTCGATGGGTTGAACTTTTTTTGCGGACTTGTTACAAAATAATTAACCGCTAAAATATTTATAAAAAAAAGTTTATTTTTATAGTAAAAATCCTATAATTATGAAAATTTTTAAAATTTGAATTTCATAAAACATCAACAATGAAATGTTATTATCCAACTTTCCTACAAATTTGTGAGACCACACAGAGCGTCGTAAAACCGACGTCTGGCCCACCCAGGTGGAAAGTTATATATTTCAAATAACTTTGAAAATAACTTAACCCCTTTAGTGCCGATATATCGGCCTTCGCTGCACTGGCGAAAAGTGCCAGAGCCGATATATCGGCCCGCACCCTTACCAGCTTTACTATTCGCTTTGCTAGAGATCTCTTTCTCAAAATGAATTTATAATACGTTATAAATAGTCTAATTTCTTTACGAGAGAATTAAAATAATTTTTCTATGTTGCGTCTGTAATTGACTCATAACAGCGGTTATGGCTCGCCGAGTGCGATACAATTTTTTCAATATGTATCGGCGATTTTTTTATATAGAAATGGCATAAAAGGGCGTAAAATAATATATAAAACTCGTTCATAAGGCGTATTTCGCACATGTCCATTATACATGGACGCGTGTTGCAAAAACCGCGCTTATTTAACTCGTTCTTTAATACCATTTTCGGTTTAACTTTCCCTTATATTCCATGCCAGTTGATGTAGAGACTGCTTATTTATACGCGAGAACGATACGGTAGATTCAACACGGGCGACCAATTTTGCAACAAATGTCTTCATAAATTTATGATAAAAAGATGACTTTTCATATGTGCAATTACGTTTTGAAACAGAGAACTCAATTATTCTTTCTTTTTATCACTTATATCTTTGTTATTTATGTAATTTTAAATGAAAATAGAAAAATTAGCGTAACTGTTTTATTCTCTATTTTGTCGTTAATAAACAGATTTTTTAATTATGTAAATATTGCTTTTCGTTTGGTTTTTATGAGCCTTTTTCCAAATCCTAGAAAAATCGTAAAATTCGGCTGGTTATCTTCGCATAAGCTCTTTTTCGCCCGGCACTAAAAGGGTTAATAAAGTTTTAAAATTCGACAATTTTCGGATTTTTAAAGATTTTTCATTTTGTATTAGAGAAAGATATAAGTTTAGTATTTCAAATTGATTTTAATACGCACATGAAATTAACAAAATTTAATAAAAAAAGCAATTTTTATGAGGTATATGTTTCTGATGACTTAGAACATCATCTTAACAAAAACAAAGTTCGCAAACGTGTGTCTGGGTTTTAAAGAATGGCTACATTTATAGAAGAAGAAAAAGAGTGTTCCAAGTGTATTGTATTTGTGGGTGAGTGTGTGTGTAGTATAAGTGTGCGGTTAGAAGTAGTTGTGAAATAAAGGTGACCACATAAGCTGTTATATTGAAATCATCATTATATTGAAATTTAAGCAGTCTTGTCGTAATGGTCTGGTCTCGTTAGTTCGTTAGTCTTGCAACATTCAGGTATGAAATAGGAAGCAATGTACAAACAGCTCGAACCCCTGTGCCAATCATAACCAGTCTACACTAATCCACTATTTGACGTAAAGTAATACAAAACTTAACAAACTCAATGCATTTTTTTGGTAATCAAAACAGTTTTTAAATCTTTTCTATACAGCAACTGAAATTTGAACAAGCGAAACTTATATCTGTTATAAACAACTAAATATCATAAAAATTAGCCGAGGAAAACTAATCGTTTAAAAATGAAAAAAAAATAAATTTCAAACGCCACATAGAGAGTAGAAGACTAACTAAGAGAGGCACTTCATTGAAGGGCTCGCGATTGCGCGGTCTGGTTGTTGCGTATGCCCATTGCCATCAAAAAACAGATAAAAGAAAAAACACAAGCTTAAACAATGAGAGAGAATAGAGAACATCGAATATTCGTCGTCTTCTTTTTTATGGCTGTAGACATCTAGAACAGTATCTGCATAAAACAGTTAATTCGGTGTTCCGAAAAAAATCAGGATTAGATTTAGACTTTTCAAATATATAAATTACATGCTGTTAAATTACGAGTATTTAAGCTTTATTTACAAGGAATGTACAACCCAGAGAGCAAACCGATTTCATCACGAAATCTTAAAGAGTTCTTATTTAAGATTTCGACGTCAGAATGCCAATCGGAGTCTAAGAAGTCCTCAAGACCTCGAATGCGCCACCCGAGGATCTCTTGAGATCTTCTATACCAAGTCATTTTTCTGAATTCTAGGACAGCGGTCTTAAAGAAATATTTTTGTTCCTGATTTCTGAAGAAGTTAGAAAAATGACGCCTTTAGGATTTCATAGATAAGACTTCTTGAAAATTACAGTCATTTTACGACTCCTTGAGCAAGTCTTTGAAAATAATGAATTTTTTTTGAGTTGTGTGTTATCTGGGAAGACACTTTAAAAGTAATCACATTTCCTATAATTTATAGCGAATTATTGCAGCCAAATTTATGTTTAAGTCAGTTTTAATTGGTTTGAATTGTTTGTTTTTTGGAATTTCCAAATAATTTTTAATAAAATGTTTATTTTAAATTTTAACATAATCATGTCTTTATCCTTCCAGTAGTCGCGCCCGGTGTGTGAGACCGGTAATACATTTTGCTGCATACTATTTTGAAAAACAAGGACGCAGCAACTTCAATGTATCTTCACACTACCATGCGATGGAGTGCCAGTACTAGTGAGACGTACATAATTAGATCCTCCCACGGTGTCAGGGACCGACGTGACCATTCTTGTTTGTTTGGCATTTTTAAACGCGAGGTTAGTTTTGATTGATTTTGTATTGATTTATATAATGAAAATGTAGCGTTATTGCTTTCTTTGGCCATGAGGTCCTACGAAAAAGAACAGCAACGCTTATAACAAATGTTGGAAGATGTTATGAGCGACAATGCAGATCGAATGATGGCGTATAACTTTCGTTCGGATCTAGACGAATCAGATCAGGATAAACCGGACAATAAAGAGCAACAACTTTAAAATAGTGATTCTGAGTAAGACATTTTTGTACGATCAAACCAGCCCGCCGAAGGCGGGCGAAGTTCGAACGTGATTATACGAAACGTCTCGTTCGAAGGTGGTTTGTAGTATGCTCGTCATTGCTTACATTTCACACTTTTTAGAGTTTGAAATTTGGCGCCTAGATTAGTGTGGCCTAGCCGGCCCGGACCTGTACAGTCATATTTTTAGAGATTTTTGTAGTTGCGTTTTCCCTGCAAGATGATATAGGGTATGTTTATTAACGGGTACATGTAGGGAGGGAGATTGATCATCTTCGAACGAGACGATTCGTATAATCACGATCGAACTTCGCCCGCCTTCGGCGGGCTCGTTTGATCGTTCAATTATACTACACGTCTCGTTCTCGATGGTTTGTAGACTTTTAGCGTATAGGAAAACTCATTCATTTATCATGTTACATGACTGAAAACCATAAAGAAAAGAGTTACCGTGCGTTAGATAATACAGATTTTGCGAACGTATCGTTATTATCTTGGATCGGGCGTTTGTAAAGTTTTGCCAAGGTCTGTGAACGTCGAGGCCATTGCCACTGATACTGCAGCAATTTCTTTGAACTATGTGCTGTAAAGTGATTTGTATCAATGCCTGCTTTAGACAGCAAGGATTTTTCCCAGTGACCAATCGTTTGAGAAGTTACGTTTTTGTATGGCTTGATGTTTGATATGAGTAATTTGTTGTTTTGCTCATTTCTTAGGTCTTTTGTCTTATTCAAGTAGTGAATTACAGCTGTAGCGGCACATAGGCCAAGTTGTTCTTTATACAAAAGGTAGTATAAGCTCTGACTTATTTCTTCCTGGCTTGGACATTTTTATCAGGTCTGGTATTTTTATTGTTATTTTCTATTTGTCCATGGATATGTTTTTTATATTAATTAGTGCGAAAGTTTGCTGTGCTGTAGATAAAATAAGCATCGTTGATACTTTTTCTGCTGCACCCTTTAGCTGCTTTTAGCTACTTTTTGCTGCTTTAATCAGGCCAAGTCATTCAAAACTGGTGTCCCCTGTACTTGTATATTTAAACCTTGTAGTCGTTCCTCAAACATTCCCCTGAAGAATCAGGACAGCAGTTTATCCTTACCGAGATCTTGAGTAGAGATGAGTGATATAGCTGATCTGTTGCAGTTCAAAGTCTTATAGCTTGCTCCGTTTTCGAACGGAGCTAACTAAACGTCTAACTTTCCGTTAGAAAACGTATTATAGTATATTTACTTGGTATTGTTTGATGGTGTTATGGCCTTGATCATGATTTCTGTAGATGCTTCATTTATTCCTTTACTTAGGAGCGCTTTGCGGACAAGTTACCTACAACCAATGAAAGTTTGTGTGCCAGTGGATGTATTTCTTGCTTGGAAGGAGACAATAATACATTTTTGTGAGGTTTTAACTAAACGCTGTTCGGTAAGTAGTGATTTAAAGAGCGGGTTCCAGGGCTGGGTTGACCACAATGGTACCACGACTGATCCCTCAGCTTTATCGGTTATTATTTTTCGCGAGTTCTAAGGGTAAGTGCGAAAGGAGGAAAAAACATAGATTTTTCATTGGTTCACAAAATAGTAAATACATCTACTGTCATCACGTTTGGATCTGGGAAGCGAGAACAAAATCTAGGGCATTTTCGATTCAACCTTGATGTGAAAAAGGTCAATTGAGAAAATTACAAGCTTTATTGATTTTTTCAAATGACTCTTTACATAGCTCCCATTCAGTATTTATATTAGTGATTCTCGATGCTAAACCAGCCTCTTTATTCATAACTGACGGGATGTATGACGCGAAAATCCAGATTTTTCTCCTCTCCCACCATTGCCAGACCTCTATTGCTAATGCATTTAAGTGGGGATATTGAATGCCGCCTGTTCTATTGATATATGAAATTACAGACGTATTATCAATTCTTAAGAGAATTTTGCCGTCTGATACTTTATTCGCGAAACATCTTAGACCAAAGAACGCTGCTAATATTTGTAGATAGTTTATGATAAATTTTCTTTCCTCTTTCGTACAGAAACCATGAGCGTTTACGTCATTACAGTGTGCACTCACTCCACCCGGTCAGAGATGCATCTGAAGATATCTCAAGTTTAAACTGAAGTGTTCTATTTGGGATAGAACCTGTTGGTGTATTTATTTTTTCACCAATACAGTTCTTCCATTATTAGTTTATTGACATAATTTCTACTGTCGTAGTCGTTGTCACTTAAAATTAAGGCTAGTTATTTTTGCCTTTCTAGTCTTTTACAGTAGATGGATCCATATGCCACCCCGGGGCAAGCTGCCGTCTGTCCACACAAGTCTAAAATCTACTGAATTTATTATAAAAGCAAAGCATTAGCATATCTGACTTGGTGTTTGTGAACTTTTTTGGTGGTTTGTGACAAGGCCCAATTATTCCAACATGTTTTCACCAAATTTGATGAATTTTTACATGATTCATACGAATTTCCCACAATAGATCATCAAGGTAAATAATTGATAAAGTACCTAGTTTTCTGTATAAACAAAAGGACTTGTGCATAAACCAAGGGGAAGGCATAAAAAACTGAAGAGCTGCCTCTTAAATTCAAATTTTTAAAATAGGAATAATGTAGTAAATATCTTTTAGATCTATCGAACACATATATGATCCAATAGATATCAAGTGTTTGGTGGACTTAATATCATTTTTAAAATGGATAGTATCGATAAATGTGTTTAGATTTATTTAGTTTTTTTAATTAATAATAAATCTACTGAAGCCATCTGGCTTGTCAACTAAGAACAAAGAGGAAATGAATTCATTATCTTCATTTTGACAAGGCTCTATTACATTTTTAGCTAAGAGATTATTTATTTCATGCCTACTTTTTATAATACCATTTTTAGCACAATTTTGGTCTGTTAGTGATTTTGTTTGATATGGATTTCTCTGGATGGTATTTTATAACCCTTTTTTTTGGTATTTTATAACCCTTCAGACAATCTAGGACAAATTTATCCTAGGTAATTTATTACTAGTTTTGCGTAAAGTATTTTAGACAGCCTGCTGACTCATCTACTTCCTTAGGTGCTGCTGGTGATTTGATGACCGACTCTATGCTTCTGTCGTATTGTACCTCTTTCATTGAGGTTTTGTTTTTATTGGAATTTCCATTTTAGAGTCAGAATGCTCTCCTAGCATTAGTTGCTTCTACGTCTTGAGTAAGAGCTATGTCTTGCTTTTGGAAGAAATTTATCAGAATTTTATCCAGATTTTCTTATAAAAAATGAAATTGTTTTATAATGTAGACCTTTATTGTAAGTATTTTTGTAACTTCTTCTAATGGACAGTTTGTCGTATGGACTGTTAGTCGTATGAACAGTTTGTTGTATGGACAGTTTGTCTTACAGACAGTTTGTCGTTTGGATAGTTTGTCGTTTGGATAGTTTGTCGTTTGGACAGTTTGTCGTATTGACAGTTTGTAATATGGGCAATTTTTTGTATAAACAGTTTGTCGTATAAACAGCTCTTTGTACATGTTATCTCTGTACAAAGACATACTTAAGAGTGAATGAATCACCAAAATTAAAGATTCTTTATGTAAGTATCTCATATGGAGGTTAAATACTTCTATGTGATACTGGTTTCATATGGAAACTCATACATCTTTTTTGTTGTACAGACAGTTTGGCGTATAGACAGTTTGTCGTATAAACTGTGTGTCATAGACAGTTTGTCGAATGGACAGTCTGTCATATAGACAGTTTTTGTACATGTTGTTTTTGTACTAGAAAAAAGTGTGAATGAATCACCACACTTAAGCATTTTTCAAGTTAGTGTCCCCTATAGAGGCTAAATACTCTTTATGTGATACTGGTTTCATATGGAAACTCATATATCTTTTTTGTTCTACAGACAGTTTGTCGTATGGACAGTTTGTCGTATAGACAGTTTGTCATATAGACAGTTTTTGTACAAAAAACATACTGAACTGTGAATGAATCACCACACTTAAGCATTTCTTGAGTAAATGTCTCGTATGGAAACTAAATACTCATTATGTGATACTGGTTTCATATGGAAATTCATATATCTTTTTTGTTCTACAGACAGTTTGTCGTATGGACAGTTTGTCGTATAGACAGTTTGTCATATAGACAGTTTTTGTACAAAAACATACTTAAGTGTTCATGAACACTTAAGCATTTTTTAAGTAAATGTCTCGTATGGAGACTAAATACTTTCTATGTGTGTGTGATACTAGTTTCGTGTGGAAACTCATATATCATTGTTATACAGACAGTTTGTCGTATAAACAGTTTGTCACCTGGACAATTTGTCATATAGACAGTTTTTGTAGATGCTGTTTTTGTGTAAAAACATAGTTAAGTGTGAATGAATGAACACACTTAAACATTTATTAAGTAAGTGTCTCGTATGGAGACTAAATACTTTTATTTATGTGATATAGATTTCGTGTGGAAACTCAAATATCTTTGTTATGCAGACAGTTTGTTGTATAAACAGTTTGTTGTATAAACAGTTTGTCGTCTGGACAATTTGTCATATAGACAGTTTTTGTACAAGTTGTTTTTATGCAAGAACACACTTAAATGTGTTTGAATCAACACACTTAAGCATTTTTGAAGTAAATGTCTCATATGGAGGCTAAATACTTTTTTGTTATAATGTTTCGTATGGAAACTCATATATCTTTTTTGTAATAGAGACAGCTTGTTGTTTGGACAGTCTGGCATGTAAACAGTTTGTCATATAGACCGTTTGTCGTATGGAAAGTTTGTTATATAGACAGTTTTTTGTACATGTTGCTTTTGTGCAAAGAAAAATTCATTTAAAAAAAAAACATATTTAAGTGTGAATGAATCCACACTTAATCATTTTTGAATTGTCTCGTAAGGAGGCTAAATACTTTTTATGTGATACCTGCATTTCCATTCTGATTTTTATCAGTGGTTTTTATTTAATTCTGCCAGTTTACAAATGATGTTTTTGAGGTTATCGATCTGTTTTCCATTTTTTTCCAGTCTTCCATCCGTTTTTTGTTTCTTCCAATCTCTTTTCGTGATCGTGAACATGATTTTCTCTTCTTCTTATCTCCTGACATTTAAACCTTCTATTCTTATTTAGATTTGGTAATTTTTTATACTAAGAGTACTCAGTACGCGTGAAACGTCAAACACAACGAACAAATATGACTGTACAGGTCCGGGCCGGCTAGTCCACACTAGCCTAGGCGCCAAATTTCAAACTCTAAAAAGTGTGAAATGTAAGCAATGACGAGCATACTACAAACCATCGAGAACAAGACGTGTAGTATAAATGACCATTAGCAAGAAGAAGACAGTAAATGCATCACATTATCATTCATCGGGGAAGACAAAGTTACGCGTTGGTGCAAATTTGTGTCGCAACCAAAAACAGCACGAACGCGGCAAGAGAATATTGTCAATCGTTTACCTGGTTCCACATTAGCAACAAAAAACTTGGCCGGGCCTCTCCATATATAGAAGCATTTCTTCATTGACGAGATGATCACAATATTATTTGTGGAATGTACTAATGACTACATTGAATTTGTTGTCAACAATTTTGCTCGCAGAAGAAATGCAACGCCAACGAATCGAAATTAAATTCGCGCCCTGGTTGGACTTCTTTATATGGCTGGCATATATCATGTAAATCGATTAAATGGAGAAGATTTGTGTGCTACCGATGGGTTTGGTGTAGAAATATTTCACCTCACCATGAGTCTGAGTCTAAGATTTAGATTCTTACTTCGTTGTGTAAGATTTGTCAGCAAAGGGACTCGATCAATTCGAATGACAACAGAAAAATTAGCGCCTATACGTGCTATTTTTGACTAATTCGTTATTAATTGTAAGAGCGGCTACCATCATTGAGATTATATAACCGTAGACGAGATGCTTGCAGGATTTCGCCGGAAGTGCAGCTTTTGTCAATATATTCCTTCCAAATCAAACAAATGCGGGATAAAAAATCTACCATTATGTAATGTAAAATTGTTTTATACAAGCAAGCAAGGAGTTTACGTCGGAACACAACCAGAAGGCCCCTACAGAGTTTCAAATAGTCCTTACGTGTTGTTCTACGACTATGTGAACATATTTTTGGATCAGGTCATAATATTACGATGGACAATTGGTTCACATCCCTACCTCTTGTTAGGAAACTTTTCTGTGATCATAAGTTTACAGAAGAAGTAGTAATAGAAGTAAGTAGGCGAAGGATGATGATAATAGGTGATATAAATGGGCAAGTAGGGAAAAAAGACTATGAATCTGGAGAGACAATATACATGGAGAAATCATTAGACACAATAATGGAAGGAGATTGATTGAGTTGTGTATGCTAAATAATCTTATAGTAACAAATACTTTCTTCGAACATAAAGAGGCACATAAATATACGAGAGAATGTTTAAATAGGGGAGAAAGATCAATAATCTATTATATAATAGTCAACAGAGAATTTAGAAAAGAAATAAAGGACACAAGAGTAAGACGAGGACCTGAAATATATTTGGACCACTATCTAGTTTTGACAAAATTAAAAATAGGCAACACAAAGCAGCAAGAAAATAACAGTGCAAATATAAACAAAAAGTCTGAAAATTAGTAATTAAAACATACAAATTAAGGGAAGACGAGACAGCTAAAATATGTAAAGAGAAATTTGAAACGGAGATTATTAAGATCAAAGAAAGTATGAGCAGCATGTCAGTAGAAGATGCATGGAGAAATATAAAGGAAATAATAACAAAACCAGCGAGAGAGACGTGTGGATATATTAAAATCAACAAAATCAAAAAATAAACTAGATGGTGCAACGAAGAAGTAAAAATGGAAGTAAAAATGAAAAACCAACAAGGGAAAAAGTACCTTACGAACAGAACTATAGAGAACTATAATAATTATAAAGAACAGAGAATGAAAGTCAAAGAATTAGTGAAAACATTGAAGCAACAATCCTAGGAAGAATTCGGACGCAAGATGCAAGAAGATAGCAAAGGAAATCAAAAGTTTTTTTACAGAGTCTTAAAAACACTACGAAAAGGAAAACCGAATAACAGCATAGCCATCAAATCTAAAGAGGGAAACTTAATAAAAAACGATAAAAATATAATGCACGGTGGAAGGAGTTCTTTGAAGATATGTTAAATACTAAGCAAAATAATACAGGAAATTAAACAGAAGAAAAAAATGAATACATAGGAAACAAGAAGAATATGATACATGAAGAAATAAAGACAGAAGAAGTAATTGAAGCTATAAAAATGTTAAAACGGGGTAAGGCGGCTGGACATGCTGGAATAACAACAGAGCTGGTAAAGAACATGGGCAACAATGGAATAGAAGTATTAGTAAATTTTTTTAAAAATATCTGGGAAGAAGAAATGATACCTGCAGACTGGGAAATAGGAGTACTGTTACCACTCCATAAAAAGGGAGACAACAAAGATTTCAATAATTATAGGAGTATAACTTTGATGAGTACGATGGTCAAGATATATGAGAGAATCCTGGAGAAAAGATTAAAAACTGTGACTGAAGCCTAGATGGATGAAGTCCAGAGCGGTTTTAGAAAAGGTAGAGGAGTACAAGATCACATATTTACCATGAAGCAACTAATAGAAAAGAACGTAAGCCGCACCATACATGTAGTCTTTGTCGAGGTTGAAAAAGCATTTGATAGCATCCCAATAATGGAAGTATGGAATAGCCTTAGACAAAGAGGAATTAGTAACAAGCTAGGAAAAGCTATTTTTAGTATGTATAAAAATACAAGAAATTATGTTAAAAAAAGGAAACTTGCAGTCAGAGGAGTTCGTAACCAAAGAGGGATTAAGACAAGGGGGAGTACTGAGCCCGAGTCTATTCAATGTAGTCCTGGATGACATAATAAAATTAACAAAGAGAAAAACAAAGAAATTACAAGTAGGGTATAGAAACATGCAGAGGGTGGAAATAGTGGAATGTGCTTTTGCCGACGACCCAATGATTTATGCAAAGAACGAGTTCATCGTTCAAAGTAATGATCATCATCAAAGGTATTACTAAAAGAGACAAAAATGAAACAATTAGAGCAGAACTTAATGTTGAACCAGTCCTGGAAAGCATAGAAAAAGGCGATTAAAACGCTTTGGCCATCTAGCAAGGAGGGAGGAAGGAAGACAAACGAAAAGTGTATGGCTAGCTAAATCTACACAGAAAAGACAAAGAGAAAGACCAAGGAAAACATGAAACCAAGCAGTTGCAGATTCGTTGAAGGAACGAGGAATATCCTGGAATGAGGGGTTGAAGATGTCAAAAACACAAGAAAGAATGGGCAAAATTTATTTATGATTGAAATGGATTGATTTTATTATATATTTTTAATTTAATTTATTGTTATGATATGCTAAGATATTGTAATAAGTACCTTTACACCTTAGCGTAACAAAGGTTTTTACTGATTAAATAAAAAAATTACTGAATTGTCAAAGAAAAAGGAAAAAAAGAGTTGCCTCCGGAATTTTCTCAACCAACTAATCGACCAGAACATTCCAGCATGTTCGCTTTTTCGAAAGAGTGGACGAAGAAGAATGTTCTGCTATTTTTTAGTATGCACTTTGATGATGAAATCGCAGGTGGCCAATGGCAAATGGTTTAGCAAGCAATGCTTGTGATGAAATAGTAAAATTCGCGATTACTGAAGAGTGATTAAACCGGAAGCTCTTTATGCTTCAGAAACGCTAAACGCTTAATTTATAACATTAAATGAATTTTAACTTTCATTAAATGAAAATGAGATTAAGGGAAGGAAAATTATGAGAAAGATCTTACGGTCCAGAATTAAAAATGGCATACACTATCCCAAACCCAACTCTAGGAAAATTCCTAAACTTACCGATACCATGAGATTGAGACGAATTCAATTGGGCGAGTGGAGAGGGACCTAGTGGAGATGGGATCGCCAGATCTGACGAATATAAATGTATTCGGGAATGTTGTTCACACAAGGGGATTTGAAGATCAGAAGAAACCAACTCGACGTGCATAGTCGGAGGAACAGAAACTAAAATAGTCCATGCATATGAAGAGCTATTTGGGCTCAACATACGTTGATTCCGCGTGGTCTTACTGATCCAACCACGAGAAGAAGAATTGGCATTTGCCAAGATTGCTGAGAAATACACAAAGAAATTATTTTTATTTTTTGGGGTTATAGAAGAGTCTTTATTTTGTTGCAAAACATTTTTTAATTTACATTTATAATGTTTTTTTTATTTGAATTTAATAAAATGTGTAGTGGAAGAAAATAGTGTTTTTTTATTTCGGGGCTAGATTTAGAAAAATAAGCCTATATAGCTCAATATATTTATTTTTAATAAAATAATGATCATGTTAAAACTTCCCCTTATCTAATTTCCAAAACGTTTATTGCATTATTGTAATACGGTCTGTGGCACCCGTGCGACTACTCATCTCTTGAACTTTCGCACGACTACTGGAAGGATAAAATCATTAGTTGACTAATAATGCTTATAACTGTACCTACAATTGGCTAATAACTCTTAGGATTTTGCAATGTCTTGCTTATTTTGTAATTAGATTCTTTATTAATTAGATACTATTCTCATTTCTATAGGCTACACTTACATACTTTAAGTATATAATAACTAAAAACTTAAAAGAAATAGTATTTTGTTACAATCTTGTTATTAATGAGATACTATTCTCAATTCTATTAGCTAGTTACTTACAGCCTTTGCCTAGTACATCACTAGCAAAAGCTATTATAACAAAATATTACAACAAACATATTTTCCAAGGTTTGTGATATTTTCGAAAATTTTACTATTCACACGTTGACTGTCAACTACGAGATAACTTATAGCCAACTGCGAGATAATTCGTATCGTGTTAGTCAACGTGCTAATTAAATACCATTCCCAATCCTAAAGTTTAAAATTAACGATGCTTTATACTAGCAGGCTAGATAGCGGTGCTACCTCACATTTTAACTAATGCTTTTAAAATAGACGACATACTACTTGCCTGCACTGCCTTTTCAACTCTACAGTTATGAGCTTGGTGATGATCGGATATTGGGCTTTCAATAACATTCTTAAGATTATCAAAGTGCACAAAGTAAGAAAACCTACCATTTTATAATCAATATTGCTTTAAATTTCAATCACAAAATCTAGGTTTGTGTAGTCCAACTGGCTTCCTCAGCACAGGATTATTCAAATATATTTTATGAATTATTTTATGAACAGCGTTTCCAACTAATGATTTAACCAAAAGCGAATACGAACAGAGACAGTAAAAAATTGAGAATTATTGAAGTGGAAGCAACTTAATATTAGTTACTGTGTTCAGATTACTAAGATTAGTTGACACAAAGTACACTCTCTACACTTCCATTTGTTAATGTAATTGTCAATTTTTAATGGAAAGGTTGCAATAGTATATTTTGTAACTAGGGCGGAAAGTTGTCAATTTCACATTAGCTCGAGAGGGCAATTGACAATACAGAATTGCTATCCTGTCAGCCAGCCAAGTAGCCATCAGGGCCATTAGCTCATACACCATCAGATCCAAATTGGTATGGGACTGTGTGTGAGGGTGATGTACAATAGATCTATGAAGGTCGTAGTACAAGTCGTCACCACCAAATCTACAATCTACAAACGCTGAAGGAAGCATGGGCAGGAATAAAACTAAACGGCGAGATAATTAACAACGTGAGGTAAGCCGACGACACGGTAATCATCACAAACGACAATGAAGAACTACAGAGAATGCTGCAAAACATCCACCGAGATGGCCGAGATATTGTCCATAAGCAAAAGAAACCAACCGCAGACACAGTTAACACTAAATAACCAAACCACAGAAGATGTTCAAACTTATACATATCTTGGCACAGTCGTCATCTCTAACTAGGACCAAGAGAAATAGGATGACGTATAGAAAAAGCCAGAGCCCAATTCAACATGAAAAATATACTGACCAGCAAAGACACCTCTACAACTAAAGGCAAGGCTGGTTAGATGCTACATCCTACCTGTTCTGCTTTATGGATCACAAAACCAATGAGGAGGTCAGACAAAAATTTTGTAAGGAGAGAAAAGTCGTGTTGATTGTAAAAAAACGAAAACTCGAATATCTGGGATACGATAATTGCCGTATTACAACTTATAATCCAAGGCAACATAGATAGCAAGAGAGGACAATGAAGAAGACGTCACTCATGGCTGCACAACAATCTTCAATGGTTCGGAATAACATCTGTAGAATTATTCAGATTTGCAGTAAATAAAATCACGGTTGCAACGTTAATAGTCAACGTCCGTAGATAGGGCAATTGAAGAAGAAGAAGTAGGAAACCCAGAAATCAGGAAGATGTGATAAGGGAAGCCGTACAAGTAAAAAGCTCGCTAAAATGGCATTAGTTTTGTTAAAGTCGTTAGGAATATAAATGGTGAAGTAATCAAAAATGTTCGTCCACCATCCACCAAATTTTTTTAAGATAACTAGCACACTAGTATAGAGAAAGGGTGGGCCATCTAGTGGTTTCTTTTTAAATCATAGGTTATTTTGACACTGACAGATTTTTCCCGCTCAAAACCTTGACCGAAAGTCAGTAGATATCATACCATCGCGAAACGAAAGGAGTCGCTTTAGGCTTGAACAACGTTGGAAAGTATTGAAAACTTATTTCCAAAGTGAGTGTTGTGTAGCCCAAACAGTGCGTATTGTAAAGAAGTTTTGGCCTAAATGAAGCACCCACCGCGCCTGCTGTACGCAAGTTTCTGTGGACAACGCTCATGGTCCTCGTCGTACCGTGCGCACAGACGAGAATGTGGCTGTTGTAGCCGAGAGTATGAGCCTCAATCCACGAACATCAACTGGCCGTCGATCTCAACAGCTAAACATTTCACGCACTAGCCTCAGGATAATTCTACATAAAAATCTCGGATTATTCACATACAATGTCCAATTGAAGGCGCACGACCTTCCGCTTCGTTATAGCTTCGCAATTTTGGCCTTAGAGCAGCTTGAATTAGACTATTTTGGGCGAAAAATCATCTTTTCTGACGAGGCGCATTTTCATCTCGGCTATGTTAACAAACAAAATTGCCGCATCTAGGGCTCGGAAAACCCACACGTTATTGTCAAGAAGCTAATGCATCCACAGAGTGTGACAGTTTGGTGCGGATTGTGGAGTGGTGGCATCATTGGACCATTTTTCTTCGAAAGTGAGGCTAGGAACAACTTTTCGGGCAACGGTGAGCGTTACAGATGTTATCTGACTTTTTTTTTCAGAAATTGAAGACATGGATTTGGACGACCTTTGATTCATGCAGGATGGCGCGCCATTCCACACAGCACACTCGATCTTTTGCGCACGAAATTCCCAAATCGTCAGCCGTCTTGGTGATATCAATTGGCCTCTTCGAAGCTGCGATTTGACCCCTTTGGATTTTTTTTGTGGGGAACCGTGAAGGACCGATGTTATGCCAACAATCCAGAAACGATTCAAGCACTTCAGGCCAATATCATCCAAGCAATCCGTGAGCTACAGCTCGGAATTATCAACAAGGTCTTGGAAAATTGGAGGGACAGAATTCGTTTTTATAAGATTTAAGTTTATTTTTTAAAAGAAACTTGTATTTGGCCCGCCCGATATATACCCCAAATTTGGACCAAATTCAGTTTATTAAATTATCTACCAGATAACATGATTAAAATTTTCCAAAACCATACAGATGTACGAAAACTCAAGCCGGAACAATCAATCTATAATTCTCCTCGTTTGTCCACAAAATTGAACACAACTTCCTAGCAACAAGCGAAGTTATCTCGTTCTCAGTTGAAACTGATAAACAAGTCTACCTAACCCAAAATGCTTTCTCTTCTACTTCTTGTAGCTACAAACTAGAGCTAAAATTAATCTAATTAAATTATCCAACATATAACATGCTTAATTCAATAACAGAGTAATCATGGAATCAGTATTACGAAAAATTACTGACAGAAGATAGAAATGAGAAATAAATTACTGATAATAACACAAATATAACCACTCAAGGATCTCCAGTAAGAATATCTGTATCAGAAGTAAAAAAATCGGTTAAGGCACTCAAAAATGGAAGAGCGGCAGGACCAGGAAATATTCCTGGAGAACTTTTAAACATGGGACACAAGTTTATTCCAAAGATGTGTAAATAAATCAACAATAAATAAACAATATTAAGTACCAAAGGAATGGAAGTTGTCATATATATCAGTAATCATCATAAGAAAGGGGATCAAAATAAATGCGACAACTATAGAGGAATATCCGTAACCAACACCATAAGCAGGATATATGGAAGAATACTCAAAAACAAGATAGAAGATGAATACAGTGCAATGGAGGCAGAAGAGCAAGCCGGATTCAGAGCAGGAAGATCCACCATTGACCACCTATTTGTGTTAACTCAAATCGTAGAAAAGAACATCGCATATAACCAGGAAGTTAAAAAATGGACCTTAAAAAAGCCTATGACAGCACTCCTCTAATAAAATTATGGGAAGCTCTACAACATACGAACATAAATGCTGCAAAAATAAAAGCAATCAAATCACTGTATAATGGTGCAAGAACACAAATAAAAATAGGAAATAACGCAACAACCGAGTTTACAGTAACAAAGGGACTGAGACAGGGATGTTGTATATCGCCAACACTGTTCAATGTCTATCTAGAAAGCGCATTAACAAGCTGGAAGAGAAAATGCGAAGCAATGGGCATACCTGTGGATGATACATCAACAATCTATACTTTGGCATTTGCGGACGACCAGGTGGTGATTGCACAAGACATTGTTGACATTGAATATATGACACGCAAACTAATTGAAGAGTATGACAGGTGGGGTCTAGACGTGAACATAAAGAAAACAGAATACATGTGTATAGGAGGAGAACAACAAGATCTGCCTATCTCAGACAAACAGAATAACAAACACTACAGCTCATACAAATACCTAGGCGTAAAAATATCGAAAGAAGGAAGTTTGGACGAAGCAATAGCCGAAAGAAACCTTCATGGCAGGAGGGCTGTGTCCATGTTAAACGGCATACTATGGGATAAACATATACTCCCGAAGAAACTAATACACTGGACACCGCAGGGAAGAAGAAGGAGAGGAAGACCCCGGGAAAGCTGGAGAGAGGGTATAGACGGAGAGATCCGGACGAGAGGATTGGAGGAAGAGGCTTGGAAAAACCGAGACGGTTGGAGATTAGAAATCGGAAGACGGATAACGTTGTAACCCGATGCATATATATATATATACACATATAATATATATATATATATATATATATATATATATATATATATATATATATATATATATATATATATATGCTTAAAATTTTCCAGAACGATACAGAGTTTCGAAAAATGGAACCGGAACAATCAATCTCTAATTTTCCTCGTTTGCTCAAATTACTTGTTACAACCGAGATACCTAAATGCCTTAAGTTGAAACTAATGAATAAGTCTAACTAACCAAAAATGCTTTCCCTTCTACATCCTGTAGCTACAAACTAAAGCTCAATTTAATCATCTAAGTGTGTCTATAATTGCAGAAAAAGTACAACAGAAGCTAGTAGAATATGATTAATTGACTATTTAAGACAGACGTGTACAATTGTAACTAGACATAGTCTATTAAATTATCTATCAGATAACATTCTTGCAATTTCCCAGAATTATCAAGATTTTTCAAAAAATGGAACAGAAAAATATATTTCTAATTTTCCTCGTTTGTTCAAAAACAAATTACTAGTCACATCCCAGACAACTCCATTAATTCACATATAACTCCTAACCTATTCCGAGTAGCTCAACAAATCTAAATGCTATGTATAACTAACTACACCCTCTACCTACAAATTACGGATTAATTTAATCGTCCAAATTAGTGGTATCAACCTTTTGAATACCATGCGCCAATATGTTGATAGACGCGTTCAGATACGACAAATAACTAGACCATTTTTTATACCTTCTTACGTTCATGGTTAGGGGTTAGTAAATAACATAGGGATAGAATCTGAATTGCTTAGGGGAAGAAAAGCAATATCTTAATTACTTAGATAAATTAATTAACGCCAGTTTAATGAAGCACCAAGCCACAAAAGTAAGTAATGTTCTCCTGTACCTACTAAAGAGTGATCATTTCATTTTATCATCAGATCAACTTGGAACTTGTTGTTTTCTCAGCTTGTTAGAAAGAATTATGGCCCTGGCGTATGTTTAATAAATAGCTGTTTAGTTAACTTATTAATGTAGTAGATTTCAAACTTTGCAGAAATTAATATTTGGGTAAGATTCTTGGCATGTCTTTTTGCATTTTTATTCAGAAATAGTTAGAGAAATATGTTATATATGAGTTAGAAATATGGTTGCAATATGGGCAGACTCTTATTAGAGGAACTCTAACTCGGAACTGACTGAAGCGCCAATTGTAATCATTCAATGTGCCATCTTCGGCGCATGCAACACGTTTTGGCCATTCTTGATCTAAACCTATTCATTTGTTTGTAACTGCAGAATTAGTGAAACGATTCCAAAAAACTTTCCTCTTTAAGTTTTCATAAATAACTAGAAGACTATTGAAGACAGACTTACACAATTTGAACAATATATAATCTATTAATTTGTAAAGAAATGATGTATGTGTCTAGTACACTAGCCAAGGTGTAGACGAGAAACTAAGACAAGTCAGAAATCTAGATCAAAATTTACGAACTTTCTCGCCTGTAAATTGAATTTACAACTTTCCACATCTGTCCAAAAACAAGTTACTAGTCATGACATAACAAAATTCGTTCACTTACAACTTCTAAACTAATCTAACTAGCTCAATAAAACTAAATGCACTGTGTAACTACATATTCTACCTACAAACTAGTGCTTATTTCAATAATCTGAATATATACATTTGCCCGTAATTTCAGATTTAGTGAAACTACTCCTAAAAATGTTCCTCATCAAGTTTTTCATAAACTACAAGACTATTCAAGACAGACGAATACAATTTAAACAATATTAAGTCTATTAAATTTTCTACTCTACTTCTTCTAAATGTAACGAACAGTATTTATGTTACAACAACTAAGGCAAGTCAGAAATGGAGATCAAAATTTACAATCTTTTTCGACTGCAAATTGAATATCTAATTTTCCTCGTCTGTCCAAAAACAAGTTACTAGTCATAGCCCAAATAACAAAATTCGTTCACTTATAACTTTTAAAGTAATGTATCCAACTCAACTAAACTAAATGTACTGTGTAAGTACGTACTCTATGCAGAAATTAGTGCTTACTTTAATAATCTGGGCATATCAATTTCTCCGTAATTGCAGAATTAGTGAAACTACTTCCAAAAATGTTCCTCATCAAGTTTTTCATAAATAGGTGAATATGGAAAACAGACGCATATAATTTGGATAATATAGCGTGCGCTATGAGAAACGGACGTTTTACAAATTAACAATAACCCACTATTTTAGGATTTAAATTTTTTTTATTGGCAGAAATATGTACGAAAAATATTATCATTAAGATGGTGTCCATTTTCACGGTAGAATGGCAAATGTAGAGGCGCTCTCTGAAGTTAGCTTCCACTCTCTCCAATAGTTGACGATTGATCTGAGCGATGTTTTGCTCTATCGCTTGTCGCAGTTGCACTCGGACGGTATGGGCTGAAGCTTCATCCTGCTGGAACCAAACATTTCGCAGATTGATTCGTCGTCCTCTCAGCTCAGTTTTCAAGAAGTTGTTCACCATATTCACGTAACGATCAGCTGTCCCGGTCATAGTATTGCCATATTCCTCAGAAAGGTAGGACCCTATGACACCAAACTTCTCGATGCTGCATCACACCGCAACTTTGAGGCTGTGTAGTGGTGTTTCATGTAGAGTTTGTGGATTGTTAAGGCCCCAGTATCGGAAGTTTTGACGATTTGCAACACCTATAAGATTATAATGAGCATCGTCGCTCATTATCAAAATCGCATTAGGCTCCTCTTCCAAAAGTTCGCTTTTCCCAAAGCATCGCTTCAACAAAAGTTGCACGTTGTGGATAGTCGACCTCCTTCAACTGTTGCACAGCTGCCGTATTATAGGGCTGAAAACGTAAATATTGGTGGAGTATTCGCCGTACTGAAGTGTTAGATATTCGTAGTGTTAGAGAATACCAACGAGCTGAGCGCCTTAGCTACGTAACATAACCTGCCTTCAACGTTCCACGTTCTCCGGAGTTGGAACTGTGCGACGTGCTGCAGGAGGCTTCTTTTTCATTAAATACTCCTTTCCATTAAATAAGCCTCCACCACGAAGGGCATTAACCCATCGCAAAATAGTGTTTCGACTTGGTATGTCTCCATGGCGAGGAACGTTAAGCCTTCGAGGAAAGAGACGTTGATCTACCGTGACTGAAAACGCGATGCTCCACCGTACGCGGCGGCATTATGAAACTAAAGAATAGCCGTTCACAAATTGCAAGGCCAGTGAAGGGCGCCGACGACCTCGACTCTCCTCTCCGACCCTTTCCGGTTTAGTACTACCTATCCCAAACACGTCCGTTTCCTATGGCGCACCCTGTATATAGTCCAGTTAATAGTGCCAGCCCAAATAACAAAAATCATTCACTTATAACTTCTAAAATAATCTATCTAGCTCAAGAAAACTAAAAGACTACTTCTTCTAAATGCAACAAAAAATATTTATATATCGAGTAAACTAGCTGATATATAGAGGAAAAATTAAAGCCGTGTTCAAATATGAACCGTGTATACATAACGGTTTAGAAAACTAACGTATGTTTGTCAAAAACTATTCTTATGTAATATTTGAGTTTATAGTTGAACTATATGAAGCGGTCACACAGCTAAAATCAAACTATAGCAGCACTATACGCTAGTTTTCTATACCGTGTGTACGTAGCTTAAAATAATTTAGAAAGCAAAAGAAAATTTACAATATTTTTCTACTGTGAAATTAGTCAACTATTGTGTTGAATTGTTAAGAATATCTACGTAAAATTGGCAATTCTAATATAAATTAGCACTTGGACAATTTTTATGGAAATTTGGCAATTGGCTTGGTCAATTTGTTAATCTGTCAAATCTTATGTAATTTTAACAAATTTGAAGAAAATATACCAAATTAAGCAATTTGTATATAAGTTTGACTTTGACATGATATTTGAAATTTGGGCAACTTTTAAAAAAGGTCCAAAATTTTTGATCCGGAAGGAGATGCCCAGTCAGAGTTTCGCAATCAAACCTTTTTAATTTATTTCTCCCGGTCAACATTAGCACAATTATAATACTAGTTTGTTCACACTGAGCTGTTTGCTATCTATCTGGTTAGCCTGCTAGTAAAAGTCATCGTGTGATACCAATTTTAAATTTGGATCGCTTGTGATTACTTTAAGTGATCCCTGTATTTATGTAGCTCATTACCTGATTTGAATCAATTAATAAAACTACTTTTCCGAGAATTTGTTAGTAAATGAGTGTTAACGAGAAAATAATGAAAATGAAATCTTGACAAAAAGGTGTAAACACTTTTTAAATATTAATATTTCAAGGGGTTAAACACATGCAAGCCTAAAAAGTTTTCCTAAGTGTATCTCAAATAAGACCTATTTAAGAAAGCCATGGTCGATGAATTATTCAACCGCGGGTGTAATTATTCGGCAATTTTTTTTTAGAAAATACATAAAACATGTAGAGAACGATTGGCTCGGTCATGTTTTATTCATTCCATATATGGCGTGCGTTTCACCTTTTAATGCAAAGATCGATAGTTTCGTGTGTTTCTAATGAAATTTATTAAACTATGGGGTAGCCCACTCACAATCAGTCTGCGTGTTAACTTAATTTCTCCAGTGTCCCAAAAAGAAAGATACCTTTAGATAGACTCAATTGTGCAAAGGAACGTAAGTTATCGTCGATTTCAGTAAATTAGAAATGTGTCCTTGTTAATTTGTTTATCTTTGAATACACACTTAAATCCTTCTTTCCTACATAACTTATAATCTACATAGTATCGTAAATTGCCTTGAATTATAAGAAAATATTGTGAATTAGATTTATGGGAATATATTTTAATCTTTGAATTTTTTTTTAGTTTTAGAATATTTGTGTATTCAAAGATATTTCTGTAAAGAGAATTGTTGGTATTTATGGAAACATGTTTTGCAGCATGCCTTTGTACAGAGCCCTGTGTGGACTTACCCTGGCAGCTATTGAGGTGGTAGGTTTTTCGAGCATGTCCCACAGCCACTTTTGATATTGAGAGCATTTATCTTCGCCGAATTCTTCTTCGTCTCGTTGTCTTAGGGATTCCGCTTCTTTGCGCATTTCTTCGTGCACGTGTTCTTTTCGCTGGTGGTATTTGTGTTGACAGCAGGATTCTAGATAGAGTTCGTCCACGCCCCAATATTCGAGGTCGTCACTAAAGGCCAACACGCACATTTCATCAACTAAATGCAATTTGCCAGTCCTGTAGAAGTTCAAAATGGAACTGAAAGATTTTGGGTGTCTGTCGAAGAAGTACTCGTTGTCTATAAGGGAATAATCATCACAGAGTTCACTGAGTGATTCGTGGGTATTGCAGTCTCTAAGTCTTCCTAAACGTGTGTGAGGGAGACGATCCAACGTCCTCCAAAGAACTTCGTGTTTAACGCCTCCAACATTTATGCAGACTCTCCTGTTGACCGCCTTAGAGCGCATAATCATGAACGGCTCAGGCGGAAGCGAGGACATGGAACGCGAATAGGGCCTTTGCAGTTGTAGAGGCAACGATTGTGGCATTGGTGGCGCCGGCGGCGGAGAGGTCTGCGGATAAGGGGCATATCGCACCTCTTTTCCGCCGGCCACATCCGCCGCCGTATTATCCCACCGCACGGCCAGCCCATCGCCTTCCCGGTCTCCCACCATGGACGGTTGGCTGGGTGGTGCTGTGCTAGCCGTGCTGGTAGGTCTTGCGCGTCCTCATCCGCCACTTCCTTCACCGCCACTTCGCTGTGTCATCCTGATCTAAAACAATAAATAAAACCCTTATTAACAAGACGACAAAACAATATGTTCTACAAACATTTCTTCCAAACACTCCATTTATATTTTCCCCAACTTTCCCTTAATCTACTACAAAAGAATATATTAAATATGAATCTCCTCCCATTATATTAACGAGTTTTTAAATATATAAGGATATTCTAAATAGGGCGGATAGATATTGCAGGTTAGCTAAAGACAAAGATTCAATACACATATTTGGTAAGCGAATTTAATAACTCAAATAAATATACACCACTAGATATAGTATGTGGGGCAAAAGTCATCGAGCAACATTTCATTTCGTGGTTATTTATCGTCGTCATACATATTTCTTTAAATATTTTCACCTATGCAGAATAGTACTATCTTGGTGCACGTTTTTTTAGTGCGAAAATTGTCAATATTAGTTGTATTTTACATAACTTGAATAACGCGCGCAAATATTCAATATCGCTAGGTTGCTTTAAAATTAACAAATAAATAAAAATAAAATTAATACAATCAAGTCCTCGGTATTAAAAAAAATACGTGAAGTGTCAGAATTTTTTTTCATAACAATAAAATTAAAGAAAACGTTTATAAGTGAGTGTAACTTCTATGGCGATACCGGATGCTGAGGAGAGTTCTTATGACGAATCCACACCACCGGAGACAATTGAAAAAGAAAATTCTTCATTTTTCGTTAATTTTTTTTTGGATGAGGTAAGATACCTCCCCTCGCATGAGTGATAAAAATTATTTTGTGTAATATTGACAACTTTTCGCCCTAGTTACAAAATCTGCTATATTATTGTTTAAAGTAATTATTAAAGTCATCGCATAAAAGTTGTATCTGTAATCACGAAATTAAATGGTTTTAAGTGAATTAAAACCACACGTTCTAAAAGTAATAATGTTATAAATATAATTTTTTTATTGCTCCAGAAAAATTGTAAAAATCAGTGAATTTATTAAAAGAAAAAAAAGTGCATAAGTGGACAACTGAGACATTGAAGGTTAGAGACTTGATACAATTCAAATCTACACCTACATTTATTGTATATTGGTGATAAATATAATTCTTATTTTTTTTGGAACTGTCAGTGCTGTTGGAACTGTCGATACTGTTTTTGTATACTCTTACTTTTATATGGCTTGGATTCTCGGTCGTTAGATGATATGTCGGTTGTGACGCCGACAACCGAGGATGAAGACTCGGGTGTTACCGGTCGTTTTAAGTGTTGCAAATCTAAACGGGTGAGCCAGTCCTACTGCGTAAATTGCGCATCTGTCTTTCACGTATCTTGTCTTAGGAAACAGAAAAACTTAATTCAAATTGATGAGACTAAAGTGAAATGCTGTAATAAAAGCCCTATGTTTATTGGTGAGCAACTAGCTCGCGAAAATGAGTTATTAAAAAAGCTCGTCCGAGAAATGGAGAGCAAAAATGCTCTTCTGGAAGGAAAAGTTGTTAACCTAGAGCCTAGAGCATCAGCTGAGTTTTCTTCAAGTTTACGGACATCAAACATACGCAAAGGTAGCTTCTAGCCAACAAGTTAGTTCCCTTCAAACGCCGAGGAGCAATAATGTTCCGCCTATAATTATCAAACCAAAAAATGCTCAGCTGAAAGGGAAATTAATGGACATTTTAAATAAAGAAATAAAAATATC
Organism: Phosphuga atrata; assembly: GCA_944588485.1. Lineage (NCBI taxonomy): Eukaryota > Metazoa > Arthropoda > Insecta > Coleoptera > Silphidae > Phosphuga > Phosphuga atrata. The sequence continues at coordinate 23,055,994 of OX155905.1, forward strand.
TGAACTGAAAGTACCGATTAAAAAAATTCAAGAAAGGGTTGATGGATCTATTCATATTAAATGTGGAAATGAATCGGGGAGCAAAATTATCTCTACGGAGTTACATAAAGTTTTAGGGAAAAATTGCGACATTAAATCATACGAACTAAGGAAGCCGAGAATCAAAATAGTTGGTGTTACTAAAAGGTTCGACACGCACGACGCTGCCGAAGCTATTGGTAAACAAACTCCGAAATCTCGGATCACAAAAAAATCCGCGTGCTTTATATACAGGAAAATAAAACAAAAAACGTTTAATATTTATTTGGAGCTCGAACCATTTATTTTTGATATTATTTTGGATTATTTTGGAGCTCGATTTTAGTAAGATTATTCAAAAAGGCAAAATCTACATTGGGTGGCAGAGATGCCACCATGTCTTCGAAGATTATAATCTAAATAGATGTTTTAACTGCAATGGATATGGACACAGTGCTAAAAAATGTTATGAGGACACGTCTTGTAAATTCTGTGCCGAAAATCACGAAGGAAAAGACTGTAATAACAAAGACTCTAAGAGATGTATCAACTGTACCAGAACAAATGCTAAATACAAAACCAACTTTGCCGTAGATCATTACTCTTACGATGAATCGGTCTGTGAAAGTATTATGTTCTTCAAAAACACTGCTATCGCAAAAACTCAGTATTGTACTTACTAGTCTAGTGTTGCAAAATGGATGTTATAGATGAACTTAACAATCTAACTTCACAAACTATAAATTGCGGAAATCTAAGTGACGTTAATTCCATGACGTTATAAGAAGCCTTGACAAACATTTCGATAATCTACAATTAGCACTAAACTTTCTAAAATACCCGGATATTATTATTTGTACGGAAACTTATAAATTATCCTAATTTATACCAAATTGAAAACTATAAAATGTACCATACAAGCGATAATATTAACAAAAATGATGGCACTTGTATTTATATTAAAGAGGAATTGTGTTATAATACAAAACACATCAAAATTGGAATAATAAATGGCCTCGCACTTGAAATCCAATACAAATCTGCAACTATAACTATAACGGCGTTCTATAGATCTCAGGAAGTAGATGTTAACGTTTTCATCGTTGATGTGTATAGTTAGTTGTTGGTCAAACTTAAAAAAACATTTTGTGATAGGAGATATGAATTTTAAATTGCCACGACACAACGAGAAAATCTGTCTATATTTAAATAACTATTTAGGTTTGGGCTACAAATCCTACATAAATGGTGTAACTAGAGAAACGCAAGAAACCTCTTCTTGTATAGATCATATTTTTGGCAGTTTCTGAAGCCCACTTCGACATTACACCTATAATTTGTAAGATTGACATAACGGACCAATACGCGACTATTCTTCATATATCTCATAATGACGTAAATAAGGTGCTCGACAGAGAAGTGTCAATGACTACCGAAAATATCAACTATGGAAAACTCTTACATGAAATGACGAAGGTAAGCTGGGAAGAAATGTACTATGAAGATGTTGATTTGGTCGTCCAAAAATTTATTGATAAAATATTATCCTGTATAGATAAGGCTAAGTTTAAGATTAGGGCAAGAAATAAAGATAAGGCTAGGAAACAATGGATATAAAAGGGATTGATAAAATCTTGTAAAATTAAAGATTTCTTGTATAAAAAAATGAAAAAAAATCCGAGCGACGTAGATTTGAAAACTAAATTTAATCGATATAATAATTACTTGAAAACAATGATACAGCAGGCAAAAGTTAATTATTATAACGAAACGCTGAATGACCTAACAAGAAACAGCAAATGCCTTTGGAATTTCCTTGAGAACAAAATTCTGTGCAAGAAATCTAAAACTAAACCTAACCTTGAAGAAATTTTATCTTTATCTAAAAACATAATCGTCACAGATAAATTAGAGATTGCAAATGAGTTAAATGCTTTTTTCACAAATATGGGATCTCAAATGGCGGAAAAAATTATGGGGAATAGTTTTGAGACGACATACATGGGAATTGTGGTGAGTGACAGCTTTTTCATTAAGCCAACAAGTAGATTTGAGATTATCGCCATTGTAAATAACATGAATTGTAAGAAATCTTCTGGAATTGAACAAATAACTGTGAAAATTATCAAATTGATTGTAGATGTCATTGCTCAGATCTTGTCCGAAATAATAAACAATTGTATCGATAAAGATATCTTTCCAAATCTCTATAAAAAAGCTGAAATTGTACCAATATTCAAAAGTGGGGATGTTACAAATCTTACGAATTACAGACCTATCTCTCTTATTTCTAATTTTGCAAAAAATTTCGAAAAAATACTTAAATCTAGAATCAACAGCTTCATAAATAAACACGATATTCTTTATCCCATGCAATTTGGTTTCAGAGAAGGTATGAGCACCGATAACGCTATGAGTGTAGTGATTGACCAGATATATAATGCCCTAAACGATAACATGCCTTGTGCCACAGTGTTTTTAGATTTAGCTAAAGCGTTCGACACAGTCAATCACAAGATTTTGTTGTTTAAGCTGGGAAAAATGGGTTTTATAGGCAAAGCTGGAAAATGACTTGAAAATTACCTGAGTGACCGAAAACAGTTCGTTAAACTAGGTGATACGAAAAGTCATGAAGATACAGTTAAATACGGTATGCCTCAAGGCACTATACTTGGACCGATTTTATTTTTATTATATATTAACGATATTTTTACACTATTAAAGCATGAAGAAATTGTAGCATTTTCAGATGATACAGCGATCATTATCAAAGGCAAGTCATGGGACGATGTCATAAACCAAGCAGAAAGAAAAATTAACAAAATTGCAAACTGGCTGAACTTTTAAATCATTTATCCTTGAATTTAGATAAAACAGTTTTTATGACATATGGCTGCTATGTTGATAGCATACCTGTAACATTTAAAATTCAAATTCACAAAAAAATGTGTAACAAATTCCGATGTGATTGCCCCGAAATCAAAAGGGTGAGTTATACAAAATATCTAGGAATAATAATCGATTGTAATCTAAAATGGACGGAGCATATCACATATATTACAAAAAAAAAACAAGATATCTTATTTACTTATTTTATAAACTTCGGGTTATTTCAACTTTATCAGTTGAACGGGTTTTATCAGTTGTTGCAAGTTTATTTTGCACTTTTCTGGCCAATAGCAACCTACGGAATCATAGTATGGGGAAGTTGTATCTTCTTCTTGAATTGTATCTTCATTAAAAGATTTTAAAAGTTATTTTCAAGAATCAACAAATGTACTCCTCTGAAACTACCTTTAGGAACAAAGAAATAACTAGTATACGCAGATATTTTTTCTAGAGAAATCGGTGCTTCACAATTTCGCTTCAATTAAAAACGAGTACAATAATAAATTATTATATCACAATAGAAATATCAAAGTACGTTTACCAACAATAAAAAAATAAATTGGACGTAGAACTCACGTGTACATTAGTCGTAAAGTGTTTAATTTATTACCGGAAAACTTTAAAGCAATGAACAAAAAAGGACTGAACAATAAAAACAAGGTTTTGAGAAAATGGCTCATTGAATTTTCATCTCATCAAATCATACTGATTTTTTCAAGGCTAGAGTGAAATGTATTATTTGTATTATTATTAAATGTAATATTCGTATAATAAAAAAAAATATTAAATAAGAAAAAATAATAAAAAAAGGAGGCTCGCGCACAGGTTTATCCTCAGCGAAAAGGAGTATATTTTATTGTCAGCCCAATTATTTAAATGTTATAGTAAATAAGTCTTTTGTCTATCTATCATTATTTCTTTTTGACTCCTTGGTATAATGTAAATACACCTGTTTAATAAATAAAAAAATTAAAAAGTGTTATTAATAGAAAGTATGCCACGTATGTTAGTGCCATAAAATGGTGACAGAGTTATAAGTATAATATAGTATAATTAAAGAATTATATTTAATAGTCGTGCATAGGAAAAGTTGTTTTTAATAGATTAATTAAAAGTTTGGAAGCCACGTGTTCAAAAATTAGTAAAATGGTGGCAAGCATAAATAGTTAATCATGCCCGAGTGCTTCGAAGGTACTTTTTGCGTTAATGTAATGTTTTGGTTGTTTTTTTAATGTTTGTATTCGTTATTTTTACTTATAATCCACTACATAATGCCTCCTGGAAATTATCATATACTTTTATGTAAAACAAGAGCTCTTTATTTTGTGGATTATTGAATATTTTATCAATCGATTTGTAGTCTGGAATGGCTTTGTAAATATCAATTACTGTGAGTAATTAATAGTACATTAACAGCATTTCTGTTTTTATCATTTTTTTTTCTATAAATATGACGTTATGACCGTTATGACGGTTCATATGCTTAGTTCTTTAAGTAGTCTGGCTTTTTGTATTGTATATTGCTATAAAATTATTATGAATATTACCATATGTAACACATACATACATACATATCAGCACTGTAGGCCCAGTTGGCCCATGGCTTGGTTTATATATTTCTTCCACTATTTTTTCTATCCATCTATCTTTCCATCTACTTTTCTATCTCTTGTCTTTTCTCTTCAGTTTGTGATATTGCTCTGATCTGCGTCCCTGATTACTTCATCTTTCCATCTTGCTTTCGGTCTGCCTCTCCTCTTTCTACCACCTAATCTCCTTTCAAAAATTTTCTTTGGTACTCTCCTACATTCATCCTCATGATGTGGCCTAACCATCTTAGTCTCTGTCCTTTGACTACAGCGATTATATTTGGTTCGTTAAACAGATCTTGTATTTCTCGGTTAGTTCTCTTTTCCCATCCCTCTTGCGTTATTTTTCCTCTATATATTTTTCTTAATACTTTCCTTTCCCAAACTCCAAGTGGTGTTTGTTCTTTTGCTCCCAATGTCCATACTTCACCTGCGAATAATACTATGGATCTGATAATCGTCTTGTATATTCGAATTTTTAAATTTCTTGAAATACTTCTGTTGTGTATTACTTTCTTAAGGGCGTAGACACATCGATTTCCTACCATTATCCTTCTTTGGATCTCTCTATATATTCCCGGTTGGCTATAGAATTCTGTCCCTAGGTAAGTAAATTGTTCTACTTCATCAAATTCGTAGTTTTTTCCTTCGCCTGTTGTTATGATTAGTTTGTTCCCTTGCTTAATATGTAACACACTTGTAAAAATATTTTGGGGCGCACATTTTTTTTATTCAGGAAAATGAAGAAGAAGCAAAGTGGCATTGTAGGAAGAAGAAGTGTTGTTTAGGGTACTAGCCTGCTGTGAAGAAGAAATTGAGGTTGAACGAGTTGATGTGTTTGATTGTCGTCAAAAGTAAAGCCCCGTGAAGTTGGCAAGCAAATTTTTTTAAATATCATATTTCATCACGGTTCCTGCTAGATATGAAATAAGTAGTTCTAGAGTACTGTGCACGAAATTTCAATAGTTCTACAGAATTTCGCGAAGAAATTAAAAATACCGATAACCAGCGTAGCAAACACTTTTAAGACAACCTGGTCAAGATGACTCTAAACCAGACCACAGCAACCGTGAAAATACAAAACTCAAATACTACATCTTTTGATATCGACAACGGGGTACGATAAGCCGACGCAATTTGTAAAGACATCAATTCAACACAGCAATTTGTAAAGAAAAGATAAAAGGTACAATAAGCAAGTCGAAACAACTCTTTAAGTACGCAGACGATATTGTAATAATGGGCAGAAACCAAAACTGCCTCAGAGAAACTTTCGCGCGACTAGAGCAACTTGGACTATCTAGGGATGATATCTATCAATGTTAACAAAACAAAATACATGAAAGTAAGCAGATCACCGGAAAACCATCCGCAAAAATTCATAGTAGACCAACTTGAATTCGAAGGAGTGACCCACTTTTCCTACTTAGGGACACCACTAAACCAAAAAAATATGATTAATGAAGAAGTAAAAAAACAAAATATTGAAAGGAAACAGATGCTACTATGCATAGTAAACCCATAAGCTCTAAATTATTCAGCACCACTTTGAAGCTGAGAATATACAAATTCCAGTCGTAACATATTGCCAGGCCAGTCGTAACATATTGCAGCGAAACATGGACGATGACACAGAACGACGAACAGGCGCTCAGAATCTTTGAGAATTTTTTTTTTAGAAAAGTATACGGTCCAACAAATTGCGAAAATACCACCTGGCGCATAAAAATGAATCGCGAACTAAATAACCTAACAGGTTGTGCAGTCATAGTTAGGTTCATAAAATCATAAAAATTAAGATGGAAAGGACATGTACGCAGAATGGATCAATACAGAAACAATAGAACAATTATGGAATGGAGACCAACAGAGACACGTGCAAGTGGCAGAGCACGTAAAAAGTGGTTACAATCGGTGGAAGAGGATTTGAGAAGGATGAGGGTGAATAACGGGAAGGAAGTCGCCGTGGATAGGACGAGATGGGGCGAGATTGTAGAGTAGGCCAAAGCCCATTTAGGGCTGTAGAACCAAAGGTAGAAGAAGACCAAATTATGGGGCCTCTAGGACTTCGCCAGAAAAATGACGCTAGCGACTTGTTAGTGGTCGTTTGCTAAACTATATTTAACACACACTTGCGTACAGTACTTGCGTACACTTCGAAACGGAACTTTTTATTTTTATATATATTTTTTTATTCTTTTGGACGTTTTTATTCTTTTGGATGTCACACTAATGTGTGTAAATGTGTGAAAGAGTTTAAGCAAAGATGTGATGACGGAGAGGCAAACATAAATTTGATACATGAGAAAGGTTTGCCCAAAATTATTACAGACACATACTTAGATTCTAATGACAAAAATTAAAAAAAAAAAAACCCCAACACCCCCAGCGAGCAAACGAACTAGTGAAAATAAGTGCTGTATGTTGCTAAACCAAAATGTTCGAGGTCTAAATTCAAAAATTAATATTTTTTTTGTAAATTGCCATAGTAGTGATATGATATAATATTTCTAACGGAGACATGGTTAAATTCCTCGGTGCAATCAAGTGAGGTATTTGCAGATCATCAAATGCAAGGCGTGATCAAGGAGTAGCTACGGCTGTTCAATATGAATATTCTTCAAAAAAGTGTGGTATCTATCCTGAGCGTAACTACCCACATGATAGATTGCTCGCCAAATGCAATTTAGTGGAGTTAGCACTGAGACGTGATTTTTCTTATTTAATGTTTTTGTATAAACTATTTAATGGCATTAGTGTGAATAGTGAGCTACTTTTCCAATTTTACTGGCATGTATCTCGTGCAAACGCTCATAAATCCAAGTAACCAACATTTTAATTCCCCCGTCCATCGTATGTCGTCGCATGTATATAATAAATTTAGACAGCCCTTGGATTTTTTTTTCATGTAATTTTTTCATGTAATAGTTACATATTGACATATTTTTGCACCTCGACCATAGTTTTGGAGTATTTTGGTAATTTTGCAAAAATTTCTGCAAAATATGAGATTTCGCAAAAAAAATTGGGATTTATAATTACTTATAAATACAAAAACATTTCTATTCGCGGATCTGAATAGAACCCTAAGAGTTCTAAAATGAAAATCACTTTGACATTTTTCGATCAATACCTTAGTACACAAGATATTTGCAATAATAGGGAAAACATTGATTTGAATGAAAATTTAAAAAAATCGCTTAATATTTCTACTTGCAGTTCCCGGTAGAAACTTAAACATTTTTCAGAATATTTTAGTGAAGGCGCAAGGTATTTTTATGGATGTGTTGCCTATAATAATGCTAGATATTTTTTCCCGAATTATAGTGCCTTACGAATTGCATATCTCAAATGACCTTGGGCACGCGTTCGTCAGATAGATTGTCTGCTTTGGTATTCTTACCATAAAGCTGTTTACCGAACCGAACTTATTTCGAACCTGTTTAAAACTTGTTTGATACTGCAACTTGTAACCTGCTTAAAGCTGTTTCGAATATTGGGTTTAAAACCTATTTAAAAATGGCTTTGGCCAGTTTAAAAGCTGTTTAATCTCATGCACCGTTTTCTTGTCTATACCCGCGCCAAACCAGAAAAGAAAAAAAGCTTGTCTGAAACTAAACAGGAACAAGCTTAGAATTCTGACAGGAGTCCTGATGGAACACTGCAGACTTAGAAAACACCTCAAGACGCTAGGCCTTGAGGAGGATTCTGCAAATTTTGTGGTTCAGCAGAAGAAACCCCCATACATCTGCTCAAAGACTGCGGAGCACTGCTCCGCAAGAGATAGATGTACCTCGGGGCCCACTGCTTGAACGCCGAGAAGTTGCAGTCGTTGAATCCCACCCAGATCCTGAAATTCCTGAAGGAGTCAGGACTAGAAGAAACGCTATAAATGGGTAAGTATACCAACGCTTAGATGAAGAGGGTGGGGTACAATAGATCTATAAAGGTAGCGGTACAAGTCGTCACCACCTAGCTACAATCTACAGTCTATGCCCGCGCCAAATTTTGTGACACGAATACGGAAACGGAAAGTTCGGAACCCAATTTGATAAAGTTAATAAATATTTAGAAAGATATAAAGTTAAATTATGTTTATCTACTTTCACAACAAAATCAATACACTAATAAATACATTTTTGTATGTGAAAGATGCCATTATTATAATCGTGTGTAAAAGTATCCTAATCGTGCGTAAAAGCCCAATGTAAATCAAATGGAGTTTCATTATTAAACGATTTCTGTTTGTTGTTACTATGGCAAGAACTTGCGTCACTAAACAAAAAATATGGAGGTTTATAATTGGTAAAACCATACTACATTATAGATAATCATATAAGCTTAATACTGTCGGAACACAGCCTGAATATATAAATATATTCAACCTTTCCGTACTCATACAACCTAACCTATATTGTTGCAGGATGCATTACCTGCTAAGTTCACGTCTCTCTCACAAAATGTTAAATTCAAAATATCTAACCCTAATTACCCACATGGGTTTCAAGTAAATGGTTTACAAATTGTTGTTCATAAAAGCAAAGCTGTACTGATGACAGATAAGTCTCGATACGCATCTACAGATGGCTATCCACTTAAGGTATCGGAAAGACATGATCTTAAAAATCAATGTTATTTTTCTGGTGGCTGTTGAGTGCCACGAAAGTGGACTAAAAGTTATAAAATAACTGACAAATGTCCCATGAGATTTGTTTTCGGTAGTCCAAAAAGACTTATTATTGTTATAGAGCTCCGGAAAGGTAAAATATATTTATATATTCAGGTTTTGTTAATAAATTTTCTGACGAATATTAAAATTGAATTAATTTTTCTTATTTTGAATCAAGAAGTCTCGGCCTTTCAGTCTGGTTTTATCTGGCTCTAATATAACGTAATCTAACCATAACCTAATCTAGATTAAATCTAGGTTAACACAGATTACATCGACAACGACCAAATAGTGTTCCCGCCACTGTGCGTTTTAATTAGTTATCAATTTTTTCTACGGAGGCGCTGAACGTTCTAACCTTGTCTCTAATCAAAATTACAATTTTTACAATATTATCGGTAAGAAATAATATTTTTTTTGTAGATTCAACAGTATTTTAACATGCTTCGTAGAAAAAATATTATAAGACACACGTGTGTGAAAGGCTTTTGTGCACACTTGTATCATAAACTATTATTTCTTACAACTAGAGAGTATTAAGTTAAGTTAAAATATACCTAGTTTATTGACAATATAACAATAATTTACTGACTAACAGTCTTTTCTTAGTCTGTAGTAAGTTTTTTTTTAAGACCTAACAAAATGCTGGACTTGGTAAAGAATACGGGATTGCTTTGAAACTTAGTGTTACGAACTGTTTACCTGGTGTAACTGATGTTAATCGTCTTTGGCACTTTTCAACTAAGATACGAAAGCATAAATTAAGCCTCTACGTTGTCTACGCTGGTTCAATAAATAATATAAAAGAACGTGTAAATTAAAGCCTCCAGGCTCGACACAGCCCGGCTCGGCTTGTAGTCCATTATCAATTCAAGTTTACCTGTTTCGTCGTTGATTTTAGCACCATCATACGTGTTGGACACAAGTAAAACATTCTGGTTCTTTTTGGCCACATAATATAAAAGAGTACAATTTCCCCGATGCCCAAATAAGCTGAATTTTACTTTTATACCTCCTATCTCTGATGTAAACTGTTTTGAGCAGTTCCCTTATTTTTGTGTAGCGTGCCGATCACGGTCAACTTGTGTGACTCAAGTTTATCTATTAAGGGAATCTAGAATCTCAAGTTTATCTATTATGGGAAATATCCATTAAGAAATTATCACATGCGATGTAATGGTTAGTATGGTCCATAGTTATCAAGTTATATCATAGTTATTGCGTATAAAACATTTTATCTTCGACCACTCTTGCAAATGCCCATTATTGTACATTTCGTGGGCTATGTAAATACATCATAACACTCACGTATGTAACAGTCCGCGATTAATGATAAGTTATGATTGATAAAACACACGTGCGTTTGGCTTACGATTCGTTGATTGGTTGAGAGCTGCTATTACATGCTCATACGTTCAGCACCCCCCGTGCCACAATTCAAACTAACAGAAATTGACATTTCGTACATTGAGTTGCCTAAATCTATGCGCACTCTTATTCCATTTTAACCCAAATAAGTACTATATAATAAGGTATGTAACAATTAAGAATGTATTTATTTTCTTTTCTTTCAAGTTAAATAATGTCGAGTAACAGTTATGTATGAAAATACATCTTTCTGTTTATTATAATATTAAAAAATGATAATTAAATAAGCATAACCTAATAAGAAATAAATTTGTTACATCAAACATATTTTCTTATAAAGCAGAAACAAATTTGTGTGGTTGTAGATAAAGTACATTACATAACTCGTAAGGCAATTACGTACTCGCGGAATTACGCACTCCCAGCCACGCGGGTCGCGCGTACGTAATATGCTTCTTACAACTCTCGTTACGTAATATACTATTGTCATCGGTCAGAGCGTAGATTTTTATACCGTATTCATTGGATTTTGATGGAATATACAAGAAAAGTTGATCCTATACCCGCGTCGATCCCACAGACCAATTGGCCCTCCGTCAAAAACGGACACATGTGCTGCTCGCACGAACGCACTGTGCACACTGGAATGAATTTAGCTAGCTCTAGAATGTGCATTGCTCGGTAAAAATGATCCCGCATTGTATAAGCCCATCAACACATACCCTGCCCTTTCCAACCTCCAGAAAGTTCAAATACTAGAACCTGTCTTGTTTACAAAGAAATGAATCTTTGAGTCTCCTTCAAAATATATATTTTTATAATATATGTGCACATTTCGTTAAAAATGTTAACATCATCAATATAACTCTGTCTTGTTTATATACCCACGACATATAATCTATACAACAACAAACTAGACAAATTATGAAACCAGGTGAAATTTATTACAGCGATCGATTCAAACGGTCGAGACTAAAATAATCGATAAAAACGGTTGAGACTTAATTGATCGATTCGAATGGTTGAGACGGAATAAAACTAGCCAGGCGATTTGGAATAGACAATATTAGTATAGAACAAATACTAGGAGATAGATATAAGTTCAATTAGACTAAATGTGGTAAAACTAGCTTTTGAAACACAGCATTTCCAATCGTAGATTAACCATATGGAATAACTTGTTACTTGTGTTAATAGTATATTGCGTAACGAGAGTTGTAAGAAACACATTACGTACGAGCGGAACAGTTACACACGACCCGTGTAGCGGGGATTGCGTAATTTCGCGATTACGTAATTGCCTTACAACTCGAGTTATGTACTATACTTTATCTACGACCACACTAATTTGTTTCTGTTTAATAAGAAAAATATGTATGTAACAAATATATTTCTTATTAGGTTATGTTTATTTAATTATCATTATTTAACATTATAATAAACAAACAGTTGTATTTTCATATAGTAACTATTACTCGACATTGTTTAACTTGAAAGAAATAAATAGAAATACATTTTTAATGGTCATATATCTTATTATTTAGTACTAATTTGAGTTAAACTGGAATAATATTGGACATATGTATAGACAACACAATGTACGCAATTTCAATTGTCGTTAGTTTGAATTGTGGCACGGGGGGCGCCGAACGTATGAGCACGTAGTATCAGCACTCAACCAATCAACGTATCGTAAAGCAAACGCACGTGTGTGTTATCAATCATAACTTATCATTAATCGTGCGTTGTGTGTTATGATGTATTTACATAGTCCACGAACTGTACAATAATGGGCATTTACAATAGTGGTCATAGATAAAACTTATTACCGAGATTGTGTAGTTAATTAGAAAATCAATGTTATTTAAAAGGATAAGAATAGGAAGTAATTCTGTTTACATTTACTTTTAATATATTCAGTGGAGGTATAAAAAAGCGTTTCCTTTTCGAGACATAATAAATGATGATAATGTTATGCAAATAGCTCGCTGATTAGTTTCCTGAAGGTATGCCGACTGATTATTTTCTCTTTGATAAAAATGCTTTTATTGCTTGGGCTAATGGTCTGCAATTTATTACCAGGCAAGGTTATCACTAAAATGCAGCGGCTAGGTAATTTACAAATCCGTCAAGAAGGAATATAATTTCCGAAAACACATTTGCTTACGACTAGGTTTGTTTTAATTAACTGTGTGTGTTAGAAATGTTGTTTGGAGTGTGGAGAGAATAGGTTTTCGGAATCGATTTTGTGCATTTAATTGATTTTCTTATGAAAAATAATAACTCACATAGATATTTTTCGCGGAATATTTTTCGTTCAAATGGAAACGTTTCCACGAAAGGAAACGTCTCTTGATTATTTTACAAACAATACAAAATTATAATTTTTTAAATTATTTTTCCTGATATCTCTGTCATGTATAATGAACGGGCGAATGTCTTAATGGCTTTGTACGGGGTCTGTGTTTGCAAGCTTCTTATTACATAGTAAAAGTTATTTTTAGCTGTAACTTCATTAACGATACAAATGCCCCCGACTGCTGATCACCAACTGTTTTGTAATTTATTTTTTGTATAAAAATATAAAATGTGTTATAAAAAATGGCAGGAAGACTTTGTAGCCATTTGTTACTGTTGGTGACATTATTATTATTATTAAGCCAAAAGGAATGGTTAATAATAATAATATTTGTTGCAACATGAAAATGTAACAAAAGGCTTGAAGATCTGTTTGCCAGTGATATTACAATTAATTAAGAGACTCGCAAAATGTACCTATAATTTAACCAAATTTCAAAGATCTCAAAATCTGACGCACAGATTTATGCGAAAATTTAACCAAATTTATTTAAACATTACAAATACACAAAACATTAGGAAATAAACTACAAATTTTAGGTATCTTTACCCAAAATTTTACTTATCGACTTACACATACCTAGCCCTTTCACCAGAAAGTTCAAAGACTAGAACCTTTGTTATTTACAAAAAAATGAATCTTTGCGTCTTTTCTTCAAAAGACATATTTTTATAATATATGTACACATTTCGTTAAAAATGTTAACATCATCAATATAACTCCGTCTTGTTTATATACCCACGACATATAATCTATACAACAACTAACTAGACAAATTATAAAACCAGGTGAAATTTATTACAATGATCGATTCAAACGGTCGAGACTAAAATAATCGATTAAAACGGTTGACACTTAATTGATCGATTCGAATGGTTTAGACGGAATAAAACTAGCCAGGCGATTTGGAATAGACAATATTAGTATAGAACAAATACTAGGAGATAGATATAAGGTCAATTAGACTAAATGTGGTAAAACTAGCTTTTGAAACAGCATTTCCAATCGTAGATTAACCATATGGAAGAACTTGTTACTTGTGTTAATAGTATATTGCGTAACGAGAGTTGTAAGAAACACATTACGTACGAGCGGAACAGTTAAGCATAACCCGTATAGCGGGGAGTGCGTCATTTCGCGAGTACGTAATTTAATTTTCATTATTTAACTTTATAATAAACAAACAGTTGTATTTTCATATATAACTATTACTCGACATTATTTAACTTGAAAGAAATGAAAAGAAATACATTCTTAATGGTTACATACCTTATTATTTAGTACGTGTTTGGGTTAAACTGAAATAAGAGTTGTCATAGATATAGGCAACCCTATGTACGCAATGTCAATTTCCGTTAGTTTGAATTGTGGCACGGGGGGCGCTGAAAGTATGAGCACGTAGTAGCAGCTCTCAACCAATCAACGAATCGTAAACCAAACGCACGTGTGTTATCAATCATAACTTATCATTAATCGCGGTCTGTTACATACGTGTGTTATGATGTATTTACATAGTCCACGAACTATACAATAATGGGCATTTACAATAGTGGTGGTAGATAAATCTAGATAAATAGATAAATCTATAATTATTACCGAGATTTTTTAGTTAATTAAAAAATCAATGTTATTTAAAAGGATAAGAATAGGAAGTAATTCTGTTTACATTTACTTTTAATATATTCAGTGGAGGTATAAAAAAGCGTTTCCTTTTCGAGACATAATAAATGATGATAATGTTATGCAAATAGCTCGCTGATTAGTTTCCTGAAGGTATGTCGACTGATTATTTTCTCTCTGATAAAAATGCTTTTATTGCTTGGGCTAATGGTCTGCAATTTATTACCAGGCAAGGTTATCACTAAAATGCAGCGGCTAGGTAATTTACGAATCTGTCAAAGAAGGAATAAAATTTGCGAAAACACATTTGCTTACGACTTGGTTTGTTTTATTTCCTTTGCATTTTGTTAACTGTGTTTGTTAGAAATGTTATTTGGAGTGTTGAGAAAATTGGTTTTCGGAATAGATTTTGTGCATTTAATTTTCTTATGAAAAATAATAACTCACATAGAGATTTTTCGACGGAATATTTTTCGTTGAAATGGAAACGTTTCTACGAAACTTCATAATTTTCAAACAATACAAAATTATAATTTTTTAATCTATTTTTCCTGATATGTCTGTCATATATAATGAACGGGCGAATGTCTTAATGGCTTTGTAGGGGGTCTGTGTTTGCAAGCTTCTTATTACATAGTAAAAGTTATTTTTAGCTGTAACTTCATTAATGATACAAATGCCCCCGACTGCTGATCACCAACTGTTTTGTAATTTATTTTTTGTATAAAAATATAAAATGTGTTAAAAAAATGGCAGAAAGACCTTGTGACCGATGGCCATTTATTACTGTTGGTGATATTATTATTATTATTAAGAAAGGTATGATAATATTTGTTGCAACATGAAAATATAACAAAAGGCTCTTGGAGATATGTTTGCGTGGGACATTACAATTAATTAAGTGACTCGCAAAATGTGCCTATAATTTAACCAAATTGCAAAGATCTCAAAATCTGACGAAGAGATTTATGCGAAAATTTACCCAAATTTATTTAAAATTCAACAATTACAAAAGTTTTCATAAAAGAGTTTCCTTAAATTTTTCTTAAAAATTTAGTTTTTTACCAAAATTTACCAAAGCATTTTATAGAAAATGAACTACAAATTTCAGGTATCTTTCCGCAAAAAAATTACAAATCTACGGCTGTTCTTCATTTATTTTTCATACCAATATTTTGTTTGGAAAGTTTTCCACGGTTTCGTCTAACATAAATTAAACTTACAAAACAAACAAAAATACCAAGCAACACGTTCGAAAGAAATATAAACAAAAGTTATATAATATTATATTATATATGGACAAGATACATAAATAAGTACTCCTCAAACTTGTCCTATAAATAAATTACCTTCATTTCAACTCACATTTCAATTCCTGTCATCCCCAACCAATCATTAATAACCCATCATGGATATGATATTGATCATAGAGAAACTTTCAGTTTTGGAGCAGACAGCGTTCGTAAATGCAAATGCGTTTGGCATTTGCGAGACTAGACTGGCTGGCAGACAAACATTCGTATTTAATGCAGGAGATAGTAAATCAACAAAGACTTAACGATGCTACCGACAGGCGAATAACGTTCAATTATATTGACGGTAATAGATTTTTATTGACTGCCTGAAAATACACAGAAACCGCATCGCCGGCTTCCAAAATAAATACATTTTATTTAGGTTTAAATTGGTTTTAATTATATGACAGTCTGATAAGACCAGACACGACAAGAAAGATTAAATTAAATCAGACATGACTAGTCTAAGACGGACCATATCAGAAAGACCAGGTGAACACGTAAGACCAGACAAGAGCAGACAAGAGCAGATTGGTACAAGAGCAGACAAGATCATACAAGACCAGACAAGAACAAACGAGACCAGATAAGACCAGACAAAATCAAACAATACCAGACAAGACTAGACGAGACCAGACAAGATCAGACAAGATCAGACATGACCAGACAAGACAAACAAGACCAGACAAGACCAGACAAAAACAGACAAGACCAGACAAGACCAGCCAAACCAGACAAGATGAGGCAAGACCAGACAAGATCAGACAAGACCAGAAAAGACCAGACTAGACCAGACAAGACTAGAAAATGCCAGACAAGATCAGACATGATCAGATAAGACGAGGCAAGGCCGAACTAGGCCAGACAAGACAACACAAGACCAGACATGACATGACCAGAAAGGACCAGACAAGACCATAGAACACCAGAAAAGACTAGACAATACCAGACAAGACCAGACTAGACTAGACAAGATCATACAAGACCAGACAAGATCAGATATGACCGGACAAGACGAGGCAAGAGCAGACAAGACTAGACAAGACCAGACGAGATCATACAAGACCAGACAAAACCAGCAAGTCCAGACAAGGACAGACAAGACCAGAGAAGACCAGACGAAGACCAGGCAAGACCAGACAAGACCGCACAAGACCTGACAAGATCATACAGTACAGCCAGCACCAGACAAGACCAGACTATACAAGACAAGACCAGACTTGTCTGGCCTTTTCTGGTCTTCTCTGGTTTTGTCTGGCAAGATAATACTTAAGCACATTGCAGTGTTGATGATGGGGCAGTTGTTCGTGCTTGAACTGAAGATGAGTGGATGAGGAATGGAGATGAGAATGATTTGCCAACCACCAAACAGTCCCGATTTCAATGTCCTCGATTTGGGTTTCTTTGACGCTTGTCACGCAGACTTCTTGCAGGATTTTGATTGGCATGATTCTAGTATCAGTAGGCCATTTTCTCTTTTACCGCGGGAATTAATTTCTCTGTAACTGTTCAAATACAGACTGATCGAGTAACTTCGATGGCTATGAAAGTACCACGTTGCTGTTTTTTTTTGAGTTTCTGTTTGCACAACAATTCTTGCACATTCTTGCACCACAAACCACAAAAACACCACAAAAGGCCAAATACCTAATTTTCTAATCAAATTTTCAAAATTAGATTTTTGATGAGGATCGTGCAACAGCGGCAAGGAACATATCTTGGATCATTTTTTTTTTACTTTTGCTAGATCGAATTGGTAATACCTCGTCAGAAGGTACGCATCTTTCTGAACCATAGATGGCATAGTCCTCATGAGCAGGGATAGGCAAGCTAGAGGCCATGCTAGAACAACTAAGTATAAAATCCCACAAAGTAGGTCTTAAGATGAACCTGTCCAATACAAAAATAATGAGTGACCTAAAACGGGACACTACGATAAATAGCACCACCATAGAAGTAGTAGAAGAATACACCTACCTTGGATATTTCGCAAGCTGGGGAAGGGAACGCAGACAGCCAAAATAAAAAACAGAATCAGACTAACGTGGGCTGTCTTTAGCAGACTGAGCCACATCCTCAGAGACAAGGACATCCCAATACATCTTAAGCGCAAGGTTTTCGACTTCTGTGTAACACCTGAAACAACATTGGCTTGCAGGCAATGGCACTGATGAAGAAAAGTACGGACCATCTAACGACAATGCAATGAGCGATGTGTTGTAATAAAAACCAGTACTAGACATCTGTGCCATTAGCGCACATTCCAAAACGTGCCCTTTGTCCCTCGTTTTGGATAAATGCAATTGTTTTATAATTTGTCCAGATACTTAGGGTTTTTATTACCACGCTAAAATCTACCTCCCCCAAACATATTAGAAAACGTGCGAAGGCCTATAAAAACCTTCTTATAGAGATTATCCAGAGGACCAGACATTTTCAGGGATTTAGAGAATTTAAGCCTAGATTGTTCATGGGAGGAGCCAAGAAAATTCAATCTCACCCTTATTTGAATTAGAGGGATGATTTAACCCCTCTTACATATATATATTATACTAGGAATGGTATAAATACCATTCCCCAGTTGTCAGTAACAAGTAAGAAGTAAGAGAAAAGAAAGTAGAGTTGTAAGCTATAAGTCTTAAGTTATTTCGTTGGATTCTTGTTTAATTAAATTTTTAAAACCAACTCGACTATTATTCGACAAACTACGTGCCTTGCGAATCCCGGTGAACATTACATTACAAGATCCCGAGATATTTAGATATATCTCAGAGTCCGAAGAATTGTTGGACAGCAGTCCTTCCCTTTCAACATTGAAGTCGGCGGTGGTTCACATCATAACCCCCTTCACAACATTGGTGGTAGCCCCACAACATTGGTGGCAGCCCCACAACAGATGGATCGAGCCATAATAGGGGTCCGTCTGCGAGACAAACTTAAGTGCGAGGAAATGCAGAACACGCGGCAGGGCAACATCAAGAAAGATGGACACCAACATTAATCCAATGGAAACCAAGACGAACAAAGAGTGAAGGAAGAACACAGACAAGGACGACATAAAACGACATGCGAGGAGCAAGTGGCCCCAACTCGCGCAAGACAAAACCACTTGGAAAGAGATGGTAGAGGTATATATATGTTCAGGAGTGGACAAAGGAACTCTGAGAAAAAAATAAAAGTTTTCCACACCTTCTTTTAAGACGCGATTCATAGTTCCTAACGACTTCCCAGCTTTGGTACACGGTATCACGAACTGTTGATCTTTGTGAATTTCTCGAACTATATTACGGATTAATTTCCGATGTTTACATTTTCTTGCTGAATTTCCTTTTTCTTGGATTCCACATTAGCTACGGAACCATAATGCCCGCTCCACACTCTCGCGGAGTAACTTCGGCGAGGATCCTCGCCGAAGTTGTTCGAGGCGAGGAACTAGACGGAGGAGGCATCCTCGCGCCTTACTTCGCGAGGACCTCAGTGCCATGCCTAACACCGAACAGGTGGTAGCTGCAGCTGCAACTATTTGTGTGTATACTATATAGGAAAGGACGAGTAAACACGAGAGTGTAGACGTAATACTCTCCCTTCTTCGTACTCGCGCCTCGTGTCCCTTTGACTCGGGTACGAAAAACCGCTTCACGAAGCGAAGTTAGCCAAGGAGAGCCGAGGAAGCACAAGGCGGACTGAGTAACCTGACCACACTCTCGTTCCTTGCTCAACTCCGTGCTACTTCGCGAGAGTGTGGAGCGGGCATAAAATGTTTTGACTCTATTCCAAATACGATTAATAGTTTTTGTGGAAACGTGAAAATCCGCACTGGTGTGCTAAATGACACCATTTTCAAGTTTACGATTGAGGAAGCATTTGAGCAAAGATTGTAAAACCCTTGCCACTGGCCCTTAAATTTGGTTTTTCACAATTCATATTAAACCTTAAATCAATTGTCGGCGGGTAAAAAACCAAACAAACAATTGTTACAAAGTTTTATCCGTTCACTTCAAACCCTATTTTGACAAATGACAAACTTCAGGCCGCTACTAGATTCACATTTCTGCTTATACATTAACTGCTGATACATTTCAATTCATTATTTCAACAATCCATTAAGAACACATAAATCGCACACTTATTTTGGAACGGCGGGAGTATAAGATTTTAATACCGTCTTCCAGGAGCCTATGACTCTCTAGCTATATTACTTAAATTAGCTATTAGCTATTATAATGATTTCATTCTATACCTACCATTTAGATATTAAATATTATATAAATTCAAAATATTAGAATAAATATACATCAAGATTCATTTACAAAGAAAAGATTTATTTTGAATAATATTAACTCTCAACTATAAATCAATCTCAACTAGAAATAGAGCACCCATAAAATTCCATTCAACAAACCGCACTTCGTTAAAAAAACATTTTAAACATTTCTGAAAATAAAACCTCTATGATTTATTACATGACAAGAACTGATAGCTTCCGCTCTCATCTTGATATACAAAAATACATATTTTCGCAATATTAAAGGTCTCATGTGCGACTGCTAGTCTGCTGCATGAAAAAATATTACCTATGTAATAGAACCGATTCGCAGAACAAAGCGGCCAATAAGGAAAAAGAAATATCGTAAATAGATTCTAAATTGTGGCTTTAACATCCCATTTGTGCGTTTCTCCCAAGAAAAACTTGGTAATATTTCAATGAAACTTTTGTTTTTACATTTTCTATAAATTTAGAGAGCGCTATTAAGTGAAGCCTATGTTTTTAGGCATTTATGTGCCTGGAATGTAGTCATAAAAAAACTTGTGCAGTTTGTTATTTTTTGTTGCGAACTTCTTCAAGCGGAAGATGTTTTTCAAGGAACCTCGGTGTCAACGATTTCGTTTTATTTACTGTTTTCTTTCTTCCGCATTAACATATTCCAACGGTTCCGTATTTCATATTTCTTGGAAACTCTCCACGAGCATGAACAATATGTTTATCAAGGAGAAAAATAATTGCTTCTCGTTTGATACAAACTGAAACCGTGCCATCGCATCGAGGCGCAGGAAAAGCGAACTCAGTTTCCTTTCCAAACGCTTTTTAATGAATAATTGAAAATTGTGTGCCTTGTAATTAGTCGCTGATAATAAGATGTTGCGTTGAATATTTTAAAAATCTTCAAACTTTTCATGTCCGTAAATTATGAACCGTCCATTGATTTTCGCATAAACAGATGTCGATTCGATCTAACAATGAAAGTTGAAACACAATTTCAGATAAAGCAAACTAAACACAAACAATGATCTTGATATTTAATTAGGTTCTTAATACCTAAAAACATAAGATTTTCCCTTAATGTATATTAAATTATAGAACAAAATTAAACATGATCAGAGAAGAAATGACAAGACTACACAGAAAAGATATACAGACAAGACTAGACAGACAAGACTAGACAGACAAGACTAGACAGACAAGACTAGACAGACAAGACTAGACAGACAAGACTAGACAGACAAGACTAGACAGACAAGACTAGACAGACAAGACTAGACAGACAAGACTAGACAGACAAGACTAGACAGACAAGACTAGACAGACAAGACTAGACAGACAAGACTAGACAGACAAGACTAGACAGACAAGACTAGACAGACAAGACTAGACAGACAAGACTAGACAGACAAGACTAGACAGACAAGACTAGACAGACAAGACTAGACAGACAAGACTAGACAGACAAGACTAGACAGACAAGACTAGACAGACAAGACTAGACAGACAAGACTAGACAGACAAGACTAGACAGACAAGACTAGACAGACAAGACTAGACAGACAAGACTAGACAGACAAGACTAGACAGACAAGACTAGACAGACAAGACTAGACAGACAAGACTAGACAGACAAGACTAGACAGACAAGACTAGACAGACAAGACTAGACAGACAAGACTAGACAGACAAGACTAGACAGACAAGACTAGACAGACAAGACTAGACAGACAAGACTAGACAGACAAGACTAGACAGACAAGACTAGACAGACAAGACTAGACAGACAAGACTAGACAGACAAGACTAGACAGACAAGACTAGACAGACAAGACTAGACAGACAAGACTAGACAGACAAGACTAGACAGACAAGACTAGACAGACAAGACTAGACAGACAAGACTAGACAGACAAGACTAGACAGACAAGACTAGACAGACAAGACTAGACAGACAAGACTAGACAGACAAGACTAGACAGACAAGACTAGACAGACAAGACTAGACAGACAAGACTAGACAGACAAGACTAGACAGACAAGACTAGACAGACAAGACTAGACAGACAAGACTAGACAGACAAGACTAGACAGACAAGACTAGACAGACAAGACTAGACAGACAAGACTAGACAGACAAGACTAGACAGACAAGACTAGACAGACAAGACTAGACAGACAAGACTAGACAGACAAGACTAGACAGACAAGACTAGACAGACAAGACTAGACAGACAAGACTAGACAGACAAGACTAGACAGACAAGACTAGACAGACAAGACTAGACAGACAAGACTAGACAGACAAGACTAGACAGACAAGACTAGACAGACAAGACTAGACAGACAAGACTAGACAGACAAGACTAGACAGACAAGACTAGACAGACAAGACTAGACAGACAAGACTAGACAGACAAGACTAGACAGACAAGACTAGACAGACAAGACTAGACAGACAAGACTAGACAGACAAGACTAGACAGACAAGACTAGACAGACAAGACTAGACAGACAAGACTAGACAGACAAGACTAGACAGACAAGACTAGACAGACAAGACTAGACAGACAAGACTAGACAGACAAGACTAGACAGACAAGACTAGACAGACAAGACTAGACAGACAAGACTAGACAGACAAGACTAGACAGACAAGACTAGACAGACAAGACTAGACAGACAAGACTAGACAGACAAGACTAGACAGACAAGACTAGACAGACAAGACTAGACAGACAAGACTAGACAGACAAGACTAGACAGACAAGACTAGACAGACAAGACTAGACAGACAAGACTAGACAGACAAGACTAGACAGACAAGACTAGACAGACAAGACTAGACAGACAAGACTAGACAGACAAGACTAGACAGACAAGACTAGACAGACAAGACTAGACAGACAAGACTAGACAGACAAGACTAGACAGACAAGACTAGACAGACAAGACTAGACAGACAAGACTAGACAGACAAGACTAGACAGACAAGACTAGACAGACAAGACTAGACAGACAAGACTAGACAGACAAGACTAGACAGACAAGACTAGACAGACAAGACTAGACAGACAAGACTAGACAGACAAGACTAGACAGACAAGACTAGACAGACAAGACTAGACAGACAAGACTAGACAGACAAGACTAGACAGACAAGACTAGACAGACAAGACTAGACAGACAAGACTAGACAGACAAGACTAGACAGACAAGACTAGACAGACAAGACTAGACAGACAAGACTAGACAGACAAGACTAGACAGACAAGACTAGACAGACAAGACTAGACAGACAAGACTAGACAGACAAGACTAGACAGACAAGACTAGACAGACAAGACTAGACAGACAAGACTAGACAGACAAGACTAGACAGACAAGACTAGACAGACAAGACTAGACAGACAAGACTAGACAGACAAGACTAGACAGACAAGACTAGACAGACAAGACTAGACAGACAAGACTAGACAGACAAGACTAGACAGACAAGACTAGACAGACAAGACTAGACAGACAAGACTAGACAGACAAGACTAGACAGACAAGACTAGACAGACAAGACTAGACAGACAAGACTAGACAGACAAGACTAGACAGACAAGACTAGACAGACAAGACTAGACAGACAAGACTAGACAGACAAGACTAGACAGACAAGACTAGACAGACAAGACTAGACAGACAAGACTAGACAGACAAGACTAGACAGACAAGACTAGACAGACAAGACTAGACAGACAAGACTAGACAGACAAGACTAGACAGACAAGACTAGACAGACAAGACTAGACAGACAAGACTAGACAGACAAGACTAGACAGACAAGACTAGACAGACAAGACTAGACAGACAAGACTAGACAGACAAGACTAGACAGACAAGACTAGACAGACAAGACTAGACAGACAAGACTAGACAGACAAGACTAGACAGACAAGACTAGACAGACAAGACTAGACAGACAAGACTAGACAGACAAGACTAGACAGACAAGACTAGACAGACAAGACTAGACAGACAAGACTAGACAGACAAGACTAGACAGACAAGACTAGACAGACAAGACTAGACAGACAAGACTAGACAGACAAGACTAGACAGACAAGACTAGACAGACAAGACTAGACAGACAAGACTAGACAGACAAGACTAGACAGACAAGACTAGACAGACAAGACTAGACAGACAAGACTAGACAGACAAGACTAGACAGACAAGACTAGACAGACAAGACTAGACAGACAAGACTAGACACACAAGACTAGACAGACAAGACTAGACAGAGAAGACTAGACAGACTTGCTTATCGTGTTTGATCTTGTCTGGTTTAATAATCTATTAGAGAAGACCAGAAAAGAAGAAACAAGAACAGACAAATCTATCAATAAAATCAATTTGGAAAATGTTTGTTACTTCGATGCTCATTTATCTCTTTAAGATGTCAATTCGTCTTTTAAGTCGTCACATTAAAAAAGCTTTCAGCTCAACCCCTTCTCGCGATGCCATCTCATCTCTTACCCTCGCCAAAGATAACGACGAAACTTGATTTTCCATCAAATAAGTCAAA
This sequence comes from Phosphuga atrata, assembly GCA_944588485.1. Classification (NCBI taxonomy): domain Eukaryota; kingdom Metazoa; phylum Arthropoda; class Insecta; order Coleoptera; family Silphidae; genus Phosphuga; species Phosphuga atrata. The sequence continues at coordinate 23,080,638 of OX155905.1, forward strand.
GACGTTTCGCCGTAAATTGAATTTGAAATTGGATCAAAATATTACACGACAGAAAGTAGAAACTAAATGGAAAACTGAAAAGTAATTGAAATATTTATAAGTGTTTTGTCTGTCTAATTTTCTCTACCATTGCTTAGTGTCACACAAATTCGCTGTTAAATCTTGACTGTCCATTCTTGTGTGTTTCTTCATTCCTGTCTCTTATTTATCTAGTTTTGTCAGGTATAAAATGTATTTCTTAATAGTGCTACATGGTGAATTTGTGTTTTCCTTATTTTGATCTAAAATAAGCCCATCAAGTCTTTGCTGTCGAGTTCTGTCTGTCTAGTCTTCTCTGTCTTGTCTTCTCTGCCTACCCTTGTCTGCCTTGTTTTGTTTGTCTAGTCCTGTCTGTATAGTCTTATTTGTCTAGTTCTGTATGTCTAGGCTTGTCCTCTACCTGTCTATTTAGTCTTGTCTGTCCAGTCTTGACTATCTAGTCTTGTCATTCCAGCCTTGTCTGTCTAGTCTTGTCTGTCCAGTGTTGTATTCATAATCTTGTCTGCCTAATCTTGTTTGTCTAGTTTTCTGTGTCTAGTCTGTTTAGTCTTGTTTGTTAGATTAGACCATTCTATATACCATCACCATCATAGCATATACCATTCTTTAGACCATTCTATATACCATTCGTAGTAACAGTCACAACCATCCTATAGACCAGGGGTCTCCAAACTACGGCCCGAGGGCCACATCCAACCCGCGGACAGATTTTGTCCGGCCCGCGGAGAGCTAGCATACTTGAAAACTCCTTTTAGAGAACATATTTTTTATAGCAAATTAAATTTAGTTTACTGAAGTATTCTAATTTTATGTTGAATAATTATTAATATGACATCTACATTGATATGGTCATGGGCTAACTACTCATAGCATTGTTGTAGGCTTATTGTTATTGTTTTTGTGATAAGTTGGATAAAGAAACACAGAATTGTAATGAGTAAAGACATGTATAATATGCAGAAAATTTAACTTCAGTATATAATAACTAACAAATTATTGAAATGAATCCAACTAACATTTTATACATTTTAAATAAAAACATAACTTATAACAAGCATAATGACATATGAAATACTAATGAGATTTATGTAATTGAGATTTTCCACTGACAATAGTCTGTAGTTGTGGACTAATTTTACTTGTACCAATTATTAAAAGAGATTTAAGATGCTCATCAGTTAATTTAGATCTGTAAACATTTTTTGTGTACTTCATTTTGGAGAAGGTCTTGTCACACAAATAAGTAGTACCAAGAACAGAAAACAGCCCACCAGCAAATTTATGCAAATTATCAAATTGTGTCAGTGGAAGACTCTTATAAAATTCCAACAAAGATGAGTTTTGATATTTTATTGTTCTTAATTATATCACTGCACTGTAGATCAATCATTTCCATTTGAAGTTCCGGGGCTAGGGTTTCAATTCAGTATCAAAAGGATTCTGAAAAATCTTAATTTGATTCGCAATGGCATCAAAGTCCGAGAAACGAGTATCAAAATTTATTTTCAAAGCACTCAAAGTTTCGATTGCAAAATCGATAGGAAACTCAGTCTCAGTGGTGTGGCTGAATATTTCACATGTTTTAAAATGTGAAAAACATTTACTTCGTAGTTGTGATTGAAACATTATCAATTTCTTCCGGAATGATTTGATATTAGTGTATAAATCAGGAAGATGCTGGTTTTCTCCTTGCAATCTCAAATTCAGTTCGTTCACATGTTTTGTCAAATCAACATAGAATGACTAAATTTTGTCAAATCAACTTCCACAGCCATGCGTTGTTTTGCAATTCAGTAAGAGGGCGATGCTTTTCATTCAAAAAAATTTCGATCACTGCTCGAAGTTCAAAAAAGCTCTGAAGGACTTTGCCACAACTAAGCCAACGTACGGCAGTATGATAAGGTAAATCATTTTCTCCAATCTCTTCAATAAATTGTCGGAATTGTCGGTGATTCAGCCCAAAAGATCTGATAAAATTGATATGACAAGAACAGTTGATATGACTGGTTTCAGAACTTCAAACATATCCAAACATTTTCCGCACGAAGACTGTTGATGAATGATACAATGTAAGACAAATGGTTTTGAACCACCGTCATTTTCTACAGCCTTTGACACAAGAGCGACCACTCCTTTATTCCCCACTCATGTTTTTGCCTCCATCAGTTGTAATACATTTCAAGTTTTCCATCGAAGGTTCTTTTGATTAATGGCCATTTCAACTCCTTTAAAAATATCTGTACCAGTAGTTGTGCCATGAATACTATACATATCAAGTTCTTCATGCACTTCAAAGCTTTTATCTACTCCTCGAATATAAATCAACACCTGAGCAGTATCTGACACATCCGTTGACTCATCCAAGGCCACAGAAAACCACTCAACATGTCCAATTTTGTCGAACAGTTTAGAGGATATATTTTCAGCGATGTTTTCTACCCTTCGAGCCACAGTGTTTGCTGACATACTGACAGTTTTTAATAAATTTACCTTTTCAGGGCACATTTCTTCGGCTACTGCAATTATGCATTCTTTGATCATTTCTCCATCGGTGAATGGTTTTCCACGTTTTGCAATTTCAAGAGCCACACGAAAACTGGCACGAGTTGCAGCCTCTTGTTCAGTTTAGAGTTTTGTAAATGAAGATTGCTGCGATTTCAATCCGCGCTTCATAGCTTCGAATTTTTCTGTCCGCAAACTTTCTGTATATTTTGAGTAATTTTGAAAATGTTTTGTTTCATAATGACGTTTAATGTTATATTCCTTGAGAACGGCTATGCTTTCATTGCAAATCAAACAAAGCGCCTTGTTACTGGACTCAATTACGAAATACTGAACGTTCCACTGATCTTTGAATTTTCTGCATTCACTATCAATTTTTCGCTTCTTTTCCATACTACTAAATCACACACAAAAGCAACAATTCAAATCAAAATACTGTTACAAAGATGTCTTAAAATTAAACACGCACAAACGCGTTTTAAGGAGGTACGCACTATTTTATTTCACAACAGTGTCATAGGAACTGACTTGTGGTTGCACCACTAGCCTTCTAATTAATTCCAATTACTGCCATCTAGAAGTGAGTGGAAGACACCAGAACTTTCTCGAACCAACGAGATTATTCTGTACGTGCTATTAGCGCCATCTGTTAGCGATAGAAGCTACTACCTATTTCCGCTTGTGTCCACCAGATGTCGTGTCACGTTACTCCTCATGGCTCGTACTCTACGACTAATCTAGAAATTACAGATAATGACAAGAAAATTAATAATATGCAGTGTTGCCGTTTAGCGGACTTTTGTCCGATTTGCAGCCTTTTTTAAACGTTGCGTACTTTTTCAGACTTTTTTTTCATCAGTGGACTATTTCACTTTTTACCTACGGCAACAATGATAATATGGTTTTGGCCCTCGGAACTTACTGGAGTAATCAGCATGGCCCAGTATAGTACATATCAGTAGATATCTGTACATATCAGTAGGCTGGAAAGTTTGGAGACCCCTGCTATAGACCATTCTGGTTTGTTTAAACATGTCTATAAAGTCTTGTCTGTTTAGTCTTGTCTGTATAGTCTTGTCTGTCTAGTCTTCTCTGTCTAGTCTTGTCTGCCTAGTCCTGTCTGTCTAGTCTTGTCTGTCTAGTTTTATCTGTCTAGTCTTGTCTGTCTAGTATTGTCTGTGTAGTTCTGTCTGTCTAGTCTTGTGTGTCTAATCTTGTCTGTCTAGTCTTGTGTGTCTAGTCTTGTCTGCCTAGTCTTGTCTGTCTAGTCTTGTCTGTCTAGTCTTGTCTGTCGAGCCTTGTCTGTCGAGTCTCTTCTGTCTAGTCTTGTCTATCTAGTCTTGTCTGTCTAGTCTTGTCTGTCTAGTCTTGTCTGTCTAGTCTTGTCTGTCTAGTCTTGTCTGTCTAGTCTTGTCTGTCTAGTCTTGTCTGTCTAGTCTTGTCTGTCTAGTCTTGTCTGTCTAGTCTTGTCTGTCTAGTCTTGTCTGTCTAGTCTTGTCTGTCTAGTCTTGTCTGTCTAGTCTTGTCTGTCTAGTCTTGTCTGTCTAGTCTTGTCTGTCTAGTCTTGTCTGTCTAGTCTTGTCTGTCTAGTCTTGTCTGTCTAGTCTTGTCTGTCTAGTCTTGTCTGTCTAGTCTTGTCTGTCTAGTCTTGTCTGTCTAGTCTTGTCTGTCTAGTCTTGTCTGTCTAGTCTTGTCTGTCTAGTCTTGTCTGTCTAGTCTTGTCTGTCTAGTCTTGTCTGTCTAGTCTTGTCTGTCTAGTCTTGTCTGTCTAGTCTTGTCTGTCTAGTCTTGTCTGTCTAGTCTTGTCTGTCTAGTCTTGTCTGTCTAGTCTTGTCTGTCTAGTCTTGTCTGTCTAGTCTTGTCTGTCTAGTCTTGTCTGTCTAGTCTTGTCTGTCTAGTCTTGTCTGTCTAGTCTTGTCTGTCTAGTCTTGTCTGTCTAGTCTTGTCTGTCTAGTCTTGTCTGTCTAGTCTTGTCTGTCTAGTCTTGTCTGTCTAGTCTTGTCTGTCTAGTCTTGTCTGTCTAGTCTTGTCTGTCTAGTCTTGTCTGTCTAGTCTTGTCTGTCTAGTCTTGTCTGTCTAGTCTTGTCTGTCTAGTCTTGTCTGTCTAGTCTTGTCTGTCTAGTCTTGTCTGTCTAGTCTTGTCTGTCTAGTCTTGTCTGTCTAGTCTTGTCTGTCTAGTCTTGTCTGTCTAGTCTTGTCTGTCTAGTCTTGTCTGTCTAGTCTTGTCTGTCTAGTCTTGTCTGTCTAGTCTTGTCTGTCTAGTCTTGTCTGTCTAGTCTTGTCTGTCTAGTCTTGTCTGTCTAGTCTTGTCTGTCTAGTCTTGTCTGTCTAGTCTTGTCTGTCTAGTCTTGTCTGTCTAGTCTTGTCTGTCTAGTCTTGTCTGTCTAGTCTTGTCTGTCTAGTCTTGTCTGTCTAGTCTTGTCTGTCTAGTCTTGTCTGTCTAGTCTTGTCTGTCTAGTCTTGTCTGTCTAGTCTTGTCTGTCTAGTCTTGTCTGTCTAGTCTTGTCTGTCTAGTCTTGTCTGTCTAGTCTTGTCTGTCTAGTCTTGTCTGTCTAGTCTTGTCTGTCTAGTCTTGTCTGTCTAGTCTTGTCTGTCTAGTCTTGTCTGTCTAGTCTTGTCTGTCTAGTCTTGTCTGTCTAGTCTTGTCTGTCTAGTCTTGTCTGTCTAGTCTTGTCTGTCTAGTCTTGTCTGTCTAGTCTTGTCTGTCTAGTCTTGTCTGTCTAGTCTTGTCTGTCTAGTCTTGTCTGTCTAGTCTTGTCTGTCTAGTCTTGTCTGTCTAGTCTTGTCTGTCTAGTCTTGTCTGTCTAGTCTTGTCTGTCTAGTCTTGTCTGTCTAGTCTTGTCTGTCTAGTCTTGTCTGTCTAGTCTTGTCTGTCTAGTCTTGTCTGTCTAGTCTTGTCTGTCTAGTCTTGTCTGTCTAGTCTTGTCTGTCTAGTCTTGTCTGTCTAGTCTTGTCTGTCTAGTCTTGTCTGTCTAGTCTTGTCTGTCTAGTCTTGTCTGTCTAGTCTTGTCTGTCTAGTCTTGTCTGTCTAGTCTTGTCTGTCTAGTCTTGTCTGTCTAGTCTTGTCTGTCTAGTCTTGTCTGTCTAGTCTTGTCTGTCTAGTCTTGTCTGTCTAGTCTTGTCTGTCTAGTCTTGCCTGTCTAGTCTTGTCTGTCTAGTCTTGTCTGTCTAGTCTTGTCTGTCTAGTCTTGTCTGTCTAGTCTTGTCTGTCTAGTCTTGTCTGTCTAGTCTTGTATGTCTATTCTTGTCTGTCTAGTCTTGTTTGTGTAGTCTTGTCTGTCTTGTATTGTCTGTCTAGTATTGTCTAGTCAAATCAAATAATCTTAATATATTGAACACTAGTTCTTGTTCCAAGCCTAAGCAGTTATGCAGTTAATACCACCATCAACAAGTTTCATCTGAAACCCTTGTATTGGACCCAGACCAGAAGCAAACAAACCCACCCGCGCAAGCCTTGCCCCGGCCCCGCTGCGGATGATCGCCGAAAATTGTCCGATCTGAATAAAAACCCGGTCGGTCAAGACTACCGCCAAGTTCCCCATCTTCCCCGCACACCACTCTACGATCATGTTGAAGTGGAACATAATTGGCGACCCAAAATCCTCGTTACAGATAAACTGATCCTCCTGGTCCTCCAGACAGAGATGGTCCACATTGGCACAGCCGTTCTGCATCCTCGGCACCGCATTGCTGACCTTGTTTTTGACGTGGAAGCTTAAAGGAAGCTTAAGACATGAGTGATAAGATCCGTACATGTCCATGTAGAGGTAGGTGATGATGTAATTGCTGCGGACGTAGGGCAGAAGTAGGTAAACCGAACGGATCGGTTTGATCAGCATCAAAGCGATATCGTTTTTGGGATGGCGGTGGATGCGTAATGGCACGTGGAACTCATTCGGCATCTTGCTGCTTTTGAATCACGAAGATGATCCTCTTGTAGATGCGGGAGAAGGTCGTTTCGTGTTCGCTTCTACCGGGGGGTAGTAGGTGGAGATCTGGACGAGGGAGAACAGGCTGGCATATTTCAAGTTCTTTGGCCTGAGAGGTGCCCTGCGCTGGCCAGCTTCTGCAGTCGGGCTGTCCGTCCAGCGGTTTCACTACCTCGGTTTAATTATGGCACGCAATCTGGTGCGTGGGTTCTGGTTCTCCTATGCTTCCTCCTCAAGATTTTCCCTCATGATCGACGATTTTCACAGATTCCTCCACTTCCTCCACTGTGGGATCCACAGGAACCTCATCGAATTTTACACACTTTCACACAATCCCTCTTGCCTTATCTCCTTGATTTATTATCTAGTCCTGTCTGTCCACTTTTGTCTATCTAGTCTTGTCTGTCTAGTCTTGTCTGTCTAGTTTTGATTGTCTAGTCTTGACTGTCTAGTCTTGTCTATCTAGTCTTGTCTGTCTAGTCTTGTCTGTCTCGTCTTGTCTGTCTAGTCTTATCTGTCTGGTCTTGTTTGTCTAGTCTTGTCGGTCTAGTCTTGTCTGTCTAGTGTTGTCTGTGTAGTCTTGTCTGTCTAGTCTTGTCTGACTAGTCTTGTCTGTCTAGTCTTGTCTGTCTAGTTTCGTCTGTCGAGTCTTGTCTCTCTGGTTTTGTTTGTCTAGTCTTGTCTGTCCAGTCTTGTCAGTCTAGTTTTGTGTGTCTCGACGGTCTAATCTTGTCTATTTGGTCTTGTCTATATGATCTGTCTAGTCTAATTTGCCTATACTTGTCTGTCTAGTTTTGCCTGTCTTAGCTTGTCTGTCTAATATAGCCCATCTAGTATGGTCTGTTTAGTCTTTCCCATCTACTCTTATCTGCCTTCACTTGTCCATGCCGTCTTGTTTTTCCTGACTTGTCTGTCTGATATAGTCTTGTCCACCATCGTTTTATTGGTTCAATCTACTAAATCTATTTTCAATCTTCCTTTCAAATATCAGCTGTTTTGTATATCAAACTATTATTTGACACAAATCTTTACAATTCAATTCAAGTTTTCAACGATATTACCAATTTGGAAACTAACATCAAATAACATTTTTTATATTGAAGATGTCGCTTTTTCCTTGATATTATCAGGTTTCACAGATGACATATGCAATTAAGAAAAATTCTCATCACAGATAACTATTGGAGTTGCATCAGTTCTGTCAAGTCAAGTTTAGAAAATTGGATATAAAATTCGACTCGAGTCGTTAACTAAATTCTTTTCATATTTCTATTTCATTCGATTCATAAAATTTAACCCGGCATAGAAAATATTATTGATCGTCGAAAAGAGTGTTTCCCCAAAATTTATCCCTATAAATCCCCTTCAGAATGAAGTTAAAATTTATAGTATTAATCCTGCTGCGCAACTGAATAGAAACTTGGCAAAACTGTATTTCAATTCAATATTTCTCCACACAAAAATGCACTAAAACCATACCTAATTCAAAATTGTTATAACTTTGCTCGCTAAATGCACCAATAACTTTTATGAAACAACAAATATGAATACATGTGATATTAGTTGAACGAACCTAATGTGTAACATATTGATCGAATAGCAATTTCAATAGAACGTTAATATTCAAAACGTTCTGAGAAGTACAGGCAGTGTCACGACATAATTCCAATAAATAATATTAGTGACTGAATGCTATAAATCTCGACCTAAAGTGACACAACAAAGAAAGAAAAGAAAGAACTTTTAAGAAAATGAGGTACCCGGAGTAATAAGAAATTTGAAGCCATATATATATATATATATATATATATATATATATATATATATAAATATATATATATATATATATATATATATATATGTGTGTGTCTGTGTATGTGTTAAAAATAATATGAGCAATATTTTCGTGTACCTTTGCACCTCGCGCACCTTTGTGTGGAGGGGCTTGTCCGGAAATATAGGTTGGCAGGAGAAAGAGAGACTGTGGATGCGGAAGGAGGTTGGTGGTTTTCGGGGCATTGGGGGAATGCGCGCGGGCAGAACTGTTACGCGGATGGATCAGTATAAAGGTCAGAGGTCGCAGTAGCTGGCAAGGAACCCTGTTAAGGTGGCGCTTAAGGAGAAACGGGAAATCACGAAAACAATTCAATTGCCATTACCCCATCCCCGTTTTTAATTATAGTTTACGTCCTGAGCAAATGTATCGTTTAATAAAACAAAGAAAAATCTATACGCAGCCGATTCTTGTTTGGGAATTCGAATTGTATTACAAATGGTGTTAATTAAAGAGTGACGGGTCGTTGTAGGGCTTTGGAAATGTCGTAAATCAGTTTAAAATGTTACGGTTTGCGTAAACATTATTACACTAAATAATGTATTACACGTTTACGTTAATTACTCGTTTAGATAAACGATTTATCTTCATTATCTGCAATAATAATGTTTATGTAATTCGGAAGCTTTTAAATAAGAATGGGCACACAAAATGTTCGTAAATAGAAATGTTGGCTACTAATTCTACAAATGTTGGCTAAATTCTACTAATATACCTCAAATTAGTATTTGACCATTTCATATTATATTAATCCTGGCAGAAAGACTTTGTACTTTGTTCAATAAAGATTGTTATTGTTCTTTATTTAATTCATTGTTATCAATTAAAACTCATATTAAATATCTCAAAATCATCAGTAATCAAATTTCTTCGTAATTTTTGGAAAAATTCAAAACTTTAATACCTATTTAAAGATACGTGCAGAACATATGACTTCTGACCATTGAGAAATCTATTCAATTAAATTTTATATAGAGAACTGAAAAATATAGAGAACTAAAAACTAGAATGTCTCATTTTGGAATATTGAAAATGTTACAAAAGCTTGCATTTTTTTTTTCTAAACCTAAATACATTTCTGTTGAACTTGACTACTAGGTCTAATAGAACTACATACATGCGGATGGAATAGTTGAATAGGTTGGGAAAGTTGATGAGGGTGAAACGATTGAAAATGTAGATGGAATAGTTGTAAGGGTGGAATAGTATATGAAACCTTGAGGATTTTGTAGTTGGACAAAATATTTTTTTTAAATACGAACCCCTTCATTAAAAAAAATCCTGTGTCAAGGCGATCGTGAAGATACCAAAAAAATAATTTCAATATTTAAATCAACGATCTATGCAGAACTGATAGAATTTTTTATATTTCTTTTAAAATTTTCAAGCAGCAGCTCTTACTATTTCCTCGAATAGAAGCTCGAACTTATTTCCAACAGTTCTGCTTTGACTTTGATGCGCTGCCACCAATTGATATGAAACTATTTTGGAAGACTGGCACAGTGATTTCATCGTCTGATTCTTTCTTTACAAATGTACAATTTGTGTACAATTGTGACAAATTGTGTACAAAAAGTGTACAATTTTTTTAGTGAATCCAGATAAGTCAATCAGATATTCTCATCTAAACCGAACACGAAAATTTGAAAATAATCGAAAATTGCAGAAAATATATTAACACTTAAAGAATTTGCAATTTTGACTAAACATGGGTATCCATAAGAAGTACTCCCTGTCAATATTTGATTGCTCCAGTTTAGCCGGGGATGCCGTGGGGAATAATTTTTCCTTCAAATGTTTTCTGCAAATATCTCGTCAATGCTTTAGAATAGAAAATTTAGACTTTGACCACCATATGTAGGACATATGTACCTACCAAAAAGTGTTGATTGTAAATTTTGCAAACTCGTTCGGTATAGTCACAAAAGTAAAAAATGTGAAAGGCGATTTCTTTTTTCAATGGATAGCCCTTTCATTGAATTTGGTTCACGCTTCAAGTTTCCGAAAATGGAACTTGTTTCGTGCTTGGTAGATACTCTTAGATAATTGACATATGTTTACGGCGAAGTAATTTTGTTAGGACGGAGTAATTTATTAATAGTCTTGCGATGGAACTTACAAGTAAAAGTGCGGAAATGTGTTTGCCTTTAAAACTTTAAAACCGGCGGCGGTTGCGTAACGGCGAGAGACAAGTATCTCGCGGCACCAGCTGAGAACTGACCAATTAACAGGGACAATGATGAGATCCTTCCGCTATTTTGAAAATTTCTCCCTGCCAGTTGATTCGAAATCGTGTCATTAACGAAATTCCAATAAAAAAAAAAACGATAAAAAGGAGCAGCTGAATTGCGTCCTTGATCGCACAAATTGCAAGGACGATTTCTAAATAAATAAATACTTTATACAGAATTTGATTTATAAAATTCTTTGTAAATAAAAACAAAGAAGAAAATATATATCATTTCTATATGATAAAATTCGCTTCCGGTTTTTTAAGGAAAATCATAGCAAATTATAACTTTTACTGTTTGTTTTTATTCCACTTCTTGTTTCCGTTACGGCCCGTTTAGGGCTTTGGCATTCTTCTCAATAAGGGCTGCCTATCCACTTCTGTTTCCCAATTGCACTTGCATTCAACTACCTTATCCTCGGTATGCCACGCGTCCTGCGTCTTCCTATAGTTCCCGTTTGAATGTCCTCCATTCTGTTTATGTTCCCTGCATATGGTAACCTACCTCATTTAAATTGTCGCTACCAAATCTGGATCATTGAAAATCTGTCGTAGCTCATGGTTCAATAAGATCCTCCACCCACGGTCTGCATTCACTGGGTCAAAAATCTTACGTAATCTTACTTTCCGTTCGATGCTGTTCAATTGCAGTTAGTGTGCATTTCTAAGGCTGTCATATATTACCACAGGTCTAATTAGTGTCTAGTATATTCTTACCTTGGATCTGCGCGACAGGTCTTTGCTGATGAGTATTGGGTGTAGACTATACAAGCAACGGTTCCCTAGTTATATACGAGTTGTGACTTGTGACAGACTTTTTCTGCTTGTTATAGATCCTAGATACTTGAAGGATTTCACCCCTTCAAACTGTATTCCGCTTATTTCTAGTTGGTCCGATTTGCTCTTCGGTCCAGCACCATATATTTAGTCTTCATATATTAACTTTTTGTTAGATTTTCGTCGCAGTTTTGTCTAGAGGTTCGTATGCCTCTTTTATTGCCTGAGTATTTCTGGCTACTGCATCTATGTCGTCCGCGAACGCAATGATCACTTTAGGTTTGTTGAATATTGTTCCTCGCTCGCTGCTTTCCATCACAATCAGTCAAGTTGAACAGTATTGCTGAGAGGCCATCTCCTTGTCGCAGCCCTGATGTTACTGCGAAACTTGTCGATAGCTCCTCTTGTATCCGTACTTTGCCTCTAGTATTGCTTAAAGATATCCAGGTTAATTTGACAAGCTTTGCTGGTATTACAAACTTTTCCTTCTTCTTCTTCGCTTGGCACTACAGACCACGTTTTAGTTTCCCTCTTCTAGGTAAGATTAGGTAATTGGGTAGTGTTTTCCATCTCCGAGTAAAGTTAGGTAGTGGTCATCCACTTAGGTTAGATAAAGTTTGACCCCAAGTTTGAGATCCGCTAAATTGTAAGTTCTTTGGCCTAAGGGCTTTGGCGTGACCTCCCCTGCCCACTGTTGTGTTTTGGTGTCTTACACAAGTGTAGGGGGGCTTTACCGTTTTTATCGTGGATGGCGAGCTACTATTAAGGGGGTTTGTCTCCCCGGGGTTAGATGAGATTGTGGTCATCCACTTAGGTTAGGTCCTTCTCGTAGTTTGTCCTCGTCTCGTTGGTCCTCCCGACATGTTTATCCTCCCCTAATAGTTTGTCCTCCACGTCTAGTTTGTTGTTCCTGACTTGTTTTCCCTCTCCGAGGTAAGGTTAGGTAGTGGTCATCCACATAGGTTATATAAAGTTTGACTTTAAGTTTGAGATCCGCTAAATTTTAAATTCGTTGACTTAAGGGTTTTAGCCTAACCTCCCCAGACCACTGTTGTGTTTTGGTGTCTTACACGACTGTAGGGAGTCGTTACCGTTTTTAACGTGGATGGCGAGCTACTATAAGGGGGGTTTGTCTCCCCGACGTTAGATGAGGTTGTGGTCATTCACTTAAGTTAGGTCCTCCTCGTAGTTTTTCCTCCCCGTCTAGTTGGTCCTCCCCGTCATGTTTATCCTCTCCGACTAGTTTGTCCTCCCCGTTTAGTTTGTTGTTCCTCACTTGTTGTCCCTCTCCGAGGTAAGGTTAGGTAGAGGTCATCAACATAGCTTAGATAAAGTTTGACCTCAAGTATGAGATCCGCTAAATTGTAAGTTCTCCCTTAGGTTAGGTATGGTTAGGTGGTGATTTTAAATTGCGGTTTTTCGTTGCATGGTAAATGTCGTGGCAAGAAAATTCCGATTTTGAAAAAACCTAAATTTCAGGAATTTTGGAAAAATCCCCCCACCGAACCGCAGCCGCGAGGAAGCGAAATTTACAACCCTTGCAGAAAAGAGTTGAATTTTCGAATTGGGGCGGTAAAAGTTGCTAAAGTTGAAAGACTGATGAAATAAGACGCACGAAAAATGTTGGACGATTCGCAGGGCTCAGGGACATGCAATGCAGAAACGAAACCGGCAAACTTCGTTTTGGAATGTCGGCAAATCACAGTGGAAGGACAGCATGCAAAAATTTCTGAAAAATTCAGAAGCACTTCCCAGGTAGGATACAAAATACAAATTTCGTTTTTTTGTGAATAACTTTGACAGTTGCAAACATTTTGCAACTTTTAATAGCCTATGAAACGGTCCGGTCTGTTCTCGATCTGCCATTGTCGGACAAGAAATTGTGTAATTTGTACTTTTGTAGATCTTCAATGCGGATTGACATCCTACCGGTTTCCTTTTATCGGCCGTGGAGTCCTCTTGGTTTTTTCGAATCGGCATACCGTACGCAAGATGCCGTCGACCATCATCCAACGATGTAGAAGAAAATTCCACATTCTGTCGGTTCGGTAGCCGCAAACTATAGTTCTGCAAAACATTTACTGCAGGGCCATATTTGCAAAAAATTGCGGGCTCCCTTCGGAGACCTAGATAGGAAGAACCTAGAAAACCGGAGCCGCAAACCGGAAGCCGTTTCGTTAAGTCGGTTCGCAATAGAACGTCGAAGAAGATCGCTTTTGCGATTTTTTTTAGGTTTTACGCAATTATCTCCAAATTTTCAGCGACTGCACGAAAATTTTAAATGACAGTTTTGTGCGGAAAAAAATCGGAACTCCCGGTGTTACTACTTTCATCGTGATCGGTGCAAACACGGCGGTGCAGCGGCCCACAAACTGAAATTATGAATTTTGGAAAAATGCCCCCACCGAACCGCAGCCGGCGAGGATGCGAAATTTACAATTCTTGCAGAAAAGAGTTGAATTTGCGAATTGGGGCGGTAAAAGTTTCCAAAGTTGAAAGACTGATGAAATAAGACGCGCGAGAAATGGTCGACGAATCGCAGGGCTCAGGGGGATGCAGGCTTTTGCGATTCAGGGGTTCTGTGGCCTAAGGGTTTTGGTCTAATCTCCCCTTCACCCCCACCCCCAACTATTGCGTTTTGGTGTCTTACACGAGTGTAGGAAACCCTTACCGTTTTTATCGTGGATGGCGAGCTACTATTAGGGTTTTTCTCCCCGACGTTAGATGAGGTTGTGGTCATCCATTTAGGTTAGGTCCTCCTCGTAGTTTGTCCTCCTCGCCTATTTGGTCCTCCTCGAGATGTTTATTCTCCCCGACTAGTCTGTCCTCCCCGTCAAACTAGACGGGGAGGACAAACTGACTTGTTTTGTCCCTGACTTGTTTTCCCTCTCCGAGGTAAGGTTATGTAGTGGTCATCCACATAGGTTAGATATAGTTTGACCTCAAGTTTGAGATCCGCTAAATTGTAAGTTCTCGCTTAAGTTAGGTTTGGTTAGGTTGTGGTTTCAAACTGTGGTTTTTCGTTGCATGGTAAATGTCGTGGCAAGAAAATTCCGATTTTGAAAAATCTTAAATTTCAGCAATTTTGGAAAAATCCCCCCACCGAACCGCAGCTGGCGAGGAAGCGAAATTTACAACCCTTGGAAAAGAGACAAAAATTAACAAAAGAGTTGGAATTTGCAGATTGGGGCGGTAAAAGTTGCTAAAGTTGAAAGACTGATGAAATAAGACGCGCGAAAAATATTGGACGATTCGCAGGGCTCAGGGGCATGCAATGCAAAAACGAAACGGGCAAACTTCGTTTTGGAATGTCGGCAAATCACAGTGGAAGGATAGCATGCAATAATTTCTGAAAAAATCGGAAGCACCTACCAGGTAGGATTCAAAATACGAATTTCGTTTTTTTGCAAGTTGCAACTTTTTGCAACTTTTAACAGCCTATGACACGGTCTGGTCTGTTCTCGATCTGCCATTGTGGGACAAAAAAACAAAAAATTAATTTGTACTTTTGTAGATCTTTAATGCGGATTGACATCCTACCGGTTTCTTTTTATCGGCCGTGGAGACCTCTTGGTTTTTTCGAAACGGCAAATCGGGATACCGTAAGCAAGATGCCGTCGACCATCATCGAACGATGGAGAAGAAGATGCAAAATTCCAGCTTCTGTTGGTTTGGTAGCCGCAAACTCCGGTTCTGCTAAAACATTTACTGCAGGGCCATATTTACAAAAAAATGCGGGCTCTCTTTAGAGAGCTAGATAAGAAGAACCTACAAAACCGGAGTCGCAAACCGGAAGCCGTTTCGTTAAATCGACTCGCAATAGAACGTCGAAGAAAATCGTTTTTGCGATTTTTTTTTTGTTTTTCGCAATTATCTCCAAATTTTCAGCGACTGCTCGAAAATTTTAGATGACAGTTTTGTGCGGAAAAAATCGGAATTCCCGGTATTACTACTTTCATCGCGATTGGTCCGAACACGGCGGTGTAGCGGACCAAAAACTGAAATAATGAAGTTTGGAAAAATCCCCCCACCGAACCGCAGCCGGCGAGGAGGTGAAATTTGCAACCCTTGCAGAAAAGAGTTGAATTTGCGAATTGGGGCGGTAAAAGTTGCTAAAGTTGAAAGACCGATGAAATAAGACGCGCGAAGAATGGTCGACGAATCGCAGGGCTCAGGGGGATGCAGGCTTTTGCGATTCAGGGGTTCTGTGGCCTAAGGGTTTTGGTCTAATCTCCCCTTCACCCCCACCCCCAACTATTGCGTTTTGGTGTCTTACACGAGTGTAGGAAACCCTTACCGTTTTTATCGTGGATGGCGAGCTACTATTAGGGTTTTTCTCCCCGACGTTAGATGAGGTTGTGGTCATCCATTTAGGTTAGGTCCTCCTCGTAGTTTGTCCTCCTCGCCTATTTGGTCCTCCTCGAGATGTTTATTCTCCCCGACTAGTCTGTCCTCCCCGTCAAACTAGACGGGGAGGACAAACTGACTTGTTTTGTCCCTGACTTGTTTTCCCTCTCCGAGGTAAGGTTATGTAGTGGTCATCCACATAGGTTAGATATAGTTTGACCTCAAGTTTGAGATCCGCTAAATTGTAAGTTCTCGCTTAAGTTAGGTTTGGTTAGGTTGTGGTTTCAAACTGTGGTTTTTCGTTGCATGGTAAATGTCGTGGCAAGAAAATTCCGATTTTGAAAAATCTTAAATTTCAGCAATTTTGGAAAAATCCCCCCACCGAACCGCAGCTGGCGAGGAAGCGAAATTTACAACCCTTGGAAAAGAGACAAAAATTAACAAAAGAGTTGGAATTTGCAGATTGGGGCGGTAAAAGTTGCTAAAGTTGAAAGACTGATGAAATAAGACGCGCGAAAAATATTGGACGATTCGCAGGGCTCAGGGGCATGCAATGCAAAAACGAAACGGGCAAACTTCGTTTTGGAATGTCGGCAAATCACAGTGGAAGGATAGCATGCAATAATTTCTGAAAAAATCGGAAGCACCTACCAGGTAGGATTCAAAATACGAATTTCGTTTTTTTGCAAGTTGCAACTTTTTGCAACTTTTAACAGCCTATGACACGGTCTGGTCTGTTCTCGATCTGCCATTGTGGGACAAAAAAACAAAAAATTAATTTGTACTTTTGTAGATCTTTAATGCGGATTGACATCCTACCGGTTTCTTTTTATCGGCCGTGGAGACCTCTTGGTTTTTTCGAAACGGCAAATCGGGATACCGTAAGCAAGATGCCGTCGACCATCATCGAACGATGGAGAAGAAGATGCAAAATTCCAGCTTCTGTTGGTTTGGTAGCCGCAAACTCCGGTTCTGCTAAAACATTTACTGCAGGGCCATATTTACAAAAAAATGCGGGCTCTCTTTAGAGAGCTAGATAAGAAGAACCTACAAAACCGGAGTCGCAAACCGGAAGCCGTTTCGTTAAATCGACTCGCAATAGAACGTCGAAGAAAATCGTTTTTGCGATTTTTTTTTTGTTTTTCGCAATTATCTCCAAATTTTCAGCGACTGCTCGAAAATTTTAGATGACAGTTTTGTGCGGAAAAAATCGGAATTCCCGGTATTACTACTTTCATCGCGATTGGTCCGAACACGGCGGTGTAGCGGACCAAAAACTGAAATAATGAAGTTTGGAAAAATCCCCCCACCGAACCGCAGCCGGCGAGGAGGTGAAATTTGCAACCCTTGCAGAAAAGAGTTGAATTTGCGAATTGGGGCGGTAAAAGTTGCTAAAGTTGAAAGACCGATGAAATAAGACGCGCGAAGAATGGTCGACGATTCGCAGAGCTCAGGGGGATGCACTGCAGAAACGAAACAGGCAAACTTCGTTTTAGAATGTCGACAAATCACAGAGGAAGGAGAGAATGTAAAAATTTCTGAAAAATTCGGAAGAACCTCCCAGTTAGGGTACAATATACGAATTTCGTTTTTTTAGCAATAACTTCGACAGTTGCGATTTTTTGCAACTTCTAATAGCCTATGACACGGTCCGGTCTGTTCTCGATCTGCCATAGTAGGACAAGAAATTGTGTAATTTGTACATTTGTAGATCTTCAATGCGGATTGACATCCTACCGGTTTCCTTTTATCGGCAGTGTAGATCTCTTGGTTTTTGCGAATCGGCAAATCGGCATACCGTACGCAAGATACAGTAGACCATCATCGAACGATGTTGAAGAAAAAGCAAAATTACACCTACTGCCGGTTCGGCAGCCGCAAACTCCGGTTCTGCAAAAACATCTACTGCATGGCCATATTTGCAGAAAATTGCGGGCTCTCTTCGCAAACCTAGATAGGAAAAACCTACAAAACTGTAGCCGCAAACCGGAAGCCATTCCGTTTAGCGGTCGGCTCGCAATAGAAGAGACAAAGTCAGTAATTAGGGAACAACAATCAATAAACATAACAATGTGTGTCCTCGTAAAAGAGGATTGTTTTATCCAAACGCAAAACTCAAAAAAAGATCAAATTATAACGTCATGGTATTTATTTACAACAATCGATCATTGCTGATTATATTGTTAAATAACATTGGAAACTAACGCAAACACTAATATTACATTATAATTACTTAAAACAACATCATATTTAACATTAAAACAACATCCTATTTAACATTAAAATAACATCCTATTGAATTAATGCTTAGCTTACATCAAACAACATTACATATTTTTATTTTGTTTTAACAATATCTTCCGTAATGCTCATACCACCATGACACTTTAACAGAATGCTAAAACCGTTGTGGCGAAGACTATTTTCACTCAAACAACTATATAAAAAGTTTGTTAAAAAAATTGCTAAAATAGTTAAAAATCGTTTTACCCCGAGGGATCATTTTGTTGGTACCACTCTCCCCTAAATCTTGAATTTTAGAAGAAATCAAGAAAGCAATTTGTTTGATATTATCTGTAATTCTCTGTCTTTAATTAACAATAAAATGAGTCTTTCTGAATCAATAAAGATTAGTTTGTCTTGAATATTGGAGTGAAACCAAACTAATTATAGATATAATCATACCAACTTATTAAAGTGGAATATAGCTTGAATATATAAATATATTCAACCATTCCGAAGCTCTATAATATTAGTGGAAGAAGACTTAACAATATTATAGAGCTTCGGAAATGTTGAATATATTTATATATCCAAGCTAGATTCCGCTTTAATAAATTAGTTTGTCTGTCTAGATGTGAAAAAATAGTCAAGGCAATAGATATATTATTATTAATAAGGCCAATTCTTCAGTTGGTAATTGATTCATAAATGAAGACTGTCTAAATTAATGAAGCTTAATTGTTGTCTGTTTTACCTATTTTAAATTAGTTAAAGACATGCTAGAATTTAAATTGTGATAGTAAGTTGATCTATCTGAAGTTCATAAAGCAATGAAGACTATATTAAATCGATATTTTTCTACCCATCTTGCAATTGTCCTGCAATTTGATGCGTTGGAACATTAAACTGTTGTCGAAACCATCTATGAGTTTGAATAATGGAGTTCGTTCTAAAAAAATGTTCCACACTAGCAATCCTTTGTTCAATCAGTCAACGCTCCATTTTCGAAAAAACTTGAATCATTGTCGTTCACTGAATTTGTTCAATGCATATTAGAAAGTTAATATTATGCTAAATAAGCCATTACTGATTTGTGCTTTTATTAAGTAAAAACAGGACACTCTTAATTATTCACTCTTTATCAGACATCAAATATTTAATATTTCGTATTGCAATTATTGTTCGATAAATATACCTTTAATGGAATAATTTAAAACTATTCTTTAGGTAATATAATTACTTTTAATTATTTAATAATTTTGTTATACCAGATATCTTTGTTTGGTTGAAAGTTTGTTGAAAAAATGAGGATGTTTGTCATGAAGAAGATCGTGAAAATGTGATTCAACTCTGCAATGTATGCGTCTAACAAATCTAGTTTGCAGACACACTGAGTGTTTAAACAGTTCGGACGTGACTCGGTTTTTATTAAGTGTGACTAGTGAATATTACACGGGAATATTTGAGTTTACAGACGCAAACCAAATATTTGTCAAAGGGATGAAGGATTTTAAATGGTAATTTCCGTTTGTTCATCACATTATCCAAAAATTCCAAATTCAACAAAAAATACAAATTAACTTAAGTTTTCCGCAAAATTGATTATTTCATACATATTTTCGTTTCCTTTAGATAGTTCTAAAATCAAATTTGGGAGCGCAGCGGAGAATAATTGCTTCTTATAAAGCAATTACTCGGCAGCCTACCATTCTCCGCTAACGCTATCTATTAAACTATTAAAATTTCCACCCTTACATTTTCCAATTAATCCTACCCCTTAATAAACCCCCCTCGCCTAGGCACGTACACCTACATAATCAAGTGTCGCCGCAGTCGCGCCGCTAGAATGTAGTAAAGTAAATTAGACTCAATGACTCTTTGATGTCACTTTACCACAGGTTACTCACACCCTTCAGAAAGAAAAGAACTTTTTAAAGTGTTTTAATTAGAAACATAACAAAAAAACAAGTTTACTTACGCTAAAACAAAGAAAGGAATGAAAATAACAAGCGGAAAATTATTATATATAAGTTAACACCTTTTAGAATAAAGTGCAGAAAATATTTATGTTTCCTTACTGGAAACCTCTTTCCGATTTCTATTAAATTCGCCTGTTTTAAGAGGCGCATTTTAAATTTGAATATTTGGCATTAGCTGTAAATTATGAAGGTGCTTCTACGTTCTATAAATTTTCATCACTAACATTTTCTTTTTTTCGTTTTATATGAGTTCCTGTGTATTTATTACGGAAGATGGCATGGGTCCAAGGGTGGGCGAAGGACCATAATTTCCGTTGTCGAAAGAAAACAAAAGCATCGTTTATGAGGGTGCCAAAATATATGTTACCGCATTGGTAGAAGAAATAGTGAAGTATTGCTTATTTAATTTATTGCTGGGTGTGGTCAGCAATGATTATGGTTAAATTATGATTACAAGGGCGAAAATATATTTTATCTACTCACACACCAAAATGGACACATCAATAAATACATTATTGTATGTGAAGGTTGCCAATATTATAATCGTGTGTAAAAGTATCCAAATAGTGCGTAAAAGTCCAACGTAAATCAAATGGAGTTTCATTAATAAACGATTTCTGTTTTTTCGTACTATGGCAACAACTTGCGTCACTAAACAAAAAACACAAACTGGTGAAAATAATTTTTCTGGCATATATTAAAATTGAATCAAAATTTTTCTTATTTTAAATTAAAAAGTCTCGGCTTCTCAGTCTGGGTTTATCTGGCTCTAATATAACTAAATCTTACCATAACCTAATCTAGATTAAATCTAAGTTAACCTAGATTACATCGACAACGACCAAATTGTGTCCCCGTCACAGTGCGTTTTTATTAGTTAGAAATTTTTCAACGGAGGAGCTGAACGTTATAGCCTTATTGTGTCAGTGATTTGAAGTATGTGGTCTGTCAAAATTACAATTTTAAAAATGTTATCGGTAAGAAATAATTATTTTTTATGTATATTCAACAGTATTTTAACATGCTTCGTAGATAAAATAATGTATGCCACACATGTGTAAAAGAGGTTGCGATTAAACTCATTGCGATTCACAACTATGTACAAAAGCCCTTCTTCACAAACTTGTATCATAAACTACTAGTTAATACTTGTGATTTAAAGTTGATTTCAAGTTTTTTTAAAGTTGCAATCCCAAAGCGCTTTTTATTATTGTTTTTCAAAATATTTATTCGAATATTATTATTTATAATTATATAATATATATAATTTACACTAGTTTTCCTTTACAACAGGGGTGTCCAGCTTTGTTGTTTCTCTGGGCATATTTGGAAGAAGTCATGGAGGTTTGTGTCAAGTATATTATCATAGCTTGAGAGGAAATACAAGCGTTATTTTATATTCCTGCTTCATTTATTTGAAAATATTTCCTTAACTTAAAATAAAATAAGGTGACTATACCCAATATGGAATACCTAAGCTTTAAAAAAAATGTAAAAGTCAATAATTTATCCTTAATGAGTAAAAGTGAGAGGATAATCTCCTTGGACAAAGGTCGCACAAACAATAAACTTGCGGATATTCCTCTTCTAATTTTCTTTACAAATATTACAAAAACTTCATCAATTTTTCGCAGATTTTTTTTATTGCTTCTTAACTGTACATTTTGAAAATTTTGAATATAATTTTGGGGTTTTACTTTTTGTTGATACACCTTGGGTTCTATCTTGATTGGAGAATAATGATTTCTTCAATACAACTGCTCTACTATTGGTAGCTTTCCGTCTATTAGTATCCTTAGGAGTGTTTTTATCGGACTAGGGGGAAAATTAGAGAATGTGCTGGTATTAGCATCTAACTCCTCATCTTTAGATGAATCTTCTTCATCAGAATTAATGAAGGCGGCTTCTACTTTTTTTCATTTTTTCATCATTTTTTCCGTGGACAGTACTTGAGGTCTTGGGTATTTGAGTATTGACAAACCTGAACTTCCTTGTTGCGGAAAAGTTGTCGGGGTCGATGTTGTCTGAGGTTTTGGAACTGGTAAGCTAGTTGCTGCACTCGGATCAAAGGCATATTAATAGCTTTCCATCTATTAGTAACCCTAGGAGTATTTTTGATCAGACTAGGATGTAAGTTGGAGAATGTACTGGTATTAGCATCTAACTCCTCATCGTCTCCAACAGGATCATTTTTTCCGTGCACAGGACATGAGCTCTTGGGTGTTGACAAACCTGAAGTTCCTGGTTGCGGAAATGTTGTCGGATTCGATATTGCCTGAGGTTCTGGGCTTCAACAGGATCAGTTTTTTCCGTGCACACGACACGAAGTCTTGGGTGATTGAGTGTTGACAAACCTAAAGTTCCTGGTTGCGGAAAAGTTGTCCGAGTCGATGTTGCCTGAGGTTTTGAAACTGGTAAGTTAGTTGCTGTACTCCGATCAAAGGCATATTAATAGTTTTCCCTCTATTAGTAACCATAGGAGTATTTTTGATCAAACTATGGAGTAAGCTGGAGAATTTTCTGGTATTAGCATCTAACTCCTCATCTTTAGATGAACCTTCTTCATCAGAATTAATGAAGGCGGCTTCAACAGAATCATTTTTTTCCGTGCATACGACATGAACTCTTGAGTGTTGACAAATCTAAACTTCTTGGTTGCGGAAAAGTTGTCGGAGTCGTTGTTGCCTGAGGTTTTGGAACTGGTAAGTTAGTTGCTGTACTCGGATCAAAGGCATATTAATAGCTCTCCGTCTATTAGTAACCTTAGGAGTATTTTTGATCAGACTAGGGAGTAAGTTGGAAAATGTGCTGCTATTAGCATCTAACTCCTCATCTTTAGAAGAATCTTCTTCATCAGAATTAATGAAGGCGGCTTCAACAGGATCATTTTTTGCGTGCACACAACACGAACTCTTGGGTGTTTGACAAACCTTAAGTTCCTGGTTGCGGAAAAGTTGTCCGAGTCGATGTTGCCTGAGGTTTTGGAACTGGTAAGTTAGTTGCTGTACTCCGATCAAAGGCATATTAATAGTTTTCCGTCTATTAGTAACCATAGGAGTATTTTTGATCAAACTATGGAGTAAGCTGGAGAATTTTCTGGTATTAGCATCTAATTCCTCATCTTTAGATGAACCTTCTTCATCAGAATTAATGAAGGCGGCTTTAACAGGATCATTTTTTTTTTCGTGCACACGACACGAACTCTTGGGTGTTTGAGTGTTGACAAACTTGAACTTCCTGGTTGCGTAAAAGTTGTCGGGATCGATGTTGCCTGAGGTTTTGGAACTGGTAAGTTAGTTGCTGTACTCGGATCAAAGGCAGATTAATAGCTTTCCGTCTACTAGTAACCTTATGAGTTTTTTTGATCAGCCTAGGGAGTAAGTTGGAGAATGTGCTGGTATTAGCATCTAACTCCTCATTTTTAGATGTACCTTCTGCATCAGAATTAATGAAGGCAGCTTCCACAGGATCATTTTTTTTCCGTGCACACCACACGAACTCTTGGGTGTTTGAGTGTTGACAAACTTGAAGTTCCTGGTTGCTGAAAAGTTGTCGGGGTCGATGTTGCCTGAGGTTTTGGAACTTGTACGTTGCTTGCTGTACTCGGATCAAAGGCATATTAAAAGCTTTCCGTCTATTAGAGACCTTAGGAGTATTTTTGATCAGCCTAGGGAGTAAGTTGGAGAATGTGCTGGTATTAGCATCTAACTCCTCATTTTTAGATGTACCTTCTGCATCAGAATTAATGAAGGCAGCTTCCACAGGATCATTTTTTTTCCGTGCACACCACACGAACTCTTGGGTGTTTGAGTGTTGACAAACTTGAAGTTCCTGGTTGCTGAAAAGTTGTCGGGGTCGATGTTGCCTGAGGTTTTGGAACTTGTACGTTGCTTGCTGTACTCGGATCAAAGGCATATTAAAAGCTTTCCGTCTATTAGAGACCTTAGGAGTATTTTTGATCAGACTAGGGAGTAAGTTGGAGAATGTGCTGGTATTAGCATCTAACTCCTCATTTTTAGATGTACCTTCTGCATCAGAATTAATGAAGGCAACTTCAACAGGATCATTTTTTTCCGTGCACACCACACGAACTCTTGGGTGTTTGAGTGTTGACAAACTTGAAGTTCCTGGTTGCTGAAAAGTTGTCGGGGTCGATGTTGCCTGAGGTTTTGGAACTTGTACGTTGCTTGCTGTACTCGGATGAAAGTCATATTAAAAGCTTTCCGTCTATTAGAAACCTTAGGAGTATTTTTGATCAGACTAGGGAGTAAGTTGGAGAATGTGCAGGAATTAGCATCTAACTCCTCATCTTTAGATGTACCTTCTTCATCAGAATTAATGAAAGCGGCTTCAACAGGATAATTTTTTTCCGTACACCCGACGGAAATTTGGGTGTTTGAGTGTTGACAAACCTGAAGTTCGTGGTTGCGGAAAAGTTGTCGGACTCGTTGTTGCCTGGGGTTCTGGAACTATTAAGTTGGATGCTGTACTCGGATTAAATGCATCTTCAGGAATTGCATTTGAATTGTAAGAATATAACCCTGTAGCTCTAAATCCTGATTTGATGTTTGATGGTGTTTGATTAGACACAGGCGTTAAGACTTTTCCAAATCGTTGTTCTATCGCCATAATTGTGCCAGTACAGCATTATTTGTTGGTCCCAATGATATTCGAAAGACCGAAACACTGATTTGTCAAGGGGCTGAAGCTCATGTGTTGTATTAGACGGAAGGCAGTATAAGACAATCTTGTACTGACCAGCAGTCTCAACAATTTCATTGTCCAAGTGGCTTTTGGTTCCATCAAAAATCTTTACGCAACGACCTGAAGGTTCGACAAAGCATTTCGATGTCATAGAACCTTTCTCATTCATACGACAAACTGAACCAGGTGGTAAGTCAACTGAATATTCTGCTTTCTTTTCTTTACCCTTGAACAGTAGCATGGGAGGAATTGCGGAACCTATTGCGTTTTCGCAGGAGACGATCGTCACCAGAGATGCCAACTTGGGGGGTTTTACGACAAATTTAGGGGGAAACAAGATCCCCTTTACATCTTGGTTCCCCCTAAATTTTTTTTCGGGGGTATATTTATTTAGGGGGATTTTTTATCGGGTACATTATTTCAGAATTTTTTTTTGAGGGCGATAGATTAAAACGTATATCTAAAAGTTAAAAGAAAACAATGTATATATAATGACACAGAACATAATAATTTATAAACCCAAATGCATTATTTCGAAGTGAGCACAAAAAGCAGGAACTCGCTACAAACAAAAATGCAGACTATATATACAATTTATAACCTTGAAACAACCATTGCATATTGTTTAGAGTTGTGCTTACAAATCAACAAAAAAAATAAAAAATGCAAAACCAAAACAAAACTAATATCCCCTCACTAGCCCACATTAAATACATATCTCGATGACATTTGAAGTAGTGAGTCATTGTGTCAACATTGTGTCTAGGGGACAAAAAACGAGACATTTTATGGAACAATTTATTTTTAATTTCAATTATTTCTTGTTTAAATTCAAAAGAAGAAGTTAACAAAAGAAGAGTAAAAAAAGCAAAAAAATTATACTGGAAAAGAAAATGATGAAGCAAAATAGATGTACATAAAGAAAAGTTAAGAAAAGGAAAGTCGAGAAACAAAATATAAAAATCGTTTTATTTCATTGTTGTTATCATTACTATTATTAGTTCATAAATTAATGTGGGTAAATGTGTAAAATACGCCCATATAAATACGAATGCTCTTTTATACTAATTAACAGTATTTTAACAGTATAAACAAGGTGAACAATGAAAACTTTAGGGGTTTTTAATCGAAATCTAGGGGGAATTGAAGTTAGTCCTAGGAGGAAAATTCTGTAATAGTATGCATCACTGATCGTCACGTTTTCACCATATTCATTTCCGATGATATGAACTCTGCGTACATTTTTTTGACGAGAACTTTGGGTTCTTTGTGTAAATTGAATCTACAGCCTTTCTCGTCCATGTTAAAAAGTCATTAAAAAAAATATCATTATCTTCGAAAACCTGTTTATGTTTTACAAAATGGTCTTCAACAATAAATTTGTTTAATTTCCGAGCTATTGCGGGAATTAGGTTTTAAGATTTTCTGATAGAAATGGGGGGCACGGAAGGTGCCTCCACGCGTGCATTTTCTCCTGTATTTGCAGAACATGCCGGCGCCCCCATGTAACATTGTCCCATCAAACAGTGGCCAATCCTTCCACCACCGGACACGAAAAAGTAAAGTAAGTCTGATACAAATATTAGGGTTTGCATTCATAAATTGCTTTGCCCATTTATAGCTTGCAATTTGCTTCATATCCGAAAACTGATGTTTTATTTTGTTTGCAGTAATTGTACAAACATAACCTCAATGTTTTGGTTGTTATTTTAGGGGTAGTCCACTTCTGCTAATCGTAAAATTCGGGCACAGAGTTCAGCATTTTATGGTTTAGAAATCGTTAACTTTGGCCCCAACTTAGCCTTGACATTGGAAGCTGATATGACAAATCAGCGAAGAGTTCTAAGCGTAATAACAAATTCCTTTGCTGCTTTATAATCGGACATTTTTTTCGCAGTAATTACCTCTAAAGCTTTCTCAAGGCCTACCTGCGTCCACTTGCTGTCGCTTCTTACCAACTACTGAACTCATTACTGAATATAAAACCAACTAGTGAGAAACGTGAAATAAATCTCATGGGTAGGTATGGCCAAGGTAGGCTTTCCTCACTACACGCGAACATATTTCTTTATAAAATTAATAGACGTCCAGTAGAAAAATACAAAGTCGTTATGTCATTGGAAAGCTGGGTAAATATGTTGTGCATAGGCACAATATCAACTTCCTTACTTGCTCTATCTAATTATTAAAATCAGATACTTAGGGCCGATTTTTCGGCCAATATCGTCAGATAAACAACCAAATAAGCTTTATTCGATGAATATCAATATTCTTGGTTTTTCAATAGTCAGGTAGTCGTGTAAACTGTCGAATAAACCCTCTATCGGAGGAATAAAGTTATCTGCTGCTTCAAGCGACAGTTAGGGTTTTATCTGTCCGATAAGTGTCATGTTTTAGGTTATGTTTGGCAGTTTCGTTACGTGTTGTGCATTTTGGTAAAATGAAATAGTTGTGTACCTACGTCGATTTGTTATGATGGATGTGTTTAAAACAATTGACGATTTGGCAATCGAGGAAGATCGTGAAATCCTTTGGAGGATTGCATAATTCCACACTATGTAAAATTGTAAAAAGAGTGACTGAAACTATTTCTTCAATGCGACAAAATTTTGTTTCATTGCCTAAAAGTCGTGTTGAAATCTTGTCCACACAAGAATGTTTCTATAGTATAGCACGATTTCCAAGAGTCATTGCAGCTTTGGATAGTATTCACATCAAAATAATTTCACCAGGTTATTTTATTAACTATTTACTTTATCAATTTATAGTAAATATTTAACTATTATTTCAGGTGGGGATACTGCAGAAAATTTCAGGAACCGCAAAGGATGTCTTTTGAAATGTTCAAGCTATGTGCAATGCAGATTTACAATTTGTCTACATTGTTACACGAGGGCCAGGTGCTTTTGGTAATGGGATCGTACTTGGTGATAGCAGATATTTTTTGAATAATTATTTGTTGACGCCAATCAGCAATCCCCAAACAGAAGCCGAACAATTGTACAATGAATCTCATATTAGGACCAGAAATGTTGTTGCAAGATGCTTCGGTGTCTGGAAAAGAAGATTCCCAGTGCTTAGTATTGGATTGAGGTGTAAGTTGCCCCTTACCCAAGATATTATTGTGGCCACTGCTGTATTACACAATATAGCACATAGCAGAAATGAAGGTGAGCCACCGATAGACCCTGAGGTTCAGATACCACCTCAGCCAGTTTTTCCACCATTACTTACTGAACACAGCGAGACACGAAGAACACTAGAATTTTAACACGATCGCTGGATTTTTAGTCTAGAGCGTTTCCTCTAGACCAGTGGTTCTTAACCTATAGGTCGCGACCCAAAATTGGGTCGTGAGACAAATTTCTTGGGTCGAACTAAGAGATGAAACAGAAATGTCTTCCCTATTTTTTTGAGAAAACAGGTATATGAACTATGAAACCTTGGGTTACATACACATGTTTTAGCCATCTTTAAATTCTCTTCCAGTTTTGCTTTTTCCAAAGCCTTTTTTAACATCTTTGATATACCAGAATCTTGTGTTTTCATTCGAAGCAAGCCTTTTCCTCATTTCATCGGTAATCGCCCCATGGTCGTTCAACAAAGCCATCAACTCTCTCAAACTCAAACTGTGCCCTCCCATTACCTTCTCTGCTTCCTCCATGACGTTTTGCACTGAATACCTCTTCAACAATCTGTCCATTTGATACCCGGAAAACTCCTCAGTCTGTTTTGATAACTCGTGCAGTCTTCCCCAAGAGTTTTGCTTCCGGGTATCTGTTAATTCTGTTAGGATTTCATGTCGGATGTCTGGTGGTAAAGATTTGAATTTTGAGGATTTGACGTCGATTCCGTAAAGGTCCCAATGCTTCGCAGGGCTTGAATCGGAGGTGGTAAAGCTTGAAGAAAAATCTTCTACTCGAAGAGATTGTTGAGTCTACTTGGGAAAGGGGCAAAACGTATTATTTAACGTATATAACGTATCGACAAAACGTATATAACGTATCGACATTTTTCGAAGAGCTAGGTTTGGGTTTTGGTAGAGCGGCTTTGGGATTGTCCATTAATCGCGTGAGGCTGGAAAGGGGAGGGGGATTGTGAAGAATGGGGGAAGGGGGGTGGTGTAGTGAGATATCACGTTTATTTATTTTTTCGTTGAACGCGCAATTTTGAATTTTGTTGAAATCTTAAAACATCACGTGATTAATTGACGACCCCTTTCGTGCTTTCCGACAAAACTTTGTTGTTTGCAGAATGTTTCAATAAAGTCGATACCAATTGCTTTTGGATATTATCTGCTTCCGATAAGTATTTAGACTTCAACTGATTCCTCTTTGCCTGAAACAAACTTGGTTTAAATTGGAACTGGCGATTCTATTTACATACTATTGTTTGGGTTTTGAGTGCGGGAACTTCTCCATCGAAAACAAACACCGGTTTGATCCTAAAGTACAAGAGTTTGCAAACCCGATGGTAAATCCCCAATAGATGCGCGTTGGGCGATGGTTTCCCCTTGGAGTCCTGAAAGCCTTTGATTGCCTGGTGCAGCCAAATCGAAACATCTCATCTTAAGCTAAGGACCAAAACCAACTAATTCTGTACAGGTTAGATACATGGAGAAGGAACTTCTTTCTAACGTTTCTAGTGGCACTGGTTTTCCTGAGCGCTCGATCAGCCTCCACTAACCGTGAGCTCCCATAGTTCTGAACTAAACTAATTCGTGAGTTATAACCATTTAAGATTTTAAAACTAATTCGCAGCGTCGACTGCAGAAACTAAATTGAACAAAAACATTGGGTGGTTACCCATTATTCTTTATTAGGTTATTCATTAAATTTTCCTTAGATCGAAAAATAGCTTTAGTTATCTTTTACTTGAAAATAACCTTCAACAGTCGAAACTCGAGTCGTGTAAAGTGTGTAGATTTATATAACTTCGTTTATAAAAATGACCTAGTCAAAAATTGGCAAATGTGAGTAACTAGACATGGACACTTAACTATAGATATTTGGATGTTAAAGACTTGACCATTTTTGGGCCATGGTAGAAGGTTATGATTAGCTACGTATATTGCATTGGACAATTTTTTCACATAAAGGTATCATCATCAGCTTTGGCTCCACAACCCATTATGGGTCTTGACCTCCTCTAGAATTTTTTTTTCCATTCCAATCTATTCCGGGCGTTAGTTTTCCTTGTCGTCGTAGATTCAGTCCGGTCAATCCGGTCGGAGGGCCATCTCTCCCGCTCTCGTTAGCCCTGACCTCGCCTTCCATACGGATTGGTTATCGTATCTTCGGCGAGGTTACTCAGGTTACCTGGGTTTACCACGTGGAGGTGAGAGTCGGCATTGGGTAGGAGAGGCTATGCGACAATCACTACGCGCATGCACAACCCTTGAACCCCTCACACAAAGGTAGCAGTTGTTAAAACGATTGAGCAGATTATCTTATTTTTGTCAGTACACCCACGATAAGTGACTTAAAATGTCATTATTGTAAAATAAAAGATTTATTTTTTTAATTATGGTCTAAAATGGTCTCTATGGTCTTCCGTTTGGTCTTTTGGGTCGCGCTATAAACATATTCCTCAAAATTGGGTCGCGGCTTAAAAAGGTTAAGAACCACTGCTCTAGACCACGCCGGCCTTCGACGTAAATATTACGACGTTAAATAGATAAATAGACGTTTTGTTGCTATTCTTGTCTAACACCTTGTATACTGTATCTGTGCATCTCGCTTGCACATGATAAGTGTGGAGTTCGCTAGTATACACCACTGATAGCTATTCGGTAGATATTATACGATTGAAAAATTGAAAATATTTATTCGTCAGATAAACAGACAGATAATATTATACTCCAGATAGTTATTTGACGATTTAACTGAGGAATAAAAAATCGGCCCTTACTCTTACAAAATTAGATCTGACAATTGTGACAAACACTCGCTTGAAAAAATAATCGCTCAGAGCACAATAGTGCACGAACAATGATATAGGAATACATCAAATCTGTTAAAGCAATGTTGTAAACATGCTATTGCTTCTTGCTTATCCATCATGTACTAATCGAGCTCTAGTGATCAGGCCATATTGAGTAGTAGGCCATGTGGGGCATACCTACATTATGTATAAACGTTTACGGCTTTATGAAACTTTATTATTAGTTCACGCCGCATAAATTAATATTTGTTTTGGGCACTAAAAGATCATGTCGTATGCGACATGTGGCCCGACGGCTACGGGTTGGACAAGCTTGCTTTAAACCATGTTGTCTATTTTATTCATCAATATTATGGATCACTTTCAAATTTTGAGAGGACGATTAAATAAAGTATTGATCTACACGTATAAAAAGTTTCAAAGCTTATACTTAAATTTTTTTTATCAGTTTGTGACTCTTGAACAGAGAAGAACAAATCCAATCTTACTAATACTGAATTATCTATCGCAAAACGCACTGTGGACAGCGAGGTCAAGAGAAATGAAAAGTCCTGGAATGAGATCAAGTGCTTGGCGTCGAACTAGACAAGTTGGAGATGTTTCGTGGAAGCCCTCTGCTCCTCCCTGGAGCCATAGAAGCAATATAGCAATATATTTATTCAACCCTGGATTTTTTATTTCAAGAAATAATATATTTTTTACGTTTCTCCTGTTAAGGAAGTTCTAGCGTAACTAAATCAGTGTCAAGATAGTGTTTTAATTTTTCTATATTTTCAAATATCCTAATAGTTATTAAAATTCATTATTTTCATTTATAATGACATAACAAATTTAAAAATTCCTAATTTTTATTCATTTAATAAAATAGTTATTAAATGAATTCGTTATTTTTGACTTTACGGTGTAATAAAAAGTGTAAATACGGTGTAATAAACAGCGCTTCATTGTGTCTTGAAAGCTTATAGTACAGAGAAAGAGAAAAGAATAGTAATTAAAAGGAGTCGAGTGTATTTTTTCTCTATATAACTTTCTTTCCATCTTTTTCTTTTCTCTCAGCTGTTCTCGCGATGTTTCCAAACCATCCGTCATGTGAATTACTGTCGATAAACAAGATTGAAATTAAAAAGTTTAACTTTAATTATTTAAATAATTACATCGGTAACGTCAAATTGCTTTAATGTTATCGTGTTTTACAATTATCTAAGTTTATTGTATACAGTTTTTTATTCCTAAAAGTTTCGAAATTAATATCGAAAAAAATAAAAGACGCGACAGAAGCTTGTCAGCCATAAGAACCTGTGTATAAGAATTGAAAAAACATCATTTCTAATGTTTTTTTTCTGATAAACTAAACAGTGGATCACTTTCAAATTTTGAGAGGACATAAATAAAGTATTGATCTGCACGTATAAAAAGTTTCAAAGCTTAAACTGAAAAAAAAATTAACATGAGATTCGCTCGATCCTCCTTAAGCCTAATTCATAATATATTATCTCTCCGTTATTAAGATTAATGATAACGAACAATAATCATTTTCAGCATTTCCACTTCTTTATTTTAGGATTAAACCAGCTTAAGATTAACTTACTAAATGTTAACTGAAATAATCAAATGTTTATTTTCTTTTTGTATTTCCATATACTTTATCCTTCCAAAATGTTTATGTGTTTTTACGTTACCATTTTAAATATATTCATTCATAATCTGTACTAAGTACATGTGTTTTCTACATTTTATAATCTATGGAATGTTACGTGGAAGTTATTATTGGGCAACCGTTAGCTTCCCCTGAAATGTAAATATTTTTAGGCTTTTTGCCGAGAAATCTCGCAGGCGATTCCCAGGACTTTGCTTAATTTGTGTTTCCTATTTTCTAGCAAAATGCAATTAAAAAACGAACTATTAGTACAGTTACATATGAAATCGGATTGTTTGCGATAAATGTAATTTCATTTAGAACATCTTTCATCTAACTACATGCGAACTTGCGAACCTATATGTTTAAAAAAGTAGATTTTCTTTGAGCTTTCCAGAAACCTTTTGAACTTCTTACATGTAACAAAAAAGCTTTTACTATAACACGTAATCGATGCACACGGCCACATTAAATTTAGGATTTCTATTAAAATCCTTCATCTTAAATTAACATTTCCTTTTAATTTCCCAAGCAATCAAAAAATCTAATTTAATACGTTTATCCCGAATGTTGTTTCTCAATTCAAACTCAACTTGTTTAATAAATTACATTGGTAAAGGTATTCTATTAAAGTGTCACAAAAATATTATCAGTCCATTTAGAAGACGAAAAAGATTTTTATTTGTAAAGCGCGTAATAAAAACGACCCCAGCAACATAATAAAGTTCTATATTATCGTGCTCTTCTCCCGGTGGGTATCAACTTCATTATTAACCGCTTTTCTGCTAAAAACCTTTTGTTAGGAACTTTTGTTATTTCCCTTTTTCAACTCGAATCAGATGAATGATCCTACACAATGTACCGCAACTCGACGGTCTCCAACTATTTAACCAACCTGGAATTTCATTTCACATAGTAGGTAGATAATACACCACCAACAAGTTTTAAAGTCCTTAATAATAATAATATCGATTTATGTTTTTGATTTGAAATATATTAAAAATAGATATGTAAAAAATTAGGTTAAAAAATTTGTTTAACTATATAGTAAGTAGAAGATGTCGTCTGTCTAGTCTCATCTGTCTAGTCTCCTATGTCTATTCTCGTCTATCTAGTCTTGTCTGTCTACTTTTGTCTGTTTAGTCTTTTATGTTTAGACTTGCCAGTCCACTCTTGTCTGTATAGTCATGTCTGTCTAGCTTTATCTCTCTAGCCTTGTTTGTCCTGCCTTGTATGTCTAGTCCTGTTTGTCTAACCTTGTCTGTCTGGCCTTGTATGTCTAGTCTTGTCTGACTAATCTTGTGTGTCTAGTTTTGTCTTGCCTTGTCTATCTAATTCTTGTCTGTCTAGTCTTGTCTGTCTAGTCTTGTCTGTCTAGTCTTGTCTGTCTAGTCTTGTCTGTCTAGTCTTGTCCGTCTAGTCTTGTCCGTCTAGTCTTGTCTGTCTAGTCTTGTCTGTCTAGTCTTGTCTGTCTAG
Source organism: Phosphuga atrata (assembly GCA_944588485.1). Classification (NCBI taxonomy): domain Eukaryota; kingdom Metazoa; phylum Arthropoda; class Insecta; order Coleoptera; family Silphidae; genus Phosphuga; species Phosphuga atrata. Next base: position 23,114,257 of record OX155905.1, read on the forward strand.
TCTTGTCTGTCTAGTCTTGTCTGTCTAGTCTTGTCTGTCTAGTCTTGTCTGTCTAGTCTTGTCTGTCTAGTCTTGTCAGTCTAGTCTTGTCTGTCTAGTCTTGTCTGTCTAGTCTTGTCTGTCTAGTCTTGTCTGTCTAGTCTTGTCTGTCTAGTCTTGTCTGTCTAGTCTTGTCTGTCTAGTCTTGTCTGTCTAGTCTTGTCTGTCTAGTCTTGTCTGTCTAGTCTTGTCTGTCTAGTCTTGTCTGTCTAGTCTTGTCTGTCTAGTCTTGTCTGTCTAGTCTTGTCTGTCTAGTCTTGTCTGTCTAGTCTTGTCTGTCTAGTCTTGTCTGTCTAGTCTTGTCTGTCTAGTCTTGTCTGTCTAGTCTTGTCTGTCTAGTCTTGTCTGTCTAGTCTTGTCTGTCTAGTCTTGTCTGTCTAGTCTTGTCTGTCTAGTCTTGTCTGTCTAGTCTTGTCTGTCTAGTCTTGTCTGTCTAGTCTTGTCTGTCTAGTCTTGTCTGTCTAGTCTTGTCTGTCTAGTCTTGTCTGTCTAGTCTGTCTAGTCTTGTCTGTCTAGTCTTGTCTGTCTAGTCTTGTCTGTCTAGTCTTGTCTGTCTAGTCTTGTCTGTCTAGTCTTGTCTGTCTAGTCTTGTCTGTCTAGTCTTGTCTGTCTAGTCTTGTCTGTCTAGTCTTGTCTGTCTAGTCTTGTCTGTCTAGTCTTGTCTGTCTAGTCTTGTCTGTCTAGTCTTGTCTGTCTAGTCTTGTCTGTCTAGTCTTGTCTGTCTAGTCTTGTCTGTCTAGTCTTGTCTGTCTAGTCTTGTCTGTCTAGTCTTGTCTGTCTAGTCTTGTCTGTCTAGTCTTGTCTGTCTAGTCTTGTCTGTCTAGTCTTGTCTGTCTAGTCTTGTCTGTCTAGTCTTGTCTGTCTAGTCTTGTCTGTCTAGTCTTGTCTGTCTAGTCTTGTCTGTCTAGTCTTGTCTGTCTAGTCTTGTCTGTCTAGTCTTGTCTGTCTAGTCTTGTCTGTCTAGTCTTGTCTGTCTAGTCTTGTCTGTCTAGTCTTGTCTGTCTAGTCTTGTCTGTCTAGTCTTGTCTGTCTAGTCTTGTCTGTCTAGTCTTGTCTGTCTAGTCTTGTCTGTCTAGTCTTGTCTGTCTAGTCTTGTCTGTCTAGTCTTGTCTGTCTAGTCTTGTCTGTCTAGTCTTGTCTGTCTAGTCTTGTCTGTCTAGTCTTGTCTGTCTAGTCTTGTCTGTCTAGTCTTGTCTGTCTAGTCTTGTCTGTCTAGTCTTGTCTGTCTAGTCTTGTCTGTCTAGTCTTGTCTGTCTAGTCTTGTCTGTCTAGTCTTGTCTGTCTAGTCTTGTCTGTCTAGTCTTGTCTGTCTAGTCTTGTCTGTCTAGTCTTGTCTGTCTAGTCTTGTCTGTCTAGTCTTGTCTGTCTAGTCTTGTCTGTCTAGTCTTGTCTGTCTAGTCTTGTCTGTCTAGTCTTGTCTGTCTAGTCTTGTCTGTCTAGTCTTGTCTGTCTAGTCTTGTCTGTCTAGTCTTGTCTGTCTAGTCTTGTCTGTCTAGTCTTGTCTGTCTAGTCTTGTCTGTCTAGTCTTGTCTGTCTAGTCTTGTCTGTCTAGTCTTGTCTGTCTAGTCTTGTCTGTCTAGTCTTGTCTGTCTAGTCTTGTCTGTCTAGTCTTGTCTGTCTAGTCTTGTCTGTCTAGTCTTGTCTGTCTAGTCTTGTCTGTCTAGTCTTGTCTGTCTAGTCTTGTCTGTCTAGTCTTGTCTGTCTAGTCTTGTCTGTCTAGTCTTGTCTGTCTAGTCTTGTCTGTCTAGTCTTGTCTGTCTAGTCTTGTCTGTCTAGTCTTGTCTGTCTAGTCTTGTCTGTCTAGTCTTGTCTGTCTAGTCTTGTCTGTCTAGTCTTGTCTGTCTAGTCTTGTCTGTCTAGTCTTGTCTGTCTAGTCTTGTCTGTCTAGTCTTGTCTGTCTAGTCTTGTCTGTCTAGTCTTGTCTGTCTAGTCTTGTCTGTCTAGTCTTGTCTGTCTAGTCTTGTCTGTCTAGTCTTGTCTGTCTAGTCTTGTCTGTCTAGTCTTGTCTGTCTAGTCTTGTCTGTCTAGTCTTGTCTGTCTAGTCTTGTCTGTCTAGTCTTGTCTGTCTAGTCTTGTCTGTCTAGTCTTGTCTGTCTAGTCTTGTCTGTCTAGTCTTGTCTGTCTAGTCTTGTCTGTCTAGTCTTGTCTGTCTAGTCTTGTCTGTCTAGTCTTGTCTGTCTAGTCTTGTCTGTCTAGTCTTGTCTGTCTAGTCTTGTCTGTCTAGTCTTGTCTGTCTAGTCTTGTCTGTCTAGTCTTGTCTGTCTAGTCTTGTCTGTCTAGTCTTGTCTGTCTAGTCTTGTCTGTCTAGTCTTGTCTGTCTAGTCTTGTCTGTCTAGTCTTGTCTGTCTAGTCTTGTCTGTCTAGTCTTGTCTGTCTAGTCTTGTCTGTCTAGTCTTGTCTGTCTAGTCTTGTCTGTCTAGTCTTGTCTGTCTAGTCTTGTCTGTCTAGTCTTGTCTGTCTAGTCTTGTCTGTCTAGTCTTGTCTGTCTAGTCTTGTCTGTCTAGTCTTGTCTGTCTAGTCTTGTCTGTCTAGTCTTGTCTGTCTAGTCTTGTCTGTCTAGTCTTGTCTGTCTAGTCTTGTCTGTCTAGTCTTGTCTGTCTAGTCTTGTCTGTCTAGTCTTGTCTGTCTAGTCTTGTCTGTCTAGTCTTGTCTGTCTAGTCTTGTCTGTCTAGTCTTGTCTGTCTAGTCTTGTCTGTCTAGTCTTGTCTGTCTAGTCTTGTCTGTCTAGTCTTGTCTGTCTAGTCTTGTCTGTCTAGTCTTGTCTGTCTAGTCTTGTCTGTCTAGTCTTGTCTGTCTAGTCTTGTCTGTCTAGTCTTGTCTGTCTAGTCTTGTCTGTCTAGTCTTGTCTGTCTAGTCTTGTCTGTCTAGTCTTGTCTGTCTAGTCTTGTCTGTCTAGTCTTGTCTGTCTAGTCTTGTCTGTCTAGTCTTGTCTGTCTAGTCTTGTCTGTCTAGTCTTGTCTGTCTAGTCTTGTCTGTCTAGTCTTGTCTGTCTAGTCTTGTCTGTCTAGTCTTGTCTGTCTAGTCTTGTCTGTCTAGTCTTGTCTGTCTAGTCTTGTCTGTCTAGTCTTGTCTGTCTAGTCTTGTCTGTCTAGTCTTGTCTGTCTAGTCTTGTCTGTCTAGTCTTGTCTGTCTAGTCTTGTCTGTCTAGTCTTGTCTGTCTAGTCTTGTCTGTCTAGTCTTGTCTGTCTAGTCTTGTCTGTCTAGTCTTGTCTGTCTAGTCTTGTCTGTCTAGTCTTGTCTGTCTAGTCTTGTCTGTCTAGTCTTGTCTGTCTAGTCTTGTCTGTCTAGTCTTGTCTGTCTAGTCTTGTCTGTCTAGTCTTGTCTGTCTAGTCTTGTCTGTCTAGTCTTGTCTGTCTAGTCTTGTCTGTCTAGTCTTGTCTGTCTAGTCTTGTCTGTCTAGTCTTGTCTGTCTAGTCTTGTCTGTCTAGTCTTGTCTGTCTAGTCTTGTCTGTCTAGTCTTGTCTGTCTAGTCTTGTCTGTCTAGTCTTGTCTGTCTAGTCTTGTCTGTCTAGTCTTGTCTGTCTAGTCTTGTCTGTCTAGTCTTGTCTGTCTAGTCTTGTCTGTCTAGTCTTGTCTGTCTAGTCTTGTCTGTCTAGTCTTGTCTGTCTAGTCTTGTCTGTCTAGTCTTGTCTGTCTAGTCTTGTCTGTCTAGTCTTGTCTGTCTAGTCTTGTCTGTCTAGTCTTGTCTGTCTAGTCTTGTCTGTCTAGTCTTGTCTGTCTTGTCTTGTCTGTCTAGTCTTGTCTGTCTAGTCTTGTCTGTCTTGTCTTCCAGTTAAACAGAGAATAAATATATCGTATATGTTTTAATTTGGGAACAAATTTGAAACAATGTATTTTGAAGAAATCGAATGTGTGGTAGTCTGAAGGGTGGATTAATTAGAGCCATTAGCAGGAAGCGTTGAGCTTTATTTTGATGATTGGTAATATTGATCCCGACTAATCGTTCATCTAATGAAAATCCATCGGATTATTCTTGTCCCTATCCCCATAAATTGGTTTTCCAATAAAAACGAATTACGGTTTACATGAAAGGTTTCAATAACATTTTTCATTAAAAACATTGTATAAGGAATCTAATATATAGATCATAATATTATTTCCAAATTTGTTAATTGTTTAATGAAATTTTCACATTTATTATCAATCTTCTTATCAATAATAAAAAAATTATAATCCCTTTTTGGTAATAAATTGTTAAACGTTTGTTAAACAGAATTGAGTATTTTTTATCAAAAATTGTCATCTTATTATATGTATTACATAATTTGTGTAGATACGTTCTTTCAACCCAAGCTCGCTTGAAGATGGTCGAGGCTCCATTATTTCTTAGAATTTGCTTTGATCTACAAATTCTCTTGAACAAAACCTCACAAGCCATGATCAAATTACGGTTTATATCTAGCCTTAGGTTCTACTTTGTACACCATCCATAATATATATATATATATATATATATATATATATATATATATATATATATATATATATATATATATATTTTAATCTTCAATATTATATAATATTGAAGATTACTGTTAAATTTTAATTGACAGATCTATAAGTACAAACATATTTTGAGCGCTAACTGTAAGCTACTATTTAACATAATCGACGATAATGTTAAGGCAATAATTACAGCGAAAGACAAGCTTCTGTTTATCTTCTTCTTAGAATGTGCGCTCCGGATTTCTAGAAGCTGTGTAAGTTCATCTTGAAGATCGAGGTCGTCTTCAAACTGTTTTCCCGACAAATGAGTTTTTAACGGTTCAAACAAATGAAAATTAGAATGAGCCTGGACTGACTGTGGGGCAGATGTACATTAGATTCTAATTTCGTTCCTGAAGCCATGGCTTTGTTTAATTTGAACTGTGCAGCCTTGAATTATCGTGTTATAATTTCAGTGCTTTCGTCAACCATCATCTTCATTTCTGTCGAATTCCCTATTTCTATACTCTAAGTTGTTCTAAGTAGCTTTTTTTATTTTGGAATGAGAAAGTTTTTTTTTCGAAAATATTTTTGCCAGTTAGATCCCTTGGCATTTCAACGTTGCAAGTATTTTTTGTTCATTCAAAAACAGCAGTTATTAAAATATCGCGAGCGCTCGGCCAAAATGGATTGTATCAGTAAACGAGAATGTTGAGAAATCACAAAACAAAGTTTGATTTCACCTCCTAAATTTAATAAACTCCTTTAACAAACGTTGTAAGTATTTTAGCTTTATATTTTCCTGATTTCATCCTAAACAATGTTTTAAAATGATTTAAAATATCACTCTTCTTCAAGACATCTTAGAATAGCACGATATAAACAACAGACGACAAAATACACGTCGAAAATATCACAGCAAAATAAAAACATGTCGAGAATATCATACTAGGGAAGTATTACATCCTAATAATTATAATCATTATACATATTTTAGGATGTGTGTTTTCGTAGTGCGTTGTTATACCGCTCTGATATTTTCGACGAGTTTTTTCGCGCGTTGTTTAGAGAACCACGACACCCACGATATATTAAAATTAGTCGATTTTATTTTATAAAAAAAATCTATTCCTAGTTATACATTTCATTACGAAGTATAATTCTAATAATTATAAAAAGAAACTAATAGCACAAAACATATTCTCCGACAAATCCGTACATAATATTTCCGATGACTGTCCTAGGGAAACTAGCAAAAACCTGCTAACTCAGCTTAAATCACCAACTTACAGAATAGAAATAAAACTTCATAAATTTGAATTACCCTAAAAGAGTCATCCCTAGGGTTATACTCAACACTAAAAGAGCTGCATGAACATAGCGACGAGTTCCAGAAAGTGCTAAAAGTCAAATTGTAAAACAGGGAAACTCAATAAAATGGACATTAACCAGCTATCCAATGAAATCATAAAAAGTATCCAAGTAGCCACAAAAAAAGTGTGTAAGAAACCAAAATTGAAATACGGGAGTAAAAAAAAATAGTGGAAATACAATAATAATAATACAACGAAAAAAATATAGGCAGTCAGGCACTGCCGACTGAAGTGAAAAAAAACAGCTTTAAAACTGGTTTTGAGGATTTATCAGTATGTTGATTAATCAAATTTGGTACATAGTTTGTTAGTATTGTTTTAAGTAATTCTGGAACATAAATCACTTCTGAAGGAGAATGACTGTTAATGTCATCATCATAATATGAATTTGAATCCGGAATGTTTGGTTGATTCTGTGTTGATAGGTCATGTTTTTCACCAGTTTTAGGATGTGCCATATCATTTCTTGTTGATGGGTCTGCAATTTTTGAGTTATGCTTTTGAAGATTTATCTGTATGTAAATTAATTTTTGTTTGGAATATTCTTTACGACGTTTACTTTTTTCCTCCTCAGCTGTGATTATTCGATGTTTAGAAATTTATGAATTAACTATTGCAAGAGGGTTTTTCTTATTCTTATCTCTATATCGCTGACTAATAATTTTATTTTGGAGTTTCCTTCCCTTGGAGAGCACATGAGAACATTTGGTTGCCTACAATTTTGATGGGTCTGATTCGTGATTTACCATGAATTCATACAATCCAGTAATCTGAACATTCCAATAGTCCGGCACAAGTATATCTACTAGTACATCCATCAAAAGTACTTACTCTTGTAGCGCACACTGATTATAGGGGTTGATATTTCCTTAGAGGCGCTGCGTTCTGTCAACACTGCCAAAAACTTTGACTATTAAGTTTGACGTTCAGAGCCAACTCTAAACAAATGCGTATAGATGTGTTCTATTGAACAAATCTTTGAGTAATAGACATTTTTTCTATAGAACGCAGCTATTGATGACGACGCAAATCTATGAGTTTACCCTCTACCCAAATGTCATTCAGCGCGGCTATAGAAGTTTTCACTTCAAAAATAAAATACCTCGAGACTCCCACGAATACCATGAACTTATAATATAAACTATAACACCCAACTCATACAAAGCACGATAGAAGACGACATAAACATGAAGATACTACGTTCAAAAAAGGAAAAGGCAGAACAAAAATAACTAATATAATAAATGAATAAGGAAATGGTAAGATTTGACGTCGAGTTACTCAAAAACAGTCAAGAACTAAGTCAGAGACTGAACAACACAGACCTAAACAACTGCGACCAACTGAAGGAGAGTATTGTCAAGGCGGCCAATGAAATCGCCCCTCTTTCGATGCTTCCTTCTTCCCAGAAGAAGGAAGCATCCGTGGTGGACTGAAGACTGTGACAATACAATAGCCCTAAGACAGATAGCCTGGCTGAAGTGGAATTCTAAAAAGACCAAGGAAAATTGGCATACATTTTTGGAACAAAGAAAGGTTACAGCCAAGATAATTCGAGGAACCAAACGAACCTTCACACAAAACCAACTAACCCAAATCGAAGAGACCTTTGCTAAGAATAATTCCAGAGATTTCTTTGGAACCTTTAAGCAGGCGCTCAGAAAATATGCTCTGCCAAGCCTCCACTTCAGAGACTCACAAGGCAGACTGGCTTATAACGACAAGGACAACTGCCACCTTTTGGCTCAGTACTTTAAAAATCTACTCAACTGTGACCCACCCAGCGAAGACTTCGACTATAAACAAACCACACCCAACCCGGAATCGCTTCCCCCTTCATTGGAAGAAGTTGGTCAGATAATTCAACTTCTTAAGAATAATTAGGCAGCTGGAGAGGACTCTATCGTTGCTGAACTGTGGAAAGGTGCTGGAAACAATGCCGTGCGCAAGCTAACTGAGATCATCCAGGACATCTGGGAAACAGAGAAATTACCACCCGATTGGAAATCTGCTCTGATCCATCCGCTTCTTAAAAAGGGAGATTTTACGGATCTAAACAACTACCGTGGAATTTCTCTCGTCCCGGTAACATACAAGATTCTCTCGAAGGCGTTACAAACAAGGGCAGAAAATCAGTTGGATAGTCAACTGGGAGAATACCAGGGGAGCTTCGGGAAGAGCCGATCCTGTGTTGAACAGATCCTCAACCTTAAAACTGTAGGTACTTACTCCAAGATGAGAAATCGCAAGGTGGTCGTCACCTTTGTTGATTTTAGGAAGGCCTACGATTCCATCGATAGAGAAACGCGTAACAAAGTACTCCAGGAACTAGCACTAGACAACAAAACCCGCAGACTAATCCTAGAAACTTTGACCAACACCCATTCCAAGGTTAAATTTAGAGGCGAGATTTCAGAAAGCTTCCAAATAAAAACTGGAGTGGGACAAGGAGATGGACTTTTCCCACTTCGCTTCAACTGTGTCCTTGAAAAGGTTATGAGAGAATGGCGCAAGGAACTGAACAATTTGGTTGCTCAGAGTGGTATCTACCTGGGACGTAAGAACGATGGACTGGTTGTAGATTGCCTAGCCGTTGCAGATGACATGGCACTGTTTGCTGATTCTTTTGAGATGGCAACAATGCAGGTAAACTGCTTCAGAAAACACGCTGCCAAAGTGGGTCTTCAAGTGTCGCTAGAGAAAACAGAATTCTGAATTTCAAACAGAGAAATGTTACTAGAACAGGGAAACATCAAGAGGACTGAGAAATTTAAGTATCTCGGCGAATAGATTGAACCCAACTTATCAGAAAGAGCATCATTATCCAAGAGAGTCAGCAAGTTAGAACTAGCCTATCGGCTGACTAAGAACACTTTACAATCAGAAATGACTGACTCACGCAACCTGAAACTTAAGCACTACACATCAGTCTTACGACCAGAATCCCTATATGCCATGGAGTGTCTTTCCTTGAACCGAAGGGGTCTAATAAAGAAATCAGAGAGAGGAGAATCCTCAGGAAGATCCTAGGCCCGGTAAAGGAAGATGGGGAATTCCGAAGACGGCATAACTCTGAGCTCTACGAACATATTGAGATGCTCTCTGACTGTGCAAGGAAAAGAAGGGTAGCTTTCTATGGCCACGTTGCAAGATTGCCTCCAAACCGACTAACCAACCGTCTGTTCACCTTCTGGCAAAACAAGAAGCTTCGTACCACTTGGTTGACAGAGACCGAGAAGGATATTAAAGAACTGGGAATAACAGGTCTCAAAAACAGACAGTCTGTGAGACGCACCCTAAAGGAAGTCTGTGGATTTCAGGAAAAACCTCGAAGGAAAGGTAGCCCCTGGACAGAAGAGAGAAAGGAGTAACACCAGCAGAAGATGCGACAATACTGGGCAAAGGTCAAAGCTCAACAGTTGAACATGCGTGGTCCAAAGTTGGCCTATTCGAAAGAAGAAGAAGAAGAAGAAATGAACAAGGAATAGTAGTGAGAAACAAAGAGGAGATAATTTCCGTAGTTCAATCCTTCTACAAATCGTTATACAGCTCTACGACACCAAACCTAAAACTAAAAGAAATATTCTAAGCGTCGAGTAGGAAGAGATCCCAGAAATCAGAAACGTCCAGGAGAGGACACAATTACCGGGGAGATTATAAAAGTAGGAGGGGAGGAGGCAGTGGAAGCCTTCAAATCTTGATGAACGTATGGGGGGAAAGTCCCCGACAAATGGCGTAACGAAGAAGTGATCATCCTATTCAAAACAGCCGCAACATCGAAAATTATAGACCTATAAGCTTGTTATATCACATCTATATAAATTGTTCACTAAAACATTAACAAACTGGCTAATCAACAAACTGGACCAATACCAGCCATTGGAGCAAGTAGGTTTCCGAAAACATTTAATAAAATTGACCATCTACACACCATACGCACCCTAGTCGAAAAATGTAATGAATGCCCTTGCATTTGACGTTTATTGCAAAGCGATTCGGTGGAAACATGAGCAATTTTAAGAGCGCTAGAAAATGCTAGAAAAGACTCGACATATATCAAAATTATAAAAAATATATACGAAACTGTTCCAAGTAACTACGTTCCAAGTAAGAATCTAAGAAGACATAATCACAGAGAAAATTGACATAATCACAGAGGAACATAAGAAGACATAATCACAGAGGACACTGTATCACCCAAATTGTTTACCACGGCACTTGAAGAGGTTTTTAAAAACCTATCGTGGCAAGAAAGGCGCATCAACATCGACAAACCCGCCAAAATCGCCTACGCTTTGCAGACGACATCGTTCTGATCAGTGACAAGATGAACGACATGATTTGCCAACCCCAACTCCACCAAGCATCAACAAATATCAGGCTAAAAATGAACCTGTGAAAAACAAAAAGTATTAGCAGAAACCACATTCAAATAACCGTAGATAACCATATAATAGAAAAAGTAATAAATACGTAATAGATAGGTAATAAGTATCCGAACACACCTACCTAGGACAAACCATTACACTGGGAATACAAAACCAATCTGCAGAAATTTCAAAAAGCGTAGGATTAGGCTGAGCTGAATTCGGCAAGTTGGTATTCATACTAAATAATTCAAAGATCCCTAGAAACCTCAAGCGAAAAGTGTACCACTGCGTCATGTCAGTAGCAACATACGGTTTAGAAACCATTGCACTAACACAAGAATGCCTAAATAAACTTAAAACAACCCAAAGGGCTATGGAACGAGCTATGTTATGAGTTGAAACTTGAGACAAAATAAAAAAAGGAATATATACAGAAAAGATAGGAGGTTATGGATATTGGCCAACATATCGGTCAACTCAAGTAACGATAGTCCGGCATGTCGCGAGGCAGGACACCAATAGGGGTCCAATAGAAATACGCCCCCAGGAAATCACAAGGAGCACAGGCAGACACCAACAACGATGGCGGGATGACATCAAAACAACTGCTGGTCGGAACTGGGTAAAGAAAGCTTGAATGACTTCTTGCATGACTGGTTAAAGAAGGAAAAACGGACAAAGAATAGGTAAGGCCATTATTCAGGAGTGGATGGACCTAGGCTGAAAGTAGAAGAAGAAGAAAATACTAATAAAATGATACTAATTTGATCGTTAATAAGTTATAAATATTTTCCGGACTTCCTGTTTTTTCGAAAGACTTCAAGGATAGGTAATAGTATATTAAAGGAGGAGTTCAGTAAGCGCGATTTTACAGCAAGCGACCAATTTTTGAAAACGACTAGCGTAGCGAGGAGTGTTTACAATCGTCTAGAAAAAGATAGTTCCTCAAGATTTCAACCATCGCTGTCTAACTAATCATTTTCCATTTAAAATCTCCACTGAGGATCACAGGATAAACACCAAGGAATCGAAATTTGGAAACCGGATGTCCATAAGGTGATTTGTTTCCGAGTTACTGTCATTTAAACCAGAAGCAGTTTTCCTCATATCTTCTCAACAATTTTTTCAAGTTTTCATCTATCCCTGTCATCACTAACACTATTGAACTATTGAACAATCATTAATTTATCGTCCATTATTTTATCACAGGAAAAATTACAAGTAAACCAAATTTACAAACCGTTCCTATAATCTTTTTTTCCTAAGTTACGGCCATTCAAACATGATATAGTTTTTGCAAATATTCTTTGATTTCATGTTTTTTGCAATTGTGTAGAAAAAGTTAACCCCCCAAGGTTTGAGCTATCGTAGTGCAAGTAATAATTTTTTATTCAAATTTACATCTGGGCCTCATAGGAAAAGCATTAACGAATCCATATTTACGATCTGGAAGTTCATATCGTGATTTGTTTCAAAGTTACAGCCATTCAAAATAAAATTTAAAGATTCAGCTGTAGGCGCTAGGTGAAAAATTGTAACAAAAAAATAATTATAAATTAAAACACTCGGTGTAAGTTTCACAAATGAGTTTATTAAACACTTTATCGATTTCGGCTTCTTAGGTATCCGTCAGAAGTTTACACAAATTACAAGTTTACAAGTCTATATATACAATTTTTTAACATCTCTGAGTTACAATGGGATTAGTTCGGAAATTCGTAATGAGGATTTGGCCGGTATTAGAAAGGAATAAGTCTACCTGGTCATTTAGGATGTTTGAACCGTTCGCAATGGCTTTTTGGATTTCGTAAGCTTCTAGGAAATCCATTTTTGGGCCTTTGTCTATAATAAACTTAAAAATTTTACATATTATAGACAAAGGCCCAAAAATGGATTTCCTAGAAGCTTACGAAATCCAAACAGCTATTGCGAACAGTTCAAACATCCTTAATGGCCAGGCAGACTTATTCCTTTCTAATACCGGCCAAATCCTCATTAGGAATTTCCGAACTAATCCCATTGTAACTCACAGATGTTACAAAATTGTATATATAGATTTGTAAACTTGTAATTTGTGTAAACTTCTGACGAAGGCCTAAGAAGCCGAAATCGATAAAGTGTTTAATAAACTTATTTGTGAAACTTACACCGAGTGTTTTAATTTATAATTTTTTTTTGCCATTCAAAATACCCAGTTCTCTTAGTTTCTACCCAACCATTCCTTCAAGTTTGTAAATATTGCTGTGTAAATATACATTTGCTTATGCCCGCCATACACACAACGGTCCACCGGAGAGGTCTACCTATGCAGGTTTGCCTGCGCAGGTAGACCGGAGCGTGTGTGGGAATAGACCTGTGCAGTTTCTTGCGTACGGTTGACCTGCGCAGGCAAACCTGCACATGTAACCTCTCCGGTAGACCGTAGCGGGTATGGCGGGTAATGAACAAGTGCTAAAAAACGCCTTACGAACGAGTTTTTTATAGTATTTTTCTATATTGCGCCCTTTTATACCATTTCTAAATAAAAAAATCGCAGATACATATTGAGAAAATTGTACAGCACTCGGCGAGCCATAACCGCACGCATATGAGTGCTGTTCTGAGTCCGTTACAGACGCAAAATGGAAAAAATAACTTTAATCGTTTCGATAATCAGTCTATTTACATATTTGGCTAATAGTTAAAGTTAATGATTTAATGATAGAATCAGTCTTTTAATCAAAAATTGGAGACATCAAAGCAAAACACTAAATGAGACAAAAAACCTTAAATATCTGAAATTCATAAAATTTCATAAAATTATAATCAAAATTTAAAAAAAAGTAAAATATGATTCTTCTTTTCTTTAAAACTCATTATTAACATTTTGTTTTCTGTTTCAATCATGAGATAAGCTATTGTAATAAGAGCGATAACTTTCAGGGAAGGCGTATTGAAGATCTTCGCTTCCAACTTTCTCGCACTAATTTTAGACCATTTTGTTTTGGCAACAATTTAATATTTTAATTTTGTAGACCATTAAATAGTACTGGCGTCACCGATGAGGGTTTTCTTTGTGGTAATATTTTCCATTCATCTGAGAATCTAAGTTTATAATACTTTTCACGTATTCACGATTTGGAATATAGCGAAGAGCTTTTATATATGTACTCTTAGCATCTCCTTTAAATCCAGGACGAATGTTATTATAGAATATAATCTCATTGAACTTTTTAAAGAATTGTTAGTTTAGATATTATACTTCGTATGGACGCGATTTTTTCCTTACAGATCTAAACATGGATATATACTCTGCATTGTACATGAATATCTTTGTTTTTTGCTAAAGCCCGCTCAATAGTCGAATGCATAGAATGCATAGTAGTCCTGAGGTTAGCCGCGCAATTTGATTAAAATGGATTTGGCAGTTTTACGCATCACACTTTTTTGCCTATTTAAGAATTAAAGTGAGTTTATCTGATTTTACGTCCATGTTTTAAGTCCATGTATCCTATCTTTCTCTTTCAGATGGTATAAAAATGTAATTTTTGACCAAAAGTAGAGTTAGCAGGTTTACACCCTTAACCGACGATATGCCAACCTATCTTAGACTACTGACAACACTACTGACACTATCGACAAGAAGCATATTGAGAGAACACCGAAACTACTGCGTTACGTGAGTCCTGTGAAGTTAGCAACCGAATTTGCACAAATATAATTTTACATAGGAGTTCTCGGCAGATATGAAATAGCTCTAGAATACTTTGTGCAAAATTTCAATAGTTCTGCAAAATTTCGCGAAAAAAAATGGAAAATACCAAAATTGAGCTAGCAACCACTTCTTAAAAAAACTGTGCGTTTTTTACATATTCCTGTACCTCGACCATAGCTCTGGAGTACTTGATCAATTTTGCAAAAAGTTCTGCAAAAATTGACAATTTGCAAAGAAAATGAATTTTGAAAATTGCAAAAACAGTTCTATTCGCGGATCTGAATAGCACCCTAAAAGTTCTATCGAAGATCCCTTTGTCATTTTTTGATGAAAACCTTGGTTCAAAAGATATTTGCAATAATAAGGGACCCATAATTTTGAATGAAAATTAAAAAAAATCGCGGGACAGTTCTGTTTGCAGTTCCCGATCTTAGAGTTCTATCGAAAATCCTTATAACATTTTTTTGTAAAATTAAAAATAGATAATTTTACGAAAAATTTTATACTTTGTCGACGCGACGAAGTGAAGAGAAAAAAGTCGCGCAACAGTTCTGTTTGCAGATCCAGGTAGAACTCTTAGAGTTCTATAGAAAATCCCTACAACATATTTCTGTAAAATTAAAAATTAAAAATTAGAAAGATATGCGAGAATTTCGACTTCCCCTATGTGACGAAATGAAGAGCAAAAAATCGCACAAAAGTTCTGTTTGCAGTTCCCGGTAGAACTTTTAGAGTTCTATAGAGGTTCTACCAGGAACTGCATACAGAACTATTGCGCGATTAATTTCTCTTTGCTTCGTTGCATCGGTGAAGTCTAATTTTTCTCAAATCTTTTGAAATTTTAACTTTATAGAATAATGTTATAAGGATTTTGGATAGAACTCTAAGAGTTCTATCGAAATATAATAATAAGACAGCAAACAGAACTGTTGCGCGATTTAATTTTCTTTTTTTACTTTGTCGCATCGGTGGTCTAATTTTTCGCAAACCTTTCCAATTTTTAATAACTTTACACAAAAATGTTATAATCATTTTCGATAGAACTCTTAAGAGTTCTACCCGGAACTGCAAACAGAACTGTTGTGCTATTTTTTTCTCTTCATTTCGTCACAACTGGGAAGTCGAAATTCTCGCATATCTTTCTAATTTATAATTTTACAGAAAAATCTCGTAAGGATTTTCGATAGAACTCTAAGAGTTCTACTGGGAACTGCAAACATAACTGTCGCGTGATTTTTTTTCATCTCCACTACGTCGCATTGTTTTTTGCAAAATGTCAATTTTTTGATAACTTTTTGCAAAATTGATTAAGCACTCCAGAACTATGGTCGAGGTACAGGAATATGTAAAAAACGCACAGTTTTTCTCAAAAGTGGTTGCTAGCTCAATTTTGGTATTTTCCATTTTTTTCGCGAAATTCTGCAGAACTATTGAAATTTTGTACAAAGTACTCTAGAACTATTTCATATCTGCCGGTAACTCCGATGTAATATTATATTTGTACAAATTCGGTTGCTAACTTCAAAGACTCGTTACGCGTTATAACGAAGTAAAGGCACTCAAACAACCTCTTACGCAATCCTACCAACGACGTCTTATACAGATTGACTAAAATTCCAGAAAGAAAAATAGGGAAATTTAAAGACAGAAACATTCATTGGACAATAATTGACACAATTTGCTTAAAACGGGACTTGAGACACTCTTAGCAGACGTCTTAAAAAGACATTATTCGAAACATTGTATGACGACTAATCACCGATTTTCATATTACGTAACAAATTATATTATCCCTGGTGGAAAGACCTAGAAGTCGGTAGCCCTTTGTATAAGTTCTTTATGTTAAAATAAATATTATTATTATTGTTATTATCATTATTATTTCGTACATAAATAGTTACACAATAAAATAAATACATCTCATAATAAAACACCTCTGTACAACAAATCTCCCTATTAAACTAAAAAAAAAACTAGATTGTTTTACAGCGCTGAGTAATTAAACTTCATCTAGATAAATGCCTTTTATTTTCCTTAATCCGCCTTTATGAGTAAACGTAACGCAATAAACAGCCAGCATTTGAATAATTGGAATAGAGTATTGATTTATGGAACGCATTAAATTAACACAATACCTGTGCGTGACAGATTTAATCATTTACAGGCGGACCATCCCTAATACATTACCAATCAATAATTTCACATAACGAGTTTTTCATCCAACAAAGAAAGTTTGCTTTTACTTTTAAAATATCAATGTAATCAGTCCGTCTAGACAATTTTTTTATCTGTAATACTATTTGTTAAATAGAAGCTGAATGTGAATTGTGTTTTGGTTTTATCAGAATCGGCTGTTGTCAGACTGTTCTAATTCTAGCAGCACTAAAACTTTATTGAAACGGATGGACACTAGACACTATCTCCCACCGAGCCAACACCACCCCTACCATAAATCCGAATAGTAAAATCTTATAACTATCAGTTACGACCTGAGTGAACTTTATATGCAGTCGTTTGAAGGAATCAAATATTAGATTCCCAGTTTATGAGCGAGATTTCTTCTATATTGGGTTGCGAAGCTTTTCGGCGGATTAATTGATTGGGAAATGGGAAGTTGTTAAGGAAAGGTAATGATGTGGAAAGGCTTTAGCGGACTTGCGGTATTAGTTTTGGAGCTTTGAAATCGGATATCTGTCTCGCACCTGATCATATATCGAGTTTCAAAATTGATATAATAAAAGTTAACACAATTAAATAATGAACTGCTTGGGTTTAATCTATGTGATTAATTGCATGAAATATATCAAGATTAGAGAAAAGACAAGAGAGACAAAACTGAAAGAACAGACTGGATAGATATAACAAGACAACAATAGACAGTTCAAAGCAGCGGCCGGCAACCTTTTAGGTATTGCGGACTACTAAATTCACAACTGAAACTTTCGCGGACCCTAATCAGCTCCGAAGGAATTTTTGAAAATTATCAAGGTCAAACGTGTTTAAATTGAAAGTTAGCTTTTACTGTGTACAAAATATGTTACAAAAGTTGTCAGTTTTCAATGATTATGTTTTCTTCAGGAAAGGGCAAAAAAGGGCAAAAGTGTTAATTAAACGCTTTTGATGTAGAATTTTGGCACGTGAGAGTAGTAGGAAATGTAGGAAATCAATTCGCAATATATTGTTCTTGTTTTATTTTACATAGAGAGCCTTAACAAAATTTATTTTACAATTAGTTTAAAAATTTTATTACATCAGCTCAACGAATTTAATATTATCTGAATATATTTACGGACCCCTAAAATTTTGCCACGGACCCCAGGGGGCCCGAGGACCCCCGGTTGCCGACTGGTGGTCCAACGCACATATAAAGGACAGTCTAGAAAGATAAGCTTGACTATGTAAGATAAGACACACAAAACTGGATATTCAAGACATAAGTAGACAAAATTTAGTTAAAGGAAACTAGTCAAATTAGCAACAGCAGGACTGAACTTACAAGTCCAAACGTACATTAGAAAAGGCTAGGCGGACAGTATTAGACTAGACGAGACTGAATAGACAAGACTAGCCGAGCGAGACTAAAGAAATTAGATTATGATTATCATGACATATGAGACTTGTATGCTTAATATAGTTGATGCTGAGGTAGAAAATACCCTGAATCAATGATTAACAAGAGATACAATGGTTTAATTAGAAGATAGCAGGAGCCATAGCTGTGCACAATTTACTGTTGAGCTCCTGCAGTTATCAGATATAGATCAGATAGATATCAGATCACATAGATCAGATAGACTGTTCATTTCTTTTGTATAACATGCTATTCTAATGCCCAGAGCATTATCTAGATCTGCAGCTAGCGTATTGCAAAGACAAATGTACTGCGTTACAGGCAAGACTAGGTGAATAACACTAGATAGAACTAGGTGGGTAAGACTTCGCTAGACAGAAGGAAAATATAGAGCAAACTAAATCACAAGCTTACACAAGAAAGTCTTTATAGAAAACAAATATCAAACTAAACTAAACAGATAAGACAAACTAAACTAAATAGAACAGACTATGCAGACATGAGTAGACAAACAAGATTAGAGTGACAAGATTAGGCGGGCAGCAGTAGATGGAGAAGGCTAGTTATGAACATAAAAGAGTAAACATATAACGCTGGACTAGATAGACAATAGACACATAAGACTAGGAAAACGAGAATGGACCAGCAAGACTAGACAGATGCGACTAGACAAGCAAAAGCCATATTAACTGCACAGTCGAAACTAGACAATCAGTAGTAGAGAAGAAAGACTAGACAGACTAGATTAGATAGACTGGACACATAAAAATATGCAGATAAGGCATTACACACAGGCCTATATAGACAAGACTAGACAAATAAGACTCTAATGTTATACTATTATAATTTACATATAACTAGATACAAATAAAATAATTAAAATCCGATATGGGTCAACGATGTAAAATAGCTTTCAATTACGTTAATGAGAGTTGTACTTAAGTTTTGCTTATCCTTAACATATCTTATGACGGTTTGGCGTGTAACTTTCACAACCTGTAACGTTTCAACAGCTTTTGCGTTGGAAAGGGTTGAAAAAAACGGATTGAAACGATCACATGACCGAATGGAAATTAGGGGATAAATGGTAGAGTTTGTTACTAATGAAGCAATTAAGGAAACTTTTGTGTAAAGTTAGCTTTTGTGTAAGGTTGAATATGTTGGAAATTTACATTCATAATATTAGAAATTCATTATATAGGTAAATTGGTCTAGAATTTACAGAAAGTCTTCTTGCTGATTTTTTTTTTACATTCCAGACAACAAAACTGGTGAAAACTTCATGGCACAAAAGAGACAGGGTTGTGGAAGAGAAAAGAAGTAGACAGGTTTAGTTTAGAGAAACAAACTACATTGACAATGAGTAAAATAAGACACATAAAATTAGAAATTCAAGACTAAATGAAACCAGATAGTGATAGCCCAGTCATTTTAGCATTTCACTCCGGTATCTAACGGAAGAAACTGAATTTTTGTATAGACCTTTATTTTAGCATTAAAAATGTTGTCCCAAAAGTCACATATGCCAACATGTGAGCGTCCTTAGATATTCAAGGTCAACGGTTGCAAAAATCAGTTTTTTGAGAATATCTCGTTTTTTCTGCCTCCTACCGTATTTGAATTTATTATAAAAGTTGTAGAAATAAATTTCTCTACAAATTTCATCAGACCTTTTTTTATACGTCGAACTGTTTTTGCGATAGAGGCAGAACGCAGTGGAGCGCTCAGCCATACGTACCTTAGCGCAAGGTAAATCCTGAATCCCAAGGCAGTATACTGTTTTTTACATTGCATTGACCACAAGCTAAAGAACATTGCATCCTTAACTTATGGCAACCACAACGCGAACCACAACCATTCTTGAAGTTCCAGAGTATTGAAGTGAGTAGTTCATCTGGTGCAGGTGGCAAAAGTGTTGTTACCGGCGTTAGGATTTCATTTTGCAGTACCCAACCCCATACCTAGGTTTGAATTAGAATAGCAATAAAATATATTTAGAATGATTTACTTCATTCTTTAATTATTTGTATGTCAAAGGTAAGTAATATTTAATGTCTATTTCATTTAGAAGAAATTAGAAAAAGGTATTAGGTATTAAATATTACTTAATTTATATTGTTACTTAATTAATATTTAACAATTAATTAAAAAAAAAACGGTATAGTACATTGGGATTCAGGATTTACCTTGCGTTAAGGTACGCATGGCTGCTGATAAGCGCTCCACACACTGCGCCCTCTATCTCAAAAACAGTTCGACATATAAAGAAAGGTTTCAGAATAAATTTGTAACTCGCTCCTCCGCTGTCACAAGATCAACACGTTTATTCCGACAACGCCCAACGAAGCTCTCGCAGCAAAATTCCTCGACCCCGACTACCTGGACACCGTGGACGACAGCGTCCTCGTAGAGATGATGAATTATATAATTAAACTGAAAAAACCCCTTCAAACCGACACCGAAAAGACAACTGAAGCTGCCCCCGAGAAGACCAACGAAGCCGCCGCCGAGAAGACTAACCAAGCCGCCGCCGAAAAAGCAAACGAAGCCGCCCCCAAAAAGAAAACTGAAGCCGATGCCGAAAAGACAACCGAAGCCGCCCCCAAGAAGACAACTGATGCCGCCCCCGAGAAAACAAATGAAACCGCCGCCGAAAAGAAAACCGAAGCCCAAGACGACGGAACAGCTGAGCGGAAGGCTCAATGACCGTCAAGAAGCAAAGGACACATGATAAATTTGTAGAGAATTTTATTCTTTGTAAAAGTGTGTAAAGTGTGTAAAATTGTCGAAAAACTGTTTTGCACTCTTAAAAACTATTTTATTTAAAAAGTGAAAAGAAATAAATTGAATATAAATTTGTATTATTTCCAGATGAAATACTTATTAATACATCCTGTTATCCTATTCGTCCAAAATAATAGCCACTATCGCTAATTCTTCACAGAAAAATTAAGGCGAGTCAGATTTATCTACTTATTTTAAAAACCGTGCTCTGTCGACCATGGATCGAGACAGACTGATGTGAGACTAGTATTATAGACAAAAGGACCGAGGCCGGAGCGAGATTGTACCGTTAACGGCATCACAGAGTGATTCGAGCTTGGATGAATATTCTCAGATAGTACAATTGACGCATTCATTGGGTGGAGAAGGTTTCGACGATTTTAGAGAAGGAGTTATTGCAGAATTAGAAGCTGAAAAAGAACTAAGAGTAGATGATTCAAAAACATCGTTGATAACACTTGAGATTGTTAAAGTGGTCTTGACGAGGAAGAATTTGAATTGGATGCAGTTATCGGGAAGAAAATTAGGATCACTTTATAGAAAATGACTCCAATTTTGAACGGACTCTTCGATTCTAACTTGATATTAATCGCATTTCTTAATAACGGATTTAATTAACAAATCTTAATCTTTTGGGGTGTAAATGTTTCTACTTCAAACATTAAATCGGCAAAAATAATTTCGCCTGTTGAAAATAATCGAATCAGTCAGAAGAAGAGATTGATAGTGATGAATGATGATAACTGCCAACAACCCTTGCAATATTTTTTATGAATCTTTTAGATTTTATTTCGTGTTCCTTCGCACTTTGTGTTTAGTTAATAAAATAATTAATTAACAAAACAATAAAAAAAATTATAAGAAAATTTTAAATCAATAATCAAGAAAGTAATTCGTTATTTGTATACTTTTCGATTTACACGGATTTCTCAGGAAATTATCCTCCAGTAAATCGAGGGATATATGTGTTACAATGAATGACCGAAGTTGGAGAATGTCGACTTTCACCGGTGAATGTCAACACCGGTGAATGTCAACACCAAATACGTCGGTGAAAGTCAAATACTTCATTACTTTGTTGTACATTCGGACCCTCAACGGTGTATGTCGACAATCACAGATACGCTCTGGTGGAGGTCCAAAATGAAGATGCCGACGGAGAGGCGACTGGCTCTCTCCCGCCAAATCCTTTGTTCTGCGGGGAGTCAATCAGCTTTATCAGTCTTATATTGCGATAAATAAGATTTGAATCACATAATTATGTATTTTTTTTATTTCCATTATTTTCGTTTCTCATTTAGAATGTACCTGCTGTGGGTTTTAAATGGTTGGTCACTCCTCTCAGAAGGAGCGGCGAAAAAGTTACGTCATCCTTGTGACGTTTGTTAAGAAAATATAAATCTTCGTGTTCAACATTCACCATTAGTGCATGGTGAATGTCGATATTCACTGGTGTAAGTCAGAAATAAGGGTATTTAGAAAATATTTCGGACATACACTAAGCGACTATGTGAATGTTGAATGATGTTGAATGTTAACAAACCTAACCAGATATGATAATTCGTTGAGGTTTCTTTAATATGAAATTAACAACTATTCATCAATTAAATCACAGCAATTCCAAAATTTAATTGAGAATTTTGTCAGAGAATCTAGAATGACAACTTTGTCGTGGAGAAGATTTATCAGACATGCTGTTCAACATTTAATGGCAATGTTTGACCTTATATATGTGATATGTTTAACTAACAAATAAATAAAACGTTTTTTCTTAAATTTACCATTTGCATTAGAGGAATTTTTGACACTCAGTCATGTAGTGAGCGAAAATCTCCTCTGGAGTGCAAAGGGTTATATACTGAAATTCTTTTAGATTATCATATATATCTAAGAAATCACAGAGCTAGAATAATATATGTTTATATTAAAGATTATTTTGTCTAAAGTAACTCTATTAATCTAAAGTTATAAGATGAGCTTAATAATATTTTGCTTTACATCGATATAAAGTTGTAGACAAAATGATTATTTGATTATCTTGTTGTTTATTAAATTGTAAGTAGGAAGCGGTTTAATAAAATATGAGCTGCGTAAATAAATAATGTAAATTGTTCCTTTGGCGTACGTAACCGGTGCACCACACCTGGGCCGTGACCGCAGGGCATACAAACCCTACAGTGTAAAAATCAATGTTTTAAACATTTATGTTTGGGCGTGAGTGTACAAACATTTTGACAGTACAAGTAACATTAAGATTCAGACTGAATCGTTCAATGTTTGTACTAAGAAATTTAAAATTCAGAATGGACATTTTGAACTAGATTGTTCAAGATTCATATTTGTTGCCACATTATTTCAACCAGATATTTCAAATAACTTGAAAATGGCCTTCACAAGTCGAAACTCAAGTCGTGTTAAGTGTTGAAATTTATATAACTGTGAATAACAAATTATATAATGTTTCTACATATTAAGTGTGAATAAAACATACTAGAAACATAATAAAAAATACAAATAGTTAATTTCTATTTCTGTAAAACATCACAAATAGTGAATATCTCTAGTGACTATCTATCTATATATTCAGATTACCACGTAGTAACGGTCGCAACTAGAGAGGATATCTTTTCCTGGATATTTTTTGTTCCCGGTAAATGAGAAATGTAAATTTATTTTTCCGAGAATCTCGAAAATAGCGGGATGTTAAATAATTATTTAACGTTTTATATGTATAAACTAAATATAATTCAATAAAATAAAAACGTATAGAAATCAATAAAAACCAGAAAAAATCCCGCAATTATCATTAAAATATTTAATTTATTTTTTGATTATTTAAAAAAATACCTTTTTAAAAATGAAAGGGAGTTAAGCGAAAAGTCGCTCAATGATGATCTTCTGTTTGTACAAAAATTTGATGAAGCAGAGAAAATACTTTCGCTTTCAATGGATGTGGACTGTATAGCCATCTCAACATCCAACAATTTCTGCACATTGCTTGTAATGTTCCTCATCTATTTGAAACTCTTTTTGAATACTTTTTGTAGCATTTCGTGAAGTATTTGTTTCTACCTTTTAAGTGAAGCACTTATAGCTTCTGTCAATGTATCTTTTATAATAGTAACTTCCAAGATATCTTTAGGCGAAGTATCATCTGTGTTAATCATCATTTAAATTTCCTCGCATTCGACGAATTCGACTTCTTTCTCGAATAATCTAACATATAAATTGCCAGGGTAATGAATGATCACAGTCTTTGATGAGGAAAGAAAGTCTTCTGTTGTGGTAGATTGCAAATCAAGTGTTTGTGCTAATGAGAGAGATTTTGGTTTATTCCTTCTTTAACGCGAAACGACAAAACGTCTTTTTGAAATATTATCTTCCTTATTCCGCAAAGTCTCAAAACAAGAATTTTGAAATAGTATCGGCTGTCACAAGATTTGCATCACGTCTTGCAATATCGTTCCATAGAGTTCAATAGCGCCTCAACAGCTAGTTGAATTGGCTTGAATGCATCGCAAATATTCAATAATATGTAAATATTATTGTCGTCTAATAACTTTAGGGAATTTAAATCGTTTAATGCATTTCGGACCGATTCAATGATTTTTAAAAATCTTTCATGTATTCATGGTAAAATTATGGTAAAAATGCTGTTACAACTTGTCTTGCAATCTAAAAGTAAACTTAATTATGTTCCATGCCTTTCCTTCACATATTCTTGCAATATTGAATTTCTTTTTGATGATTTAGAAAAAAATATTACTAAAGAATTAAAAAAAAACTCGGAAATTCTCGGGCAGCAATTTCCGGGGACCACCCTCTAGTCGCAACCAACCTATTCATTATATAACTCTAAAGTTATGTAAGAAACTTAAAATTGAGGTCTAGATTTGGTGAGTTTCAGATTACTTATTTACTTATAGAATAGCGTACTTAAAGAGACTTTATCTCATTTCATCTAAATTCAAATGATTTTAATGTTCTGACAAAATATGAAATTGGAAACTTTATCCCAAATCAAATTTTGCTGCACAATTACGATTCATATTACAGTTTTCCCTGATGGTCAATATCTTCCAAAAATAGTAATAGAACATTCATTATTTTCAATAAAATAATAGAACATTAAAATGATTTTGATGTTCTGACAAAATATGACAAAGTAGAAAACTTTGTTCAAAATCAAATTTTGCTTTGTAGATTTCCCTGACGGTCAATATCGTGCAAAAAACAAATTTGGATTTATAATTTCATTTAAATAGAAGATTTCATACAAATCACTACAAATTCTCACTTAGGATGTTGAGGTGAATTAATGTATTTTATATTTTTAGATACGCATTTATGTTATGATTATAATAACGGGAACAGCTTAAATACGCAAGTAGATTATCTAAACATCTGTCAAAATATTTCATAATTCAAAGAACATTCCATTATCGCTATAAAAAATAGGTTAAAATGTTTAGAATTACTTTAGTAAAAACATTTATAAAACCAAAACCAATCGGAAAATTTAAATATACAAGATGCGTTATATACGTGGAATACACGATGCAGCCTCTCATGCATTTTTCAAATTCCTGAAATGTGTTTCGGTGTTATTGTTCCATCAGAAATTAAGAAGTTGTAGTGAATGGTGCTAGAAAATGTGTATTATAACATCTAAGTATTTGGTCTAATTCTAAGAGCAAACAAATATAATCAAATCTAGTGTCTATTCATCAATTTCTTGACAGCTACTTTCAGCCCCGTAGAATCTTTCTTTCCCCAAAACCCCCACTATACACCATTTATCAATAACAAATACGATAAATCCAGAATAATTGTATAGTAAGAAATCGCGCTCAGAAAAGGGGCGGAACACACTTCGAGCCAAAATAGCAGATCTTATAAAATCCTACGCTCGTAATCTTACCCAAGACTTCGCAATAAGTCAAATAAGGCTTCGCAATAAGTAAATAAAAAATATTCAATATAAATCACATGATTATTTCGATAATGAAGTCCATACGAAAGCAGATAAATCCAAATTGAATGTCGTTATTGAAAGAGGACATTGCTCTAATAAAATGAACTCTTTCATTTCTACAGAAAAGCTAACTCTCTTGAATAAGGATCCCAGACCAAAGTGTCAAACCCAAATTAGAAAACTTTAAAAAAATATTACAACTTTGTTAACAGAATTTGAGAAATTTAGAATTATCAACCAGAATTGCATAGCTCCCAGGCTCTACGGTTTCATAAAAACTCAGAAACCCTATTCGCATCGCAAGAGTTTTAACAATAAAACAAAATACTCTTTTCAAACAATACACCAAATTTACTCACAAATATTCTGTGAAAAATTCACTCGCCCTATCTGAAATAAAAAACGACCCCAATAAACTCAAAGCTAGTATCCTTGTATGTAAGTATGTTTCCTAATATACCCACTAATAAATGCCTTCAAATTATCAAAAATTTACTCGATAAAGCAAATTGCAACCGCTTGGCCGGATTACAAATTTACTCATTTGCCTCATATATTATTTTATGATGACATTCTGATGATCTTAATATAAAATGAGTTTACATTAAAAGTATACGCCCTCCCACGCCCTTGAGTATAAAAACCCTCACTCTGGAAGTCACCTTGTCGTGGTGTGAGGGCTTAGTTTCGCAACAAACCGTTAGACGTTACTGACCGGAGTACAACTCCGGTAGGAGCGGTCAGCGGAGAGCGAACAACCAAGAACTTCCAAACCCTTAATCCAAGGTGTCATGCGACCCGTGCCGGAAGGACTGGTTGGTGGCCAAGGTCAACCGGCCATCGCTAACGGAGCCCCTCTGATACCTGGCGACCTCAGAGGGTATCAAGCCTTACCATGTCAAGCGGGGCTCTGACGTGGCGGACCTTTAGTTCCCTTGCCACTCGTGGGATTTATATGAATTCCAAAAGTAAAAATAATCCATGTCTGCGGGACCTAACCGACACAGATAACAAGGAAGTCAGCCCGGATTCCCGGGAAGACGACCTTGACCTCACACTCGTAGACATGAGTAGTCCAGCCATGTCTACGGAGGCAGAGGTAGATGTTCTTGTAGGGACAGAGGAGGACTTGCCGCCTCCTGTCACAAAACAAGAATGACCAGCAGGCGCACCAAAATAGCCCAAGTGAACATCCATCATGTCAAAACAGCTTCAGCTGTGATGGCAAGGATGTTCGCCAAGCAGCACCTAGGGCTAGCGCTGCTTCAAGAACCCTGGACCTACGGCGGTAAGATCAGAGGCCTTAGCAACAGGGAATGTAAGTTGGTATGGGACAGCCGTGAGATCTCCCCTAGAAGTTGCATTATGGTAAGAAAGGACATAAATTACTTATGTCTTTCAGAATTTTTAACGCGGGATTTAGTACCGATTCAGGCCCTCATCAAGACCGAGGGTCTCCTCCGCGAAGTAGTGATCGCATCAGCATACTTCCCTGGCGATGCTAACAGCATACCACCCATTGAAGTACAAAAGCTGGTGGAACACTGTATTAGGAGAAGGCTGCCACTCATTCTGGGATGTGACGCGAACGCACACAATGAGATGTGGGGCAGCACGGACACTAATAAGAGGGGTGAGTACCTTTTAGAATACCTCATTAAAGAGAACTTAATTGTGTACAACGTTGGGAGCACACCAACATTTGTCACTAAAGTCAGAAATGAGGTACTGGATATTACGGTAGGTAGCGCTAACATAAGTAAACTAATTAAAAAGTGGAGGGTTTCAAGTGAGCCCTCAATGTCAGATCATAGGATCATAGAGTTTGAGCTGGAAGAAGCGAGTGAGGAAAACACCCCCATTCGAAACCCCAGACAAACTGTGTGGCCTATGTTTAGTTCCCAACTAAAAGAAAACCTAGAGCAGGTGACAGTGCGGGGTAGTATCAAACACTACACCGTGCTGGAGCAGGCTGTAGGAGAAATAAATGTAGCAATCACCACGGCATTTGAATCCAGCTGCCCGGTAAAAACCGTGAAGGAGCATAAGGACGAAAAATGGTGGGACAAAAATTTGTCTACATTAAGAGCAAAAGTACGTAAGCTTTTCAAAAAAGCCAAGCAATACGGAAATTGGCTAGAATACTCCGAGGTGCTTACCACCTACAACAAAGAGATCAGAAGGGAAAAAAGGGAAAACTTTAGGACCTTCTGTGAAAACATAGAATCCACGCCGGTGGCAGCTAGACTGCACAAAGCACTAGCGAAGGATAGAGTGGAAGTGACAAGCACTCTCAAGAAACCGGATGGGACCTTCACGGAGGATGAAGAGCAAAGAGCTCTCCTCCTACTAGAAACCCATTTTCCGGGATGTATAGGATACAGGGAGACCGAGGGCTTGATGCAATCACGGAAACCAAGTCGCGCCGACTGGAATAGGAATACTGTACGGAAAACCGAATCAGATGGGCTATCGGCACTTTCCAGCCTTTTAAGGCCCCAGGTGTGGACGGACTAGTTCCTGCCTTTCTACAAAAGGGAGAGAGAGAACTAATGCCGTATCTTCTCAATATCTTTAGAAGTAGCTTAGTGCTCGGATATATACCGGAGCTATGGAGAAGGACTAAGGTGGTATTTATACCGAAGGTGGAGAAGAAAGAAACCACTCAACCGAAGTCATTTAGACCCATTGGTCTAACATCTTTTATGTTAAAGACAATGGAGAAGGTGATTGATAATTACCTTAGGACTATAGTGCTGGTAGGTAAGCCACTACACAGGAGTCAGCATGCTTACAGAGCAGGGAAATCCACAGAAACCGCCCAGTATCAGCTGACAAACGAAATAGAAGCAGCACTAGAGACAAAGGAAGTAGCGATATGTGCCTTCTTGGATATAGAGGGAGCTTTTGACAACACCTCACACGAGGCTGTCAGGGCGGCCCTCGAAAGAAGGAATATCGACAGCACTATCTGAAAGTGGATGGGAGAAATGCTGAGAACTAGAACGGCGGAGACACAAGTGGGAAAAGACACCATTAAGATCTCCACAACTCGAGGGTGCCCACAGGGAGGTGTACTATCAACGCTAATGTGGAGCCTGGTAGTTGATGAACTACTGGTTAGGCTAAACGACCTAGACATCAAATGACAAGGTTACGCCGATGACATAGTCATAATGGCTAGAGGGAAATTTGAGGGAACGCTCTGTGAAATTGTTCAGAGAGGCCTCAACGTAACTAGTAGATGGTGTCAAACAGTGGGACTGAAACTCAATCCGAGCAAAACCACGGTGATACCATTCACTAGAAGGAGAAAACTAAACTGCCTACATCCCATACTCATAGATGGGAAGGCAGTAGAATACCAATAGGAGATAAGGTATCTGGGTATCACACTAGATAGCAAACTCCTATGGAATAGACACGCTGAGGCAGCGGTAGGTAAAGCCAAACGCACCCTAATGGTGTGCAGAAATCTGGCAGGAAAAACGTGGGGTTGTAACCCCACTATCCTGCGATGGATGTACATCATGATAGTGAGACCTGCAATCACTTATGGGGCAGTTGCGTGGGGAAGTAGAATCAAGCTGGCCTCTATGAGAAAACAGCTTGAGAAGATTCAAAGACGGGCGTGTGTCTGCATCACGTGGGCGATGGCGTCGTGTCCGACAGCAGCATTGGAGCTGCTGCTGGATCTGACTCCGCGATCGCCTCCAGATCGGCGATCATAAGGTTCAGCAAGAAAGGAATGGGCAGAGAGTAAAATAATCGGGAGCAGAGACCGAAACAGCCTCGCTGCCAAGATCCCCTGGCTGGAAGTACCAAAAGACGAATTGGTATGCAAATACCACTTCGAGAAAAACTGTACAGCAATGTGCAGTAGTAAAGCCGATTGGAGCGACGAATCCTCAGTATACCACATAGAGCAAAATGCCATCAAGTGGTATACAGATGGTTCGAAGACAAAGAAAGGTACTGGTGCAGGAGTGTTTGGACCTCGTACCAGCTACTTCGAATCCATGGGAACATCCCCAAATATCTTCCAAGCAGAGGTACACGCAATCGAAAGATGTGCACAGTTTAACCTCGACAGGAATTATCGCAATAAACGAATTGCTATCCTGTCATTAGCTCATACACCATCAGATCCAAACTGGTATGGGACTGTGTGGGGAAGCTGAACAAGCTTGGCAGGGATAATAAAGTAACGCTATACTGGGTACCAGGACACACTGGTATAGACGGAAACGAAGAAGCCGATCACCTAGCAAACAAGGGATCCAGTAGCCCCTTTATAGTTCCGGAACCCTTTTGCGGCATGAGTGTCAACACCATCCACAAAAATTTAGATAAAGAAACAAGAGGAAAATAGATGAAAACCTGGAAATAACTTCCAGGGCTAAGGCAATCCAAAGTGATGCTGGGATCTTTTAACCAGAAGCGAACAAAAGCTTGCCTCAAACTAAGCAGGAACAAGCTTAGAATTCGGACAGGAGTCCTGACGGGACACTGCAGACTTAGGAAACATTTCAAGGCTCTAGGCCTAGAGGAGGATGACGGATGCAGATTCTGTGGCTTAGCAGAGGAAACCCCCATACATCTGTTGAAAGACTACGGAGCATTACTCCGCAAGAGACAGATGTACCTT
This sequence comes from Phosphuga atrata, assembly GCA_944588485.1. Classification (NCBI taxonomy): domain Eukaryota; kingdom Metazoa; phylum Arthropoda; class Insecta; order Coleoptera; family Silphidae; genus Phosphuga; species Phosphuga atrata. The sequence goes on from OX155905.1 coordinate 23,144,136, forward strand.
GGGGCTCACTGCTTGAACACAGAGGAGCTGCAGGTCCTGGATCCCACCCAGATCCTGAAATACCTAAAGGAATCAGGATTAGAGGAGGCGCTCTAAATGGGGAGGAGGAGGGTGGGGTACAATAGATCTATAAAGGTAGCAGTACAAGTCGTCACCACTATATCTACAATCTTCAATCTACATACGCCCTCCCTCTATTAACTAAAAATTTAAGTGGAAATATATATATATATATATATATATATATATGACAAAAGTGCCAGTGCAACATTTTTTTTACAAGTTCAGGACTGATCTTCGTCAAAATCAATATCATCATCACTATATGCACCTTCTTCATCATCACTAACGATATCAGCAGTAGTTTCTCGTGAACATTCTTCATTGTGATAGTTGGGCATTCGAGGTTTTTCTAATATTACCTCATTTCATTTTTATTTTTTCCTTGTGGATTTTGTCCTATATCTAGTGGTTAGAGGATCAGATGATATAAGTGACCAGTTCAAAACGTCCGCAATCGTATTAATTCTTGACATTTTCCTGATGTGGTATTGTGTAATCTGTTTGTAAGTCTTATGATTGGCCTCTATAACATCTTCTGAGAGGAGGCCTGCAGGCATTGGAAGTAATTTTTTTATGTCAGCCCCATGCATCAATAATTTGTGGACACTCGCACAAATTCTATAACATCCATAAATTATATTTGAGTCCGCATAAAAAATATTATTAGCAAAGTTTTGCTTTGCCACTGTGCACTTTTTACCCTGTCATATAGACCCCAGTTGTAACTGATTTAAAGACAGTTGCTGGTTTGGTTCATGCTTTGGATAATAACATCATACTGTACCTGTGCAAGTCTTCGCACAGTATGACCTAAAAGATTCTGTAGCAGCACCACAGCTTCGTTTTCATATACACTGACATGTAATGGATAATATTTTATTTTGCTTCCGAGACCACGTGATATGAGGGTTATATATCAGTCCCTCTACTTTTAGCTACTTGCTGAATCCTCAATTATGAGCACTGTATGGCCTTGCTCTCTTAGAAGACGATGAATAGTGAGCCGTTTTCAGTCTTCTCAACTTTTTAGGAGTTTCACTTAACGGAAATCCCAGCACCTCCGCCGGACTTCTTTTGAAAACAGGTGCAATTTTATGTAAGGTGGAATGATGTGGAAGGGATGATTGCTCTTGTAGAATTGCCAATGTTTGCTTTGTCTTAAAAACTATTTGATTCAACAGAACTTTGTGGAACTTTTTTTTAAATCAATGTACTCAGTATATTACAAGATTTTTTAAATTTATATTAGTCATTAACAAAACTTATTTTATAACGCAATTGATTAAAACTTTCTACAATTTTGATATTATTACATGTAAATATATACTTGACGCTATATTCTCCATATTTAAAAAGCTCACAATTTTTGAGCGCAAACACAAAACAGGCGTAGTTACTTTTTGAAATATCGAGCGCATTAATTCCTTCTTGGTACCGAAGAGACAAGAGAGATGATGACACGTTCCCACAACCAATGGTATTGGTTGCTCGAATTAATTTGTTTGTATTATTGTGAATGGGTTATCAAACAATACATATGAAGCGGTTTTGATTAATTGTGAGACATTGTAAAATTCTATTTTTGTCGTCGTGTATTTGAAATTCAGCCAAGTGTGAGCCTGATAAAAACAGTGCTTTATGAGTGTCTAGCAACCTGTGTCAATCAAATTTACTATAATCTCAATAACAAATTCTATTAACAAACAACAGGTCTAGCAATGGGATCTCAATTGAGCCCATTTCTAGCCGGTTTATTTATGTCACATATTGAAGGACACATTTTCAAATTTGAATTTACATGAAAACATATTTTATTTTGGTACAGATATGTCGATGAGGTAATAGCATATTTCAGTGGTACAGCTCGTACAGTTCGTGAATTTTTCAATTCAGAATATGATTGCATTTGCATTACAAATTAAGCTGTTATTGAATAACTTAAAGAAAGAAAGAATAACTATTGAAGACATTTTTTGTTTTTTGAATTCTTCTCGATAATGTGTATTTTAATAATTTGTTTCGATTGAGATCGATTTCGATATATATATATATATATATATATATATATATATATATATATATATATATATATATATATATATATATATATATATCTATATATATATATATATATATATATATATATATATACTAAGACAAAGAGCACGATCTAACGATGTCTAACAATAGTCCAGTTTTTAGTCGCTTTTTAGTTTTTTTGTAAGACTGCAGGCCTTCAGCCCCTGACACTATAGGTCTTGACCGTTTCATAGTCGCTTTCTTTGACGCAGCGAAACGGCTCACATGAAGTATCTTGAACTCATGTGCTAAAAGTGACTGAAGATTGTCCGTACTATTGTTAGACATCATTAGATCGTGCTCTTTGTCTTTTAGATATTAGACCTTTTATGTATGACCTACATCTTGTGCACTGACACATTAAATCGTAAATTCTTTTTACAATATATTGATTATATATATATATATATATATATATATATATATATATATATATATATATATATATATATATATATATATATATATATATAAAATAACTAAACAAATTATGAATCAACTACACGTAGTTGATCTGAAAATGCCACTGCGTTGCTGAAACTATTGTTATAAATAAATTATCATATGAGACAAATCAGAAAATTAGTTTTATTCAAATTATTTAATGTCGTTTCATATAGTTAAGGCTAAAACAATTAACTCTTTAAATTATGAATACTAGGGATGGTAAAAACCAAGGTATATTTTAATGCTTCCATACAGATTTCTTAATGTTTACAATATTTTAGTATTTGTTGAATAAGTTTCAGCAATTTCTAGAGCCATTCATTCATTTTGTTGATTAAATATATACAATTTTCTTGCTTATACAGGGTGTACTTATAATTGCTTCTACTTATTTATACTTCTTCATGCTTATACTTGCAATTTTATTTAGGAGGTGATTAAACATCTTAAAAGAATGGTCAATAATGTAAAAATGTCATAACATATTAGTTTATCATAATAAGAGAGTTATATTACTGTTTCATATTTTTTGTGTTTTTTTTTTAATTGGCGATTAAACATTTTATATAAACCATAATTTTTTTTTCATGGAATTTTTTTTTTAGACTAGTTCAAAATTTTCGCCGTGTTGAAAAAAGTCTCACTCGACGTATCCATGAATTGGCATAATTTGATACAATTGATCTACTGACAATTCGACAGCAAGACCAAGGGCTAGTGTTGCTGTCGGCCTAAAAAACTACCTCGACTCAGTTACGAAAATCATCTAAATGAATTATTTCATGGTCACGAGTTATGATCGGGTGGCTGAAGAGGCCACGGAACAGGCCCACCTCGACCAATCCACTAATTTTCAAACAACTTATGTAAATGTTGGCGAACTAAACGATTAAAATGCGGTGGTGTGCCATCTTGAAAGAGCCACATTTGTCGACGTGCATTCAAAGGAACTTCTTCCAATAGTTCTATCAACTGATTCTGCAAAAACACATGACTGTTGTTTATGCCGTTAAATTATTATTTATGCCAAAATGTGTAAACATTGCATCATCAGTCGCCAATACAATAGAAGAAAAGTTTGTAATTTCAGCATGTTTTTGTGGAAACCTTCGGCAAAATTGTTAACGTAAAGGATAATCTTTAAATTGTAAAGCCTTTACTTTTTGTACATGGAAAGAATACAATTGGCTCTCGCGCAGTGTTCGCCAGACAATTCGATTTGCGACATCTACTTGGCGAGATATTTGTCGAGTACTACTAGAAGGATCTCAATTATGACAGAGAAAACATCGCAGTAAACATCTTCGAGCGCAAACTGCTGCGGAGAATACTGGGACGATCATGGATGGCAACGTACGAAGGCACAAACGCAGCTAGAATTTTTCGGGTCAGGCTACCCGGACCCGGACTCGACGAGTCCAAGGGTAAATACCCGGTCCCCGATATCCGATCTAAGACTTGACGAGTCTCGGATCTTGAATGTTTGTCATTGTCTAGTACACGGCGTCGTAAAGAAGATCGACGGTTTAGCATTGAACTTGATAAATGGACGAGTATGAATGGCCGAGTCTAAAAAGACCGGGCATTCCCAAACCCTAAACACAGCTCTATGAGATATACAAAGAGCAGCCCATATCCACATTTATAAAGCTGCAAAGGCAGCAATGGGCAGTACACGTGCTGAGGATGGACGATTCGCGACTCCAAAGGAGAGTCCTAAACGAGAGTGCTAAAGGCGCAAGGTCGCCTACCTTCCATCCAGAATGCAAGGTAGGCGACGGGTAGGGAGACCAAGGCTCGATTTGAGCTGTAGCGCCATATGATGATGTGACTAGAAAGGATCTACTTCGACAAGATTTAAGATTTCTTCTTCCACATAAAAAGTTCGTTGCTGTCGGCCAGGTCGATCATCCCGATCTTGACGTGTTTGCAGTACACTAGTTTCTCGTGAACGGATTACTGAAGCGCTGATTTTTTATGGAATAAGTATTGGCGTATTAGTAAATCACTAAACGTACAATCGACTTGCGGGAGCAAAAGTCTGGAGCGCTTCCCCTTAAATTAGCATTTTAACATATTCACTATTGGTGCGTTGGACTATTTTTACTTTCCTCGTTAGGATTTATTCCGCGGAGTTTATTTCAAATCACAGTGCAGTAAGTACTGATGACACAGCTTCACAGATGGGAAATGTTACCATGACAGGTCGATCATGGTAACATTACCCATCCCATCCCTTTAGCAAAAAATGCACTGAAAATTTAACGTTTGAATTTTAGATTTTAACAGTAATATTTCTCTTACATCGACATTTTAGGGTATCGACCTTCTTCTAATATGTTTAATCGCCCCTAGAAAATAAAACCACAAGACCGTAAACACCCTGTATATATGAAAGCCGACTAGTGTCAACAGTTCAATCCACTTCACATCAAATTACACACTATCACATATTTAAGATGCTTATAATTCTATGCTACATCGAGCCTTTTCAATCCCTCTTACCGTGGATAAAAGAACAAAAGCATTAAACACAGAGAAAGGTTTCCCAATTAAACTCAAAATTTAATAAATAGAGAGGTAAAACCGAGCATGTAAGGAGGGCGTGCATGTCGCAAGGTAAGTTATTTGAATTATTTTTTCTTATTCCGGATCGAGAAGTCGCGCTGACGTGCGATATATGGTCTGGATTTATCTGATCTAATATTACTAAATCTAACCTTTAACCTAACCTAGGTTAAAACCGTTAAAATTGGTAAAACTTTATCTTTTTACATTAGTTCTAATTTCTGCCACGGCTTACATGCAAAAAACTTCGCATAAAAAAGGGGTAATAATAAAGGTAAAAACGGAACGTAATCACAATTTCTGAACTATATCCGGAAACGTCCATTTCAGATAAATCTTTCATTTCTCTGACATATTTTGGTGAATGAATAGCTAACGTTTCATGGAAAGAAAATCTACAAGGAGCATTTAAACCTTCTTTAACATTATCCCACATATTATTTGATGCTAAAGAGAAAATCGACCCTCTCAAAATAGTTAATGAGATTCATTGTTCAGACAGCAATAGTAGGTCAGATAGGACGAAGTATTTCAACTCGTTTTTCAGAACATTTTCGTGCCTTCATAAGTTAATTTTCTATCCATTGTCTAGAATATAATCAAAAATTCTCCGAAAAAGATAATCTAAAAATCTTGCATGTTTGCAACAAAGGCCCGAAGCTTAACATCCTGGAGTCATTAGAAATTTTCAAACGAAGCCGTAATCCATCAATTATCTCCTCAACGAGCAAACCCACCTAAACTTTTCTCAACTTTTTACAGACAGATACCTCTCCACCCCACCAAAACTCTTGGTATAAATGCAATCTCATCAATTTGTAATCCACTTGAAAAGGACTTGATAGTATTTGTGGAATCAGTTTCTTCATTTTCTAGGACCAGAGAATATGTGTTCCAACGAATAAATATTTGCTCTATAACGGCAAAAATATATATACGAATGACAATTTTGTCGTATCGCGCTTATTTTGTGTGTGCAAAATAAATACGGTAAAAATAGGAATCAATTATCTTGTATTAATAAATAAAATATATAATTGTATTAACGGATAATATAAGTTCATAGGATTGCATTGATTAGAAATTAACTTGTTCTATTTAAAAAAAATCCAGATGATTTTAACATTTTAATTAAAGACAATTTTGGTTTTTTTAAATTGTTCTCGATAAAGTGTATCTAATTTGTTTAGTTATTGGGAGTGGGAAATTAAAAAGGCTTTTATGACATTCACATTTATTTCCCTGACAAGTTTCGGTGGTGTTCTGTCACCTTAATCATAGGCTCTAAATAAGTTATTTTTTGTTTTGGGTTTAAATTAAAAATTACCGCTTTTTCTTAAAGTTTTAACAATTGTCGAAAAAAAAATTTGAATGAAATATGCGATTAAATTCAATAAATAAACAAATTATCAAAAGTTATCTGTATTCTATTTGTATAGTGAGGATGTTTCTGTATTGTGTTAATAATAATTCCAATAAAGGTAAAAATAAAATAGAATGTGTATTCTAATGTTTCTATACAGATCTCTGGATGTTTGAACTGTTTAAGTATTTGTGAAATCAGTGTCTGCATTTTCTAAGAAAATGTGCGTGAGTAGTAATAGACCAAAATTTATAGGCCTAATGTTCGAAAGCACGATTTATGCGTAGTCCTAATGACAACAGCGATTACCTATTCATTCTCAATTCACATCTAAATTGAGGATTCAAGCCCACCAACGGTACATTCGAAAGCAATCAATAACTCCGGTCTTACTTCAACACATATTTGAAAATAGACTTTGGCTTCACAAACCTGTTTTTAAATATAAAGGGCCACGAAATATGCTCGTGTATAGGTAACAGTCCTTTATAAGAATTGTTGTGGTATTTCTTATCTTGTTAAGAAATTATTAGTCCTTGGTCTTCTCAAGATTAAATGAATATCTGATTTGAAAACTTTACTCGTGTTTTTACCACCAATTTTTGTGAAAACATTATATAACTTTTGAAGTTATATAAATCTACACACTTTACACGACTCGAGTTTAGTTCCACTCAAGTGAATTACAAATAGTGAATATGCTAGTGATTTAAATTTACTTGATTTTTTTTATCCCCAATACTTTATGATCTTGCCATTAGACCTATACCATTATTTTCTCATTTAATTTATATTTAATGTCATAAAACTTATATCAAAAAGTCCAAAATATGCGAGCGAAATTCAAATTTGCGACACGCATCACCATTTGTCGTAATGGTACATGATGTGCCCGTTGATATTTATCGCCGTGGATGTAGGTAGGGTGGACTATACGCCTCGATTGGGACTTTGTCAAACACTTAATCTGGAGTACTTATAATAGTATTTTTGCATTTCGGTACCATACAATATCTATAAAATGGTTTTTTTAGCTTTTTTCATTATCTAAATAGCAAATTCAAATTGAAAATCCTTAACTGTCTATGCAAATAGGATATGCAACATTGAATGTCAAGTGGTATGCGACGTCATCCAAAGCCCGCGATATATGGGACCGTTCAAACAGGTAAAATTTAATTTAACAGCTATTTTATATATTATATTAAAAATTAGTGGAAACACAAAAAATATAAATACTGTTGAATATTTATATTTTTTCTATGTTAAGACTAAATAAAAAATTGACTACCAAAAGAACACTTGGAAAATCATAGGGATTGAAACCAAACTGGCTATACACTATGGTAGTTAGATCCATTCTGACATATGGCTCCACAGTATGGTGCACCAAAGTGAAGCAAAAACAGGCCATCAGAGAACTCTCGTATATTCAAAGACTGGCCTGTTTAGCAATTACGGTAGCGATGAAAACCGGCACAACTGCAGCCCTGGAGGTGATTCTAGGCCTTCTTCCCCTGGATATCTTTATCATGGACGAGGCAAGGATGGGAGCTTTCAGATGAATATGCAATAGCACATGGGAATCTCTGGCGAGGTCAGGACACACCATGATAATGAATGTCATATCAGAATCGTACCTCAATATAGAGGGGGATTCGATGCCCAAAAGACTGTCATTCGATCTACCCTTCAAAACACATCTACGATGGACAGAAGGCAATCAAATAACCACTTGCCAAGGAGGACTGGATTGATATACAGACGGCTCCAAGAAGGACAGTGTTATTGGCGCAGGAATCTATGGACTTTCCCTGGGGTGCAGCCTATCTGTAACCCTGGGGACACATGCCACAGTATTCTAAGCAGAAATACACGCTATCATGGTCTGTGCCCGTGAAAATTTGAGAATGGACTACAAAAGTAGAAACATCCGCATTTTCACGGACTGCGTGTGAATGAGTGAAATGCGTGTGAAACTCGCTGAGTCAGGCTGCGATCAATGCTCTAGCGTATCACGAAATTAAATCCAAGACAGTTTGGGACTGTCTTCAGGACCTAAAAGCCCTGGCAAAGCATAACAAGGTCACACTAGCTTGGGTGCCTAGCCACACGGGACTGGTAAGTAACGAAATGGCGGATAAGCTAGCAAAAGATGGAGCCTGCAAGGCAAACATCATTGCTGAAAGCGCACCCTACATTACCAAGACCACGACCCGACATAAAATCTGTAAATAGGTAGCAACTAAGCACCGTCTACAGTGGGTCAATTTTAATGGTCTGACACATAGCAAACGAATGTTAGTAAACCTATCGGAAACTCTAACTGCTGAAATCCTGTAACTGCCAAGGAAGCAGATCGCAATTGTGGTAGGCCTACTTACAGGACACTGCCCTCTACGAGAACACCAGGATGAACCTTTATGCAGGTTATGCTATGAGGAGGACGAAACCGCCGCCCATAAAATCTTCCACTGTGAAGAAATTCCACTGTGAAGAAATTGCATAGGAGACACAAGCTTGATATTACAGCTGAGAGAGTCCCCATGAAATACATGGCTCATAGAATCCTGGACCTAATAGAGGGCCATAATCTATTTGCACGAACGAAACAATGTGGGGAAATACAATAGGCCAATGGGCCGCAGTGTTTTAAGGGATAACCCCTCTGGACCCACATTGGTTAGAGAAAAAAAAATAATATAAAAAAAATAGATGCATATTCCCTATTTATGAGATTGAGTTTATACTAAGAGTTTTGGCGACTTATCTGGAGACGATTGCGTTAGATTAGAAAGTTGTGAAATGATTAGACTGGTTTGCTCATTAAGGAGATTTACTGATTTTCTAATTGTATTGCAGTTTGAGCATTTGCTACTTCAAATCAAAAAGGCCCAATAAAATAGGAAAATTTTTCTTTCAATTCATTGATATCACGTTTATCGAATTTATGATTGATTTCTTCAATTTTACGACAGTATTGTGAAATGTGAAATTTTGAGATTTCAACTGCCCACACGTACTTACTTTTACTTTTTCTAGTCCGAAATCATTCCATTCAAAGTTTTTCTGCCCAGTACCGTCTATGGCATTTTAATTTGCAACGAGTGCAACATTTGATCCACCGAATCATCACCACACATATAATATATTAAAATATATCACGAAAAATGGTGGAACAAAAATTTGTCTACATTAAGAGCAAAAGTACGTAGGCTTTTCAACAAAGCCAAGCAATACGGAAATTGGCTAGAATACTCTGAGGTGCTTACCACCTACAACAAAGAGATCAGAAGGGCAAAAAGGGAAAACTTTAGGACCTTCTGTGAAAACATAGAATCCACGCCGGTGGCAGCTAGACTGCACAAAGCACTGGCGAAGGATAGAGTGGAAATGACAACCACTCTTAAGAAACCGGATGGGACCTTCACGGAGGATGAAGAGCAAAGAGCTCTCCTCCTACTAGAAACCCATTTTCCGGGATGTAAAGGATACAGGGAGACCGAGGGCTTGATGCAACCACGGAAACCAAGTCGGGCCGACTGGAAGAGGGCAGCGTCCATCTGTACGGAAAACCGAATCAGATGGGCTATCGGCACTTTCCAGCCTTTTAAGGCCCCAGGAGTGGCCGGACTAGTTCCTGCCTTCCTACAAAAGGGAGAGAGAGAACTAATGCCGTATCTTCTAAATATCTTTAGAAGTAGCTTAGCGCTCGGATATATACCGGAGCTATGGAGAAGGGCTAAGGTAGTATTTATACCGAAGGTGGGGAAGAAAGACACCACTCAACCGAAGTCATTTAGACCCATTAGTCTAACATCTTTTATGTTAAAGACAATGGAGAAGGTGATTGATAATTACCTTAGGACTATAGTGCTGGTAGGTACACCACTACACAGGAGTCAGCATGCTTACAGAGCAGGGAAATCCACAGAAACCGCCCTGTATCAGCTGACAAACGAAATAGAAGCAGCACTAGAGATAAAGGAAGTAGCGATATGTGCCTTCTTGGATATAGAGGGAGCCTTTGACAACACCTCACACGAGGCTGTCAGGGCGGCCCTCGAAAGAAGGAGTATCGACAGCACTATCTCAAAGTGGATGGGAGAAATGCTGAGAACTAGAACGGCGGAGACACAAGTGGGAAAAGACACCATTAAGATCTCCACAACTCGAGGGTGCCCACAGGGAGGTGTACTATCACCGCTAATGTGGAGCCTGGTAGTTGATGAACTACTGGTTAGGCTAAACGACCTAGACATCAAATGTCAAGGTTACGCCGATGACATAGTCATAATGGCCAGAGGAAAATTTGAGGGAACGCTCTGTGAAATTGTTCAGAGAGGCCTCAAAGTAACTAGTAGATGGTGTCAAACAGTGGGATTAAGACTCAACCCGAGCAAAACCACGGTGATACCATTTACTAGAAGGAGAAAACGAAACTGCCTACATCCCATACTCATAGATGGGAAGGCAGTAGAATACCAACAGGAGATAAGGTATCTGGGTATCACACTAGATAGCAAACTCCTATGGAATAGACACGCTGAGGCAGTGGTAGGTAAAGCCAAACGCGCCCTAATGGTGTGCAGAAATCTGGCAGGAAAAACGTGGGGTTGTAACCCCACTATCCTGCGATGGATGTACACCATGATAGTGAGACCTGCAATCACATATGGGGCGGTTGCGTGGGGAAGTAGAATCAAGCTGGCCTCTATGAGGAAACAGCTTGAGAAGATTCAAAGACTGGCGTGTGTCTGCATCACGGGGGCGATGGGGTCGTGTCCGACAGCAGCATTGGAGCTGCTGCTGGATCTGACTCCGCTGCACCTTGTGGTGGAGAGCGCCGCCAGATCGGCGATCGTAAGGTTCAGCAAGGAAGGAATGGGCAGAGGCAAAATAATCGGGAGCAGAGACCGAAACAGCCTCGCTGCCAAGATCCCCTGGCTGGAAGTACCAAAAGACGAAATGGTATGCAAATACCACTTCGAGAAAAACTACACAGCAATGTGTAGTAGTAAAGCCGATTGGAGCGACGAATCCTCAGCATACCACATAGAGAAAAATGCCATCAAGTGGTATACAGATGGTTCGAAGACAAAGGAAGGCACTGGTGCAGGAGTGTTTGGACCTCGTACCAGATACTCCGAATCCATGGGAACATCCCCAAGTATCTTCCAAGCAGAGGTACACGCAATCGAAAGATGTGCACAGTTTAACCTCGACAGGAAGTACCGCAAAAAACGAATTGCTATCCTGTCAGATAGCCAAGCAGCCATCAAGGCCATTAGCTCATACACCATCAGATCCAAACTGGTATGGGACTGTGTGGGGAAGCTGAACAAGCTTGGCAGGGATAATAAAGTAACGTTATACTGGGTACCAGGACACACTGGTATAGACGGAAACGAAGAAGCCGATCACCTAGCAAACAAGGGATCCAGTAGCCCCTTTATAGGTCCGGAACCCTTTTGCGGTATGAGCGTGAACACCATCCGCAAAAGTTTAGATGAAGAAATAAGAAGAAAATGGATGAAAACCTGGGAAGAACTTCCAGGGCTAAGGCAATCCAAAGTGATGCTGGGATCTTTTAACCAGAAGAGAACTAAAGCTTGCCTGAAACTAAGCAGGAACAAGCTCAGAATTCTGACAGGAGCCCTGACGGGACACTGCAGACTTAGGAAACATCTCAAGGCCCTAGGCCTAGAGGAGGATGATGGATGCAGATTCTGTGGCTCAGCAGAGGAAACCCCCATACATCTGTTCAAAGACTGCGGAGCATTACTCCGCAAGAGACAGATGTACCTTGGGGCTGACTGCTTGAACACAGAGGAGCTGCAGGCCTTGAATCCCACCCAGATCCTGAGATTCCTAAAGGAATCAGGATTAGAGGAGGCGCTCTAAGAGGGTAAGTGCACCAACACTTGGAGGAGGAGGGTGGGGTACAATAGATCTATAAAGGTCGCAGTACAGGTCGTCACCACCATATCTACAATCTACAATCTACAATATATCAAAACGTTTCTTTTCAAATGATCTTTAAACAAAGTCAGTTGTTGTTAAAAAAATGTTATTGCCTCATACATATCTGTTTTCTGGTGATCTCTGCCTTGCATTGTAATAATAAGATTGTTCAGATAACCTATAGTATCTGTTAAAATGCCAGATCCTTTACCCTCAAAGGGTCTTTTATAATCGATACATTTTCGGTTTTGTCACCTTTCATTTCTAGATTTATGATTATTTCTTTTAAAAGCAGATATAAGCCAGAACTTTTTGGTAACCAACGAACTTCTATGAAACAAGAAAGATTTTTGAATTCGGATTGTAAGGAACGTAATATTAAAGGTAGTAAATTGACGATGGTAGTCCTCACAAACGAAAAAAGTTCTATCTTCACTGTCACTGTTTTAAGTACTTCTTTGATTTTTTGAATATTTGCAAAGAGAGAATTTGTTGGGAATAAGACAATGGAATGTCTTAATTTTCGGTTTATCAGGATATCGTTATTGTAATATTCTTACCAGCCTTAACACAAACGCTTTATTTTCATTCGTCATCGATCTAGCGCCGTAATTTGTTACAGGGACGCGGCTGTGAAGAGGAAGACGGAATTTTCCAAAAATGTTCCATACAGCATCAAAAATATCTGAACCAGTTATAGTTCCATAACGAGGAATAATTTCCAACAATTCTTCGGTGATACTCATGTTATTTTCGCAAAAACGAATAAAAAACAGCAACTCGCGCAACGTATCTTACATTCGTGCTTTCATCAATCGCAAGTGAAAAAACTCGCCTTTGGCAGATATTTTGCTGTAGTTCTAAACTACTGTTATCTGTTCTTTTAGTATTCCTGTTTCCTTCCGTATTCCATAACTACGATATTTCGAAATGACAATCCCTTTTCTGGATCAACAAATTCTTATCATGCTTTTATCATGCATTCCTTGATTAAAGAACCATCGATGAATGATTTTGAATGTTTTGCTGACAGATAACTTATTACGAAACTATACTCGTACCGGCGAGAGAATGCATCTCGTCTCGACGAATTTAGCACTTTGGTTTATTATAATAGAAAGATCTCATCTTAAAAAAACAATGTTATTTATTTTTAGTTTTACGAAAGTGAACTGATTCTTAATAATATTATAGAGTTCGGAAAGGTTGAATATATTTGAAGGGTATAGGGGAAAACCCACGGAAGTCCATTTTTTGTCAATTAAACTGATACTGTCAATTGTTAGTATTCGAAGTGTACTTTACATTCCACTGTATAAGATGTGAAAAAAAGCACGTTAGACCCTATAAAACTGGCATTATAAAATAGGTATTCAGGGGAAAAACAACGTCCATATCGCGCAGGAGTAGTAGTAGAACCTCAGTCTCAAGAAGAAGAGGTATGAGTGTCTTAAGGTATTATTTCCATTGAGAGATCATTCATCCTTCAACGTGTTAAAGATATGGGGTCAGTTGACCAAAAAAGCTACGTAAGTTCCATCGGAGCGGAGGGATGCATATTCCCTATTGATGAGATTGAGTTTATACTAAGAGTTTTGGCGACTTATCTGGAAACGATTGCGTTAGATTAGAAAGTTGTGAAATGATTAGACTGGTTTGCTCATTAAGGAGATTTACTGATTTTCTAATTGTATTGCAGTTTGAGCATTTGCTACTTCAAATCAAAAAGGCCCAATAAAATAGGAAACATTTTCTCAATCAATTCATTGATATCACGTTTATCGAATTTATGTTTGATTTCTTCAATTTTACGACAGTATTGTGAAAATGAGAAATTTTGAGATTTCAACTGCCCACACGTACTTACTTTTACTTTTTCTAGTCCGAAATCATTCCATTCAAAGTTTTTCTGCCCAGTACCGTCTATGGCATTTTAATTTGCAACGTGTGCAACATTTGATCCACCGAATCATCACCACACATATAATATATCAAAACGTTTCTTTTCAAATGATCTTTAAACAAAGTCAGTTGTTGTTAAAAAAATGTTATTGCCTCATACATATCTGTTTTCTGGTGATCTCTGCCTTGCATTGTAATAATAAGATTGTTCAGATAACCTATAGTATCTGTTAAAATGCCAGATCCTTTACCCTCAAAGGGTCTTTTATAATCGATACATTTTCGGTTTTGTCACCTTTCATTTTAGAAATATGATTATTTAAAGATTATTTAAATGATTAAAATAAAGCCAGAACTTTTTGGTAACCAACGAACTTCAATGAAACAAGAAAGATTTTTGAATTCGGATTCTAAGGAACGTAATCTTAAAGGAAGTAAATTGACGATGGTAGTCCTCACAAACGAAAAAAGTTCTATCTTCACTGTCACTGTTTTAAGTACTTCTTTGATTTTTTGAATATTTGTAAAGAGAGAATTTGTTGGAAATAAGACAAAGAATGTCTTAATTTTCGGTTTATCAGGATATCTTTATTGTAATATTCTTACCAGCCTTAACACAAACCCTTTATTTTCATTCGTCATCGATCTAGCGCCGCAATTTGTTACAGGGACGCGGCTGTGAAGAGGAAGACGGAATTTTCCAAAAATGTTCCATACAGCATCAAAAATATCTGAACCAGTTAAAGTTCCATAACGAGGAATAATTTCCAACAATTCTTGGGTGAAACTCATGTTATTATCGCAAAAACGAAAAAAAAACAGCAACTCGCGCAACGTATCTTACATTCGTGCTTTCATCAATCGCAAGTGAAAAAACTCGCCTTTGGCAGATATTTTGCTGTAGTTCTAAACTACTGTTATCTGTTCTTTCAGTAATCCTGTTTACTTCCGTATTCCATAACTACGATATTTCGAAATGACAATCCCTTTTCTGGATCAACAAATTCTTATCATGCTTTTATCATGCATTCTTTGATTAAAGAACCATCGATGAATGATTTTGAATGTTTTGCTGACAGATAACTTATTACGAAACTATACTCGTATCGGCGAGAGAATGCATCTCCTCTTGACGAATTTAGCACTTTGGTTTATTATAATAGAAAGATCTGATCTTGAAAAAACAATGTTATTTATTTTTAGTTTTACGAAAGTGAACTGAGTCTTAATAATATTATAGAGTTCGGAAAGGTTGAATATATTTGAAGGATACAGGGGAAAACCCACGGATGTCCATTTTTTGTCAATTAAACTAATACTGCCAATTGTTACTATTCGAAGTGTACTTTACATTCCACTGTATAAGATGTGAAAAAAAGCACGTTAGACCCTATAAAACTGACATTATAAAATAGGTATTCAGGGGAAAAACAACGTCCATATCGCGCAGGAGTAGTAGTAGTAGAACCTCAGTCTCAAGAAGAAGAGGTATGAGTGTCTTAAGGTATTATTTCCATTGAGAGATCATTCATCCTTCAACGTGTTAAAGATATGGGGTCAGTTGACCAAAAAAGCTTCGTAAAAGTTCCATCGGAGTGGAGGGATGTTATTCAAAGTAACAAAATAAATCCAACACCGTTCAAAGTCGTTGAGTGCACTCAAGATTTTGAACGCAATGTATATAAAAATGCCCCTTCCCTACAAAGAAAATACGTTGTTTGAAAATCACTTCCTCGCCAAAAGTAGCGAACAGAAGCAAATCTTAGAATAGAAGTGAATATAAAGATTTTAGTATAAATTGTGAGTCTCCAACTCGGAGAAATAAAAAGAGACAAACACAACAACAACGTCCAGCTGAACTGACAAATTCCTACAATGGCCCGTTACCCATAGAGCAAAAAAGAAGTTCGATGATCTTCAACATCTCAAGCAGTTTCTTGTAAAAATATTTTAATGTTTAATAAACAGAGACTTCCTTTTTTAATGCTGAATTAAATATCGAAAATATTGAAACAAGACAAAAAATAATTAATTAGGAGCTTTTCTGTCTTGTTCCAATCTTATGAAAACAGTGATTTTGAAAGGCAAAAGTTTATGCAGAATAAAAACAACAACAAATCATTGTTGTCAAGCAAGGTCGATTTTATGTAGAATTTGATTAGAAAATATTATATGTAGAAGAAGGTATGTAGAATCAGATGATTTTTGAACTTCGGGCATTACCTGTTTTGAATACCCTTCAAAATTATTGGTACTTAATTTGGACTTCCATGGATTATAAGTTGGACTTCCTTGATTTTTCCCTACAGAAAAAGGTGTTTCGAGACGTTATAGACTTTTTTTAGTTAAGTATTAATATTTCTTAGACACACAATATTACATACCAGTAAGCAATAATATTTAGAAACAGTTTGCTTTTTTTAAACTGGTTTATACTTTCTAGAATATTAGATACGCGACTTTAAACTTTAAATTTTGTGTGGTTTTGCCCCTTTGCCCTTCATTTATATATTCAAGCTGTGTTCCGCTTTAATAAGTTGGTATGATTATATCTATAATTAGTTTAGTTTCAACCCTATATTCATCAGTTATCATCAGTACATCAGTTATCGGGTGTTTCGATACATAGAAATTGTGGCAATGGCATATTGGAATTTCATCGCGGATTGGGAAAGAAATTGAGGTCAGTTTCAACAAAAAAAAAAATGGTTGGAAATTCAACTATTCTGCAAGGATAATATTAAACAAATATCAAAGGAAATCCTTATGAAGTTTTCGGAAAATTGGAAGTCCGAAAAAGAATATTTGGAGCCCATAGAAATATCGGAAGAAGTAATCCCAATTGGGCAGTGAATGTCTTTTTGCAAGAGATATATTTGGGACACGAAATTGAGATTAAAGTGAAAGAAAACTGGTTGCAGTATCAACAACTATACCGCAAAAACAAATATCCGGCAAAGAAACGAAGCAAATTGAGGTTGGTCAAATTCAAAGAAATATTATAAGGATACAAATGGTGATGGTTACGATATGGTTATGAGATGGGTAGGGAAAGATCCTATGTTCTATTCCCACCGCCACCACATGGCCGCGGGGTGTGAGGTCTATGTAACCCCACGCTAAAAGGTGTGAGGTGTATGTAACCCCTAGCTAAAGGGGGTGTGAGGTCTATGTAACTACACGCTAAAGGGGGTGTAAGGTCCATGTAACACCACGCCCCCCGGTCATGTGGTGGCGGTGGGAATAGAACATAGGTTCTTTCCCTACTATGGCCTAATCGTGGAATGCAAGTTATAGAAGCAATGATTTTCCTGTTTGAAACTGATTCTTTCTGGATGTAAAATCAACAGATATACCACAAGAACAAATATCCAACAAGGAATCGAAGAAAATGTATGGCTTAACCGTGGAAGAAATTATGGATGCAAGGAAAATGAAGTTTGAAACTGAAACCTGTTTGAAAGGGATTAGTTTTGGATATAAAAGCAACAGATATATCACAAGAACAAATATCTAACAACGAATCGAAGAAATTTTTTGGCTTAACCGTGGAATATAGGTATGGATGCAATGATAATGAAGTTTAAAACTGAAACCTGTTTAAAACTGATTAGTTTTAGATGTAAAAGCAACAGATGTACTACAAGGATAAATATCCAACAAGGAATCGAAGAAAATTGATGGCTTAATCGTGGAATGAAATATGGTTTTCCTGTCATTTTACTGATCAAGAAAAATGGTTATACTGTTTGAAACTGGTTTTGGAAAAGAAATTGACGTCAAAACGAAACAAGATTCAACAACGACACCGCAAAGACGAGGAATCGAAGAAAATGTAATGAATGGTTTCTCTAAGCAATGTAGTTTTCGCGTGGAGGAGGTGGTCAAATTCAGCAGGAGGAGGAGATTGCAGCAACAAGTAGGAAATGTTTGTTTACGAGGAATTGAAAACCAAAATTGAACATTTTAAGCGTTAAGCGAAATATCGGAAGAAGAAACTGTAGTTGGGTAGTGTAGATCTTTTTATAAGAAATAAAAGAGTAATTGTGGCAAACAACGCCAACATCTGTAATGCAAGGACAAATATAAATATTTGAAAGAAGAAGAACAAAATTATAATGGTTTAGCTATGGAGAATAAGAACGAAGAGATCGTATTCCAATAAATAATTTGCGACATCATCGTGGAATAGAAGTATGCAATTTTTGTCCCGTTTGAAGCTGGTTTGGGAAAGGAAATTGAGATTAAGGCAAAAGAAAATTGGGTGCAGAGTAAACAACTATTCCGCAAGGACAAATAGCCAACAAGGAAGCGAAGAAAATCGAGGATGAGATCAAATTCAAGGAAAAATTAGAAGGAAACTGATGGTTATGGAATATTGGGGTTAAACCAAACTAATTTTAGATACAATCATACCAAATTACCAAAACCAAATTATTAAAGCGGAATATATCTTGCAAAGGTATATGCAAACCTTTCCGTAGCTCTAAAATATTATTAAGTCTTTTCAAGGCTACAAAACAAATCTCAAATTGAAACAGAACTAGACACATACACATACTTGAAACACACATTTGTATGCTATTTACTATACCCCAGTCCACAAATATCTGTTGTGTTTCAACATGAGATTGGTTTTGTATTCCAGTTCTACTTTGACCAGTTTTAAACAGGATTATCATTGCTTCCATATTTTTATTCCACGATTAAGGAATTTCAGCTTATTAAAGCGGAATATAGTTTGAATAAAAATATAAATATATTCAACCTTTCCGTAGTTCTACAATATTACTTAGTCTTTTTTAGATAACAAAACAAATCTCATGTTAAACACAGCAGATATTTGTAGGTTATTTACTAGCCCCCAGTCCACAAATATCTGTTGTGTTTCTACATGGGATTTGTTTTGTAGTCTTAAAAAGGCTTAATAATTTTATTGAGCTACGGAAAGTTTGAATATATTTATATATTCAAGCTATATTCCGGTTTAATAAGTTGAAATGGCTATGGCTTAATAGTGGAATGAAAATATGGAAGCAATGATTATCCTGTATGAAACTCGTCAAAGTTAAAGAAAAGTTGGTGCAGAATCAACAACTATACCGACGGACCCTGGAACCATATACCATTATCTAATGGTGCTAGAGTTCTTATAGCACCTGGGACCTCCTCACACAGCCTACATCACTGTACCACAATTATACCACAAGGACGAATATAGAAATTGTGAAACTAACAAATTAGATAAATTTCGCTTAAGACAAATTGACAAACTCACAATCTAAAACCATCTTTGTGTGTGAGAATGTAACGAGAAATAGTATGGAAATAATCGAGTTCAGAAAAACCTGAACATAGAATATTTATTCCGTCTTTTTGATTTTATCTAAAAATAGAGAATTGCTTTTTGCTCAACACAATTTATGTTTTCAATTAAACCTTACGAAAAATGGCGTTTGTGTGCTAAAGCAGTAAATATTGCATTTAATAAACGTTTATGAATAACAATCACGATAATCTAAATATTTACAATACTTTCCATGCGAGAATATTTAATAAAGCGGTGAAAACAAAAACAAAACGGGTTTAATATTATTTAATACGACGGTGAGCATACACGTCATGTTTTATTGGTCATGAACCTAGGGTTCATCAATACGTTATCCATAAATGTTTTATTACACCGTGCGGCCGCAATTTATATTTCGCCACAAAAAAAAAAACGTAATTACAGAGTAATTTGTAGAAGCCCATATAACTAAAATTAGCTAACGTACAATCTACAAAATTTACGTATAAGTTTATTTATGCTCGTTTTACGAAACCCACATAACTATTCAATTCGCCAAAATTGCTATATCAATATTACTGGAAATTTTTGCATATTTTTCCAATTTTTGTTGTAAATTTCTGCTATTTTCTCCAGCAAATTAAATCTTTCAAACACACATTAAAAATGTAATCATGGAATTATCATGGAATATTTATTACTCCCATATTATTATTATATATTATAAATATTCAAGCAAAAACCTTGTAAACCAAGGAAAAAGCTTCTAGAACCAAATATATACGCAACACAAGTCACAAATATTTCCTGTTGTATAAAATAATGAAAAATACAACATTGAAAGTGTGTCTGGTGTATGTACAAACCTCTTTATCTGACATTGCCAATTCTAAAAAAAAAATGTTTGCTCGATTTCAATTATACAAAACTCGATTAACTCAAGCGTAATTAATTCTCAACAACAGTGCCTGTCTAATTTCAGGCGAGTTCTTTGCGCCATATGTTGCAGACATTATTCAAGCCTTCTCATCTCATGTCTCAGGTATACTCGTCTTCGAATAACTTAATTATTTCCAGTATTGCTTCACCACCGTCCGCACAAACAAAAATAGTAAACAAAAAGACTGTTACACGAATATCTAATCTTATCTGTATAGTTTCGTCTGTACTATCCTATCCAGTTGTCTTATCTTACCTGACTGGCCTTATCTCCCCCGATATGTTCCGCTTCGTCTATCTAGTTTTGCTAGATCAGGTCTGTAGTCTCGTCTGTGTTGTTTAGTCTATCTGGTCTTATTTGTCTAGTCTTGTTAGTGGAGTCTTGACATTCTAGTCTTGTCAGTCTCGTATTGCCAGTTCAGTCTGTCAGTTTAGTCTTGTCCGACTAGACTTCTCAGTCTAGTCTTGACTATCTAGTCTGTCTATTTTTCTCTGTTTATCTTGTCTGTCTAGTAGTAACTGTCTAGATTTCAATAGTTAATATTGTCTGTCTAGTCTTCTTTATCTAGTATTAGCTATCTAGATTTGTCTGATCTGTCTTGTCTTTATAGTCTTGTCAGTCTAGTCTTGTCTGTCTGGTCTTGTCTGGCCTAGTCTGGTGTTGCCTGGTCTTGTCTGGTCAAAATTCAAACAATTTTATTTCATTTCATTTTAAGTAGAGAGTAAATACATATAAATAAATACATGATATATTCATCCTAAATGAAATGTGTCACACAGAAAACGTTAATCGTTTTCGTTAGATGGTATTAGATGGTATTAGTTGCACTAATAATCTTCGAATAAAATTCTTTTAAATTATAAGGTTCAATAGTAACGAAAAGTTGAAATATCTGCTTTTTGAATTTATTTAAATTAGTTATTTGCTTATTATCTCTTGGCAGAATGTTGAGCAATTTCGTCATAATATATGGGGGGTTTCTCTCAGTGAGCGTTAGGACATGCATTGGTAGCTGCAATAGTTCTTTATTCACTCGATAGTTCTTTATACCTGTACACTGTACAGGTAATTATGTTTTTCTATTTGCCGTCTGTAATGGACCTATTGGCTATACCTACCTATTAATCTATGGCTCGCCGAGTGCTGTAATTTTTTTAGTTAGTTAATTTATTCAAGGTTTGCACAGAAATTCAGAGTTGTCAGTGTCAAATTTTCGGCAAGATAGTTTTGAGGTTATGTGATGTGTGGAAATCGTAAATACACTATATAGTGAATACAATTAATTAATGGTAATAAACGATAAATTTATTTTAAATTGTTTTCAATGGTACGATTATTAAAAATATTTATAGTAACATTAGATTCTTGAGCAGTAACACTCACACCAGGGACATTATATACAGGGCTACTACTACTGTTGCTATTAAATTGCAAATGTGGGGTACTAGAAGAATATCCAGGTAAAATGATATTTGCTTGCTCAGATCCAAGCATTTTAGATATTTCAATCTTTTTTTTTAACGAAGCGCCAACATACCCCTCCGCAACAGTAGAAGTTTCCATCCACCATGATTTTTTATTGTCAACAAATTACCACCATGGTTGGCCAAGTGTGTCGCACAACTTCTTCGGAAACAATGTCCAGTATAAAGATCGGAGTTTGGTAATTTGAGTAATTTTTAATAATTTTGAGTAAGTGAATATCACTATGTCTTTTGATATTCTCCCCATAATATTAATACCAATTGGACTATTAATACAATGACCGTTACGAAAAGTTAAGAAAAATCTTTTATGCGTAACATTATTAGGGCGTAAGTTGGCATATTTTTTAATTAAGTCAATCCAATGAGGATCTGTAATTTCAAACTTTCTTGGAATATATTTTTTTTTTTAGATACAGACACAATGATAGAATCAGATCTGTATTCTATGTCATCGACATACATATCCGTTAATTCTTGACGCCTAAGCGCAACATTATAACCAGTGTTCCCTCTAATTTTTGTTAGTGCTGCGCGGTCCAAAGTCGAATGTGAGCAAAAAAAATTTAACTAAAAATAAATTGCGCAATTGTTTTATACTTGTATTTATTCAAACCATAATATTAAATAGCAAAGTAATAGTTTTGAATATTTCCAATGAAAATTTACTATTTTGTTGTCTTCTGACTTTCGTCCTAATTGTTTTCAAACCGGGTTTTTATTATCTGCCCATTTGATAAATGTAATTTTATTCTCATTAATCACCTAGGTATACATATTGCTGTCTGTTGCGATATTTTTTTTTAGTGGAATTCATGACTGAAAATCCCCATTCACCATTCGCACTGGACGCTTGGAAGGTACCCATATTATATTGTAATATATTGTAAAGAATAGCAAGATTAGAAAATTATGAATGGGTCAGTAACAAAGGTAATGTATCGACGAATGTTTTGAACAATCCAAGTTTACTCTTCTTCAGTATTGTAAATTTAATTTCAGAATATTTATCTCATATTTTCTCAATGTAAATACTTTGATATATTTATCATAATTATAGAATATTTTTCGGAAAGATTTATTATATTCTGTTTTCCAAAATTTTAAGTTTTTCCTGAATTTATAATAATCTCATTATTAAGTGAATTCCATTGTTTTTGATCTTCATCGGGAAATCAGACACGTTGGACAAATTGCATTATATATATTTTTTAAGTATCAATATTATTCTGATCTTCTGATAATAGTTTTTTGCATGACTGCTCCAGAGGATTTTGTATTGAGATTTAAGTTTTCTTATTTTCGGCTTAACATGCTGATGTGCATCAATAATAGTTTAAGAAAACAACTTTTTTTGTGGGTATTTATACATAGATGAAAGCTCTTCTAATATGACTTTGAGAGCAAAAATTGCTACCCGATATTGAGAATCCGTCAGAATTTTTGCACAATATTTACAGATAGGATCATTTCGTTCCATAACTTGACAATAGTCAATTAGAACATAGCAATTAGAACATGTTATGGCATCATATGCAGTTGCTTGAGCTAAATCTTATTCGAGCTTTTCATATTCGATCGGTGAAACATTGTGTAAACACTTTCAGGCTAAATTTTCTGCATAACTGGTATATTTTGCAGCAACCCAATTTTTCTTTCCAAGCGTGACATTATCTCCAGTATACATTATCATATTTTGATGTTTAAGTTATGTTCAACATAATTTTTTTAATTTTTTGTTACAATTGCTTCCACAATGTTCGACTTTCGAAATACCAACAAAACAGTTTTGTAATTTATATCATTATCAAGATATTTAAAATCCAAAATTTATATCAAACTTATATCATTAGGAAGATATTTAAAATCCTTTTGTATAGACATATAGGTACTTTCGTCTACAATTAATGTATGGAAGGTTGAATTTTCATTTCTTTAAAAAGATTTTTTTCCAGGATTTTGTTTATACATTCGGTGAATTCAAAAGCATAATTTTGACTTCGCCAATATTGTGGAAACTTAATTTTTCCTTCCATATGCTTATGGATCCTAGGAACGGAATTCATTGATACGTATTCGTTATTCAGTTAATACGTATAGCCAATATTAAATTTTAGATTAATACATTAACTTTCTCAAAATCAGATTTTGGCCGTTCTTGTTTTTCTCTTTTTTCCGTGACGTTCTTCAGGTGTTTCCATTATCATTTCTACATTTTTTAAATTAACAATTTTCCAATATTTGTGGTTTATTAACAGCTCCTCTATGCTGTTTTTGAATAATATGTCTTTTTAAATAATCTATTTATATATTTTATATATTAAGTATGTGGAACAAGCGAATTTATCGATTTTAAGAAGCAAACGAATTGGTGGAATGAGGAAGTAAAGAAAGAAGTAAAAATAAAGAAACAGAAATGGAAAGACTACTTAGGAAACGCAACAATGGAGAAGTACAAAAAATACAAAGAACACATGAACATTCGAAGAAAAGATGGAAAAAGACCGATTTGGAAACCAAAAAGTATTCTATAAAGTTATCAAGGGTCTTCGGAAGGGAAAACCAGTTAGAGTCAACCATATAAAAACTAAGGATGGAAGCATACTGGGAGACGAAGAAGGCATAACGAGGGGATGGAAGGAATACTTCGAGGAAATGTTAACGATAGAACAAACAAGGGAAATACTAGGAAGCGAAGAGAGGGAAATAGAGAGTAATGTAGAAACTCATGAACAAAATATTAAGATCTAAGAAGTAGTAGAAGCCGTGGAAAACTTAAAAATGGGTAAAGCAGCAGGCCACGATAGAATAACAACATAAATGGTTGAGGACCTGGGAATCAAAGGTCCTAGAAATATTAACTAGTTTGTTCAATAAAGCATGGGCAGAAGAGAAAATACCGAAAGATTGGGAACTAGAGATAATACTACCACTCCACAAAAAGGGCGACAGAAGAGAATGTAATAACTACAGAGGAATAACTATGCTATGCATAATATCAAAATTATATGAACGAATACTAGAAGGAAGGTTAAGGAAAGAAACTGAAACACAACTAGAGGACTCGCAGTGCGGGTTCAGGAAAGGCAGAGGGGTGCAAGACCATATATTCTCCATAAAACAATTGATAGAGAAATATCGCAAGGACAAGATATTCGTGGCTTTCATAGACCTAGAAAAAGCATTCGACAGCGTCAGAAGGAAAACTGTGTGGAACGGCTTAAAAAGGAGAAGAGTGAACAATAAACTACAGCGATGCATACAAAGTATGTAAAGTACAAGGAACATTGTAAGAACAGGAAACCTACAATCAGAGGAGTTTACAACTAGGGAAGGTTTAAGACAAGGAGGAATCCTCAGCCCAGCCTTGTTCAATATAGTTATAGATGATATTATAAAGGAAGTAAAGAGTAAAGTAAAGAAACTAAAGGTCAGATATAAGAACATGCAAATGGTAGAAGTATCAGAGAGTGTATTTGCTGATGACCAGGTAATATATGCGAAAAACGAACAAGATCTGCAATATAATCTGAATATATGGAAAAATGCACTAATAGATAAAAAATTGAGAATTAATGCAGGAAAAACCAAGGTAATGGTGATAGGTAAGGAAGACTTGGAAATATCAATAAAATTAGATGGAAAAAAAATAGAGCAAGTGCAAACATCTAAATATTTGGGGGTGAAGGTTCACAAAAATGGAAAGATGGACGCAGAAATAAATGATAGACTGGAAAGTGCTGCTAGGTTATATAATTCACTGAACAACGCCTTCATAAGGAAAAAAGAAATATCCAGCAAATCAAAAATTACGGTATTCAAAACTATTTTTAAACCCGTATTAACCTACGGAAGCGAGAGGTGGGTGTTATCCAAACAAACAAAAGCAAGATCCAAGCAATAGAAATGAGGTACCTACGAGGAGTGAAGGGGATTTCACGAAAAGAATCAGAAATGACTTAGTAACAGAAGAACTGGAAGTAGAACCCATCATAGGAAGCATCAAACGACAACAAATAAAATGGTTTTTTTAACCTTTCCTCCTTCATCCTCACTAGGTGTCCATAGTGAGGATGAAGGAGGAAAGGTCAACAAAACAAATATGGCAAGTGAGACCACACAAGCGCAGAGCAAGGGGCAGACCAAGAAAAACATGGGACGAGGCGGTGTCAGAAACTTTAAGCGAGAAGGGACTGTCATGGAACAATGGAAAAAGGATCAGTAAGTACAGAAAGGAATGGGCTAGACTAGTCCACAACTAATATGAGTTTGTCATTTATGTAATACTGTACTTGAGTCTATATAGATTATTACCTTAACACCTAACGGTAGTCTAAGGTTTGGAATAATATATATATATATATATATATATATATATATATATATATATATATATATATATATATATATTAATTAATCTTTTTTCTTCCGAAATTTTACTAATTTCGAGGACAAAATCAACGTCTCGTAATTTAAGTGCCGTTTAAGTCTCGTATTATTTTAAAATCTGCGCAGGTAAATTAAGTTTCCTTAATTTACCTGCGCAGATTTTAAAATATCACGAAAACTGCGGAGCAACCGCGCACCCGCGCAGCTTAACGGGAACATTGATTACCCATTATCAAGACAATCTGAAATGAACCGTTACCGTTACATACAAAGCTGCGATATACATATATATTTACCCAGCTTCATAGCCAGTTAAGATTTATCATCTTCGTCCCTTATAAATTTATGAATATCTTCTTCTAACATCTTCGACTTTTTAGGTGCATAGCCCTGAGATAACCATTTCAATAAGGCCTGCAATTTACAATATTTGGATATATCTACATCCTTATGTATAGATAAACAGGACCTCAACATAGAATATATCGACCATAAACTTGATGGTTTATACTTCTTACTTTGTAATTCGAAGTAAGCAAGTAAAGCATTTTCCGAAACAACTCTAACTTTAAGTAGATTACACCACTCCTTAAATTTGCAGTATTCTTTCTCATATCTTGCTCGCGATTTATCTGGCAAAAATTTATTCACTGTATTTGTAGCTATTTCTTTTAATTCTGCTGGAGTGCAAGATATTTTTTCAGCCATTTTAATTATAACCATTAAATTAATTTCAAGTGTCAATTATCAGTGTTACCAACCACCATAAAATTTATGGGCGATTTTTTTATTTAGAAATTATATTATTATATTTATTATTATATAAAAAAAAATTATGGCATAAAATAGCATAAATGGGCGCAAAATAGAAAAAATACTATAAAAAACTCTTTCGTAAGGCGTTTTTCAGCACTTGTCCATTAGAAAACTCCTCGCTACGCTCGTAGTTTTCCAAACTTGGAGGCGTGCTGTAAAATCGCGCTGACTGAACTCGTCCTTTAATATACTATTCCGGAGGAGCACAACGTTTTCATATATGTAGGTGGCTGTTAGTGCCCTCCAAGATATTGGCCCTTCTAAAGCTATCTCTACAGAATTCATGGTACTCTAGTTTGTTAAGAATGCGGATAGTTTGTTTTTGTATCCTGAAAACAGTTTGGGAAGATACTGAAATTCCCCAAAACATACTGTAGAAATCTAATACTGTAGAAATCTAACACCAAATCTAATACTGTAGAAATTGGCGAAATACGCTATCCATAAGACATCGTTATCTAAATATTGCTGGAGGGACCTCATAGCGAGAAGTGCCTTATTTTGCTTCCCTGTTACAAACGTGATGTTTATATGTGATGCCCAGTCTAAAGACTAGTCCAGATGAACACTTAGTAGTTTTACAGACCTATGAACTGCAATCTGTTTGTTTTCTATTGCCAATGTTTTCGGGTATAATGATCTATTACGATTAGTTTGAAAAATTATTGTTTGGGTTTTTTCTTTGTTTGCTCTAAGCCCATTTGTCCCAAACCAAGTAGTTAAGGAATCGATGACTTTGTATTAGTTGTGATTTCCTCAATGGTCTTATTAATTAACAGAAGGAAACGCATAGTTTATCATTGTGTGGGGTGGATCGATATCTATTAAATGTAAATCATTTATAAATAATGAGAATAATAGCGGTCCTATGGTGCTCCTTTGTGGAATACCTACGTTAATCATACTCGGCACGGAATGCACAAATCCTTGCGGAGTTTGGATTCTAGCGACTTGTGACCTATTAGTTAAAAACAATTTTTATAACTCCAGCGCGACATCTCTTATCCTGTATTTAGCAAGTTTTATGAGCAATAGATTGTGGTTTACTAAATCATAAGCCTTTGATAGGTTCATAAGCAGTCCCTACTGGAATGTTTCTAGATTCAAGGGTATCAATTGCTGCTTTAGTGAACTGAAAATACGCAGTTTCAATGCCTCTGCCCTTTCCAAAGTCATGTTCTTCAGGACCTATTATTTTATATTTATCTTAAAACGACACTATTCTTGAGTAAATGATTCGCCCCAAAATCTTAGAAAAAAAACGATAGAACGCTTATTGGCCTGTAGTTTTCTAATACGCATTTATCACCATCCTTGTGTATAGGTGTTATAATCGCCAATTTTAAATTTTCCGGGAATTTAACCGTTTCTAACGCATTGTTTAAAACATATTGCAATGGAGTTAGTATCTAAGGTAGCACATTTTTTAAAAAGGTGGAAGAGATTTCGTCTACGCCCGCACTTTTGGTATTTTTAAGTTAATGATAATGTTATAAAGTTCTTCTCTACTGATTGGCAATAAAAATACCGTGTTATAGTTTACCTCTATGTTGTCCTTGTACCGCACCACACTTGAGAGTCTGTCCGGATTATAGATCTGTTTGTGAAGAAACTATTGATATTAGTAGCACTTACTAAGGGATCCTCACCCTTAGTGGCATATGTATCATTTTTCTTCTTAATATCGGTAACTCGTCTTACTATATATATCCCAAGTTGTTTTTTGCCGATTGGCCGATGTTTCCATTTCCCTTCTAAACTTGTTTCTCTTTTCGTCTCTCAATACCCTAGTGTAATTTCTGCATTGGTTATTATAAAACTTCTTATATATGGTAAGATTAAATTGGTTAAACCATCCTACGTTATAGATAATCATACAAACTTAAAACAAACGGAACACAGCCTGAATTTATAAATGATAAATTCTCGACATGAGGCAGGCAACGACAAAACATGTAGACATGAGTCCGATACCAAACTCACTCAGGAGTGGCAGAAAGAGTAGAATTACTCCACAAAAGACCAGTGGACGAGGATGCTCATCCCGGACATTGACACCTGGACTACTCGACGACACGGGGAAGTTTCATGCTCCCTCACTCAGGTCCTCACGGGCCACGGCTGTTTTCGAGATTACCTCCACAACATTGGGAGAGCATCCGACGCATATTTGGGTGTCCGAGATGGGAAAACGAGAGGGAAATGTTCGAGAACAACAAACTCGATCCCCAAAATATGAAGACGCACCTATTAGGATCGCAGGAAAGATTGAACAATATCCACCAAATGGTAACAAAAATAATAACAGAAAAGGAAAATGACGAAAGAACAATAAAACTAAAAAATCGAACCCCTAATCGCGCACAGTGCATAAGGGGGAAGTAGATAGTTCACGTCTAAGAATAGGTCATCCCAATACCCTGAAGAAATACGACAAGCGGTTCCGAAGTGTTCGGGTTAGTTTCAGGGGGCTCACTTGTATAGTTAACCGGAAGGTGCCATCTACACTCCATAAAAAAAAAGTTTTCTCTGTCTATTCTTGTCTGTATATACTTGTCTGTCTAGTCTTGTATGTCTAGTCTTGTATGTCTAGTCTTGTCTGTCTAGTCTTGTCTGTCTAGTCTTGTCTGTCTAGTCTTGTCGGTCTAGTCTTGTGTGTCTAGTCTTGTCTGTCTAGTCTTGTCTGTTCACTCTTGTCTGTCTATTCTGATGTGTCTACTTTTGTCTGTCTAGTCTTGTCTGTCTAGTCTTTTCTGTCTAGTTTTCTCTGTCTAGTCTTTTTTGTCTAGTCTTGTCTGTCTAGTCTTGTCTGTCGAGTCTTGTCTGTTTTGTGTTGTCTGCCTAGTCGAGTCTGTCTAGTCTTTCTGTCTAGTGTCTACTCTGTCTACTGTTTCTGTCTAGTGTTGTCTATCTAGTCTTGTCTGTCCAGTCTTGCCTGTCTAGTCTTGTCTGTCTGGTCTTGTTTGTCTAGTCTTGTCTGTCTAGTATTATCTGGTCTTGTCTGGTCTTTTATAGTCTTGTCGGATCTTGTCTGATATTGTTTGGTCTTGTCTGATCTTGTCTTGTCTCATGTGGTTTGGTCTGTTCTTGTCTTGTCCGGTTTCCACCCGTTTTCTCTGGTCCTGTCTTGTAATGAATGGTCTTGTCTGATCTTGTCTGGTCTTGTCTGGTCTTGTCTGGTCTTGTCTGGTCTTGTCTGGTCTTGTCTGGTCTTGTCTGGTCTTGTCTAGTCTTGTCTGGTCTTGTCTGGTCTTGTCTGGTCTTGTCTGGTCTTGCCTGGTCTTGTCTGGTCTTGTCTGGTCAGGTCTAGTCTTGTCTGGTCTTGTCTGGACCTGTCTGGTCTTGCCTCGTTTTGTCTGGTCTTGCCTGGTCTTGTCTGGCCTTGTCTGGTCTTGTCTGATCTTGTCTGGTTTTGTGTAGTCTTGTCGTCTATCTAGTCTTGTCTGTCCAGTCTTGTCTGTTGTAATGTATTGCAGTTTGGTTTAATTTTTCCTAAAAAAATCTGTGTCTAAGTTAATTAGATTTAAACTTATCGAGATAAACCTAATGTCGCATTAACTAAATTCTACTCTAAAAGGATACAATATTCTTGTATCTAACTAGACATAATTAAAGATTGATATCATATAAAATATAATGTAATTGAATCTCTTACTGTGTAATATATATTTAAATGTCTTTAACTCTAGCCCAGTCTATGACACTTGATTTTCGTTTATTTATTCGACTAGTTAGTTTTATCTCTAATCTTATCTGTTTCAAGTCTATTATGCGTAATCTGTCTGTCTAATTATGTCTATCTAGTCATGACTTTTTTGTCTCTCTAGCTCTCTGTCTCTCTTTTTGTCTACAGACTTTTCTACGTAATCTTATCTCCCAAATCTTATTAGAATTTTCTTTTTTAACTTACATTGGTTTGTTTACATTGGTCTTTACTCCTTAGTAAGCTTGTCCATATAACCTTGTCTTTGTAGTCTAGCCTTTCTGATGTTGGCTTTGAAGCCTCAAGTCTTGCCTGACTAGTCTTGTTCTCTTAGTCCTGCTAGTCAATTCTCTTGTACCGGCCTTGTAGAAATAGTCTCTTTATTAATCCCTATTAATATTTGTCTAGTCCAGTAAATCCAGTCTTACCTATGTAGTCTTGTGTACCGAGTCTTATGTGGCTAAAGGCAGCATGTCTGTATATGCCTAATATATCTATATTTCAGTCAGTCAGTTTATTGTTGGATATCAAGTCTTAAGCATCCAGTCCGTCCTATATATTCTTGTCTCCCAGAACCTAATGTTTTAACTACTTTAGTCTAATAATAATAATGTTAAATGAAAGTGTTACGTTTAAATTAATTTTTAATGATTAATGTAGGGCATTGTGAATTGGGGGACGTCTTGATCCATTTGGCCGTTATTTTAATATTTCTTGAAAGTTGCCTTTGAGTGGGGTTTCCATTAACAGTAAACCACGAGTGTAATCGTGCCGAAAGCATTTGAAAGTAACACAGTTTGGAAAGTTAAATGAAAAAGAATCCCTCTTGCAAACAAAATTGGCTTCTAGGATTGTCGAGCCGCGGTTCGATTTGAAACTGGTAACACGGAATGGCGCATGGAAGAAATGGAACTTTAGTTATCGATCGCGTCCACTTTGCAAATGAGCTTTTCCTTTGATTGTTGTTTTAATCAGTGTCACTTCGGTGCGTCAGGTGTGTTGATGGCATTTGACGAATGGGAAATTCATTATAATTTATTTTTGCCACTGCTCGATCGATCGACAATTTCAGAATTAATTTAACATTATTTAATTCATTTCCTATACCGTTTTTGGAGGATTTTTTAATAAAGGTCTGTATAAAATTGGATTCCTTTTACTTCATGCCAGGAGAATCTGGAAGAGTAATTCAAGGAATAATTATATATTTCAAAGCATTCTTACAATTAGCTTGGTAAAAAAAATTAAGGATATTTTATTAATAAAGAACTTAAAATGGGCATTGAATGAAGCCTCTAATTGAGTACAATAAAATTTGATTTTATATTTCACTAGCTACGGCCCGCGGCTTAAGTCAAATTAATGCAGGTCAACAAATCTGTTGACCTGTTGTAATGTGTTTCACGGCCCTTTACAATAAAATTTGATTTTATATTTCACTAGCTACGGCCCGCGGCTTAAGTCAAATTAATGCAGGTCAACAAATCTGTTGACCTGTGTAATCTGTTTCCTAGATAGTTGCAAGATTTCAATTATAAGTGTGTTAGATATGGAAGCCAAAATTCGTTTGCTGCGTTGTTGGCCACTAGTGCGGGCCCATTGTAATTGATGACTCTTATCGGACCACTCTGTTATTACCTTGCGGGGTATGGTTTTGCGGATGTAGGACTTCTCGGAGCGCAGCAGCAGCGCCCTCTTTTGCAAGTTCATCCGCCTTTTCGTTTCCGTCCAGACCTATGTGACTAGACACCCTCGCAAGCGTAGCGCTGTTTTGTTGAACCAGACGATTTAAGTTCGGAAGGCACTCCCAAACTGACTTAGATTGTATTCCATGACATGCTAGGGCGAAAATATAGAAGTTTCTACTTTTATAGACCATTCTTAAATTTTCCCGGACACATGTCTCGATTGCAAGAATTACCGCTTGAAAGAATCAGGGTTTGTTTCTCCAGTGGCACAGTTATACTGCATCTAGGAGACAGTCCACAGGCTCAAGCAGCAGTTCCATTATCCTTCTTAGAGCCGTCTTTGTACCAGAAGATGTCTGCTTGACTTATCTTGTGGCAGTTGCCCTCTGTAACTCACGGCATTTGCGTTCACTGTAGTTGTTTTCTAAATAATATTTCAAATGAAAGCGTTTAAAACATCCGTTATTGTGGTATGTGCTGATTTTCTTAGGGTTTGCAATGTATTGTTGCACTTGCATCTGAAAGCTCTTATCCTTGCCTCACCTGTGATGAAAAAAACTAAACAGACAAGACTAGACTGACAGGACTAGACAGATAAGACTAGACAGACAAGACTAGACAGACAACACTAGACAGACAAGACTAGACAGACAAGACTAGATAGACAAAACTAGACAGACAAGACTAGACAGACAAGACTAGACAGACAAGACTAGACAGACAAGACTAGACAGACAACACTAGACAGACAAGACTAGACAGACAAGACTAGACAGACAAGACTAGACAGGCAAGACTAGACAGACAAGACTAGACAGACAAGACTAGACAGACAAGATAGACAGACAAGACTAGACAGACAAGACTAGACAGACAAGACTAGACAGACAAGACTAGACAGACAAGACTAGACATACAAGACTAGACAGACAAGACTAGACAGACAAGACTAGACAGACAAGACTAGACAGACAAAACTAGACAGACAAGACTAGACAGACAAGACTAGACAGACAAGACTCGACAGACAGGACTAGACACACAAGACGAGACCGACAAGACTAGACAGACAAGACTAGACACACAATGCTAGACAGACAAGACTAGACAGACACAGACAAAATTTAGACAAAATTTATATTAAGAGTTTGTAATTTTACAATTGATTCTTATTAGAGAGCAGCGTGACTTCCGGAAAAGTTGATATTAAATTTGAAAGCTAACAAATAACTTTCTAATAGAATATTCGTGTTCTCGGTTTAATTAATACATTTGTTGGGAACTTTTGAATGCTTTGTCGGCTTTCCGCGAGCAAATATATTAAACGCTTGCAAAGTCGGAACGAAATGAATCCACAAAACATTTAACAGAAATTCTATAACCCTACAGAATTGAAAGTGTTGTAATTAGGATTTCCTATTAAAGCATGTTTAGAAATTCATAAATGTTATTTCAATTTTAGACTTAAAGAATTTCTTGGTGTAGTGAATGTATCAAGTGAATATTTTATTAGGATAACTAGTTTTAGTTTCAAGCGAACTAAATTTGGATTCAATTGTATTTGATTCTCAAGAGACGTCAAGTTCTGATTTTGTTAGATGAGGTTACTTTGAAGCTGCTTTATTTCGAGCAAAACCCGACTTTAGGTACGAAAAACTTGAACTCGACCTCAAGATTATTTCATTAATGTTAACAATTGTAAATTATAATATATGACTATGAATACAATATGCTAATTTTACTTTTGCACAAACTTTTTCTATGGGCAATAAATTGATAAATTAATTATGTTTTAACCACTTATAATATTCAAATATTATTTACCTTGTTATTCACAGTTTTATCAATTTATACACTTATCACGACACGAGTTTAGACTATTAAAGGTCATTTTCAAATCTTTAACAGTCGAAACTCGAGTCAGTTATATAATATTTATGCATATTATAAGTGTGGTTAAA
Organism: Phosphuga atrata; assembly: GCA_944588485.1. Classification (NCBI taxonomy): domain Eukaryota; kingdom Metazoa; phylum Arthropoda; class Insecta; order Coleoptera; family Silphidae; genus Phosphuga; species Phosphuga atrata. The sequence goes on from OX155905.1 coordinate 23,178,793, forward strand.
ACATGAGTGAATTTATCTAAGCAGTGTAAGTATGGATTACCATGTAATAACGGTGGCAACCTTTCTATTCCTTTTATATGGGATTTATCATGGGTTCTTGGAAGAAAAAAAATTCTATGGTTTGTTTCATTTATTTTATCACGTTTACAAGTTCCAAAGTTTTATGGATTTTGACGTTATTCAGAACCAGTCTAACTTTTACGATGTTACTTTCAGCCATTTCATTTAATAATCTTTCAAGAAATGAAATAAAAATGTATGAATTAACTGATGAATTAGAAATTATTTCAAAATGAATAATAAAATATAAATTCATGGCTGCAATGCGTGATACATTTTTGCCTCTTACTGTTGGAACTATTACATGGCCTGGAGTATTAATTTATCTCCGAGCGAGTTTTATTTGGCCGGAGATGGTAATTGAAACCGGATTCACCAATAAAATTCTCCCGTGTTAGTGGAGCATTTTGTTAAAATTAAATTGCATAACTTTTGCGATGTTCGATACAAAAAATGCAAGTGATTTAGATTTACTTTATTTTTTTACCCCCGATACTTTATGCTCTTGACATCATTTTCTCATTTAGTTTGTATTTAATTCCAAAAATTTTAATAAAAAAGTTCAAAATATGCAAGCGAAATTCAAATTTGCGAAATGCATCACCATTGGTCGAATCGAAACATGGACTGCACGTGCACGTTATGACATTTATATTTCACTATTCACTATATTTCACTTTACTATTCGCGTCGATATTCACTATTCACAGTGCTGTTTTGCTGTGCAATATTTCTGTAGAGTTTTCCAATACCTAGTGCGATTTTGGTATATAGTGAGATTATAAATTATCAAGAACTATGACTGAAAGTGGTTTTTTTAAGCACAATCGGACAATCTACGAAACATAGATACATGCGCATGCGCAAAATATGTAGATAGGGACTATACACCTCGATTTGCGACTTTATCAAACACTTTATCTGGTGGACTTCTGGTGGGTGATAGTGTTTTTGCATTCTGGTACTAGGCAATATCTATAAAATGTTTTCTTTAGCTTTTTACATTCTCGAAATAGCGATTGAAACTGAAAATCCTTAATTGTACATGCCATTAGTAAACAACACGGAATGACAACGTGATCTGCGACGTCATCCAACGCGCGCGATAAACGGGACCGTTCAAACAGTTTAAATATAATCGATATTTTATACTACCTCCGTTCCAGAATAAGTGAGCAATTAAACCTATTTAAAAATTCCAAAATAAGTGAGCTATTAAACAAATTTTAGAACTTTAACAATGGGAACATTTTTAATGAATTATTCTGATACAATTACACATTAATGAAGAACTATTATGAACTGAACAAACTTACTAGTGATTTAAAGTGAATTCTGCTTATCTTTGGCAGTATTAGTGATATCGGTGTTGAAATTGATACTAAGCGGAAGCCGCACTTTACGAAGTTTTTCTTTACACATATGTTTCACTTTGTAGTTGTTGTTACCTTTGTATTCCATTATGCTCTCCTTAGCCATTTGTAATGTCAAAAAAATGTTGTCTAAACCGTTTCACGATATAGATCGGAAAGAACCTTACTACTTGGATAAGGTCATTCATATTTTTGGGCGCATGTTAGTACTGCAATGATTGTATAGAAGTAAAATATCCCAGATCTAAAACATTTAGACTGATAAGAGGTTAATCGGGAGTGATAGGAGGTTGGCAACGAAACGAAATGTTCAACCCATCCAAATGACATTCTTTTGTAATAACTTCATCCGGAATATTTGAATGGGGTCGTGCATTATCGTGATGATGATGATGTTTTGAACCAGTATTATTAGTAGTGTAGTACGAAATACTATATGTTTATAGTTAAATTAAAAAAAAAAGTTATTACCGTTCAATAAATTTCAATGAAAATTCAAATTGCTCACTTATTGTGGAACAGAGGTAAAATATTTTTTTTTTAATTAAT